>CM035626.1:92128678-93626178 GCA_020496765.1 Gossypium stocksii | reverse complement strand
ATATTATTACCCTTAAACCCATTTTTACCCAAATGGGCCCAAATTACCCATTGGGCCCATATTCGGCCCACCGAGGCCCCAACTTACCGTAATGTCCAAAATTTCGTGGTTAGCTCTCCCTTCAGTACCGATTTCATATCCAACGTTTCCCTACCAACTTGTGAGCGTTCGCACTATCACAAGCCCTCGAAATGCCAGATCTTCAGCATTTCGACTTTTCGGCATTTGCCAACATGCACAATGAAGGGGTTCAGAATCACACACCTATTTTGCGGTTTCACCGACGAGATCTCCTATGCGACAGTTCCTACAACCCAATATCTAATCGATTAATCAATAGATCTACGAAAAACCAAAGCCACAATCCCTTACCACATTCGGCCATACCCCTTAATGGCCATGAAAACTTACCTCTGACGACCTAGATGCACAAAATCTAGACCTGATGATACCGATGCCTTCAACTCCTTGCTTGATCACCTTCTTCGCTAACTATCACTCAAAAGAACAAAGAAAAATACCACTTTGAATTACTAAAAGTCCAAATCGACATTCTCCCTAACTTTAGGGACTTTCGGCTTTTCCAAAACATGAAATATTGAACAGATCTGAGGTATTAAGCGCTTACCAATGGTTTCTCTTCGATTCCTACACAGATCTGATGTAAATCTGACCCTTAAACGTTAGTAGAACCCTTAACTCTGAGATCTGAAATTTTTGGCTATCTCCCTACACTAATGGTGATTTCGGCTTTTCAACTAGAGAAGAAGATGGCGATTTGGGCTATGAGTTTGGGTGATGGTGTCGACAATGATGTGGCTCAAGGGAATGTAGTAATCGGCCACAACAGGTGAAAGGAATAGGGGTAATTTGACTTACAAGAAATCGGCAAAAAGGAAGCAGTTTTCGGGATTTCTGGCACTTTGAGCAATCGGCTATGGCTATTTTTGGAGGGATGGAATCGAAGGAAATTGCAGAGCTGAGTATGATAGGGTGTTCGACTATGGAGAAGATCAACAGGGTAAAAAGAAAAGAGGAAAAACAATGGTAGAGGAGAAGAAGATGAAGAAATCGGCTAGATGCTCTTAGGGAGGCAAATTTCGGCTTTTGACTGAAAATGGAATAATAACACCTAAGGTGGCTAACCCTAACTCTCATGACAGAAAATAGAAAAAGACGAAACCCTAATAATCTCCCTAAAGCAATCGGCCCAAGTCCCTAAAAGCCCTTGCTGAAATTCACTTAAGTTAGGCACATGCTTAAAAATTAAAAAGAACACTACGCTTACCTTGTAACTCGAACCCTTGTCCTTGAATACCCACTTAGGCGCCACTTTTTTAGGAGCTTAGTGGCGCCACCTTGCCACTCTACCAAGGCTCCCTTTGTGACATATTTTACACGGTTTTTCTTAAAGGCTCACTTAACCAAGTCCCCTTTCACTTGAAAATCCAACTTAATATTTTACGGGGTTTTAACTTAGGCTTGGGCCTTCTAAAGGCCCACTAACACATGTACATACATTTTCAACCTTCAGAACACCAAAATTTTAAAATTTCACTAAAATCCACAAAACCCAAAAAATCCCGAAAATCAGGGCGTTACAATAGAAATATTCGGCCAACAAGAAGAAGATGGACACAATTTAGCTTGATTTTTCCCTTTTTAATTCTTTTTATTACCAAATAACCAAAATGCCCTTTATTAAAACCTTTAGTATTTTATCCTTCCAATGCCCATTTTTGTCCATCTTATATAATGGTCTAATTACCATTTAAGGATCTCCACTTTAAAAACCCATTTCAAAGAAGTACCTTAGCTTCTAGAACTCACATTTTTCACTTATTTCAATTTAGTCCTAATTATCAAATTGGACACCCAATCGATAAAATTTCTCAACGAAATTTTTACAGAAACATCCAATCAAATAATAAATACTAAAACTTAATCACAATAAATTTTTTAACTTCAGATTCGTGGTTTTCAAAACCACTATTCTGTTTGCCCTAATTTGGGCTATTACTGTAACACCCAAACCCTAAACCGTCGCCGGTAGGGGTTACAAGGTATTACCGAATAGTTCACAACTTAAAGGCCATCATAAGAACTCATTTAATAAAAATATACCCCTTTCTAAAACTTTCAAATATAAAAGCATTTATTCGAATAACCATCTAATCAAATTATTTACACATATTCACATATTACAAAGCCAAGGTAACATATTTATTTACCTTTCACTAATGTGAATCTTTAAAAATAAAATCTACTATTCATTTAGTCAATTACACAAGTTTATCCGAATGCAATTTGTGCTCAAAACTAATGTTCGTTTCATCTATATTCGATCTTTCCATGCACATAATTATTTCATAAGTATAAATCAAGTATCAATCATAATTCACCTTACAGGTACAATATAATTATACATACATGCATACTACATTGTAACTAGTTTTAACTATTACATTAATGTATCAAATCAAGCCTAACCATGTTTTCATTACCTAACCTGCAAAGCAATAAAAGACACGGGCCGAGAATAATTCCCTAATCATCTATTCGGCTAAGTACCTAAAAACACATATAACTAGATTTTTTTAAAAACAAGTCATAGCTTAATATCCAACTTCAAATAATTATAACATCAACAACTAGAGATCAAAACATGAAACCACACTTAACAAAATAGTCAAGCCATATTCGCATGGCTTTTGCATATACAAGAACAAAATGTATCATCCAAAAAGTTATTCAGCCTATACATGCCATAAGTTAAGCTTAAAACATAAAATACCAAAATAGTGGATAGTGTGACGAGGTGCTGACGATTCCCGAGCTTTCAGCTAATTCTTAAGATCTATAAAACAGAGAAACATAACACTCAAAGTAAGTTTTCATAAACTTAGTAAGACTTAAGCAATTATACCTTTACATTAAGTAATAATTTAATTCATATAAATTGAATGTACCACATAAACTCTACTTTGATTCAAATAGAACCTCATGACAGAATATGTTCTTTTAATTCATCACACTAACACAACGATTACCCAAAATAATATAGTCAATCAAGTAATCAAATTTCAAATCTTTAGACTAAAAACATATTCATATAACTATAATATCATAACCAAACACCTTACTTCACATATGCTAAAATCTTGCAGCTTGTTCAATGATAGACAATTTCATTTACATAAATGCACTCTTTTGGCAATATAAGTCGAAACTATTTAAAATACCTGAATTCGGTACTAGTTAATCTAAATCACTCACCTTTTAATTCCCATTCATCAATTTGATTTACATAGGCTCTAGGCCTCTTAAGCTTAAAGCTTGATACTATTCACCGGCTCAAAGCCTGCTAGGCGTACTGCCCGATTTTTATCACCGGCACAAGGCCTACTAGGCGTAAAGCCTGATTTTAATCACCAATAAAAAGCCTGCTAGGCATAAAGCGTAATTATCTTGGACACATAATTTATACCATCGGTCATTAACAAACATACTATCAAAGCTCTCATTTATCACTTCTAACACAAAACCACATTCGGCTATCCCACTTAACTCATAGCAAATATCATACACATCATAAGTCACCTTTGGCCTTTCCATTAACACCACATTCAACCATTCGTCACTTTAAATTACATTTTGCACTCATGTTAATAATTATAGCTAACATCATTCATCTCATAAGTTACATTCGGCACAAGGTAACACCATACCTATTTCAACTCAATCATGCTAATCACATACGACAATTGTCTATATAAGATCACACATTTAATTTTACTATATTTATTTAATCTTTAAGCATATATAATTGAGTTTGAACACTTAAGAACTTACCTCAGATACTAGCACGAGGAAATTCAACTACTCAGATAACTTCTCCTTCCACCGGTCTAACTTCGATCTCTTAGGTTCTTGAGCTAAATTGACAACAAGTTGAATTTATTTAAAAAAAATCAATTAAATCATATTGTTAACATTCAAAATCACACAAATATGCTAATTAATACATTAAAAAATTAAAATTTTCTCTTGATACCCTTTAGCCGAATTCTTTCTAATTCAATACAAGTCCTCCCATTTGCAAAATTTCGTAAATTAATCCCTCTATTTCATTGATCTTCAATTTCACCACTCACATTTATCAAATAAACAATTTAACCCTATATGATAAAATCACATGAAATGCTCATTCAAAATTTGTTCAACCACAACCTATATTTCATTTCCAAACATTAAACATCAAATTTATACTCTTCCCCTCCATGGCCGAATTCACAAACATCATCTAACACCAAAAATTAACATTTGGGCTAGGTAAATAATCCACCCACAAACTCAAAAACATGTACAAAAATCAAAATTTAACACCGAACTAACCTTGAATTTTAAACAAATATGGCCGACTATGAGTAAGCTTCTCCTTTCTTATTCTTTCAATATTTCGGCACCTCCAAAGACGAGTATTTGCATGTTTCTTTTCATCTTTTATTTTATGTTTTATACAATCTTTACTTATTAATTAGTTTACTATAATAACCTTAAATAACATGTGAATTATCCACTACATGCCGATGCCGTCCCATTAATCAACAAAGTGGAAATTTTCTTTTTAAATACTTCCAAATTCTAAAACATTCACAATTAAACTATCACACAAACAACCACAAAGTTTTCACTTATGCAATTAAACCCTATTTTTTTATATCAATTCGGTTATTCAAACAATGAAATTTTAAAACGAAATCTTCACACCAAACAGTTCACACATTTAGAGCATAGAAAATAATATTAAAAAAAATTTGACTTGGATTCGTGGTCTCGAAACCACTGTTCCAATTAGGGTCAAATTCGGGCTGTCACAATTATAGAAACAGTGGTTTTGGGACTACAAATCCGAGTTAGAAAGAAAATTTATTTTAATATTATTGCATGGTCTGCATTATGATAGGAAGGACATATGAAAATTTTGATAAGAAAATTTTACCGATTTCATGATTAATTATGGACAGGACCAAATTGCATAAAATGCAAAAGTTGAATTCTAGTTACTAGAAGGATTAAATAGCTATGGAATTCAAAACTTGAGGTCCTTATATGGCAATTAGACCATTAAATAAAGTGAGTAGATATTTTTGGTGAATCATCCATGGAAAATTAGAAAAAGAAAAGGATTAAATTGGAATATTGAAAACAATTAATGGATGATAAATAAATCAAATAGAAATAACATATTAATATTATCATCTTCTTCCCCCAAAATACATGGAAACCCTAGGAAAGAGCAAGCAAGCTTTCTTGGCTTAATTAGGTAAGTAATCTTATCCCGTTTTTAGTAATTTTTATTTTTTCGAGATCAGAATAGCTTAATCTATCTATTTTGGGGATTAATTTGTAAATATATCAAAGCATAGAAATTTTGCCATGGATGTAAATGCTGAAAATTTGAAATTTATGGTAGAAAATGAAAGGTTGTTGATAGATAAACAACTTTTACAAAGAGAATTTTTTATGAAATTATGATTTAGGGACTAAATTGAAAAATTATAAAAACCATGAAAAAAATTCTAATTTTTGTGAAATTCATGGGCTGTTATTGTGACATATAAAATTCGATTAGGCTTGAAATAAGGATTATATTGCATGAATTTCATTTTCTGAGCTTAGGGACAAAATTGTCATTTATGAAAAGTATAGGGGCAAAATGGTAATTTTGCCTAGGAAGTAAATTGAGTTCAATTGAGTATAAAAGTGATAAAATTGATGTTAAATTCATTTATATAGATTCAAAAAGATCGAATAAAGAGTTAGATCAAGGAAAAGAAAAGGTGAAGGATTAGTAGATTTACCTACATGAACAAGTGTCAAGGTAAATTCGTGTAACTTAATTATGTATATTAATGTGTTTGAATTGAATGTTGTATTTGTGTGAATTGTATAAATATTTAATGTACAAGATTTATCACATGCTTGATATTGCACGATAAATGATAAGTCCCGTTTGAATAATGAAATGCGATGGATATAGTATTTTCCCATATTGATTATAGTCCTGCATATGTTGCGTACATTATAGCTCAGATGAGCATCCTGTTAAAAGTCTTCTCGAGCATTCCTGTTACATGGTTCTTGCAAGCATCCTGATTGATAGTGATCCTGCATGTGTTGCGCACTACTGCAGCTCTGTATGAGCGTCCTATTACATGATTCGATCAGTTGTGGTCCAGCATTATTGCAGACACAAACGTAGCTCTTCGTGAGCATCCTGATATAGGCCCTTATGAGCTTCCTAACATGGCTCGCTCAAACTACCTGTTATGCTATTCGCAGCTCCCTGGTAATAACTCTTCGGAGTTACTTGTTTTGTTCAATGAGCTTCCTGTTCTAAACTCTTATGAGTTTCCTGTTTAGCTTGGATAAGCTTCCTGGTACATGGCTCACATGAGCATCCTATTACATGGATCAAGAGAGTGCTTTTTGATTTTATGCCCTAATTGGGTACTCCTGAATACGAATTGACGAATTTACAGTTTTGTACACTTTGAGTGTACTACCGATATATCCATCGATATTTTAAATAAATTCAACGGGCAAAGTTTCAACATATCTAAACTGAAACTGAGGTGACTTGATATGAAAATGTATGAGTTATGTGAAAATATGATTTGAAGGATTGTGTATATGAAAGTTATTACCTGATGAGCTCATCTTTGTTCTCTTGAAATTATATGTTAATTATATGACTAACTTGTTGGATGAGTGCATGTAATTAGGCAAATGGTCAAAACGATTTGTTTTGTATGCTTATTATAAAAGAATAAAAATGGTAAGTTAAATTCCTTTTATAGGAACTTACAAAGTAGTAAATGTTTACTCTGTTTATTTTGCTCTGTTTAATACAGACAAGGTCTTATACAGGATCTCATCTTGGATGCCCATGCCATGTCCCAGACATGGTCTCATAGGGGATCCATATCTCATCTCGGTGCCGAAGCCATGTCCAAGACATGGTCTTACACGGGACCTCATGTCAATGCCAACGCCATATCCCAGACATGGTCTTACATGGGAGCTCACGTCAATGCCAATGTCATGTCCCATACATGGTCTTACATGGGATCTCAGTTCAGTGTCGATGCCATGTCCCAGACATGGTCTTACACGGGACCTACATATACACATGACATGATTACGATATCCTTCATATCCTTTAATATTTCATCGGAATTTCTCTTTTACTTTATCATTATTTCTTTGTAACAACTCATGTCAAATTTTCATAGGAGTAACATAGAATACATAAAAAATCATCATAATAATTTTCATAATACATAATGCTAAATTATCACATACAACTTACCTCAGAAATCAAATTGTGGATGAACACTCGATTTAGTCCACCACCTTACTTTTTCCCCAGTTTCGGTCTGGGCTTCGTGTTTCTTGATCTAAAATGACAAATTAAGCTCATTTAATAAACACATTGGCTAAATAGCCCATAATTAATCCTTTGGCAAATTTTATAATTTTACCCCTAAACTTTTGTATATTTGCAAAATGGTCCCTAGGCTCGTAAAATAAATGCACTTAATTTCTTGGCTTCCCAAGCTTAGCTGAACCTTTCTTATTCTCATAATAGCCCCTATTTTTCATAATTTCACACTTTTAATACACATTTTCATACTTTTACAATTTAGTCCCTATTAGGGATTTTCATGAAAAATCACTTGAAGAAAGATGTTTACTGCACTTTAAACTTTCATATTCTACCACTAGACATCAAAATACTTGCATGTTATGCATGGGTATACTTTTGAACATAAACCCTAACTCAAATTAGTGGTAGAAATAGCTAGATTAAGCTACGAGGATTTCAAAAATACGAAGAGAATTAAAAACGGGGCTTGGAGTCACTTACTTGGAGCTTAGAAAATGAAAGAAACCCTAGATATGGAGGCTCTTCAAATTTGGCACACTAGGGAAGAAGATGATACCATTTTTGCTTTCTTTTTCCCTTTTTATTACTTAACTTTACCAAATGACCAAAATGCCCTTAAGCCCTTTCTTTAGAAAATTTTCCTTCCATGGGAATTTTTTTCCATCATGCTAATAAATGGTTTAATTGCTAAAAAAGGACCTCCACTAATTTTTCTCATGCTATTTCATACCTAAACCTTCTAAAAGCTCATATTTTGCAACTTTTGCAATTTAGTCCTTAAGGACAAATTAATCACTTTTTCATAAAAATTCCTTCATGGAATTTTATCACTATCATGCAATCATGTAATAAACTTAAGAATAATAATCATAAAATATACTTTTCTACTTCGAATTTGTGGTCTCAAAACTACTATTCCGACTAAGCCCTAGTTCGGGCTGTTACAATTCTCCCTCCCTTAGGGATTTTCGTCCCCGAAAATCTTACCGGTGAATAAGTTGGGATATTGGTTTCTCATTTTTTGCTCAAGGTCCCATGTTACCTCTTCTACCCCATGTCTTTGCCATAGTACTTTCACAAGGGCTGTACTCTTATTCCTCAACTGTTTGACTTCCCAAGCCAAAATTTTAACTGGTTCTTCACCATAAGTCATGTCCGGTTGAATCTCAATCTCTGTCGGGGTAATCACATGTGAAGGGTCTGATCGGTAGTGTTGTAGCATGGAAACATGGAATACATCATGAATCTTTTCTAATTCGGGCGGTAAAGCTAGTCCATAGGCTACCGGCCGTATCCTCTCAGTGATCTCATATGGTCTGATGAAATACGGACTTAACTTGCCTTTTTGGCCAAATCTAAGGACTTTTCTCCACAGAGATACTTTCAAGAACACTTTATCCCCAACTTGGAACTCGATCTCTTTTCATTTCAAATTAGCATACGATTTTTGTCCATAAGAAGCAGTTTTCAAGCAGTCTCGAATTACTTTTACTTTCTCTTCTAGTTCCTTGACTAGATCAACCCCGTGAGTCTGATTCTCCTTGAGCTCAATCTAATATAAAGGCTTTTGACACTTACGCCCATACAATGCCTCATAAGGTGCCATTCTTAAGCTCGATTGAAAATTGTTGTTCTACGCAAATTCAACCAAAGGTAGGTACTTTTCCCAACTACCTTGGAATTCCAATACATAACATATGAGCATATCTTCAAATACTTGTATTACTCTCTCTGACTGACCGTGGTCTGTGGATGGAAAGCAGTGCTGAAATTTAGCTTTGTACTCAAAACATCTTGCAATTTTATCCAACATAGTGACATGAACCTCGAATCTCTATCCGAAATGATTGATAGTGGCACTCTGTGTAGCCTCACAATTTTTAAAATATACAAGTTGGCCAACTTATCAAGTGAATAATCCATACGTACAGGTATAAAATGGGCTGACTTTGTAAGCTTATCAATTACGACCCAAACGACATCTTTCTTTTTCGGTGTCGTCGATAAACCCATTATGAAATCCATGGTAACACGGTCCCATTTCCACTCGGGAACTATGATAGGTTGTAGTAAGCCGGAGGGTACTTGGTGTTCTACTTTTACTTGCTGACAGATTAAGCATTTCGAAACATACTCGAAGATATCTCTTTTCATGTTCAGCCATCAATACCATTTCTTTAAGTTGTTGTACATTTTAGTACTACCGGGGTGGATAGACATTCGACTACTATGTGCTTCATGTAAAATTTTTCAGATAAGCTCATCATCCTTTGGTACACAAATTTAGCCTCGAAACTTTACACAACCATCTGAATCGATCTGAAAATCTGAATCGGTACCCGATTTGTATTGAGCTTTCTTGGCTTGTAATTCTCTGTCTTTTAACTGTGCTTCACAAATCTCTTGAATGAACATCGGTTGAGCTGTCATTTCTACTAAAATCAAACCATCATCGGTTAGAGACAATCGTGTGTTCATGGCTCTCAAAGAAAATAGAGACTTTCGACTTAAAACATCCGCAACAACATTTGCTTTCCCTGGGTGGTAGTCGATAATCAACTCATAATCGTTTAATAACTTGAGCCACCTGCTCTGTTGTATGTTTAAGTCTTTATGTGTCATCAAGTACTTAAGACTCTTATGGTTAGTGAACACTCGGCATTGCTCACCATATAAATTGTAACACCCTTGCCCGAAACCGTCATCGGAATCGAGTAGAAGGCATTACCAAACTTACCGGAGTACAAACTCAAATTTTTAGCCAAATTATTACAAATTTACCTTATTGAGGGTTTTCTAAATCAATACGGACAACTCAGATGATTAGGATTCAAATCCTATCACATCGGAAACTCGAAAAATTTTTTTCTTTCAAAACAACGTCACACGCCCGTGTAACATATAGCACGGTCGTGTGATAAGGCCGTGTGGCCTTTACACGCCCATGTTCAGAGACCGTGGTCGAATCTGTCAAATTTGCCACGGTCACCCTACATGGTCGTTTGGGGGCCGTGTACTCCACACAGTCAAGACACGCAGCCATGTCTTTAGCCCGTGTGGTACTCAAAAATTCAATTTAAAATGCAGGGGAGGCACGGTCTAGGGACACACCCGTGGGGTCAGATCGCGTGCCACCCACGGCCTAGGCACGCCCGTGCCATGAGCCCGTGGAGCATTCTGCCAAATTCCACATGGACATGACACATGCCCGTGTGTCTTGTTGTGCAGGCTGTGTTAGGCTATATGCCAAGCCTTAGCCTCCCTGTAACACAATTTTTACCTACACACCATTCAAATCATCCAATTCCAAAAACACATACTCAAAATGAATGCATTTATAACACCATTTACAAAACTAAAATCGCATTTTTACCTAATCTATTGAGTTTTCAAAACAAATCTTACACAAAGACTAGCCACCTATACATGCCAAACTCAAAATATCAAAATCATGCATACATACACCAAGGTAGCTTGATAGTGTGAGACGAGCTTCCTTCAATCACCAATCCCAATATGCTCTATGCTCGATAATCTAAAAGGAAGGGAAAAAGGAAAGGGAACAAGCTACAAGTAGCTTAGTAAATCATAAGTAAATTAATAGCAAATACACAATAATTAGCTAAAGTATTTAATTTCTTTATGTCATAATGCAACATCCATATACTTACTCATGCACATTCATACCAAAATGTCCAAATATAAACATTCACACACATAACATGTTCAATTCATTTTCAATTGCTTAACCTACATAAATGCTTCACATAACCAAGTTAATTCCTGTTGAACATTCAGAACAGAAATGGATATACAGAGTTAGCACCGAAGTGCCTCATAGATATATGGCCGAAGCCAATACAGTGGTGTGGCAAAAGCCATCAGAGTATGTAGCCGAAGCCACCAGAATATGTAGCTGGAGCTACCTCAAATCACAGAATTACAGACGTAATCCACGAGCCTGCTCACATAAGCTAATAGGTGACTGCAACACATGCTAGTGCACCCAGCACCCGGGATATAGAATCAGACAGAATCAGAAGCCCTCAAGTGACATATCACCGATATCCGGAGTTATTCTTACAGTTCAAACGGGATTTACCAGAATGTTCACAAATATACAAATTTCATAATTCCAAATTTCATATCCATAACTTTTCATTCAAAATTCATCAAATAAACAACAATGAAATGCATATGCCGTAATTTACTTATGACTTACCTCGTTAACAAAACGACTAATTCTCAAATTAGTCGACTACTTTTTCTTTTCCGCGATCTCGATCACTTTCTCTCCTTTCTTGATCTAAATAAACACATTTAACACATTTTATCAATTTCATACTCAAATTCAATCACAATTCGGACTTTTGGCAAAAATGACCATTTGGCCCCTAGTCTCGTAAACTCAATTTCATTCTATTTTCTTGCATTTTAGACTTAGCTAAATCCTTATTCACAAAAACAATCCAAGAATCACACATTTTCATATACTTATGAGAAAATTTCCACTTTTCTCAATTTAGTCCTCTAGGGACGTTTTTATCGAAAACTATTCGAAAAAACCCGTAATTAACACCTCAAAAACTCATTTTCTACCATTATTCATCTAATTACAAATATATCACAAATGGGTGTATTCTTAGAACTCAAAATCTTTTCAAATAAATGACAAAATCATGAAATTCAAGCTTAGAGATACTTAAAAATACGAAAATAATCGAAAACGGGACTCAAATGCACTTACAATTTGCTTGGCAAAGCTCAAAACCCCTTTAGCTATGGAGAAGGGAAATTTTCGGTAGACAAGATGAAGAAGATGAACACTTTTCATCTTTTTCTCATCTTTTTTTTTATTTGTTTTTAGCCATTTGGACAAAAATGCCCTTAACAATTACTTAAATTTTTTTCTAGAATTACCCTTTTGTGTCCATGCCACTAACTCATGGTCTAATTGCCATTTAAAGACTTATAGTTCAAACTCCCATTTCAATTAGGTACTTACACATTAGAACTCACATTTTGCTTTTTATGCAATTTAGTCCAAAAGTAAAATTAAGCACTAATTAACGAATTTTCTAAACGAATTTCACACAAAGCATACTTAATAGATCAGAAGACATAAAATTTTTAAAACTTAACTATTTTAATCTGGATTTGTGGTTGCAAAACCACTGTTCCGATTGGGCCCTGTTTTGGGCTGTCACAATTCTCCCCTTTAGGGATTTTCGTCCCCGAAAATCTTACCAGTGAACAGATGAGGATACTGATTCCTCATAGCCTCTTCCGTAGAATTATGAAAATGCGCTATAAGGTAGAACTACTAAAACACCCTCGTAGGGTAGGAGTACTGGAATACCCTTGTAAGGTAGAAATTACCGAAATACCCCTGGATAGTGAAATGACCAAGATATCCCTAAGTTCTTAATATGTGAAAATGTGTGAAAATGTGTATGTTGCATTCATGAATTGTATGTTGCACTTGGGTGGGTTTTGATGATACGGAGGAAGTGTATATAAGGGTCACACGGTCGCTTGACGACTGTGGATCCAACGAAGGCTTCTGAGCCACGAGTAGCTCTGCTGCAACGATAAGTAGTGCCGCAACTGGTGCTACAACAAAGGCTTTTGTGCCACGAGCAGCTCTGCTGCAACGATGAGTGGTGCCGCAATCGGTGTCACAACAGGTGTATAAGGATGGGTGGGTCGAGTATCTTCCTACAAGAGTGTAGGGTTGGAAGAGGGTGTACAGGGTTGGTTATGGGTAACTGCATATGGCATGAACATCTTGATATTTGAATGTGGGCTCGGGCCCAATCGAGGCTATCAGGGGCTAAGGCCCAGAGGCCACTGATATTGTTAAGGCTTAGGCCTGATGTGATTTTTGCATATTAATTTGATTGCCAAGGGTTGTACACACTGAGTTTCGAAACTCACACCCTTTAATTTAATGTTTCAGGTGATCCTCAATAGAAGGCTCGACGTGGGAGAGGACTCGAGATGGCCACACTGCAAGCTACTTAGGAATTTTGAATAATTTTCAAATTACTTCACTTTACTTGTTGTTTTTGTTTAAATGGGTTGTAATAAGGCATTATTTCTTCAATAAGACTGTAATTAGGGTTTATTTTCTATTTTAACCGCCTAGTTTTATCTTTACTAGATAACTTTCTCAAATTTAACGTGGATTTTAAATGACATTGCTTTTTGGGCGTTTTTCTTTAAACATGGGCTTCCATTTTGGGCTTTACTAGAACTTGAATTTCTAAATCCTGACTTAAATTTTAACCAGGTAAAGTTTCTATCAAACATGTTATCAATTTCATAAAATCGTTTCAGAAACAATCATTCTCTTCAATGTGACATCGCCAGATTCAGCCATATCATCTGGGCTGGGTTTGGGGTGTTACACCAACCACAATTTTACTTAAGTCCTACAAGCTACCCTTCAAGTTCCCTTAAGTCCAAAAATTAAATTTTTGCCCAAGGTCAGGCTTGAACCCAAGCCTCCTAAAAACCCTCAAATGCACCCAAAACACTTAGCAAACAAGCCAAACCAGCATTTATGCCGAACTTATGCAAAAATTAGAAACCCTAAAATTTTTGGGCGTTACAACTTTACCCCTTAAAGAAATTTCGACGTCAAAATTTACCTGGTTAGAACAAGTGAGGGTATTATTGACGCATCGCCTCTTTGGGCTCCAAAGTGACTTCCTCTATACCGTGATTACGCCAAAACACTTTAACTGGCGGAACAAATTTCTTTCTCAGTACCTTAACTTCTTGATCCAGAATTTGCACTAGTTCTTACTTGAAAGTCAAATTAGGTTTCACTTCAATCTCCTTAACTGGCACTATATGTGAAGGATCAGAATGTTACCACCTCAGCATGGAGACATGAAAGACATCGTGAATCTGATCTAACTCAGGAGGCAGTTCGAGCTAATATGCTATCAGACCCATTCGTTTCAGAACTCTGTAGGGTCAATAAACTGAGGGCTTAGCTTGCCTTTCCTTCCAAATCTTAAGATCTTCCAATGTGAGACCTTTAGGAATACCAAATCTCCCACAAAGTACTCAATCTCTTTACGCCTCAAATTGGCATAAGATTTTTGCCTATCGGATGCTTCCTTTAATCGATCCCTAATCAGCTTAACTTTATCCTTAGTATCAGCAACTTTGGCCCCAAAACCTGACGTTCACCTAGGTTAGTCCAACAAGTAGGCGTACGACACCTACGACCATACAGCGCCTCATACGGTGCCATCTGAATACTTGCCTGGTAACTGTTGTTATACGCAAATTTTGCTAGCGGCAAGTAATTTTCATAGCTACCCCAGAATTCGATAACTCAACCTCTTAGCATATCCTCTAATACTTGAATCACCCTTTCCGACTGTCCATCTGTCTGAGGGTGAAATGCAGTGCTGAAATCCAACCTTATACCCAATGCCTCATGCAAGTTCTTCCAGAATCGGGACGTGAATCTAGGATGTCTATCAGAAATGATTGACACTGGCACCCCATGAAGTCGCACTATCTCAGCTACATACAACTTAGCCAACCTTTGAAGCGAATAATCAGTTTAGAACGGTATAAAATGGGTGGATTTCGTCAGTTTGCCCACAATAACCTAAACCGAGTCCTTCTTGAACAGCGTTAAGGGTAGCCCACTCACAAAATCCATGGTTACCCCCTCCCACTTCCAGAATGGAATCTTGACTAGTTGCAGAAGCCTAGAAGGCAGTTAATGCTCAGCCTTCACTTGCTGGCATGTCAGAAACTTACCCACAAATTTTGTTACCTCGCACTTAAGACCAGGCCACCAGTACAACTTACGCAAATCCCGATACAACTTATTTCCACCAAGATGCATGGCATAAGGGTACCATGCGCTTCACACAGTATTGACTGCCTCAGATCAGAATCCTTCGGAACACAGACTCTTCCACGAAAACACAAAACACCTTTAATGTTCAGTCCAAAATTAGATGTCTTGTTATTCTCTGATTGTCGAAACTGAGGAACTAGTGATTTATCTAATAATTACTTTCCTTTAATTTGCTTAATCTAAGTCAGTCTTACATGCAATTCAGCCAGTAGACTACCATCATCAAAGAGGCTGAGACGAGCGAACATGGCTTTCAGATCAGATACAACCCTATGGCTCAGTGCATCTACTACCACGTTAGCCTTCCCAGGGTGGTACTTGATTGAACAATCATAGTCCTTAAGCAACTCTATCCATCTTCGTTGCCTAAGGTTCAACTCCTTTTGAGTCAGGAGGTATTTGAGGCTTTTATGGTCCATGTAGATGATACACTTCTCCTCATATAAATAGTGCCTCCAGATCTTTAGCGCAAATACCACCGCAACCAACTCCAAGTCGTGAGTAGGGTAGTTCGCTTCGTGAGGCTTCAATTGACATGATGCATAAGCAACCACTTTACTTTCTTGCAACAGGATACATTCTAACCCAATGTGCGACACATCACTATACACAATAAAATCCTTCCCAGATTCCGGCTGAATTAGAACAAGGGCTTTATTCAAAATCTTTTTCAGTTTCTCAAAACTCTCCTGTTGCTTATCAGTCTATCTAAACGGTACTCTTTTTTTAAGTAATTTAGTCAATGGTGCCCAATAACAGAAAACCCCTCTACAAACCTCCTATAATACCTAGCCAGACCCAGAAAACTTTAAATTTCTGACACTGTCCTCGGTGAGTTCCAATCCAATACCGCTTTGATTTTTCGAGGATCCACTCTAATCCCCTCAGCAGACACCACATGACCCAAGAACGTCACTTCCTACAGGCAAAATTCGCACTTGCTAAATTTTGCATAAAGCTGCTTCTCCCTTAGAATTTACAGAACAATCTGAAGATGCGTGTCATGATCCTCCTCAGAGCTTGAATACACCAGGATATCATCTATAAAGACCACAACAAACCGGTCCAGATAGGGTTGGAATACCCAGTTCATGAGATCCATAAAGGTCGCTGGTGAATTCGTAAGTCCAAAGGGCATTACCAAGAACTCGTAGTGGCCATATCGCGTTCTGAATGCCGTCTTATAAATGTCTGTCTCCTTAACTCTTAACTGGTGGTACCCAGAATGAAGGCCAATCTTGGAGAACACCGAAGCTCCTCTAAGTTGATCAAAAAGGTTGTCGATCCTTGGCAGGGGATATTTATTCTTAATTTTCAGTTTGTTCAACTGACGATAGTCGATACACATGCACATCAACCCATCTTTCTTCTTGATGAATAACATGAGTGCTCCCTACGGATACACACTCGGTCAGATAAATCCTCGATCCAGAAGTTCTTGGATTTGTGCCTTTAATTCCACAAGCTCCTTCGGTGCCATCTTGTAAGGGGCGATGGACACCGAAGCGGTTCCAAGCAACAACTCAATTTTAAATTTGACCTCACAGTTTAGAGGCAACCTAGGAAGCTCATCCAGAAATACATCCTAAAACACCTTGACCGTCCTTACTCATCCACAGAAGGACCTTCAGAATTAGAATTGCTCACATACGCCAGGAATGCCTCGCAACCCTTTCGAACCAACTCCTCGGCCCTTAATGCTGAGATGAAGTTAGACAAATAATCTCTTCGCTCCCCTATCACAGCTACCTCCTCATCCTTTGAAGTATTTAAAACCATCCACTTAGCAGCACAATCCAAGTTCACACGATGCTTAACAAGCCAGTCCATGCCCAAGATAAGATCGAATTCTCCAAATGGTAGTTCCATCAGATCCAGAGGAAAGATTCTACCTTGTACTTCTTAGGGCACATCTCTAAAAAGTTTGTCTACCCTAACAGATTGTCCCAGTGGACTAATTACGAACATCTCACTAGCAGTATTCTTAGATTGCATACCCAACATCCCAGACACATAGCATGCAATAAATTAGTGTGTAAACCCAATATCAATTAAGGCAGTGTATGGCATGCTATGAATTAAAAAACGTACCAACTATGAAGTCAGGAGCGTCACCATCCTCTTGGCGACGAGCAGCGTAGACCAAAGCTAGCTGTCATGCCTCAGTATTACTAGTAGATTTGCCCAGTGCCTCATGGCCACGTCTATTACCATTTCCACCCCTGACCTGACCACGGCCTCTTGGTGACTGCTAACCACCTCTCACTGGCTATATGACCCTCTACTCTGCACCTTGCATCTGCACTGGCCTCTGAGGGCAATCCCTAACCACATGTTCCTTGGACCCACACCTAAAGCATGCACCAGTACGCCTCCAACACTCACCTTGATGAGTTCTCCCATAATCCACACAAGTTTGCGGTCTAATATGTGACGGCTCTAATTTGACCCTAGTTAGGAAGTGGTTTCGGGACCACAAAACCGATTCGAAAAATTTTCTAAATGCTCTTCTCTATGTTGATTATATGTGAAGTATTATGTGTGAAAATTTCATGCTTTAATTTTGTTAATTGGATGTGAAATTAATTAGAAAGGACTTATGTGTGAAACTTTGAAAATGTTATAGGTTGAAGTGAAGTGGCCAAATTTGGCATGGTTTAAAACATGGGGATTTGCATGTCAAATCCCCAATTATTCATTAAGTGGTTGGCCATGTTGATGGTTGAAAAGAAATATAAGAGTTTTATATTAATGAAATTTATAATTTAATGGTTTAAATTAATAAATCATAATATAACAAAAAAAGAAAATGATGACAAAAAAAAAGTTTATTCATCTTTGATTGTGTTAGCCGAAAATTGAGAGAAAAAGAGAGGAAAGAGCTCAAGCATTTTCGGTCATTTTCTTAGCTTGATTCAAAGGTATGTTTATGAATTTTCTTGATATGTTTGTGAAATTTTCATAGTTAAGACATTGTTTAGCTAGCCCATGTTAAAATTTTCAATTTGGTTGAGGGATGAGTATTCGGCCATGAGTTTTTGTGCATATGAAAATGCTGTTTTGATTTTGTATATAAGTGATGAAGTTACTCCATTCGACCTTGGTAAGTAGAGGAGGTTTGAGCTTATTTAGATGTTGAAATTAAAAAAAAAAAAGTTAAATTATTGATGTATATTTTTCAATTGCCGAATGTGAATTTAGAAGATGACTTAAAAAAAATATTTGTGTGTCATGTGTTAAAATGATATTCGGCCAAGGACTTTATGTGTTAGTAGGTTCAGCTATTAGTGTTTGGTGTGTCATGAATGATGTGATTAAGGTTTTGATGATGGAATAATATGTTAAAATATTTGCATATGGTTGTACATTAGTCGAATATGAGTTTATTTGGATAGGTAAAAATTCAGCTACTATAATGAGTTAAGAAGTATTTTAATAGATGATATATTTGGTTAGTGAGCTTAAGAATGTCCTTAATGCTGAATGTGAACCTAAAGGAGGACTTGGGAAATGTTGGTGTTTTAACTTGTTCATTAGAGGACTTGGAATGAGTGTTTGTGATATTTAAATTATGAAATGTTTTCGATGACTTAAAGGAGCATTCGGTCATGATGCATGTCCATGATGAAATGATGATAAATGCTTTAAAATGTTGTTTATAAATTATTAATAATGTATCCTGAAATAAGTAAAAAAATATTTTGAAGTATTGAGGGTTGATTGGTGAATGCCGAATAAGCTTTAGGTTACATGGATTAGTTGATGAATATGTGTTAAGGAAATATGATCAAACCTCTATTTGTTTTGGGTTTCGGCTATGGTAAATTGTTTTGAATTTTATAAGTGCAAAATGGAAAAAAAAAATATGTGCAAGTGATAAGTGTACTTATGTTGTGGTTAAGTTGTAAGTATGTTATGATAATTTCTATGTATATGTTTTCAATTGACGAGATTTATACTCGATTATATATGGTTAAAATATATACGAAAATATAATAAGCTATACGAGGTTGTGTTTGTGTAAGTGAACTATATATATATATTGAATATATGGCTAAGAAGATTAAAGACTAAATAATATGAATTTTGATGATTAAATAATTACTTATTAAGGTCATTTGTACATTAGCTCTGTGGTGTGTATGTGTTAAGGTAAATTGCTTAATTGATATGTGATTAAAGATGTTTATGGCCATTTTGAAATTTAGCTAAAATAAGCTATATGATTTATTAAGTTTCTTGTCATATTCGGCCATGAGTGAGCATGAAGGGATTTTAATAAGTTGAATTTATTTGAATTAGCTCAAGAGCTTAAAGGACCAAAGTTGGATAAGGGAAAGGAAAGAGTGGTTGAATAGTCGATCCATGATCATTCGAACATACTCGAGGTAAGTTTTGAGTAATCAAACCTAGCTTATAATTGAAGGTGACATGATATATGTATATTAGAAGAATTATGGCCTATTGTTATTAGTTAAATAAAGTTGTTTGTGAAATAAAGTGTTTATAAGGGTTGTAGCCGAATGGCTATTAGGAAATAAAGCTAAGAGAGTGATATGTGTATGTGATCTATATGTGTTTATTTATATTAAGCTGAATGGATAGTGAATGGTATATAGATGTTTTGGGTTGTATGACAATTATGATACGATGTTAAAGTGTATATTATGTATATATAATCGAATGTGGCAAATGAATTATTAGTGTGATGTGCTATGTGGAATTTAATAATAGATGGTTGAATATGAATGAAACTTTGTGAATTGGTTATTGTACAACATGATTTGGGCCTTCGTGCCTAGCAGGCTTAGCGCCGGTGATGTGTATTCGGGCCTTCGTGCCTAGCAGGCTTAGTACCGGTAATGTGTATTCGGGCCTTCGTGCCTAGCAGGCTTAGTGCCGGTGATGTGTATTCGGGCCTTCGTGCCTAGCAAGCTTAGTGCCGGTGATGTGTATTCGGGCCTTCGTGCCTAGCAGGCTTAGTGCCGGTGATGTGTATTCAGGCCTTCGTGCCTAGCAGGCTTAGTGCCGGTGATGTGTATTCGGGCCTTCGTGCCTAGCAGGCTTAGTGCCGGTGATGTGTATTCGGGCCTTCGTGCCTAGCAGGCTTAGTGCCGGTGATGTGTATTCAGGCCTTCGTGCCTAGCAGGCTTAGTGCCGGTGATGTGTATTCGGGCCTTCGTGCCTAGCAGGCTTAGTACCGGTAATGTGTATTCGGGCCTTCGTGCCTAGCAGGCTTAGTGCCGGTGATGTATATTCGGGCCTTCGTGCCTAGCAGGCTTAGTGCCGATGATGTGTATTCGGGCCTTCGTGCCTAGCAGGCTTAGTGCCGGTGATGTGTATTCGGGTCTTCGTGCCTAACAGGCTTTGTGTCGTTGATGTGTATTCGGGCCTTCATGCCTAGCAGGCTTAGTGCCGGTGATGTGTATTTGGGCCTTTGTGCCTAGCAGGCTTAGTGCCGGTGATTGAATTTGGGTTTAAAACCTAGCTGGCTTAATGCCGGTGATTTGAGCAAAGATTAAGGTTATGAGACTTCGTGATAAAAACCACAACTGAATATATTCAATACATTAAGTTGGTCAGGTATGTATTATATACTTTTATATGTTAGATTGATCGGAATTGAATCATGAATGTGAAATGAGAAGCATATGTGAAAATGTCATATGTGTATGTGTGTATTCGGTTATGGTGAAAAGTTATATGAGATTGATTGGTGATATACATGTTAAATAATATGAATACAAAGAATGTGTGGAAGATTAAAATTGTAATAAATCTGCTTGGGACAGCAGCAGTAATGTGATCTTGGAAAATCACCATGAATTGTGGGAGTTGAGTTAAAGGCTAAAAAAATTATTTAATGAAAGCTTAATGAGTCTAGTTTCTTGTAAAAGAAACCATATAAGCAAAAGAATTACCGATAATGAGATATTTGAAGTGGCGTGGGACAGAGTCGAAATGACTTCGAGGTCCCCTGTTCTATTTTTAGAAAATCATTATAAATTGTACAAAAATGGTTATAAGATAAAATTTATATGCTTAGACTCCTTAATAAGTCTAGTTTCAAATGAAATAAATGAGAATATATTTTGAATTCGGTACAATGAGAAATCTGATTCATAATAAAGAATGGTCAGAATAGTTAAATAGTGAAATAGGGGAAAACATTAAGAAAAAAATCTGGTATTGATTTTCTGAACTA
Organism: Gossypium stocksii; assembly: GCA_020496765.1. Classification (NCBI taxonomy): domain Eukaryota; kingdom Viridiplantae; phylum Streptophyta; class Magnoliopsida; order Malvales; family Malvaceae; genus Gossypium; species Gossypium stocksii. Next base: position 93,604,629 of record CM035626.1, on the reverse strand, counting down.
AAAATTCTGAAAATTTTATGGATGGAGGATATATGAGTCTATTTTCAGAGAAAATTAACGGCACTTGATTTGGAGTTTTGTAGCTCCAGTTATAAATAATTTAGTGACTGTTGCTCAGGAAGACAGCTTGTAGTGAAATTGTGATTGTGTTGCAAACGTTGCAAAAACTTGTTAATGAGTTGCTTTTTGATTTCTTATGAACTTATTTGTGATTTCAATATTTGGTTTTAATTGAGTTCAGATTCAAGTGAAGTGAATTTGCTAAATATGCATTATATGTTCATGGATACTCGGCCAAATGGAAATTTCCTAGAAATGGTTTCTTGAGAATTTGAATAATCGATCTATAAGTAAATTAATTGTTTGCATTTCTTAACTTACTGAGCATTGAAGCTTACTCCATGTTCTCTTTCCCATTTCTTATAGGTGAAGGGTCGGAGATATCATCACACTATCGAGTCATTATGTGAGTTGAGAAAGATTGTATATCAATATGGTTAAAGGCATGTATAGGATAGACTATAAGTAGAATGATATTTCGACTTTGTATATATTATAGCCATGCGAAGATGGCTTGCTCATTTTGTTTAGTAAAGCCTTATAATTGAACTAATGTGGTGAAAGGTTTTAGTTATAACTTGTTAGTAGTTAGTTTTGTTATTAAGCTATTTGGTTATGCTTTGAAAGTGAGTCATTTTGAAAATTTATAAGAGCTTTTGTGGTAAATCAATGAGACATGTTTGCTTTGGATGATTTATAATAGTAAGTTATTGTATTCAGCTATCAATGTATTCAAGTAGGATACTAATTAATTTTAATGCATAAATGAATTTATGTCTGGTAAGTATCTTTGACCTTCTAGAAGTTTTGTTCAGTCAAGTAATACCTCATAACCTTATTCCGGCAACGGATATGGGTTAGGGGTGTTACATAACAGTAGTCACCGAAACTGCTCGAATCAGCCCATCGAATCTGGCTTTCTTAATAGGCCTCCCTAAAGAACCCGAGGGCCCTGAATTCCTCCTGAATCTGACCCTATCCATCTCACGATTCTGGCACTTAGAGCGCTTCATCTCTTCAGCTATCCTAGCTTTTTCTACCAAGGCAGCAAAATCACGCTTTCTTTGTGGAGTAATCAACACCCACAGCTCGCCTCTGAGACCATCCTCGAACCACACACAACACTCGTATTCAATAACAAAAATTCTATGGGCATATCAACTTGACCTTAAAAACTCCGCCTCGTACTCTACTACGGACTTGTTTCCCTGAGTCAGACTTAAGAATTCCTTTCTTTGGGTGTCCACATAACTTGCCCTAATGTACTTTCCTTAGAAGCTCGTCTTGAAAAGGTCCCATGACAATCGATCAGTCGGTGTACCATCTCTCACGGTGAGCCACCATTGGTAGGCCTCGTCACGAGTAAAGATACTGCTCTCTTCAGCTTTTGCTCCACTGAGCAATCTAGATCGTCCATTATTCGCTCAGTGGCCTCTAACCAGTATTCGGTGACATTCGGGGCTATGCCAGATATACCCCTAAAAATCTTTGCTTTATTAGCCCGGAGTCGCTCAGAAATTGATCCACGGCCTACGGACCAAGTACTTGCTCCAGCTACCCTCTCTAATACTCGAAGCATCGTTTAAGACAAAGCATCATCCCCTGCAACTAGATTGTGAGACCCTGTCTCAGTTACTGGCAACGATGGTACCTCCCCAGTAGGTATATGACCGGATGCCAAAGATCCAGCCCGAGCACTTCCTCGGCCTCTATCGCGACCTCGAGCACCTCTTTCGCATGCAGCTCTTATGCTCATATCGATTTCACGTATTATCTGATTATGAATTTTATGAATTAGTTCATAATTTTAGTGATTGTTAACAGATGTTTTATGACAACAGTAATTTAAAGTTTTATTTTCGCAGATCGAAGTCTAACTATAGTTTGCAGTCTTCTACAATTTTCAGTTTTCCTACAGTCTCAGTTTGCCCTAACTACAGAGTTTCAGTACAATACTAATGTCTACAGTAGTTTTTCAATTTCATAATTTAGTCATATAACAATAAAGCATGTCAGACTACTTACAGATTTGGTGCTGGAGACTTGGTGTGCCACCTTCCAGTAAAATTTTTTAGAATAATTCAAAGTCTTTATCAGAAAATTTATTTCACCCAACTTTTAAACAAACCTTTTTGAAAACATTCCAAAAACCCATATTTTGAGAAAAATTTCAAAAAGAACCCCTTTTTTAGGAGAATTTTCAAAGAAAACAACCTTTCAAAACAATTTAAATTGTCGATTTTAAGGGAAAGTTTTAAAAACCTATGCCACAGTTGAATTTTGCAACCTAGCTTTGATACCACTAAATGTAACACCCCAAACCCGACTCAAATGTTATGGCCAGATCTGGTGTGCCACATGGAAGTTACGAACGAAAACCAGACTTAACAGAAATTAGATTCTCCTATTTCACAAACCCCGTTTAGATTATGAATGCAGGTCAAAATCTGGTTAAACTAGTTTTGTAAGTTGAAAATGTTTTAGTAAAAACAAAAGGTTGCCATATTTGTTGCACCCGTTATGATGATCAGCAGTTTATAACGTCAATTTAACATGAATAAAGAGAATTAAGCGAAAACCCAAAATGGCCTTATTACAAAAAAAAATACCCAAAATAAAAATTATTTTAAACTAAAACAAATCCAGAAACAGGAAGCAAGTGGCCACCCCGAGTCCCTCGCAGTTCCAAATCCTATTAAGATAAAAATAAAAGAGAAGAAAAGAGAAGGTAGAAATAGAGATCAGAGTAAAAATATAAATTAAGATAAAAATAAAGATAAGAGGAATAGAAGTCTCTAATCCTCAGATGGTCCGTGAGGTGGGGAAGGTGGTGCAATATGAAGATGCTGACAAATCTGCACTAAAGTGGCATCAATGTGATCAAATCTTTGAAAACATTATTGCTCAAATCGTGTGAAGTGTTCAACTAAGTTAGCATGAGAAGCTGCCGTATGAACTGATCAGCGAGGTGGTGGTGGCTCAACTGGGCTCTCCTCCAATGGTGGTGGTGGGACATCATCAGTAATGTCCTTTGGATCCTCGGCCCCTTAGATGAGTCGGTACTGTAGTGGGTCGGTCACTAGTCTGCGCTGGATCATCCTCATGTAGAGCATAGTTTAGATGCCCTAAGGGGACATCTGGCCGATCAGCATATAAGAGGATGTTTGGGCCGCGGTATTGAGTAGCCCGAAGTGGCGGGCCAAGCATGTGATGTATGGGCCCATGGATATCACTCCCCTATGATGCCTTTCTGTTTGGTGCTGGATGGCATGGGCTATGAAGAAGGTTAAGTCGATAGTGTGCGCGTTCGCCATGCTCCATAAGAAGTAGGCATCATGTGTGTTAACGACGCCGGTGCTCTCACGTTGGCCTATTAGGGTATGTGCGAGGAGGGCGTGGAGATACCTTAAGGATGGGGTAAAGGCGGTCGCCTTGGTGTGACTAGGGTCATATGCGGGGTGCCCTGGGATGAGATCGCGCCAATAGTTGACCAGTGTGATATGGAGGCGACGGGGAAGTGTGGAAAATTCCTCGTCAGCTTTGAACTCATCCGTGTAGAGTCCTAGTGTGATTCCAAATTCAGGGATGCTCAACTGACGCACCAATCCACCGAGGCAGAATTGAATAGTACTCGGATCATCATGGTTTGTCATTACCACCTATAGATAAAATGTAGAGAAAAATTCTAAGGTTAGTTCAAGATAAGTGGGCTTGGTGATGTTGAAAAATTGCCCCCATGGATCAGTGGACAGTAGGGCCCGAATGGCATCAGCGAGTTGGACTCGCTCTAGGGCGGCCCAGTCGATGCATCTGCCAGTTCCTAGAGGGCGGGCTCGGAGGATCTGAAATAACTCCTCTTGGGAGTGCTGTGGAAATGTGATGAATGGCTGTCAGCTTTTGGCTGTAAGTCTCGATGAGGATGAACCACCTGGCCCCTTCCATTTCTTTGAAGTAGTGGCGGCAGTTCTCTTACCGTGTGATGCCGACATAATGCCTAAAAAACAAAATAATATGCATTAGTCCTAAAAATTGAAATCAATGAAAAAGACTAATAGTAATAAGTATTTATGCTTAAATGAAACAAAACATACTAAGAATACTGATTTACTAACCTAAGTAATATATTCTATTTGTCCTAAATATGTGAATAAAATAGGTTTATTAATTTATACTAAGTGAATATTACTCTAGAAAAGTGGCAAACAAATAGGATTCTAAGTGGCATGGCATCATGGAATTCTCTATAACATTCTAGATTGTTCATGCGAAAATTTATGAATTTCATTCCCTAAAACTAGTGCAAAAATGAAATAAGACAAATTATGAACATAAAAAAATAGATAATAGCATTAAAACTAAAGAGAAAATGAAGAAAATAGAACCAAATGGGTGATTGATGAGGAGAAGCACGGTCGTGGGGATGCCTTGGAAGGCTGTTGGCGGCGCTGGAGAAGGCTGGGATAGGTTTTGGGTGGGAGGGTTTAGGAAATTTTAGGGTTTTAGTGGAAGAAGATGATGAATAGTGGCCCATTTATATAGATTTTGGGTTACACAGGCATGGCACACGCCCGTGTGGCTCGGGTTTTACCTGTGTTGTTCGGAATTTAGGGGTTTTGGCACACCTGGTTCGAGGCACACACCCATATACCGAGGGCGTGTTGAGGCACACGGCTGTGTCCTTCGATGTTCGCTTCTCCCACGGCCATGTAGTATATCACACACCCGTGTCTGAATTGATAGTGTTAACCATGGTCTTGGGGCACGGGCATGTCACATGCCTGTGTTTGGGTCACACGACCGTATCGCACGGCCGTGTCATATGGTTTAAGCCCGTGTTTCAATTAATAGTGTTGGCAACGGCCACGTCGCATGGTCGTGGATTTAGTCGTAGCCCGTGTGTGATTCAACAGGCTTGGCCACGGCCGAATTGCACGGCCGTGGCAATTTGTTGAAGCCCGTGTCTTAGGAAAATTTTTACCTTACTTGTACACGGCCAAATTGCACGGTCATGTCTCTTCTCTTAGTGTTCACACGGCCTTGGCCACGCCCGTGGGCATGGCCATGTGGTCCAAAAATCCTGCATTCCAAAGGGTTAGTTGATGTATTAGAAGACTGAAATAAAAAGTTACTAAGTTAGTGCTCGGGTTGCCTCCCGAGAAGCGCTTATTTAGAGTCTAAGCTCGACTCTACCTAGATGCATCACGAAGGGAGTTCGTGGAGCTGAAGCTCCTCCCTATTATCCTTGAAATTCTCACCTCTATAATATTTTAGCTGATGGCCATTTACCTTGAAAGTACCATGGGTTGGGTGAGTTACCTCAACTGCGCCATATGGAAAGACAATTTGAATAGTGAATGGACCTGACCACCTTGATTTAAGTTTTCCAGGGAATAGTTTAAGCCTTGAATTGTAAAGTAAGACAAGATCACTGGTTTTGAACTACTTAGGTTGTTTCAGCTGATTGTCATGGCGTGGCTTTGTGGCTTCCTTGTATAATCATGAGTTTTCATAAGCATTGTAACGCCATTCATCTAGCTCATTCAATTGCATTAGTCGTTTGTCACTTGCAAGCTTAAAATCAAGATTTAAAAATTTAATAGCCCAAAATGCTTTATGTTCGAGTTTAAATGGCAGATGGCAACTTTTTCCGTAAACAAGACTGTAAGGAGATGTACCTATGGGTGTTTTAAAAGCAGTTCTATAGGCCCATAGAGCATCATCTACTTTTCTTGACCAATCTTTCCTATTTGTTTCTACTGATTTTTCTAGGATGCATTTTAGTTCTCTATTTGTTACTTCGACTTGGCCACTGGTTTGTGAATGATAAGGGGTAGCTGTTCTGTGGTGTACTCCATATCTCTTTAAAACTTTTTCAAATTGAGCATTACAAAAATAAGTACCCCTATCACTAATAATTATTCTAGGTGTTCCAAATCGAGAGAAAAGTTTTTTTAGAAAGCGTACTACCATTCTAGCATCATTAGTAGGTAAAGCTTGGGCTTCCACCCATTTTGACATGTAATCTACTGCTACTAGGATGTATTTATTTCCAAATGAAGTAGGGAACGGACCCATGAAATCAATACCCCATACATTGAATATCTCACATGCAAGTATATAGTTTTGAGGCATTTCATTATGTTGAGAGATATTACCTGTTCTCTGGCATTTATCACAAGAGGTCACATACCTGTTGGCATCTCTGTAAAGGGTAGGCCAGTAAAAACCTGATTCGAGTGCCTTGTGAGCAGTTCTAGTTCCACTGTGGTGTCCTCCTGTTGGTCTCAAATGGAAGTGATCTAAAATTTGGTATGCTTCTGTTTCAGTAATGCATCTTTGGATAACCTGATCTGCACAAATACGAAAAAGAAAGGGTCTTCCCAAAAGTAGTTTTCACATCAGCAAAGAATCGCTTCTTTTGCTGATGGGTCAACCCTTTTAGGGTTATGTTAGCTGCTAAATAATTTGCAAAATCAGCAAACCAAGGAACTACTGCGTCTACTATGGCGAGGAGTTGTTCTTCAGGAAACGTTTATTTTATCAAGGTACTTAGGATGTGAATTTTCTAATCTTGAAAGGTGATCTGCTATCAAATTTTTAGCTCCTTTCTTGTCTTTTATTTCTAAGTCGAATTCCTATAACAATAGAATCGATTTTATCAATCGTGGTTTTGCATCAGTTTTAGTTAAAAGATAATGAAGAGCAGAATGACCAGTATAAACGATGACTTTTGGCAATATTAAATAAGATCTGAATTTATCAAATGCAAAAATAATAGCTAGCAATTCTTTTTCCGTGGTCGTATAATTTGCTTGTGCGACTGTTAGAGTTCTACTAGCATAATAGATCGGTTGAAAGTGCTTGTCTCTTCGCTGTCCCAAAACTGCACCTACTACAAAATTACTCGCATAGCACATTAGTTCAAAAGGCAGATTTCAATTAGGTGAAATCATAATCGGGGCATTGACTAACTTTTCCTTGAGAGTGTTAAAAGATTCTAAACATTCTTGGTCAAAGTTGAAAAGCACATCTTTTTCTAGTAATTTCGTCAAAGACTTAGCTATTTTAGAAAAGTCTTTAATAAATCTGCAATAAAAACCAGCATGTCCTAAAAAGCTTCTTATGGCCTTAACTGAATTAGGGGGTAGTAATTTTTCGATGGTTTCAATTTTTGCTTTGTCTACCTCTATCCCTTTATTAGAAATTTTATGCCCTAGTACAATACCTTCTTGAACCATAAAGTGGCATTTTTCCCAATTAAGCACTAGATTTGTCGCTTCACATCTTATCAGGACATGTTTTAAATTATTAAGATAAAGTTGGAAGGAATTACCAAAAACCAAAAAATCATCCATAAATACCTCCATGATGTTTTCCACAAATTCGTCAAAGATAGCTAGCATGCATCGCTGAAAAGTAGCAGGAGCATTACATAATCCAAAAGGCATTCTACGATAAGCAAACGTACCGTATGAACATGTGAATGTCGTCTTTTCCTGATCTTCTAGAGCTATCGGGATTTGGAAGTAGCCAGAGAGGCCATCTAAGAAACAGTAATACATATGACCTGATAATCTTTCCAACATCTGATCGATAAAAGGTAAGGGAAAATGATATTTTCGAGTTGCATCACTCAGTTTTCTATAATCAATGCAGACTCTCCATCCAATGACTGTTCTTGTAGGTATTGACTCCTTTTTATCATTAGATACCACGGTTATGCCTCCCTTTTTAGGAACAACTTGCACAGGACTTACCCAAGAACTGTCAGAAATAGGATAAATAATGCCTGCATCTAGAAGTTTAATTACCTCAGCTTTTAGACTTCCTTCATGTTGGGATTCAATCGTCTCTGAGCTTGCACCGATGATTTATATTCATCTTCCATTAGAATTTTGTAGGTGAAAAAAGAAGGACTAATTCCTTTAATGTTAGAAATCCTCCAAGCTATAGCCTTCTTGTGTTCTTTTAATACTTGAAGTAATTCCTTTTTCTTTTCAGTACTTAAGTCTGATGCGATAATTACTAGTAATGCCGAATAATCTCCTCAAAATACATATTCTAAGTGGACAGGCAACTGTTTTAATTCCAATTTAGGAGGTTCATCAATCGAAGGTTTTTGTCTCAGTTCGTCATTCATCTTAATACTTTCATAACTTATGTGCCTTGTGACAAGTTCATTTGAGTTTAACTCCTTCATTACTTCTTTAACTTCAGTGGTGGCTTCATCTTACCCCCCACCTTGAACAAGACACAGTTCCAACGTGTCTGCAAGAGAAATTTCCTAAAATTTATCTTGAACAAAATAATCAATAGCATCAATAAAATAACATGAATCATCTTGTTCTCTAGAAAATCTCATAGCATCATAGATTTTAAAAAGACTTCTTCTTCACCAACTCTAAGCACCAATTTACCATCCCCTATATCGATAACGGCTCTAGCAGTAGCTAAAAATGGGCGTCCCAAAATTAAAGGTACCTCAATATCCTCATCCATGTCAAGCACAACAAAATCAATTGGGAATATAAATTTATCTACCTTTACCAGCACATCTTTAATGATTCCCCTAGGGTATTTAACAGATCTATTAACTAATTGAATACTCATCCTAGTGGGTTTTGGTTCCCCTAGACCTAGTTGCTTGAACATTTTGTAGGGCATTAGGTTAATATTAGCACCTAGATCAGCTAAGGCTTTTTAAATAATTAAACTACCAATTAAGCAAGGAATAGTAAAACTCCCTGGATCTTTTAGTTTGGCCGGCAGTTTATTTTGGAGAATAGCTGAGCATTCCTCGTTGAGTTCCACTGTGGCTAATTCTTCCAACTTCCTTTTATTTGTGAGAAGTTCTTTAAGAAACTTTGCATACTTTGGCATCTGCGAAATTGCTTCAACAAAAGGTAAGTTAATATGTAACTGTTTAAAAAGTTCAAGAAATTTACCAAATTGAGGATCTGTGCGGTCTTTCTTCAACTTTGCAGGATATGGTATGGGTGGTTTATATTCCTTAAGTGTTGGTAGAGTGTTTTCCTTGGGTTCTTCTTCCTCTACCTTGTCTTTTGTGGATTCTTGAACAGGCTTCTTTTCTGATTCAGCCAGTACTTTCCCATCTCTTAGAGTAATTGCTTTGACATGTTCTCTGGGATTTGGCTCAGTGTTACTTGGTAGTCCACCATGTGGTCTTTCTGATATTAATTTGGCAAGTTAACCAATCTGATTTTCAAGCCCTTGAATGGATGCTTGCTGGTTCTTTAGTGTCATTTCGGTATTTTGGAAACAGGTTTCTGATACGGCCATAAATTTGGTGAACATCTCTTCAAGGCTTGGCTTTTTCTCCTTTTGTGGTGGTGGCTACTGAAATCCCAGAGGAGGCTGTTGTCTTTGATTTCATTGTCCTTCCCATGAAAAATTGGGGTGATTCCGCCAACCTACATTGTAAGTATTACTATAAGGATTATTTTGAGGTCTAGAATTGTTACCCATATAGTTGGCTTGCTCGGTTTCCATGCGATGTCCATAAGAAGAGTAGTCTGGATTGAACATATTTCCTTGAGTTGTGTCACACTGCATCACTAGTTGTGCCTGCGGAGAACCAACAAAATTATCAAACTTTTTATTTAAAAGTTCTACCTGATTAGTAAGCATGGTGACAGCATCGATATTATAAACTCCTGCAGCTTTTGTCGGCTTTGTCCTCATGACTTGCCACTGATAGTTATTCAGTGACATCTCTTCTATAAACTCATAGGCTGCTTCAGGTGTTTTGTTGTTGATTGTTCCTCCGGCGGCTGCATCGATCATTTGCCTCGTTGATGGATTCAAACTGTTGTGAAAGGTTTGAACTTGTAACCACAAAGTTAACCCATGGTGACGGCACCTTCTCAATAGATCTTTACATCTCTCCCAGGCATCATAAATGGTCTCTAAATCCATCTGCACAAAAGAAGAGATATCGTTTTGCAATTTAGCTGTTTTAGTTGGAGGAAAATATTTAAGTAAGAATTTTTCGGTCATCTGTTCCCATGTAGTGATTGATCCTTGTGGTAAAGAATTTAACCACTATTTGGCTTTATTTCTCAAAGAGAATGGGAATAGCCTTAGACGGATGGCATCATCAGAAACGCCATTAATTTTAAAAGTATCATAAAGTTCCAAAAAGTTGACTATGTGTGAATTTGGATCTTCATCCTGTAAACTATCAAACTACACAAATTGTTGTATCATCTGAATAGTATTAGGTTTTAACTCCAAATTATTAGCAGCAATAGCAGGGCTAATAATACTAGATTGAGTACCAGCCAAATTAATTTGAGCATAATCAAACATAGTATGAAGAGCATCATCTTGGTTCAGTGGTCGCGAAGCTATCGCCGGAGGTGGTAGATTGTCCTAATTTGCTTCCATCTCTTTCGTAGGTTCAGGTTCTTGTTCTTGTCCTTGTTCTGGATAATGTAGGCTTCTTCTGATCTCCTTACGATTTTTGTGAACTGTAGCTTCTAAATCCTCGTCAAAAAGCAATGGTCCTGCTGGGTTCCTTCTAGTCATAAACTAGAGATACCTAGAGGAAAAGAAAATTTCAGTAAAATAAAAATAAAAATAAAAATAAGCTAAAAATAAATAAAAATAAATATGGCTAAAGTAATAGAAATAGAGCGTTCTTAATATTTCAGTTCCCCGACAACGGCACACAAAACTTGATATGCGTGATATAAAGTAATAAAATTTATAATAATGATCGCACCAAAAACTAACTATTATCACGACTTTAAGGCAAGCGCACCTATCGAACAGTAGTATAGTTTAGTGGTAAGACTGAGATATCGTACCCAAGGGAACCAAAAGTACTAATACTTACTTCCTTTCTATTATTTAACCTAAAAAAATAAAAGGGATTTTTATGAAACTAATTCTAAAACTAAATATGAATGCACAGAAAGTAAATTGGGGAAAAACTCTTTAGGAAAAACTGATTGATTTGGGTAATACTCAAGGGAGAATCCACCTAGACTTCACTTGTTATCAATTCTTGAGCTAGACGATTTATTCACTTGACTTGATCCGTAGAGATCTCTAACTTATGTTAATACCTCCGTCAAGGATAAGAACAACTAATCCTAGGTTGATTAACTGAAATCTCTTTCTAGTTAAAACCCCTAGTCTTGTATTAACTCGATCTATGGATCCCCTTATTAAGTTTGACCCTAATCCAGCAGATTTATGTCGCCCTATGTCTAGGGTTGCATGCAACTCCGCTTAATTATGCTATATCTACTCTTAAACAGGGACTTTTGCTCCTCTGAATAAGCACATCAATACTTGAATTAATACCTAGGATTATTAAAATAAGAATTAAGAACATATAATTAAGAACAATTCAAGTATCTATCATATAACTCAAGATAAAATAATAACAAGATCTGTCTTAGGTTTCATCCCCATAAAGTATTTGGGGGAATTAGTTCATAATTAATAAAGAGAACATCACAGAAGAATAAAAATAACAACACATAAAGAACCCAAAAACCCCTGAAGGATTGAAGGGAGATCCTTTGTCTTGATGTAGAATTCGGCTTCTGGGATGAATCAATCGACTTCCCTTGGAGTAATTCCTTGCTTTCACTCTCTGTGTTGGCAGAAATACGGCACTCTCTTCTGGGAGAAAAGGCACACCCTTAGAGTTGCCTCCTAGGGTTGATATCCACGTTCGCGATACTAAGTAATAAAATTTATAAAGAACTTGATCACACCAAAACTAACTAATATCGCGACGCTTTAAGGCAAGCGCACCTATCAAACAGTAGTATAGCTTAGTGGCAAGACCGAGTTATCGTACCCAAGGGAACCAAAAGTACTATTACTTACTTTCTTTCTATTATCTAGCCTAAGAATAAAAGAGGGGTTTGTTTAAACTAATTCTAAAACTAAACTAAGAAGACACAAAGAGTAAATTGAGAAAACTTTTAGGGGAAAAGCTGATTGATATGGACAATACTTAAGGGAGAATCCACCTAGACTTCACTTGTACTGGTTCTTGAGCTAGACGATTTATTCACTTGACTTGATCCGTAGAGATCCCTAATTTATGCTAAACCCTCCGTCGAGGTGAAGAGCAACTAGGCCTAAGTTGTTAATTAAAGTTCCTTTATCAATTAACTTCTTAGGTTGCATTAATTCGATCAATGGTTCCCCATATTAGGTTTGACCCTAATCCGGCAGATTTATGTCGCCCTATGTCTAGGGTTGCATGCAACTCCGCTTAATTATGGTAGATCTACTCTTATCACAGGGACTTTTGCTCCTCTGCTCTAAGCACATCTAATTCTTGAAGTAATACCTAGGTTTATTAAATCAAGAATGAAGAACACATAATTAAGAATAACTCAAGTATTTATCATATAACTCAAGAATAAATATTAACAAGATCTGTCTTAGGTTTCATCCCCCTCAAGTATTTGAGGGGTTTAGTTCATAATAAAGAAAGAAAACATCTCAGAAGAAATAAAATAACAAAACATAAAAGAACCCGGAAACCCCTGAAGGAATTTAGGGAGATCCTCTATATTGCTGCAGAATTTCGGCTTCTGGGATAAATCAATCAACTTCCCTGCGAGTAATCCCTACTTCCACTCTCTGTGTTGGCAGCAAAGAATACTTCCCTTTTGGGGGAAATAAGCACACCCTAAGAGTTGCCTCCTAGGGTCTTTATATAGAGCTTTGGGGAGCCTTTCTTAGCCTCCAAGTATCCCAATTCGAGTGAAATTCCTCTTCCTCACGACTAGAACACGCCCATGTGCCACGCCCGTGTGACTTCGACAAAGGCCGTGTGATTTGGTACGGCCGTGTGGCCTGCCCGTGCTTGTCGAGAGCTGGACCGTGTGATCTTCATGTGGCACGGCCGTGTGGCACGGTCGTGTGGTAATTCCTTGGGCCGTGTGATTTGTCATTTTTGGCCCATTTTCCTCATTTTCAGTCCATTTCCTATTCTTTTCTCTTCCCTATGCTCTCCTGAGTATAAGATATGAAAAATAAAGATTAAGAGCACCAATTCTCACTAAATTGATAATAATTCATCCAAAATATAGGCTAAACATGAGGTAAAAATATGTATAAATTAGCGTTTATCAAATACCCCCACACTTAAACCTTTGCTTGTCCTCAAGCAAAATCTCAATCCCTAAATAAGAATTATTCCTCTCAACTTACAATCTTTATCAATAATGTTTCAAACTAGTCCACAGGTAATCATACAATGAGTAATTCAATCAGAAGAACATTAAAGACTCAATCACTCTAAGTTGAGAATTTTATCATTGAAAACATAAGTCTCTTCCTTCCTTCTAAGTAGTTATCTCTTCATCTTAATTAACAGGAGTTGACATCCTCACTAAAGGTTCACTCTATCCACTCGAAGTGTTTAGGGTTCAAAATTTAAGCACTCCTTAATCAACGTGAAAAGTTATTACCATAAGCTTGCAAGAAAATCAAATCTCCACCACTATAGTTTGATATGATACATTGATCAAAAGGTCTTTTAATGGTTGTAACGGGGCTTGGTTAGGGGTGTTGTCACAGGCTGCAAAAAGAAGGTTAGAATCGAGATTGAACTAAAAAATTATCTAGCTAGAAAAAATCTCTATCAATGGAACATATTTCTCAGTTAATTCTTATGATACTATCATTTCTGCCTTGGTAGCCTTAAAATAGAAATATGCAAAAATTTATCGAACTATTTACAATTTACAATCGAATTTTACTGTATGTACTCTTTTCTTTTCTTTTCTCTTTTTTTTTTTTAAGAACAACTCAAGTAATACAATAAATTGAATAAAACTTTACAATCTGAAAAAGAGAAAAAAAAAACTAGATGAAAAATTCAACTCAAATCTCGACAAAAATAGGGATCAAAATAATTGAATGACATTCAACAAAAATGGGTTATTGGTTAATAATTAGAGGGTGAGTCAAGGAAAAGGTTGTTAGGCTCAATGGGGTTTACTAAGGGTTAATTCATGGAGGTAGGCTTTTTGTGGAGTAAGTGGGTTAAATCCTAGGTGCCTTTATCATTTCGGTATATCAAATCAATGATGTGGTCTCGACATGTATAATCGAACAAGTTCTAGAATAACAATTCAGTATTGACTCACTCAAAGCAATAATAAAAGTGAGCACGAAAGAATGTATGCTCAAAAAGGGCTCAAGATCTCACCAGAATTATGGCTTTTGATGTCAATCCTGTGAATTTCAAATCTCAAGATAATACTTAGAATTAGGGAAAATAACTTATGCAAAAATTGGGGGTTCTCAAAAATTTCAACTTATCATGCTTGATTCCCTAATGTTTTAAAGTTTGAATAATCAAAGTACAAGCACCTATATCTTAATTCTCAACATATCGATAGAAATCATAAATCAATCAGAATAAATTCCTAATAGGAGATTGAGAATTAGTTAAGAACAATGCATGAAGTACAATTTCAGGGATTTTCACAGATAGTGTAAAGATTTCAAGTAAGCTTCCCCCCCACACTTAAGATGTACATTGCCCTCAATGTACAAAGATACATAAATAGCAAGAGAAGTATAATATCATAAGATAGGGAGAGAATTGAAACTTCCTGAATTTAGGATGAATTTATGAGGAAGAGTCGGCAATTGTGGCAGGGTGTTCCCATTTCCGTTTGAATATAAGCTGTAGAGCTCCTTTTTGAAACTGCGAAAATATTAATTAATCATGGGAATTTTCGATTTATAGAGATTACTCGTTAGGGCTTGGCCGATATGAAAGACCGAAATTTAAATAACAGAAAAATAATAAACTAAGTTCTAGAAATACTAATACTGTAATGAATTACAAGGATTAAGTATAATAAAAATAAAATTTGAAATAAAAAAGAGACTAATAAAAAAAATGAGAAAAATAGAACCGTATGGGAGAATAGAGGCACACGCCCGTGTGGCTCGGGGTTAGCCCGTGTTGGCCATATTGCATGGCCGTGGAAAACTTGTTCGCTTTTTCGCATGGTCGTGTAGGTAGTCACACGGCCGTGTCTGATTTGACAGTGTTGGCCATGGCTTGGGGACACGGGCGTGTGGCGTTGTGCGAGCCCGTGTTGATACTGCATGGTTGCCACGGCCATGTTGCACGACCGTGGGGATTTGTCGACCTCCCGTGCTTTTGGGAAAAATTTACTCTGTTTGTACACAGTCTGAGTGCACGACCGTGTCTCTGTTTTAAGATGTCACACGGCCTTAGGCACGCCCGTGTTCCAGGCCGTGTGGTCCTAATTTCCTGCATCAAAGGTGTTAGTTGCTGTATAAAAAGACTGAAAACAAAATAGAAGAAAAGTTACTATGTTAGTGCTCGGGTTGCCTCCCGAGAAGCGCTTATTTATAGTCTAAGCTCGACTTTGCTCGAGCTTGTACGTTCACGGTGGTTTGAAGAGTTGATACTCTTCTATCCTGCTTACAATTTCATTATCAACGTAAGATTTGAGTCGAGTGTGATTTACCTTAAAAGTACCGAGTGACTCATGTTTTATCTCGACTGTACCATAGGGAAAGATTTTCATTACCGTGAAGTAAGGTGTGTCACTTGTATGCTCTTTTGAATTCAAGATTCGAGGATCGTCTTCCCCTAAGATTACCTTATCCCCTACCTTGAGTTGATTCGTTTGTACCTGGGGGTCGTCTTGGTGATGCTCTGGGTTGGTGTGACCTGTTTTGGGTTTTTCATAATAGTTCAGCCACTCATCTAGTTCCTCGATCTGAAGCGTTCGCTTTTCAAGTGCATCTCCCTTGGATGGACTTGTTTGTGATTGGGTTGCCTTTATGTAGAGTGTATCCTGCACAGAAGGTTGGGTGGTGAGATTATTCTTTTTACAAGGACTCGTAACTATATTATTATCAACAATCGTAATCGAGTTTCGAGCTTGTAAGGTAACTTGGTCATCACCCACACGTAGTGTAAGTTTACCTGTTCCTAAATCAATTATTGTTCTTGCAGTTGCTAAAAAGGGTCGCCCTAGAATTAAGGGTACATTGCTATCCGCAACAATGTCTAAAACAACAAAGTCAACTGGGAATATAAATTTATCAATTTTGACGAGCACATCTTCAACTATTCCTTTAAGAGACCTAATAGTTTTATCAGCTAGTTGAATGCTCATCTTAGTTTGCTTAGGTTTTCCAAGACCTAGTTGTTTAAATAGTGTATAAGGCATGACATTTATACTAGCCCCTAAATCAGCTATAGCATTTTTTGTGTCTAGGCTACCAAATAAACAAGGAATAGTAAAACTCCCTGGATCTTTCAGTTTGGTTGGTAGTTTATTTTGAAGAATAGCTGAGTAGATTGCATTTAATTCCATATGAGATTTCTCCTCTAGCTTTCGCTTGTTTGTCAAGAGTTCTTTTAAGAATTTAACCGCGTCTGGCATCTGCAAAATTGCTTCAACAAATGGTAAGTTAATATGTAATTTTTTTAAGAGTTTAAGAAACTTACCGAATTGTTCATCTGTGCGGTCTTTCTGAAGCGCTCTTGGGTATGGGATACGAGGCTTGTGTTCGTTGATGTCTGGCTTGTTCCTGCTTACCCCTACTTTACCTTTATTTACCTCAAGCTCCTTGTTTGAGTTGTCTTTGATTAAAACCTCCTCATCTATTGTGCTCACGGCATGAATTTGTTCTTTTGGATTGGTCTCAGTGTTACTTGGAAATCCACCTTGTGGTCTTTCCGAAATTAGCTTAGCAAGCTGGCCTATTTGAGTTTCAAGTCCTTGAATAGATGCTTGCTGGTTCCTTAGTGCCGTTTCGGTATTTTGGAAACGAGTTTCTGATATGGCAATAAATTTGGTGAACATCTCTTCCAAGTTCAGTTTTTTCTCCTGTTGTGGTGGTGGCTGCTGAAATACCGGAGGCTGTTGTCTTTGATTTCCTTGTCCTCCCCATGAAAAATTTGGGTGATTTCTCCAACCTGCATTATAAGTGTTACTATAAGGATTATTTTGAGGTCGAGAATTATTACCCATATAATTGGCATGTTCGGCTTCTATGTTGTGTAGATGGTCTGAATTAAACGTATTTCCTGGAGCTGCATCACATTGCATCACTGGTTGAGCCTGCGTAGAACCAACAAAATTATCAAATTTCTTATTTAAAAGTTCTACTTGGTTAGTGAGCATAGTAACAGCATCAATATTATAAACTCCTGCGGCTTTCGTCGGCTTTGTCCTCATGACTTAGCACTGATAGTTATTCAATGATATCTCCTTAATAAATTCGTAAGCTGCGTCAGGTGTTTTATTATTGATGGTTCCGCCTGCGGCTGCATCGATCATTTGTCTGGTTGACGGATTTAAACCGTTGTGGAAGGTTTGAACTTGTAGCCACAAAGGTAATCCATGATGAGGACACCTTCTCAAAAGATCTTTGTATCTCTCCCATGCATCGTAAAGTGTTTCTAAATCCATCTGCACAAAAGAAGAAATATCGTTTCGTAATTTGGCTGTTTTAGCTGGAGGAAAATATTTGAGTAAAAATTTTTCGGTCATCTGCTCCCATGTGGTAATTGAGCCTCGTGGTAGAGAATTTAACCACTGTTTGGCTTTATTTCTCAAAGAAAATGGAAATAGCCTCAATCGAATGGCATCATCAGAAACGCTATTTATTTTGAAGGTATCACAAAGTTCTAAAAAATTGGCTATGTGTGAGTTTGGATCTTCATCCTGTAAACCATCAAACTGTACCAATTGCTGTATCATCTGAATGGTGTTAGGTTTTATCTCAAAATTATTAGCAGCAATAGTTGGTCTAAGAATGCTAGTTTGGGTACCAGCCAAACTAGGTTTAGCATAATCATACATAGTGCGCGGAGCTTCTTCTTGAATTGCTGGTGGCGCGACTATTGCGGGAGGTGGTAGAACATCTTGATTTGCTTCCATCTCTTCTGTAGGTTCTGGCTCTAGATCAGGTTATTGTTCAGGATAATGTAGACTGCGTCTAATTTCTCTGCGATTTATGCGAACTGTTGCTTCTAGATCTTCGTCGAAAAGTAGTGGTCCTGTTGGATTGTTTCTAGTCATAAACAAAAAATACCTAAAAAGAAAAAAGCAAAGAAAACTCAAAAATTTAAAAGAAAAGAAAAATAAAAATAAAAATAAATTAAATTGAAAATAAAAATAAAAGAAAAATAAATAAATATATGGCTAAAGTAATAGAAATCGAGCTTTCGTAATATTTTAGTTCCCCGGCAACGGCGCCAAAAACTTGATATCCGCGTTCGCGATACTAAGTAATAAAATTTATAAAGAACTTGATCACACCAAAACTAACTAATATCGCGACGCTTTAAGGTAAGCGCACCTATCGAACAGTAGTATAGCTTAGTGGCAAGACCGAGTTATCGTACCCAAGGGAACCAAAAGTACTATTACTTACTTTCTTTCTATTATCTAGCCTAAGAATAAAAGAGGGGTTTGTTTAAACTAATTCTAAAACTAAACTAAGAAGACACAAAGAGTAAATTGAGAAAACTTTTAGGGGAAAAGCTGATTGATATGGACAATACTTAAGGGAGAATCCACCTAGACTTCACTTGTACTGGTTCTTGAGCTAGACGATTTATTCACTTGACTTGATCCGTAGAGATCCCTAATTTATGCTAAACCCTCCGTCGAGGTGAAGAGCAACTAGGCCTAAGTTGTTAATTAAAGTTCCTTTATCAATTAACTTCTTAGGTTGCATTAATTCGATCAATGGTTCCCCATATTAGGTTTGACCCTAATCCGGCAAATTTATGTCGCCCTATGTCTAGGGTTGCATGCAACTCCGCTTAATTATGGTAGATCTACTCTTATCACAGGGACTTTTGCTCCTCTGCTCTAAGCACATCTAATTCTTGAAGTAATACCTAGGTTTATTAAATCAAGAATGAAGAACACATAATTAAGAACAACTCAAGTATTTATCATATAACTCAAGAATAAATAATAACAAGATCTGTCTTAGGTTTCATCCCCCTCAAGTATTTGAGGGGTTTAGTTCATAATAAAGAAAGAAAACATCTCAGAAGAAATAAAATAACAAAACATAAAAGAACCCGGAAACCCCTAAAGGAATTTAGGGAGATCCTCTATATTGCTGCAGAATTTCGGCTTCTGGGATGAATCAATCAGCTTCCCTGCGAGTAATCCCTACTTCCACTCTCTGTGTTGGCAGCAAAGAATACTTCCTTTTTGGGGGAAATAAGCACACCCTAAGAGTTGCCTCCTAGGGTCTTTATATAGAGCTTTGGGGAGCCTTTCTTAGCCTCCAAGTATCCCAATTCGAGTGAAATTCCTCTTCCTCACGACTAGAACACGCCCGTGTACCACGCCCGTGTGACTTCGACAAAGGCCGTGTGATTTGGCACGGCCGTGTGGCCTGCCCGTGCTTGTCGAGAGCTGGACCGTGTGATCTTCATGTGGCACGGCCGTGTGGCACGGCCGTGTGGTAATTCCTTGGGCCGTGTGATTTATCATTTTTGGCCTATTTTCCTCATTTTCAGTCCATTTCCTATTCTTTTCTCTTCCTTATGCTCTCCTGAGTATAAGATATGAAAAATAAAGATTAAGAGCACCAATTCTCACTAAATTGATAATAATTCATCCAAAATATAGGCTAAACATGAGGTAAAAATATGTATAAATTAGCGTTTATCAAGGGTCTTTATATAAAGCTTTGGAATGCCTTTCTTAGCCTCTAAGTATCCAAATTCGAGTGAAATTGCACTTCCTCATGACAGGGACACGCCCGTGTGCCACGCCCGTGTGGATAGACAAGAGGTCACGTGTGTAAGATTGTTGATGGTGGCACGGCCATGTGATCCAGCCATCACATGGCCGTGCGTGTCGTGGTTGGGCCGTGTTGGACCTTATGTGGCACGGCCGTATGCCACAGCCTTGTGATGAATCCTTGGGCCGTGTTGTTTTTACACTTTGGCCCATTTTCTCCGTTTTCGGCCCATTTTTCATTCTTTTCTCTTCCCTATGCTCTCCTGAGTATAAAACATGAAACAGAAGGATTAAGAGCAACAATTTCTACAAATTCAATGATAATTCATCCAGAAATTAGGCTAAGCATGAGGTAAAAATATGTATAAATTATCGTTTATCAGCTACATTTGCTTTTTTTGGTTGGATTTTAAATGCAGGAAGGGTTGGATTTCAGTGGAAAAGCATTATTGCAAATTTGTGAAAATTAGTGGCATTTTTCAAAAAAACGCTACAAAAGGTCATGACCTTCAGCGGCGTTTGTAGCAAAAGCGCCACTAAAGGGCCACTGAAAGTCCTGAACTTTAGCGGCGTTTGTAGCAAAAGCACCTCTAAAAGTAATGACCTTTAGCGGTGTAGGGACAACAAACGCAGCTAAAAGTCACGACTTTTAGCAGCATTTTTTTCATATAAACGCCACAAATTTTTGCGGCATTATCATTAGCGGCGCCTATAAGCATCGCTAAAGGCAAAAAAAAAGCCGCTAAAAGTCAGTTTTGCTGTAGTGAACCCATCAAACTTACTCAGTTTTTGTTTAACCTGTCGAGCTTACTAAGTTTCATTAAGCCTATATGTGCTGTTTAATGTCTTTATAGATTTTTGGAAGGTTAGACAATTGGATCAACACTCAAGTCACACTATCCAGCTTATCTCGGTAGTTTTTGAAATGTTAAATACGATTTATATAGCATGTGTAGGCTTTTGTTCGATTTTGGTCAAAATTTAGCTTATGAAAATGTTATGAATAATATTTTGTTTATATAATCAACTTACATATTAGTATGAGATTAAGGTATAGTTGTAATGTTAATATAAGTGATATATGTATGCATGTATTTGAAATATAGTGAACTTTGGTAACTTGGTTAGGTAAATTAAATAAGTAAGTTTGGATATTGGTGGACATATTTTCAAATTGTCAGTAGAGGTACCAAATGGGTACATTGGTTGTATATGATAAAAATACATGCTTAAGACTTTATTTTAGCTTATGTTAAATGCCTTGCCATGGCTTGCTGATGTGTAAATTGTTGAAGCTAGGTTGGTGTCAATTTGGGTGAGAAATGTTGTGTAGAAAATGGCCTATTTTTGTCCACATGGTTAGAGATACATGTGTGTGTCTCTGCCATGTGTGACACACGGCAAGGTGACACGGCCGTGTGTCCCTTGTATCTTTTAAAAAATATAAGTCACTATGCTCACATGGCCGTGTGACCCAAGTTAAAGAGTTACATGGGTATGGACACGGGCTGGACATGGCTGTGTGTCCCTATTTCGAATACCCACACGGCCTGAGACACGGGCGTGTCTTTTGATCGTGTGAGTCACACAGTCGTGTGTCTGACTTGTTTCTAACATGTATTTTAGGCCCCAAGGGTTTGTATAAGGGACAATATGTTTAATTTCGATTGGTTTCTGACATGTGATATTATATAAAATATCTATTTATTGATCTGTAAACTCTAGTAATGCTCTGTAACCCTATTTCGGGATAGATACGGGTTAGGGGTGTTACATTTAGTGGTATCAGAGCCACGGTTTAGTCGATTCTTGGACTAAACGTAGCATGTGAAATGTCTAGAAATACATGCCATATAAATCTGTGATAGTGTGATGTGTATGATCCGATCTAACATTTGTTTTCTCATAGATTGTAAAGATGTTAGATGGATCTGAATGTGATTAAAATGATGAGATTAATTGTAAAGTATTGACTTCTGAACATGGGACAAGTAGTAATGTCTCGATCCCTTCGGCTCGAGAAAGTGAACTTAAAAATATGTTCTTTAGGTATATGAGCTAGTGGTTCAGTGAGTTTATGCAAGAAAGAAATTTGGCTCAGCAACCTCTACCCCCTATTGTACCACCTGTTGTACCTTCGGTTGTACCTCCACCTTCCAGTGATTGAACCTAATAAACATACTTCGACTGAGAAACTTAGAAAGTGTGGTGTTGAAGAATTTCGAGGTAGATCTGAGGATGATTCGATTAAAGCTGAGTACTAGCTTCAAAATATAATAAGGGTTTCTGAAGAAATAGCTTGCTCTCCTGATGATTTTCTTAGATGCGTTGTTTCGTTATTAAAAGAGGAAGCGTATAGCTAGTGGTCGACAATAATAGTTATGGTACCAAAGGATAAAATTTCTTGGGAATTTTTTAAAACTAAGTTTAAAAAGAAATATGTCGAAAAAAGGTATGTGGACAAGAAAAAAAGAGAGAATTTCTTGAGTTACATCAGGGAAATAAATCAGTAGCTGAATATAATAGAGAATTTTTTGTCTCAGTAAATATGCTCGAGAAATTGTGTAACACCCCAAACCTGGCCTAAACGTTACGGCCAAATTTGGTGATGTCACATGGAATGGGATTTGAAGTCAAGGTAATCAAGTTAAAACAGTCCAATTCAGTGGTTTTAATTTAATTCGAAAACTACCACTTATTAATTAGTTGCCCTAAAACGTCTCTTTTTAGTAGAAGCTTTAATAACCATTTAATTTAGGAAAACCGCTTCTATTTAGTGAAATCTTAGTTTTATTTTGAAAACCGTATTTTGTTGTGTTCGAAGTTGTAATCCACGAAAACAATTAACATCCAAAATTTAAAACAAACAGTCCCTAAAGTCCAAATTACATAAAAATACCCAAATAAGTGATAAATCTAAAAATTAACAGAAAATAGTCTAAAAGTTTATGTGTGGCCACCGTCGAGTCCTCCGCTGACCAACCCGTCAATTCTAGGGATTACCTGTACAAATTAAACAGAAAAGGGTGGGTTTTTGCAAACTTAGTGTGTAATCCCCACAGAAAAACATGCACACAGCACAATATTAGAAATCAGTCATCTACAGTTTCGGGCCTGAGCCCATCACAGATTTAGTTTAGGCCTTGGCCCATACAGATATAGTCTCTGACAAACATACAGTAACAGAAATCAAAATTCAACCCACCAGCCCTCCACACCATCTCTAACCATCCCAACACACCATGTGGGGTTTAAAACACCCATCCATCCCTACACACCATGTGGGGTTCAGAACACCCATCTATCCCTACACACCATGCTGTATTGAAATGTGGCACATAATCAGAAATATACAGATGAGCTGCCAAATAACCTGCTTTAAAAGCCTTTCAGATACTTCCTTCGAACTTCATCAACCCATCTCGATGCAACGCAACATATCATGCTATTATGCAGTTAATAGTCTGCACATACAGATCACCAATCATGCTTAATACAAAAATCAAACAGACAGTTCAAACATATAGGGGTCTAAGTAGTGCTTATCGACCCAACAGTAGGTCCATAGTCGACTTGGGAGACCTGTGCAAGCTTAGAGAACTTTTTAGAAAAATGGGCTGACACACCCATGTAGCCTGCCCGTGTGGTCCCACACGTCTGTGTGGCCCACAAGGCCCAAATTGGCCTTGGTCATGTGATTACATGGCCTAGCCCATAAATCCCACATGCTTGTGTGGAATACCCTGTGGACTCACACGCCCGTGTGGCATCGACAGATTACCTTTTCGGCTTTTTCTGAACCTCATTTTTTGTGATTCAGGTACATAGATTACCTATAGTTAACCAATATTTCATTTAGTTAATCACTTAAACAACCAAACTATCTAAACCCAAAACGGGATATTCATCATTCGAGTGAAAACCCTTACTTTTAATAGGATATTAAAGATTACATGCCCTTAAAATGTCAATTGGGAGCGATGTTCAGTCCCTTTATTAACTCTTGAGCATACAAATGAATCTCTTTTAGAAATAACCTGTAAAATATTTAGTAAAGCAAAATTCGACTTACCAACTTACTGTACAACACAATCACATGTTTTCATCAATGGAAAAGATGAAAAAAATGAAAAGCGAGGAGATGGGGAAAGGAATTTTCGGCAGCAAGGTGGGGATAGAGTGTCAAAAACTTGAGAGTTTTTCAGAGAAAAGAGAACAGAAAAGAAATCCAAAAAGAAGATAAGCTAGAACTACCCAAATCCCCTTAAACACTACTTCAAAATTGTCCACCACTCCCCCTCTAATAGCATAATTCCAATTTCAGTCAAACACTTCTTGTCCATCGAGGTAAAAATAAATTCCCTCGCTTACATAGAGACTCGAACACATGACCTCTAGCACACCAACACACAACTTAACCACCAAACCAACAGGCCCATTCTGATATGTTCTCACAATTAATTAAACTTAAGCCCACTGACTAGAGACAGGGCTTTGTTCATAAAAATTCCAAAATTTGCCAAAGACATGGCTTGAACTTTGGACCTCCTAAACACACCCAGAACACTTAACCACTAAAGCAGACATATATTTATGTCAAATTTTAAAAATAATAGAAACTAGAATTTAGGGCATTACAACTCTACCCCCTAAAAGAAGATTTTTGCCTCAAAATTTACCTGATCAAAACAAATGAGGATACTACTGGCGCATCGCGTGCTCAGGCTCCCACATGGCCTCCTCAGTGCTATGATTTTGCAGAACTTTCACTAAGGGGATAGACTTCTTCCGAAGAACCTTAATGTCATGATCCAGAATCTGAACTGGCTCCTCCTCAGATGTCAAATCTGGCCTCACCTCAATCTCCTCAATAGGGAAAATATGCTAGGATCATAGCGATAGTGCCTCAATGTTGAGATGTGGAATACATCATGAATGCGATCTAACTCCAGAGGTAGCTCTAATTGATAAGCAGTAGGTTCCACAAGCTTCAGAATCTGATTGGCCCAATAAACCTAGGGCTCAACTTACCCTTGCGACCGAACCTTAGAACCTTTTTCCGTGGTGAGACCTTGAGAAATACCAAATCCCCCACAGAATACTTGATATCCTTTCTCTTCAAATCTGCATAAGATTTCTGTCTCGCTTTCAAATGATCCTAAATCAGCCTAACCTTATCCTCTATCTTGAAAACCGACTCAGGACCCAGAACACGTCGTTCACAACTCAGTCCAACATAAGGGAGTACGGCACTTACGACCATACAGGGCCTCATAAGGTGCCATCTGGATGCTAGACTAAAACCTATTATTATAGGCAAACTCTGCTAACGGTAAATACTCCCTCAACTACCTTGAAAATCAATAACACAGCTCCTCAATATATCCTCCAGTACCTGGATCACCCTCTCTGACTGACCATCTATTTAAGGCTAGAAAGTAGTACTGAAGTCCAACCTTGTACCCAGAGCTTCATGTAGTTTCTTCTAGCACCGAGACATGAAGTGAGGATCCCTATCAGAAATGATTGAGACAGGTACCCCATGCAATCTCACTATTTTCAATATGTAGAGCTTAGCCAATTTCTGAAGAGAAAAGTCTGTCCTTACTGGGATGAAGTGAGTAGATTTGGTCAATCAATCTACGATGACCCAGATAGAATCCTTCTTAGTAGGTGTTCGAGGCAACCCACTAACGAAGTTTATCATTACTCGCTCCCATTTCCATAACGGGATCTTAACCGGCTGTAGCAAACCCGAAGGTAATTGATGCTCAGCCTTAATCTGTTGACAAGTCAAACAGTGAGCAACGAAGTCAGTAACCTCATGCTTCAACCCTAGCCAACAGTATAACTCTTAAAGATCTCGGTACATCTTATTCCCACTGGGATGCATAGCATAAGGACTACTATGCGCCTCCCTCAAGATCGACTATCTTAAATCCTCATCATTCAGTATACAAATTTGACCATGGAAACAAAGCACCCCATCACTATTTAACCCAAAATCAGTAGTGTCAACCCTTTCAATCTGACAGAAACGCAACTCAAAAGACTTATCCTCCAACTGTTTACCTCGAATTTGTTCAATCCATGACAGTTTAACCTGAAGTTCTACCAACAAACTTCTATCGTCAAAAAGGCTAAGTCGAGCGAACATCGCTCTCAAATCAGCCATAGCCCTATGGCTCAACGCATCGGCCACCACATTGACCTTGCTCAGGCGGTACTCAGTGGTACAATCATAATCCTTAAGCAACTCAACCCATCTATGCTGCCTAAGATTCAGTTCCTTCTAAGTGAGAAGATACTTGAGGCTTTTATGATCAGTGTAGATGACATATTTTTCACCGTACAGATAGTGCCTCTAGATTTTCAAAGCGAAAACTACAGTAGCCAATTCCAAATCATGCGTCGGATAGTTCGCTTCATAAGTTTTGAGCTTAGGACATACATACGCTACCACCTTACCCTCCTGCATCAATAGACAACCCAAACTGACATGTGATGCATCGCTGTAAACTACGAAGTCTTTACCAGGTTTAAGTTGTATCAGAACAGGAGCCTAAGTCAAAATAGTCTTGAGCTTCTCAAAGCTCAATTGTCTTACATCAATCCATGCAAAAGGAACTTTCTTACGTAGAAGCTTAGTCAACGGAGCTGCGATCAAGGAAAACCATTCTACAAAGCGCCGATAGTAACCCGCCAACCCCAGAAAGCTGCAGATTTTAAAGAAATTCCTCGGCTGTTTCCACTCGAACACAGCCTCAATTTTATGATGATCAACTTGAATACCCTAGCAGAAACTACGTTTCCCAAAAAGGTCACTGCACGAAGCTAGAACTCACACTTACTAAACTTTGCATAAAGCTATTTCTCACGAAGAGTCTGTAGTACCACTCTAAGATGCTCATCGTGGTCGTCTTCAGTCTTAGAATACACCATCATATCATTAATAAACAACACTACAAAATGATCCAGATAAGGCTGGAACACTCAGTTCATCAAGTCCATAAACATTGCTGGTGCATTAGTCAATCCAAAGGGTATAACTAAGAACTTGTAATGTCCATATCGAGTTCTAAATGTCGTCTTATGCACATCAGTCTCATTAACCCTCAATTGATGATAACTCGAATGTAGATCAATCTTAGAAAACACAGAAGCCCCTCTCTACTGGTCGAACAAATCATCAATCCTCGAAAGTGGGTACTCATTCTTAATCGATAGCTTGTTCAGCTGTCAATAATCGATACACATACTCATTTTCCCATCCTTCCTTTTCACAAACAACACACGTGCTCCCCACGGAGACACACTGGGACGAATGAACCCACGACCTAACAACTCTTGAATCTAAGCCTTAAGCTCCGTAAGCTCCTTTGATGCCATTCGGTAGGGAGCGATAGACACTAAAGCTGTACATGGAATAAGTTCGATCCCAAATTCCACTTCTCGGCTCAGAGGCAATACTGATAGCTCCTCAGGAAAGACATCTGAAAAATCCCTTACAGCTTTGATGTCTTTTACAGAAGAGTCCCAGAATAAAAAATGCTTATGTAGGCCAAGAATGCCTCACATCCTTTTCGATCCAACTTTTCTGCCACCAACGTGAAAATCACATTAAACAGATAATCCCGTTGTTCCCCAATCTAATCACCTTGTCATCCTCCTCAGTTTTCAAAATGACCTTATTAGTCGCATAGTCTAGACTTACTCGGTTCTTGACCAACAAGTCCATTCCCAGAATCAAGTCGAACTCCAAAAAGAAATCCAAAAAGAAGATAAGCTAGAACTACCCAAATCCCCTCAAACACTCCATCAAAATTGTCCACCACTCCTCTACTAATAGTAGAATTCCAATCTTAGTCAAACACTTCCAATCCATCGAGGTAAAAATAAATTCCCTCACTTACGCAAAGACTCGAACACATGACCTCTAGCACACCAACACACAACTTAACCACTAGACCAGCAGGCCCATTCTGATATGTTCTCACAATTAATTAGACTTAAGCCCACTGACTAGAGACAAGGCTTTGTTCATAAAAATTCCAAAATTTGCCAAAGACATGGCTTGAACTTTGGACCTCCCAAACACACCTAGAACACTTAACCACTAAAGTAGACAGATATTTATGTCAAATTTTAACAAAAACAGAAACTAGAATTTGGGGCGTTACAAATTGTGCCTACTGAAAAAGAAATGTGCATCTGGTTTGAAGATGGTCTGAATGATAAAATTTGAATGATGATCGGAGGTAATGAAATATGAGAATTTGTTGTTCTGTCCGGTCATACATAGAAAATGGAAGAAGTGTACAACTGTAAGATACAACGGGATAGGTAGAATCGATAATTTCACAAGAGAGGTTCTTCCAAGTCATTTTCGGCATCACCGGTAAAAACGACTAAAGATGATTTTAGCCGAACTACCTTAGTGCCTGAACGTTCGAATAAAAATAAGATGATACAACATGATTTCAGGGTACCTACTAGACCGATTGATAGTATGGGTAGTGTACAAAATACTCCGAAGCCTAAATGTAGATATTGTAGGAAATATCACCTTGGTGAATGTAGAGGAAAAACATGAGCCTATTATAGATGTGGATCAACTGATCATTTTATTCGTAACTATCCTAAATTACCAAAAAAGGATGAAGATTAGAAAGAAAAAAAAATGTCTATCTCTCAGTGTAACACCCCTAACCTGTATCCATCTCCAGAACTGGGTTACAGAGCATTACTGGAGTTTACAGATCAAGTAAAAAAATATTTCATATTAAATAACATTCATATTAGAAACCAATCAAAAAAAATATATTGTCCCTTATGTGAGCCCTCGAGGCCTAAAATACACTTTAAAAATATGTCGAGACAAAATCGGGTACCCAAAGAATTTTTTAGAAAACATTAAAATTTTTCAAAGGTACAAGGGACATGCGTCTGTGTGGCCAGGTCGTATGACTCACACGATCAAGAGACATACCTATGTCACAGGCCGTGTGGGTATTCAGAATAGGGGCACACGGCTGTGTCCCAACCCATATCCATACCCGTGCAACTCTCTGACTTGGGTCACACGGCCAAGGCACACATCCGTGTGCTAAGTCGTGTGAGCATACTAACTTGCACAATTTAAAAGATTCAAGGGACACATGGCCGTGTCACCTGGCCGTGTGTCATATATGGCTGAGACACACACTCGTGTCTCTACCAGTGTGGACAAAAATAGGCCATTTTCCAAGCCACATTACTCACCCAATTTGCCATCAACATAACTCAACATTTTTGCACATCAATAAGCCATAAACATCAATAAGCCATAAAAAGGCATTCAAATCAAGCTAAAATCAAGCCTTAAACATGTATTATCAAAACATACAACCAATACGCCCATAAGCAATTCAAATGACTATAACAGTCCAATTTAGACCCTAATCGAAATGGTGGTTTCGGGACCACGAATCTGAGTCAGAAAAATATTAAAAAATTATTTTCTATGTTGTTTTTGTGTGAATTTATATTTGTGAAATTTTCGTGATTTAATTTTATCGTTTGAGTGCCCGATTAAATAAAAGGACTTAATCGCACAAAATGAAATTTTGGTGGTTAAATGTGAAAGTGCTTAATTATTGTTGTCTTTATTAGTGGAGGCATTTATAATGCAAATATAAGATTGGTTTCATAGGTGGACGGTAATAGGCATGTTATATATGTTTTCTAATTAAATTTATTAAGGTTATAATGGTAAAATATATAATAATATGTATATAATAAAACATAAATTAATAATCCATAGTTTATATTTTTTCTTCCATGACCGAATAGCTAAATAAGAAAGAAAAGAATAAGGTTTCAAAGGTTCAGCCACCTTCCAAGCTTGATTCAAGGTTCATTTTTACTCAGTTTTTTATAATTTCTACTTTTTTGAGATCGTTTGTTCGAGTACTACAAGACCCATGCTTGAATTTTTTTATTTTGATGAATATTTTGAGTTATGAAATTGATGAGAGCTTGTGATTTTTTTTTTTGTTTGATGATGAAATAGGAAAGATATGTTTTAAATTAACATGTTTCGTATTGGAGTTCTTGATGATTTTGAGTAATTAGGAGTAAATTGCAAAAAATAATAATTTAACGGACTAAAATGTAAAGTAAATGAAACATATGGACTTGTATGAATACTAGGAATATTCGGCCAAACATGGGTATAGGGAAATTTTGCATATTTTGTGTTTTGTGCAATAGGGACTAAATTGTAAAAATTATAAATGTCAAGGGTAAAATGGTAATTTGCCATTTATGTATTTTTGGACTAAATTGAATGAAAATATGTTTGAATGAGTTTAATTTGAATATTTTTAGATCAAGAACCAAAGAAATCGAATTTGGATCGTTGGAAAATGAAAGTTGTCGACTAGCTATCCCGTTCTGTTTTACATTATCCGAGGTAAGTTATTAAGCAAATAGTCGTTCTCAGTTTTAAATAAATACAAAGTGTATATGCTAAATTGATATTTATGAATTATTATATGTTATAGCCGAATGTGATTAAGCTTGATTACCATGTTTTTGAATTTGTTTTGACTGAGTTATGACGTCTGAAAGCCCCGTATGAACCTTAGGAATAGCTAGGATACATATGTCATGACATAGGATTCCGATTCATGTGTGCGAGTAAGACCATGGCATCGATGTGTGATTACCTGTAACACCACGTCTGGGACGTTGGCATTGTACGATATGTGTGATTATCCGAGTGTCCTAGCCAATTTCGAATGTTCAACGGGCAAAGATAAGTCATGTTCGAATGTGTAAAACGAGTTATATGCCAGGTATGAATTAACTTGTTACCTATTTGAGGTAAGGTAAGTATGTACGTTGGTTATTTGTTGCAAATCCTGTAAGATGCAAATGAAGAATATATGTGTATGCGATATGTGTATTTGGCTTTGTGAATGAGTAACTTGTATATCATGAATAATCCTTAAATATGTGCATATATGATTAGGTATATTGGGTTACATAATTAATATATGTATAGGAAGTATTATTTTGACACGTGAACTTATGTACTTGAGTACATATATGGACTAGATTTTACAACAACTATTTGGCTTTGGAAATTTGAAAGTTAATATGTTAATTTGACCATGTGAATATTCGGCCAAGGTGAGTTATATATATGAAAACATATCAATTATGAAAATTGTATGTTTGAGATTAAATGTGGTAACAATAATATGATTTCGTTTAGTTTAATTGAGTTAATAATATCATTGAGTTGTTTATTTGCTTATGACTTTCTAAGCTAAGATAACTTACTGTGTGTATTTTCTGCTTCTGTTTTATAGACTTTTGGATTCAAGTTACGAGCTTGGGGATCGTCAGCAAAGTCTATCACACTATCGATTACCTTCGGTATTTTTATAAGCGAATTTCTGAACCTATGGCATGTATAGGCTGGGATATACTTTTGAAATGTTGGATTTTGGTTATGTATAATTCAGGCCATGTGAAAATGGCTTAACTCCTAAGCTTGAATTTGGTTTTGTTTGATTACAGTTTAAGTTAATTTTGGGTTATAATGCTATGTGTTATGAATGAGTGGTATTTATGATATGTGATTTATGCATACAAGTTGGTTAATGATCTTGGATGTGATTTGAATGAAACAGTCATAAAATATACATAGGTATGTTTGGTTGTTTGAACGTGGTTCATACTAAGATAAAGTACATGTGAGAATTTGGTTATTAAATTGATTAAGGTATTATTATGTGAAATTGGATAAGAATGGTTCAACTTGGTTGTTAAGTGCATTTGATTATACATTGAAAATTTAGATAAGGTTAATACTTGACTTTTGATTCAGTACTTGTTCTTATTAATATGTTTAATAAATGATTTTTGTTGATCATGCCCAAAAGTGATATATATTTTGCTGATATAAGATATGTGTATGAAATGCATGATATCATGGACGGATGTATCGGCAATTAAGATTGAAAAAGAATTAATATGTGTGATATGCAGTACATGTTTTGATAAGCTATGTGATGGCTTTGCCATATAATAAATTTGGTTATTTGGTGTGTTTTAGTATCGACACAAAATTTGATATAAAATTTAACCTATAAAAATTTGCTTGGAATTGGTAAATGTCATACAGGCATATTCGGCTAATATTAATTATATTAAATATGTATGTTGGTGAATTGGTTGGAAATAATGAATTATGTGTATAAGTGTTTTTGGCTTGTTGAATATGTGGTATGGTATATGATATAATTACATTTATAATGTATTGAAGATAATATAACTGACCGAATAACAATTTAACTTATTGGTTATGCATATGTGTTTTAAGTATGGTAATTTGGCATGCAAAATGAATATGCATATAGTTATTATTTGTGCTCAAAAAAGTTTAAATTATTATGGTTTTGTGCCCACAGCTTTATGATGAATTTTATAACTAGGTATGGTATGGCTTGAATATTGAATATACAGATTAGATGTTGTAAAATGTTTTATGTGTGTATAATAATAATAAAGTTGGCATGGAAAATAGCATATATAATTAGCATGTTTTTAATATTCAGATTCTATATTGAAAATTATCATATGAATAGTAGTTTTGTTATAAGATAATAAAATGGATGTATGAGAGTTTAATAAAGTTGATTTGTGCTTTGTGTATTAATGATTCAACATTTGATAAACTGAGGTTACAAGTGTATAATTTTTAGTATGGTTTGATAAACTGTGTGAATGTGTGAGAGTTCTATCTTTTCTGGTAATGCCTCGTAACCCCAGTCCAGCAACAGATATGGGTTAGAGGTGTTACAATGACAATTTGAAAACATGTCAATCAAATTCTAAAATTTACCTAGATAACCAAATACATATATGCATAATTTTGCTAAATATACCAAATCAATTGATTCTCAATATACCTATAATTTTCCATCATTCAACTGTTCCAAGCGCATTCCGAACCTGATAAGGCTACTTATATACACTCCAAATTATACCAAACTACAAGCCATTCAAATGGCTAGTTTCAACAAAACATTTATATACCAACATTGACCAAAATAACCTATACATGCCATTATAACCGGAATTAATTTACTAAAAATACCAAAAGAGTCTATGGATAGTGTGATTCAACTTCGACCAGCTTCCAACCTAGATGAGCTTCCGAATTACTATAAAACATGGAAAAAAAATAACACGGAGTAAGCTTTTAAGTTTAGTAAGTTCGTATGACATAGAATTTAACTTACCATTTAATCACATTTAAGGTAAGCATACAAGACATATTCAAAAAAATTTGGCCAAAAGCCTAAACACATAACCTCAACATGTTAGCCATGTAAACACATATAATAGCTCATAATCATGGATGAACATAGTCATTAAGCAAGTTCCACATACATGTATCAACCGAATCATGTTTTAATATGTCAAGTAATATCATTTCCATATATATATTGGTAATAGTTTGTACCGAACACATTTTGTCTCATAAAAGAACATTACTCGTTGAACCATTTAAAATATCATTGGATACACAAGTAGTACACACGAAGTGTGCAAATTTGTAATCTGTTAATTCATGTACATGTATGCTCATATGAGCATGTAAACGGAAAGCTCTTCCGAGCTATATAACGGGAAGCTCATGCGAGCTGTATATCAGGAAGCTCATAAGAGCTAAATATCAGGAAGCTAATATGAGTTGTGGTGTGCCCATAACACATGCAGGACTACAACCAAAATGGTAACCCTAATGACATGTCATTTGTATCCTCCGAATTTCTAAGGTTCAAACAGGACTCAGAAATTATCGGATATGTGATCGGTAATTATACATGGAAATTGTACAAACCACACACACAATAATATTCAATTTAAAACATATCAATGTACAATTTAGCTACACGAACTTACCTTGACAAGTGTATGCAGATACGCAGGCTACTAATCTGTTATTTTTCCTTTGCCTCGATCTAACTCCGTACTAGGTCTATCCGAATCTATACGAATGAAATTGACTTAATTCAATATAATTCATATTTAATTCAGTCCAATACATATTATTGGAAAAATTACTATTTTGCCCCTATATTTTTAATTTATTATAATTTAGTCCCTAAGCTCGAAAAATGAAATTCATACAATTTAATTCTTATTCACGCCTAACCGGTTTTTATACATATTAATAGTAGCCCATGTATTTCACAAAATTTAGAATTTTTACCATAAATTTGTCATCTTTTCAATTTAGTCCCTAATTGATAAATTTATCAAAATTCTCTTTACAAAAGTTGTTTATCTAATAACAACCTTTCATTTTCTATCATAAAACTTCAAAATTCAAGCATACTCATACATGGAAAAATCCTAATGCTTTAACGGTTTTGCAAATTAATCTTTGAGATAGTTAGATTAAGCTATTACGATCTCGAAAACATAAAAATTATTAAAAACTGGACAAAAATACATACCTAAATGAGTAAAAATAAGCTTGCTAACTTCAAGCTTCCATGGCTAGGGTTTCCATCCTTTTCTTTCTTTTATTTGGTAAAAGATGATGATATTAGATTATTTTATTTATTTATCATCATTTATCATTTCTTTTTCCAAAATTAACCTGTAATTTAAATTTCCATAGCTATTTAATACCTTTAGCTATTAGAATTCAATTTTTGCACTTTATGCAATTTAGTCCTTTTTATCAGATTAGACATGTAAATGGTAAAATTTCTTAACGAAATTCTTATACGATATTTTTATCATACTATAGACCATAAAATAAAATTAAAATAAATTTTCTTCCGACCTCAGATTTGTGGTCCAAAACCATTGTTCCTATTTCACTAAAAATAGATTGTTAAACTCAAAAAACTAGACGTTTGGGTCAGAATAGTGCTACCGAGACTACTCATTTAGGAATGAAAGACACTATCATTTGGCCACCGCCTAAAGCACCTACTCGTACCTACACCATTCGAGCTAGAGAGGAAGCTACTACTACAGATGTGATCGCTAGTACGTTCTATCTCTTTGATGTTACTGTTTATGTTTTGATTGACCCTGGGTCAACTCATTCTTATATTTGCATTGCATTAGTAATGGAAAAGAAGTTACCTATTGAATTTACTGATTATGATATTCAAGTTACTAATCCACTAGGTCAAAGTGTGATAGTTAATTTAGTTTGTCCTAATTGTCTACTGAAAGTTAAGGGCTGTGAATTCCCTGCTAATTTGATGTTGTTACCCTTTTGGGAATTTGACGTTATTTTGGGTATGGATTGGTTATCTTTGTATGATACTGTGGTAAACTGTAGAGAGTAATGGATTGATTTGAAATGTTAGACAGGAAAGATGATTTCTGTTAAGTCTAAGGATCCAAAAGATGTCGTTAGAATTATTTTAGCTTTTTTCTGCTCAGAGATTGATATGAAAAGGTAGCAAAGCATTTCTAGCATATATCCTTGATACCCGAGATTCAGAATCAAAGCTAGATTAGTTACCAGTTGTTAGTGAATTCGTTGATGTATTTCCTGAAGAATTATCGAGTTTACCTCCTGATCGTAAAGTTGAGTTTGTGATTGATTTGATTCCTGGAACTGCACCGATATCAATATCATTGTACTATATGGCACTAGCTAAACTAAAAGAATTGAAAGCACAGTTGGAACAGTTATTAGATCGAGGGTTTATTCGACCAAGCATGTCTCCCTAGGGTGCACCTGTTTTGTTTGTGAAAAAAATACGGTTCTTTAAGATTGTGTATAGGCTATAGACAGTTGAACAGAGTCACAATTAAAAATAAATACCCTTTGCCATGTATTCACGATTTGTTTAATCAATTGAAATTTGCCGTAGTGTTCTCGAAGATAGATCTCAGATCTAGGTATTATCAATTGAAGGTTAAAGACTGTGATGTGCCAAATATTACTTTCAGAACTTGTTACGGTCACTACAAGTTTCTGGTAATTCCATTTGGTTTAACTAATGCTCCTGCTGCTTTTATGGATTTAATGAATCAGATTTTTCAACCTCATTTGGATGAATTTGTTGTTGTGTTTATTGATGATACACTAATCTATTCTAAGACAGAATCCGATCATGCGCGACATCTGAGAATCATACTACAAACTTTGAGAGAAAAGTAGTTGTACGCAAAATTTAGTAAATGTGAATTTTGGCTTTGTGAGGTTGGATTTTTGGGTCATATAGTATCAGCTGATGGAATTCGAGTTGATCTGAGTAAAATTTCTGCTGTGAAATTGGAGAACTCTAAAAAATGTCTCAGAGGTTGCTACCAACGCTTTGTTAAAAACTTTTCAATTATCATGACCAGATTATTATAGAAAAATGTTGACTTTGTTTGGTCTGATAAGTGCCAACAGAGTTTTGATCAGCTGAAGAAAATGTTAACGAAAGCGCCAGTCTTGACTCAGCCTGAATCTGGAGTAGCGTATATTGTTTATAGTGATGCATCTCTCAATGGTTTGGGTTGTGTACTGATGTAGTCAAGAAAGGTAGTAGCCTTTGCTTCTCGACAATTAAGTCGCATGAGAAGAATTATCTTACACATGATCTCGAGTTGACTGCTATTGTATTTACTTTGAAGATTTGGAGATATTATTTATTCGACAAGAAATGTCACATGTTTATAGAACACAAAAGTTTAAAGTATTTGATGACTCAGAAAGAATTGAATTTGAGACAGTGACGGTGGTTAGAATTATTGAAAGATTACGATCTGGTTATTGATTACCATCCCAAAAAGGCTAATGTAGTTGCGGATGGACTTAGTCGAAAGTCATCATTATTTACACTTCGAGCATTGAATACTCATTTAGCTCTAAGTGTAGATGGTTCTGTATTAGCAGAGTTGAGAGCGAAACCCTTATTTTTACAAAGAATCCGGGAATTGCAAGATGATGATCCAAAGTTGGTGTTAAAAAGACAAATAGTTCAAGATAATTTGAGTTCAGAGTACAGTATTGATGATAGTGGTACATTGCATTATCATAATAGAATTTGTATTTCGAATAATTTAGATTTGAAAAATGATATTCTATCTGAAGCTCACAATAGTAGGTACTCAATTCATCAGCACGAAGATTTATTTTGATTTGAAACAGATGTGTTGGTGGTCGGGTATGAAACGGGAAATTTATGAATTTATAGCTAAATGTTTGATTTGTCAGCAGGTGAAAGCAAAACATCAGGTTCCAATGGGTTTACTACAACCTGTTATGATTCCTAAATGGAAGTGGGAGCAAGTCATGATGGATTTCATATTTGGTTTACCTGTAACTTCAAGAAAGAAAAATTCGATCTGGATGATTGTTAATAGACTGACTAAATCAGCACATTTTATCCCAATTAGAACAGACTTTACACTTGAGAGATTAGCGGAACTATATGTATCTGAGACTGTGAGATTATACGAAGTTTCAACATCCATTATTTCATATCGAAATCTGAGATTTACATTAGGATTTTGGAGTAAACTTCATGATGCTCTGGGCACTAAACTTAATTTCAGTACATCATTTCACTCACAGACTGACGGGCAATCAAAACGAGTGATTCAAATTTTGGAAGATATGTTGAGATGCTATATACTTGAATTTGAAGGTAGCTAGGAAAAGTATCTATCGTTAGCTAAATTTGCATATAATAACAGTTATCAATCCAGTAAAAAAATGGCATCATTTAAAGCTCTTTACGGGAGAAAATGTAAAACACTATTGTATTGGTCTAAGTTAAGTGAATCCAAAATGGTAGGAGATGATTTGATCCGAGAAACTGAGGATAAAGTTCGGATTATTTGGGACAGTTTGAAAGTTGCATCTGATTTTCAGAAATCATATGTGGATCTAAAAAGAAAAGATAAGAATTTGCTAATAGTGATTAGGTATTTTTAAAAGTCTCTCCGTGGAAGAAAGTGTTACGGTTCGGCAGGAAGGGAAAGCTGAGTCTGAGATTTATCAGACTATATGAAATTGTTGAAAGAATTGGCCTTGAAGCTTATAGATTAGCTTTGCCCCCTAAACTCGAGAAAATCCATAATGTGTTTCTCGTATCGATGCTGAGACGGTACAGATTTGATTCTTCACATGTGATTCCTCATAATGAGATTGAGCTACAAACATATTTGACGAATTCGGAGGAACCAGTGAAATTTTTTTAGCCTGGGAAGTTAAAGAATTATAGAATAAACAAGTACCATTGGTAAAAGTTTGTGGCATTGACATGGTTCAGAAGAAGCTACTTGTGAAATTGAAGAATCAATGAGATTATAATATCCAAATCTATATTTAGGTAACAAATTTTGAGGACGAAATTTCCTAAGGGGGAGAGTTGTAACAAGATTTTTCAATGATGTCAAAAATAGTGGTTCGAGACCACCAAATTCGGCGAGTAAGTTTGTAAATATTATTATTCAATATTTACGAGCCAAATGTGGTTTTAAAAAGGTTTTTGATTTGATAATTTGTGTTTTATAATGATTTATTAGGTTAAGTGGTTTTAGAAAGTGAGGTATCGGGACCTCGTTTCTATAAACCGAGCCGTAAATATTTTATAAATATTTATAGAATAAAAATATTTATAGAGTGTCATTAAGGTGGTATTAAAGTTTCGATGAAAAATTTTAACGTTTTGATAGTTAATTAATTAAAAATGATTAAATTGAAAAAGGTGTAAAACTTGTTAAATATAACAACTAAGTGATTAAATGGCTTAATTAATAAATGAGGAAGGACTTAACAAATAAATAAACCTAAATTAAAAGATGAGGCGGCATATGAAGAGAAAAATAATAAATACAGCCATTCAATGGCAAAATGGTAATTTGCTTGAAATTAAAATGAAACAAATTGGAAATTGGAAGTTTTCTAGACATTTCTTCTTCAATTTTCAGCCAAAATAGGCATAAGGAGAGAGCTTTAAGTTGGTTTTTCATATTTTTGCTTCATGTGACTTCAATTCTTACCCGTTTCTTGTAATTTTTGTCTTTGAGATTATTACAATTAGGTCTAACTAAACCATACCTTTGTAAAAATGTTGGAAGTTGTCATTGATAAATATTAGATTTTTTTGATGAATAACATGGATTTAGAGCTTTGATTGTGTTGTATGATGATTTTATAAAGTGATTTTGTTAAATATTGATTTTAAGATTAAATTGTAAAAATGTCAAAATATTAGGATTTTATGCAACACCCTAACCTGTATTTGTCGCTGAACTAGGGTTAAGAGGCATTACCAAACAATTCACATCAATATAGAAACATTTCATATACATTGATTATATATCATCATATCACATTCATTCATAAACACAATGTCCCTTTAGAAGGTCTACGAGACCTTAAACATGCTTTAATGAAGGTCCGGGACTAAATCGATCATATAAAAATTTTTGAAACTTGTAAAACTTTCTAACTTGTAAACGTCACACATCTGTGTGACCACCAGACACGCCCGTATCACAGAATGTGTGGAAACAGGGCATACATACTGACCTGGGTCACACGGCCGACCGCACGCCCGTGTACCTGGCCGTGTGAAAACTAGAGGGTATACTAACTTAGGTCAAATAGCCAGTCACACGCTCGTGTGTCCAGCCCGTGTGCCTATTCAAAATGAACTCACATGCCCGTATTCAAGCCTTGTGCTCGGCCGTGCCAAACCTATATGGTATACTAACTTGTACCATATGGCCAGTAACATGCCCTTGTATGAGGCCGTATGGAGCATACTAACTTAATTCGAATTGCCACAATAGGGGACACACGAACATGTGCCATGACCATGCGTCACACACGGTTGAGATTGTAATATCCCAATATAGACCCTAAATAGAATAGTAGTTACAAAACCATAAATTTGAGGTCAAAATATTTATTCTGATTGAGTTTTAAAATTTTTTGTGTGTTTGAAATGTTATGTGAAATTTTCATTAAGAAATTTTATCAATTGGGTTTCCAATTTGATAATTAGCACTACATTGAAATAGATGAAAAATTTGTGTTATTGTTCATAAAGGTACTTGATTGGAATGGGTTTTTAAATTGGAGGTCCTTAAATGGTAATTAGACCATTATATTTCAAGATGGACAAAAATGGGCGTAGTAAGATAAAATGCTAAAGTATTTCATTAAGGGCATTTTGGTCATTTAGTAATTAAAATGAATTAAAAAGACAAAACAAGCCAAATTCTTGTCCATCTTCTTCATATGGCCGAATGTAGCAAGAGGAAACCATGGCTAGGGTTTTTCAAGCTCCCAAGCTTGATTGTAAGTCTGTTCTAGCCCCGTTTTCAATGATTTTTACGTTTTTAAAATACTTGTAACATGAACTCTCTATTTCTACCATTATTTTGAGCTAGGGTTGAGATTTGAAAATTTACCCATAGGTGCAATGTTTGTGTTTTGATGACTAGTAAGTAGAATATGAATGTTCGGAGTGTAACAAACAACTTTTACTAAGTGATTTTCGACGAAATTGTTAAAAAGGACTAGTTTGTAAAAGTTGTAAAAAATGTGTGTAAATGTGTGATTAAGTGGAAAATGTGGACTACTATAGTTATGAAAGTGGTTCGACTAAGTCTAAAGTGCAAGGAAATTGAATAAAAGTCATTTTACGATCCTAGGGGCAAAAGTGTAATTATGACAAAGTTTAGGGGCAAAAATGTAATTTTTGCTGAAATGTGAATTTGGGTTAATTTGAGTTGTATGTTGAATAAATGAGTTAAATGTGTTATTATAGATTGAAAAAAAAAGAGATTTGGGCTTAGAATGGGAGAAAATCAAAGAAAATGTCGAATATGTTCGTTTGCCATTTTCAGGTCGAGGTAAGTTTATATGTAAATAATGCATCATTTCATTATGCTTGAATACTTTAATGATGTATGAATTTGTGTGATTGAATTATGTGACAAAAAAGACAAAGTCTCTATTAAATATTAGAAACTGAATGTGATACAAGTACATGGTCACCAAGACCTAATTGTGATTATGTGTGTTAAGTGATTAAGTGATTCCAGGTGCTGGTCCTATACGACTACCAGTAGCTAGGTAATCCTACATGTGTTGTGGATACTTGTCAGCTTGTGTGAGCAACACTGAGTTGCTTCGTTCCGACCGTTAGCTTGTGTGAGCAAACTCGTGAATAGCTCAAGAATGAGCTTATGTATGTAAAATGATTAAGTAAGCCAGGTGCTGGTCTTGTATGCTCTACCGGTGGCTGAGTATACCTACACATATTGCAGATACTCATCAGCTTGTGTGAGTAGCACCGACTAGCTACGTATTGACCGTCAGCTTGTGTGAGCAGACTCGTTGATAGCTCAATAACGAGTAACAAAGTGATAAGTGGTAGCTTCGACTACAAATAAGTGTGGCACTAATGTGCAAACTTTCGAGTATTCTTTAGCATTCCCAGTGGTTTAACGGGTGAATCAGGGAAATAGTGAATTGTAAGTGCATGTGATACTGTAGTGATTTGCACAGGTATGTATTCAACCTTTGCAAGAATTGAATGATAGTGAATTGATGAGCTTATAGTGTATTATGTGTGTGAAATGAGAAAGAATAGTGTATAAGTGTGCGTCATGCTATAATGCATTTACTTGAATATGTGGAAATATGAAGTGAGTGATCGTATGAAATGTGAATGTTGAATGAAAGTTAATGCAAGGAAAATGTGAAAGAGTAAAAATTTAGCAATAAAACAGTTTTGGATAGTAATAGTTGTGTAAATTTGAAAAATCATCAAAAATGGTGGAATCGAATTAGAGATTGAATAAGATATGAAATTAAATCTTATTGAGTCTATTTTCACATAAAAGAAACGGTGTAAGAAAAAGGATTTCATATTATGAGATATTTGAATTTTAGTGAGACAAGGTCAGAATAATTTTGAAATGACCTATTTTAACTTTGGGAAATCATTAAATTTGCATAAAAATAATTATGGGTTAAAATTTATATGTTTAAAATCTAAAAATAATTCAATTTTCAAGAGAAACAAATAGGAACATCATCTGAATCCCGTATGAGGAGATAATTAATTTTTAGTGAAGAGGGGTCAAAACTGTCGAATAGCAAAACAGAGGAGACTTTAAAGAATAAACTATACTTATTGGCTGAGTCAAAAATTCTAAAAATTTAATGATAAGAAGCTATGTGAGTCTAGTTTCAGGAAAAATTAGCCGATCTAAATTTGGAGTTCTGTAGCTCCAGATATAATAAATTCAATAACTGTGACTCGAGTAAACAGCTTGAGATGAATATGAGTAAAAGGTGGAACTGTGTGCAATTATGATTATAATATTTTGAGGACATATAGTGAAGATTTATAAAAGCATGTTAATAAATTTCTTATTATTTGCATACTTACTTATTAAGCTATAATGCTTACTCCCTTCCTTTCCTTTTTCCTATAGTGTCACAGATGCTAGCTCGAGTTGGAGGTCGCCGGAGACTCAATCACACTATCAAGCTATTGGTCGATATAAAAAGGTTTTCAAGTATTCAAAAGTCTATGGCATGTATAGGGACTTGGGTAATTGTTTATATGTTATTATGAGTTGGCCTAAAATATTAGCCTAAAATATTGGCCTATGCTATTTGAAGGTCTTTGTTGTATAAGGCCCTTTAGTGTGGCTATTATTGGTCATGGTATAAGTTAAAATAATGCAATTCATGAATGAGCATGCTTGCATGTGTGTGTGGATGAATTAGTGCATGATGTTGATGTGATAAATGTGGCGCAAGAGTGGTTGTGTAAGTTGTGTGTGGTTATTGGTAAAGTGAGTGAGATGTTGTGCAGGAGGAATGTGTCATTGGAATGATGAACTTATGTCTCAAATGTGGCCAATTGTGTGTCTAATAATGCCATATTATGTGTAGAAGGGAATTTGTATAAGTGTGTAAGTGTGTCAAGGTGAAAAAGGGCTTGGTAAATAGCCTTACTTGTGACCACACAGGCAGCCATATGGCCACGTGCTCAGGACGTGTGAAGTCTGCACTAAAATTTTAAAAATTTGAAATGCCTCATGGCCTAGCTACATGGGAGTGTGCCTCGACCGTGTGACCATAAAATTTTGTTGATGTCATAAACAGAATGTCCAGGTTTTTGCACACGGTCAGAGACAAGGGCGTGTGTCTCGACCGTGTGATAGACACAGCCTGCTCACATGGGCATGTTTCAATCCACACGGGTGTGTGCCCTGTTTTTCATGAGAAATTTTTGATGTTCTCGGAAGTTCTCAATTTAGTCCCGAACTGCTTCCAAAGCATGTTTTGGGCCTCGTTGGCTTATAATAGGGACAATATTGGAAGTTTAAATTTGAATGAAGATTTATGATTCAAAAATGATCGTTAGTGTGTGATAAAGTCAGGTAATGCCTCATACCCCCTTTCGGTAATGGATACGGGTAAAGATTGTTACAGAGACACACACCCATGTCTCTACCTGTGTGGACAAAAATAGGTCATTTATAAGGCCAATTTGCCACCCTCATAGGTCAACCCTACAAGCTCAAATTAAGGCACCAATTTATACTCAAAATGCAGCCAAAACATATCCATAAATATGCACATTCCTTAACCTAAAATCTCAACCAATTCGTTACATATTTTCTATATCAAATCACACCAAATACACATGCCAAATCATTCATTCCATCTAATCTCAACA
The DNA here is from genome assembly GCA_020496765.1 of Gossypium stocksii. Lineage (NCBI taxonomy): Eukaryota > Viridiplantae > Streptophyta > Magnoliopsida > Malvales > Malvaceae > Gossypium > Gossypium stocksii. The sequence goes on along the minus strand of CM035626.1, from coordinate 93,561,053 downwards.
TAACATATATTCATCATTCAATAAACCAATTCAACCTATTAATCTTATACTAAAACTATGCCATTTCACAACTATTATACATCATCATCAACTTAGCAATTACTTATTTATTCAACCATCAAAATAATCAATTCAACCACTTCCTAACATGTAACACTATAAACACATCATATACCATATATCATACTTCTCAAAATGAGCCATTTGACATGGCCAAATACATACCTACATTAACATCATTTACAAGCCAAATCACATGGCTATAATTCACAACTCATAACATACCAAAATGACACGAGCCTATACATGCCATATACCATAATTACAAACTTCAAAAGCACTAAATGAACGATCGATAGTGTGACGACGATTCTTGAATATCCTCGATCCAAGCTAGCTTCAATAATCTATAAAACATGGAAAGAACACATAAAGTAAGCATGGAAAGAACACCTAAAGTAAGCTTTTAAAAGCTTAGTAAGCCATATACAAATAAAGTCATCAATTGAAACAATTGTAATTCAATCCAAATATACAAAGCATGGCTAAACACATAGATAAGTACCAACTTTTCTCATATTATACACATATTCACATTTGATTCATCACTTACCTTCTCTTTTAATATTCATATTGACCTCATACGTACCTGAGTCGTTTAACATGTTTACGCATTCTTTCTCATATTCTCATTGCCTATTGAACCATTCAGAATCGCTAAGGATACTCAGAAGTCTCGTATATCACATACAATGCCAATGTTCCAAACATGGTCTTACATGCTTTCACATATTGATGCCAATAGCCCAGCTATGGTCTTACACGAAATCATATATCGATGCTAATGTCCTAGACATAGTCTTACACGAAATCATAATACGATGCCAATATCCTAGACATGGTCTTACACGTAATCACATCTCAACATTTGTATCCTATACTATTCCTAAAGTTCGTACAAGGCTTTCGGACGTTATGACTTTGTCAATCCTTGCTCGTATTTGATCATTCGGCATTTAATGTAGTTCAAAGACAAATAAACATGTATAATTCAATTTAAAGACATTTATTTGCATATAAACTTACGTTGGAGATAGGAGGAAAGTATCGGATCTACTAATCGATAACCTTCGATTTTCATCGATCTAAATCCGATTTCTTTCTTTCTTGATCTCAATCAATCCATACAAGTGCCGAACCCTAGCAAGCTTAATTTGTTTTCTTTCTTCTTCAATATTCGGCTAAAAGACATGAGAATCGACCAAATTTTTGTTTTGTTTTAATTTATTAAACATAATACACAATTTACTAAATTAACCTTTATTAATTAACTTATAAATCATTTAATGAATGACTATTCATGTCAATTTCCACTATCCATGGTTTATTTACCACATAAGGACTTCACATTTAATAATCATATCAAATAAGTGCTTAACCAATTAGAATGCAACTTTTGCATCTTATGCGATTTAGTCCTTTTTGCAAATTAAGCAACCAATCGATAAAAAATATTTTACGAGACTTTCACACATGTATAATCTCATGCTTTAAATACCAAAAATAATATTAAAAATAATTTTATGTTCTCGAATTTGTGGTTTCAAAACCACTATTCTAATTTAGATAAAACCGGGCTGTTACATTTTAATAGTAAATTTTTGGTTTATTAGGGGCTGTATGATGGCCTAGAATATTTTGATAGATTATTGAATGAGAAAATTATTTAATTTGATAGATTAACTACTTAAGGGGTTAAATTACAAAAACTGTAAAAGTTTGGGGTAATTGTGTAAATTTAAAAAATAAAAGGGTATTAGTTATAAAATGAATTGGAAATGGAATACATGCTAATAAGTGAATAATTTTATATTTTAGATCAAGATCCCATAGATACTCGTGAAAGAGGAAAAATAGCAGAATAGTTTCTGAACTTCTACAATTACTACAATTTAATCCAGGTAAGTTCGTATGGTTAAAAATTTAAATTTTGCATAAATTGATGATTGGTATTATGTATATATATATTCTATTATTGGAAATAATTTATTGTTTAAATTATAATATTGAATTGGATATTCGATCTGAATTGAATGCGGAATTTGAGTACATTCGTGTTTTGGTGTATGATGGTATTGGATGGAGATATAAACATTTTACCCAAGTAAACCAGGGTTCAGCATTTGTTGCAAACTCTTGCGTTTTACTTTCTGTTTGTCGTGACTGGGTGGATCAACTCTTACGAGCTTCTATTCAGCTCTTACGAGCTTCTATTTAGCTTTTGAGCTTTTATTGGCATATTTGGGGGGACTAGTTCTTATGAGCTTCTGTTGACGATGTACTTTTATCCGTAAGTCGTTCTTCGAATGGAAAAATTTTGGTAAGGTGATTAATAAAATGAATTTGAAAGACATGTTATTCGTTTTTATATTGATTTAAATACGAATGTATTTATCAATAGAAGTTATGAATGACAGAAAATTGTCAGTGAATGATAAGGAATTGACATGAATGATTTTATTTATTTGACCTGTTATAATAGGTTCGGTAAGATTTTGTTTAACCCATCGAACTTACTAAGCTTTTTGTTTAACTCGTCGAACTTACTAAGCTTCATTAAGCTTATATGTGTTGTTTAATGTCTTCGTAGATTTTTGGAAGGTTGGACGATCGGATTAGCACTGAAGTCACACTATCCAGCTTATCTCGGTAGTTTTTGAAACATTAAATACGATTTATATGGCATGTATAGGCTTTTGTTCGATTTTGGTCAAAATTTAGCTTATGAAAATATTATGAACAATATTTTGTTTATATAATCAACATACATATTAGTATGAGATTAAGGTATAATTGTGATGTTAATATAAGTGATATATGTATGTATGTATTTGAAATATAGTAAACTTTGGTAACTTGGTTAGGTAAATTAAATAGGTAAGTTTCGATATTGGTGGACACCTTTTCAAATTGTCATTAAAGGTACCTATGGGTATATTGGTTGTATATGATAAAAATACATGTTTAAGACTTGATTTTAGTTTGTGTTGAATGCCTTGTCATGGCTTGTTGATGTGTAAATTATTGAAGCTAGGTTGGTATCAATTTGGGTGAGAAATGTGGCGTAAAAAATGGCCTATTTTCGTCCACACGGGTAGAAACAAGAGTGTATGTCTCAACCGTGTGTGACACACGGCAAGGTGACACGATCCTGTGTCCCCTATATCTTTTAAAAATGCAAGTCAGTATGCTCACACGGCCTAGCACACAGACGTATGACTTGGTCGTGTGACCCAAGTTAGAGAGTTACACCGGTATGGACACAGGCTAGACATGACCGTGTGTCCCTATTTCGAATGCCCACACGACCTGAGACACGAGCATGTCTCCTGATCGTGTGAGTCACACGGCCGTGTGTCCCCTGCAGCTTTGAAAAATTTCAATGTTTTCTGAAATATTCTTTGAGTACCTAATTTAGTCCCGACTTGTTTCTAACATGTATTTTGGGCCCCGAGGGCTCGTATAATGGACAATATGTTTGATTTCGATTGGTTTCTGACATGAATGTGATATTATATGAAATATCTGTTTATTGATCTATAAACTCTGGTAATGCTTCGTAACCCTGTTCCGAGGATAGATACAGGTTAGGAGTGTTACATTTCATGTGGGCTAATTTAGGCCTCTTATGGGGGTCCAATTATATGTACTTCCTAGGCTTTTAACTTAATATTTTATAATTTAATCCAACCCAATACTTATTTTGTATTTTGCAAAACAAATATTATTCAATCAATTAATTTAATAACTAAATTAATTTCTCAATTAAATAATTTTCTCAACCAAATTCTAATCCCATTAAAGTCATTACAACTTTACTGTAATAAAATTTATGAGGAAATATTTTTAATTTCATTATTCAAAAAATCTCATAATGACTAATTAATTTAATTTCATCCTCGAACTTTAATTATTTAATTAAAATTAATTAAATAATAATTTGAAGAACCTTAATTAATTCTTTAATCATTTATGTAATTAGCGAGAAAACGCATCCACTATGGATAGTGATTTGTGTGATCTATTTTTTGTCACTTTATCATTTTTATTCATTTTCATCCATTGGCTCTACATGCAATTCGCTTTTGGTTATTTCGAGCTAGTGGAGGGATCGACTAGACATATAAGCTCAAATAAATAATAATTAAGTTTCGACTTTTTGCCTATTAATTATAAACTTATTTAGTCACAAAGTAATTTCACTAAAGTATCATAACTGAGCTCTCTCTTATTATATACTATTACGAAAGGTACTTAATAAACGCTCGTCCAATGATATTGTCATAAGTGTTTCACCTTAATAGGATATCCTTAATCTTTTTTGTGTAACACCCCGAATATTTTTACAGTAAGATATTATCCTTGATATAGTTAAGTAAGGAAATAAAGTGATAAAAAGAGAAATTTTGAGCTATGTCAACAAAATCTATATAGGAAGTATATTAAGATGTATTAATCCAAGAAAGGACTAAATCGTAAAAGTGAGAAAAAGTCTTGTGGCCCAAGAGTAAATACTCAAAATTTAAGGGCTTAAAGTGTAAATATGGAAAATTTGAAGGACCAATAGTGCAAATATTTTAAGGATGGAATGATCTAGAAACTAAGAAAAATGGATGAATTAGGACCAAATTGAATAGGAGAATAATTATGAAGGACTAAATCGCAATTTTACCAAATTAAGTGATGACTCAAGGATGGAATTTTAAAAGATCATGAAGGGCAAAATAGTCAATTAGAAGGAGAGAGAAATCTAGAAGGTAATGATGATGTGATGATATTTTATAATTATTTAATAAGATAAATATTACTTTATTAATATTTTAATAAGATATTTTATTATTTTATTATTTTATTTAGTATATTTATATGTGTGTGGAAAGTAAGAAAGGGAGAAAAAAAAAATACATCAACCCACCATTTTTCATGCACCAACGTGAGAGGAAGAGAGAAAGAGAGAAAGTTTTACTTTCTTTACAATTTGGTCCTTCCACCAAAAATTCACCAAATTTACCTAGAAATCAAGAGAATTTTCATAGCTACCAAAGAGAAAAATGTTAAGGAGACTATGGGGAGTTAGAATATCAAGTTGGATTCAAGAAATAGAAGCTGGAAGAGAGAGAAAAATCAAGTTAAAGATTGAAATCAATGAGACAAGGTAAGTATATCAAGATTTCAATATATTTTTAAGTTTGATATTATTGAAAAAGCATGGAAAAGATGTTAAAGTAGAGTTTTCTTATTTATGGTTCTATGTTTTTGATATATTAATGAAGAGAAATAAGAGAAAGTGATGGGAAATATTGTAGAGAAAGGAAATAAGAGTGTTATAAACTTAGTAATTAATGTCTTGCATTAAAACAGTTTTGGACAGCAGCAGTAAGCTAACTTTGAAAAATCACCAAAAATGGTAGAAACTGAATTAGAAGTTGAATAAGATATGCAATTAAATCTTGTTGAGTCTATTTTCATATAAAAGAAACAGAACAAGTAAATGAACTCTGTATTATGAGATATTTATATTTTTGTGAGACTGATTCAGAATGATTTCGGGATCCTCTGTTCTGACTTGGAAAAATCATTAAAAATTGTATAAAAATGATTATGGGACATAATTTATATGGTTAGATTCTTTAATGAGTCTATTTTTATAAGAAATAAACGATAACATCATTTGAATTCTGTACAAAGAGATAATTAAATTTTACCGAAGAGTGGTCAGAACTGTCAAATAGTAAAATAAGGGAGAATTTAATAAATAAACTGTACTAAATGGCTAAGCCAAAAATTCTGAAAATTTTATGGTAAGAAGATATGTGAGTCTAGTTTCAGGAAAATTAGTGGATCTTAATTTGGAGTTCTGTACCTCAAGATATAAATAATTTAGTGACTATGACTCAAATGGACAGCTTTGAAAATACATATAAGTAAATAGTGAAAGTTTTGATAATGTTACTCATAAGCATGTTATATAAATTAAGGATGTGGAATGGAGTGGAGGAGGAGGAAAATATGTATGAATATTTAGTTGGCATGGTTAATTTGCAAGTTGTAGACTCAAGGACTAAATTGAATAAAGGTAAAAATTTATGGGCAATTTTGTAAAAATGTCAAAAATGATGAAATCGCATGAAATGGATTATTTTATTATTTAAATTATGAAACTGTATGAAATTATTAATATAGTTCAAGACCGGGGAAAAACATGTTTTAGGGATTAAATTGAAAAGTGTTGAAATTATGGAAAAATTCTGATATTTTATAGAATTTATGGGTTATTATCAATATGTATGATGATAACGGTTGGAAATAAGGATTAAATTGCAAGAATTTATTTTTTTGGGCCTAAGGGTAAAATCGTTATTAATTAAAGATTTAGGGGCAAAATGGTAGTTTTTCCTAGATCATTAATTGAATGTATTAGAATATAGAATAAATGAAAACGATGACCAAATTTATTATAAAAAAATCCGGATGACTCAAATACGAGACTGGAATATGGAAAGAAAAATGACATTTATCATGACATGTACATATGTAATTACCTTTGAGACGTTGATACAAGGAAATTAAGTATGTTGAGACGAATAATATATCCAAATAAAATACGTCGAGAAAAAAAATATGTTTGGGGAAAAATATGGCTAATTTTAAGTGGTTCGAAATATATAAATGTTAGATTGTTAAATAAAATATTTGATAAATAAATCAATAACTCTAGTAATGCTCCGTAAGTCTAATCCGGTGTTGGATTCGGGTTAGGGGCGTTACAGTATGTGCATATAGAATTTGATTTATATTAAGTTTGATATGAATTATTATCGGAATAAATATAAGTGAAATATGTGGAAATTACGGTACATGAAATTATAATATAATGAAATAAATGATTTTAAACGGTAAGAGAATGTTACTTATAAGCATATTATATAAAATATGCGTAAGTATACTAACAATGTTGATTGATGCTAAGACAAGTGTCAAGCTATTGATTGAATGATAATATAATTATCTATATGATGCATTGAATCGATAAGTATTTAACGGAAATTTTTGCTAAATGATATATAAATCCGAGTAATGCTCCGAAACCTTATTTCGACAACGGATACGGGTTGGGGTGTTACATTTTGGATGAATTCGTTCTCCCAATATGATCTTATATTATCTCATGGTAAAAATTACTTATTCCTTCATGAAAAGTCAACTATTATCAAATAGTAATCAAATTATTTATCACAAAGGCAAATGACCCATGATTACGTTTAATTTTCATTTATCATGTAATGCTGACGAGAGAATGTCATTTACCCTTTAGTTGGGTTATGAATTCCACTGTCTTGAAATGATGCTACATGCTACAGAAGTCATATACCTAATGTACCAGCTTTTGATTCCTAATTTATTTGAAGTTAGACGTTCATTTACATCAAAGTACATGAGTAACGCATATATAGTCTATCATCCACTCATAACTAAGGTATGTCACACTATAAACGAGACAAGGGAATGAATCCATAAATGAATTTAGGATTTATTTTACTTGGGTCTTGTCCGATGTACTATCAGTCTAATTAATCATATTTATATATTTATCTTTTGGGAATCATATGCTCTTATACCCAAGAAAATATATCTCCCAAATGGGACTCGATAGATGACAAATTAATCTTTCAATTGGTTTGCTCGTTTACGATTAGACTAAGGAAATGTTTATATTATCTACTAATACAAGTTACTTTTCTGTGTATTACGATCCGACCACGTAATACTACTTAGTAATAATTAAGCGTTAAATAATCATGAGCCAATAGTTGTTTTTATTTTGCTTTGCATGCAAAAACCATTGAGTACAATATAAAAAGGATATTAATATAATTAACGGATATTTCATTAAACCAATTTGTTCGAAAAATACAAGTATACATAGAAAAAAAAAAATACTACACTGAGGACATAGATCCAACATTTTTCTTTTTTTTTTTTATCTCTTCAAATCTTCCAAATTAGGCTCTTGTGGTAGCCGACCTTTTCACTGTCGGTGATTGGCTACCCCTCCCTCTTTCTTTTTACCCTTCTTGTCTCTTTAGTATTTTCCTTCCCTTCTCACCAGCATAATAACCTTCCTTCTTTAAGGAACAATATGGAAGTGATCTCTTAAGGTGACTTTGATGGTGAGAGCGTTTGGAAGCCTAGTGAGATCATGCGATGTTCCCACTCATAAGGAGCTTGACTGAGCCTTGTGGCCAATGAAGCACCGATATAGGGAGAATCTCCCCGTACCAGTGTTGTACTAATGTCTGACACGGATACGTACCGAACACACCTCGATGAGTGTAAAAAAAAGGACACTGCCAGACTTTCTTTTGGCTTGAATTAGAACGGAAAAAAACCCATATACAAGAATAAAACTTCAGAAAACAGATAAAAAGAAGAACTTTAACATTTAACCATGATAATTTACGGGATTTTTGACGTACTTGTCTTCTTTGGAGTCGGTTCACTTATATAAAGTGAAGATGATGATGCTAAAAGTTTTGCAGATGAATGTTTTGCAGAGAATGAATACAGAGGCAAAGGTAAAAGCAATAAATGAGGAGGGAAAAAAGGGGTAAATGGAGAAGAAAATAAAGGGTATATGAGTGTATGGCTGCTGTCTGCGTAAGAAAGAAAAAAAAATGGTTAATGTATTATATAGTTATAATGGGGTAAGAAAGTCAAAAATAAATTATAGTAGTTTAAAAATAGAGAAAATATCAATATTTTTATTTACATTGAATATTTTAACATAAACAATATAAAAATAATAAAAATAGTTTTTATTGTCGTATCCTACCATATTCATATCCTTATTTTTAAAAATTACCGTATCGCCGTATCTGTATCGTGTTGTATCCGTATTGCGTGTCTGTATCCATGCTTCATAGCTTGTGGCTTGTCTCCTCAACCCTTCTTTGTTGGACATGTTTTTGAGAAGGGTCAATGTTGAGTAGAGGCACTGAAAGTTTCTGCAACGAATGGACTTTGTAGCGGTCTAGGGTGGTGCATAGAGGCAACACTGTTTTGACAGCCATTGGTTTTTCCTTCCCTATTTCTATTTCCTTTTTGTCCTTTTCTTTTCTTTTCCTTTCCTATTTGGTTTGGTTGGTGGAGCCTCTGGATCCCACCCCATCGCGTCTGATTAGGATCATTCGCCAGAACTCAACGTTCTTCGGAGCTATTTTAGCACCTTTAGGATATTGAGATCTTTAAAGTGTAACAATGGCTGGGGGGGAGATCCATGGTTGAATTCTCTTCGACTTTGAAAACAAGGAATTTAAAGATATTAGATGCTATTTGTAATGATATGTTGTATTTTGTTTTTTTGTAAGTTTAGTTTTGTCCATATTATTATTTTGAGTAAAGAAGATTATACTTTATAAGTCGCCAAGTTCCTGGAAGCGGAGTTTCAAATACCTACAAATCTCTGCTATTTGAACGTCTCAACTGCGCTCACATATAGATCCTTCATATTTCGAACCAAGGCCAGATTATTAGAGTAGGCCATACCATCCTTCGCTAATTCAACAATCTGGAGATGGTCACATTCTTCTAATGCTTTATTTTTCTTTAGCTAATCACCAGTAATTCTATTTTTAATTATTTGACTTTTTTAAACAATAAAACATTACTATTTACTAACATTATTACTTCCTAAAAAAACTACATTATTTTAAGTATTTAAAAATTGCATCCTAAGAATTCCTTTAATAAGTTTAGGAGTTGTATAAAAAAAGTTTGGTTAAAACATGCTCCAAATTTTTATATTTTTTTTTATTTTTTAGATTTCAACATTTAAATTCAATTGTTAAATCTATTAAAATTTTATTAATTTTATTGGTATAACATTTTAAAATAAAAAAAACTCAATTAGTAATCATGTAATAAAAAAACTTTGTAATGAATTTGAATTTAATGAAAAAAATTAAGTGTGTCGACATTTAAACTTACATTTTTAAAATTTATAAAGTAAATGGACTAAATTCAAAAGTAGAAAAATTAAATTTCAAATGTATAAAAATTACATGACCTACAAAATATTTTAACCAAATATTTAAAGTTGTAGAAGACTCTCAACATTTATTAGGGAAAACATGAACGAATACCTTGGCCCGGGTGTCGAGATGTGAGTCCTCATCTAAAAATATATGATGCAAAACACAGATTAAAAGGAAAGTGGCGGACTCAGAAAAACGAAAACAAGTTTGATTCAAAGCAACCGAATTTTATTTCACTTCCGGAGATAAATTGTTGAAACAGTCAGTACAAATATATTGTTGTATCTTTTACTCACAGACTTGGCAGTTTTCTTTTTGTTCAGTCATTTCTTCAAACATTTCCTATGCAATATAGATATGCGGGGAATCAGGTTTACAAGATAAAAGATTTATGCTGTGTCAGTTCGGCAAATACCCGCTTGAAACCACTCAGTCTCAAGTTCCCATCTTTGAAACAGGGTGGAACAACAAAGAGAACGATAGTTGTAACCAAACCTTTGAAGTTTCGCTCCCCGTTTCTGTTAGTTTTCTTTTTCTACTTCAAGTATTGATTTCACAAGTGAACCAAAGGTTTAGACATTTGATGGAAATAGTGATAATCATAATGATGATGGTTGATGATTTTGATGGCAATCGCTTAAATGGATTCAGTTTAGGCAATAAACGTGCAGTTCAGGACGTTTAAGAAACTTATGGACATGATACGTGGAACAGGTAGATGTTGAAACAGCAATGAGGTGTACGGTTTCCTCTGAGTTGGTGGTGGAGGTGTTTTCTTGGGTTCTAAAGAATTGGGAAGTGTTGTTTACATTATTTTTATTGGCTGGGAAACAGCCGGATTATGCTCAGTCATTGCGTGAACATCATTCAATGATTTCTATTATTGGGAAAATGAGGAAGCTTGATACTGCATCAGCATTGGTTGATGAAATGAGAGAGAGAAGGGTGAGAAGGCCCTGTTCTTGCGACACTCGACTCTCTTGAGTTTAACCATCTGATGTTTTGTAACAAGGATGCCTTCCCGTTTGATACCTTAAGTTTGAATATCATATTGAAGTATTGAATAGATACCGTGATATGACTGGTAGTCCACATGAAGCAGAGATGGTTGGGAAGGAGATGAGCAAGAGAGTTGTTTAACATGATGTTGATTCATAAAAAAGTGTCATATCCTGCTACTCAAAAGCTTGTGATCTTAACAAGGTACTTAAGCTCTTCAGCCACACGAAATGAATGGGGGTTGAACCAGATAGGAAGGTTTACAATGCGGTAATCCAGTCACATGCAAATGCCAGGCATGTATAAGAAGCTATTCGTCTCCTGAAATCTGTGCAAGATAAGGGTATTTTTCCAACTGTTGATACTTTTAATTCACTGATTGAGCCTCTACGCAAAGCCCCAAAGATAGACAATGCTAAGCAGATCTTTGACAAGATGTTGAAGGGTGACCTCAAACCTACAATTCTGACTTATTGTGCTTTCTTTTGTATTCTAAGAAATAAGGAAGAAGTGTTTGAGCTCTTTGAGAAGATGAAACAGATGGGATGTCAACCAACCAATGATACCTATATCATGATGATAGAAAGTTTAGTCAATGGTGCCACTTTGATAATGTCTTCAGGTAATGGAATGAAATGACTGAAAAGGGGGGGGGGTTGGCGGTGATGGTTGTAGCTCATATATCGTGTTGATTCATGGGCTAATTTTAAATGGAAAGCTGGATAAAGCATACAGGCTCATGGAGATGAAGGAAAAAGTAAAAACAGTTACTGCCTGAACTAAAGATAGATGAGGCTTAATGCTTAAGTTTCTGGTAATTAATTTGCAGGGCAAAAGATGGTTGATTTTAAGAGCAATCAATTGCAAAATAATCAGTTGGACAACCAGATCAGAGTTGAAACTAGTAATTTGATCAGAGAAAGATTTTCTCAAGCAACCTAAAGCCAAAACAGTTGTCTGAGAAAGAGGCTTTTCATTTCGGCAGCAATAGGGCTGCATGATATCACCAACAATCATACTATTTGATAATACTATCTAATATTGTGGTTGAGAACATGCTATCTGAATCATGAATAACCAACTCTAAACTTGCATCAAATCAATTGAGTGGTACCCATGAATAGCATCTATCTGTCTACATGAAATTGTGCTGCTCATCACAACTTTTCTGGATCGAAAACCATACCTGACCTGGTTTGAATGATTATTTTCGTGTAGCTAATGTACAAGATTTGGCAACTTAGTCTTATGGGCATAGAGAAAGAGGGCTAGCAAAACTATTGCTACTGACAAAAGAAGAAATAGATACTGTTCTCTACATATCTTAGCTCTACTTTGCAATATTTTCTCCAAGAGTACTAAGCTTCAATTGTTTGCACTCTTTATTGTGAGCTCATCACTGCCTTGCTGATCATACTGCTCCTAGTAGTTCAAATTTCTGTAAGACATTCTTGGCACTAATTTGAGTTGCATTTACATATTTTATGTTTGATGATATAGCATGAGACAGGCAATTAGACCTATATATCTTTTTGTCATTTTGTTTGGCCTTGAAAGAAAATGTTTCTGAAAGTATTGGTGGTGCGGAAATTAGAACTACGATGGAAGGTTGCACAGCTTTTTAACTTGGAACTATGATCAGTGTGAAAGATCTCTAGAACTTGTGAAATTCTTTGTACTAAACATTGTATATAGTAGCCACTCTGCAGGATCCATGAGATGCTACTGTACATAGTTCAGTATCTCTATGATATCTTTGAATTAATATAATTTCAGAGATATCTGAGGTAAAAAGGGAATATAGATGAAGAAACCTTTTTCGAGATGAGCTATTAGATTTTTGATGATCCTATTGTCTTATATGCTATATGGCCAGGATCTGTTCTGTGTACCTAAACAGTCATTATGGGAGTGGAAATAGTCATAAAATTAGTTTTGTTTCAGCATCAACTGACTGGAATTCATGAAACTGTGATTCTATGTTAGCTATAGCTCTCCTGTTGAGAATCAGATATATTGTTGTGCTTGTTTACATTGTAACCTTACTTTACCAATCAGTAGAGAGCTTTGATAGATACGATATAGATGTCAATTCTGCCATTTGTGAATCCACTGGTTGTACCTGAAAATCAAGATGATATGTAAAAAGAAATTATATGCCAATTTATGAATGGACGTGATCTTTTACTAACTTACACTTCCATCTTGTGACAATACTTTGTTTCATCTGGGACCTCAATTCTGATCTTGTGCTTCTAAAATTTTACTGAATATTAAAGAGTACCTTTAAAAACTCCAAGACATCGATATTTTAGGAATAAGATATAGGAATAGATACTTTAAGGAGATTTGTGGACTGCGATGATGAACAACTAAAAAGATACAACAACATTTTTGTATCACCTGATTCTATATTGCTCGGACTCTTCATTTTTCATGAAGTACCTGTGTCCGACATTCGTTTTTGACACACGGATATGGGGATATGACCTCTGAGGATCCTTCAAATACGTGAAAAAACTTAGAAAAACTAACCACACCCATGTGGAATGCATACCCATATCTGAGATTCACACCCAAATCCAAGTAATATAGGCCTGATTGACTTCTTGGCGTTCCTGGTTTCTTTTTTAAATAAAATGTCTTTATCTCTTGCTAATTGGTAAACTGGACTGCTAATCGTTTCAAAGATTTGGCCAGTGATCATTCTTGGTGGTGATTTGGCATCAGAATATTACTTTGTATACAGTAGTGGGATTTTTTAACTCTATGAGGCAAGTTAGCATATTGCAACATCTCTTATTAGTATGGGGCAACCCTTTAATCTCATTGGTGGAGTTGAAAACCTCCATTGGTGGTGGTGTATTGCATAATTTTCCTTCTGCATCTTGTTATCTGGAGACTAATTTGAGCTCTTCTCATTCCTTTCTTCCTTTTTTGGCTTTGACCTAGTTTTATGTCTGTCATCATGAATTCTTAGTCTCCCTGGCTTATCTATGTGCCTTTCTATGAGTCAGATTACTTTTTTCCATTAACTACTCATTGCATTGAAGGAAAAATGATAATGATTGCACCCAATCTCCTCTGGCTCATGTGCATCCGTACTTTTAATTAGTTGTTTTAATGGGGAGTAATTGAGATTGCTCTGTTTAATAAATTAACTAATATGTTCTTATGTTTAGGCTAGGATATAGGGATTTAAATATTCATTAGTATGCATATTCTCACAGCGTTGACAAGATCTTTTTTACTCAAACTGTGTCGCAGCCTCTTTGAGATTGGCAATTTATTCTCTTCCTGTTTGCACTCGTGTGTGCTGCTTCACCAAATTCTTGATTCACTAACTTGCATATTATAGGTGTGTAATTTCTTGACAGTTGACAATGAACATTCTTATACTGTTAATAGCGACTGTCGACTGACCTCCTAGCCATTTGCAAATCCTTGGTTTGAAAGGTCTTCATCCAGCAAGGCATGAACTACCGAATCTGATTAGTCAAGCTTAATACAGTTTAAGACGTCATATATGCTTTGCTCTAGTGTAAGCTGAGGAATCCAATCTCTGTTATGGGGAAAGTTTCTTAGCTATGTTACCCCAACTATTTTATCTATTATTATTGTTATTATTATTATTTTGAAGTATTCATGTCTAACACACATTTGGATATTGAAATGGAGAAATGACCCTTAAAAGTTCCTCCAAATACATGAAAAATATTGGAAAATATTAAACATGCATATGTTGGGCTCATATCCATATTTGATACTCACACCCGAGTTCCTAGTGATAGGTTCACAAAATGTGGTCTGACAGTCTATAGATTAGCAATATCTTGATGAGATCAAGCTGATCTAATAATACTAGCGTTTAGTTTGTATTGCTGTTGAGCTTGGTTGAAAAATTAAATGCTCATCAAAACTACTTTGACATTTTGTAGGTTTCACAATGGCAGAGTTCACAAGTTTCCCCTAAATTCTTCCATTTCAAGGCAACTCTTTTTTTTATTTGTCTTCGCAGCTCCAATATAAAATAAATTCAATTAGTGAATATGAACAAGAGTGATGATGAAGCAGCCTTCCATGGTGCAAGGAAAATGGATAAAAATGAGAGAGAAAAATTGTGCAAAGAAAACTCTATATTTGAATTTTTTAACATTTAACTCATTGGAAATTCAAAGCATCTCTTCTGCTGAGATACTTTTGGCTGAGAGAGAGAGAGAGAGTAGATAATGGTCTGTGATTTCTTGACTTTAGATTTAGTTCCAAGTTAGGCCTAACTCATTATTCAGTTGGGTGCCTCAGATGGGTAAAGCTGGTGTATTTCCATTTGACATGAGATAACTACTAAGCATATAGATTAGGTGAACTACACGTGGAAAACTACAGGGTGTCATTTTCATGACTTTTTCACACATGGAACCTAGCTAGCTGATGCGTATTCTTGCATGCCATCCATGCGTTTGACTAGTCTAACTTGTATGTTTGTATGATTAACCCTTTCTCAGTCAAATATCCCCTAACAACTTGATGTAATGATTGATTGCACGTTCATCTGGGGTAGGAGTTAAAAGATACCCTTGGCCTTATGATAAGCTAAGGATTAACTTTGAAAAGGAGGAGATGACCATGTGAATTGCTCATCTTAATTTCCACCAATTATTTTTATCGTGTTTGTTTTTTTGGTTCATATTTTTTCCACCAATTAGTTAGTCTGAACATTTTCTTCTCTCTACAGGTAAATCAAAAGTCAAGGTTCCCACAACTAAGAAAAGAAGATGTTTTTGACCATATTTATTATCAACCGAAGTATAACACCTTTGGTTTCTTTCATTGGCCTGGCTTGAGGTTTCCCACTTTTTCTTTGATGTCTATCTGCAAGCTGATAAAATGCAAACTTTAAAGAAACTCATTGGCTACTTAATCAAGGAATGATATTATTGTATGCACTGACATTTTGACATGTGAGCATTTGAATTTCAGCTGAACAAGTTACTTGGTACATGGAAAGTAAAGGAGTTTGAGAACAAGAAAGCTTGAAATCCCAGGTGCTTTTGTTTTTCATCATACATGACATAAGATTCAAAGCATGAAACCCTATACTTTTGCATGATAACAAACTGTATGCAAGGCTCATGACCCCAAAAACAAAAGCATCTTTGAAAGATAAATTATATCAGTGTCTCCAAACAAAAATATGTTTGTGGATAATCATAAAACCTTAACTTTTCAAAGTTCATAGTATTCTTTAGCATATACTCCAAGACCCCATCTCCGAAATCTTTTTTGTCTTATTCATCTCCCTTTTGTTCAATTTTGGCACCTTTTGAATTGAACACAACTACCCTTTGGCTCATTTTACTATGGATGGAGCCCTAGAAGTCTTCACCCCGCAAATATGAAAATATATATATATATATATATATATATATATTCCTTGTCAATTTTCTTGAACTCTGCCGTGCTAGGTTTGATTGCCAAAAAGTCTTTAAGGAATAACTAATAGCCACAAATCTATTCTTATTTTATTATAATCTTCTCTCATGTCTACCTTAATAATCGGACAAAAATACATATATAGTTTTAAACTTAGCCTCTCTTGTAAAATATTAATGCAGTCATTTCCCTAGTCCACAAAAGACGCTATATGTAGCTCCTTATGACAATTTTCAGCTCGTCTTCATAGGGGAAGCAAACTACAGTATGTCTACCTCATTAAGAAATGGGATTAGGTCCTAATGAAGGAAATTACCATTGACTTTTCTCCCACGTGATGATAATTAGCCACTTACTTCGTCAAGTTTTGCATGTAAAAGTTGTTTTATGGAGGTTGAAAAAAAAATACGCATGTGCTTAGGTAATATACTCGTATACTTGACCGCCATTGTCAGGAATGAAGGAGTCATAGCAATGACCATACTTTATTTTGGCTATGGAGAATTGAAGATTTTGAATGAGGGGAATTCTTGTTTGGTACAATAAGTTTTATAACTAAATCAATAACTCACCAACCAAAATGCACGTAGCCTCACACCCATGCAGGAAGATTTATTCCATGACTTTACCTTTGATGTACCGTTCAATTTTATTAGGATAAATATTTAATACACTGATAATAATTTTTTTAATAAAACTCATAAATTTTATTATTAACTCAAAAGATCGAGAATTACATCATCATAAATTACATCAGCAATAAAGAAAAATATATGCTCTAGAAAAAAATACAACTAGTAAAAAAACTGATAACAAAAAATACATCTGATTGTTATTTTTTTAATTAATAAGTGAAGTTAAAAAATTATTGAGTGTACTTATATATTTTTATATTAAAAAGATTATTTACTACGTTATAAGTGAAATTTTTAAACTCGAAAAAAAATAACTTAAAAAGTTAAAACATATAAAAAAAATAAAATCAGTTGATGGAGCGAAAATATTTCATTTTAAATTATTTTGTTTAAAATCTGTGAAAGAATTATAAAACTATGTGTATGTCAGCAAGTATAAGAATTGATCACATTTATATCAAGTTTTCACACCATATAAGAAAAAGGGATTGGATAACATAGGAAGGAAATGGAAGCAGCTATATGGGTGATTAGACGTGTGCGCCACACGCATTCATAACTATTTAAGTTTGATTAAATGTGGATTAGGATCATGATGACATTAGCAATAGCATTAAAAAGCCAAATAAACAATAATTAGTGGACTTTGGGGGCGCAAATCTTCTTTCCTAATTGCATCCTACAAATGAAGCATTGGGAATATAATAATTAAAAATGATATTTTGGCAAGTCCAGACCGGACATCATAATTAAGTTTCTAATTAAGCTTAAAAAGAAATGCTTTGAAATGAAACGGGTTTTCTTAGAAATGAAATTTTAAATTTTATTTATGGATATTCATATACAGTGGAATTTTGTTTTAGAAAAATAAAATCATTAACAAAATTTGCAAGGCATTTAGTTGTGTTAAATGGGGGTATTTTAAGTAATTAATCAATAATAAGGAAAAGTATAAGGTAGCATGCGGGATGTGGATAAACATGGAGCATCTACTGAAATTATTCTTACTTTTCACTTTTCCAGTCAGTTTAAACGTATTAAACACTCAATTCCTCGGTCCAAGTATCATTGAATCTAGTTCTTCCAAAAGTTGTGATTATGAAATGCTCATTTGTTTTTTCCTATGAAATAACTAGGTTATTTTAAGATTTGGGATTTAAATTTGGAATTTTATTAATCTATAATCTCAACTAAATAAATATTGAGGAAAAGAAAAGAAAAGAAAAGAAAAGGGTGATGGGGGCATTTTCATGCTTGACATATGGCAAGTAGCTAATTAACAGAATAACATTCAATCTAACATTGTAACCCACTAAAAGACTCATTTTTGACCAATCTTATCATCTCGTAACTATCCTTTCATTTCCATCTCCTTTTGCCTTATCTCCAATCTCTTTTTTTTTTGTGTGTGTGTGTGTGTGGGGTTTTGTTTTTCACCTTACCTTTAGTATCCATTGGAAGGGGATGAGGTCCCCATTGGCCCCCATCCCTCCATTCCTCACCAGCCACCATCTAACCCCTAAAAAAACAAAAACTTGCCCTTAAATATTGAAAAATTAAATAACAAGTTAAGATATACACACATTTACGGCAGTCTGACTAGGACTGCCATAACAATAACAATCTTTTTGTCCTTTTGCATCCCAATATTTATTCTTATTATTACATATCTAATATCAATTGTAATTAAACTTTGGTTTATATCATCAAGTTTACATCACACAACTTCAAAATCCTATCATATCTCTCCTCCTCTCTTAATATTAAAATGATGAAAAAACTTTAAAAAAACCTTAATAACATTGCAATCTATTCATCTCTCGAGTTATTTGCATAGTTGAGAATTATGTTTTTGTTATATTAGCCCAAGGAAATAAGCTTCAAGCCAAAGTAAGCAACTATCTAAGATACCTAAGCTTTAGGAACATCCTGTTAGCATGCAACACTTAAATAACAAGCAGCTATTAATCCAACAACAGTTTTGATATGTCAAGGGACAAGATCAAGAAAAGGGTTGAAGGCACGGTCTCATTAAACCAAGGACACTTGCTCCTGTCAATCACATGTAAAGGGTAATTTCATAATCTGTAGGTGATATTCTTATGGCAGCTGGAGGCCCGTATATAAAGACTTAGGTATATTTCCTTGATCATTCTCTTCTCACTACTCCTATCATTATTTGACAAAAACCTACCATAACCTTCATCACATCCATTATGATGGACGGTGATGAAGATAGGATTTGTTTCTTCTACGTAATGAGAATGATGTCTTAGAATCATTGATAAAATTATAACAGAAATGTGTTTTCATATCCAAATGATTCGATATGAGATACTAGACTCATTTGTATATCTTAGCCTATTCAAGATTAATGAAATAAAAGAGTAAAGTATACAAGTTTGCATAATAACATTCTCACAGAAAGGTTATGTTAGACCACAACTTCTTATAACTTTGATAGCCGTGATGCATTATTAAATATTACTCATTATTTGTAATATTAAAAGTGTTTTAATATTTATATAAATGTTATAAGATTCTATAGAAATATTTATATAATTAAATTTGAACACAATACATGCATGCATGATGTATATATTAAGAGGGTTTTAGTGATTTTATTAGGGTAAAAATCTTACTGAACTTATTTATATAAGATATTTAAATAATTTAGTTAAATAGATTTTATAGAATTCAGATAAATAGATTTTAGAGGATATTTTAAAAGGATATCATGTCCTTTTAGCATTCCTATTGAGAATGTGGGATTATTCAAAAGTGTATTGAATAAACAATATCTCAATCATATTGTTAATTTAGCCAAAACTCTTTTGACTAGCACACAAAGAGATTTTTTAGAAAACTCAAAAAGTTCACAAAAAAATTTCTAGTTGTGTTCACTGGATGGATTGAGTAGAGGTTAAAACAAAAGGTTGCGACTATGGTTTGCAATGTACTATTAGGAACATTATCACCATTTGTATCAAATTAAAAGGCACAAATTTATCTACTCAGATAAGAGAATGTATATTTTGAACCATCTTTAATTCATATTCGTTATCATGTACATGGCTCCATGGTGTGGGGTCGTCATAATTTTAAATTCATTTGTGCTACTGCTCTTTGGTAACCCAACCGAGTGCTAGCTTGAATGCTCCAAACATACCAAAATTCATCAACCTAGCTCACTCCACTCCTAAATGAAGACATCTACCTCCACAGGGGTTTATCAAAATCCTACCTTCGTTTATTATTAAAAATTACAAGCACCATTCTCTTTTGAACCTCACAAATACTGCCTAAACCTCTTACACTTTCCTCAAACACCCACCATGTTACCTTTCACCACATTGTTTTCTTCTATGATTAAGTTGCGATTATTGAATCTTTTACTTTATATTTTTTTACCTTTTACACCATTTTCAATTACTAAGGCAACACATACTCTACAAGTCAATCTTACTTATGTTATCTTAGCCTACCAAACATGTTTAGCCATACTTATGGAACCTACCAACCATCTTACACTTGCACTGTATTCTTTTCAACCTCATCATATGATCCTCAAAATATCTTGCTTAACTATAACTTCTCACTTGTACTATTGCTACTTAACAAAAAATTTAGAATCAAATAAATAACTAAATATAACAACTTTGGCAAAGCTAACGAAATAAATGGGCTAATTATGAGCAACCACAATGTGCTCCCTATTATTATCCTGAAGTTCTAGCTCCACAACTAAACATGAAAACCAAAATCGTGAAAGGTAAACTAACCAAAATTGTGAAAGGCAAACTCTTATAACAATAAAAAAATAATGTAGATATTAGAAAAACCCTAATCCTCATGTATTAAACATAAAGCTTGAATGCTTTGAATAATGCTGACAATACACGAAATCATAATGTGCAAACTAATATGCTTAATACCCTTATTTGATCTTGATTTGGCAAAATGGGTTGTTGCATTGATAGAATTGAAAGACCTCAAACAATCTCATCAAGATTATTATGAATGGTTGGATGCATAGCATATTCCTCTTTTTCTAGTGACTTGACAAGTTGAAGTTCCAATTAACATCAAGTTGTCTCTAGACACTTAAGATGGCACTGTAGATTTAGTTGGCCATCTAAATCAATTTTATTCGTTTCATGGCCTTTTAGGCATTTTTGGTACAGTGTAATATCAAGTTTTCCCCTTAACTCTCCAAGGCCTTAATAAGAACTTTTTGGTATTCTTTGATACTAGGTTTCATTATTAACTTGGGTTAGCTCAATTGTAATTTTCTAAAACATTTTGGTAGTTGTAGAACCATAGCTTATACATCAACGAGTTTGATGTCTCTTAAATAAAACCCTAGTGTGACTATTTGAGAATTTATCAATATGTTTAATGCTACTACATTATAAGTGACAAATATTAATGTTGAATAGGCCATTACTGCCTTACTTGTAGGCATCTACTTTAGGCCTTTGAGATATACTCTCATAGGCACCCTGTTTCTCACATATTTCATATTATTTTAATTGGATTCTCTTTCTATATATATACGTATGTGTACGTGCGTGTGTGTCACACACACAAATTGTGTTTAATTTTTAACCTTGTCAAATTAAATTAATTAATGAAAATATTTTTATAAGTAATTTGTGTGACAAAAATAATCCCAACTTTCTTTGGATTCCAATTATTCCAACCATAGGCGTGATCCTGTAGGATCTTGTCATGCTAACAATAGTATTAAAACACTTTTAATATTACAAATAGTGAGTGATATTTAGTAGTGCATCATTGCTACCCAAGTTGCAAGAAGTTGTGGTCCAACATAACCTTTGTGATAATATTATTATGTAGTTTGTCCTTTTGCCTGTGATATCTAGATTGAATACAAGTGACTGAACAATCATAATTGTACAGTTTAATATTTTATTTCTTGATTCTTGAATAGATTAAGATATATAAATGAATCTGATATCCCATATCAACTTATTTGACCGACTCATTTGTGCATGGTTATGCATTTCTAGTCTAATCTTACCAAGGGACAAAGGCATCACTCCCATTATGTAGGAGGAGAAAATCCTATCTTGATCATACACATCTTACTACATACTTTGTGGTATATCTAGAAACAACTTTTATAGTATATCCAATTATGGAAGATGTTTGACTGCATCAAAATATACAACTCCGAATGTTAGAATTAAGGTGACCTTAAGTCTAAGGATCACATAAACCATCATCTATGAGAATTGGTGTGACTACTACTTAATATTCCAAAAAGCATTATCATGGTGAGTCAGTCCAATACACTGTTTTGCTAACAAATACCCATGCATTGACTTGATATCCCATATTTATAAAAATATCTTGTCATCGATCAACCATACATTAGTCTCAACATATCATTGTTGCCCCAACCCTATATAATATTTGACTAAGGATGGTTTAATAATAATCATATTATCCTTATAAATTTATTATTAATCAATTTATTTAACACACAAAAATAAAGACTGAAAAAATAATATCAATGTCTTTAATTAATAAACAACATGAGTAAGTACATTGTTATAATTATCTCATGATTGGTCTTTGGGCATACTCCAACATGTCCAACTACTAAATTGTACCAGTTGTATAAGAAATCTCAGAAGTATGTAGAAGTTCAAGAGATAAAAGAATATCATATCATAAAATACAATGCCCAAAGAGAGATTAGAGGAAAGGCAACAACAAATTCACTAGAACAAATACAAAGTCAAACGATCAAAGTCGCAAGTTCTACTCAAGGTTTAATCAACAAAAAGACAAGCTAAAACACGATCAAAAACCAAGAATGGGTCTGAGCTCACTTAGAATTTGAATAATACACTCATCTTAACATCACTCACAAAAACATTATGCACACTATAATTAAGGAAGGCCTAATGGAATGACTACCTCCTATGAAAACTGATTGTAGCAAGCAAAACTTTAAAAAGCATTGTGAATTCTAAAATGAAACTATGCACTCCACTAAAGAATGCATCAGTCTTAAGAATATAATTGAAACATTAGTCCAAAAAGGTGAACTTAAACAATATGTGAAGTGAGACTCTCCTACTATAGATAGGATGCATCTATCTTTTGATAAGCAAGATAAAAATCTAAACAGATGTCATATAGTAGGAACCTTGATGTTATTGTTGGATTAAATGAGCATTAGGCTAGTAGTAAGTCCAAAGCAAGAACCATTAAAAAGTCTTATAGCACTTTATGTGTACCCTCAAAAGAGGAAACTTTAAAATTAGTATGCCTCGTTTGATTAGAACTATGATGAATTATTCATTAATAATGGAAACGACCCAATGGTGGTTTCTATAATGATTGTAAACTACATAATTCAGTGAGTTCTTATTGATAATGACAGTGTAATGGACCTTCATCAATTATAGGCTTCCCTAAAAAAAGATCAACCTCAGCAACACTAATTAATCTTGTAAAATACCAACACATAATAAGACAAACAACAAAATAGTAATAAAATAACATGACATGGCACTTACCTCTCATAAGTTTCTTGGCAACAACACATACATGCTACCATTCTCTTTCAACCTTAATGATAGGTCACAATAGATAGGATCAAAACTTAAGTTTTTGGTACCAAGAGAAAATATAAAAAGGAAAACTCCTTCTTAGCGAGAAGCAACCTAAAATGCAAGAAGAAAGCCAAGAGAAAATTAGAAGGAGTCGGCAACAACAAAATCTATTGAAAGATGAAACTCAACAAGGATTAAGTAAATATCCAATTGATTCAAAGTGTGGAAGGGTTGGATCTTAAATAGAAGTTTGATCTATCATAATTTGATATGTCAAATTAGCAACCTATTATACTTAAGGAGCTTGTTTTCGGGCAAATTAACATATTTTTCATAGTTTAGTGCAGATTTTAAATTTCTAAGTTAATAAGTGAAAATATCTTTTTTTACCCATTTTGAGACCCAAATTGGCCAATTGTGCCATTGGGGGCTCTAACGTCTGATTGAGTGTTGTAGGTACTCAACAGTGGCCCATAATTGTGTGAAAACATCACTGAAAAAAGGGGTATCACGACATCAAAGTATGTGAATTGCGATACCCAAACAAGCCCAGGATAAAGACCACCTACAGTGGTATCACAATATCCACATTCCAAAAGGTACCCCATTTCAAGATTGATTACGATATCACAATATCCTACCTTGGGTATCATGATATCCATATCGTGAAGAGGATAAAAAGTGACACTAGGGGTAATCTTTGTCCAACCAAAGCACCGGTCATAGAAGACCCGTTCAAGGAAATTTTGGTTACAAAATAGGGGTTAGAAATTACTACTAAAATAACAAATTTTGGCTGAGGAGAGAGATACACGCATTATCTTTAGTTTAGCTTGCTTTTCTCTTTAATTCTCTTAAATTTTCTTCTTCATTTTTAGGGTTTCATAGTTCTCATATTCCTTAGTTGTAGGGTTATTTTTCTGTAACTTCTCTTCTTGTTCTTGTTGTTCTTTAAGTTAGTTATAAATGTAGGTAGGGTTTATTTGCACTTTTAATCTATTTCCTTTGCTTGTAATAACATTTTACCCTTTAGTTTAATATATTTTAGGTTTTTTAGTTTAATCTATAAAAGACTTCAACTTTTATGTTTCTTATACTTCATTCTACTATTGAATGTTCATTCACACTTTTCTTTTAAATATTTATAGATTAGAAATCCAAACTTTCATCTGTTTCTCAAGCTTTGTGTTAATGGCTAGCATTTCCTTTTCTTGCATGTTTGTTAACTTAGTTTTTATCATGGATAACTAAACTCTAAAGGGACTGGTTGATAGAGATATGGGTAAGTTGATTTTTGGATAAGGGACTAAGTTGCAAATAAATTAGACTAAATTGAATAAACCTAAAAACTTAGGGTTGACGCCCTTAAAGGAATATTTAGACAAGTGAGAGATCGAGAGGTAATCTTTTTAAGCACCAATTCGTTTGTTCTGGGTTAGTCAGTGAGATTGAGAGATAAATCTGACTAATTTGTCTAATTTTGTAAAGTTGAGATCGAGAGGTAAAATGAAACCACTTTAGGAGTTTAAGCACTTCAGACACCCAATTCAAAGATTAGTGAACCACACAAAAATCAATTAACCACCGTTTGTTATTCATTGGTTAATTTAGTAACTTGCATATTTTACAATTTAATTCTTGTGTTAATTAGTTGATAAATTAGTGTAATTATTCTTGATTTTATGGCTTTTCATGCTATAATGTTAAGCAATTAGTTAGTTAGACTCTTTATTTTGCATGTTTGTAACTATAATTTACTTGATCATTGACTCTATTGGGTTTGATCCTTAAAGTACTTAGTACCTCGTTTATAATTATATTACAATTGACCTGTCATACTTGTAGACATCGCACTATTGTATAGTTTTCAATCCCTTGTTGTTTCTAGTGTTGATTTTTCTCTCTCGTCATTTGTAAGGGCGGCAAGAGAGGCAATCAAAGTTTTGTTCTTGAAGAGAGCGTGAAAAAAAAAAGTTGCCAAAAATTCCAAATTGAAGTTAAAAGACAAATTCAATCCAAAATAGTATAAAAACAAATGGAAAATAATGGAAAGAAGAAAGAAGGAAGAAGGGTTCAGTTCAAGAGAGGAGTCTAGGATTGGATTGATAACAAGTTTCTTGAAAGCTAATAAACTGATCTTGAAAAGAGAGGAGGCACTGATCCATATATAGAAAATAAAAACAAAACATACTAGTAATCAAGCAAAAAGAAAAGAAAACAAAGAGATAACTAAAGGAAAAGTAATCTGTTTTATAAGAAAGGGGGATATCATAAAAAATAATTATTCTTGAGTGAAAACAACATAAAACGAGGTTGTTCTTAATGATTTCTTGATTTGAAAGTAACGAGCATCAAGAGATATGTTAGATCTCAACCGAATAGTATAGAAAAGAAAAGAAAATCTCAATCGAATTTGAAGATACAAGGATTCTTAAATTTTAATTCATGTTTCAAGAAGGGGAAACCTTGGATCTTGAAACCTAAAATTAAAACATCGTAAAAGTGCATTAGAAAAAGATTTGATTGAACATAATCAAGATAGAAAAAGATTATGGAAAGACGGAAAAGATTCAATAAAAGATGGAGAAAGGCAATGTCCTATGGATCCCTTGGAAAAAGAAATTTTAATAAGCATCACAAATGGCTCTAATCGACCTTTAGGTCGGCCAACTAGTAAATTGAAGGATGAAGAGTGAATTTTCATGATTATTGAAGAAACCAATATAAAAAAACTATTAAAATTCACAAGAAAGAAATCTTGCAAATAAATAACTCTAAGAGATTTATTGAATCAAAATAAAAAATGTGTGTACAAATGAGAGGTGGCATGCCTATTTATAGAAAAAATTGGGGTAAAACTTAAGAAAAGTGACATTCTTCATACGTAAAAGGTAAAAAACCTACTTGAACAAGGAAAATAAACGTATAACTACTTAACTTACTAAGTGATATTCGTCCAGTCTATTAAGGGATGGGCATGAAGCAAATTTAACAAGTAAAAAACAGCCTTATTGGACTTAAATAAAAGCTATTCATAAAACCTAATTAATTAAGGTTTGAATTAAAATAATTAAGTCCTAAAGATTAAAATAACACTCCTAACACAATAGGCTTAATGGGCTAGGCATGTATGCTTTATTTGCACAATGAACCTTAATGCCTAGTGTAACGACCCAAATTCCACGGGCACCGAAAAAGTGAGTTTAGGGCTTCCGTCTTAGGAAAAACGAGTCCTAGGGCCTCTGTCTTAGGAAAATAAGTCCGTAAATATTTATTAAAAATATTTATGAGGTTAGTTATGAATGGAATTAGATTTTGATTAAGAGAATTTAATTCAATTAGAAATAATTAGTAGAAAAGACTAAATTGAATAGAATGCAAAGGTTTAATTATAGAATAGAAAAATATTAAATGATTAAATTAGTAATTAAACCAAAGTAAGTGACATGTGTGAATGATGGATAAATACATGTGTATTTATATTATTGGTACAATTGTATTATGTGTGTGTATTTACTTATTAATTAAGTAAAATAATAATTATTAATAATTATGTAATATTATATTTTATTAAATTGTTGTGATAAAGACAAGTGTATGGTGATAATGATTTACATGTGTCATAATATGTATTTATACAAATGTATGTATATAATTAGTTATTAAAATTTGATATTTTATAATTATTAATTAAAATAAGTAAATGAAATTAAAATAAAACAAAAAGGAAAAAGAAACAAAAAAAGAAGAAACATAATAGAGAAACCTACGAAAATTGAAAGAAAAAGAAAGAAAGAAAGAAGAAAGGAAAAATTGGAGAATTGAAGCTTGGGAATTAATTGGTAAGTTTAACTAAGTCATTTCTTTGTAATTTTGATGTTTGTGGAGTCCTAGAGAAAGGTACTCTTGAATTTGTGAAGAAATATTGATAGATGATAGACTTTTGAATAGAGTATATGTTGAATCAATGATGAAATTAGGGATTAATTTGATAAAATTGTTGATTTGAATTGATTTAAGAACTTAATTGTAAAATAGGCTATAAGTTTTAAGTTTTAGGGACTAATTTGAAAGAAATTCGAAATTATGGAAAAATAATGAAAATTTGATAGTTATATTGAATTTTTGATACAAATGGAATAAGGAAATGATGTGAATTGCAAAAAGGAAGAAGATGAGTGTGTTTAGGACAAAGTTGGTATTAAGGAAAAAGTTGTATGGAAAGTTAGAAATTTATATAAAATACGTGTATTATTAATTAATTGTAATTATGCTAATTTTCATAGCAAACAAGGAAACCGAGACGACAAATTCGAGGGGAAAGGAAAAAGTGATCGAGTAGTAGCTCGGGAAATTATCGGTTTGTATTATCATAATTCAAGTTATTTACTATTATGTGTTTAATTTATTTAATATATGTGCATGGAATTGGAATTGAAATAAGTAGTGATATTTAATTTGAATGTGATTGGATATGAGTAATGTGGGTATGTATATGAATTTGAAATTTGAGATTGTACTATTAATGTGATTGCATTGTATTTGAATGATTTTGAACAATTAGAAATGGAAATAAAGTGAAAATATGTGAAAATGTGAAATTGAAGCAAGTTATGCTTGAATTGAAAAATATGTGAGAAAATGTGGCCAAAGGGCACATGATGTGCATTTGATTGAATATACGAGAAAGTGATTGAAATTGATATATGTTTCCGATACCCTATTAACTTGTCGGGCTTAGTGGATATAGTTGGCATGCCATAGGATTGGAAGTGTTCAGGGTTACTTCAACCTCGAGTCGATGAGACACTTGGAGTGTCATATTGCTTCGAATAGATTCGATGAGGTACTGGGTACCACTTTACTTTGGCTAGGCCGATGAGACACTGGGTGTCAACTTTGCTTCGAACTATCCGATAAGGCACTGGGTGCCAATATGGTGTGTTTGGTTGGATCCGTGTATCCGCCAAAGTCCGAGTCACGTTAATAGGGGTAATAAAGTGAAATGAGAAAATCAATTGAATTTGTTCATTTGAATCATTGAATGAAGAGTGAAAATGATAATGTGATATGAAATGAGAAATGAAATTGTGCTATGAGATTGAATACATGAACCAAGGTTCTTGAATGGTTATTATTGAATATGTATATGTGTGATTGGGAGGTGGACTAAATATTCATGAATTGTTCATGTTTGAAATGTGAGTTAAATATTTGTATGTGATTGAAGAAATGGTGAATCAAATATGGAAATATGGTAGTTTGGTATATAACTATGTGTATGATTTGTATATGATATGTTATACTGTTGTTGTTATAATTTGAATTATGATAATACCATTGAGTATTTTTAATACTCAGCGTACGGTTGTTTTCCGTGCGCAGGTTAGGTAAAGTTAAGGTCAGGCTCAGCATCCGAATCAATCCCGGCTTCTGTGCAAATTTGGTGATGTATATATAACTTTTGGAAAGGTGGCATGTACTAGGTTTGGTATTAGTCACTTGTATATGTTTATGTTTTGAATGTAAATATGGTTTATAAACCTTAAGAAGTTTTGAAATGTAATGAATGGCATTTGAATAAGTGTTATATGCAAATGAGTTAGGTTGTATATTTGTGTATTTGTGTTTTAGGGAGGCCAAGGCTTGGTAGATAGCCTCACACGGCCTGGTCGGCAGGACACACGGGCGTGTGTCCAGACCGTGTAAATTTTAACAGATTCGGCCACGGGGTAAGGGCACGGGCGTGCCTAAGCCGTGGATGAAACACGACCCAACCACATGGGCATGTGGCGTGGCTGTGTCAAATTAGTCAAAATGCTTCACGGGCAAAGGACACGGGCGTGTCCCAACTCACCACGGCTGTGTTGAGCTACACGGTTCAACAACATGGGCATGTCATAGAGTCACACGGACGTGTCCCCAGTTCACACTGGCGTGTAAGCCCTGTATTTGAGAAAATTTTAAAATGTTCGAAAAATTTTATAAGTACTCAAATTAGTCCCGAACTACTCTTGACTTGTATTTTTGGGCCTCGAGGGTCCATATAAGGAATTGTATGATTATTTTACATTATGATTAACATTTATTTGCGTATAATTTATATATTGTTCGATAAGTCCGGTAATGCTCCA
This sequence comes from Gossypium stocksii, assembly GCA_020496765.1. NCBI lineage: Eukaryota > Viridiplantae > Streptophyta > Magnoliopsida > Malvales > Malvaceae > Gossypium > Gossypium stocksii. The sequence goes on along the minus strand of CM035626.1, from coordinate 93,531,168 downwards.
TAACCCTGTTCCGATTACGGTTTGGGGTTAGGGGGTGTTACACCTAGGCTTGTCATCATCTTCGAAATGGGCTTCTCTTCATTAATTGTGTTCTTAATTCCATGAATAGTCTTGTATCCTTCTAATTCATTCTTGATCTTTAATGTATTAATTTTCCATACTTAAAGAGCTTACTCTCGAGTATTTTGTAGTATCTTTTATCATTTTTCGCATTTATTAGGTTTCATACTTAATCTTAGTTTTTATAGTGTTTTTACGTTTTTTTGGAATAAATGGTAAGTTTACGTCATTCAAAACTTAATCTTAGAGCTGAGCTTGTTTCAGAAACTTAGTTGATGTGAAAATAAGGAAAAGAGTTTAAACTAGAGCAAAAGATGTGACACCAAGATGTTGAGGTCGCGAGACCAAGCCTTTTGTCATCAACTAAAGAGAGGGACTTCAAAAATTTGCACTTGAGAGTGGATTGTCTTCAAGGTCGTGACACTAAGGAGTTGATGTTGCGACATGAGCACTCATGGTCACAACATTAGGCCAATGATGTTGCAACACCGACCACAACCCTATAGACGAAAAAGTCAAGTTGCTTGGTGATGATGTCGCGACACGAAAGGGTTGTTGTCACAACACTAAATACCAAAAGCATCCATTCAAGTAGACTATTAAGGATGTCACGACATCAAACTCTAACGAGGCAAATTGGCTTAGGGGTATTTTGTAGTCAAACAAGCTTCAAATTAGATTTTAAGTGAAGGTTTACTTGCTTTTATAGGTCAAACATTATCAGAGTATAAATAAAACTTTATGAATAGATTTTTAGGGAGGTAGAAAATTAGGTTAGATAATTAGCCATTAGACATTTTTCTTCTCTTTTATTTTATTTTCCTCTTATTTTTAGAACAGAATTTTTTTTATTCTCTTTTAAAATAAATTTTTATTTTTTTTTTCATTTCTTCTCATTTCTTGAAAACATTGCAAATGATAGATGATCAAGTTGTCGCACTTCATTGGAATTCCATCAATTAAATGATCATTTTCTTAAACTCTTTATTTATTTCATGCCTACCATATGTTTAATAAAATGCTTACTTGAAATTAAAGTTTAATTATGTGATAAATTGGTTGTTGGTTAATTGATTAATTAATTATTTATTAGATTAATTTGATGTTTATTATTGATTAATTGGTTTTTCTATTATATCAAAGTACTTAATACGCTAGAATTCACACCTCTAATGGAAAATCTAGATAAATGAAACTGAGAAGAGAGTTTATCCTTCATAGTTCGATATAATTGTACCAGGTAGTGCGACCGAGAAGAAAACTACTTGTCTAAGTGAGACCAAGAGGAGAACTTAGTTGGTAATTCCAAAGGTGAGACTAAGAAAAGATTCCTAGTGAAAAGTGGCAAGTGATCTAAGTGGGATAGATTATTGGCTTAGTTAGCAATCAACTAATCAATCGACCATCATTTTTATCATTTTCATAGCCAAAGGTACTAGGAAGAAAGCTTAGATTAAATAGTTTAATTGATAATTTAGGATTAGTCTCAATATACTTTCATATTTGGTTTGCACTAATAGTTTCCAACTCGATTAGATTAATAGTTGCTTAACTTGTAATTAACTTGATAAACACATTTACCAATTTGACAATCATTTGGGTTCAATCCTTAGAATATTTTGTGTTCCATTATAACACTTATAAATATTAAAATTATCCTTTCACACTTGTAGTAAAAGTCACTTTGTAATTATTTATATTTTTTTTTTGCAAAATTCTTTACTCAACGTACGTACACCATGGCGCGATCATAAACTAAAAAGTCCACCATTTGGAAGCTTCAACTCTTTTTCTTGTTATCTTTTCGCCACAAAATCTTGTGCAAATAGGTTGAGTTTCAAATTCAATTACTTGGATTTGGATCTCGTGATTGGTGTAACGCCCTAACCTCGATCGGGTTCACTAGATCAGGATCTCAGGTGTTACACTTTCCATTATAAACTTTTTACTGACTTATAAAATTTTACAACTCAATTGAAAAATCTTCTAACTAAATTTGCATCTGAGACATAGTATATAATTACATGACCATGATGGGCTTTACATGATAACGGTATGACTTAGTTACAAAGTTCTAATCATTTATTTCTAGGTGTTATCACTCGCTTGGTTGTATTACTGACATGGTCTGTATACAATTCTAAGCCTTATAAACGAATCTCTCAGTTGTTTACATTGTTCCCATCAGACTTGATCACACCAACCTAAGCTAGCTCTATATGCATAATAGTCCAACTTGCCACACCATTGGCATAATCTTAGGTCGTCCTTCTTGGTGTGGCTTGAGATCAGCTAACCTATGACATAAAATACACAAAGGTAAGTTCACGAGAACTTAGTGAGTAAACCCTTCTTTACCTATGTCTTGTTCGAAAACCCCATTTTCTATCTCTTTGTTCCCATTTTCCAATTTGACTTAGGTGGATACCTCTAAGGTTTCATTCGTTATGCCATAGGTGTCAAGCCTCACTCAGATATCATAACTTGCTTTCCATAATTTCAATATCTCATTCACGTTATTCATTTTGTCTTTTCATGGTTCCTTAACCATTCCTGTTATAGAGGGGCCTTACAAACAAAATATCTTTGGTTCGCCACTAAATTTGGCGCATTGTTCTTACTTTAATACTATATGGCGTTCACCTTAATACTTCATATTGAAGTTTCTTTCAGAATTTGTAACACTCCAAATCCGGTCTAGACATTATAGCCAAATCCAAAGGTGTCACAAGAAACAAGTTTTTTTAAAACGAAATTATGGTGATAAAACTAATTCAGTTTTCCACTCATATTAGCTTGTGTCCTAGTCAAAACATTAATTATTTAGTTAATTACTTTTCCTTAAAATGTGGTTAACAGCGAAAGCCTATGAAAAACGTCGTGTTTAATGAAACAGTCCATATTTTTAGAAAACCTTGGTTTTAGTAAAAACCATAGTTAAAAATATCAATCGTAGATTAAAAGTAAAACGAAAATCCAAATCCAAAGAAAATCAGCCAAAGAGTTCGGAAAGTCCAATTTTACAAAAAATCAAGAAATAACCCTTAACTTAAAATAAAAACCATAAACAAAAGCAGTCTACAAACTCATGGTCACCGAGAGGCTTTGTCACACTGACCCGCCTAAGTATGTGGATTACTTGTACAGAACAGGCAGAAAGGGGTGAGTTTACATGAAATCAGTGTGTAACCCAGCAAAATTAAACATGCACACAAACAGAATATCACATAACAAACAAATATAGATTTGGGCCCAAGCTTATTTCAGATACAGTACACAGAAATCAGATTACAAAACAGATAGTCAAAATCCTACCCCCACCCTCTACACACCAACTCTAACCATCCCATCACACCATGTGGGGTTAAAAACACCCACATAACCTTACACACCATATTGTGTCGTTACGACACATAACAGATAAAATGCAGCCTTGCTGCCAGAATATAGGCGAAGTTCGCCTTTCAGAACACTTCCTCCATATATATGTCACCCTACCCCTAATAATAGATAAAGAGTATTCAGATACAGACATACAGATTAAACATGCTCACATGCTTATATACGGATATGGAATGTAGATTCAGATACAAATAACATATACAGAATTCACAGATCATACATGCTTATCATACATAATACAAAATATCATATCTACAGTTTATAGGGTTTGGATAGCCCTTACTGACCTTGCAGACAGCGCACAGTCGTTTGGGACGATCCGTGCAACCCTAGGAAAAATTCTAGAATTTTAGGCCCACAGGCCCGTGTGGCTTGCCCGTGTGGGCCAACACACCTAGATTGGCCTTGCCCGTGTGGTTCACATGACCTGGCCCAAAAATCCACATGTCCGTGTGGTTTGCCATGTGGGCCCACACGCCTGTACGGCCCACACACCTAACTTGGCCTAGACCGTGTGGCTCACAAGGCCACACTCCAGCCACCACACAACCGTTTCATCGCACACAACCATACACATGGGTGGCGACATGCTCAGGTGGCGTTGACAGAATGGTTTTTTAGCTTTTTTCGAAACCTTGTTTTTTGCATTTTGGGTACACACCTGGTACGGAGTCAATGTCAAAGCACTCCCGAGACCGCCAGCACCTATAATTGACCACAAACCCCAAATTAAATGCTTAAAACGATATCAAACTGAACCAAATTGTGATAGACAACCCTTAAATTGAATAAAACTCTTTACCTTAGGACGAGCAACGATGATTCACACGATTAAGGCACCGATTGTAGAACCCTAGCACTTTAATCTTCTCTTAAACATAAAGCGAATTCAATTACCCACTGATTCATCAGCCAAAACTAGAAACACATCTACAAACTTACCGGCAACACACGAAGGGTACATATCGAGCTTTGGTAGCAAATAGGAAATAGAACAAGACGGCAGCAAGAAGTAAAAAAGAAAAAGAATAGTGGCAAAGAGCAGAAAGAAGGGGAAAATGTCAGATTTTGGGAAATTCTAAAAGAGAGAGGAATCTCTTCTTTTTTCAGAAAAGAACAAAAGATAAGTTAAAAATAACATCAGAAGGTTATCAGATATCCCTCAAATTTCTCCCCACAACCCCACTAATAACCACTTCTCAAAATCTCAACTCCATCGAAACTCTATCAGTCAACAGAGCAAAAGTATCACTCCCATGCTCGCGTAGCTCCAACACACCAACAAAGGCATCTCTTTTCAAAGATAGCCATAAAAGCTTCTGTGTCTAGAGATTTGCCATAGAGACATTTCCTTTCAAAGGTTCGTCACATACGCTTACCTTTCCTGAGTTTTGCCACAAAGGTGTCTTTTACATCCAATACTTGCCACAAAGGCTTTCCTCTCTAGAGTTTTGCCACAAAGGTTGTCTTTTAACTGGTGTTTTAAACAATAGGGATTCACCTAAACTAACACTTAGTGAGGTTTGCCCCTTATCATTCTAGGACATACAAAAAACCACATTAAGTAATAACCTTCCTTAAACTTCCCTATATGATTCCATAACCCACCAGTAACCTTCCTTAAACTTCTCCATGTGATGCCATAACCCATCAGTTACAGTTTTACACGATATGGTCTTCAATGTCATTCCATAAACTTCCCTAAACTCTGGAGACAAACGCGAACTCATCATACATTGACTCGCTCATGACAGACATTCTTATGCTTATTAGACATACATGCACTTCTTATAAGACTCATTCTTACTTTCAGACATAAGCATATCATAGTCATTCAGATTCTTAAGTCTTACATTTCTTATCAGATTAGTCACATCATACTTTACTAGTTTCGATCTTATTCTTTGGTCACTTATCATAGAAGTTTCTAAAAGGTACATTATCCATACACGAGTCAGTTTAGGTGCTCACCTAACATCCACGTACAATAGCTTGATCTTCAGGCTCGCACATCCATTCACAAACTCTCAGAAACCACTGCCCACGAGACATAAGAATATTGTCAAAACTTCATTCGTATAGCCTTTATTTCGTCTGAAACCTAATCAACCTCCATGCCAGTCTTTACCCCTATATCTTTTCATTTAAAGACATAGGCTAGCTTACTCTCATAGAAGCCACATGTGAGACTAGAATACTTACCTTGGGTGAGGAAACCATCCTATACATTAACTCTGATCCATAGTTTTAGCTTAGCAAGAAATTCCTTATAAGCTTTTGGAGCTAAGCATCACTAGTTGTTATCTAATAGAAGGGAAAAGAAAACTTATTTCCTTCTAAACTAGGTTACAATACTTTACAGACAAAACTTATGGTTTTTTTGTAGAATTTGGCACACGACATTAACTTTCAAGGTTACTCTTATCAGTGGCTTACAGCTGTAGAGAAGCGTATTCTAGAATCTAAAATCTTTTCATATCTTTGATTTTACCCATCGTTCTATCCTAACTATTTTGTTAGTACGTAACTTATACCTTAACTAGACAAACTGGGCATACCTTAACTGGGCGATGTCTTTTTATAACTCAAAAATCCTTAATATCTTTACCAATCTTTCCCTTTTCATAATCATACACTTTTCAAAGTTCATTCCTTTCCTTACATACTATCATTGCCTATGCGCCCTACTAGTGTGCCAGAAACATCATCTCAGCGGATAGGATCGTGCCCATCAGATCTCTTTTGGGGCATTTGTCAAAACTCAGGACTGGCTAATTTTGGGTGTTACAATTGGGCCTTGAGGAAAAGTGAGCACACCTCTACTATGGGCTTGAGATTTGGCCTTAGAGCTCATATCACCTAAGCAAGTATTGTCTTTCGCTTTTTGGAGAAATTCACTTATTACAATAAAAGAACCTTCCCTTAGAATTGGCTAAGATTTTCTTTTCTTCTTTATTAAATGCCTCTCAACATATCATTTGTCTTCTGCACCATAAATTATTCTCTCCTCTCATTTACCATGTCATGCTTCAAATTAACAAACTTTACACGATGATGAGATTAGAAGTAATACCAACATTTTCCCTTACTTTTTCATATTACTAAGTTTTATAAAGTATTTACCGTCAAAACCTAACCTTGTAAACCATTGATTGTGAAGATAGTCGTCAAAACAACCCTAGCGCCATGTAGTAACAAATTGAGGTTTACATTGAACTTTCCAAACATGGATGTGAAGATTAAACCAAGTATACCATAGGATAAAAAGGATGTTTATTCCCTACCACTTTAGCCACATTTGACTATTGTTCCCCAGTGTACCTAAACTCATTTCTAAACTCCCTACCTAAACTTAACATGGAAACTATAGGAGACCTATCATTAACACAAGTTTTTGTACATCAACACCCGTGGAAGCTTCTCTTTTATTTTAATTCATCAATTTTATAAGGACGCAGGAAAAGAAGATGACACAACTAACACAGAAAATGAGAACTAACAAAAGAAAGAAACAAAAATACTAACCTATAGAATGAAAAATCTAAAAATTTCATGGAACTACCCCTGAATAATTTTCCAAGAAGAAAAAAAATTAAAGCAAGGCATTAAATAGGTTTTAAAAAGTCTCGTTAAATTCAAAAGATAACTCGTTATAGAATGATCTCTTTTTAATTATAGGAAAGTCTTTTTAAGAACTAAACACGTGACGCATGCCCTAAAAAATCTAATACCTTTGAAACTTTGCATTCCATAAGTCAATGTGCTACATGGTGTGTCCTTATCTGTTTGTACATCATTATTGCAATTGATGGCTTATTATTTTTCCTAGAATAGCGTATCACTAATATCTCCTATTCTTTTCAGACTTTGTTGCCTTAAAGGCTTATACTTTTTACTAGAATTTTTCCATAAAGAGCTAATTAAATCCTTAAATCCTGAAATAGGGTTGTTTTTTAAAATGATACATTCAAAAGGTTACATAATAAATCCCTTAGGATATTCATTCAAGTCTAACAACTTGAATTTTATAGATTTGCTCCCACTTAATTGATAAAGCTATCTTTTAGGAATTGTTAAACCAAGCTTTATTTAATAATATGTTTTGATATAACAAATTAAAGTGTTTTTGAATAAAAGTTAGAATTGAAGAAAATTGGAAAAATGATATTTAAAATGAAGTGTAAGAGATAAAATTTTAAATCTTATACTTTAAACTCTTAGAAAATTTTTGAATCAAATTTTTAAATCAAGTTAAAATGATTTCAATCAAGTTAGAAATTTTTCAATCATGTTAAACTATTTTTAAACAAGTCAATATAGCTCTAGGCCAAAAAGCATCAATATTTTTGTCAAAGTATCGAAAGTTTTCAAAATATCTATACCTCTTCAAAAATTGATACCAAATTAACATTCTGCTTCTTAACTATTCAGCTAAGTATCGGTCTAGTATCGATACTTTTTCATATGATATCAATAAAAGAACACTGGTATCGATATCTTTAGCTCCAAGGTTCACTAAATTTTGCATTCAATGCAAAAAATATTGATACCTCTTTAGCCAGTACTAATATTCTTAGTTGTAGGTGAATTAAATGTACTGGTTACTTCATCAGTACTAATATTCTTAGTTGTAGGTGAATTAAATGTACTGGTTACTTCATCCCCAATGACTCTATTCATGTCTCCAACAACCACAATGATTGGAAATCAATTAGGGAGTATAAATACTAGTTTCCAAAAATCCTACAATAACAAGAGAGATTGTTAACCTTAAAGATCAAAACAACATTGTGCTTAAGACTCTCAGGAATTTTTTCTTAACACTTATGAGCTTTCATTCTTTTCTTTTAGCTCAAGGTTTTCTCTTTGTAATTGAGTTTAATTTGCAAACATTCTTTTCTTGTAAAGGTTCTTTCTTTGTTTGCTCGTTTGTATCTTTTTAAGAATGGTTTGTGTCTTAAGCCTTGGGTAGAAACCTAGCAAAGTTTGTAAGGTTAAACATTGTCCTTAAAGGTTATCAAATTAGTGAATTTGGGAAAATCCTTAGTAGTGGAAAGCTAAGGTGGTGGAGTACACAATTAGGGCTGAACCATGTGTCAAATTTTTCTATCCTTATTCTCCAGCTTCCACAAAATTTTAAAAGTCAATTCACCCCTACTCTTGGCAATTTCAATTTGATTATTTGATCTACTAATTGGTATTAGAGCTAGTCTCTTTTAGACAATTTAACAACCAAAAAGAAGATCCTTGGGGTAGCTTTCAGCCAGGCAATCCATAAGAGATGACATCTACATCTGATTTAGTTTTTCTTAGAGAATCACAATATATCTCTAAGCCTCCTTACTTTAACGGTGCCAAATATTCTTTTAGGAAGATAAGAATAAGGTTGTTCATACAAACAAATCATGTAACGCCCTAATTTTTGGGTCTCTCTTGAGTTGTTGTTCATCTGACAAAATGTTTGAACTTTGGTAGTTGGGTGTATAATTCTTGTTTGGGGAGTGTTAATGGGCCTATGGAAGGCCAAGGTGTTGGTTTAAACTCAGGAAAAATTTTAGATTTTCATTTAGGAGATAGGGGGCCTTTGGAAGTAGGTGTCTTAAGTAATTATGCGTGGAGCATAGCATAAAAGGAGCCTTGGTAAAGTGGCAAGGGAGGCGCCACTAAGCTCCTAAAAATGTGGCTTGTGGAGCATGGAGGAAGGCCAAGGTTCAAGTCCCAGGGGGTGCAAGAGGGGTGGCGTTTAATTTTTGTGCTTGAACAAGTAGGAAGTTGAAGCCGAGTAGAACTCTATTAAGGAGTGTTTGAATCGGTCATGAGAGGGATTTGTGGAGTGATAAGGGGAGCTTGTTGGGGAGTGATTTTAGGTGTTTTTGAATTTGAAGGAAGGTGGCTGGCCAGGAGGACTCTTAGTGGTGCATTTTCGGCAAGTAGATGCTAGAAGTGCTGATTTTTTTCCCTTAGGTCTTTTTGTGTTCTTATGTCGATTTTTATCTTAGGTTAGTGAATTCTTTTCTTTTGTTCGTTTGACATAGCATATTAGGTTCGTTTTCCCATTTCGTTCTTCTTTTTGTTCTAGTAGCCGAACACTATTACACCCCATTGCCGAATCCTCTTTTCTTTTCATTTGCCGAACATAGATCTTCAAAAACACCATCTTGTGCCGTTCTTCTTTTGTTAAACCAATTGCTCATTTCTTTCCCTCTCAAATCTCTTTTCTTATTTTCTTCTTTTCCATTTTCTTCTTCTATCATCCATATATCTTCTTCTGACGTTATTCTCTGGTTGATAGTCACAAAAAGCCGAAAGCAAAAACTTCATTGCCGATTATCCCCTTGACCGAAACCTTGTGGTTCCATTGCCGATTTCTCATCAGTCACATAACTCTTTTCTTTCTCTCCTTTTGTCGACATCTCCCATAACTCCTTAGTCGAATCTTCTTGTGTTAAACCTCATTTGCTTCTTCAAAGAGAGAAATCGAAACCTCCATACCCTGTGGTTCTCAAAGCCAAACGGTAGATCATCTTTTATCTCTTCTCGTAGTTGCAAGGGGAATCGTTGTAGATCGAGGCTAGGTTGGTAAGTATTCGGGAACTTGTCTTTGTTAGTTGATCACATTTTAAGTAAGAAGCCGAAACCCCTTTAGGGGAGGCTATCGTTTGGACTAAGGCATTGTGGCCTCTTGTTTTGGTGTTGTGTTAGGGTGAGCAAGAGGACTTTTTGCAAGGACTTGAAGGTTGGCACGGTTGGGCTCATAGACTTAGTCTATTTTTTCGGCAGAAAGGTAAAAGCTTTTAGGGACATAGGCCATGTTGGCCGATTTTGGTAAGGGATTATGGCTTATTGATTATCGAATTTTAGGCTAATACGCTAGTGTTCTATTGTAGGCTCTTCGTGCGTGGATTTCGTCAACACTTCATCTGTTAACAGGTGTGTATCATACCCTCGATATAGACTAGAATGGCCGAGGCCGAAATGACCGAAAACTGACCGAAAGTGATCGAAAGGTTAGTCTTGTACGGATCTGTGAGTACTCGTTTACTCTGTTATAGTCCGCATTGGTTTCGAGGGTGACAGAATTGCAGAAGGTGCAATTCCGAGCATTTTGGGTAAGTTGGGCTTTGATGGGCCAAAGATGGGCCCAATGGGCTTCCGAGCCCATATCGGTAAAATTGTCGTTAAGGGTATTTTGGTGGCATGGTAATAATACGGTTAAAATTGGTAATCTGGGCATAAAATTAGATTTAACGGGCTTAAGACGTTAGTGGACTCAATAAGGCCTATTAGGGGTTTTGGGCTTAAAAAGAGCAAAAATGGTAAATAAGTTAAAATGAACTACTGAAGTCACATATGGACTAATAGTCACTTAATATTCATAAAATCCCTGAAAATCGGTAAAATGACCAAAATAACCCTAGTATGAAAAATTACCATTTTACCCCTAGGTGTAAAATAACCTTTATACCCCTAGGGTAAATTCTGTATGAAATGTATGATTTTCTGTTTCTGTATGTCATATCTTATAATATATGTATATATCTGATACATGAGATTCTGCATGTTATATGTCATGACATGTATGCCTGTTGCATGGGGTTTGGGTTTTATGATGGAGGAAGCATTCTGGCAGCCTCGCTGCAATTTGGTGGCCTCGCCACATATATCTGTTCTGGTGGCCTCGCCACATATATCTGTTCTGGTGACTATGTCACAATATCTGTATCTAGTGACTTTGTCACATTATCTGGCAGCCTCGCTGCAATTTCTGTGGTGTGTAGTGGATGGGTGGATTGAGTAGTCTCCCCACATGGTGTAAGGCTGGTACGGGGGTGTTATGGATGGACCTGGGTTGGGCTTTCTGTTTGCATATTAAGTATCTATTCTGTATCTGTTATGGGCCTATGGGCTTTATTCTGATATCTGTATTAGGCCAAGGCTCAAATAAATCTGACTCTGAGGCTTGACCTATTTTTGGCTATGGTTGGATTATGTTACACACTGAGTTATCAAACTCACTATTACTTTTAATTCTGCAGGTAACCCTCAACCATAGTGGGCTTAGAGCTGTGAGGGATTCGGGGTGGCCACCTCATCTCAAAGATTGGTTTCTGTTTTAACTAGTTATTATATTTATTTGGTTTTAAGTTTTTGGGTTTTAAAGTTTAATAAGGCCTCTCCTAAATTTTTCTTTTACCGCTATGATTTACTTTTAGATTTTATTTTACTATGCGGAGTTTTTAGTCATAGGATGCACGGGTTTCAAAGTTCAAAGAACGTTTTCAAACCAATGAGCTTAATAAATGAATAATTTAAAGACTTAATAAAATGTTTTCTCATTAACTTGCTATTTTATAAAAACATCTCTTAAATCACAACAAGCAAAGGTCACAAACTTAGTCGTAGGATCATGTGACACACCAGATTTGGCCATAGCGTTCAGGTCGGGTTTGGGGTGTTACATTTAGTGGTATCAGAGCTAGGTTGCAACAACTCGGCTGTAGAACAGGTCTAAAAATGGAAATTTTTTTAAGGTAACAAGAATAAAAGATTTTTAAAAGATCGTTTTAAGAACTTGCTTTCAAAATGATTTCAACATTGTCTAGATTTTTACTCTTCCACCAATAAATGATTTCCAAGGATTAAACTCAGTTTTCGTAACATTTGGGTTTTCTTTAAAAGGTGGCACACCGAATCTCCAGTCCAAGTCTGTAAGATTTCTAAACTTTTCTGGTTATTTCTGAAATTTTGATTATATGCCTGATTAAAACCCTATCATGATACTTTAGTTAGGGTAGTACTGAAACTATAGAAACTCTGATAAGTAGACTGAGACTGTAGCTAGGCTACCGTGGAAGAAAACAAACTCTTAATTATTTATTTATCCATAAGACATCTATAATAAACACTGGAATATTAACCTGATTCATAAAATTTCTAATCAGATAAATACGAAATGAGTACGCGAGCAGCTCGGGGTAGGGGCCGTGGACGTGGCCGTGGACGTGGCCGTAGTAGTGGTTGAGCTGAATCTTCGTCTTCGGGAATGCGCCAGCAGCTAATTTACCGGTACCACCGGCAACAGAGGTGGAGTCTCATGATCGTGGTACCGGGGATGATGCCCTATCGCAAGCGATGCTTCGAGTTCTGGAAAGGGTTACTGGGGCAAGTACTGGTAATGGATTTCGGGGATCTATTTCTGAGCGACTCCGGGCTAACGGCAGAGTTCTTCAGCGGCATGTCTGGTGTAGCCCCGAATGTCGCCGAGTACTGGTTAGAGGCCACAGAGCAAATTATTGACGATCTGGACTGCTCTGTGGAGAAGAAGCTGAAATGAGCCATATCGTTGCTTAGAGATGAAGCCTATCAGTGGTGGCTCACAGTGAGAGATGGAACTTCAGCTGATGAGGTATCATGGGAGCTGTTTAAGATAGCTTTTAAAGGGAAATACGTTGGGTCTAGCTATGTGGACGCCCGCAGGAAAGAATTCTTGAATCTAGTTCAGGGAGGTAGGATAGTGTCTGGGTACGAGGCTGAGTTTTTGAGGTTGAGCCGGTATGCTTCTGGAATAGTCGCTACGGAGTACGAGCGTAGCGTGCGCTTCGAGGATGGTCTGAGAGATGAACTTAGGGTCTTGATTGCTCCGCAGAGGGAGCGTAACTTTGCTGCTTTGGTAGAGAAAGCTAAGATAGCTGAAGAGGTGAAGCGGACAGAAAGACAGAATCGCGAAAAGGATCGAAACCGTTTTCGGAGGGATTCTGGACCATCAGGTGGGGCTAACAGGAATATTAAGAGGGCAAGAGTGGCGGAGCCAGTGCGAGCAGTACCAATGAATGCTGTGAGACTGCAAGGTTGTAGGCGTTGTGGTAAGATACATGTGGGCGAGTGTCGAAAACGTTCTGGAGCCTGTTTTCGGTGTGGGTCTATGGAGCATATGGTTAAGGATTGTCCCTAGGAACCAGATCAGGGTCAAGTTACGGATCAAAGGGTCGCTCAGCCAGTGAGGGGTGGGCCACTAGCTCTGAGAGGTCGAGGACAAGGTAAAGGCGAAAATGGTAATGGTCGAGGATGAGGAACACCTGGCAGGGGTGCTGGTTTTGCTGAGGCTCGCAGCCAGCGTTGGTATATGCAGCTCGTCGCCGAGAGGAGGGTGATGCACCTGACGTCATAACCGGTACGTTTTTTATTTCTAGTATGCCATACACTGCGTTGATAGATGTTGGATCTACCCATTCATATGTTGCATGTGCTATATCTGGGTTGCTGGGTGTACGCTCTGAGGAAACCGTGAGTGGGCCATCAGTATTAAGTCCTTTGGGTCACTCAGTTAGGGTAGACAAACTGTATAGAGACGTACCTATAGAAACTCAAAGAAAAGTCTTTTCTGGAGATTTAATGGAGCTTCCTTTCGGAGAATTCGATCTCATCTTGGGGATGGATTGGCTCGTTAAGCATAGGGCTACTCTGGATTGTGCTGCAAAGCGAATGAGATTAAAGACCGCAGAGGATGAGGAGGTTATGGTGATAGGTGAACATAGAGATTATCTGTCCAATGTGGTGTTGGCATTGAGAGCCGAGAAATGGATTTGGAAGGGATGTGAGGCTTATTTGGCATTCATAAGTCAATCGAAAACTGAGGATCTGACTGTGGACAAAGTTACAACCGTTAGGGAGTTTCAAGATGTTTTTCCTGAAGAGCTTCCAAGTTTGCCTCCGAATCGAGAGGTTGAATTTGGGATCGACTTGTTGCCTGGAACGGCACCGGTGTCTATTGTACCTTATAGGATGGCACCAAAAGAGTTAGTGAAGCTGAAAGCTCAGATTTAAGAGCTGCTGGATAGGGGCTTCATTAGGCCAAGTTTGTCTCCATGGGGAGCACCAGTGTTGTTCGTAAAGAAGAAAGATGGGACAATGCGAATGTGTATCGATTATCGGCAGCTGAACAAGCTGATAATTAAGAATAAATATCTATTACCAAGAATCGATGACTTATTCGACCAGCTTAGAGGAGCTTCCGTATTCTCCAAGATTGATTTTCGATCCGGGTACCATCAATTAAGGGTTAAGGAGGTAGACATTCACAAGACGGCATTCAGAACTTGGTATGGTCACTATGAATTCTTGGTTATGCCATTTGGGCTGACAAATGCACCTGCAGCATTTATGGATTTGATGAATCGAGTATTCCAGCCATACTTAGATCGATTCGTAGTCGTCTTTGTCGACAATATTCTGGTTTATTCTAAATTTGAGGAGAAGGATGATAAGCATCTCCGTATTGTGCTGCAAGTTTTAAGGGAAAATGATCTTTATGCAAAGTTCAGTAAGTGTGAGTTCTGGTTGAGGGAGGTAACTTTCTTGGGGCATGTTGTTTCTGCGGAAGGGATTAAGGTGGACCCTCGAAAGATTGAAGAAATTCGGGAATGGAAACCACCGAGGTCAGTGGCAGAAATATGAAGTTTTCTGGGTTTAGCTGGGTACTATAGAAGGTTTATGGAAGGATTTTCTGCTATGGCAGCATCGCTGACAAAGCTCATAAGGAAGGGGGTACCATTTATCTGGACCGAGCTGCAGTAAGAAGCTTTTGAGAAGCTAAAGAAAGTTCTGACCGAGGCACCTATACTGATTCAGCCAGAGTCTTAAAAAGATTTTATTATGTACAGTGACGCATCAGATGTTGGGTTGGGCTGTGTATTGATACAAGAGGGTAAAGTGGTTGCTTATGCATCGCGACAGCTTAAACCTCATGAAGTAAACTATCCTACCTATGATCTGGAGCTGGCAATAGTAATATTTGCACTTAAGATTTGGAGACATTACCTGTACGAAGAAAGGTGTATTATATATACAGATCATAAGAGTCTTAAGTACTTGCTGACTCAGAAGGAGCTGAACCTTAGGCAACGGAGATGGATAGAGTTGCTTAAGGACTATGATTGTGCGATTGAGTATCACCCAGGCAAAGCTAATGTGGTGGCTGATGCCCTAAGTCGAAGAACTGTATCTGATCTGAGAGCAATGTTCGCTCGTTTAAGTCTGTATGACGATGGTAGTCTGTTAGCAGAACTACAAGTAAGGCCAACCTGGGTTGGTGAGATTAAAGAAAAGCAGTCTAAGGATGAGTCTTTGGTTTCTCGATTCCAGTAGGTTAAGGATGGGGATACTTCTGAGTTTGGACTTAACAGTGAGGGAGTTCTATGTTTTCGAGGTAGAGTTTGTATTCCGAAGGACTCTGATTTGAGGCAAGCAATTTTAAATAAATCTCATAGAGGACTGTGTGCTATGCATCCTGGAGGGAATAAAATGTATCATGACTTAAAGGAATTGTATTGGTGGCCTGGGCTGAAGCGTGAGGTAACAAAATTTGTGGGAAAATGTCTGACTTGCCAACAGGTGAAAGCTAAACACTAGTTACCTTCTGGACTTCTGCAACCAGTGAAAGTACCACTTTGGAAGTGGGAGAGAGTGACCATGGATTTTGTAAGTGGGTTGCCCTTGACACCGACGAAGAAGGACTCGATTTGGGTGATTGTGGATAGGTTGACTAAATCTGCTCATTTTATCCCTATTCGCACCGACTATTCACTTCAGAAGTTAGCCAAGTTATATGTAGCAGAAATTGTGCGACTGCATGGAGTACCAGTGTCGATTATTTCTGATCGAGACCCTAGATTTACATCTCGGTTCTGGCAGAAGTTACATGAGGCATTGGGAACGCGACTGAATTTTAGCATAGCTTTTCATCCTCAGACTGATGGACAGTCAGAAAGGGTTATTCAGATTCTGGAAGACATGTTGAGGGGATGTGTTATCGACTTTCGAGGCAACTGGGAGGATTATTTACCGTTGGCAGAATTTGCGTATAATAACAGTTATCAGGCTAGCATTCGTATGGCACCTTATGAGGCACTGTATGGTCGTAAGTGTCGTTCACCTAGTTGTTGGACCGAATTGAGCGAGCGGCAAGTTCTTGGACTTGAGTTGGTAGCAGAGACGGAAGAGAAGGTTAAGGTGATTAGGGATCGATTAAAAGAAGCATCTGATCGACAGAAATCCTACGCGGATTTAAAGCGTAAAGAGATCGAGTACTCAGTGGGTGACATGGTCTTTTTGAAGGTTTCACCTTGGAAGAAAATATTAAGATTTGGGAAGAAAGGCAAGTTGAGTCCGCGGTTCATTGGGTCTTATCGGGTTCTTAAGTGAGTAGGTCCGGTGGCTTATCAATTGGAGTTACCTCCAGAGCTAGACAGGATTCATGATGTGTTTCACGTATGCATGTTAAGAAGATATCGTTCTGACCCTACTTATGTCGTGCCAGTTGTAGAGGTTAAGGTACAACCTGACTTGACATTCGATGAGGAACCAGTGCAGATTCTAGATTGAGACGTGAAGATTTTAAGAAGGAAATCGGTCCCATTGGTAAAGATACTTTGGCGTAATCATGGCAGAGAGGAAGCTACTTGGGAACCAGAGGAGGCGATGCATCAACAATACCCATAGCTGTTCGAACCAGGTAAATTTCGAGGACGAAATTTCTTTAAGGAGGGTAGAGTTGTAACGCCCTAATTTTTGGGTCTCTCTTGAGTTGTTGTTCATCTGACAAAATGTTTGAACTTTGGTAGTTGGGTGTGTAATTCTTGTTTGGGGAGTGTTAATGGGCCTATGGAAGGCCCAGGTGTTGGTTTAAACTCAGGAAAAATTTTGGATTTTCAATTTGGAGATAGGGGGCCTTTGGAAGTAGGTGTCTTAAGTAATTGTGCGTGGAGCATAGCATAAAAGGAGCCTTGGTAAAGTGGCAAGGGAGGCGCCACTAAGCTCTTAAAAATGTGGCTTGTGGAGCATGAAGGAAGGCCAAGGTTCAAGTCCCAGGGGGTGTAAGAGGGGCGGCATTTAATTTTTGTGCTTGGACAGGTAGGAAGTTGAAGCTGAGTAGAACTCTGTTGAGGAGTGTTTGAATCGGTCATGAGAGGGATTTGTGGAGTGAAAGGGGAGCTTGTTGGGGAGTGATTTTAGGTGTTTTTGAATTTGAAGGAAGGTGGCCGGCCAAGAGGACTCTTAGTGGCGCATTTTCGGCAATTAAGTGCTAGAAGTGCCGATTTTTTTTCCCTTAGGTCTTCTTGTGTTCTTATGCTGATTTTTATCTTAGGTTAGTGAATTCTTTTATTTTGTTCATTTGACATAGCATATTAGGTTCGTTTTGCCATTTCGTTTTTCTTTTTGTTCTAGTAGCCGAACCCTATTACACCCCATTGTCGAATCCTCTTTTCTTTTCATTTGCCGAACATAGATCTTCCAAAACACCATCTTGTGCCGTTCTTCTTTTGTTAAACCGATTGCTTATTTCTTTCCCTCTCAAATCTCTTTTCTTATTTTTCTTTTTTTCCATTTTCTTCTTCTATCATCCATATATCTTCTTCTGACGTTATTCTCTGGTCGATAGTCACAAAAAGCCAAAAGCAAACACTTCATTGCCGATTATCCCCTTGACCGAAACCTTGTGGTTCCATTGTCGATTTCTCATCAGTCACATAACTCCCTTCTTTCTCTCCTTTTGTCGACATCTCCCATAACTCCTTAGCCGAATCTTCTTGTGTTAAACCTCATTTGCTTCTTCAAAGAGAGAAACCGAAACCTCCATACCTTGTGGTGCTCAAAGCCGAACAGTAGATCATCTTTTATCTCTTCTCGTAGTTGCAAGGGGAATCGTTGTAGATCGAGGCTAGGTTGGTAAGTATTCGGGAACTTGTCTTTGTTAATTGATCACGTTTTAAGTAAGAAGTCGAAACCCCTTTAAGGGAGGCTATCGTTTGGACTAAGGCATTGTGGCCTCTTATTTTGGTGTTGTGTTAGGGTGAGCAAGAGGACTTTTTGCAAGGACTTGAAGGTTGGCACGGTTGGGCTCATAGACTTAGTCTATTTTTTCGGCAAAAAGGTAAAAGCTTTTAGGGACTTAGGCCATGTTGGCCGATTTTGGTAAGGGATTATGGCTTATTGATTATCAAATTTTAGGCTAATATGCTAGTGTTCTATTGTAGGCTCTTCGTGCGTGGATTTCGTCAACACTTCATCTGTTAACAGGTGTGTATCATACCCTCGATATAGACTAGAATGGCCAAGGCCGAAATGACTGAAAACTGACCGAAAGTAATCGAAAGGTTAGTCTTGTACGGATCTGTGAGTACTCGTTTACTCTGTTATAGTCCGCATTGGTTTCGAGGGTGACAGAATTGCAGAAGGTGCAATTCCGAGCATTTTGGGTAAGTTGGGCTTTGATGGGCCAAAGATGGGCCCAATGGGCTTTCGAGCCCATATCGGTAAAATTGTCGTTAAGGGTATTTTGGTGGCATGGTAATAATACGGTTAAAATTGGTAATCTAGGCATAAAATTAGATTTAACGGGCTTAAGACGTTAGTGGACTCAGTAAGGCCCATTAGGGGTTTTGGGCTTAAAAAGAGCAAAAATGGTAAATAAGTTAAAATGAACTACTGAAGTCACATATGGACTAATAGTCACTTAATATTCATAAAATCCCTGAAAATCGATAAAATGACCAAAATACCCCTAGTATGAAAAATTACCATTTTACCCCTAGGTGTAAAATAACCTTTATACCCCTATGGTAAATTCTGTATGAAATGTATGATTTTCTGTTTCTGTATGTCATATCTTATAATATATGTATATATCTGATACATGAGATTCTGCATGTTATATGTCATGACATGTATGCCTGTTGCATGGGGTTTGGGTTTTATGATGGAGGAAGCGTTCTGGCAGCCTCGCTGCAATCTGGTGGCCTCGCCACATATATCTGTTCTGGTGGCCTCGCCACATATATCTGTTCTGGTGACTATGTCACAATATCTGTATCTGGTGACTTTGTCACATTATCTGGCAGCCTCGCTGCAATTTCTGTGGTGTGTAGCGGATGGGTGGATTGAGTAGTCTCCCCACATGGTGTAAGGCTGGTACGGGGGTGTTATGGATGGACCTGGGTTGGGCTTTCTGTTTGCATATTAAGTATCTATTCTGTATTTGTTATGGGCCTATGGGCTTTATTCTGATATCTGTATTGGGCCAAGGCTCAAATAAATCTGACTCTGAGGCTTGACCTATTTTTGGTTATGGTTGGATTATGTTACACACTAAGTTATCAAACTCACTATTACTTTTAATTCTGCAGGTAACCCTCAACCATAGTGGGCTTGGAGCTGCGAGGGATTCGGGGTGGCCACCTCATCTCAAAGATTGGTTTCTGTTTTAACTAGTTACTGTAATTATTTGGTTTTAAGTTTTTGGGTTTTAAAGTTGCAATAAGGCCTCTCCTAAGTTTTTCTTTTACCGCTATGATTTACTTTTAGATTTTATTTTACTATGCGGAGTTGTTAGTCATAGGATACACGGGTTTCAAAGTTCAAAGAACGTTTTCAAACCCAATGAGCTTAATAAATGAATAATTTAAAGACTTAATAAAATGTTTTCCCATTAACTTGCTGTTTTATAAAAACATCTCTTAAATCACAACAAGCAAAAGTCACAAACTTAGTCGTAGGATCATGTGACACACCAGATTTGGCCATAGCGTCCAGGCCGGGTTTGGGGTGTTACAAATCATCTTGTCGATGGGGCATCATCATGGACAGTCCTTTCATACCTTTCAAGCAAGGAGAGATTTTTATTCCAAAGAGTAAGAAATAGTCGAATAAGGAAGATGGAAGAAGTATTCAATTGAATGTCAAGGCTATACTCAACTTGTTTTTTGCACTTGGCCTAGAAGAATATAGTAGAGTTTCATCTTGTTCCAATACCAAGGAGATATGGTATAAGCTTGAAGTCACACATGAAGGTATCAACCAAGAAACGAAGTCTAAGGTTGGAATTCTTACTCTAAATTATGAAACCTTCAAAATGAAGCCCAAGGAAGATATCAAGGCGATGCTCAATGAAGACATATCCAAATGGATTAAAGTCTTACGGGAAGACATATCCAAATGAAGAGATTGTAACAACTCGATTTAAGGCCAAGTCAGAACAGTGGTTTCGGGACCACAAATCTGAAGTATAAAATTTATTGTGATAAAGTTTTAAGATTTATAGTATGATTAAATGCATGTTAAAATTTTTGTTAAGAAATTTTATCGATAGAGAGTCTAATTTGACTAGTAGGACTAAATTGCAAAAAGTGCAAAATATGTGTTCTACAAGTTTTGGGTGTTTGATTGAAATGAATTTTGTAAATTAGAGGTCCTTATTTAGTAATTAGACCATTATATATCATGGTGGACAAAAATGGACATGGAAGGGTAAAATTATAAAGAAAGAAAAAAAGGGCATTTTGGTCATTTGGTTAATAAAAGAATAAAAATGGAAAATGAAGTCAAAATTGGTGTCCATCTTCCTTAGCATAGCCGAATTTTACAAGACACCATAGTTAGGGTTTTTTTCAACTTTCAAGCTTGATAGTAAGTGCATCCTAGCCCTGTTTTTATGCTCTTTACATTTTTGAAGTCGTTATCACCCGATTTACCTATTTTTACCTTTATTTTGAAGTAGGGTTTATATTTAAAAATTTACCCATGTGTGACATGCATGTATTTTGATGTCTAATAGTAGAAAATGAAAGTTTGGTGTTAGATAAACAACTTTTACTAAGTGATTTTCGATAAAAATGTCAAAAAGGACCTTTTTACAAAATTTGTCACATATGTGTGGAAATATGTGAATAAATGATAAATATGGGCTGGTATGTGTATGTATAAGGTTCGACTAGGCTTGGGTTTTGAGAAAAATAAATACATTTTATTTTCCGAGCCTAGGGACTAAAGTGTAAATAAGTGAAAAGTTAGGGGCAAAAATGTAATTTTTCCATAATGAGATTTTTGGACCAAATTGAATAATGTGATAATTAAAGGAGTTAAATTTGTTATTATAGATCAAGAAAAATGAAGTTTGGATTTAGATCAGGGAAAGAACAAGGTATTTGACGATGAGGTCAAATTCTACTACATTTGTACCGAGGTAAGTTTATGTGTAAACAACACATCATTATATTATGTTTAAATGTTTAATTATTGCTTGAATTATATAACTGACCATGTTGATGAGTTTAATGCATGAATGAGTTAAACGATAATTCAATAAATGTGGAAGTTCAGTACGAACCCTTAGAACATTACAGGATACAAGGGTCATAACATTAAAGCTATCGAGATGTGATTCCGTATAAGACCATATCTGGGATATGACATTCGTATGGTAGTACGTGTAAGACCAAGTCTGGGACATGGCGTCGGTACGAGATTTCGTATAAAACCATGTCTAGGACATGACATCGATATGAGTTTTTGTGTAAGACCATAGCTGGGCTATTGCCATCGATATTGGATTGCATGTAAGACCATATCTGGGATATGGCATTATATGACCTACATATGACTCCCGAGTATCCTTAGTGATTCCGAATAGTTTGATAAGCATATTTCAAATGAGAGTGAAAGTGTATGCAAAGTAAGTAATAAAGGTAAGTACAAGGTCTATATGACAATTGGATGGAAAAATAATGATGAGTTAATATGTGATGTTTAGAAATGCTCTTATGGTAAGGTGAGGTTTGGGTAAGAAATGGCTATGAGAGTTTAGTAATGTTTATACCAATTATGATGCTTATGATGCTTATTATTTGCATATAAACTTACTAAGTTATATAGCTTACCCCTCTTTTCTTTCCATTATTTTATAGTGTCACCAAGCTAGCTCGGGGATCGAGAATTATCAGAGTGCGCATCACACTATCAAGGCTTTATTTTGGGTATTGGTGATTTTGATATTTTAAAAGTATGGCATGTATAGGGACTTGATTTTTTTTGTATGTGTGCCATAGTGAATTTGGGCCAATGGTGTTGGCTTATATTGGTTAAGTGATCATTTTGTATACGGCCACTTGAAATTGGCTAATGTTGCTCATAAGTAAAATCATATGATGATGTATTTGATAGATGTGATAATTTGCATAATTTGGGTTGATAAGTATGTGTTTGTTGTGTATGATAGAAATGGCATGAGAATGATGTGATGACGTCTTGGTTGTGGACATTATGGTTGCTTAAGTATGCTATGAATTATACATATGTATTAGTGCTTGTGTGTATGTGTTTTAGGGTGGCGAATGGCTTGGTAAATAGCCTATATATTGTCCACACGGGCAGACACATAGGCGTGTGTCTAGGCCGTGTGTGACACATGGGCAACCCTATGGGCGTGTGAATAGGTCGTGTGTGACACATGGTCAACCCTATGGGTGTGTGTCTCAGCCATGTGGATAGCACGGCCTCAGACACAGGCATGTGTCAAGGGAGTGTGAGGTCTGCACCTATTTTGCGAGAATTTAATTTGTCACACGGCGTAGCACACGGGCGTATGACTTGGCAATGTGGTTTCATTTGGCTGATGATGTCATAAACATAGAGTTACACAGGGTAGGGACACGGGCATGTAAGAGCACACGGCCTGCCGACATGAGTGTGTCCCATGACCACACGGGCGTGTGACCCTTGTATAGTGGAACTTTTGCTAAGTTTTTGTAAAATTTTCTAAAGTTCTCAGTTTATTCCCGAACTACTCCCAATGCCTGTTTTGGGCCTCGTAGGCTCGTTTTAGGGACGTTATGATCAAAAGTGAATGATTTTGATTTGGATGAAGTTTTGTACAATTTCTTGTGTTTAAGTCCAGTAATGCCTCGTATCTTGTTCTAGCATAGAACACGGGTAAGGGGTGTTACAGAGGTGGTAAGGAAGATGCTTCAAAGCTTGCATAAATCGTGGGAAGCTAAGGTGATTGCAATAGAAGAAGAAAAGAATTTAGAAATGTTGACTTTGGATGAGCTCATCGGTTCTTTGCTTACACACATGATAAGGCTCAATAAAGGGGTTGAAGAAGCTAAAATTGAGAAGAAAAAGGTTGGTGTTACTCTCAAATCCACCACTAATGAAGATAGTGAATCAAGTGAAGAAGTGGATGAAGATAAAGAAATGACAATGTTTATTAGACGATTCAAAAAGTTTATGAGGTCTAATAGAGGTAGAAAATTCCAAAAGAAAGAATAATTCAAGTTTGAATCTACCAATGAGAAGTATCCCATAATATGTTATGAATGTAAGAAGCCGGAACATATAAAGTTCGATTGTCCCCAATGGAAGAAAAATGGATCAAGCAAACAAAAGCTCAACGCTCATGTTGCTACTTGGAGTGATGAGGATTCATCCAATGATGAAGATCAAGAAGTAGTCAACCTTTTCTTTATGGCTATTGATGTAACAGCCCGGTTTAGACCCTAATCAGAACAGTGGTTTATGTGTTTTTATTGTGTAAATTGACATCTGTGAAATTTTCGTGATTTAATTTTATCATATGAGTACCCGATTTAATAAAAGAGATTAATCACAGTAAATGCAAAATTTGCATGCTAATTGTTAAAGTGCCTAATTGCTTTGTTCTTTTAATGTAGGGTATTTATAATGCAATTATACCCTTGAATTTTAGCATGGATGGTTATAGACATAGTTAGTGGAAATGGAATAATTTTATAAAGGCTAAAATTGTAAAAGGTGTAATAATATGAATTAAATAAAAATAAAACATAAATGAACATGCTTAGTTCATCTTATTGCCGAAAATAACAAAAGAAAAGAAAAAGAGAAAGCAAACAACATTCGGCCATGGTTTAATTCAATTCAAGGTTAGTTTTGTTTCGATTTTTGATAATTTTTACTTTTTTGAGATCGTTGCTATGGAATCTACAAAGCCCATGCTTTAATTTTTAAATTTGATGATGATTTTGTATTTTGCCATTGTTAAAAGCTTGTGATTTTTTATGTTTGATGCTGGAAAATAAAAGATATGTGATAGATTAATATGTTTTGTATTTGAATTTTTGATGAATTTGAGTAATTAGGGTTAAATTGTAAAAATAATAAAATGAGGGACAAAATGTAAAATAAATGAAATGTGTGGACTTGTATAAGGAAGATGAATATTCGGCCTAAGCATGGTATATTGAAATTTTGCATATTTTGTGTTTTGTGCAATAGGGACTAATTTCTGAAAAGTGTGAAATGTTAGGGGCAAAATGGTAATTTGTCCATTTATGTGTTTTTAAATTAAATTGAATGAATGTTGGTTTGAATAAGTTCAATTTGAATATGTTTAGATCAAGAACTAAAGAAATCGAATTTAGATCGTGGGAAAACCAAAGTTATTGAATAATCGTTCCGTTCCAATCGTCGTTGTACGAGGTAAGTTTATAGGCAAATAGATGTTGTAAATTTCAATATGTGTATATTATAAATACTGAATTGAATTGCTATAATTGTTTGAGAATGTACCAAAATGATATATGTTTGAGAGCAATGGTTACGAGTTCGATTTGATCGAGTTACGACGTCCGTAAGCCCCGTATGTGTAACACCCCAAACCCGGCCCAAACGTTATGGCCAAACCTGACGTGTCACATTGAAACAAAAACACAAGTTCTGATCTTAAACCTTCCTTAAAGAATTCAATGATAATTTTTAAGAGACTAAAGTGAATGGAAGCTGTGCACCAGGTAGGTATCCGAAACAGAGGAGGTGAGCCATAAAGGCTGCTTAAGTACCAAGCTCTTGATTGGATCCAATTCTCGACATGCCCACAACCATTGCCACACTTTAGGTTATTGATACTTTTGAAAATATCTCGAGATGGAGTTTGTTCAAAGTGATGTCTTAGTTGAAATGTTATATTTTATCTCAGTATGATTTGAAGACCGAGAGTTGTTTAAAAACGTGACCTAGATCTAGCCCATTTTAAGATATAAATAATAACGCAGAATTCAAAGTTCAAAACCAACCAAATCCAGAAAGAAATTAGTTAAAATGGCCTTATTACAACCCAAAATAGATAATAATATTTAAATAAAACTTTTAAAAGAAAGTCCAACTGAACATCATGGCCACTCTGAATTCCCACCGGCTCCAAGTCTCCACATTAAGGTTCACCTGCAAGGTTGAAGAAGGGGTGAGTTGATAACTCAGTGTGCAACAAGCCCTTTCGGAGCCCAAATCCACGCACGCACAAATTTTAAATTCATCATATACTGGGCTGTAGCCTTTCGGTTAACTGTTACTGGGCCGAAGCCTTTCAATTACTCATATTACTAGGCCAAAGCCTTTCTGTACACGGTATGGCCCTTAGGCCCATTTCAATAACACATATATCAAAACATGTATGTATGCAAAAAAACCTGTTTGGGGAGACTACTCAACCCACCATCCTCTACTCTCCACCCGTACCAACCAAACTCTCCATGTGGGGAATAACTCAACCCATCCAGCCAAACTCTCCACTGGCAGCATAGCTGCTTAATCATATAACTGGAGGCCAAGCCTCTTTTAATAACTGGGGCAGAAGCCCTTTTCGGTAAACTGGGGCAAAGCCCTTTATCACTTCCTCCATCATATAATATCCCATCCCATGCATTTAATGAGTACAACATGGCATATCGTGTACATGTCATAGCATATCATGTGCATATCATGTCATAGCATGTAAAATAGCAGTATCCCAATCATCATACTTAGAATAAAATCTTAGGGGTATAACAGACATTTTCACCTAGGGGCAAAATAGACATTTTCATGTTTTAAGGGTAATTACGTAATTTTATCCATTATTAGGGTTTTCCATGTTTATTCATCAATTCCAAGTGTTTAAACTGTAATTTTAGTCTACTATAGCAATAACGAGTTATCGGGCCCAAAACCCTTAACGGGCCCCATGTAGCCGGTTTAGTCATCTAGGCCCATTTAGCCCATGTTCCATAACGGTTTTAACAATCTCCACACGCAGTTTATCCATATTTCTTTTTTTATCAATTTTACCCAAATGGGCCTAAAAGCCCATTGGGCCCAGTTTTAGCCCATCGAAGCCCAACTTACCAAACTGCACGAAATCGTGCTCTTACCTGTTCCATCAATTTCATTTACTGCGTTCATCGCACTTGAACTCATCCACACACCATCTCGTGTTTACAGGTTGTATCAACAACATAACCCGATGTTTCGGCTTTTATGCAATATGAACCTAGGCTATTACGGGGTATGTTACACACCTGTTAAATGACGATCGATTCCTCAAAGTCGTCCACGCACTCGTCCTATATTCATTTACTTGATGTATTAGAACCTTAAAATCTAAAAGAATAATCACTATTTATTAACACCATTCGGCCACTATGCCTATAACCGTAGATAGCTTACCTTCGCAATGTCGATTATTGATCCAAACTTATCCGACACCGCTTCACCAACCTATTGCTCCTTCAAGGTTTGTTTGCTTCGCTACAAGAGACCATAAAACAAAAGAAGAAGGCTTAATATAGCCTAGACTACAAATCAACAATCTCCCTAAACCTTAGGAGATTTCGGCTTTTCTTAACATCCATAACACGGAATAGATTAATGATACGAGAACTTACCACAATCACCTTTTCATACTACGCTCAACCTGAAGTAGACCGAGCTCTCAAAGGCTAATAGAAATCGTACCATGATCTCCTAAGATTCGGCCACCAAGTCTCCAATAGGTGATGTGCTTTCGGCTTTCACTTCTAGGGAGGAGATGATGATTTGTTTTGATAGTTTTGCAGTGATGTATTCGACAGGGAATTAGAGTCTAAAAGTTACGAGGATCGGCCACAAAGGATGGAGAAACATGAGAGTTTTGGTTCAGAAGAAATCGGCACAAGGTGATTTATTTCGGGATTTGGCTTGTTTTAGAGTGTTCGGCTAATAAGAAGGAGTAGGGAGGGGATATGGTTCGGCTTTTACTAGAAATCAATGGAAGAAAGAAATAAGAGGAAGAAAGTTTATGGGAGAAAGAAATGGAAGAAAATCAAAAAGTTTGGCTTATGAGCAATCGGCACAAGTGAAAGAGAAAGAAAAATGAGTCAATCAACACCTAACTGCCGAATTAACACTCAAACTCTCCCTTGGCCGGCCACACTCTTTTCCCAATTCAAAAACTCCTAAAATCCATCCTAGATATGCTCCCCCTTATCTCTCCACTATCCATGCACTTGACCGATTCAAACCTTTAACCAATAGAGTTCCATTCAGCTTCAAATTCTTGCATACACAAAACATAAAAATAATTATGCAATTGTCCACCCAGAGAATCGATCCTTGGCCCTCTCTCCTCATTTACACGCCAACTTTTTATGAGACTAGTGGCGTCACTTAGCCACTCTACCAAGGCTCCTTTTGAGCCACATTTTCCCCACATATTTTAATAAAGCCTCCTAACCAGAGCCCCTAATTCTTTAAGTCCAAAATTTAAAAATTCTACCGAGTATTGGCCCACTCATGGGCCTTCCATAGGCCCATTTATACACTCTAAACAAGAATTTCACAACCACATTTCAACATTTTAAAATTTTACAAAACATCACACAAAGTTACTAAGCCCCAAAAATTAGGATGTTACAGTATGAGCCTTAAGAATAGATAGGATACATATGTCATGACATAGGCTTCCGATATGTGTCTACGAGTAAGATCACGTCTATGACGTTGGCATCGATATGTGTGTATGTGAGTAAGACCACGTCTATGACGTTGGCATCGATATATGTGTGCGAGTAAGACGCTATCTAGGACAGTGGCATTGATATGTGATTACATGTAAGACCACGCCTGGGACGTTGGCATTGTACGAGCCTTCCAACTATTCAATTATCCTTTTTAATTCCGAATGGTTCATCAGGCAATGTTAAGTAAAGATCGAATGAGAATTCGAACTAAAAAGTTCAAGTATGTGATAGTTGAATGTTTATATGAATAAGGTAAGTTAATACTTGAAATGAAAATATGAATTTTGTGTTATTAAAGTGTGAATTATGTGTATACATATATGAGTGTATATATATATTCAACGATATGATGAAAATGTGATATTGAAAGTAAATGATAGCTTTGTTACTAAATATAAATGTATTCGGCCTTATGACTAGAAAATGTGAAAATTTATGAAATGTTTCACGAGTTATAAACATGATTATGTGTCCTTGATTGAGAATAGATTGATTCATCCTTGATAACATAACGTTAATATGCATTTTGTTGATATTTATTTGCTTATGACTTACTAAGCTAAGGTAGCTTACTGTGTGAATGTGTTTGCTATTTGTTTTATAGATTTTGGAAGCTAGTTACGAGCTCGGGGGTCGTCAAAGAAGTCCATCACACTATCGAATGTTTTGGTATTTTTATAAAGTTGAACTTAAACCTATGGCATGTATAGGCTAGTTATGTTTATGTTTGGTTTTGGGGTATGTAATTATAAGCCATGCGAAAATGGCTAATTTGATATATAAGTATATGCTATCTTGATCATGGTTTATATGTTTGCTATGCATAAATAATAGTTGATGAATTTGGATGTGGCTTGGTAGATTTGGCTTGAGTATATACATATATATATATATATATATATTATGTTTGGCATGTTTTGCTAAAGTTTAGTATATGTCTTGATGAGAAGGTAAGAAAGTATGTTAGTTGAGTTAGGATATTTCATTTGTTAATTGAATGAATATAGATATGGTCTACGATTGTGTGCTGCTCATGATTTAGTATAAAAATATATTTGTGTTCATAATGAGTCGATTTAGAAGCTAAAATAATACACTTATGTATTTTGGTTTTGTGTATGAATATATGTTTTTTTTTATTTTGCTAGTCTATGAGTAATTGAATATTTGACATGTTGTGTTGTAATGGCTTGTAATGAAATGTGCATATATGTGATTTGGGTTTGATAATGTGTTTGATTATATGAAAGTCAATACTTATTAAAGCATATGAATTTAGTATGTTTATATTCGGCTTTTATATTTAGGTTTTGACCATCTAAATAGTAACTTGTGCTATAATAAGACAAGAAGGATATATATGCACATTAAATTGGTTTTGTTATTTGTGCTTTAATGATTAAATAACATATAGAATTATAATGATACTAACGTTAAATTTGGTCAAGTTAGGTAAATTGAGTGAATTTATTATAAGCATATGGCATGGTTTTAAATGTTTGAATTCGATGATTTTGATTTCATGGTTTATTTGTTAGCCAAATTGATGATAGAGAATTGGTAATGTATAGACAAGCTTTAAACTTGGTTAGCTAACTATTTAGATCATAAACCAACTTGAATATAAAATGAAAATGCATGATGTGCCGATTATGATGTGATCAAAATGATATATGTTTTTGATTTATTTGATTTATATGATTCATGTATGGAATAATGGAATGAAATAATTTTTATTAGCTTGATATGTGCACATGTTTATGTATTAAAATGAATTGTTTAATATTGTTGCTTATGAAATATGTGACTAGTTATATGTTCGAATTATGTTATAAGATGATTTGTAAAGAGATTATATTAGATATAGGTCTAAAATTTGAATAGCTTGAGTGGCTTGATGTGACTAATTTATCAAGTATGAAATGTTAAGCACGTCTATTGAAAGTTACATTTTGTCTAGTAATACCTTGTAACCCCATTCCGGTGATGAATACGGGTTAGGGGTGTTACAACTGATGACACTAAGGTATCTTCTAACTTGTCAAATTCAATTTCTTATTCATTGGTTGAGTTACAAGATGCTTATGATGAATTGGGTTTGGAGTTTGAAATTATGGTTTCAAAATATATGAAAAATATTTCAAAATTAAAAGATGAAAACAGTTCAATCTCCAAAACCAATCATGAACTTGAAAGTAAAATTCATGATATGTAAGCTGTTATAAATGATTTTCAAAAAAAGAACTAAGACTTGCATAATTTGCTTTCAAAAGTTCATGATGATCATAGAAAACAACTTGAGTTGCTTGGAAAAGAAAAAAGAAGAGAACTCAAAATCAAACTTTGTTGGAACAAGCTTTAATTTCTATAAACATAGAAGTCCCTCAAGATGCTTACATTTTGAAGAATGGATTTTTGTATTTAAACTTGTGTTCATGAAACTTCAATGAAATCTTTATGTTCTTAAAATCTACCATTTCGTCTAGCCTTGAATGGCAAATTGTTTACATTCTATATTAAATAAAACTGTACTTTAATTTTGTTTACTCCAAATATGGTTTTAAAAATATCAATTTTATGTTAGTGACACCATATTCCCAAATCCTCTTTAAGGGTCGGATTTGGAGTGTTACAAGTTTGGTATCAAAGCCAAAGTTTAGCCGATTCTCGGAAAAACCAAAGGCAGTGTCATAACCCTATCATGCATAGTACACCTTTGGCTTAGTCTTTAATGTTTTGTACTAAGATAACTCTTCTTTTGTAGTGAGATAAGAAAATGACCGGTAGTTTCAGAAAAGTAGCCAGTGAGGAAATGGAGAGCCATGTCCCCACTCAAGGACATGGTACTATTACCAACAACAATGTAGGAAAAGCAAGAAATGCATTTAGAAATACCATCTTCCATAGTGTCTGATAGAGATCCAAGGTTTACCTCATGGTTCTGGAATCAATTGCAAAAATATTTAGGGACTAAGCTACGGTTTAGCACGGCATTTTATCCTCAAACTTATGGTCAATTAGAAAGAGTTATTCAAGTTCTGGAAGACATGTTGAGGAGCTGTATATAGTGGCGAAGAGAGTATGTTAATCTTGGGGGGCAAGCTAAAATTTGACGTGCTACATAACAATCGATTTAAACATATAAACTATTGATTCAAAAAAGGAATTATTCCAACATAACTAATGCAATTGTGCAAGTGTACATGTCATTCAAATAATAAAGTGATAAGTAAGTATTGTCTCCATAGGGATTGAAAATTGGTAAGAGATTGATTAAGTTATTTTAATCCTATTAACTATACTAAATAACAGGAAGTATTCTTCAATTGAATGAGATGTTGGTATAATGAATTAATGTTATTTAATGCTAAAACAGAAAATTAATATAGCAAATAAAATGTAGTGGCAAATTATAGAGAAAAGCAAGAGTAATTCTGTTGTTAAATAAATAGGGTTGGAATTATTCAGATGAAATGCTCACATCAAAATAATGTCATGGCAAAATATTGTCTAATCAACTACTCAAAGAGTCACTACTGTAACCTGCCTCTTTTGTTAGCTAGAGTTTAAGCCAAAAATCTAAGTTACTATACATCTACAAAACTTTGGATTAATAACTGCAATGAATGTTCTTCTCTGTACAACTCGAAATATCTATGTCTAGAGTGCTACAAAAATTCTATCGAATATTCGCTTGCCTCAAACAATTCTACATCCAATATATTTAACCTTTTCAGAATTAAAAATACATTAAAGAACACAACCCACAATCAACTATGCCTAAAGCTTGCATGCATATAATTAGAATAAGAAAAAATCAAATGAAATAGTGGCATAAACAACCTCAAGTCATGAATACTAAAGATGATAGAAAATTCACTCAAAGAACTCCTACCCAGAAAAGATTTAGTTCATAGGTGGAAAAGTTAACACCAAGTTAAAATCATTCATCAACATTTAAACAATTTTTTGAATCATAGAAATCAATAAAATTAAAGGTAAAACTGAAGGATTTCTCGCCACACTCCAGCTTTTCTTTTATCTTCCTATCGTTCATGAATCGAGAAGAGATGTCTCTTCCCATTCTTCACATTTGTATTATGCTCTCAGTAGTTGCTACCCTTTCTTTCTCTAAAATTCTGCAATAGATTTTTTCCCTATGCAGAGAGAGGATTGTTGTCACCAGTCTCTTTCTCACACAAATTCCCCTTTCTTTTCCTTCTTCTCTCCCCTCATTTTATTGGGTAGATCCTTCCCCCCCTCAACACACTTTTTTCATTCCTCTTTTCAAGTTGAATTTTCTGGTACACGCACAGCTAGTTGAGAATGACGTGGATAAAGTGCTGAGTCATATTCCCAGAATTGCCATGGCAATTCTTTTGGCAATCAATTCCACCAATTGTCATGGTAATATTTCACTTTCCTTGTTTTTCGTCTTCATCTTCTTACTCTTCCTACATTTGTGTTCACACAAAACCACACCTTTCTTCCCCAAGTGATAAAAGTAACAAATAATGACCATTATATCACAATCCAAGTTTATTATGCAATGTTCTAAAAATATCCTAAAAATGCAAATGTATTCACTTAATTACAACCAATTAATTCTATTTAGAGGCCTTAAATGTAACTCTTTTCAAGAGTTATCAGCAATATTCCAACATAACAACTGATTTAAACATATAAACAGCCAATTCAAACGAAGCAGTATTCCAACATAACAATCGATTGAAACATATAAACAATCAATTCAAAAGAAGTAATATTCCAACATGACAATTGATTTAAACATAAAAAAAATCGATTCAAAAGCAGCAATATTCCAACATGACAATCGATTTAAACATATAAAAAATCGATTCAAAAGAAGCAATATTCCAAAAATTAAGAAGAAATAGCATATCATTACTAAAAATTGTGCATGACATGCTTTCAAGTAAATAAAATTACTAAATATAGAGTCTGAATAAAAAGTTTTAGCAATTTCTCTTTCAATATAAATAACAAGATTATATGTAAGAAACCCATCCTCCATTTTATTGTGAAGCCTTGTTTTGACAATTTTTATTACCAAAAATGCTCTTTCTATAGTTGTAATTGAAACAGGAAGAGTCAATAGAAGATGGATTAATTTATCAAGAAGAAAATATTCCTTTGACATTTGTGTCTTTCCTAAACCTTGACAAAGATCAAAAATTATGGACAGATTCTGTAATTTCAGATGATTTGGAACATTTTGCTTATAAAGCTGTAATTGATACTTCAAGATTTCTTTCTCTTGCTTAGTGAAATTAAGAGGATACTATTTTTCCATAGTACAACAAATATCATCCTTGTTGAAGGATTTATAAGCATCCTTAGGATCCACAACAGAGCTAAGGGTAAGAAGACCAATTGTTTGTTCATTAAATCTACTATTTAGCTCAAGAAGTCGAGAATTTGTAGCAGCATTGAATATCTAAACCCGATAATGGTGTTCCATATTGAAATCAACATGTTGGTGACGATTATGTTTTCCCACATATAGAGAATCCATATCAAGAACCTCGATATTGTCCCAACCATCTTCTCTCAACTTCTGTATCAAAGTTTTGGTGCTTGAGACTAAGTACATAGAATTTACTATATCTTGGGATTTTTGTTGTAGATATTGGCAAAGAATATCTATAATACCCATTATCGCTTTCATTAGATGTAAGATAAAAACAAAATAAAAGGATGTAATCTTCTTATATGTTGCAGCCGCATCCCTACGAATAGAATTATTAGAGTTACTTTCAATAAAATTTTCTAAAACAGAACAAGTAGCATCAAACATCCTTATCAAGCTACAAACAGAACTAAAATGAGAGCTATAACAGGTTTCTCCAGCTTGTTTCAAAGTGCCAGTTTGGTTAAATCCTTTACCATTTTCAAGTTCACCAATTACCAACATATTTGCAATTTCAATTGCTTGGGTAGCTTGTAATTGATCATGACATTTGCAAGAGGCACTAATTATATTAACAATGAAGTTCAAATCAGAGAAAAAAATTATGAATAGGAATTACCTCTCGAGAAGCAACAATTAATGCCAACTAGAGTTGATGAGCCGAGCAATGAACATAATATGCATAAGGACAATCATTTAAAAATAATACTTGCAAATTATTCCATTCACCCCTCTTGTTGTTAACACCATCATATCCTTACCTCAGATATTTTCAACATCAAGACAATGTCGAGAAAGAATAACACATATTTCCTCTTTCAAAGTTATTGCTACAGTATCTTGGACATGTACAAGATAAGAGAAACGTTCTTTTATAAATCATTTCTTATCAACATATCTCAAAACAATAGTCATTTGCTCCCTTTTAGATTTATCGTGTGCCTTATCAGTAATGATACAAAATTTAAAATCTCCAATGTCTTCATGAATCTTATGACACGCTTTATTCGCAAGAATATGTACAATCTCCTTTTGGATCATATGAGAAGTATATTTAGCATTTCTTGGAGTATTGTGCAAACCAACTTTAGAAACTTTATCATTATAGGAAGCTAACACTGTAATCAATTCAAGAAAATTACCTTGATTTCTTAAATTAGTGGTTTCATCATGACCTCTAAAATACATCATTGTAAAGTTAACCATCGAACAACATCAATTGAAGTCTTGGATTGTAAGCAGTTACCTTCTTTTTTATCTAAACTTTGTGCATTAATAACCCAGTCAATGTGTCGAGATTGATTTAACAAATCTTGACAACTTTTCTTAATATTATTATGTGGAGAGCATGAATATTAGCCAACATGATTCGAGAAAGAACACCTTTTTCTCATCATTAATCTTTTTCCAATTATTAAAACCATTAACAGTGAATGCATCTGTTCTATGACGAACAATATCTTTTAAGAACAGATAGCATGAGAAATAATATGTTGCATCTTTATTAAGGGAATAATCCAACCAAGGAAATTTGCAAAACTAAGAAGTCTAAAATCTTCAAGGATGCTTGTCACCAGAAAGTGGGTACTTAGACAAACGTATCTGGTATGGCCCTATTTCTAAATATGCTCGAATGACTTCATCTACTGATTAACCAGATATTTCCATATTTGAGGACGTAATCCTGGATCTCACTCTAGATTATTAATATCAAAAGGAAGATTTGGATGATTTTTACTTTCAAGTCTTGGACATTTAGAAGTATTAACCTTGATAGTTGGAGAATCTTTTTTGTTCATTGGTTGACTAGCATCACAAGTATCACTACTTTTCCTATTAAAAAAATATCAATTGTCTTTACCTTCTTCATTTTTCACATTCAACCTGAATATAAAATTATAAAAAAGTAAAATGATTGTACAATCCTACAACAATGAAAATTCTAAAAAAAATGAGAAGAGTTTACCGAGAACAAGTGAAATAAGGCATAGCAAGTCACAGAAAATGTGAAGACTCTATGACATGCCATATGTATCCAATTTAGTCTAACTTTGAGTAATGGAGTAAATCAAATTCTATAAACCATTTCATTTCCATTTTCATATCATTATTGTAACGCCCCAAATTTTCCTTAATTTTAGCTTTTGTAATTTTGTAGCATGAGAAATTCCTGAATGTGTTTTTGCACTTATTTGACACAAAATATTTGTCTATTTCAGTGGTTAAGTGTTTTGAGTGTGGATGAGAGGTCCCAAGTTCCAGCCTTAGACTTGGGCTAAATTTTTTGTTTTTTGTTGAATAAAGCTTAACTCTTGGTAATTAGACTTTTAAGTAAAAGTTGGTTAAGTTATGACAGAATGGGCCAGCTGGTCTGGTGGATAAGAAGAAAGGGTTTGTGCATGTGGTCCTGTGTTCGAAGCGTATTGTAGGCATTATTTTTGTACAAGTGTTATGTGGGACTTTGAACTAGAGTGAAACACTTAGTATTTGAGTTGGTTAGGTTTGATGGAGCGATTTGGGGGATTGGAGTTACCTGATAATTTTTTTGCAAAAAAATTCAGTTCCCTCTTCTTTCCAAAAAGCCTTCTACCGTTTTCCCTAAAATTCCCTCCTTATTGCCGACATTTTATTATTCTTTCCTGCCATTTCTCTCGTTTTCCCCTTTTTGTCTTTATCTCATTCTCCGTTCCAGTAGTAACAGTGGTTCTATGCTTTCGGAGAAGGTTCTTAAGGCTAGAAATCACATTTAGCTGGCTTCAATCAGAGTTGTACTCGATTTTGGTAGTGGTTTTTGTAGTGCTTAGCCGTTAGAAATGATTCAGGTGCGTACTCTGATGGCATAGAAAACGGGTTTCGACGTAAGTCGAAAAGCTTGCTGTCGATGCCACACAG
This sequence comes from Gossypium stocksii, assembly GCA_020496765.1. Lineage (NCBI taxonomy): Eukaryota > Viridiplantae > Streptophyta > Magnoliopsida > Malvales > Malvaceae > Gossypium > Gossypium stocksii. Next base: position 93,494,763 of record CM035626.1, on the reverse strand, counting down.
GCGTGTGAACTGCCCGTGCGAAGGTCGTGTGGCGAGGCACGGTCATATGATCGACGAACCAGGCCATGTGTGCTCGACACGGGCGTGACAAAAACGGCCGTGTGCGACTAGCTCGACCGTGTGCAAGGCACAGGCTAGGCCAATTGAGCCGTGTAGGCCATAAGGTAGTGTGGGATTTTGGGCCAGGGTGTGTGGGATTTTCGGCCAGGCCGTATGATCCACACGGGCAAGGCTAATTTGGGCCGTGTGGGCCACACGGGCGTGTGGACCCACACGGACAGACCATATGGGCGTGTGAGCCCATTTTTTTGAATTGTTTTGAAAGGTTGCACGGGTCGCCCATGTGACACCCCAAATCCAGCCTAGATATTATGGCCGAATCTGGTGGCGTCACATGGGAGTGTTTTGGAAAACCGTTTCGAATATCAAAAACTTGTCCAAATTATTGTCTTTCCTTTATCGCGGAAGCATTGAAGACGTTCATCCAAACGAAAATCTGAAATTAAGTTTTAAAATGCAGTTGTGATGTCACAATCTATAAAACAATTAAAAATAACAAACTAAAAACCCTAAGTATAAAACAAAACAGTCCAAATGTCCATAATACATAATACTTCAAAAATAATAAAACAAAAAATAACTAATAATAAAAACATGGAATCCAGTAAAGTGTCCATCAGTGGTCACCCTCGAGCCCTTTCGCAGCGCCAATCCATCTACTGTTTGGGATTACCTGACAGACATATAAAATATAAAGGTGAGTTTTCGCAAACTCAATGTGTACATCCCCACAGTAAAACAAATGATAGTCAAGCAGTCATAATCGAGCCTAAACTCTTAAAAGAATTAGTGTAGGCCTTAGCCCACTCAGAACAGTATCAGATATATTCGGGCTTTAGCCCATACAGATATATATGCATATCAATCAGTACAGTACATGCCCACCAACCTTGTACACCATCTCCGTCCACCTTACACACCATGTCAGGATAAAATCGACCCACCCAGCCCTACACATGAAGTATAGAGATAAAATCAACCCATCCATTCCTACACACCAAAAGGTACCGTAAAACAAAACGTAACAAGTAAAGGTAGAACAGTTGCCAGTCAAACAGCTAAAAGCCTTTCAGTCTTCCTTCTTTCTAAAATCAAACCCAACCCAATGCAATATAACATAAATAACGTCATGGCATGCGTTCATAAAGTAAACAGATCATACGTATCGTACTCCGATCAAATTAAAACAGTATTTATACATATGCTATGTTTCACATGCTTGCATACATCTCAGAATCATATCATAGAACAGGGCCTAAGTAACGCTTACAAACCCCTTTAATAGGTCACAATCGACTAGGGCGACCCGTGCAACCTTTCAGAACAAATCAGATTAATGGGCTCACACGCCCATGTGGCCCGCTCATGTGGACCACACGGCCCAACTTATCCTTGCCCGCATGGATCACACAGCCTGGCTCAAAACCCCACACGCCCGTGTGGTTTCACCCGTGTGGGCCCACACAGCCAAATTGGCCTAGCTCGTTCCATTGTGCCGGTGTGGCATGCACACGGCCTAGCTAATTGATCACACGATCGTGTCTCACCACACGGCCTCCACACGGGTAGTCCACACGCTCATGTGGCATAGACAGCTTCATTTTTAGATTTCGCTAAATCGTTTTTTCAATGCATTCAGAGTACACACCTAGTTTCGATTGAAGCCTAAACGACCACCGAGCACTCTAGAACCTAGAATCGACAATTTCAAGCCCCAAATTAGTCACTTAAATCTAGTTTACTGAGAATAATCAAATCTCAAAATGAGAGATTGACCTTACCCCTAATGAATAACGGCGATTCTTCGCTGATTAAAACATCAATTAACAGTCCACAATAGAGTGATTGTCTCCTAAATAGCAAGGAAATCCCGCTTAATAATCCAAAAGCACAAAAATAAAAATAAAACGAAGCTTACCGAAAGCGTAGAACAACCATTGCCACCGAAATGGAGAAAGAAATAAAGACGAAAAGGGAAAACGAATGAGACGGCAGCGAAGAATGGTAAAAATTCAGCAATAGGAAAGGGAATTTTTGAAAAAACGGCAACAAGCTTTTTGGAGAAAAGAGGGGAATCGATTTTGCCAAAAAAATCAAGATTAACCTTTTCGGTAACCTCCCACTACACCTCAAATACTCAGCATTTAAAACCAACTCAAATTCCTCCTCATAATCGCTCACAAAAATAAAACCAAAGTAGGGAATTGAACTCAAGACCTCATGCAATCAAATACTCCTCGTAACTACCAGACCAGCAGGCCCATTCTGTCATATTTCTACCAACATTTACTTAAAAACCTAATTACCAAGGATTGGGCTTAAATCAAATAAAAACCAAAATTTTACCCAAGACAAAGCTTGAACTTGGGACCTCCCCAACACGCCCCAACACACATAACCCCTTAAATAAACAACTACTTGTGTCAAATTCATGCCAAAAACATATTCAGATATTTTTATCACCACAGTCTTATAAAAAGTCGAAAGTACATAAATTTGGGGCGTTACAACTTTACCCCCTTTAAGAAATTTCATCCTCGACATTTACCTGATCAAAAGAGATGAGGATACTATTGTCGCATCAAATCATCTAGCTCCCAAGTAGCCTCCTCAGTGCTATGATTCTGCCACAGCACATTTACCAAAGAATGTTTTCCTTTGTAGGACCTTCATATCATGATCTAAAGTCTAAACCAGTTCCTCCTCAAACGTCAGGTCTGATCTAATCTCAATATCTTCCACAGGCATAATGTGTGTGGGATCAAAGCGGTAAGGTCTCAGCATCGAGACATAGAATACATCATGAATACAATCCAACTCTGGAAGTAGCTCCAACTGATACGCAACTGGCCCTATTCGTCTCAGAATTCGGTACAGCCTAATAAATCGAGGACTCAGTTTACCCTTACGACCGAACCTCAGAACCTTCTTCCATGGTGAGACCTTAAGAAAAACCAGGTCTCCCATAGAATACTCAATTTTTTTCCTCTTCAGATCAGCATAAGACTTCTATCTGTCAGAAGCTGCTTTCAAACGCTCTCGAATCAAGGGAGTACGACACTTACGACCATACAGTGCCTCGTAGTAACTGTTGTTGTAAGCGAACTCAGCTAACGGTATGTACTCCTCCCAACTGCCTCAGAACTCTATCACACAGCTCCTCAACATGTCCTCTAACACCTAAATCATCCTCTCCGACTGACTGTCTGTCTAAGGATGAAAGGCAGTACTGAAGTCAAGTCGTGAACCCAAAGCCTCGTGAAGCTTTTGCCAGAATCAAGAAGTAAACCCAGGATCTCTATCAGAGATGATCGACACAGGAACCCCATGCAGTCTCACTATCTCAGAAATGTATAACTTAAACAGTTTCTTAAGGGAGTAGTCTGTCCTAACCAGAATGAAGTGAGCAGACTTGGTTAATCGATCCATGATGACCCATACAGAATCCTTCTTAGTGGGTGTTAGAGGTAACCCACTAACAAAGTCCATCGTCACTCGCTCCCATTTTCACATCGGTATCTGTACTAGCTGTAGCAACCCCGAAGGTAACTGATGCTTAGCCTTAACCTGTTGGTAAGTCAGACAGCGAACTACAAAGTCGGTCACCTCACGCTTCAACCCTGGCCACCAATACAACTCTCGAAGATCTCAGTACATCTTACTCTCACCGGGATGCTTAGTATAAAGGCTACTATACACTTCCCTCAAAATCAACTGTCTCAAGTCTTCGTCATTTGACACATAAATGCGACCTCTAGAGCACAAAACCCCATCATCATTAAGCCCAAAATCAGAAATAGTTCTAGTCTCAACCTAACGGAATCGTAACTCAATAGTCTTATCTCCTATTTGTTTGTCCTTAATTTTCCCAATCCACGTTGGTTTCACTTAAAGTTCTGCCAATAAGCTCCCATCATCATATAGACTCAATCGAGCCAACAACGCTTTCAGATCGGTCACAGTCCTACGGCTCAACGCGTCTGCCACCATGTTAGCCTTTCCAAGATCATACTCAATGCTGCAGTCATAATTCTTAAGCAGCTCAACCCATCGATGCTGCCTAAGATTTAACTCTTTTTAAGTGAGGAGATACTTTAGGCTCTTGTGATCAATGTAGATAGTACATTTCTCACCGTACAGGTAATGCCTCCAAATCTTAAGGGCAAAAACCACTGTAGCCAACTCTAAGTCATGCGTCAAATAGTTCACCTCGTGAGTCTTGAACTAATGAGATGCATAAGCAACAACCTTACCATCTTGTATTAAAACACAACCCAAACCCACGTGTGACGCATCATTGTATACGACGAAGTCCTTCCCAGGCTCAGGCTGTATCAAAACTGATGTCTGAGTCAAAACTGACTTAAGCTTCTTGAAGCTCTCTTGCTGTGCATCAGTCCAAATGAAAGGAACTCCTTTTCGCAGCAGCTTAATCAACGGAGCTGTGATCAAAGAGAACCCTTCCACAAATTGACGGTAATATCTAGCCAACCCTAAAAACTATGAATCTCTAATATCGTCTTCAACTATTTCCAATCTAACACAGCCTCAATCCTATGAGGATCCACATGAATCCCCTCAGCAGATACCACGTGCCCTAAGAAAGTAACCTCTCGAAACCAGAACTCACACTTGGAGAATGTTGCATACAACTATTTCTCTCAGAGAGTCTGCAGAACAACCCTAAGATTCTCATCGTGCTCATTCTCTAACTTAAAATAAACTAGAATATCATCGATGAACACTACTATGAATCGGTCCAAGTAGGGTTGGAACACTCGGTTCATCAAATCCATAAATGCCGCTGGTGCATTAGTCAACACGAATAGCATAACTAAGAACTTGTAATGTCCATACTGAGCCCTAAATGCTATCTTATGCACATCGGCCTCCTTTACCCTCAACTGATGATAACGTAACCGCAGGTCAATCTTTGAGAAAATTAAAGCCTCTCTAAACTGCTCGAAAAGATCATCAATCCTTGAAAGTGGGTACTTATTCTTTATCATCAACTTATTTAACTGACAGTAATCAATACACATCCTCATCATACCGTCCTTCTTCTTTACGAACAACACAGGTGCTCCCTACAGAGACACACTGGGACAAAACAAACCCACGATCCAACAACTCTTGTATCTGGGCCTTAAGTTCTGTAAGCTCCTTCAGTGGCATACGGTAAAGAACGATAGATACCAGAGCCGTACCAAGAATCAAGTCGATCTCAAACTCTACCTCTCGACTTAGAGGTAAACCCGGTAGTTCCTCTGGAAGCACATCTGGAAAGTCTCTCACCGTACAGATGTTTTTAACTGATGAGTTCCCAGAATCCAAAACCCTGATGTAGGCTCAGAATGTATCACATCTCTTACTTACCAACTTCTCTGCTACCAATGCAGAGATCACATTACTCAAATAATTCCGACGTTCCCTAATCATGACTATCTCATTATCTCCCTCGGCCTCAGAACCACCCTCTTTTCAGTATAATCTAGACTCACGTGATGCTTCACCAACCAGTCCATGCCCAATATCAAATCAAACTCCCCAAACGAAAGCTCCATCAAATCAGCCAAAAACACAGTCCCTTAGACCTCTAACAATACAACCCTGAATAGTTTACTAACTCTAACAGACTGCTCCAATAGACCCACCACTAATATCTCGCTAGAGATACTCTCATACGGTATCCCCAAGGTCTCAGACACAGAATACACAACATAGGAGTGTGTAGAACCTATGTCTATTAGTACAACATAAGGTACATTAAAGATGAAAAACATACCCATGATGACGTTTAGAGCATCTCCATCCTCACGACGAAGTACAGTATACACCTGCGTAGGCTGCCTCACCTCAGTCGGCCCATACCATTACCACCCATAGCCTGTCCTCGACCCCTACCATTACCACCCATAGCCTGTCCTCGACCCCTAGGTGGTTGCTGTACCCTTTCGGCTACTGTATAATCTCCACAACCGGTGCTTGCGTCTGGTTACCTCTTAGTGGGCAATCCTTAACTCAGTGCTTAGTAGACCCGCACCTCAAACATGCTCACGTAACTCTCCAACACTTATTTGGATGACTCCTATTACAGTGCTGGCAGATGGCTACCTTAGCAGGAACAACCACAGTGGCCCAACTCTAGCGGGCCCATCAAACCTAGCCTTTTTCTTAAGCCTCGCAATAGTATTAGAAGGTTTTAGATCCCTCATAGCTTTCCCTCTATCACAATTTTAGCACTCAATGCGCTTCACCTCCTCGGCTATCTTGGCCTTCTCGACTAAGGCTAAGAAACCCCGCTCCCTCTAAGGAGCTATCAGAATACGTAAACTGTCACGGAGTCCGTAGCTCTCATACTCGATCGCCACCATGCCCCTCGCATACTGGCTCAGTCTCAGAAATTTGGTCTCATACTCAGCCACAGCACGGTCCCTCTGTATAAGATTCATGAACTCACGTCGTCTAGCATGGGGTAGCTGGCTCCTACATACTTACTTTAGTAGGTGGTTTAAACAAACCCCAAGTCAACCGATTGGGCTGAGTGCCCTCCTTAACAGTCAACCACCACTGGTACACCTCGTCCCGAAGCAGAGACACAGCCCCCTTAAGCTTCTACTCATCAGTGAAGTCCAGATCATCCATAATATGCTCCGTAGCCTCTATCCAATACTCAGCCACACTCGGCGTAACTCCAGCGATACCCCTAAATACCTCAGCCCCATTGGACCAGAGTCATTCCGTAACCGACCCACGGCCCCAGATCCAGTGTTAGGCCCAGCGACCCTTTTCAAAATATTGAGCATGGCCTGGGACAGTGCGTCTCCCCAGCCGTATGATCATATGGTCCTGTACCAGTATCAGTCGTAGGTGATGCTGGTGTCTCACTAGTATCCATCATCGGTATAGTATCAGAAGCAAGAGACTCAGCTCGAGCCCCTCTATGGCCTCCACCACGGCCTCTAGTACCCCGTCCATGAGTACCGCGTGTGCTCATCATATTTATCAAATTAATCTATATTAAAAGTTTTATGCAAATTAGTTTACAGTTCCAATATATTATTAACAAGTATTTTATACAGTGTCATCATCAGAGTGTAAAGTCTGTTATCACAAGAGAAGGAATTGTCTCCCTAAAGTCTCAGTTTACACTATGTAAGGTTTTTCTATAAGATACTACCTAGGGTAGTCTCATAGCATACAAATAGTATTTTTCATCAGATTAAACAGTATTCAAAATATCCAACATGCTTTCAATCTATTTAATCATAGTTTCTGTAACTTACTTGGATTGGCGTCAGAGGCTCGGTGTTCTACTTTAATCAGTAGCAAAAACATTTCAAAATTATTTTCAAATTATTTCTCAAACTCATACTTTAAAACCCAAAAATCAAAACTGAGTTTTGTAATCAGGCTCTGATACCACTCAATGTAACACCCCAAACCCGGCCTAGACGTTATGGCCAAATTTGTTGGCGTCACATGAGAGTGTTTTTGGAAAACCGTTTTGAATATAAAAAACTTTTCCAAATTATTATCTTTCCTTTATCGCGGAAACATTGAAGACGTTCATCCAAACAAAAATCTAAAATTTAGTTTTAAAATGTATTTGTGATGCCGCAGTTTATAAAACAATTAAAAATAACAAACTAAAAACACTAAGTATAAAATAAAATAGTCCATAGGTCCACAATACATAATACTCCCAAAATAATAAAACAAAGAATAACCAGTAATAAAAACATGGAGTCCAGTAAACTATCCATCAGTGGCCACCCTCGAGCCCTCTGTAGCGCCAATTCATCTACTGTTAGGGATTACCTGATAGACATATAAAATATAGGGGTGAGTTTTCGCAAACTCAGAGTGTACATCCCTACTGTAAAGTATGCAAGTAAACGGATAACAGTTAAGCAGTCACAATCGAGCCTGAGCTCTTAACAGATCAGTGTAGGCCTCAGCCCACTCAAAATAGTATCAGATACATTCGGGCTTTAGCCCATATAGACATACATGCATATCAATCAGTACAGTACATGCCCACCAACCCTACACACCATCTCCGTCCACCCTACACACCAAAAGGTACCATAAACTGGCACATAACAAGTAAAGGCAAAATAGCTACCAGTCAAACGGCTAAAAGCCTTTCAGCCTTCCTTCTCTCCAAAATCAAACCCAACCCAATGCAATGCAACATAAATAATATCATGGCATGAGTTCATAAAGTAAACAGATCATACATATCGTACTCAGATCAGATCAGAACAGTATTTATACACATGCTATATTTAATATGCTAGCATACATCTAAGAATCATATCATAGAACAAGGCCTAAGTAACGCTTACCAACCCCTTTAATAGGTCACAGTCGACTAGGGCGACCTGTGCAACCTTTCAGAACAAATCAGATTAATGGGCTCACACGCCCATGTGGCCCGACCATGTAGGCTTACATGCCCGTGTGGCCCATATGGCCCAACTTTTCCTTGGCCGTGTGGATCACACGGCCTGGCCCAACACCCCACACACCTGTGTAGTTTCCCCTGTTTGGACCCACATGCCCATGTGGCCCACATGGCCCAATTCGCTATGCCGTGCCTCGTATACGGCCTAGCCAGCCTTACACATCAGTGTCTGTCATACCCGTGTGGCACACACACAGCCTAGTTCGTCGATCACATGGCCGTGTCTCGCTACACGGCCTCTACACGGGTAGTCCACATGCCCGTATGACATCGATAGCTTCATTTTTGGCTTTCACCGAATCGTATTTTTAGCGCTTTTCGAGTACACACCTAGTTTCGATTGAAGCCTAAACGACCACCGAGCACTCTAGAACCTAGAATCGACAATTTCAAGCCCCAAATCAGTCACTTAAACCAAGTTTACTAAGAATAATCAAATCCCAAAACGTGAGATCGACCTTACCCCCAATAAATAACGGTGATCCTTTACTAATTAAAATGCCAATTAACAGTCCACAATAGCATGATTGCCTCCTAAACAGCAATGAAATCCCGCTTAATATTTAATCTAAAAGTACAAAAAATACAAATAAAACAAAGCTTACTGAAAGCGTAGAACAACTGTTGCTACTGGAATAGAGGAAGAAATAAAGAAGAAAAGGGAAAACGAATGGGACGATAGCAAAAAATGGTAAAAATTCGGCAATAGAAAAGGGAATTTTGGGTAAAATAGTTGCAACTTTTTGGAGAAAAGAAGGGAACCAATTTTGCAAAAGAAATCAAGATTAACCTTTCCGGTAACCTCCCACTACACCTCAAATACTCAATATTTAAAACCAATCAAATTTCTCCGTATAACCACTCACAAAAATAAAATCGAAATGGGGAATCGAACTCAGGACTTTATGCAATCTAACACTCCTCCTAACCACCAGACTAGCAGGCGCATTCTGTCATATTCCTACCAACATTTACTTAAAAACCTAATTACCAAGGATTGGGCTTAAATCAAATAAAAACCAAATTTTTACCCAAGCCAAAGCTTGAACTTGAGACTTCCCCAACATGCCCCAACACACATAGCCCCTTAAACAAACAACTACTTGTGTCAAATTCATGCCAAAAACATATTCAGATATTTTTATCACCACAATTTCACAAAAAATAGAAAGTATAGATATGTGGGGCGTTACAGCCCAAGTCGACTGTGACCTGTTCTAAGGTCGGTAAGCGTTACTTAGACCCCTATTCGGTGATGTGATAGCATGTTATGATTAGCATGTGTACTGATTCTTTTCTGATATGTCTGCATGATCTGTTATCCATTATTCTACATAATAGCATGCCATATTTGTATGTTGCATTGCATTAGGGTGGGATTGTTGATGAAGTGAAGGAACACGGAAAGGTTATAAGCCTGTTATCTAGTAGCTTTGCTGTATATATCTGTTTGTGTCTTTTTACGGTACCATATGGTGTGTAGGGCTGGATGGGTTGATTTTATCCCTATACATGGTGTGTAGGGCTGAGTGGGTCGATTTTATCCCCACATGGTATGTAGGGTTGGACGGAGATGGTGTACAGGGTTGGTGGGCATGTTATGATATTCTGTTTCTGATCTGATATGCATATGATATCTGTATGGGCTAAGGCCCAAATATATCTGACTCCGATTCTGAGTAGGCTAAAGGCTCACACTGATTTTGTAATGGGCTTCGGCCTAAATTATGAATGATATTTTTTTCTGTTATCTGTATATATATGGATGATATACTGTGGGGATGTACACACTGAGTTTACGAAAACCCACCCCCTTCTTTATTTGTCTGTCAGGTAATTCGCAACAGTAAACGAAGCGGTACAGTGAAGGGCTCAACTGTGACCACTGCGTTATTTGTTTCGATTTAATACTTTATTATCCATACTGTTTATTTATTATTTTGGGTCTATGTTTTGTAATTTGGACTTGTACTTTGATTTTGTTTTGGGTTTTAAATTGTTGTTATAGACTTTTAAACTTCAAACATGACTTATGCGGCTTCCTAAAACTTAATTAAAAGCTTCCGCATAAAAGATATGGGTTTTAACAAATAAGTTAATCATGATTTTCTGACTTAAGAAAAGGTTATAATCGATACGTTTTAAATGATAAATGTATTTCAAAAACACTTTCGTGTGACGTCGCCCAATTCGGCCATAACGTCTAGGCCGGGTTTGAGGTGTAACATTTTGTGGTATCAGAGCTAAGTTGTAAAACTCTACTGTAGTTTTGGGTTTTAAAGAAGGGTTTCTGATAAATGACTTGTAAATTATTTGACTTATGTTTTAGAATGACTATATGGTACACCGAGTCTCCGGTGCCGGTCTAAGTAAGTTTTCTGAAATTCTGATATGTACTGTTTGGAAGCATGCTTAGTTACACTCTAGGTAGAGTGGACTGAAAACTTTAGTGAGACAATCTTCTTACGATAATAGACTTTAAACTCTGATACTATACTGCATAAAATATTTGTTAACAAATTATCAAAACTGTAAACTGATTTACATAAAACTGTTAATATAGATAATTCAATAATTACGATGAGCAACGCGGTACTCGTAGACGGGGTACTAAAGGCCGAGGTAAGGCCGTAGAGGGGCTCGAGCTGAGTCATTCACTTCTAAAACTATACCATTGATGGATGCTAGTGAGACACCGACATCGCTTATGATTGATATTAGGACAGGACCATATGATTGTACAGTTGGGGATGACGCATAGTCCCAAGTCATGCTTCAGATTTTGGAGAGTTCGCTGGGACCAATACAGGATTCAGGGGCTGTAGGTCGGTTACGATATGACTTCGGTCTAATAGGGCTGAGATATTTAGGGGCATCGCTGGGGTTGCTCCTAACGTGGCTGAGTACTGGATGGAGACCACAGAGCATATCATGGATGATCTAGATCTTATTCATGAGTAAAAGTTCAAGAGGGCTGTGTCATTGCTTCGAGATGAGGCGTACCTGTGGTGCTTGACCATTAAGGAGGGCACTCAGCTCGACCATTTCATGTGGGGATTGTTTAAGACCACTTTCCAGAGCAAGTATATTAGGGCCAACTGTACTGATGCGAGACGACGTGAGTTCCTTAATCTCACACAAGGGGATCGATCTGTGGCGGGTATGAGGTTGAATTTCTGAGGCTGATTTGCTATGTGAGGGGCATGGTGGCAATTGAGTATGAACATTGTGTTCGATTTAAGGATAGTCTTCGAGATAGTCTGTGGGTTCTGACAGCTCTTCAGAGGGAGCGGGATTTCTCTGTGTTAGTGGAAAAGGTGAAGATCGCCGAAGAGCTGAAGCGCTTAGAGCACTAGAAACGAGAGAAAGGCCAAGAGTGATCTAAAGCCTTCTAATTCTGGTATGAGGCCTAAGAAAAAGGCCAGGTCTGATGGGCCCATGAGAGTTGGGCCTACTATTGTTGTTCCTACTAGGGTAGCGATTTCTCAGCACTGTCATAGGCGCCATCCAAGTGAGTGTTGGAGAGCTACAGGAGCTTGTTTGGGGTGTGGGTCGACTGAGCATCGTGTTAAAGATTTTCCACTGAGGGTTAATCAGATGCAAGCTCCGGTTGATGAGACTGCACAACCGCCGAAGGTCGTTCAGCAGCCAGCTAGGGGTCGAGGTCAAGCTAGAGGTGGTAATGGTACAGGTCGAGTTTAGAGAGCACCAGGCAGAGGTGCTGAGCCGACTGAGGCGAGACAACCTGCATTGATTTATGCTGCACATCGTCGTTAGGATGGAGATGCTTTGGACGTTATCACAGGTACATTTTTAATTTTTGATGTACCTTACTGTGCTTTGATAGACATAGTCTTTACACACTCTTACGTAGCTAGTATTGTGCCTAAGACTTTGGGGATACCTTATGAGAACACTTCTAGTGAGATATTAGTGGTGAGTCCGTTAGGGCAGTCTGTTAGGGTCAGTAAACTATTCAGAGATATACCGTTAGAGGTCCAAGGGACAGCATTCTTGGCTGACTTGATGGAGCTTCCTTTTGGGGAGTTCGACTTAATTCTGGGCATGGACTGGTTGGTGAAGCTTTGCGTGAGTATGGATTATGCTGAAGAGGGGGTTGTTCTAAGGATACAAGAGGGTAATGAGATAGTCGTGATTAGGGAATGACGAAATTATTTGAGTAATATGATATCTACTTTGGTGGCAGAAAAGTTAGTAAGGAATAGATGTGAGGCATTCTTAGCCTACATCAGTGTTTTGGATTCTGTGGACTCTTTAGTTAAGGACATCTGCACTATGAGAGATTTTCCAAACATGTTTCTACAGGAACTATCGGGTTTACCTCCGAGTCGAAAGGTGGATTTTGGGATTGAGTTGATCCCTAGTACAGCTCTGGTGCCTATCATTCCTTACTATATGGCACCAAAGGAATTGACAGAGCTTAAGGCTCAAATACAGGAGCTGTTGGATCTTGGGTTTATTCGTCCCAGTGTGTCTCCATCGGGAGCACCTGTTCTATTTGTAAAGAAAAAGGATGATACGATGTGGATGTGTGTTGATTACCATCAGTTGAATAAGTTGACGATTAAGAATAAATACCCACTTCTGAAGATTAATGATCTTTCGATCAGTTTAGAGGGGCTTCGGTATTCTCCAAGATTAATCTACGGTCAAGTTATCATCAGTTGAGGGTAAAGGAGGCCAATGTGCATAAAACAGCATTTAGGACTTGTTATGGACATGATGAGTTCCTAGTTACGCCTTTTGGGTTGTCTAATGCACCAATGGCATTTATTGACTTGATGAACCGAGTGTTCCAACCCTATTTGAATTAGTTTGCGGTAGTGTTCATCGATGATATTCTGGTTTATTTTAAGTTAGAGGATAAGCAAAATGAGCATCTTAGAGTTGTTCTGTTGACTGTCTGAAAGAAATAGTTGTATGCAAAGTTCTCTAAGTGCGAGTTCTAGCTTCGAAAGGTTACCTTTCTAGGGCATGTGGTATCTACTAAAGGGATTCATGTGGATCCTCGTAAGATTAAGGTTGTGTTGGATTGGAAATAGTGGAAGAATATGTTTGAGATTCGTAGTTTTCTAGGGCTGGCAGGATATTATAGATGATTCGTCGAGGGGTTCTCTTTGATCGCAGCTCTATTGACTAAGCTGCTGTATAAGGGAGTTCCTTTCGTTTGGACTGATGCACAGTAGGAGAGCTTTGAAAAGCTCAAGACCACTTTGACTCAGGCTCCAGTTCTGATACAGCCTGAGCCTAGGAAGGACTTCGTAGTTTACAGTGATGCATTGCATGTGGGTTTGGGCTGTGTTCTGATGCAGGATGGTAAAGTGGTTGCTTATGCGTCTCGACAGCTCAAGACTCATGAGATGAATTATCCGATGCAAGATTTAGAGTTGACGGTAGTGGTTTTTTCTCTTAAGATCTGGAGACATTATCTGTACGATAAGAAGTGTACCATTTACACTGATCACAAGAGCCTCAAGTATCTCCTCACTCAAAAGGAGTTCAATCTCAGGTAGCGTCGATGGGTTGAGCTATTTAAGGACTACGACTGCAGTATCGAGTATCATCCTGGTAAGGCCAATGTGGTGGCTAACGCTTTGAGCCATAGGGTTGTAACTAATCTGAGAGCGTTGTTTGCTCAACTGAGTCTCTATGATGATGGGAGTTTGTTGGTAGAACTTCAAGTGAAACTGACATGGATAAAGCAGATTAGAGATAAATAGATGGGGGATAAGTTTCTTGAGTTGCAGTTTCGACAGATCGAGACTGGGGTTTCCTCGAATTTTGGACTTAATGATGATGAGGTTTTGTGTTTTAGAGGGCAAATCTATGTACCGAATGATGAGGACTTAAGACAGTCGATTCTGAGGGAAACGCATAGTAGCCCTTATACTATGCATCCCGGTGGAAACAAAATGTATAGAAATCTAAGAGAGTTGTATTGGTGGCAGGAGTTGAAACGTGAGGTGACTGATTTCGTGGCTCACTGTCTAACTTGTCAGCAAGTTAAAGCTGAGCATCAGCTACCTTCGGAGTTGCTATAGCTAGTTCAGATACTGATGTAGAAATGATAGCAAGTGACGATGGACTTCGTTAGTGGGTTGCCTCTAACACCCACTCGGAAAGATTTTGTATGGGTCATCGTGGATTGATTGACCAAGTCAACTCACTTCATTCTTGTCAGGACAGACTTCTCCCTTTAAAAGTTGGCCAAACAATACATTTCTGACATAGTGAGGCTACATGGGGTTCATGTTTCGATCATTTTCGATAGGGATCCTCATTTTACATCTCGATTCTGGTAGAATCTTCATACGGCTTTTTTTTCGCGACTTGACTTCAGTACTGCTTTTTATCCCTAGACAGATGGACAGTCAGAGAGGGTGATCTAGATATTGGAGGATATGTTGAGAAGCTGTGTGATAGATTTCTGAGGCAGTTGGGAGGAGTACTTGCCTCTAACAGAGTTCGCTTATAACAACAGCTATTAGTCTAGTATACAGATGGCACCTTATGAGGCATTGTATGGTCGTAGGTGTCGCACTCCTTTGTGCTGGACTGAGTTGGGTGAGCGGCGTGTTCTGGGTCCAGAGTTGGTATCAGAGACTGAGGATCAAGTTCGAGTGATTCATGAGCGTCTGAAAATGGCTTCTGATAGACAGAAGTCCTATGCTGATCTGAAGAGGAAAGACATTGAGTATTTCGTAGGAGACTTGGTTTTTCTTAAGGTCTCACCATGGAAAAAGGTTTTGAGGTTCGGTCCTAAGGGCAAGTTAAGCCCTTAATTTATTGGGTCGTACTGGATTCTCAGATGAGTGGGACCAGTCACGTATCAGTTGGAGCTACCTCTAGTGTTAGATCTCATTCATGATGTGTTCCACGTCTCGGTGTTGAAACGTTGCCTCTTTGATCCCATGCACATTGTGCCCGTAGAGGAGATTGAGATTAGACTAGATCTGACATTTGAGGAGGAACCGGTTCAGATTTTAAATCGCGACGTGAAGGTTCTATTAAG
This sequence comes from Gossypium stocksii, assembly GCA_020496765.1. Taxonomy (NCBI): domain Eukaryota; kingdom Viridiplantae; phylum Streptophyta; class Magnoliopsida; order Malvales; family Malvaceae; genus Gossypium; species Gossypium stocksii. The sequence continues at coordinate 93,479,200 of CM035626.1, read as the reverse complement.
GAAATCTATTCCTTTAGTGAAGGTGTTGTGGCGGAATCATAGCACTGAGGAGGCTACTTGGGAGCTAGAGGATTTGATGCAATAGCAGTATCCTCACCTTTTCTGATCAGGTAAAATTTCGAGGAAGAGATTTTCTTTAAGAGGGTAGAGTTGTGACGCCCCAATTTTTTCTTAATTTTGACTTTTGTGATTTTGGAGCATGGGAAATTTCTGAATGTGTTTTTGCACTTATTTGACACAAATATTTCTCTGCTTCAATGGTTAAGTATTCTGGGCGTAGGTAAGAGATCTCAAGTTCAAGCCTTAGACTTGGGCTAAATTTTGGTTTTTTGTTGAATAAAGCTTAACTCTTGGTAATTAGGCTTTTAAGTAAACGTTGGTTAAGTTATGATAGAATGGGCCTACTGGTCTAGTGGATAAGAGGAGAGGGTTTGTACATGTGGTCCTATGTTCGAAGTGTAGTATGGGCATTATTTTTGTGCTAGTGCTGTGTGGGACTTTGAACTTGAGTGAAATACTTAGTTTTTGAATTGGTTAGGTTTGATGGAGTGATTTGGGGGATTGGAGTTACCTAATAATTTTTTTTTTTGCAAAAAAATTCAGTTCCCTCTTCTTTCCAAAAAAGCCTTCTGTCGTTTTCCCCAAAATTTCCTCTTAATTCCTGAAATTTTATTATTCTTTTCTACCATTTCTCTTATTTTTCCCATTTTTGTCTTTATTTCATTCTCCGTTCTAGAAGTAACGGTGGTTCTACACTTTCGGAGAAGGTTCTTAAGGCTGGAAATCATATTTCACTGGTTTGAATCGAAGTTGTACTCGATTTTGGTACTGGTTCTAGGAGTGCTCAGGAGTGCTTAGGCGTCAGAAACGATTCAGGTGTGTACTCTGATTGCACAGAAAATTGGTTTCAGCGTAAGCTGAAAAGCTTACTGTCGACACCACACGTGCGTATGAACTGTCTGTGAGGAGGCCATGTAACGATGCACGGCCGTGTGCGAGGCACGGGCTAGGCCAATTGGGCTGTGTGGGCCACACGGGCATGTAGGCCCACATGGGTAAACCACACAGGCGTGTGGGATTTTGGGTCAGGCCGTATGATCCACACGGGCAAGGCTAATTTAGGCCGTGTGGGCGACACGGGCGTGTTGGCCCACACGGGCAAGCCACATGCGTTTGTAGACCTACACAGGCAGGCACATGGGCATGTGAGCCCATTTTTTGAATTGTTTTGAAAGGTTGCACGGGTCGCCCAAGTCGACTGTGACCTGTTATAGGGTCGGTAGGTGTTACTTGAACCCCTATTCGGTGATGTGATAGCATGTTATGATTAGCATGTGTACTGATTCTGTTCTGATATGTCTGCATGACCTGTTATCCGTTATTCTGCATAATAGCATGCCATATTTGTATGTTGCATTTCATTGGGTGGGATTGTTGATGAAGCAAAGGAAGACTGAAAGGCTATAAGCCTGTTATCTAGTAGCTTTGCTGCATATATTTGTTTGTGTCGTTTTACGGTACCATATGGTGTGTAGGGCTGGATAGGTTGATTTTATCCCTATACATGGTGTGTAGGGCTGGGTGGGTCGATTTTATCCCCACATGGTGTATAGGGTTGGACGGAGATGGTGTGCAGGGTTGGTGGGCATGTTATGATATTATGTTTCTGATTTGATATGCATATGATATCTGTACGGGCTAAGGCCCGAATATATCTGACTCCGATTCTGAATGGGCCAAAGGCTTACACTGATTCTGTAATGGGCTTTGGCCTAAATTATGAATAATATTTGTTTCTGTTATCTGTATATATATGCATGCTATACTGTGGGGATGTACATAATGAGTTTGTGAAAACTCACCCCTTCTTTGTTTGTCTGTCAGGTAATCCGCAACAGTAGACGGAGCGGTACAGCGGAGGGCTCAACGGTGACCATTGCGTTATTTGTTTCGGTTTAATACTTTATTATCCCTACTGTTTATTTATTATTGCGGGACTATGTCTTGTAATTTGGACTTGGACTTTGATTTTTTTTGAGGTTTTAAATTGTTGTTATGGACTTTTAAACTGCAAACACCACTTATGCGGCTTCTAAAAATTAATTAAGAGCTTCCGCTAAAAGAAATGGGTTTTAGCAAATAAGTTAATCACGATTTCCTGACTTAAGAAAAGGTTATAACTAGTACATTTTAAATGATAAATGTATTTCAAAAACATGTTCATGTGACGCCACCCGATTCGGCCATAACGTCTACGCTGGGTTTCGAGTGTTACAATTATCATTCTGATTCTCATTTTAATTTCATTTCATATTCAAATCATAAATCTCATATATAAAATCAAGAAATTACTAATTTTATAATTGAAATCATAGTTTTCAATTCGAAGCATAATCTTTTAAATACTAATTATATAATTCAAAATTCATAAAAATAAAATTAATATAGCTAGATATAGTAAATCAACCACTAATGACAAGCTTGAATATACATGATTTATCAAGTGGACAACTTAAGTTTCGTGATCCCAAATTCACATAACTTTTGACTCGGTTAACCATTTTTTATTCCTTTTCCACCAAAATGCTCACTACTTCACAAAGTTATCATTTGACATAATTTTAAACAAAGTGACCAAGGTTTTCTTTCTCCTCTTCACTTTGCCCGAAACTTTCTATAACATTATCTAACTATTTTTGTTTTGTTTTTTACACTTCTAACAAGTTAGAAACCGTCTCCTAATCATTTTCCATCCAAAAACATACACATTTCACTTAATTTTATAAGCTTCCATCAATATCCTTAAATTGCAACTTTTAATACACTTGATAAAATAAAATAAAAAACTATTGGTACATATATGTAAAACAAGCTTCAAAAGATTCAAAATCTATGAAAATTTTGAAGAAAAACATACCTTATACTTAAAATTTAGAAGGAAAATGATGAATAATTTTTTTTTCTTCTTTTCTTGCTAAGCACCAATATAAAGAAGAAAAATGATAAAAGTTTGTTCATCTTTTCTTTTCTTTATATATATTATTATATTACTTATAAAATATTATTAATTTAAGTAAAATATTAAATAAATATTAATTTATTATTTAACAAAAAAATCATTCAAAAGTCATCATAAGTAATTTAGCTTCTTCATGAAGATTTTCTCTTTGTTTTTATCAAGAATAATTTTTTAATATCATTTTTATTATTATAAAAATATTGGAGGGGCCCACTTATATTTTTAAGTAGGCTATAATATATATACAAAAGGGAAAATTGTAAAAATCTTAAACCTTGGAGGGTCTACTTATATTTTTGGGAGGGCCATAATATATTTACAAAGGACTAAATTGAAAAAATTTTAAACTTTATGGGGCCATGGCCCATTGGGCCTCTACTTGGCTCCATTGTTGGTTGCGTAATTGATTTTGGAATTAATTGGGAGAGGTATGTTCTTTTGGTCAAGTTTGCCTATAATAACAATTATCATGCCGGCTTGAAGATGTATCCATTTGAAGCATTATATGATAGGAGGTGAAGAACACCTACTTTTTGGATGGAGCTTAGTGAAAGGAAGATAGTGGGTCCAAATCTATACGTGAAATCAAAGAGAAAGCTCTTATCATTCGCAATTGCTTTAAAGCTACATAAGATCGATAGAAAACATATGTAAATTTGAGAAGAAAGGAAATTTCTTTTGAGGTTGGAGATAATGTATTTTTGAAAGTCTCTCCTTAAAAAAAGATCATCAGGTTTGACCAGAAGAGAAAATTAAGTCCAAGGTTTGTAAGGCCTTATGAAGTTTTAGAGAAGGTTGGACCAGTGGCGTACAAGCTAGCTCTGCCTCCTAAGTTATCAAAGATCCACAATGTGTTTCATGTATTCGTGTTAAGAAGGTATAGATCCAATCTTGATCAAGTTGTGCAGATTGAAGAACTAGAGGTTGAACTGAACATGTTTAATAAAGAAAAACTTGTTTGTATTCTAGCCAGAGAAGTAAAAGAGCTGAGAAATAAAATAAGTCCCTTGGTTAAAGTTTTATGGAGGAATCATAGTACTGAAGAAACTACTAGGGAAAGAGAAAGCCTAATGAGAGATTAGTATCCTCAATTATTTTCAGGTATGAATTTCAGGAACGAAATTTCCTAAGTGGAGGAGAGTTGTAACATCCCACCTGGCAAAGTCCTAATGTTCGGTTGCTTTTTATTGAAGTATGGTATGTAGAGTAAATTATGAGCAAGGAATTAATTATGGCTAGGTATGTAAGTTTGTGATTGTGCCTATGGGTAAAGTTTGTGCTTGGCGAGCTTGGTGGTTGAGCAGACTCCTCTGTAGAGAACATGTCACCCCAGTTGTTAGACGTTTGGGTTAAGTCGTAAGTTTGAAAAGAATATTTATTATTTTATTACTCTTGTTAGATAACTTAATTGGTCTGATGAAAACCGTTTGGAATGGAACTAAGTTACCGTAGTTGAAAAGACTTACACTTATAATGAGAGAGAAACTTCTTAGTCACGAGAATTGAGGAAGTTAGTGGGATAATTTGACTTATTGGAATGACAGAAATGTGCAAGTGTACACAATCGTAGCAAGTAATAAAGTGACAAGTAAATGCCGAGTTATCGTACCCACAGGGACTGTGAAAAGAATTATTTATGAAATTAATTTAAAACACTTTGGGGAAGGAAAATAATTTGATTTAAGAAGGTGTTTAAAAACTAGGATTTTAAAAATAAGTAAAATAAATAAAATAGGAAATAAAAATTCTAAAGCACGATTTCAAAATACGATTTAATCAAGATGACATAACTGTGTTAGATTAATTACGTTTCTTTAACTTAGAAATATTAAACTCATGTTATGTTGTTACAAATAAATTCAGAGCAACTCGGTAATTTGCTAACTTATAAACATACTCACCTATAGAAATCCATTCATCTCTTTTACATATCCCTATGTCAATTCAATCGATTAAACAGATTTAATAAGCAAACATGTTATTGCACATACATACTTATTAAATTGAAATAATCTCTTATACATATCCCTATGTCAATTCAAATGATTAATTAAATCTAATAAGCACATAAAAGACTACGTGAGGTAACAAGGTATCCTTACCTTGAAATAGTTTAATCACAATAATCTTGCAAGTTATGCAAGGTAAATGTATCGCCATATACAATGCTAATTTAACCCTTAGCTACCTTAGATGATTAAACATGCACTGATTAAGTACTGTGTCCATTAATTACAATTTCAATCTGTTTAAATAATTAATTCATTAGTTACCTGACAATTGTAATGCAAGAATAACTTAGTCATGATTTTACTTAATCAAGCATCTTACCGAGGCCTATAACAACATAAACACAATTTTAATAATTTAAGATGACAAAATGCAATCAACCTAATACAAATTAAATTCAAGCTAAATTGATTAAATTAACCATTCCAACAACATAAATATTCATAGATAGGTTCATCATAACAACAACAAAAATTAAAAAGATAGGGAACAAGAATCAAATTTGGTGTTTTTCCGTAGCTTGACTAGGTTGCTTTGTTCTTCCTTCTCTGTTGTCCTCGTCAACCAAGGCTACTATGAACACTTAATTGCTACTCCAAATGGCTGATAGAAGCATCTTTTCTAAAAGGAGAAATTTACAAATGAACAAAGGAAAATGGATGGGAAAATGAGAGGAGAAAGTGAGAGAAAAGAGAATAGATGTGAATGAATGAGATGTGTTGAATGATCAGCCAAGGGGGGGTTTTTTATAACTGAAGATGGCTGCTAAAATTAGCTAAAAATAGCAGCCAAAGAGCCATCCCTTGTCTGGTCACACATGTGGTAAGGTTGATGGTTTCGACTTTACTAAATTTGGCTTGGGGCAAATCTATAAAGCCACAAATTTTGGATGGATTTGTTTGCAGCTTGAACAAGTCTTCAAGGGCTTCTTTGCAAGCTAAATATTCAGCTAATAAGCTGATTTCGGTCAGCTCATGGGACGGTTTTGGGCTGTCCATCTCTTGGTCGATTCAGTTCACTCGGTTCGGTTCAACTGAACCACTTTTTCATAATTAATTAATAATAATTTATTAACCCAAATTAAATTGGATATAAATTAAAATTAATTATATTATAAATTAATACACATAATTTTGGACCGTCTTAGGCTGAAAATTAATTCACCTTGATACTTCAAATTGCTTCTCGGTTTTATGTTTCTACAGTGTCCATTTTTCGCCCTTTGTGCAATTCTGGCAAAAATAGACAAAATTAATAAAAAAATTATAAAATTAATTAAAATTCAGCATGTTCATAATTTGAGTTCAATTTAAGTATTTTATAATAATTAATTATTTTTCGACAAGAATTTAACCGAATTTGCATGAATTTAAGTTAAAAAAGGCATGAAAAAATATGTATATTTTTGTGTTTCCACTTATCCACTAAACTTAGATTTCGTGTTTAGTTTATCAAAATTAGTATTGGCTTCTTGGGCAAGTTTTAGGTTTTTCTTTGCATCCATTCTTCCTTTCAAATGTTCTCTGCACTTTCTCTTAGAAAACCTTATACTAGAAACTTGCTTGAAAATTTGGGTTTGCTGTACTTAGCCAACTCCTTTGTTGTTAAGCACCTGGTAAATATCGATAAAACTTAGGTTATTTTCATATTTATTTACGTGACCATAGAGTTGCATGCTTAATGTTAGGTTAGGGTGTAAGGAAGGAAACTTCCTGAATCTGGGTTTTATGATGAAGTTTCTAGCAAGATTGTTTAGTTTTTTTTTTTTTTTTTTGGTATAATAACTTGATAAGTTTAACTATTTATATTATAGCTCAAGACACTTTTGAAGGTTCTCGTGATAAGGGCAAAGGTCTTGTTGTTTAGACTTGCTGTGTTTTCTAGTGAGTTCTTTCTTACTTCCTTGTGTGTTTAATACCTTGTTATTATTGTTTAAGGTAAGTATTCATATTCTGTACAGATGGAATGTTTGTACATGAGCGTTGGATATTCGTAGTTGTTGTCTGGTTTGGTTTGTCTGTGTTAAAGGTGTAAGAACCTTTCTTCGTGTTTAAGCCACTACCCTTTTACTTCTAACAATGATGATCGGGACTGGAAAATGGAAATGAATTCATGGTGTTTTTATAACACCTCTAATCTGTCTCCATCGCTAGATTAGGGTTACGAAGCATTATTGTACAATCAGAAAAAATTTAATATCATAACATTTAAATAAATTAAACATAGTATAAATTATTCAATGACATGCATTTTGTCCCTAAATCGAGCCTTTGAGACCCTAAAAATAGCTTATAAGCAATTCGAGACTAATTTGAAACAAAACCAGAAGTTTAAGAAAAAAAGATGCAAAAATTGGAAAACAGGGGTCACATAGTCGTGTGGCCAGGTCGTGTAACATTCGAACAAGGGACAAACGACCGTGTCCCAGCCCATGTCCTCACTAAGATGCCCTACATGCCCATGTGCTAGCCATGTGCTAGCCCGAGTAACCCTCTCAGTTGCCACACACGCCCATGTGTCAGGCCGTGTGCTAGGTCATGTAATTCACTGACTTAGAACACTAAGAAATCTCAAATAACACACGGTCGTATCACTAGGCCATGTGTATCACACGGTCATGTGACAGCCTGTGTCCCAGGCCATGTGAACCCAAAATTTACCCAAAATTAAGCCATTTTATAACCAAATCATGCATAACTAACAAATCCATTTATGCACACTTTCAAGGTACTTAAGCATCATTCAAATACACATAATCATACCATTTCAAACAACCTAATTCACCTAACCAATATGCCATTCAAAGGTACCACAATACATATACCAAAACATCACTAACCAAAATCAAAGCAATATAACCACATTTCAAGCACAAAACCAAGTTCTTTTAACTACCAAATGACAATCAATTTAACCATTCACATTTCACTTCAAACATACCAAAAGGGTTATATATTTCAAGCACCTAAAAGTGACGAAAAGATATAAACTTATCAAAGCATTTAAAGCCATCAAACAAGACTTAAACACCAAAAGGATATTTGTACCAAAGTGATCATTAACACATTCATGAACTATCATTACAAAAAATCCTATACATGCCATATAACCAAGATATCCAAAATCTACCAAAATAATCCTTGAGATAGTGCGTTTCTTTGAGCTTGATCCAATCTTCTAGCCACAAAACAAAATCTACAGAAAGAAAAACAAAGGATAAATAGAGATAAGCTTACTTGAAACTTAGTAAGTTCATAAAATAAGTATAGAGCTTACTACAATTTAACTTAACAACACAATTGAATAACTATAAATTCCTTGTCGTTCACAATTCACCACATGTAAGTGCTACACATTTCATTAAATCAATTTGCTCAGATATCATAGTTCGTCATTTCAGAAATGCAAAGTATCGCTCATTCAAGCTAGTTCCAGAACATTGACCATTTCGCAATGCTGCTCACACAAGCTGACAAAGGTCTGCAATGTATGCAGGACCTCAGCCATCACTACGGTTCATTCATCAGAACAGAGCATTTAGTTGTTTCACTAGATATCAATGCTGCTCACGAAAGCTCTCGAGAATCTGCAACTTATATAAGATTCCTAGCATCAGAACAATCCATATCATCATAACAGAATATTTAATCATTTCATCACTTTAAGCCCCGGCCCAAGGCCGAATCACTTTAATTGTTCGTATTACCAACTCTCAATTGATCCAGTATGCTTAGAAATTCCAAAACTTAAATATAGAAATTATATCAAAAGAAGCACTAGTTATAAAATTTAAAAATACGAACTTACCTGACTGATTTGTAGTAATAGCCAAAGCACAAAGACTACTCTACTACCTTGTCTTTTCCTCTATTATCAACATGATTGTGATCTAAAACAATAATTTCATTAAATTAATTGAATCAACATAAAGTTTAGTTCATTTACGCAAGTAAGCCCCTTTTTGACACTTTACAAAATTACCGTAAACTTTCATTTACATTCAATTTAGTCCTTAAGCCCAAATCATTCAATTAACCAAAATTTCCTAGAAACCCAATAAAGTCGATCGGTAACCATCACCATATCAACCTTTACTTGTGATTATTTCACTTGAAATCCTTGAAATTTTAACACTAACAATTTAATCATTTAACCTTAAAAAAATCAAAAACCACTTTATAATATAGTCCTATCTAACAACTAAAATTAATAATCTACCTGAAAATTTCAAGAATAGCTAAATCTCAACAATGGCATATGTAACGCCCCAGTAATTCTTTAGATTTATTTTCATATGTTGTGATATAAAAATATAATTGCTTTAGTGGTTAAGTGTTCTGGAAAGTGTCTAAGAAGTCCTAAGTTTAAGCCTTAGCTTGGGCAAAAATTTTGTTTTTAATTGAACAAACCCCTATACTGAGCCAGTAGGCTTATAAGTAAATGATGGTAAAAGATGTCAGAATGAGCCTGCTGGTCTGGTGGTTAAGAGGAGTGTTAGTGAGTAGGAGGTCAGGAGTTCGAGTACTAGCGTAAGCAGGGAATTTATTTTTACTGTTGGATCATGGGAGAGTTGCAGTTTGACCAAAATGCTGAGTGTTTGAGGTGTGAGGGATTGTTGTGGCCGATTTTTAGGAGATGGTTGAGATGATTTTGGTTGTTAGAGGATCTTGGAGTGATTTGGAGAGAAAAATGAGGGATGGGTATGGCTGATTTTTAGGAGGTTAATGAGGGATTTTATCTTTGTTTTGTGTTTTTTTCTTCTTTCTTACAAAAATTCGGCTCCTTTCACTTCTTCCAAATTTGTTTTGATGATAGTTTTCTTTTCCCTCTCAAGTCTGTCGTTCATCATATTATTTTCTTTTATTTTTTTCGCTTTGCCAAATATTGTTGTGATTCTTTTGCTATTTTCTTTTTCCCTCTCCTATTCTGTCAAATTCTTCCAAACAGCATCAACTTTGGTTCCTTTCTTTCCCTCACTTTTCTGTCAATTTTCTACTCTCCATCTATACCATTCCATTCCTCAATTTATTTCCTGGTTGTCGAACCCTGCTTCTCTCCCTACCCTCTGGCGTTTCTTTCTGTTTTCTTTGTTTCAATCGTTCTTTTGGGGCAACCTCCGTTTCTGTCTGTTCGGTAAGTGATAATGGTGCTTTAAATTTTTGATTTTTAAGTTAGTAATTGGGGAATCTTTGTTAACTGTGGTGAAAGCCAGAAGTCTGGAGTGAAGGGTTGTGCTGGTACTGAATTTTAGAGGGGAGCGCCCGTGGTTTGTAAGGTAAGACTTCGGTTAAAGTATGCCTTTCGTTTTTAGTTAATTGTTTATTGATTCTAGTTGGTATGCCTCATCGAATAGTGAGTAATTATTGATTATAAGTGACTGATTGGATGTTACTTTTATCTTGTCAGCAATAAATTGTTTAGAACAAGGTCCCTCTTTTATAGAGTTATAGTATATTCATTCATGGTTTCAAGGTAGGCACTGTGTGATTAATTTGGAAGTACATTCGGCTTGGCGTTGTGGTGCTTATCTTGGGTTGACACTAATCGATAGTTTATGTTTCAATTTAGATCTGGAGGGCTCAAGAATTGAGGGCACTGTTTTCATAATAAGGTGTATAAATACAACCTCGATTATGGAAATCAGTAAAAAGCCAGGATAAGTGAAACATCGATGCCACACGGGCATGCGTTCACCTGTGTGGTAGTCCGTGTGACTAAACTTGGGCGTGAGATCAACAAGGCCAGCCATGTGCGATTTCATGGGTTGGGCCAAATTGGGTCGTATGGGCCCCATGGACATGTGGGCCCCACATGAGCAATCACACGTACATGTGGAAATTATTGGGCTAGGTTGTGAGATCCACACGGCCAAGGCCATTTTAAGCCATGTGGTCCATATGGGTGGGCCCACAATATGGGTCGTGGCCCATTTTTACTGTCTGACTACTAAGGTTACATGAGTCGCCCGAGACAACTATGGACCTACTATTGGGTCGGTAAGCTTACCTAGACCCCTAATTGACTGAATGACTGTTATGCCCCTATGTGATGTGTATATATATATATATATATATGTTCATGTATGACAATATTCTAGCATGTTATTTTTAACTGTATTGAATACATGTATAATATTATGATATGACATGACATGTTTGCATGATGCATTGCATGGGGATGGATTTAGTATGACTGGAGGAAGTGTACTGCACTAGCAGCTCTACTGCAAACCACTGATGGCTCTAAGCCTATTATACTGGTAGCTCTGCTGTAAATACTGTTTAGTGTCGCAACCGGTGCTAACTTGTAAGTGCAGGGATGGGTGGGTGATTTGATACCCACAGGAGTGCAGGGTTGGGCAGGAGATGGTGTGTAGCGGATGGTTGGGCAGGACATGCATTATAAGACTATCATTGTTACTGATACTATAATGGGCTAAGGTCATTCTGATTACTGATAATGTGATGGGCTAAGGCCCAAATTGATACTACTACTATGAAGGGCTTAGGCCCAATCTATTATTGATTGCATATTGATTGTATCTTGCACGGGGATTACACACAGAGTTTCTGCAAACTCACCCCCTTCTGTTTTACTGTACAGGTAATCCCTAGATATAGAGACGGATCGATGCGGCGGAGGACCCAGCAGTGGCCACACGACTTAACTCTTTCTGTTTTAGTACTTCACTAATTTTTTTCAATTTTTATTTTGAGGCATTTTCTATAATAAGGGCCTCTTTGGATTTTTATTTTAACTTGGGTTTTTTTTTATTACTGCTTGATTTATAACTACTAGAAGTAGAGCTAATCGGGTTTTCAAATAATCGAGCATTTAAACAAGTTCACACAAATATGCAAACTGGTTTAAAAAGCTTTCGCAACTAGTGACATTTAGAAAATTAGCCTTGTCTTGAACAAAAAGTAATTTTGTGATAATGAACCACATTTTGAAAATGAACGATGCATCCTAAAATTTACAAAAGTTTTTGTAAAGAGGTTAAATAGATAAAAGGTTTTCCAACATTTTGTAAAACACTTTCATGTGACATCACCAGATTTGGCCATAACTTCTAGCCCGGGTTTGGGGTGTTACAGCATAATTCAAAACACTTAACATGTAACAGCCCGAATTTGGGCCTAGTAAGAATAGTGGCTTCAAAACCACTAATACGAGGTTAGAGAAATTATTTATAATATTATTTTATGCATTATAGCATGATTATATGAGTGCATAAAAATTTTGGTGAAGTAATTTAAGCGATTGTAGGCTCAATTGCGAAAAAGGACTAAATCGCATAAAGGGCAAAAGTTTTGTTTCACTAGTTAATGTTGTTAAATAGCTATGGAACACTAAATTAAGGGTCCTTACTAAATAAATATACCCTAAACTTATTAATGGCTGAACATGGGAAAAACAAATTCAAAAGTCAAAATTTGGTGGTATTAGGTGACTTATTAAGTAATAAAATAAAACAAAAAAAGAAAGTTGTCATCTTTTTCATTCTCTCCTTCTCCATCCACAAAAAATTGGCAGCAACATGGGGGTTTTAAGAGCTCAAATTTTTAGCCACTAAGTTCTTTCATAAGTAAGTGGTTTTGATGACTTTTTTTGATAATTTTTATACTTTTAAGACCTTTATAACTTAATCTAGCTAATGGAAGGATTATTTTGCAAAATGGTTGAAAGTATAGGGTTTTCTCATGAGAGAATTTATGTTACTTTCTAGGTTTTTATGGAAGAAAATAAATCTTGGTTGATTAATAAACAACTTTTGTGAAAGGGTTTTCACGAAAACACATAGATTGGACCTTTTTGTAGAAGTTGTAAAATAGATAGAAATTATGTGAAATAATTGAAATTTTAGGCTTCAGTAGGTGTAAAAAGAATTCAGCTAGGCTTGGTTAATGAGAAAATTTGATAAAAATCGTTTTACAAACCTAAGGGTAAAATCATAATTTTGTGAGAGTCTATGGGCAAAATGGTCATTTTGCCAAAATATGAATTATGGAATGCCTTGATTAATGTGATGATTAAATTAGTGAATGTTTATCATTTTAGATCAAGAATTACAAAATCTAGACCTAGACCAGGGAAAAGCCAAGCTAGCAGATTAATTCGAAATAACCACCTACACTTTGTAGACCGAGGTAAGTTTCGTTTAAATAATGCAATTACATTGTTGTTTGGTACTAATTAATTAACATAGCATATAATATTTGAATGTGGACTATAAATATGCATGATGTGATTTATGAAGTAGAATCCCGACTAAACCTTAGGAATAGATTGGATATCCATGCCATGACATTTGGATTATATGTGAGCCAGTGTAAGACCATGTTTGGGACATGGCATCGACGTTGATACGAGTGCTAGTGTCTAGGCCTTGTGTGACAAATGGTCCACCCCATGGCGTGTGGTCAGGCCGTGTGTCCCCTGCACCTTAAGTTGGCTAAGTCAGAATGCCCAGTAGTAACCACACGGGCTGAGACACGACTGTGTGTCTCAACCATGTGAGAGACATGAACATAGGACATGGGCATGTGTCCAGGCCGTATGAAGTCTACACCTTGCATGTGAAATTAAAATTCACCACACGGCCTAGTACACAGGCGTGTGCCATGGCCGTGTGACCTTGAATTGTTGCGACGTTAAAAATAGAATGCCAAGGTTTTCACACACGAGTTAAAACACGGGCCAGGGACACGAGTGTGTGCCAAGTCGTGTGAAAACCCCTATAGGTTTGATGTTAGAAATTAAATTTACACGGGTATGGGGCACGGGCGTGTCTTAAAATGCCTAGGTCGTGTGAGTTACAAGGGCTTTAAACATGGCTATGTTATGGGATCACACGGGCGTGTCACCTCTCTATAGGGGTGTGTGCCCTATTTTTAGTAAAATTTTCTAAGGTTTTCGATGGTGCTCGGTTAAACCCCGACTTGCCTCTAAAGTGTGTTACAGGTCTCGTATGCCTATATTAGGGACTATAAGAAAAAGTTTGAAAAGTTTTAAATTAGAACGAAGTTTATTGACCTGGAAATGTTTAATTGCATATGTGTTAGTTAGGTAACACCTCATACCCTGTCCCAGCATCAGATATGGGTAAGGGGTGTTTCATTTAGTGGTATCAAAGCTAGGTTTAGTCGGTTCTCGGACTAACCTAACGTGTGCACGAGTCTAGCTATACATGCCATTTATATAATATGATAGTGTGACAACTATTGACAATTTTAAATTATGTTTTCATATAGTAAATGGATCCCGACAGAGCTATGGCAGACGATATGGAAAGTAATATGCCAGCTCTCGCTGAAGGGACCGTGGCAGTCGAAAGTGGGCTCGTGACACTAAGTTAGGGTGGAGGGGCTAGAGAAGCCTTCCTCTATATGATGAATGCTTGGTATTTGGAGTTTGTTCGTGTGACTCCGAACACTCCACCTTCCCCACCTCCTCCAATCCCTCAACCTGCCCCTACAGCTCCCCAAGGAGTGGAAATGGTTAGGGGAGAGAAACCTCTGGTAGATAAAATTTGAAAACATAAGGCCGAGGAATTTCAAGTGAATATAGATGATGACCTTGAGAGAGCAGAGTTCTGGTTGGAAAATACCATTAGAGTACTTGATGAGTTGTCGTGCACACTAGAGGAGTGCATGAAGTGTGTGGTGTCACTCCTACGAGACTCGGCCTACCAACGGTGGAACACTTATGTGCCGGTTGTACCGAGAGAGAGGATAACTCAGGATTTTTTCTAGGAAGAGTTCCGTAAGAAATATATTCGCTAATGGTTTATAGAAAGAAAAGAATTTTTTGAACTAAAACAAGGCCGAATGACGGTGATGGAGTATGAACGTGACTTTGTAAGGCTCAGTAAATATGCGCGGGAGTGCGTATCTACCGAAGCCATCATGTGTAAGAGGTTTGAGGACAGACTGAATGAAGAAATTCGACTTTTTGTTGGCATTCTAAAATTAAAGGAATTTGTGGTTCTTGTGGACAGAGCTTACAAGGCTGAGGAATTGGCCAAAGAGACGAAAAGAGCTGACATCCAAGAGATCGAGAGAATTTACTACCCGATCAAATGCTTCAGTGGGATTCTCGAGTAGAAATAAGAATAAGCAGTACACGGCATCTAAAGCTCAAACCACTTTTGTCACGAGTGTTGGTAGTGCTCGACCGAATAGACCGAAATGTTCACAGTATGGTAGACGACATTTCAGTAAGTGTCGAGGGAATGATAGAGGCTGTTTCAAATGCGGCTCACTAGACCACTTCATTCGAAATTGTCCTAAGATAGATGAGAAAGACAAAAAGTAAGAAGTGAAAGCAACGAGTAATGTTTCTTCTAGAGGTAGACCACAGAAGAATTCGAGAAGTGGGGCTAGTAGCAGAGGTACAGCTAGAGATGCTGCTGTAAGGTCCAAGGGTAGAGTGCCTGTAAGGACTTATGTCATTCGCACCCGCGAAGAGGCTTCGTCTCTTGATGTAATTATGGGTACCTTTTCTATCTATGATATACGTTTGTTGCTTTAATTGATCCAAGATTTACAAATTCCTGTATTTGTATGAAATTGGTGTCTAGTATGGAAGTGCATATTCAGTCTACTGAATTTGTGGTGAAAGTGTCAAACCCGTTAGGCAAACATTTGTTAGTTGATCAAGTGGTAGAAATTGTCACTTGACAATTAAAGGTCATTTTTTTTGGCTAACCTCATGTTATTGCTGTTTGATGAATTTGACATAATCCTCAACATGGATTGGTTGATTACACATGATGTAGTAGTTAATTGTAGAAGGAAATTCATTGAATTGAAATGTGAAACGGGGATGTTCTTCGGGTTGAATCAGGCAAACTGGATAGCTTACCGGTAATGATGTCTTCTATGATAGCTCAAAGATATTTGAGGAAGGGATATAAGTTGTATCTCACTTTTGTGTTGAATACTCAAGTGTCTGAATTAAAGATTGAGTCGGTGCCAGTGGTATGTAAGTATCCGAATGTGTTTCTGGAAGAATTTCCTGGATTACCTCTAACTAGGAAAGTTGAGTTTGGTATTGAGTTGGTCCCTAGTACGGCACCTATCTTGATTGTCCTATATAGGATGGCTCCGATGGAGTTAAAAGAGTTGAAAATACAGTTACAAGAGTTAACAGACCAGGGTTTTGCTAGACCGAGCTATTCCATGTGGGGTGCTCCAATATTATTTGTGAAGAAAAAGAATGGTTCGATGAGATTATGCATAGACTACCGTCAGCTCAACAAGGTTATAGTAAAGAATAAGTACCCTTTTGTCGAGAATCAATGACTTGTTTGATCAATTGAAGGGGGCTACCGTGTTTTCTAAGATAGACCTGAGGTCCGGTTATTACCAGCTAAGAGTCAAGGAGCAAGATGTGCTGAAAACTGCATTTTGGACGAGGTATGGCCATTATGAGTTCTTCATCATGCCCTTTGGCTTAACGAATGCTCCTACGATATTTATGAACTTAATGAACTGTATTTTCTAACCCTATTTGGATAAGTTCGTCGTTGTTTTTATCGATGATATATTGATTTATTCTCGTGATGAGAGTGAGCATGCGGAGCATTTGAGAACTGTCTTGTGAACTTTGAGAGATAGGCAGTTGTATGCCAAGTTCAGTGAAAGTGAATTTTAGCTTCGAGAGGTCAGATTCTTGGGACACATTGTGTCAGGTGACGGTATTAGAGTTGACCCGAGTAAGGTCTCGGCTATTGTTGAGTGGAAACCACCGAGGAATATATCAGAGATCAAAAGCTTTTTGGGCTTAGCGGGTTACTACAGACTATTCGTTAAAAGGTTCTCCATAATTGCTACACCAACGACGAGATTACTACAGAAAGATGTAAAGTTTGAATGGACAGAGAAGTGCCAACAAAGTTTTGAGAAATTAAAGGCTTTGTTGACCGAAGCCCCAATTTTAGTGCAACTGGACTGAAAAAAGAATTTGTGGTGTATAACGATACCTCCTTGAATAGGTTAGGATGTGTGCTCATGCAAGAAGGCAAGGTAATAGCCTATGCCTCGAAACAGCTAAAGCCACACGAGAAAAACTACCCGGCACATGATTTAGAGTTAGCCGCCATTGTTTTCGCATTGAAGATATGGAGACACTATTTGTACGGTGAGAAATGTCGGGTATTCAATGACCAGAAAAGCCTAAAGTACTTGATGACTCAAAGGGAATTCAACCTACAGCAACAAAGAAGGCTTGAGCTAATAAAATATTATGAGTTGGGGATTGACTATTACCTGGGAAAGGCGAATGTAGTCGCCGACACTTTAAGTAGAAAATTATTGTTTGCCTTGAGGGCTATAGATACTCAATTGTTTGTGACTGATGATGGTTCGATCCTAGCAGAGTTGAGAGCTAGATTGGTGTTTTTGCAAGAGATTTGTGAAGCTCAAAAGAAAGATAAAAAGTTGCAAACCAAGATGACTCAGTGCAAGACGAGTAATAAACCAGACTTTCAGATTGGTACCGACGGTTGTTTAATATTCTGAGATAGGTTCTGTGTACCTAAAAATGATGAACTTATTCAAAAGATTTTGGGAAAAGCACATAGTGGTTGCTTGTCTATCCATCCGGGTAGTGTAAAAAATGTATAATGACTTGAAAAAAATGTATTGGTGGTCGGGAATGAAAAGAGACATTTCTGAGTTTGTCTCTAAGTGTTTAATTTGTTAGCAAGTAAAAGCCGAACACCAAGTACCTTCAGTTTTACTTTAGCCTGTGATGGTTCTGGAGTGGAAATGGGACCGTATTACCATGGATTTTGTGTTTGGATTGCCTACGACGCCAAAGAAGAAAAATGTTGTTTGGGTTGTGGACGATAGATTAACAAAGTTAGCCCATTTTATACCGGTGCGTACTGATTTCTCACTTGAGAAACTAGCCGATTTATATGTCTCTGAGATTGTGAGACTTCGTGGAGTGCCCTTGTCGATTATTTCAGATAGAGATATGAGATTTACATCTCGATTTTAGAAGAAGTTGCAAGAGGCTTTGGGGACAAAATTGAATTTTAGCACTGTGTTCCACCCACAGACCGATGGTGATAACGACTCGCGATATTAAGTAATAAAATTTATAAAACTAATCACACCAAAACTAACTAATATCACGATGTTAAATGCAAGCGCACCTATCGAACATTAGTATAGTTTAATGCCAAGACTGAGTTATCGTACCCAAGGGAACTAAAAGTACTAATACTTACTTCCTTTCTATTATCTAGCCTAAAATAAAAGAGGTTTGGTTGAAACTAATTCTAAAACTAACTAAAAGTGCACAAAAAGTAAATTGAGGAAAAACTTTCGGGAAAACTGATTGATATAAGCAATACTTAAGGGAGAATCCACCTAGACTTCACTTGTTATTGATTCTTGAGCTAGACGATTTATTCACTTGACTTGATCTGTAGAGATCCCTAATTTATGCTAAACCCTCCGTCGAGGCGAAGAACAACTAGGCTTAGGTTGTTAACTAAAGTTCCTTTATTAATTAACACCCTAGGTTGCATTAATTTGATCTATGGTTCCCCATATTAGGTTTGACCCTAATCCGGCAAATTTATGTCGCCCTATGTCTAGGGTTGCATGCAACTCCGCTTAATTATGGTAGATCTACTCTTATCACAGGGACTTTTGCTCCTCTGCTTTAAGCACATACGTTTCTTGAATTAATACCTAGGCTTATTAACACAAGAATTAAGCACACTAAGAACAACTCAAGTATTTATCATATAACTCAAGAATAAATAATAACAAGATTCCTCTTAGGTTTCATCCCCCTCAAGTATTTGAGGGGTTTAGTTCATAATAAAGAAAGAAAACATCTCAGAAGAATTAAGATAACAAAACATAAAGAACCCAAAAACCCCTAAAGGAATTTAGGGAGATCCTCTGTCTTGATGTAGAATTCTAGCTTCTGGGAAGAATCAATCGGCTTCCTTTGGAGTAATCCCTTACTTCACTCATTGTGTTGGCAGAAAGATGGCACTCCTATTGGGAGAAAAATAGTACACCCATAGAGTTGCCTCCTAGGGTCTTTATATAGAGCTTTGGAGAGCCTTTCTTAGCCTCTAAGCATCCAAATCTTAGTGAAATTCCTCTTCCTCATGACTAGAACACGCCCGTGTGCCACGCTCGTGTGATTTTGACAAGAGGCCGTGTTCTGGAATGCTTGGGTGGCACGGCCGTGTGGCCAAGCCGTGCTTGTCGGGGGCTAGGCCGCGTGCTCTTTGTGTTGCACGGCCGTGTGGTGACTTCTTGGGCCGTGCATTTTCACATTTTGGCTCATTTTCTCCGATTTTCGGTCCATTTTCCGTTCTTTTCTCTTCCCTATGCTCTTCTGAGTATAAGATGTGAAAAAGAAAGATTAAGAGCACCAATTCTCACTAAATTGATAATAATTCATCCAAAATATAGGCTAAACATGAGGTAAAAATATGTATAATTTAGAATTTATCAAATACCCCCACACTTAAGTCTTTGCTTGTCCTCAAGCAAAATCACATTCCCTAAATAAGAATCATTCTCCTCAACTTATAATCTTTATCAATAATGTTTCAAATTAATCCACAGGTAAGCATACAATGAAAATTCAATCAAAAGAACATTAAAGACTCAATTATTTTAAGTTGAGAATTTTATCATTGAAACATAAATTTTCTTCTTTCTCCTAAGTAGTTATAGCTCAATCTTAATTAACAGAAGTTGACATCCTCACTAAGGATTCACTCTATCCACTTGAAGTGTTTAGGGTTCAAAAATTAAGTACTCTCTAGTCAACCTGAAAAGTTATTACCATAGGCTTGCGTGAAAATCAAGTCTCCACCACTTAGATTGATATGATACATCGATCAAAAGGTCTTTTAAAGGTTGTAATGGGGCTTGGTTAGGGTGTTGTCACAGGCTGCAAAAGAGGGTTAGAATCGAGATCGAATTGAAAAATTATCTAGCTAGAAAAATCTATATCACTGGAACATATTTCCCAAGCTAATTCTTAAGATAATATCAATTCTGCCTTGGTAGCCTTAAAATAGAAATATGCAAAAACTATTTGAACTATTATAGATTACAACTGAATACATATGTTTTTTTTTAAGAACAATTCAACTATGATACACTACTTGAACAAAACTTTACAATCTGTGAGGAGAGTAAAGCTAGATAAAAATTTCAACTCAAATCTCGACAAAAATAGGGATCAAAATAATTGAATGGAATTTAACAAAAAATGGGTTATTGGTTAATAATTAGGGGTAAGTCAAAGAAAAGGTTGTTAGGCTCAATGGGGTTCACTAGGGGTTAATTTATGGAGGTAGGCTTTTGTGGAGTAAGTAGGTTAATTTCTAGGTACCTTTATCATCTCGGTATATCAAATCAATGATGTGGTCTCGACATGTATAATCAAAGCAAGTTCTAGAATAACAAATCAGTATTGACTCACTCAAAGCAATAATAAAAGTGAGCCCGAAAGAATGTATGCTCAAAAGGCTCAAAAATCTCACAAAAATTATGGCTTTTGATGTCACTCCTGCGAATTTCAAATCTCAAGATAATACTTAGAATTAGGGAAAATAACTTATGCAAAAAGTTGGAGTTCTCAAAAATTTCAACTTATCATGCTTGATTCCTTAATATTTTGAAGTTTGAATATTCAAAGTACAATCATCTATTTCTTAATTCTCACATATCAATAAAAATCATAAATCAATCAGAATTAATTCCTAAGAAGAGACTGAAGATGATGCTATTGAGAACAATGCAACCAGTTAGAAAAATTTCAGGGATTTCAAATAAAATGTAATGTCTGAAAGTAAGTTCCCCTCCCCACACACTTAAGATGTACATTGCCCTCAATGTACAAAGATAACATTAGTAGCAATATAAGCATTAGATCATAAGGTAGGGAAGGGTATGAAACTCCCTGAATTTCAGATGAATTTGAAAGACAGAGATTGGACTTGGAAGAGCGGCCAGTTGTGGCACGGTGTTCCCATTTTCGTACAGATTTGAGCTGTAGAGCTCCTTTGAAACTGCGAATGAATTTATTAGTCATGGGGAATTTGGGGCAATGGAAATTACTTGTTAAGGTGAGGCCGTTAGGAAAAATAATTAAAACAAAACAAAATATGAAAAATACTAATATTCAAATAAAGGAAATGAAAGAAAATAAAATAAAACGTGAAAAGGAAAATAAAGTTAGAAGAAAAGGAAAAAAAGAAAAAATTAGTGTTCAAAAGTTAGAATAAAGTAAAATAAAATTAAAATAAGATAAACAATAAAAAATAAAGTTAAGAGGACTAGAGAAGTCTAATCCTCTGTTGGATCGCGCGGCGGTGGTGTGATGCTCAGGTGTTGGCATATCTGCGCTAAGGTGGCGTCGATATAATCGAGGCACTGGAAGCACTGCTCCTTAAAACGATTTAGGCGCTCGGATATGCCAGCATGTGTGGCTGCCGCCTGGGTGGGTCGTCTAGGACGTGGTGGCTCTGTGGGTGCGTCCTCTACTCGTGGTGGTGGTAGGACATCATCAGTGATGTCCTATGGGTCCTCTCCCTCCTGGACGAGTCGGAACTGAAGGGGGTACCTCCTGGCCTCCGGTCGATCATCCTCATGTGTAACATCATCGCGATGCCTTGGGGAGACATCTGACCGATCATCGTGTAGGAGGATGTTTGGGCTACGGTGTTGAGGAGCCCAAAGTGACGAGCCAGACGCGTGATGTATGGCCTCATGGATAGAACGCCTCGACGGTGCCTCTCAGTCTGATGTCTCATGGCGTGTGCGATGAAGAATGCGAGGTCAATGACATGTCCGTTCACCATGCACCAGAGGAAGTAGACGTCGTGTGTGTTGACGACGCCTGTACTCTCTCGTCGACCTGTAAGAGTGTGAGTGAGGAGAGCATAGACATACCTTAGAGAGGGGACGAGGGCGGTCGCTTTGCTGACGCTAGGGTTATGAACTTGTTGCCCAGGGTGTGTAACATTATCGCGATGCCTTGGGGAGACATCTGACCGATCATCGTGTAGGAGGATGTTTGGGCTACGGTGTTGAGGAGCCTGAAGTGACGAGCCAGACGCGTGATGTATGGCCCCATGGATAGAACGCCTCGATGGTGCCTCTCAGCCTGGTGTCTCATGGCGTGTGCGATGAAGAATGCAAGGTCAATGACATGTCCGTTCGCCATGCACCAGAGGAAGTAGACGTCATGTGTGTTGACGACACCTGTACTCTCTCGTCGACCTGTAAGAGTGTGAGTGAGGAGAGCATGGACATACCTTAGAGAGAGGACGAGGGCGGTCGCTTTGCTGACGCTGGGGTTATAAACTTGTTGTCCAGGGGCGATCTCGTGCCAGCAGTCGACGGGCCTGACGTGGATACGGTGAGAAAGGTTAGGGAAGTCCTCGTTCGCCATAAACTGCTCGGTGTAGAGCCCGAGTGCAATGCCGAACTCTGGCATGCTGAGGTGTCGCACCAGTCCTCCCAAATGGAACTGGACCATCCCTGGATCGTCGAATGTATTCATCACGGTCTGTAGGTGAAATGTGGAGCAAAACTCGAGGGTGAGTTCTAAATATGTCGGCTCTATGATCTGGAAGAACTGCTCCCATGGCTCTGTCATCAGTAAGGCCCGGACGTCATCTACTAACTGTATCTGCGTGAGGGCGTCCCAGTCAATGCAGTGGCCCGTGGATATAGGGCGGGCTCGGAGGAGTTGATAGTGTTCCTCCTGCGAGGCTGGAGAAAATGTGATGAATGGGTGTCGGACCTCAGAGGTCGGCCTTGAGAAGAGCTTTCTGGCCCTTTCCTTTTCTTAGAGGTGGGGACGGCAGCCTTTCTAGCACGTGAAGATGACATGGTATCTAAAATAAAATAACATAAGCATTAGTCCTAAAAATTTGAAATTAAACTAGATAGAGAATAAGAAATGAAGAATAAAATGACAATGTAAAAATAGGGATTAACCTAAATAATAGAATCTAATCATGTTAGAACTTGTAACAAAACTAAGAACTATGGGTGTGTATATATAATAAATGTATGTAAATATGAGTTTAAATGGCAATGAAAAGGAATTCTAAGTGGCAAGCAAAAAATGAAAATAAGTGGCATGCAATCCTGATGTGTTTTATTTAATTCTAGAGTATTCATCCTAATTTTTCTAATTCCATGCTTGATTAAACATCTAGAAGAAAGCAACATTAAATATATAGATAATAAACATGAAATATAAATAAATAAAAGAGAAAAATTGAGAGAATAGAACCAAAAGTGATGTTGCACGATCGTGGGTTGGAGTTGCACGGGCGTAGGTAGGCTGAAATTGAAGGTGGTGGTGTTTTGAGGGATGTGGCGACATGATAAACGCTAATTTATACATATTTTTACCTCATGTTTAGCCTATATTTTGGATGAATTATTATCAATTTAGTGAGAATTGGTGCTCTTAATCATTATTTTTCATATCTTATACTCAGGAGAGCATAGGGAAGAGAAAAGAATAGGAAATGGACTGAAAATGAGGAAAATGGGCCAAAAATGACATAACACACGGCCCAAGGAATTACCACACGGCCGTGCCACACGGCCGTGCCACATGAAGATCACACGGTTCAGCTCTCGACAAGCACAGGCAGGCCACATGGCCGTGCCAAATCACACGGCCTTTGTCGAAGTCACACGGGCGTGGCACACGGGCGTGTTCTAGTCGTGAGGAAGAGGAATTTCACTCGAATTGGGATACTTGGAGCCTAAGAAAGGCTCCCCAAAGCTCTATATAAAGACCCTAGGAGGCAACTCTTAGGGGGTGCTTATTTCCCCACAAAGGGAAGTATTCTTTGCTGCCAACACAGAGAGCGAAAGTAGGGATTACTCGCAGGGAAGCTGATTGATTCATCCCAGAAGCCGGAATTCTGCAGCAATATAGAGGATCTCCCTAAATTCCTTCAGGGGTTTTCGGGTTCTTTTATGTTTTGTTATTTTCTTTCTTCTGAAATGTTTTCTTTCTTTATTATGAACTAAACCCCTCAAATACTTGAGGGGGATGAAACCTAAGACAGATCTTGTTATTATTTATTCTTGAGTTATATGATAAATACTTGAGTTGTTCTTAATTATGTGTTCTTCATTCTTGATTTAATAAACCTAGGTATTACTTCAAGAATTAGATGTGCTTAGAGCAGAGGAGCAAAAGTCCCTGTGATAAGAGTAGATCTACCATAATTAAGTGGAGTTGCATGCAACCCTAGACATAGGGTGACATAAATCTGCCGGATTAGGGTCAAACCTAATATGGGGAACCATTGATCGAATTAATGCAACCTAAGAAGTTAATTGATAAAGGAACTTTAATTAACAACTTAGGCCTAGTTGCTCTTCACCTTGACGGAGGGTTTAGCATAAATTAGGGATCTCTACGGATCAAGTCAAGTGAATAAATCGTCTAGCTCAAGAACCAGTACAAGTGAAGTCTAGGTGGATTCTCCCTTAAGTATTGTCCATATCAATCAGCTTTTCCCCTAAAAGTTTTCTCAATTTACTCTTTGTGTCTTCTTAGTTTAGTTTTAGAATTAGTTTAAAGAAACCCCTCTTTTATTCTTAGGCTAGATAATAGAAATAAAGTAAGTAATAGTACTTTTGGTTCCCTTGGGTACGATAACTCGGTCTTGCCACTAAGCTATACTACTGTTCGATAGGTGCGCTTGCCTTAAAGCGTCGCGATATTAGTTAGTTTTGGTGTGATCAAGTTCTTTATAAATTTTATTACTTAGTATCGCGAACGCGGATATCAAGTTTTTGGCGCCGTTGTCGGGGAACTAAAATATTACGAAAGCTTGATTTCTATTACTTTAGCCATATATTTATATTTATTTATTTTTCTTTTATTTTTATTTTCAATTTAATTTATTTTTATTTTTCTTTTTCTTTTCTTTTAAAATTTTGAGTTTTCTTTGCTTTTTCTTTTTAGGTATTTTTAGTTTATGGCTAGAAACAATCCAACAGGACCACTACTTTTTGACGAAGATCTAGAAGCAACAGTTCGCAGAAATCGCAGAGAAATTAGACGCAGTCTACATTATCCTGAACAAGAACCTGATCTAGAGCCAGAACCTACAGAAGAGATGGAAGCAAATCAAGATGTTCTACCACCTCCCGCAATAGTCGCGCCACCAGCAATTCAAGAAGAAGCTCCGCGCACTATGTATGATTATGCTAAACCTAGTTTGGCTAGTACCCAAACTAGCATTCTTAGACCAACTATTGCTGCTAATAATTTTGAGTTAAAACCTAACACCATTCAGATGATACAGCAATTGGTACAGTTTGATGGTTTACAGGATGAAGATCCAAACTCACACATAGCCAATTTTTTAGAACTTTGTGATACCTTCAAAATAAATGGCGTTTCTGATGATGCCATTCGATTGAGGCTATTTCCATTCTCTTTGAGAAATAAAGCCAAGCAGTGGTTAAATTCTCTACCACGAGGCTCAATTACCACATGGGAGCAGATGACCGAAAATTTTTACTCAAATATTTTCCTCCAGCTAAAACAGCCAAATTACGAAACGATATTTCTTCTTTTGTGCAGATGGATTTAGAAACAATTTACGATGCATGGGAGAGATATAAAGATCTTTTGAGAAGGTGTCCTCATCATGGATTACCTTTGTGGCTACAAGTTCAAACCTTCCACAACGGTTTAAATCCATCAACCAGACAAATGATCGATGCAGCCGCAGGCGAAACCATCAATAATAAAACACCTGACGCAGCTTACGAATTTATTGAGGAGATATTATTGAATAACTATCAGTGGCAAGTCATGAGGACAAAGCCGACGAAAGCCGCAGGAGTTTATAATATTGATGCTGTTACTATGCTCACTAACCAAGTAGAACTTTTAAATAAGAAATTTGATAATTTTGTTGGTTCTACGCAGGCTCAACCAGTGATGCAATGTGATGCAGCTCCAAGAAATACGTTTAATTCAGACCATCTACACAACATAGAAGCCGAACATGCCAATTATATGGGTAATAATTCTCGACCTCGAAATAATCCTTATAGTAACACTTATAATGCAGGTTGGAGAAATCACCCAAATTTTTCATGGGGAGGACAAGGAAATCAAAGACAACAGCCTCCAGTATTTCAGCAGCCACCACCACAACAGGAGAAAAAGTCGAACTTGGAAGAAATGTTCACCAAATTTATTGCCATATCAGAAACTCGTTTCCAAAATACCGAAACGGCACTAAGGAACCAGCAAGCATCTATTCAAGGACTTGAAACTCAAATAGGCCAGCTTGCTAAGCTAATTTCGGAAAGACCACAAGGTGGATTTCCAAGTAATACTGAGACCAATCCAAAAGAACAAATTCATTCCGTGAGCACAATAGATGAGGAGGTTTTAATCAAAGACAACTCAAAAAAGGAGCTTGAGGTGAATAAAGGTAAAGTAGAGGTAAGCAGGAAAAAGCCAGACATCAACGAGCACAAGCCTCGTATCCCATACCCAAGAGCGCTTCAGAAAGACCGCACAGATGAACAATTCGGTAAGTTTCTTAAACTCTTAAAAAAATTACATATTAACTTACCATTTGTTGAAGCAATTTTGCAGATGCCAGACGCGGTTAAATTCTTAAAAGACCTCTTGACAAACAAGCGGAAGCTAGAGGAGAAATCTCATGTGGAATTAAATGCAATCTGCTCAGCTATTCTTCAAAATAAACTACCAACCAAACTGAAAGATCCAGGGAGTTTTACTATTCCTTGTTTATTTGGTAGCCTAGACACAAAAAATGATTTAGCTGATTTAGGGGCTAGTATAAATGTCATGCCTTATACACTGTTTAAACAACTAGGCCTTGGAAAACCTAAGCAAACTAAGATGAGCATTCAACTAGCTGATAAAACTATTAGGTCTCTTAAAGGAATAGTTGAAGATGTGCTCGTCAAAATTGATAAATTTATATTCCCAGTTGACTTTGTTGTTTTAGACATTGTTGCGGATAGTAATGTACCCTTAATTCTTGGGCGACCCTTTTTAGCAACTGCAAGAACAATAATTGATTTAGGAACAGGTAAACTTATACTACGTGTGGGTGATGACCAAGTTACCTTACAAGCTCGAAACTCGATTACGATTGTTGATAATAATATAGTTACGAGTCCTTCTAAAAAGAATAATCTCACCACCCAACCTTCTGTGCAGGATACACTCTACATAAAGGCAACCCAATCACAAACAAGTCCATCCAAGGGAGATACACCTGAAAAGCGAACGCTTCAGATCGAGGAACTAGATGAGTGGCTGAACTATCATGAAAAACCCAAAATAGGTCACACTAACCCAGAGCATCACCAAGACGACCCCCAGGTACAAACGAATCAACTCAAGGTAGGGGATACGGTAATCTTAGGGGAAGACGATCCTCGAATCTTGAATTCAAAAGAGCATACAAGTGACATACCTTACTTCACGGTAATGAAAATCTTTCCCTATGGTACAGTCGAGATAAAACATAAGTCACTTGGCACTTTTAAGGTAAATCACACTCGACTCAAATCTTACGTTGATAATGAAATTGTAAGCAGGATAGAAGAGTATCAACTCTTCAAACCACCGTGAACGTACAAGCTCAAGCAAAGTCGAGCTTAGACTATAAATAAGCGCTTCTCGGGAGGCAACCCGAGCACTAACATAGTAACTTTTCTTCTATTTTGTTTTCAGTCTTTTTATACAGCAACTAACACCTTTGATGCAGGAAATTAGGACCATACGGCCTGGAACACGGGCGTGCCTAAGGCCGTGTGACATCTTAAAACAGAGACACGGTCGTGCACTCAGACCGTGTACAAACAGAGTAAATTTTTCCCAAAAGCACGGGAGGTCGACAAATCCCCACGGTCGTGCAACATGGCCGTGGCAACCATGCAGTATCAACACGGGCTCGCACAACACCACACGCCCGTGTCCCCAAGCCGTGGCCAACATTGTCAAATCAGACACAGCCGTGTGACTACCTACACGACCGTGCGAAAAAGTGAACAAGTTCTCCACGGCCGTGTAATATGGCCAACACGGGCTAACCCCGAGCCACACGGGCGTGTGCCTCTATTCTCCCATACGGTTCTATTTTTCTCATTTTTTTCTTTTTTTTAGTCTCTTTTTTATTTCAAATTTTATTTTTATTATACTTAATCCTTTTAATTCATTACAGTATTAGTATTTCTAGAACTTAGTTTATTATTTTTCTGTTATTTAAATTTCCATATTTCATATCGGCCAAGCCCTAACGAGTAATCTCTATCAATCGAAACTTCCCATGACGAATTAATATTTTCGCAGTTTTAAAAAGGAGCTCTACAGCTCATATTCAAACGGAAATGGGAACACCCTGCCACAATTGCCGACTCTTCCTCATAAATTCATCCTAAATTCAGGAAGTTTTAATTCTCTCCCTATCTTATGATATTATACTTCTCTTGCTATTTATGTATCTTTGTACACTGAGGGCAATGTACATCTTAAGTGTGGGGGGGAAGCTTACTTGAAATCTTTACACTATCTGTGAAAATCCCTGAAATTGTACTTCATGCATTGTTCTTAACTAATTCTCAATCTCCTATTAGGAATTTATTCTGATTGATTTATGATTTCTATCGATATGTTGAGAATTAAGATATAGGTGCTTGTACTTTGATTATTCAAACTTTAAAACATTAGGGAATCAAGCATGATAAGTTGAAATTTTTGAGAACCCCAAATTTTTGCATAAGTTATTTTCCCTAATTTTAAGAATTATCTTGATATCTGAAATTCACAGAATTGACATCAAAAGCCATAATTCTGGTGAGATTTTTGAGCCTTTTTGAGCATACATTCTTTCGTGCTCACTTTTATTATTGCTTTGAGTGAGTCAATACTGAATTGTTATTCTAGAACTTGCTTCGATTATACATGTCGAGACCACATCATTGATTTGATATACCAAAATGATAAAGGCACTTAGGATTTAACCCACTTACTCCACAAAAAGCCTACCTCCATGAATTAACCCCTAGTAAACCCCATTGAGCCTAAACAACCTTTTCCTTGACTTACCCTCTAATTATTAACCAATAACCCATTTTTGTTGAATTTTATTCAATTATTTTGACCCCTATTTTTGTCGAGATTTGAAGTGATTTTTTATCTAGCTTTACTCTCTTCTCCATTTTTAAATTTTCAAGTTATTTAGTTTGAATTGTTCCAAAAAAAAAAAAGAAAAGAAAAGAGTACATACAGTAAAATTCGATTGTAAATTGTAAATAGTTCGATAAATTTTTGCATATTTCTATTTTAAGGCTACCAAGGCAGAAATGATAGTATCATAAGAATTAGCTGAGAAATATGTTCCATTGATAGAGATTTTTTCTAGCTAGATAATTTTTCAGTTCAATCTCGATTCTAACCTTCTTTTTGCAGCCTGTGACAACACCCCTAACCAGGCCCCGTTACAACCATTAAAAGACCTTTTGATCAATGTATCATATCAAACTATAGTGGTG
This sequence comes from Gossypium stocksii, assembly GCA_020496765.1. NCBI lineage: Eukaryota > Viridiplantae > Streptophyta > Magnoliopsida > Malvales > Malvaceae > Gossypium > Gossypium stocksii. The sequence continues at coordinate 93,449,581 of CM035626.1, read as the reverse complement.
GAGATTTGATTTTCTTGCAAGCTTATGGTAATAACTTTTCATATTGATTAAGGAGTGCTTAAATTTTGAACCCTAAACACTTCGAGTGGATAGAGTGAACCTTTAGTAAGGATGTCAACTCCTGTTAATTAAGATGGAGAGATAACTACTTAGAAGGAAGGAAGAGACTTATGTTTTCAATGATAAAATTCTCAACTTAGAGTGATTGAGTCTTTAATGTTCTTCTGATTGAATTACTCATTGTATGATTACCTGTGGACTAGTTTGAAACATTATTGATAAAGATTATAGGCTGAGAGGAATAATTCTTATTTAGGAATTGAGATTTTGCTTGAGGACAAGCAAAGGTTTAAGTGTGGGGGTATTTGATAAACGCTAATTTATACATATTTTTACCTCATGTTTAGCCTATATTTTGGATGAATTATTATCAATTTAGTGAGAATTGGTGCTCTTAATCCTTATTTTTCATATCTTATACTCAGGAGAGCATAGGGAAGAGAAAAGAATAGGAAATTGACTGAAAATGAGGAAAATGGGCCAAAAATGACATAACACGGCCCAAGGAATTACCACACGGCCGTGCCACACGGCCGTGCCACATGAAGATCACACGGTCCAGCTCTCGACAAGCACGGGCAGGCCACACGGCCGTGCCAAATCACACGGCCGTGCCAAATCACACGGCCTTTATCGAAGTCACACGGACGTGGCACACGGGCGTGTTCTAGTCGTAAGGAAGAGGAATTTCACTCGAATTGGGATACTTGGAGCCTAAGAAAGGCTCCCCAAAGCTCTATATAAAGACCCTAGGAGGCAACTCTTAGGGGGTGCTTATTTCCCCACAAAGGGAAGTATTCTTTGTTGCCAACACAGAGAGTGGAAGTAGGGATTACTCGCAGGGAAGCTGATTGATTCATCCCAGAAGCCGGAATTCTGCAGCAATATAGAGGATCTCCCTAAATTCCTTCAGGGGTTTTCGGGTTCTTTTATGTTTTGTTATTTTATTTCTTCTGAAATGTTTTCTTTCTTTATTATGAACTAAACCCCTCAAATACTTGAGGGGGATGAAACCTAAGACAGATCTTGTTATTATTTATTCTTGAGTTATATGATAAATACTTGAGTTGTTCTTAATTATGTGTTCTTCATTCTTGATTTAATAAACCTAGGTATTACTTCAAGAATTAGATGTGCTTAGAGCAGAGGAGCAAAAGTCCCTGTGATAAGAGTAGATCTACCATAATTAAGTGGAGTTGCATGCAACCCTAGACATAGGGCGACATAAATCTGCCGGATTAGGGTCAAACCTAATATGGGGAACCATTGATCGAATTAATGCAACCTAAGAAGTTAATTGATAAAGGAACTTTAATTAACAACTTAGGCCTAGTTGCTCTTCACCTTGACGGAGGGTTTAGCATAAATTAGGGATCTCTACGGATCAAGTCAAGTGAATAAATCGTCTAGCTCAAGAACCAGTACAAGTGAAGTCTAGGTGGATTCTCCCTTAAGTATTGTCCATATCAATCAGCTTTTCCCCTAAAAGTTTTCTCAATTTACTCTTTGTGTCTTCTTAGTTTAGTTTTAGAATTAGTTTAAACAAACCCCTCTTTTATTCTTAGGCTAGATAATAGAAATAAAGTAAGTAATAGTACTTTTGGTTCCCTTGGGTACGATAACTCGGTCTTGCCACTAAGCTATACTACTGTTCGATAGGTGCGCTTGCCTTAAAGCGTCGCGATATTAGTTAGTTTTGGTGTGATCAAGTTCTTTATAAATTTTATTACTTAGTATCGCGAACGCGGATATCACGACACCAGTGGTGGTTTGGAGAGGAGTTTGGATGAGAGAATTTAGGGTTTGAGTGAAAGGGAAGGTAAATAGTGGCCTCTTATTTATAGTTTTTGGGTCACACGGGCATGTCACACGCCCGTGTGAGTCGTGTTTGGCCCGTGTCTTTCGAAATCCGGTGGTTTTGGAGCGCCTGGTTCGAAGTACACGCCCGTGTGGTTGGTTCACACGACCGTGGGAGATCGGGTCTTCGTTATTTACACGGTTGTGTGATGGTCTCCATGGCCGTGTGCGATCGTGTTCGTGTTTCACACGGTCGTGTGATATGTGCCACGGGCGTGTGAAATTTGACAGTGTCTTCCACGGGCTAAGGACACGAATGTGGGGATTTGTGCAAGCCCGTGTTGATGCTGCAGGGTTGCCATGGCCATATCGCACAGCCGTGGGGTGTTGTTGGTAGTCCGTGTTGAAGTCAAAAAGTTACCACGACCATCTCGCACGACCTTGAGGTGATATCGGTGGCCCGTGTTTTGGGAAAATTTTGCTCTGTTTGTACATGGTCTGGGTGCACGACCGTGTCTCTATTTTAAGCGTTCGCACGGCCTGGGACACGCCCGTGTGGGTGGCCGTGTGGTCCTAAATCTCTGCATAAAAAGGTTAGTTTGATGCATGAAAAATACTAAAAACAAGATAGATGAAAAATTATTAAGTTAGTGCTCGGGTTACCTCCCGAGAAGCGCTTATTTAGAGTCCAAGGTCGACTCTATCTGGATGTATCACGAAGGGATTTCGTGGAGCTGGAGCTCCTCCCTGTAGTTTATAGAATTCTCACCTTTGTAGTGTTTAAGCCTATAACCATTTACCTTGAAAGTACCCTGGGTTGGGTTAGTTACCTCAATTGTGCTGTATGGAAAAACTTTCATTACCATGAAGTAGGGTGTATCACTCGTATGTTCTTTTGAAATTGAGCTTCGTGGATTGTCTTCCCCTAAAATTACCTTATCTCCCACCTTGAGGTGATTTGTTTGTCCCTGAGGGTCATCTTAGTGATGCTCCGTTTTGGTGTGGCATATTTTATGTTTTTCGTGAAAGTTCAGCCACTCATCTAGTTCCTTGATCTAGAGCATTCGCTTTTTTGGTTCATCTCCTGTAGGTGAATTTGACATTATTTGTGTTGTCTTTATATGAAGTGCGTCCTGTACAAGAATTTGTGTGGTGAGTTAGTGTTTTTACAGGGACTCAAATCTCTATTTTCGTCTATAGTTTTAACTGAATTGTGAGCTCGTATGGTGACTAAATCATCACCTACTCGTAATTTGAGTTCATCTGTTTCTAAATCAATTTTTGTTCTAGCAATTGCTAAAAAGAGTCGCCCTAAAATTAAGGATACATTGCTATCCTCATCAATGTCTAAAACAACAAAGTCAACTGGGAATATAAATTTATCAATTTTGACAAGCACATCTTCAATTATTCCCTTAGGAGACCTAATAGTTTTATCAGCCAGTTGAATGCTCATCTTAGTTTGCTTAGGTTTTCCAATACCTAGTTGTTTAAACAGCTTATAAGGCATGACATTTATACTAGCCCCTAAATCAGCTAAAGCATTTTTAGTGCCTAGGCTACCAAATAAACAAGGGATAGTAAAACTCCCTGGATCTTTTAGTTTGGTCGGTAGTCTATTTTGTAGAATAGCTGAGCAGACTGCATTTAATTCCACATAAGATTTCTCCTCTAGCTTCCACTTGTTTGTCAAGAGTTCTTTTAAGAATTTAACCCCGTCTGGCATCTGCAAAATTGCTTCAACAAATGGTAAGTTAATGTGTAATTTTTTTAAGAGTTTAAGAAACTTACCGAATTGTTCATCTGTGCAGTCTTTCTGTAGCGCTCTTGGGTATGGTATACGAGGCTTGTGTTCGTTGATGTCTTGCTTGTTGTTGCTTGCCTCTACCTTACATTTACTCACCTTAAGTTCCTTGCCTAACTTTTGGTCGTCTTTGGTTAATGCCTCCTCATCTGTTGTAGTTATGGCATGAAGTTGCTCTTCAGGATTGGTCTCAGTGTTACTTGGAAGTCCACCTTGCAGTCTTTCTGATATTAACTTGGTGATTTGACCGATTTAATTCTCAAGGCCTTTGATTGATGCTTGCTAGTTCTTTAATGCCATTTCAGTGTTCTGAAAGCGGGTCTCTGACATGGCCATGAATTTGGTAAACATCTCTTCAAGGTTGGGCTCTTTCTCCTGTTGCAGCGGTGGCTGCTGAAATCCCTAAGGGGGTTGTTGTCTTTGATTCCCTTGACCTCCCTAAGAAAAATTGGGATGGTTTCACCAATCTGCATTATATTTGTTACTATATGAATTATTTTGAGATCTAAAATTGTTACCCATATAATTGGTCTGCTCGGTGTCTGTGCCATTGGCAGAAGATAAGTAGTCTGGAGTGAACATATTTGCCTGAGTTGTGTCGCACTGCATTGCTACTTGTGCCTGCGTAGAACTAACAAAATGATCAAACTTTTTATTTAAAAGTTCTACTTGGTTAGAAAGCATAGCGACAGCATCAATATTATAAACTCTTGCAGCCTTTGTCGGCTTTGTCCTCATGACTTGCCACTGATAATTATTTAGTGACATCTCTTCAATAAATTCATAAGCTGCTTCTGGTGTTTTTTTATTGATTGTTCCTCTTGCGGCTGCATCGATCATTTGTCTCGTCGATGGGTTCAAACCGTTGTGAAAGGTTTGAACTTGTAACCACAAAGGTAGACCATGATGAGGACACCTTCTCAAAAGATCTTTGTATCTCTCCCATGCATCGTAAAGTGTTTCTAAATCCATCTGCACAAAAGAAGAAATATCGTTTCGTAATTTGGCTGTTTTAGCTGGAGGAAAATATTTGAGTAAAAATTTTTCAGTCATTTGTTCCCGTGTAGTGATTGAGCCTCGTGGCAAGGAATTTAACCACTGTTTGGCTTTATTTCTCAAAGAGAATGGAAATAGCGTCAAGCTAATGGCATCGTCAAAAACACCATTTATTTTAAAAGTATCTCAAAATTCCAAGAAATTTGCTAAATGTGAATTTGGATCTTCGTCCTGCAAACCATCAAACTGTACAAATTGCTGTATCATTTAAATAGTGTTAGGTTTCCATTCAAAATTATTAGCAGCAATAGCAGGTCGAATAATGCTAGTTTGGTGGACTGAGACTGTAGCTAGGCTACCGCGGAAGAAGATAACCTCTGAAATGCTACTTATTCATAAGACATCTATAATAAACACTGAAATATTAATCTGACTCATAAAATTTCTAAAACAGAAAATATGAAATGAGTACGCGAGCAGCTCGTGGTAGGGGCCGTGGACGTGGCCGAGGTAGTGCACGAGCTGAAACTTCATCTTCGGGTCATGCGCCAGCAGCTGATATACCGATACCACCGACAACAGAGGTGGAGTCCCATGATCGAGGTGTTGGGGACGACGCCCTATCGCAAGCGATGCTTTGAGTTCTGGAAAGGGTTGCTGGGGCAAGTACCGGTAATGGATTTTGGGGATCCATTTCTGAGTGACTCTGAGCTAATGGGGCGGAATTCTTTAGGGGCGTGTCTGGTGTAGCCCCAAATGTGGCCGAGTATTGGTTGGAAGCCACCGAGCGAATTATGGACGATCTGGATTGCTCTATGGAGTAGAAGCTGAAAGGAGCCGTGTCGTTGCTTAGAGATGAAGCTTATCAGTGGTGGCTCACAGTAAGAGATGGAACTTCCGATAGTGAGGTAACATGGGAGCTGTTTAAGAAAGCCTTTAAAGGAAAATATGTTGGGGCTAGCTATGTGGACGCCCGTAGGAAAGAGTTCTTAAATTTAGTTCAGGGAAGTAGGACAGTATCTGAGTACGAGGCTGAATTTCTAAGGCTGAGCCGATATGCTTCTGGGATAGTTGCTACTGAATATGAGCGTAGCATACGTTTCGAGGATGGTCTGAGAGATGAACTAAGGGTACTGATTGCTCCGCAGAGGGAGCGTAACTTTGCTGCTTTGGTTGAGAAAGCTAAGATAGCTGAGGAAGTAAAGCGTACCGAGAGACAGAATCGCGAAAAGGATAGAAACCGCTTTCGGAGGGATTTTGGACCATCAGGTGGGGCTAATAGGAATGTTAAGAGAGCAAGAGTGGCAGAACCAGTGCGAGCGGTGCCAATGAATGCTGTCAGACCACAGGGTTGTAGGAGTTATGGTAAGATACATACGGGCGAGTGTCGGAAACGTTCTGGAGCCTGTTTTTGATGTGGGTCGATGGGGCATAGGATTAAGGACTGTCCCGAAGAACCGGATCAAGGACAAGTTATGGCTCAAAGGGTTGCTCAACCAGTGAGGGGTGGACCACCAGCTCCGAGAGGTCGTGGACAAGGTAGAGGCAGAAATGGTAATGGTCGAGGACGAGGAGCGCCTGGCAGGGGTGCTGGTTTTGCTGAGGCTCGTCAACCAGCGTTAGTTTATGCAGCTCGTCGCCGAGAGGAGGGTGATACTCCTGACGTCATAACTGGTACGTTTTTGATTTCTAGTATGCCATACACTACGTTGATAGATGTTGGATCTACCCATTCTTATGTTGCATGTGCCATGTCTGGGTCACTGGGAGTGCGTTCTGAGGAGACAGTGAGTGGGGTAACTGTACTAAGTCCTTTGGGTCACTCGGTTAGGGTAGACAAACTGTATAGAGACGTACCTATAGAGACCCAAGAAAAAATCTTTTCTGGAGACTTGATGGAGCTACCTTTCGGAGAATTTGATCTCATCTTGGGAATGGATTGGCTTGTAAAGCATAGGGCTACTTTGGATTGTACTGCAAAACGAATGAGGCTAAAGACTACAGAGGATGAGGAAGTTATGGTGATAGGTGAACGTAGAGATTATTTGTCCAATGTGGTGTCAGCATTAAGAGCTGAGAAGTGGATTCGTAAAGGATGTGCGGCTTATTTGGCATTCATAGGTCAAGTAGAAACTGAGGAACTAACTGTGGATCAAGTTAGAACCGTTAAAGATTTTCAAGATGTTTTTCCAGAGGAGCTTCCAGGTTTACCTCCGAATCGAGAGGTTGAGTTTGGGATCGACTTCTTGCCTGGTTCGGCACCAGTGCCTATTGCACCGTATAGGATGGCACCAAAGGAGTTAGTGGAGTTGAAAGCGCAGATTCAAGAACTGTTGGATAGAGGTTTCATTAGGCCAAGTGTGTCCCCGTGGGGAGCACCAGTGCTGTTCGTAAAGAAGAAAGATGGGTCAATGCGAATGTGCATCGATTATCGGCAGTTGAACAAGCCGACGATTAAGAATAAGTACCCGTTGCCAAGAATCGATGATCTGTTCGACCAGCTTAGAGGAGCTTCAGTATTCTCCAAGATTGACTTCGATCTGGGTACCATCAATTAAGGGTGAAAGAGGTGGATATACATAAGACAGCATTCAGAACTCACTATGGTCACTATGAATTCTTGGTTATGCCATTTGGGTTAACCAATGCACCTGCAGCTTTTATGGATCTGATGAATCGAGTGTTCCAGCCATACTTGGATCGATTCGTGGTCGTCTTTATCGACGATATTTTGGTCTATTCTGAATCTGAGGAGAAACATGTTGAGCATCTCCGTATTGTGCTGCAAGTGTTAAGGGAAAATGAGCTTTATGCAAAATTCAGTAAGTGTGAGTTTTGGTTGAGGGAGGTAACCTTCTTGGGCCATGTTGTATCTGCTGAGGGGATTAAGGTAGACCCTCGAAAGATTGAAGCAATTCTGGAGTGGAAACCACCGAGGTCAGTGGCAGAAATTTGAAGTTTTTTGGGTTTAGCTGGATACTATAGAAGGTTTGTAGAAGGATTTTCTGTGATGGCAGCGCCATTGACAAAACTCGTAAGGAAGAGAGTGCCATATATTTGGACCGAGCAGCAGCAAGAAGCTTTTAAGAAACTAAAGAAGGTTCTGACCGAGGCACCTGTACTGATTCAACCGGAGTCTGGAAAAGATTTTACCGTGTTCAGTGATGCATCACATGTTGGGTTGGGCTCTGTGTTGATGCAAGAGGGTAAAGTGGTTGCTTATGTATCGCGACAGCTTAAACCTCATGAAGTGAACTACCCTACCCACGATCTGGAGTTGGCAGCAGTAATCTTCGCACTTAAGATCTGGCGACATTATCTGTATGAAGAAAGGTGTATTATATACACAGATCATAAGAGTCTTAAGTACTTGTTGATTCAGAAGGAGCTGAATCTTAGGCAACGGAGATGGATTGAGTTGCTTAAGGATTATGATTGTGCGATTGAGTATCATCCAGGCAAAGCTAATGTGGTGGCTGATGCCCTAAGTCGTAGAACTGTATCTGATCTGAGAGCTATGTTTGTTCGTTTGAGTCTGTATGATGATGGTAGTCTGTTAGTAGAATTGCAAGTAAGACCTACCTGGGTGGATGAGATTAAGGAGAAGCAGTCGAAGGATGAGTCTCTGGTCTCTCGATTTCAGCAGGTTAGGGATGGGAGTACTTCTGAGTTTGGATTTAACAGTGAGGGTGTTCTATGTTTCCACGGTAGAATCTGTATGCCTAAGGATTCCAATTTGAGGCAAGCCATTCTGAATGAAGCTCATAAAGGACGGTGTGCTATGCATCCTAGAGGTAATAAGATGTATCATGACTTAAAGGAGTTGTATTGGTGGCCTGGACTGAAGCGCGAGGTAACAGAATTTGTGGGGAAATGTCTGACTTGTCAGCAAGTGAAAGCTGAACATCAGTTACCTTCTGGACTTCTACAACCAGTGAAGGTACCACTCTGGAAGTGGGAAAGGGTGACCATGGATTTCGTAAGCGGATTGCCCTTAACGCCGTCAAAGAAGGACTCGATTTGGGTGATTGTAGACAGGTTGACTAAATCTGCTTATTTCATCCCTGTACGTACTGATTATTCGCTTCAGAAGTTAGCCAAGTTATACGTGGCAGAGATTGTGCGACTGCATGGGGTGCCAGTGTCTATTATCTCTGATCGAGATCCTAGATTCACATCTCGGTTCTGGCAAAAGTTGCATAAGGCATTGGGAACGCGACTGAATTTTAGCACAGCCTTCCATCCTCAGACTGATGGTCAGTCAGAAAGGGTTATTCAGATTCTGGAAGATATGTTAAGGGGTTGTGTTATCGACTTTCGAGGCAGTTGGGAGGATTATCTACCGTTGGCAGAGTTCGCGTATAATAACAGTTATCAGGCTAGCATCCGTATGGCACCTTATGAGGCACTGTATGGGCGTAAGTGTCGTTCACCTAGTTGTTGGACCGAATTGGGCGAGCGACAAGTTCTTGGACCTGAGTTGGTAGCAGAGACTGAAGAGAAGGTCAAAATAATAAGGGATCGGTTAAAAGAGGCATCTGATCGACAGAAGTCTTACGCGGATTTGAGGCGTAGGGAGATTGAGTATTCAGTGGGTGACATGGTCTTTCTGAAGGTTTCGCCTTGGAAGAAGATACTAAGATTTGGTAAGAAAGGCAAGCTAAGTCCGCGGTTTATTGGGCCTTATCGGGTTCTTAAGCGAATAGGTCCGATGGCGTATCAGTTGGAATTACCTTCAGAGTTAAATAGAATCCATGATGTGTTCCACGTATCCATGTTAAGACGATATCGTTCTGACCCTACTCATATTCTACCAGTTGCAGAAGTGGAGGTACAGCCTGACTTGACTTTCGAAGAAGAGCCGGTACAGATTCTGGATCAAGACGTAAAGGTTCTAAGAAGAAAATCAGTCCCATTGGTAAAGGTACTTTGGCGTAATCATGGCAGTGAGGAAGTTACTTGGGAACCAGAGGAGGCAATGCGTCAGCAATATCCCCATTTGTTTGGATAAGGTAAATTTGGAGGACGAAATTTCTTTAAGGAGGGTAGAGTTGTAACGCCCTAATTTTCGGGTTTTTCTTAGATTGTTCTTATCTGATAAAATGTTGAAATGCTAGTATTTGGGTGTGTAATGCATGTTTGGAGTATGATAATGGGCCTATGGAAGGCCCATGTGTTGGTTAGGAGCTCGGCAAAATTTTGAATTCTAAGCTTAGGAGATAGGGGATCATTGAAAGTAAGGGTCTTAAGAAATTGTGTGCGAAATAAGACACAAAACAAGTCTTGGTAAAGTGGCAAGGGAGACGCCACTAGACTCCTTAAAAGGTGGCGCCTAAATGAGCTTGGAGGTCCAAGGTTCAAGCTGCAGAGGTTGCAGGTGTGGTGTTTTATTTTTGAGCTTGAGCAGGTAAGAATTTGAAGCAGAATTGAACTCTGCTTGGGAAGGAGTTTGAATCGGTCAATGAGCAAATCTAGGAGGGAGTTGAGGAGCTTTTGAATTTCAAAGGAGGTGGCCGATTTAGGGACTCTGCAAGTGTAATTCGGCTAGGGGGCTTGGTGCTTGTAATTTCAGCAATTGAGGAGGAGAGTGCCGAATGTGATAAGGGAGTTTTGGGTGCTAGCCTTTCTTTTTCTTTTGTTTAGCCGAATTGTAGTCAGGGTTAGTGTTTGGGTTCCTTTTTGTCTCTTCAGTTTGCTGGTAGCCGAATATAATACTTCCAAAATACAACCTTGTGCCGTATTTTTCCCTGTGAAATCAATTGCTCACCTTTTCTCCTCTTCAACCTCAATTCTTAGGTTCTTTCTCTTCTATTTCCTCTTTCTATCGTCCATATCTCCCTGTTTTCACCTTCTTTTTATTTTTGATCGTCTCTAAAGCTAACAACCACCCTATTGCCGATTCTCTTATTTGACCGAAACCTTACCGATTTCTCAATAGCCGTATACCTCTCTTCTCCCTATTCTCTTATCGATATTTTTCCATAACCTCTTGGCCGAATCCTTGCACCATCACTCTCTCTTTTCTTCTTTCATTTCTTAAAGCCTTTTGTTTCTTGTTGAACCGAATATTCTGAGGATCAGAACTTTATCTCTTCTTTTTGGAACCGAAAACCTTCATTGAGGGCCGAATCTCAAACCGACTCTTTTCTCTTGCGGGTTCATAGAAGGAGTAGTTGTGAATCAAGATTATACTCGTATATAAGATCTTTCTTGGGCTGATATCATAGTGGTAAGTACCCTTTCTCGTTATCATTCATATTTAGGGCATGAAAAGCCGAAACCTCTTATGGGGAGGCTAACGTTAATGACTAAGGGCGTGTTGGCCGTTCTCTTTTGGTTTGATTATGTTAGTACGATCAAGAGGCTGTGCAACTAAGGACTCGGAAGGCTAAACGCTGCGGGACAGTAGGATTTAGTCCACAATCGACAAAAAGGGGTAAGATTTCGATGCTTAGGCCACGTAGGCCGATTATGGTAAGGGTTTATGGCTCTTTGGTTATAGAATATTAGACTAAAAATTATCGTTCGATTGTAGGCTCTTCGTACGTGGATTCCGTCGTTGTTTCATCCATTAACAGGTGTGTAACGTATCTCCATCATAGACTAGGATGGCTAAAGGCCGTAATAACCGAAAACTGTGCTAAAGTGACCGATCGAAAGTGACCGAAAATCAGTCTTGGAGGGATCTAAGAGTAGCTGAATACTCTATTGTGGTCACATTGGAAATTGACGGTGGCGAAATTACAGAAGGTGCAATTTCGAACGTTTTGGTAAGTTGGGCTTCGATGGGCCAAGGTGGGCCCAATGGGCTTCCGAGCCCAAGTTGGAAAATGACCGTTAAAGACTTTCTGGTAACATGAACAATAAAAAGATGGTTAAGTTGGTAAACTAAACCTAAAAATTAGACGTAATGGACTGGAGACGAAATGGACTTAGTAAGGCCCATTAGGGGTTTTAGGCTAAAAAGGGCAAAACTGGAAATTTGGCTTAAATAGACTTCTGTGGTTATATGAAGGCTGATAATTTATTAGATTTGCACAAAATCTCTGAAAATATGAAAAAGGACTAAAATACCCTTAAATATGGAAAATTACCAAAATACCCCTAGGTGTAAAAAGACTATTATACCCCTAGGGTCAATTCTGTATGAAATGTATGATTTTATGTATCTGCATGAGTTACCATTTAATGTGAGCATATCTGATGCATGAGATGTTATATGTTGCATGCTAGTATTTATATATCTGTTGCATGGGGTATGGGTTTATGATGGAGGAAGCGTTCTGGCAGCCTCGCTACAATCTGGTGACTTTGTCACATTATTATCTGGCAGCCTCACTGCAATCTAGTGACTTTGTCACATTATTATCTGGCAGCCTCGCTGCAATCTGGTGGCCTCGCCACAATATCTGATCTGGTGACCTCGTCACAATATCTGGCAGCCTCGCTGCAAATTATATCTGGCAGCCTCGCTGCAAATATCTGTGGTGTGTAGCGGTTGGGTGGGTCAAGTAGTCTCCCCACAAGGTGTAAGGCTGGTACGGGGGTGTTATGGATGGATCTGGGTTGGGTTTTCTGTTTGCATATTATATCTTATCTGTATCTGTTATGGGCCTATGGGCTTAACCTGATTTCTGTAATGGGCCAAGGCCCAACTAATCTGATTCTGAGGCTTGATCTGTTTTGGCCTATGGTTGAGATAATGTTGCACACTGAGTTGTCAAACTCACCCCCCTTTTATTTAATCTCTGCAGGTAACACTCAACCATAGTGGGCTTGGAGCTGCGAGAGATTCGGAGTGGCCACAGCATCTGCAGAACTGGTTTTCATTTTGTTTAAAGTATTTTATTATTAAGTTATTTTTGGGTTTTATTTTGTAATAAGGCCGCTATCTAAGTTTTATTTGGTTTAATTTTTCTTTGATGATTAAATTAAATTTTATAGAATCGCTAGTTTAGGCTACGCTGGTTTCAAAATCTAAAGAACGTTTTCAAAACTTAACGAGTGAATAATATGGATAACTTAAAGGATTAATAAACTGGTTTTAACAAACTTACTCTTTTGATTCAAACCTCACTTAAGACACAACAAGACTAAAAGGGTCGTAAACTTAGTATTAGGATCGTGTGACACACCAGATCTGGTCGTAATGCTTAGGCCGGGTTTGGGGTGTTACACTAGGGGCAAAATAGTCGTTTTGTCAAAATATGAATTATGGAATGCCTTGATTAATTTGATGATTAAATTAGTGAATTTTTTTTATTTTAGATCAAGAATTATGAAATCTAGACTTAGACCAAGGAAAAGCCAAGCTAGTAGATTAATTTGAAATAACCGCCTACATTTTGTTTACCAAGGTAAGTTGTGTGTAAATAATGCAATTACATTGTTATTTGGTATTGATTAATTGACATAGCATATAATGTTTGAATGTGGACTATGAATATGCATGATGTGATTTATGAAGTAGAATCCTAATTGAACATTAGGAATAGATTGGATATCCATGCCATGGCATTTGGATTATATGTAAGCCAGTGTAAGACCATGTCTGGGACATAGCATCGGCATTGATACGAGTGCTAGTGTAAGACCATGCATGGGACATCGCATCGGCCTCGACATGTGAGCCAGTGTAAGACCATGTCTGGGACATGGCATCGACTTTGATATGTGTCAGTGTAAGACCATGTCTGGGACATGGCATTGGCACGGATAGATGAGAGCTAGTGTAAGACCATATCTGGGACATGGCATCGACCTGGATATATGAAAGCCAGTGTAAGACCATGTCTAGGACATGGCATCAACTTGATGTGCAAGCCACTGTAAGACCATGTCTGAGACATGGCATCGGCATCTTATCCTATGTTTGAGGCTTATGGATTATCCTTTAGTATTCCAAATGGTTCAACGGGAAATTCATAGTATGTTAAAAAGAGAGAAGTTATAACTATGTTATGAGTGGTACAGGTACCTGCATGAAATACATGAGTTGTGAGCTTAACCTATGTTGTATGATTAGTAAGGGATGAAAATAAGTAAGTTGTGGTTATAGCCATTTATGTATTTGCAAATTATGATATGTCGTGAGCACGCTCTTGCATGGTAAATTGTTGTTAAATTATTTACATGCAACTTACTAAGCTTTATGCTTACCCCTTTTTCCTCACTATTTTCTTACAGTGTCGCCTAGTTAGCTCGTGGATCAAAGAACATCGGAGTCATCGCTCACACTATCAACCAAAGCACTTGGTATTGTTAGTCTTAGTATTTTGAGAAATGACATGTATAGGGACTTAGTTTTTTTTTTTGTGTCATTATTAAATTTGGACAAATGTGTTGGCTTGATACGAAACTGGTCATTTTGTATGAAGCCATAGATAATGGCTAATACTTGCTTTTAATATATGCAAATGTTGATGTTATTCATGAATGAGCAAATTGCAAGGTTGAGTACATGGTGTGTCAATGTATGATTGAATGGATAAAGTATGTGATGAGTGTTGATTGTGCAAGAAGTGAAATGGCCTTGATATGTGGCTAAATTGGTCTTGTGGTTGTGTGTGAATTGGTTTTGCTTAATGAGGTTTAGGTTGGTGCAAGTATGGGTGGCAATAAGGCTTGGTAAATAGCCTTATATTGTCCACACGGGTAGGTACACGGGCATGTGTCTAGGCCGTGTGTAACACACGGTCTACCCCATGGGTGTGTGGTCAGGCCTTGTGTCCTCTACACCTTAAGTTGGCTAAGTCAGAATGCCCAGTAGTAACCATATGAGCTGAGACACGGCCGTGTGTCTCAACCGTGTGAGAGACATGGCCATAGGACATGTGCATGTGCCCAGGCCGTATGAAGTCTGCACCTTGCGTATGAAATTAAAATTCACCACACGGCCTAGCACACGGGCGTATCCTTGGCTGTGTGACCTTGAATTTTTGCTGACGTTAGAAACAAAATGTCAAGGTTTTCACACATGGGTTAAGACACGGGCGTGTCATGGCCGTGTGACGGACACGGGCCAGGGACACAGGCATGTGCCAGGCCGTGTGAAAACCTCTATAGGTTTGATGTTAGAAATTAAATTTACACAGGTATGGGGCACGGACATGTCCCAAAATGCCTAGGTCGTGTGAGTTACATGGGCTTTAAACATGGCCATGTTATAGGATCACACGGGTGTGTCGCCTCTCCACATCAACGTGTGCCCTATTTTTAGTGAAATTTTCTCAGGTTTTTTATGGTGCTCGGTTAAATCTCGACTTGCCCCTAAAGTGTGTTACGGGTCTCGTAGGCCTATATTAGGGACTATAAGACAAAGTTTGAAAAGTTTTAAATTAGAATGAAGTTTATTGAACTGGAAATGTTTAGTTGCATGTGTCAGTTAGGTAACGCCTCATACCCTGTTCCGGCGTCGGATACGGGTAAGGGGTGTTTCATAACAGTTTTACAAATACGAGTTCAAAAACATAAAAAATTACAAAAAAATGGGCATCAAAACTCTTACCAATTGAAGCTTTAAAAATGAAAGCTTGAAACCCTAATTTTTTCTCTCCTTGTCGTGGAGAAGATAAAGAAAAGGCTAAAATTATTTTTTTCTTTTCTTTACTTTAATATATATACCTAGGTTATTTTGTAAATATTTCAAATTTCTTAATTAAACATTAATTATTCACAATTAACCTTAATTAAACTTATTCATGTAAATAAATAACCATGTTGATCCACACATTAAAAAATTATTGGCTAATTTATTCATTTATCTCTCTTAATTTAGTAAACTCTACTTTATAGTTTTTACAGTTCAGTCCTTTTTACCAAATTAACTATCTAAATGATAAAATCTTATAACCAAATTTTAATTCTACTCTAATGACCTCGTAAATATTTAAACTAATAAATATTTACGAATAGACACGTCGGATTTATGGTTCCGAAACCACTGTTTCTGACACCACAAACAAACGGTTTGTTACAATTTCCTTCAATGGAATAAGCATTGAATGGTATATCGTGATACATGAAAATGGTCGTGTAGCCTCTGGTAGGGCAAAAGTTATGTTGCATACCAAATTGGCAAATCATGACAAAGGAATATGAATAGAATGAACGACATGGCTTGACTATGGACTGGGGTATGTCACTAACATGAAGAAGGTTGTCTGTATGGTCACATTGGCATGATGTACACACCAAAGGAAATAGTATTTGACATATTGTCTATCTATGATTTGTACCCGCCAACTGGCAAACTGTGTATCTACATTGAGTTGGAAAGGTTTTGTTGAATCATGTATAACCGATGTAATGTCTACTTCTAGAACTCATTAAGTTCTTCGAACTTACTTATTTTTCTTTCATTTTCAGGCCTACTAACGAAGTAAAGGAATTTCTGAAGACTATGCCAGAGGACAATCGTTGTCGTGAGACTTCTAGTATTGAGTAATATACATGGTATGGAGGTGGTGTCAAGACTAGGGGTAAGCATTCGATCAAATCGAATCAAATCAAATGAAAAAATTTCGAGTTAATCAAGTTGACGAATCGTATTTTAACATCCTAATTTGATTTGAAATTTTCTCGAATCGAGTCGAGTGAAATGGAATTCGAATCGAATATATTTGTTCGAGTTAAATTTTAAAAATAATTTTGGGTACTTGTAACCACTGTCACCCATCGTAATAAAATTTTTCCGCCATAATCAATTTTTTTATTAACTTTCATTACCTCATAATTTATTTATTAATCTTTTATATACGGGTTAGCTTTTTTGCTTGCTTAGTTGTTTCAATTATCTTCAGATTCTTATTACTATGTATTTTGGAATTAAAAAATATATTAAATGTAAAAATCTGACTTTTTAATAAAAGTTATTTAAAGATAAAATGTGAAATTGATACCAATATAAAATTTTACCACGAATATTTTATGGCATCATTAATAATTCAATTTTAATATAAATATTCAATATGACTAAACAATTCAATAATATAAATAATATAAAATGTGAAATTTAATTTAATAATATAAATAGTAGATATAAATAAAATTATTACTATTTATGTTTATGGGTTTTTTTGGGGGGATAATTTTGATTTTTTATTTGGGAGTAAATGGTGAGAAGTAAAAGTTTAGGGGGAAATTAAAATATTTTGGGAGTAAAGTTTGAGAGAAAGTAAATAGGGGGAGTAAAATTTTGGAGGGAAAATATTTAAAAAATTAGGAGGAGGGATGGTTTGGGGTAGATGGGGGGTGGGATGGGAAGGGAGTAAAAGTTTTAAGGGGAAAGTGAGAGGGAGTAAAATTTTGGGGGAAAATAAAAAGTTTTGAGGGTTTTTGGGAGTAAAATTTTGAGGAAAAGTAAATAGGAGAGTAAAATTTTAGTGGGAAATAAATTTTGGGTAGATGGGGGGTTGGAATGGGAGCAGAGTAAAAGTTTTGGGGAGAAAGTGGGAAGGAGTAAAAGTTTTGAGGGAAAAGTAAAAAGGTTTGGGAGTTTGGGTAAAAATGTAAAATATTATAGTTTGATATTCGAATTATTTGAATTATTCGAGTTATTCGAATTTGAAAACTCAACTCAATTCAAACTCAAAATTTGAAAAAAATTTCGAATTGACTCGAATAACTCGATTCGTTTAACTCAAAATTCAAATTTTTTTCGATTTTTTCGAGTCGAATCGAGTTTTGCTCACCCGTAGTCAAGACGCTTACATTTTGAAGAATGGATTTTTTGTATTTAAACTTGTGTTCATGAAACTTCAGTGAGTCTTTATGGTTATTAAAGTGTACCATTTTATCTAGCCTTGAATGACAAACTATTTACATTCTACATTCAATTAAATTGTAGTTTAAGTTAGTTTACATCAAAAATGGTTTTAAAAATATCAATTTTATGTTAGTGACACAATATTCTCGGATCCTCCTTAAGGGCCGGGTTTGGAGTGCTACAATTTGAGCTAACAGGAATGTAGTCAAGTCAAACAATTTAACTTCCATAAATTTGCTCCCATTTAATCGATAGAGCTAAATTCTTTAGGAGATGTAATCAAGTTAAACAATTTGAGTTTCACAGATTTGCTTGCACTTAATTAGGGTGTATTAGTATACTATGTATTGGTATACGTTGATTTTGTTTCAGGGTGGCAAAAGGCTTGGTAGATAGCCTTATTTTTGTCCACACGGGTAGACACACAAGCGTATGTCTAGGCTATGTGTGACACACAGTCCGCCCCATTGGCGTGTGGTCAGGCCATGTATCCCCTGTACCTTAGGTTAGCAAAATTAAATGCCTAGTGGTTACCACACGGGCTGAGACACGGCCGTGTGTCTCAACCGTGTGAAAGACACGGCCTAGCACACGGGCGTGTGCCATGGTCGTGTGACTTCAAATTGTTGCTAATGTCAGAAACAGAATATCAAGGTTTTCGCACAGGGGCTGCGACATGGGTGTGTCATGGCCGTGTGAGGGACACAGGCTAAGCACACGGGTGTGTGCCTTAGCCGTGTGAACCCAAATTGTTCATAGTGTACAAGTCAGGGAGTTACACGGGTGGAAGACACAGGCGTGTCATGGCCTTGTGAGGGACACAAGTCATGAACACGGGCGTGTGTCAGGCCATGTGAAAACCCCTGTAGGTTCGATGCTAGAAAATAAAGCTATACGGACGAGGGGCACAAGCATGTCCCTATATGCTTAGGTCATGTGAACCACACAGGCCTTTAGCACGGTTGTAACATCCCAAAATAGGGCCTAATTGAAATAGTGGTTTCGTGACCACAAATCCGAGATAGAAATAATTATTTTATAATTATTTTGAGGTTTATGTTATGATTGCAAGATAGTGTGAAAATTTCGTGAAGAAATTCTATGCATAAAGTGCTTAATTTGAAATTAGGGACTAAATTGAATAAGTTGCAAAACTTGCATTCTAGAAGCTTTTAGTATGAAATTGCTTTGTAATATTAATTAGGAGGTCTTAAATAGAATTTGACCAATTTCTAAAATTTTGGACAAAAATGGGCTTGTACATGAAAATTTTTAAAGAAAGGTATTAAGGGTATTTTAGTCATTTGGAAATAAAAAGGAATTAAAAGGGAAAAAGATGACAAAATTGCTATCATCTTCTTCATTAGCACGAAATTTCAAGGGTTCTCCATAGCTAGGGTTTGTTTCAAGCTTCCAAGCTCCATAGTTAGTGATTTTAAGTCTCGTTTTTAATGATTTTTACGTTTTTGGAATCCCGATAGCTCGATAAAGCTTATGCTAGCAATAATTTAAGCTAGGGTTCATATTTGAAAAAATTCCCATAGGTGAAAAGTGTTTATTTTGATGTTTTATAATAGAATATGAGGTTTTAGATTATGTTAGACAACTTGTGCTACTCGGTTTTGAGTAAAAACAAGTAAAAGGGCTTAATCGGTAAAAATACCTATTGTTCATAAGTGTATGTTATAGTAAGAATTTGAGGTTGTTGTTGGTAAATAAATGCTCAGCATGTCCTAAAACATAAGAATTTGGGATAAAGTTTAATTTCCGAGCCTTGGGGCAAAAGTGTAAATATGCAAAAGTTTAGGGGCAAAAACGTAATTTTTTCCAAAGTTTGAGTTAAGGGCTGTTATGATAAATGTGAGTATTAAATAAGCTAAATTGCTATTATAGATCAAGAAGAACGAAATTCGGGAGTAGATCGGGGAAAAGAAAAAGTAAAGGACTAAATTGTCAAGTTTAACCGTATTTTGTATCGAGGTAAGTTTACGGTAAATAAATGCAATATTTCATTATTTTACATTATTGTTGTTAATTTCCAGCATATATACATTTATTTTATAAGAATATTCCAAGTTGAATCAAAGATGAGACAATAGAGAAAAGTATCAGAAAGTCCCGTTTGAACTTTAGGAATGTTTGGGATAATTCGGGTTATCAGACAAGACAGGAATATTCCATGTAAGTCCATATTAAAAATATGGCTTTGGTAGGACAGGAAACATCATATGTAAGACCATGTTTATAACATGGCATTGACAGGCTATTATCAGACAGGAAAAGCCCGAGTATCCTTAATATTCCGAGAAGTTCAACGGGCTATTGTACAGGTTAGATTACAGGAAATTTTCACCAAAAGAAAGGTAAGTTATATTCACGAGTTATTAAAGAATCAAGTAAGAAAGAGAGTAAGTGAATAAGGAAGAGAGTAAGAAATGAGATGTAAGGAAAGCTTATGAAGCTTGATGATATTATGATTAACTATTAATTAGGGTGAAAGTTGTGATTTATTTACTTGTAAACTTACTAAGCTTAGTGCGTATTCTCTTTATTTTCTTGTTTTTATAGTTCTTGCCAAGCCAACTCGGGGATCGCAAGGAACGTCAGAGATATGATCACACTATCATCAGAATCATTTTGGTATAGCTAGACGTTTCATTTCGCGTATGGCATGTATAGGGACTTGGCTTCTTTGGTATGAATGTCCTTAGGATATGTTTGATGAAGGATATGTAAATACTTTTTGATGATTAGCTATTGGAATGACTAATCAAACATAGGTTTAATAGTATGTATGCCTAAATGGTAATTAACACATGAAAACCATGAAAAGGTGAAAATGGCTTAAAAACAGATTCGAACAGCAGCAGTGATGTGAATTTGAAAAATCACTAAAAATGGTACAAATGGAATTAAATAGTAAATGAGGCATGAATTTAAAGCTTAATGAGTCTATTTTCATGTGGAAGAAACAGAGTAAGTAAAAGAATTGTAAATTATGAGTTATTTGAAATAGAGTGAGACCGCTCTAGATTGACTCTGTGATCCCCTGTTCTGACTTTAAAAATTCACCATAAATTGTACACAAATAATTAGGCATTATAGTTTATATGTCTGGATTCTTTATTGAGTCTAGTTTCAAATTAAATAAACGGTATGCTTATTTGAATTTTTTACAGAGATAAAATTAATTCATAGTGAACAGAGGTCAGAGTAGTCAAACTGCATAACAGGGGAGAATTTAACTAATAAACTGTACTAATTGGCCCAACCAAAAATTCTAGAAAAAAATTAGTAGATATATATATAAGTCTAGTTTCAGAAAAAATTCTAGAAAAAAATTCTTTTGGAGATGTAATCAAGTTAAACAATTTGAGTTTCACATATTTGCTTGCACTTAATCAGTAAAGTTAAATCTCTTAAGGGTTTTAATCAAGTTAAACAATTTGACTTCCACAAATCTGCCCCCACTCAGTCTGTAAAGCTAAACCTAGTAGGGGATGTCATCAAGTCAAATAATTGAACTTCAACATATTTGCTCCTACTTAATCGATAAAACAAAATACCTCAAGAGATATAACCAACTCAAACAAATTGTTATGCATATTTGCTCCCCTTAATCGGTAAAGCTATATTCCTCAGGGGATGCAATCAATTCAAATTATTTGGCTTGCATAAAAAATTTCCTAATTAATCGATAGAATGAGGAATAAATCAAGTCAAACAAATTGTATTCCATAGATTTGCTGGTACATAATTTATATAGCCGCCCTCCCCCCAAGATACAATCTAGTCAAATGAACTAATTTTAATAGATATGTTGTTTGTAAGTGCTTAAAAAGCCATAACTTGATAGCTCAATGGTAGCTTGGTGCAAGTTTTCACCAAGATATTGTATAATCTGCCTCAGGCTTAGGGGGCATATTATTATACTAGTCCAAAAAAACAGGCCTCGTGCTTAAAATAATCAACAACTCAACACACCCAAGCTTTAAGATCATCCAACTGGCACACAATGTTTAAGCAATAATAAACTATTAAGTGCAACAAGTATATGTGACATGTATCAAGATGCAGGATCAACAAAAAGATTAGAGGTACAACCTTGCCAAACAAAGATGCTTGCTCATATCAATCACATGGAAGAAGTAGCTGGAAATCTTTACATAGGGCCCTATATGCTTTCTTTAATCATTCTCTCCCAATTACTTTAACCATTACTCGATGGAAATCCCAATGAAAACATCTCTAAGTACAAAACAAAAATAACCTCCAACCTTTTTCTTTTTTTTTTTTCCCTTCAAGAAGACATTAACAATTTTAGTCAAATTTTATATAATATAGAACTTTATTAATTTAAATTGACTCGGTTAAATCTAAACAACTAAAAGATATTTCTTATTCAAACCTAACCTCAATAACATTAATCGTAAAGGAATATATCCATTGAGGCCAAAAAATTGGAAAGTGGACACGTGGCAAAGATAGATGTCAAAGAAAATGATGTCATTTCGTTGAGCCGCCATCTTTAAGGTGCAGACAAAAATTGGAAAGCAAAACCAATAATCTTCAGTTTGAAAGCTCTGAATAGCTGGCACTTGGCGTGGGAGTAGGACCCTCTTCAAATAATCAATAAAAAATACTAACAAATAACCAAAGTATTGCCTTGGCCTAATCCCCTCCTTTCATTTCATTTTCTTTTTTTTTTTTTAATTATTCTCTCTCTTTTTTTCCGCATGACGACAAAAATCCTACATCCATATAATGCCAACCCTTCCTCCCCTCCCAAAAATTTCAATCCCCTTCTTCCTCTTTGAGTTGCTTTTGCTTCAATTCATCTCCCTTTCGTTTTGCTGCGCTTCATCTCTACTTCCTTTGTTTCAGTTTATCTTAAGCTTTCTTTTAAGTTAAATATATGAACATGAAGCATCCACAATCAAGTTTGCCTCCAGGGTTTAGGTTCCACCCTACAGACGAGGAACTCATCCTTCATTATCTAAAGAAGAAAATCACTTCCTCTCCTTTCCCTGTTTCCATCATCGCCGACGTTGATATTTACAAGTTTGATCCCTGGGATTTACCAGGTTAGAACGCTTTTTCATGTTTAATTATCATCATGCCATGTTTCAAAGCTCTTTTTTTTTTTTAACGTTGTGTTTTTTTTTTGTCAGATAAAGCTGCGTTTGGTGAGAAAGAATGGTACTTTTTCAGTCCTAGAGATCGTAAGTACCCTAACGGTGCAAGGCCGAACAGGGCAGCAGCCTCCGGCTACTGGAAAGCAACCGGCACGGATAAGGTTATAGTTACCTCTTCAATGGCAGATAGAAGAGGAGAAGTGCAAGAGAATATTGGTGTGAAGAAAGCTCTGGTTTTTTACAAAGGAAGGCCTCCTAAGGGGATGAAGACCAATTGGATCATGCATGAATATCGACTTGCAGATAACCCTAATTCCAACTTCAACAATAGACCACTCAAGTCGAAAGATTCCTCCATGAGGGTGAGCCTCATAACACTCCATTTATTTTGGCTTCCAAAATTGAATTTTCATTTCAAGAAAATGAAACCTTTTATCATATACAAGAGTGTGATTTTTTTTTTTTTTTTGGAAAAAAGAATATCTGCAAGGAAGTAAATAAAATTAGGACAGTTTTGTAGGATCTTGAAATTTCAACTTATGCTTTGATAAGTGTGATGGTGACATTGATTTTTTTTCAAAAAAAACGATGATTGCATTTTCCATAATGGATTTATAACTTCTACATGGCTGGTAATGTGGTGTAATTCCATTTGAAGTCTACCCTTTACATTTAAATATACTCTCACATTCATCATTTTCTTATTAATGTTCTTAAAAATCATGCCTGCAAATGATGAAATGATTGAAATTTCTCTGTGGCTGACATACATGAGTTCATTTTTCTCTGTTTTTTTTCCTTTCAGTTAGATGATTGGGTTCTTTGCCGGATCTACAAGAAATCCAATGCTTTATCTTCAACAACAGCAATAGGAGCAGCAACAAGTGATCAAGATCTAGAGGAAGAAGAAGCAGAACAGTTCATTAAAGATGCCCTTTTACCAGCAGCCATTAAAAGCCCTCCAACCACCAATGCCCTTCTGCCTCAGAAATCTTGTTCCTTCTCCAACCTGTTAGACGCCATGGATTACTCAATGCTCAGTAGTTTCCTGGCAGACAACCAGTGCAATGGATCCGGATATGATCCCACTTCATTCACCTTTGAGCAGCCACTAGTGAATAACTACATCATTGGAAACAACAGCAGCAGCAGCAGCAGCATGATGGTGCAAAAGCTTCCCCAGTTGAGCCCTTCGGTTCCAAACATGGAAAACAAGCTCAAGCGCCAATACTCAAGCATTGATGAGGATCACCCATCAAAGAAACTTAACAGTTCTTGCAGTTACAGTAACAGCAGCACCCAATCTGATATGACTCACTACACCTTTCTAAACCAGTCATTGTTCAGCCAGAGTTTACTCCTAAGTCCTCACATTCAGTTCCAAGGATAAAAAAGAAAAAGAAGAAAGATTCTAAATTTAAAAAAAAAAAAAAGGAAAAGAAAAGAAAACAATGATTGTCTAGGGCCCTTGGTGCAGGGTGTGTAAAGAAGGAAACGTGTGTGGGTTTTCTGTAGGAAGAAAAACATGGTTAGAAACATTGAACTCCTTAGTATGGTATCAAAAAGCTGATACCATATTACATAGTCAAAAAGCTAATGAAAAAAAAAACCAAACTAAAAAAGGAGTTAAAAAGGGAATCAATCATACATAATTTTTGTAGAAAATTTATGTAGTGGTGGAATTGGCAGATCAAATTCACACTTTGTAAACAGTGTGTTGCTTGAACTTGATGATTTGATTTTTTTTTTTTTTATGGGAATGAAAAAAAAGTTTATTATTATTATTCTCAAGCTAATCAATACTTTGCATTCTTTGTGAATCTCAAACTTTCCTACCACAAAGACAAAAGGAATCAAGATTGTCATTTCCTCCTTTTTAGTAATGACACATAAACAATTTTAACATATATTAATGGGAATTGGATGCTTAAATTGTAGATATGGATCTTAATAAAATAATCAGGTACAGTACTTATTAGTTCTTGTAATGTTAATTATTATGGGTTTGGTGTTTCATTTTGATGGTGGGATAAGAGACAAGTGAGGAAGCTGCTTCATTACTAAAAAACAAATGCGATATGGGAGCAATAAAATAATATACAAAATTTTGCAGTACCTAACGAGAATTGGAGAATTACAGGAATATCCTCTAATCATGTTTCTTTATTTGCTAATCTTGTCATTAGCTGACATTAAAGAAATCACATATAATGTCACATGATTGGTGCCTAAACCATATAATTAATTTTATAATAGAAATCGTACGTGTCACAATCAACACTAATCCTTCACATTATTAGCTTGGGTTTTTCGAGAAGATAAGACTTCAATTATGCCTGTAATTTAAGAAATGTTTAAATTATTCATGAGGGGGCCCTTCACAAAATATTTTGTGTAGAATAATTGAGGGACACTGATTGTTTTGCTGTAAAATATTCATTAGAGCTTACTTTCCCCCTAAAACCCCTCCCTCCACTCACTCTCCAAACCATTACTTTCTGCTTAATTATTCTTATAGTTTTTGTTTTTGTTTTTATTTTTAAACTATAAAACTATTTCTTTGAATCAATGTTGAAAAACCCTAGATTTAGAATTAAAAACTCCTACAATTTCATATTTATTTATTTAGTTTTTTTCGTGTGTAATATTCAACATGAGTGTAAAATTGTGAAAAATTTCAAAATTATATATGAATTTTGATTTAATGTGCAATTTAATACACGAGTTTTAATTTGGTGCAATTTTACACACAAAATTTTAATTGTGGTTCAAATGTATACATAAAACTTTAATTTTGATTCAATCATACACATTTGAAGAAATAAATACATTAATTTGTTTTTATATTAGATAAATATAATAACTTGTGTATGTAATATATAGATATAAAATGATCCTATATCAATAATTGTGTAATATTTTGGAATTGAATCAAATAACAAATGTTATGTATAAAATTGCACAAAGTCAAAATTCATGTCTAATTTTAATATTTACCCCTTAAAAATTCCACATAATCTAATTTAACCAAATTTCTTTCAGTGTATTAAACTTTACTTATTAATCAAAAGTTCCTATGATAAAAAATAAAAGGTTAAATTTTAAATCAACAAAGAAAATAAGAATTGGGAGGATAATTAAACTTAAATTTTACTTTCTCAGATTATTGGGGAAAATAAAAATTAGTCTAATTCTCATATACTAGAAATAGGAAATTAAACAAGAACTTTGTTACAAAAAATTCAAATAACATCAATCGAGTGATAGTAAAGTTTCAGATTTAAGAAATGTTGTTAGGTATTTAAAAATTCGACAAATACTAAAATCTAATTGATTTGTGATACATAATTAATATAACATATGGTGAAGGCGAGAAGTTTGCATAAAGTTAAAAGGGTTATGAAAGCTTGAAGGTTATATATTACTTAAAAGAGTTAGAGTTGATAGGTAGAGTTTGGCAGTTGTTGCAGGCAGCAGCTTGTTTTAGTAAAATTTTATCTGTTCCACTTTTCTCAACTTGTATTCAAGGTTCATTGCACTTTCATGATTGAACATCAACAAGTTTTTGAGTAGGAGCTTCAATGTACGTTACGTAAATTCGGATATTTATCGAATAAGGACATCTTATATTCATCAAACTTATATTTTAATATCCAACATCAATTTTGTTTTTGTTTTGGTTTTCGTACATGTTTTTGAGGACTCATGTATCCAACATTATTTTTTTTATTAATTTTATACTAAACATTTATGAATTTCAAGATTGATTTTTTTTTTTTACACCCAAACATATAAATATTAATCAATATTAAGAAAATACATTAAAAATATTGTTTTTTTAAAAGAGAACCCATCGAAACACTAATTCAAGAAATTACTAATTAATCAAAGTTGGTTTTATCAAATGGAAAAAAGAAATCAAAATTAGGCCTAAAATTGAAAACTTAGATATATAAAACAAATAACTTAGAAGCCCCAGTAAGGGATATTTTAAAGACTGGGCCTTACCCACAATAGTATTCCAGACCTTTCAAGAGATGATGGTGCCCAAAGTCCAAACCAAACAAAATTAATCAAAAGTAAAATTATTCCGGTTAGACATGTTCATAGTTATCCGTCCAAAATCCGAAAGTTCACTCGAAATTTAAAAGAGTTTAGACAAAAATATTATGATCAAAAAATAAGCTTGAACAAAAAAATTAATTACATTTAAAATATAAATCGAGCTTGAACATTTAAGATCCAAGCCTGACTTGATCCAATCTATTTTATAAACGTTATTTTAAAGATTAGGCCTTACCCACAATCTAGACCTTTCAAGAGATGATGATGTCCAAAGTCCAAACCAAAGAAAATAAAGTAAATTTATCCTGGTAAAAGTATTTTTTTGGGAGGGAACTGATTACATTATTTGATTTTTGAGTTTGATACTTTTGTAAAAGTAGTATTTGTATTTTTCATTAGAAATGTGGTATCTATATTTAATAAAAGTTATAAAATTGAGTATCTGAAAGTATATTTATTCAAGTTTGAAGGCTCGCTTTGAAATTTGTGAGAGTTTGAACAAAAAAAAGATTCGTTTAAAATATTAGTTGTTTAGGTTTTAAATATTCAAGTCTGAGCTCAGCCCGACTATTTTTCTAAATTTGTAATTTATATTTATTTTTATATATTATGTAATTCATAACATTTAAAAATTAAATCTACGGTAATATATAATACTATAATGTAAAGATTAAAAAATTTTAATATACCTATAAATAAAATTTTAATAAATGAAAATATTAAACTAAAATAATATAAATATTTAAAAAAATGAAAATGGACAGGCCTAAAATATGTTTGTGTTAGTTATTTAAAAATACGGCTCGACTTGGGTAAAATTTTATGTACATATTTTAGACCAAGTTAGGCCCGGAGAAGTATGAAGTGTGTTAATATTATATTTAAGCTCAGCCTAAACATGGCTCAATTTATGAGCACCTCTGCTTGAAAGAAACATTGTTAATTTTTTTTAGTATTTAGTTTGGGTTTTAAAGTTAATTTGATGAAAATTGGTAATTAATTAATAATATTAGTAATTGAATTTCATTAAATCAACTTTAAAACTCGAAAACGATCATAGTAACCAAACTATATTTAACAAATTAAATATAAAATGAATTAAATTTACAATTAACACTAAATTTATTTTATTAATAAAATCATGAAAATTCAAATCTAACAATGTTATCAATTAACTTTAATTAAATCAACTTTAACATTCAAATTAAATACTAAAAAATTAGTATGATTACATTTACATATGTAACTTTTGTTAAATTAGATGGAAGTCCATATATTTTAAAAAGCAATAAATTTACTTTCTGCCAAAAAATGTATATAATAAATAAAAAATGTGATAAATGATAGTATTGTAATACTATTTTTGTAATTTGAAAAATCCATCGAACAACATGTATTAAATATTAGTGTCAAGTAAAATACTCTAAATACGAAAGTTAAAAATCTAATACGTAAATCAATTTTGAGTTGATTGAGACATTTCTGATTTTGCATGTTAGGGTTCCAACAATATGTTTCTTGAAACTAAGAGGGTTAAAACTTAAAACAATACTTCTCAACAAATTCTCAACTTATTTAGTTAATTTATACTAAATTACGACCTATTTATTTTATAAGAAAAAAGAAAAGGTATTTGAGAGAAATTAATGCCATATTTTTAAAAGTAAATTATAGTTGACATCATTCAACTATTATTATTTTTCTTTTTTGCCATCCAGTTATGAAAAATTACACAATGGACACTCAAATATGGTTTTTTTTCTTTTTTGGTCACCCAACTATGAAAAATTATAAAATAGTCATCCAACTATTCAATTTTTTTTTTTTTGTTTCACCAGTTGGCTAAAGTAAAAATGAAAACACTCAAAAATCTAAGATAGTTGAGTGGCCAAAAAAATAAATTAAATAGTTTGAGTGACCTTTTTGTAATTTTCCTAGTTGGGTGACCTAAAAAGAAAATTATTAATAGTTGAGTGACCATTTTATAACTTTTCATAATTGGGTGACAAGAAAAAACTCATAGTTGGTGAATACTACTGTAGTTTATCCTTCTTCTTTTTTATAAAAATTAGATTAGAGTTTGATAAATAAACATTTATCCAAAAACAAAATTAGGCTTCATGTTATAAAATAAAAAGACAAAAAGAAAAGAACAAAGAAAAATAGGAGAGCAAAAGAGAGCGTATTTTATTGATCAATCAGAATATTTACAAAGCTTCTCTAAAGCCTCTATTTATAGACATAAGAGGTATAAATGAAGTAGAGATCTACTTCTAATGACATTTAGAATTTAAAGTACATCAAAACTTATCTTGGTCTTGATGGACATTCACTTAATAAGATATTCATAACACTCCCCCTTGGATGTCCATTGGTAGATAATGTGCCTCGTTAAAAACTTACTAAGATAAAAACCTTGTGGGAAAAAAATTACTAGTGAAGGAAAAAGAGTACACATATTTAGAATACGTATAATATGTTGCCTCATTAAAAACCTTACTAGGAAAACCCAATGGGACAAAACCTCAGTTAAAAGAAAAAGAGTACATCGTGTATTTACTCCCCTCATGAAAACATCACATACTTTCTCATATTCTACGTATTCAATCTTGAATACTAATTTTTCAAATGACTATTTGAATGTATTTGCTAAACATTTATATCACCATTCTTTTAAAAGTCGTGAGTGAAGAAAAATTTTAGAGGAAATATATTTTGATCTGTTCAGGAGTTTCAACAAGAATTATAACAAACTTTAATCATGATTCTTCTATAAAAATGCAAATAGGTATCTTGGATCA
This sequence comes from Gossypium stocksii, assembly GCA_020496765.1. Lineage (NCBI taxonomy): Eukaryota > Viridiplantae > Streptophyta > Magnoliopsida > Malvales > Malvaceae > Gossypium > Gossypium stocksii. The sequence goes on along the minus strand of CM035626.1, from coordinate 93,420,157 downwards.
TTTTACAATCCTCTTTCAACTACTATTGACTAAGTCAAATTTATCACATATGTTCAATTATTTCAATTCATATAAATGAACAATGTCCCGAGAATTTCAACATGCTTCTAGCATTCTAAATCTTCAAGGATTTTAATATAAACTTTACACTATATAGTGATTCATAAAAGATTGTAACAACAATCATTAGATGCAAGTTAAATCTTTTATGAACTGTCACTTTAGTAATATATCTAAAGGTTATTGTTTCCATGTATCGCCCAAGAATTCAAGTAATTGATTTGTTGGATTTACTCAATAAATAAGTGTGTCTCAATGGTTGTAAGCCTTGATTAGGAGGGTGAAATCTTGGTTTCGAGACTTGTGGGGAAGTCTATTTATTTTGTTTCCACTTGGGTTGGCCATGTAGTAGAACTGCAGTCATGTTGGGATTCTAGTTAGTGGGAGGTGGTTAGTAGTAGGGTGCTAATTTTACTCCTAAAACCCCTCAACTTTATCTCCAAGCCTCTCATTTTTATTTTTATTTTAAAAATATTTCCATTATTCCATTTTATTTCCCGACGTTCTTTTCCTCTTCTGTTGTTGTCTGTTGACTTCTTTTTCTCAAAAAAATTCTCTTTTCGATACTTGGTTGTGGGACTCTACTCTTGTTTTATTAATTCCTTCGATGGTGGTTCTTAGTGCAATGTAAGGTTTAAGTTTTAATTCTGCTTGTGTTTATTATGTTTCGATGGTTGGTGGCAAAAAGGTGTGCTTAGGAATTTGATTCTATGTATGTGTTGTTTAGGAGAGGATCGAGAATCATTGGGTTTTCCTCCGGCGACCTAATTTTTGTTGGTAGGCTGCTGTTTTTGTTTGAAGGTAAAAGGTTAATTTGAGATGTTAGGTTGATTATAACGACTTTGTGAGTCGGATTTGGTAATGTTTAAAGTGACTGATTTAGTGAGCTAATGGTCATTTTTAGGTTCTAAACGACTCGTGGGAGTTTTGGTGTAACACCCCAAACTCGGACTAGACGTTATGGCCGAATTTGACGATGTCACACGAGCGTGTTTTTGAAAGTGCATTTTCCTTAAAACTGTTCCCGTTATTATCTTTTACTTAGTTCAGGAAAATCATGTACTTTTGATTTGCTTTGAAATACTTCTTTTACGCAAAAGCTTTTGAAACCAAATTACTTTCGAAAACATTTTTACTTATGGAAAACTTGGTCTATTTTAGGAAAACCGTACTTTGTTATGTTGCAGTTTATAAAATCATAATTAACATTTCAAAATCCCAAATTAAAAAAAATAGTTCCAAAGTCTGAAGTTACAATAATTAATCCTAAAAATAATATTTAATGTAATAAAAGCATATAAACCGTAAACCAGTAAGTATGTGGCAATGGTCACTGTCGAAATCCTACAGCAGCTTAATGATATTCTAAACACAATAATACAATTCCATTAAACAATGGTTCTACATTACACCCAAAATCTACTAAGAACTCACTTACCAACTCGCTCGAGAATAATTTAATGTCTCAAAAATGAAAAGAAGAAGTGGGTTCAGCAAAACGAAAGAAAAAAGAAAGGAAAAGTGAAAGGAGAACGACAGCAAGAGGGTGGGATTTTTGGCAGGAAGCCAAAAGGAAAAGAAAAGATGAAGGGGAGAAGTTTGCAGAGAATTTTGGCAAGGAGTGCAGAATATTTGGGTAACTCTCTATTCCTTTGATTTACTCCCATTAAACCACATCTGTTGCCACTACTCAGTATCCCAGTCCATCTCAAACACCCCCACGGCATTAGCAGCAAAAATAGTGCCCAAGTAAAGACTCGAACACAAGACCTCCTCCATATCAACACTCCACTTATCCACCAGACCCAAGCCCATTCTAACAAGCTTTTACAAATAAATACTTATAAGTCTATTAACCAAAGGTAGGGTTTTATTCAATAAAGACCCAAAATTAGCCTAAACTAAGGCTTGAACTTGAGATCTCTCACACACATCCAGAACACTTAACCACTGAAGTAGATATAGATTTGTGTCACAATTTAACAGAACAAGAATTTAAAACTTGGAGCATTACATTTGGCATTGAAATCGGGTCAGGTGTGTAACAAGAAGCTCGAAAAACAGTGAACAACGAAAGCCAAAATTGAGGCTTATTGACGCCACATGGTCGTGTGCCAGGCCGTGTGGTAGGCCGTGTGGTAAGCCATGTACCACATACGGCTGTATGATAGGCCGTGTGTGACACACAGTTTAGGCCATTTTGGGTCGTGTAGGCCACACGGGCATGTATGAGCCGTGTGGGCCACACAGGTAAGGCTATTTTAGGCCGTGTGGGCTATATAGACATGTGAGCCCAAATTTTAGAATTTTTCCCTATGGTCATAAATGTCATCTTGATCAACTGTGGGCGTATAAGCCTTCAAGTATGAAATCTACTATTCTGATAGTATGAATTCGACGTGAATAACATCTAAATGCATGTAATGTGATGCGATATGTTTGATATGTCATGTATAAGCATGTTTACTATATGTTATATGAGCATGCATGATATATATATTTTGGCATCTGTTATTCTGTTATATTTGGTATTCTGTTTGTTTCTAGCTGTGGGGTGGGTCATGTATTATGTGGAGGAAGTGTTCTATGTGAGGCGTTAACTCGCCCTTATACTGGCAGCACTACTGCGATATTTCTAAAAAGTGTTGTAAATACACTAAGTGGTGTGTAGGGATAGGTAGGTGTTTTATACCCCACATGATGTGTTAGAATGGTCAGAGATGGTGTGCAGCTGATGGGGATAAGATTGTAATTTGCATGTGACTTTGATTCTATATGAGACATTCGTCAGTAATTGTTCTATTATGTATTCAATATGTGATTTTGTTTCTGTTAGTTACACACTGAGTTATAAAACTCACTCTCTCTTTGTCTATCACATTTAGGTAACCCTCAGACTTAGGCGTGTCGATGTGACGGAAGCTTAGATATGTCCACAATTCCGTAAAACGTTATTTACATAAATTTGGCTTATTTAAAATTTCATTTTGAAAGTTTTGTAATTTTTGGACTCTCTGGACATTTGGGTTTATTTTTGGATTTGGACTTCTAATTTGGGTTTGGGCATGACATTTAAGAAAACAAATTCGATTTTACAAAATGTAACTTCTTAAAAACTTCCACTACAATTTATTCAATTTATTTAGAAAATGTAAACAATTAACGATTTTAACTATTAAGTATGACAGACATTTTCATACAGAACAGGTTATAATGAGCAATGATATGCGAAGTCTTTCAATAGGCAAGAGTTAGATTTATAACTACTTTACGTAACATTTCCAGATTCGGCCATAATGTCTAGGCCGGGTTTAGGGTGTTACAATCCATCACAAAAGAATATTACATCTTTTCAGAATTAATTCCAGAACTTAACAAAAACTTCATATTTTATTCCGTTTTTGCAAAACTACTTCATTTGTACCCTTACTGGCTTTATACCTTTAGATATTTGGACTACTGATCCAAAAACTCCACGAATTTAATTGCACTTGAGTTGCGTCTTTCTATTTTGACCAATTTATTCCATATCTATATTTCTTAATAGATTTATTCAAGATACTCCTTTTATTTCATTATTTCAACAATAATATTACATGCAAAACAATTGTTGACCACTTTTATTATCGGTTCAATATTTTCTCGAATTGACATAATTTACCAAGATCTCTTATTTCACTATTTTAATCTTCAATTTCAGGTACCTGAATCTCTTCTGGAGTTTTACTTATTACTTATGTCCTGGGTTTCTTCTGAAGTACCCTCTTTTACTATATGATCATCTAGATTTATTATTTTCTTTTATGATAATTTTTATATTCGGAACTTGTAATGAGTTATCCTGGTTGAAGTTCTGGTCCAAATTACTCTCACCCCTAACTCATTCACTACAGGAAAACAGACTTTTAATGGCCTTTTTTTGGCCTTTAGCAGTGTTTTTAAGCGCCGCAAAAAACGCCGCTATAGACAACGCCGCTAAAATTTGCAGTGTTTATTTGAAAAAAAGCCGCTAAAGATCATGACTTTTAGAGGCGTTTTTTAATAAAATGTTTCTAAAGATCATGACTTTTAGCGGCATTTTTGATAAAAGCGCCGCTAAAGATTTTAGCGGCGTTTGTGAAAAACGCCGCTAAAGATCATTACTTTTAGCGGTGTTTGTGGTAAAAGCGCCACTAAAAGTCATTATCTTTAGCACCGCTAAAAGTCGTGACCTTTTTACAAACGCCGCTAACTTTGGCAGATTTGCAATATACATTTTTCACCAATATCTAACCCTTCATGCATGAAATCCAACCAAAAACAGTAAATATAGCATGAAATCCAACAAAAAACAGCAAATATAACATGAAATCTAGCTAGAAACAGCAAATCTAACACCAAAAATTATACGAAAGATATATGATATAAATTATAAATGAAGTATAATTCAAAATATTCTTACAATAATGTTAAAAGTTTCAATAAAACAAATGTCTAAGATGGCGGCTTTTGCGACTGCTAAAACATCTTCATTATATTCTGCAGTTGTAGCTGGAGTTCATCGTACTTTCTGGTCTGCTCTGCCTCTCTCGCTGCTGCCTCCGCTCTAAGTTGAGAAATTTGCTCAACTGTGCTCACTTGCATCTGAGCTATCTAGTCTCTTAACCTCTGAACTTCAGCTTGAGCTTGACTCCCCGAAGGCATATATTGCTGCTAGCTGGGTCTAAAATATTGGGTCGGGTTAACACCAGATCCTTGAAATCGAACCCGACCATACCTTTCAGGACCCAAAACTTCAGTAATAATTCTATTATCAATGTCCTCAAGATTAACAAAACTATCAGTCGAAGCAATCGATTCATACTCCGCCTTCTTATCCTTTAGTTTCTCCTAATAAATCAATTAAAGAGTTAGAAACAAAAGTTATAATAAAAAGGAATGCAACATAACTTAAAATTATTTAAAACTACTAACGACGAATTAAACCATTATAATTAAACATTATAAATATTTATAATAAATCAAATTTTATTAAGTAAATATATCATAATTTCTCCAGCTTCATATGTCATTGGAGATCCATCTTTCTTCCTATGCGTAATGTCAAAAAGCCGAAGGCGTCCAACTTTTTGACCAGACGAGAGTTCCTACAATATAGTAGTAAAAATATTACTTCATAAAAAGTTAATAATATTTGACAGAATTAATAAATTCAAAATACCTCGGCCTCAGCTACACAAGCAAAACTTTTTGACCTTGCCGTGTGCGTGAATTTTTGTTTCTGCCTGCTGCTTGTTCCAACTCACTCACGATCCTACATTAAAAAATTATTATTACATATATAGTAAATACTATAAACCGAAGTAATTATAAGAGTTTGGAAGTACGTAATACCTCACCTTTTTTTAAATTTCAAAATCTAACTGCATCTTTCCATTGGTACCTCAGCATTCCCGGTGGGACACTTCACAATTTTTATTCGAGGCTTATATCTTTCTTAAAATATTCTTTCTTCAAAGTGCTTTTATGGTCTCTCCATTTTACTCAACATTATATTTACTTAGCCTATAGCTACTATACTGTCTTTGATTTGTAAGAGACCAAAATAATTTAATAAAAAAATGGCAAACTGGATGTCAGATTATAACAGAAAAAATAAGGCAGAATACTAGATGGCAAATGTAAAGTAAGTAAAATGATCCAATATTTGAAAGGAAATGATCCAATATTTGAAAGGAAAACCAGCAATTAAATCTATACAAAATCGGAGCACCAAAAGATTAATTTTTCCAAAATCATCATGATAAAACTATTATTTATTAGAATTTTGAACTAAAACGTACCTTAATAATTTCAACAACCTGGTCTACTCCACTCTCACCAGCAAACAGATGCTGGAGTCAGAAAAATAGTATTTTTTAAGTAATTTAAAGCGAAAATGCATATAGATAAGCAAAAAAAAATAGCAACGAAACATGTACCTGCCCAAGCAATAGCTCAGCCAAAACATAGCCAGCAGTCCAGATGCCAATGGCTGTGGCGTATTCAATTGCACCAAATATTAATTTAGGTGGTCGATAGTACCTAGAATAGATGTAAGATTATAAGAGTAGCACCAAATATTAATTCAGTTGAACCAAATATAAAAACTTTATCAATATCACTACCAAATATTAATTCGAAGATTAAATGGCAGCTTCAGTTGAACCAATAGTTGCAGGAGGAGCAAGAAGCAGTAACTGAAATACAGACAACATTAATTCACTAATACTTTAATTTAAAAATAAAAAAATAAAAAAAATATCAGACAACATTAATTCACTAATACTTTTTATAAAAAGAAATAGATTAACTCACTATCCCTGTAATAAATATTAAGCATATAATGATCAAAGATGCCACTCTTGTCAAATACTTTTATGCTGCATAACTTAAGCTATTGAGGAATAAAAACAAAGCATACAAGAGAAAGTGTTTCATCATTATACCCTGTATTCAATACTTGGTAAGGGTGCTTTAATATTATCATATTCATTTTGACAGCCACAGGTATTGCTAACACCAACAAATTCATCAGAAAGCTATAGAATCAACAAATGAAACCAAGATATACGCAACCAAAACAAAGATAAAATCATAAGCACTAAAACAAACAAAACACACACAGACACATATACACATACACATACACATACATATACAGTACAAATAAAGCATGTGAAACAATCATGCACAATACAACCAGCAAGGAAACACAAAAGAAATCAAGTATCTGAGCAAAAGAAATAAATAAACTCCTAACTCGCGCCTTATCAACGCATCAGAAAAAAAGGTAAAAAAGCCCTTTACTCACTAATTTACCTACTATAATTGTATTTATGTGTTAAAAGCATAAAGCATAAGCTAAGCTAGATATCAAAAGAAACATAAACTGAGGCCGCTGAAAGGAGTGACAAGCAGAGGCCTTTCTAGAGTTAATAATTTCCCCAAAATATACGAATGAAAAGAATCATCCAAAACCAAAACAATCTAAAGAGAAAAGAAATCAACCATTAATTGAAATTAAAATGACAGAAATAGAAGAAAGTAAATACCAATGATAAAAGAGAAATAGAGAATGAAGTGTACCTTAACAATGCGAATTGGATTGCAGTACTAAGAGGAGAGAATGTTAAGCAAGGGAATCCAGAAAACTTTTTCTTCTTTGGAGAGAATGTTGCCCTTTGTTTGGTTGCCGAGAAAAAGCACAAAACTTAATATCATAACAAAGACAAATTCGTAAAGCAAAATAGAAATAAGAGAATCATGTTTCTACCTTACCTCTAGTTTTGGATTTCAAACCAGAAGATGTCAAAGGTGGATCTTTTTGTTGGCTTTGGTTGCAAATAACCGAGAATGAGACTTTGGGATATTTTATGGACTTGGGTTTTGCTGCAAATGAATAGATTGATGCAAATGAACAGGTAGAATCCGTGTGGAAGAGATGTTGCTAATCTTCAAAGTAGAAACTTTTAGGGATTTAGGGAAAACTTTTAGGATAAAACAATTAGGGATTTCGGGGATGGAGCGAGGATAAAACCCAGCATAGCGAAACGACGGCGTTTTGCTCAAAATAAAATTATGTTTTGCGGCGTTTCTATAATAGCGCCACTAATTGTTGATAAAACGAAGTCGTCTAACAACAATATCTAAAACATATTTGCGGTGTTTTTAACAAAACGCCACTAATATATATGCTTTTGCGGCGTTTTCAGTAAAACGCCACTAACAACAAAGATAAAAACGACAGCGTTTTGATAAATTTGAAACATATTTGTGGCATTTTTACTAAAATGCCACTAATGCATAAACTAAAACGACGTAGTTTTTGAACAGTACATTTGCAGCGTTTTCAACTTAGCGTCACTAAATAAGACCTATTTTGGCATTTCTATAAAAACGCCGCTAAAGCTGCTAGTATAGTCAATGGAAACGATGTCTTTTTGAATAATATTTAGCGGCGTTTTTATACTAAACACCGTTATTGTTAAGTTTTAGTGGCGTTTCATCTAAAGCGCCGCTAATGCCACTATAATTTCCACTGAAAACGACGACGTTTTTTATTAATGTAAAATTACTTTTTGTGGCGTTTGTTTAGAAACGCCGCTATTGTCTACCATTTGCAGCGCTTTTAATATAAACGCCGCTAATGATAGTAATAAATATTTAAAAATTAAACAAAATTTAAAACTGTTTATAATTTCTTTTATATTATATCTAAGCCGACAATAGAATAAAAATAGATATTTTAATACTTGTATTAAATAATGTGGGTGTAGTACAAAATGACATGAATCTCAGTAAATTCCAAATATTGCTTCTTTTCAACAGTATACCTTAAACCTTAAACCTTAAACCTCAAACTATAAACTTACACTCTAAACCCTACGTATAGTTGGAACACATAATTTTGATTTAATCATACACATTTTAAAAAATAAATACATCAATATATTTTTATATTGAATAAATATAAATATTTATGTATGCAATATATATAAATAAAAAAATGATGTTAATTATATCAATAATTGTGTTAATATTTTACAAGACTTGGATCAAATTAAAGTTCATGTATACAATTGCACACTAAACCATTGTTCATGTATGCTTTAGGGATTTAACCCATTTTGATATATATATTTTTAAATAATAGTTTATATTTTTCTTAATTAGATTTATATTCTAAAAAATCCAAAATGAACACTAAACCCTAAACATTAAACCCTAAACCCCAAACCCCAAACCCCAAACCCCAAACTCAAAACCCTAAAACCATACACCATAAATTAACGCTAAACCATGAATCCTAGACCATAAAATCTAAACCCTAAACTCTAAACCATAAACCTTAAACCATAATGAGAAGGGAAAAGAGGGGTAAATGGGAAAGAAAATAAAGAGGACATGAGTGTTTGCGTAAGAAAGAAACAAACATAGTTAAATTTATTATATAGTTATAAATTTATAATGAGGTAAGAAAATAAAAACAAATTATAATAGTATAAAAATAGTGAAATTAAGTATAATAAAAATATGCGAAACCCATATAAATTAGATTTAAAATATTTTTTAAAAAATAATTTTAATTATAAATTAATAAATATATATGTGACTTAATTTCTTATTAAATAAAATAAGACATTGTTTACAAGTTAAGATAAACAAAAAATATATTAAATTAATCCTATCTCTTTTACGATTATGTAAGAAATTATTTAATATATAAATTAAAAAAAATCAGTCACATATACCAAAACAACTTTAAATTGTTTTAAACAATATTATTTTAAATTTTTATATTAAATAATATGGGTGTTGTACAAAATGGCATGAATCTCAGAAAAATCTAAATGTTGTACACTCAGTTTTCCAACTATATCCTTTCCCTGAACCATAAATTAAGACCCTATACCCTAAAACAATAAACCCCAAATACAAACTCTAAAACAAAAATCCTTAACCCAAAATAATAAATATTATATCATAAACCTTAAAACTCTAAATTAACCGTAGCAATTAAACCTTAAATTCTAAGCCTTAAACCTTAAAATAAAATATTTTTTTTTGCTTAAAATGCCGCTAATGCCAATATAGTTCAACACCAAAACGACGTCGTTTTGCTCAACACTTTTGCGGCATTTTTCGAAAAGCGCCGCTAATGCTCGACCTATAGCGGCGTTTTACAACAAACGCCAAAACGTCGCTAATGCCAATATAGCTCAACAGTAGACTGGCCGTTTTGCTCAACACTTTTGCGGCGCTTTTGAAAAACGCCGCTAATGCTCGACCTATAGCGGCATTTTTCAAGAAGCGCCGCTAGCTCAACTGTAAACAACGTGGTTTTGCTCAACACATTTTTGGCGCTTTTTGTAAAACGCCACTAATGCTAGACCTATAGTGGCGTTTTTCAAGAAGCGCTGCTAATTTTCAATATATAGTGGTGTTTTCCTAAAAACGCCGCTAATGCCAATATAGCTCAACGATTCGTGCTCAACCCTTTTGAGGCACTTTTTGAAAAACGCCAGTAATGCTCGACCTATCGCAGCGTTTTTTTCACAAATGCCACTATAGCTCTAACCTTCTGCAGCGTTTTTATTTTAAGTGTCGCTAAAAACGCCGCTAAAAGTCAGTTTTGCTGTAGTGATTACAAGTTATTATTTATCCCCCCTAATATTGGGAAAACTATCGAATCAAAATAGTAATCACAAATCGTGTCATAATTGAATCTCCAAAACATTCAAAATATCTAATAATACCAGGGGTGAGCAAAATCGATTCGACTCGAAAAAATTGAAAAAAATTAGAATTTCGAGTTAAACGAATCGAGTTATTCGAATTATTCGAGTTATTCGAGTCAACTCAAATTTTTTTTCGAATTTTGAGTTCGAATCGAGTTGAGTTTTTAAATTCGAATAACTCGAATAATTCAAATATCAAACTATAATATTTTACATTTTTACCCCAAACTTCCAAACCTTTTTACTTTTTCCTCGAAACTTTTACTCCTTCCTACTTTCTCCCCAAAACTTTTACTCCCCTTCCATCCCAACCCCCCATCTATCCAAAATCTATTTCCCACCAAAATTTTACTCTCCTATTTACTTTTCCTCAAAATTTTACTCCCAAAACTCCTTAAAATTTTTTATTTTCCCCCAAAATTTTTACTCCCTCCCACTTTCCCCTGAAAACTTTTACTCCCTTTTCATCCTACCCCCCATCTACCCCAAACTCATCTCCCCAATTTTTTTTAATATTTTCCCTCCAAAATTTTACTCTCCGTATTTACTTACCCTCAAACTTTTACTCCCAAAACTTTTTATTTTCCCTCTAAACTTTTACTTCTCACTACTTACTCCCAAATAAAAAATCAAAATTATCCAAAAAAAAAACCCATAAACATAAATAGTAATAATTTTATTTATATCTGCTATTTATATTATTAAATTAAATTTCACATTTTATATTATTTATATTATTGAATTGTTTATTCATATTGAATATTTATATTAAAATTGAATTATTAATGATGCCATAAATTATTCGTATTAAAATTTTATATTGGTATTAATTTCACATTTTATCTTTAAAATAACTTTTATTAAAAAGTCACATTATTAAATTTAATATATTTTTTAATTCGAAATTCATAATGACAAGAATCTGAAGATAACTGAAACAACTAAGCAAACTAAAAAGTTAACCCGTATATAAAAGATTAATAAACAAATTATGAGGTGATGAAAGTTAATAAAAAATTTGATTTTAGTGGAAAAATTTTATTACAATGGGTGATAGTGGTTACAAGAATCCAAAATTATTTTTTAAAATTTAACTCAAACAAATATATTCGATTCGATTCGATTCGAACTCTATCTCACTCGACTCGATTCGAGAAAATTTTAAATAAAGTTTGGATGATAAAATAAGATTCGAAAACTCGATTAACTCGAAAATTTTTTATTCGATTCGATTCGATTCGATCAAATGCTCATCCCTAAATAATACAATGAGACTTGTAATTAATATATATTCTGAACTTTCTTTGAGGATTCACTCATCTTTGTGCATTGTGGTGGAGCAATTGGAACATATACGTGTATACAAAAATTCTAAGATGAGAGTATTTAACCCTTGACTAAAAACCAATTGTAATGGAGAGTATTTATAATTTAATGGCTTGATGCGTACAACACGTAAATCAACATAACCACATGTTAAAATAGGAAGTTTATGTGACAGCCTTAAATTGACCCTAGTCAGAATGTGGTTTCGGGACCACAAAACCGAGTCACAAAAATAATTTAATATTTATTTTTATGTCTATTATATGCGTCAATTCATGTGTGAAATCTTTGGTGTTTTAATTTAGTCTTATAATTGTGAATTGCACTTAAAAGGGCTTAGTTGTGAACTTTGAAAGTATGCTAGGTAAATGTGTGATGACTAACAAGTGCATGCAAGTGAAATGGTGGAGTTGCATGTCAATTTGACCTATTTATTTTGAGTGGCCGACCATGACAAGTTGCCTTCCACCAATTCACATTTTTATTGTATTATTAAATTGAAATTTGATTAGAAATAATGTAATAAAAAAATAAATTAAATAAAAGAAAGATGAATAAAACAAAAAGAAAAGAAAGAAAGTGTTCATCTTTCTTTGTTTTGGTCGAAACTTGTAAAGGAAATGGGAAAGAGATGTTAAGCTATTCGGTCACCATTTCTATGCAAATTTAAGGTATGTTTCATGCTAATTACTTGAGATTTTGTGAAATTGAGTTAATTGTTAAGTTTTCTACTTAGCCCATGAGTTACGTTGTGGCTTGAAGATGAGAAGTGTATTCAGCTAAGCTAGTTAAAAATGAAAATGAATGTTGGTGGCTAGGTTTGCCATAGGAAGAATCGGTTGTTCATGATTGTGGGAGCTTAAGGCCGAATGTATATGGGGGAAAAATTATATGTGTTTGAGATCTTTATCTTGAGGAAATGAAGTCATGAATGAGGTTAATAAATATTAGAAAATAATTGAAATTTTGTTGATTTTAGTAAGAGATTGCCGAATGTGTTGTGGAAATTTTAATAATTAAAATGAATGACATTCGGTCATGAGAGGCTTATGTTTTTTAAAGGATATATTGATTTTTTTTTTTAAATGATTTAAACATTCCATTCAGTTGTAAGCATAAAAGTATTGAAATTATAAAAGTAGATTGTATATACATGATTGCTATGGCCGAATGTACTTGGAAGGCTAATGGTGAGTTTTTGTCATATGAATTTAGTTGATAATCTTTAGAAATTGAAAGTGAAATTTTGGTATTGATGTATGTATTGCTGAATCAAAAGCTAAGGTGATGAATGATACATTTCGGCCTTGACCATAATGTGCTTAGATTATTATTTATTAATGTTGTATTGATGAATATTTATATGTGGATATAGCTTAGTTAAATTGTTGTCATAAGTGAATAAAATAAGTAAATTAAATAGTTTTATGGCATTTGGCTTTAGTGGTCAAATGTGTTTAAATCCATACAATTTTGGTTTTGTTATTAAATGGAGAAAGTGAATGAATAAAAATGTCTAAATTGAAATTCTGTTAAGGCAATTAGTTTGGAAAATTTTCATGTTAGTTAATTATTATAATGGTTTAGTGATAAATTATAGAGAATAATTTTTCCTATAATCTATGTGTAGATGCCAAATATGATTTAGAAATTAATGAATGATGGTGTTTTGATAATTTGTTATTAAGATCGTGTGTGTGTTTAAATTTTATGATATGTATGTTTTTAAGTAAATTGCCTAATTGAAAGGTGATTAATTAGTGAATGATCTTGGTTAAGTGATTAAACGTATCTATTTGTTTTAAACTTAGCTCAAGAGCAAAAAGGATTGAAGTTGGATAGGGGAAAAGAGAAAGTAATTAAGTAGTCGTTCCACAACCGTTCAAATATATCCGAAGTAAGTTTTGAGTAGTCACACTTAGTTTACAATCGATGATGTCTCGATATATGTATGATGGATGTTTTTGTGACCTAATGATTTTATTCGAATAAGACTATATGATAAATAATTGTGTACATGGCTTATAGCCGAATGGTCACTATGAGTTAAGCTTGAATGGTGAATTGGATTTATGATGTTTGTGTATGACTTTGAATCAAAATTTAAATGATGGTGTTCATATGGTATTTATATCCGAATGTAAACAACGATTACTAATGTGATATGATGATTGAGATATGTTAATATATGATTAAATATGCATGATACTTAATATTATCCGGACTTAAGGTCCGCAGGCTATATGCTGGAATATTATCCGGACTTAGGGTCCGCAGGCTATATGCAGGAATTCTATCCGGACTTAAGGTCCGCAGGCTATATGCTAGAATATTATCCGGACTTAAGGTCCGCAGGCTTATTGCTGGAATATTATCCGGACTTGAGATCCGCAGACTTCGTGTTCGTATTATATCCGGGTTTAAAGACCCGAAGGCTAAATGTTGGGATTCAAGTAAGATTTATGATATTGAGCATTCGCAGTAATAACCACCAAATAAGTATTATACAGTTAAGATGTTCAGGTATGTATTACATACTCATTTGTGTACTGATTTCATAGTGAATCAATAGCATCAAAGAGTATATATATATATATATGTATGTGATTGGTGGTTATATTTACGAATATGAGAATGATTTAATCGGTCATAGTATATCTGTATACGAAGTATATGTTAAATTTTCTTTATGTACTTATGTACATTCAGTCAATGATCTTGTGAACTATTAGTATCCAAGTATGTTACTTAAGTGTGAATGATTGTTATATCTACGAGTAAAACAATGACCCATTCGGTAAAATGTTGTTAATATATGAGATTATTGATTTAAATGTATCGTATGAACTTTAAGTAGAAGAAAAATATGTGCTGAGAAATCTATATACATGTTTATGTGTATTCGACCATGAAGCAATTTGAATTGAGAATAAGTCTGATTAAATGAATGTTTCGATTTTCGATAAGTCTTTAAGTGTTTGTGATGCTTAAAACTTACTAAGCTTTGAAAGCTTACTCTATTCTCTGTTTTATAGATTGTTGATTTTGGCCACCGACTCGGGGATCGTCAGCTGTTCGTCACACTATCGATCTTTTTAGTACAGTTATATTTTGGACTCGATATGGCATGTATAGTTTAGGCTGATGATAACGATGTTTTGTAATTGTAAATATTTGGCCATACGAAAATGGCATATGACTTAATGTCTTTGTGTATTTCATTTCGATCTATGTTTATGTTTACCGACTAGGTGAATGAGATAATTAAATGTTTAGTTCGGTAATACCTCTTAGCCCTAATGCGGCGAACGGATACGGGTTAGAGATGTTACAGTTTAGTTCTCATAAATAATGATTTAGATATTAATCAGATGCGTTCAATTAATAATTTCTCTAAACCATTATGTGTATAAATAAGAAGCTTTTACGAAAGTTTTTCAAACTCAATCAATAAAAGACTGAGATATAAACTCATCAGTTTTAGCAATATGAATTGTCTTAATTGCATAATATGAAATTAATTATTTAAACAAGCAATCTTACAAATGACAGGTTGCAAGTTTATAATGTATATGTGATTATGTTGTAGATGCATCTGCCAGGAATCATATAATATCAAAATCATCCACATAGTGGATGAATCAACCCATATTCATTTCAGAAATGCAAGACATAAAATCTCAACTTTAGCCAGTGAGTTTCTAACAATCAATTTTCATTGAGAACAAGCAACAAATGAGAATTCTTTAAATTAAAGAATCTCCTAGTTCTTTAATGAATGTCCATATGAATTCTCAATTAATTTTTGCATCATATATGATCTAGGATGCTATAACTGGTCACGCCAAGTAGTAAATGAATTTGTATCAATAAACTTCTGGTTTACTTTAACATGCATGTCAATTGTACTAATAATATCAATATAAATTGTGACAAATTGATAATTTTACTGTCATTCCTTTTACTTTGTATCCACATATACGTATTGTTATAATGTTTACTACTGAAAATGTCTAAATCAATGTGAAGTTTATAATGTCACTAAGTCAACAAAATAAATATAATTTCCAAACAATTATATGCAATATTCACTTCAGAGAATATGTCAAAATCTTCAAATGTCCAAAAAGAAAAATGATACCATAATGAGAATATTATATAATCTTTTCCTCATTCACAATCTCAATATGATATCCATTATTAATATCTTTTAAAACCAATGGATTAACCATGACAAGATATTAATATATCAACTCTTCTAGAGCTTTCAACTAATTTTATACTATCAAATATTGAAATAATATTTGTTTGTTTCAGTACCAAATAAAATAAATATTTTCTATATGTAATGATAGACTTCATTACTACATTCTCATATCTTTCCTCAAATAATATTAACAGAAATAAAATATTTGGTCATACGCCACATATGTGGCCAATAATCTTTTATATCACATTGATAGCATAAATTATCTTTATCTTTTGAAGAGTTATATTGAAAACTATTATTGTTCTCTTATTTATTACTATGTTCCTACTTTTAGTGGTCTATAATTATATCTTTTATTTTCTTTATGTTTACATTCACTTCAGGGAATGCAACAAATCTAGTAAGACAGACTTCTAAACGCCTTCATTGATTCTTTATTTCATAATCACCATCGCAAACATACATGGATTTCAAATTAAAATCTTTCTAATTATGTTGTAATGATTAGTCTCCAATTATAATAAATATAATATAATAAATAAATTATAGTAAAATATATCTAAATCTTTAACATCGTCGTCATCACCCACGTAAGGATTATGTAAATCTCTTTGGTTAATGATTACCTATAGTGTGCAAGCCGTAGTTGAAGATTGAAATAGTAGTAGCTCTAAAAGGCAATCGGCAATAGCTTGAGCAGCAAATTTGGAGTGATCGGCTATTGCATTGGTTGTTGCTTGAAAGTGGTCGGACTTGGTGAAAGGGAAAAAAATTGTGACTTATGGAGAAAAACAATTAAAAGAGAATCGTGCTGATAACGAATTATAAAATATAGAGATATAGAGAGAATAAAGAACAAATAAAATATGGGAAACAATAGAGAATGTATTTTTTTGATCAATGAAATATTTACAAAGCTTCTCCAATGTCTCTATTTATAGGCACAATAAGTATAAATGAAGTAGAAATCCACTTCTAATAACTATTATAATTTAAAGTACATTAAAATTTATCTTAATCTTGATAAACATCCACTTAATAAGTTATTCATAAAACTTCGTACTTTTTGTTTTGATTTTTTATTTTCATTTAAAAAAATTTTCTAATTTCTATTTTTTAAAATTGAAAAACACATTTGATAAATGATGATTTATTTTTAATAATAAAAATACGGAAACATATTTAATACACCATTTTTTTATAATATAAATATGAAAAATAAAATAAAAATTACTACGATTTAAACTAGGGTAAAATATTTCGATATTTGAAAATTGTTGAGGAAAAAAAAGAAAATTTTTGCGTTTAGGGCTAACTCCCTAGTTAAATTTAAAGTAAAAAAAATCAGTTTTACAAAATATTTTTATTGAAATCAATTAAAACAACTTATTATGGTTTTCTAATTTTCACATTTTTTTAAATCATTTTCAAAATTTTTAATCAAACACATTTTCTTTAATATTTTTTATTTTCCATTTTTCAAGAAATTGAAAGTGAAGAAAAAAATAAAAAGTTATAAGTGAAGTGGGTAATTTTATAAAGTAGGGATCCACTTACACAATGTAAAAATTAAAATAGTTTTGCACACTTCCATAGTTATATATATGGTTAATATTTTAACAATCCAACCATTGAATTTATCAATATAAATGTACTTGTCATGCATGTAAATTTCAAACTGATATGATATCTCTATCATATTAATCTAAAGTACAATATATATATATATATATATATATATATATTCAACGGTTGAATTTTTTTTACATAAAACAAATACCTAGAAGTTTTAAATTTACATCAAATTTGACATGCATGATCTACATGGCTAGATCATAAAATATAACGGTTTTTTCGTTAAAATATTAATCATATAAATAGTTAGGGAAGTGTGTAAAACTACTTTAGGTTTTACACTGTGTAAGTGGATCCCTTCCCAATAATTGTAAAAATTGAACATTTATATTATTATTGAGCCCTTTATTAAGTTAATGTCACAAGTCAGCCAAACATTAACTCGATTAGAGAAATTATGAAAATGGAATTTCATAATTACAATAAGTTATATTACTTGATGATGCTTTATTATTTATATTTTAAAAACCCAACAAAAGAATGCATATAGTGCGATTTGGAACCATGTCAATTGTATTAATAAAACATTAAATTTACCACTAGACAAAAGCTTTACTTTAATGTGCACATTTTATTACCTCCATCAATAAAATTACAAAAATTTAATAATGTTGTTGATTAAGTTGGTATCAGAATTTAATCTAATTTTTTTTATTTTAATATCGTAAATATTTCATGTGTTATTATTAATTAGTTTCAGACTATACATTTCAGTATTTATTATAAGTTATTTTTAAACACACTTTTGTTCTAAATACATGCATGTGATAGAATTTCTTATTAGTAATGTTATTGATTGAGTGTGTGTCACAAGTTAAGTCAAAACCAACTTAGGATTGATGACAGCACCATGATAAACGATTGTATTTATTTGGTATTCTTAATATGATGTATTTATTTATTTAGATTTCATTTTACTTACTTAATATAATTTTTTTAATATTGTAATATTTCATGTGTTGTTATTAAGTAATTTCAAACCGTACATTTATGATAGAATTTTTTGTTATTAATAAAAGTATTTTAAATTTTATGTTAAATAATATTTGCATCCTTCATCTCTTTTTTATGAAAAATAAAAAGAATAAATTGAATTAATGTCTAACTTATGTTGATCAAATAGAAATTTTTCTGCACATTGGAAATTATATATTTAAAATATAATGGTGTGTTTAAAATAACATAAAATAGATAACAAAATGTATTGTTTGAAACTAATTAATAAAAGCACATGCAATATGTATAATATTAAAATTAAAATATTAAATTAAATTGTAAATATATTTGATTAAGAATATTAAATACACTACAATAATTGTTTATCATGATGTTGTCATCAATCTTGAAGATGTCGAGTTAACTTTTGACACAAATTCAATCAATAACATTATCAATAAGAAATTTTATTTCATGGGTATGTGTGCGAAAACTAAATATTTTACACAATATATATGTTTAAAAATAATATACAATAAATAATGATCCGTAAGATTTGAGACTAATTAATGATAATACATTAAATATATACTATTAAAGTGAAAAAAATGATCAAATTGTGAGTAAAACGAAATCCAAACACATAACTACATCAGGTTAAGAGTACTATATACAATACAATTGTTTATGATGATATTGTCATCAATCTTGAGTTCCTAAAATTAAAATACATGGACTAAATTTTAATTTTTTTAATAAAATCTGTTAGTGTGATATTTTGAAATAAAAAAATATACTTACATGGTAGCTATGTAATTAAAAAAATAACGTTGTAATGAATCTAAATTTAATAAAAAAATTAATAGTGTTAATAGTTAGACTTAAATTTTAAAATAAAAAAATTTAATCAACTAAATTTAAAAAAATTAAATCAACTAAATTCCTAAAACTAAAACTACACAAACTAAAATTTTAATTTTTAAAGAGTAAATAGACTTAATTATACCATATTTTAACCATAGGAATTGGTTAATATTGATGTTGGAGTGAAAGAAAGGAAGGAAAACCGTAAAATGTATTTGAACTAAGAAAATAAGAATGAAAGATATTTTTATTTTGGGTTTTGGTTTTGGGATATGGGCGTAGTCAGCTCCTCTCAATTGAAAAAAAAAATATATTTAAATTATTTAAAATTTATAAAATTTAAATTAGTAAGGATAAAATTATATTTTAAGCTTTTTTAGTACCCTTTAAAATTTAATTTAATCTTTTAAAAATTATAAAGCTATAAATATTAAAATAATCATTTATTTTCAACCCAAAAAATTTTAAACTTTACCCCTCACTATTACAGAAAGTATATATGAAAAAAAGAGTACAATGATAATGACAAGCTTCATAGGAAAAGAAATTAAGAAGCTGTTTTGAAGAGCTCATGAAAAAAGAAACGACTCTTGCAATTACCAATCAAATAACAAGAGAAAAAAGAAGAAGGGTTGGCCTTATTCAAAGGGCTGACAGTTACAATTTAAGTGGTACAGCAGCTGGCAATAATTTGAAAAAAAAAAAAAACATGCTAAAAACAGGCAGATTAACAATCTGCCTCGTTTGTGACAAACCCAAGTTTATGTGAAATAACAAATTAACTAATTTAAGGTAAGATTTGTCAAAATCAAGATTTTGAGAATGAAATTGCAATTTTCTTATATATTCACGAGGTTACTACAAAAGGATTTCTTACTCTCCTGTTCTTTAACTTTTAATCCAGATGGAGTACTCATATGGTGGAGATCACTCTCCAGTGCCCATCATCCAACTAATTCCCAAGATAATGAAAGACAACGCAATGACTTTGCACCGCCGCACCAACCAGGATATGCTGCTGCATTGCCTCACCAACCTGGATATGGTGCCGCACCACCGCACCAACTCGGATATGGTGCCGCACCCATGCACCAAGCTGGATATGGGGCAACACTACCACACCAACCAGGATACGGGGCTGCACCACAGCACCAACCAGGATATGGGACTGCATCATTGCACCACCTTGGATATGGGGCCCCACCGTCGCACCAAGCCGGATATGGAGTTGCACCGTCACACCAAGCCGAGTTTGGAGCTGTACCATCGCACCAAGCTGGATATGGGGCTGCACCGCTACACCAACCCGGATATGTGGTTACACCGCCTCACCAAGCCGGATAGGGGGCTGCATTATCACACCATTCAGGATATGGGGTTGCACCTCTTCACCAACTCGGATATAGAGCTGCACAACACCAACCTGGATATGGAGCAGCACCGATGTACCAACCAGGATATGGTGGTAACTACCTACCGCCTGAATATGGTTCATACAACTACATAACAACACCAGGACATGTTCAACCTTGCGGCCATTGAACTAGTGAAGGGAGGTTTGATCATCATGGTCATAACCGTCCATATTCCCCATCTATAACTCACCATTCATCCTATCCTGGTTCTGCTTCCAACCCCTCCATGAAACCTACAGTCAGAATATTTTGCAAATCTGATCCAAATCTTAATCTTGCAGTTAGAGATAACAAGATTGTGCTTGCTAAAGCTAATCCCTCCGATGAACACCAGGTATGTAACTGGAAACTATATCAGCAAAATAGTTTTTGATTATGTATCATTTTTTACCGTCTTGCATATAGTTTGAAAGCTTGTTTACTTCATATTCAACAAATTAGTTAACAACCCGAAAGTCCATTTTGATTCTTAAAGCTTAAAAGGAACGCAAAGAAATTGATCCTATTTTGATTTGCATTTTCCTTTCTTTGGTTGCTATTTTAGCTTTGGTACAAGGATGATCAGCTCGGGTCCAACGTGAAAGATGAAGAGGGTTTACCTGGATTTGCTCTGGTTCATAAAGCCACCGGTCTGGCCCTCAAACATGCTAGTGGAGCTACTGAACTGGTAAGAATTGTTCATTGCCTTTTGTTTTTCATTGCTTGAAAACTTTTGTTGATACATGCAAGTAGTAGGCATCTACAGTAAAATATGCGATACACTGTTTGCTCATTCATCATTATTTTTTTATTTTAAGCTAGTAAAAATTAACAACATTCTTTATTTATTAACTTCAAATTTGCATTGAAAAATGTTTTCTTTCCTCTACAGGTGCAATTAGAACCTTTCAAGCCATACGAATTTGATAAGTCCCTGATGGGAGTGAGGGCAAGGTGCTTGATAATGAAGGCTATAGAGCTATAAGAATGGCTAATGACATTTACCTAAATATGGATGCATACCTAGGTGATCGCCCTCAAGTCCAAGATGGCAATGAGATTGGGCTTTGGGAATGGAACTCTGGAAATAACCAAATATGGAAGATATCACCACATTGTAAGTTTCTTAAAAACTAAAAAGAAAAGACAACACGGTAAAAAAATCTAGAAAATGTCACAAACTCTTCACTCGGTTCATCCAACTACTTGTCAGCACCAGGACATGAAAATAAAGTTGTCATGCGAGTAGTGAAGGAAGACTTGAAAGTCATGGTCACGATGGTCCTTATTCCCCATCTGACACCGACCATTCCTCCCACTTTGATTCTGCTTCCATCCTCTCCAAGAAACCTGCAGTAAAAATATTTTGCAAATCTGATCCAAATCTTAATCTTTCAGTTAGAGATAACAAGGTTGTTCTTGCTAAAGCAATCCCTTCGATGAACACCAGGTATGTAACTGGAAACTATATCAGCAAAATAGTTTTTGATTATGTATCATTTTTGTCCCTCTGTTCTAAAGCTTTTTAACTTCATATTCAACAAATTAGTTAACAAACCGAAAGTCCATTTTGATTCTTAAAGCTTAAAAGGAAAGCAACTAATTTGATCTTATTTGGATTTGCATTATCCTTTCTTTGGTTGCTATTTTAGCTTTGGTAAAAGGATGATAAGTTTGGGTCCAAGGTGAAAGATAAAGAGGGTTTTCCTCGCTTCGCTTTGGTTAATAAAGCCACCGGCCTGGCCCTCAAACATGCTAGTGGAGCTACTCAGCTAGTAAGAATTCTTCATTGCCTTATTTTTCATTGCTTGAAAACTTTTGTTGATACATGTAAGAAGTAGAGGGCATCTACATTAAAATATGCGATACACAGTTTGCTCTTTTGCTCATTATTATTATAATTATTATTATTATTATTATTATTATTATTATTATTATTTTAAGCTAGTAAAAATGAACAACATTCTGAATATACTAACTTCAATTTTGCATTGAAAAATATTTTCTTTCCTCTACAGGTGCAATTAGAACGTTTCAAGGCAAACGGATTTGATAATTCCCTGATTTGGAGTGAGGGCAAGGTGATCGATAATGAAGGCTATAGAGCTATAAGAATGGCTAATGACATTCACCTAAATATGGATGCGTACCTAGGTGATCGCCCTCAAGTCCAAGATGGCAATGAGATTGGGCTTTGGGAATGGAACTCTGGAAATAACCAAATATGGAAGATATCACCACATTGTAAGTTTCTTAAAAACTAAAAAGAAAAGACAACCTAATAAAAAAATCCTAGCAACTGTCTCTTACTCTTCACTCGGTTTATACAACTAATCAGCAGTGTCAGGGCTCGAAAAACATGGTGGTCATAAATTTGGTGATGGAAGGTCTGATTGTCATGGTGATGATTGTTCCTACTCCTCATCTCACACTCACCATTCCTATCATTCTGGTCATGCTTCCAACCTCTCTAAGGAACCTACTGTCAAAATCTGCTGTAAAGCTGATCCAAAATTAAATCTTTCGGTTAGATTTGACAAGGTTGTTCTTGCCAAAGCCGATCCCTATGATGAACACCAAGTATGTATCTATCAACTATATTAGCAAAATAGTTTTAGATTATGGGAATTTTTTTTATTTTGGTTAGATTTACCTTATTTATCCACTTTTCCCCTCTTGCATAGAATTATAAGGTTTTTAACTTTGTATTTAACAAATTAGTTAACAGCCAAAAAGCCCATTTTGATTGTTAAAACTTAAAAGGAGGGCAAAGAATTTGTTCTTATTTTGATTTTCATTTTACTTGCTTTGTTCGCTATTTTAGCACTGGTTTAAGTTCGGGTCCATCGTGAAAGATGAAGAGGGTTTCCCCGGCTTTGCTCTGGTTAATAAAGCCACTGGATTAGCCCTCATGCATGCTTGTGGAGCTACTCAACCAGTAAGAATTATTCATTGCCTTGTATTTTTCTTTGCTTGATAAGGTTTGCTGACATCGGTAAGAAGCAAAAGACATCCTCATTCAAAAATGTGATACATTTTTCCTCTCTTTTATTCAATTTTTTCTTGAGTCAGTAAAAATGAACAACATTTTGAATATATTAACTTTACATTTGTGTTGAGAAAAAGTTTTTTTTTTTTTCTTCTTTGTAGGTGCAATTGGCATGTTTCAACTCAAATGATTTATCCCTAATGTGGAGTGAGAGCAAGGTGATTGATAATGAAGGCTATAGACGTATAAGGATGTTTAATAACATTCACTTGAACATGGACGCATACCTCGGTCATGACCCTGATATCCAAGATGGCAATAAAATTGTGCTTTGGCAATGGGAGAATGGAGATAGCCAAATATGGAAGATATCATCGCATTGTAAGTTTTAGCAACCGAGAACTTGGATAAACATGATCATCAGTTAAATGATGTAGCCAATTAAGCTCGATTACCTTCATTTCTTTTATGTTTCTTCCAGTAATCAGTGATATATGCAGGATGGTTGCAATGCGGTGGAGTCAGTTTGGTGATCCAATAGCTTGAAAGGACCGATTGCTACTTAATTATCTACTTAATATAAATATATGTTGGAAAGTACTAAATATCTCCTGGCTGCATAGTTTCTGTGAATGCCTGCAAATTTATTTTATTCAAATATGCTTCTTTTTTCTTTTTTTTTTTTGTTTTTTGGTTGAGCTCATTAGTGGAGAAAATGAATACCAACCCAAAACAAATCAGTTGATGAAGGATTCAAATGAAAATTTCTTCATTTGGCAAAACAATGAAGATTTAATAACATT
Source organism: Gossypium stocksii (assembly GCA_020496765.1). Taxonomy (NCBI): domain Eukaryota; kingdom Viridiplantae; phylum Streptophyta; class Magnoliopsida; order Malvales; family Malvaceae; genus Gossypium; species Gossypium stocksii. The sequence goes on along the minus strand of CM035626.1, from coordinate 93,395,681 downwards.
TTGCTATTGCTAAAATATGTGCTGCCATCATCTTGTATGCTTCTGCACACTATAATTAGTTCTGAGTTTTTGAGATCAACCTTTCCAAACAAAAGCTGAACACTCTCTTTCAGATAAAATATTATGAGGTCTTTAAATATTAAAAAATGGGTACAAACTTAAACTAATCCTATACATGGCCTGCCTAAGATGATGCCAACTAAAAAAAAGGTATGTTGAGGACCCAAACATAAGAAAAGGCTCTCCTTTCTCTCACCTTTTCTTTTAAAGAATCTTTATTAAAAGATATAGATGATGGTAAGGTTACTCCTACTTTAACTAATAATCGAGTATTTAATCTTAACTCTAAGTATAAAATAAATTTAAAATTAATAAGCAGTTTCTATTTATAATTTATAAAATGCAGAGAATTGATTATTAGACTAGACAGCTTAAAAAAAATTCTTATATTATTTTCTTGTCATTTTCGTGTGCAAATATATGAATCTTTAGCATGAAAAAACTTTAGTTGATATTGCCAAGAATGACATCAACGCGGATAATCTGTTTAATTTAAACAGTAAATAGATTGGATACATTGTGTTTTTTCTATCTGTAATAATAATATTCCATAATGATTAATGTGTAAAGAAGGGTGTTCACATTATTCATATTGTGATTTAACCTTTATATGTCATAAGTGTTTGATTTATCTTCACACCTCATTATTACATTTACTATTTCTCATTTCATCATAAAAACATATCCCACTTCACAATTCACAATATTCTCATTTCAAATTATCCTTAAATTTTAAACCCTTCTTATATTCTTAAATTATTGAAATTATATCAATTAAGTATTTCTGTTGTTAATTTAACTGTTAAACGGCACATCAAATCTTATATGACATAATTTAAAATGAAAAAAATTAAAAATAAATATTTTGAATTTAGCGTTATGCGACAATATTCTATTTTTCTTTAAAATTTTCATTTTAAATTTAGCTAGATAAGATTTGGCATATCATTTAACATGTTAAATTAACGGTTTTAATAATGATAATATCTGATTGATATAACATCGATAGCTTAAAAATGTAATTAAAATATTTTAAAATTTTAAAACAAATTTAAAATGAATGTCATAATTTAAAATAAAAACTTTATTCATAAATCACAATCTTTTTCATTTTTTATTCATCTCAAAATGTTGTGAAAGTTTTGAATATTAATGTAAACTCAGGTGGATATTGACTTATTTTCAATCTAATATAATAATTAATTTTAAGAAATCTGATGTTTAAAATTAATCATGATTGAAATGTAGCTTAATCATTTGCAATATCCTTCATTTGATTAAGTCTTAATGAATTGCTTAATCTTCTTTTAATTTCTTGACTTTTTTAAGGAAGATATTATCTACAGTCTACCAAAATTAATATTCAAACCATCTAATACTTTCAGTTTTCTAAAAAAAATAAAAACAAAGTGAAATAGAAGAAAATTTTGTTAAATAAAATATGTCCTTGTAATTTCACATGGATAAGTATAATTCTTTTATTTATTTTTGAAATTTTAACATTGCACCAACAGAAATTCTTGAAATTTAACTCTTCAAATTCTCACTAATTAAATTATGTAAATAGTCACCTAATTATGAGCATATTTATATGTTGGTCATTCAATAATGAAAACTTTAATTTGGTCACTAATATTTACAAAATTTAATTTTTGCTTGACATAACTTTTTTATTGATACAATAACAAAGATAATTTCTAGTATTTACATATTCCATTAATTATTTCACAACTCTAAAAAATTAAAATTTTAAATTCTACAAAATTATCATTCCTAGACAATTCTCCATCATTGCAAAGGTGTCCGCGACAACCCCTTTTTGTTCTTTTTTTTTTTTTCTTTTAACCCATATTGGAACTTTTAAAGTGCTTTTTTTTTTTTTGTCTACTATGATAATATTGCCTTTGTTTATATTTTTTTATAAAATGATATCTATAAAAAAGTTATTGTTGATGAAGTTATCAGAGCAATTTCAACCGCACTTGGTATTGTACTATTAGATAAAATGGGTTTGAAAAACATAGCAGAAAATAAATTTAAGAAAAATCAAAATTTTAAAAAAATTTTTAATACAAGATCTTCATTATGATATCTAAAGTAATAATTAATTAATTAAAATTGTACATTTTCGATTTATCTAGTATGAGCGCTTCAACCAAGTAGTCTTCACCGTTATCCTCAAGCTCACGTCTGTCGAGTGTGGGCTCACTTCGAATCAAAAAAATTTCACAAAAATTACCAAGGGGTAATTTTATAATTTCTCTAAACTTTTGGGTCAAATTGTAAATAAAAAATATCTTTAGAAATTTTCTAAAATAATCTCTTTAGATAATTTTCTCTCTACAACTTTCTCTTAAATTCAAGTGTGTGTAAATAATAACCCAAGACACTCTTTATATAAGAAGAGTTTAGAGAGTTCAACTGTAATTAAACTTAATCATTTTAATATTAAATTTAATCTAATATTTATCTTGATAAATATTAGATTAAATTTAATATTAAATCTTATCAAAATAATAGAATGTTTATCTACAAAATAAACATTAAATTAAATTTAATATTAAGATAATCACTTTAATATTAAATTAATAAAATACTATTTAGATAAGTATTAAATTAAATTTAATATTAAACTATTAAAATAATATTATTTTTAGAATAATTAATCTAAAATTAAATTTTCTGGTGAAATTCCAGTAGAAGTTTAATTCTTCCACTGCTCAGCCATTGACGACCAACCGCCGGTAGTCATCGGGGGACACTGCCGTCGCAGCCACTGGCACTATCATGTCCAATGATGCAGGTGTGACACCCTTCCAACACCCAAAGCTAGTTCGGTTCAGGCCAATGACAACCCGCCCAATCTGGTCTAGCCACCAGTTAGACCGTCGGCCCAATTTCACGTACTAGGTCTAGTTCGACCAGTTTTTAGGTCTTGCTCTCGATTTTAGGCTCTCAGACCCAATTTACGATCTCAAGTCTAATTTCAAGTCCTATTGGGCCAAGTGTCTGACTTGAAAATTAATTTCCAAAAAATATCATATTAATTTTAATTTATTTGATTAATTTAATTTTACTTGAATAAAATTAATTTTTCAAAAATCACTTAGATTTTTCAAATTAATTTTTCTAGAAAATTCTTTAATCAAATTCTTTATTTTAACAATTCTCACGACCACTTAATTTAATTCCACATCAAATAAATCAACTCAATTAAATTATTCCCAAAGTCATAAAATTTTCTTTTGATTCAAATGTAGTTCGATCGAGCTTTTGTTAAGCTAGCAGAGGGACCAATCGGACATATACAATTATTGCAATTATGTCCAAAAGCATAGTTCCGATAATTCGTAATTACTTAATCATGGAGTCAATCCACAAGAAATACCATAATTGAAAACTCCTTATTGTATACTCTTTACGGAAGCAATTCATCTAACTGCTTTGTCCAATGACCTTGTCATGTGTGTGTTACCCTCATATGATATCCTTGATTCATTTGAGTTAAATCTGTTCACTCAATACAATCATATTTTATCTCATTGTCACTATTGTGTCTTCTTAATGATTAATATAATCACTGTCAACAAATGACTATGATAAATTACTCATTCGAGGACGAGCAACCTGTGGCCATGTTTTATATTCATTAATCCACACAATGCCAATGAAAGGATATAATTAACTTTTTAATTGATTTATGAATTCTACTGTTGCTAGTAAATCCATGCCATACACAAGTCATGTACCCAACATGCCAGCTATGGGCTCAATCATGTTTAGAGCATAAGCCTTCATTTATATCAAAGTACATGAATTGCATACGCATAGTCAGTGACTAACTCAGGATTTAGGTAAATTACACCAAGAATGTCACAAGTAAATTAATTCACAAACGGATTCAGAATTAATTCATCTTGGGTCCAATCCAATGTATCATTCTACCAATTAATACCTCTATGTCTCTACTCATAGAGTCAACTACTTTGATAGTTAAGACTAGTCATCTCCCCAATTGAAATTGTAGACGACATAATAATCCTTCTTAGTATTTGGATCAAATGCTCACTTTGGTTCTTTTACGAGATTACAGACTCATTTATATTATCTATTGAAGTAAGTTGTATTTCTCGCAATGTAAACATTCTTTACAATGCCACTTATCTTCAGTTTGAATTTTAAACAATCAATGAGCTAATATTTGTTTGTTACAATTTCGCTATGCATGCAAAATATGAAAGACATAAATACAAATGACATAATACTGAAATGTGAAATTAACTTTATTTATTTATTCATCATTCAAATAAATAGAAGACAGTTATATGTTTACTACAATATGGACACATTTCCCAATACGTGCAACCTTCATAACTTGCCCTACTTAAGATTGGCGATATTTTGAAACAAAACATTTAGGCTATAATCTTTGTTGATATTTTGAACGTATGATGGCTCATCTTTGAAGATCAATCTATATAAAGGAACATATGTTGAAGATTGGATCAAATCAGATCAAATAATTGGATCATTTGGTTTCAAGAGATTGAATTAAATTACCTTGAAGACTTCTCTTAGATATCTTAAAAGTATCTTGAATATCTTGAAAATATCTTGGACTTTGTTATGGATATTGCTTATACTCCTTTAACTTCTACTTTGATAGGGTGGTTAATTATAATTGATTTAGAATGTTAGCAAGTTGAAAAACAATATATATTATTAAAACTTGTATAGGTTATATACTAAGGGTTTAGCACATAATTGTTCATTAGGGATTCATTATTGTAAGTTTATTTTGTATGTAAATTAGTGAATCACTTAGTTTATAAACTAAGTTTTCAAGGGGAAAACTTAATGGAAAGATACTTAGACTTTAGATGCAAAAGTGAGGTTATTATACCATGGTGTGATAGGACTTAAATCATTGTTTGTATGAAAGATAATGTAGTATCTCTCTAAGAAAAGTTTTGTAGATGTAGGAAAATCAAACTATGTAAACAATTTTTCCGTGTTCAACTTTTTTTTTTTTATTTCTAAAAGCAATTGCACTATTCATATGTTCTTGCAACTATCGATTGTGTTTTTTCATATTGGTATCAAAGCCTCTCACTTAATAGGTCACGTGGTTTTCTTAGTGTCGATACTTACTTGAAATGGAATGATCACCTACGTCTCATCCCTCAATGTTTGGTGCTGTCAACTATACCTACTGGAAGGCTAGAATAAAGGTTCATTAAGTTGATGGATGAAAAAGCTTGGCGTGTTGTTCTTCTCGCTAGGACCCCTTGCTACAGAAATATTAGGGGTGAATACTAAAATTAGAACTTACTTGGACTACAAAAAGGAAAAACTAGTTAATACAAATTCAAAAGCTTTAAATGTAATTTTTTGTGGAATGGATGAATAGAAGTTCAAAGAATGTCCAAGTGCACAATAGCTAAAGAGGCATGAGGTATTCTCGAGATTTTCTATAAAGGAATTAACATCATAAAACAGTTAAAAATACATATGTTGAGCACTAAGTTTGAGACTTTAAGATGCTGGAGAATGAAACCATTGGTGCATGCTATGCAAAGTTATGTAACATATCCAATTAAGCTTTTAACCTTGGGAAATAGTGCTCAAATTCCAAACTTGTGAGAAAGGTACTAAAATCTCTACTTGAGAGATTTGCCATCAAAATCATTGCCATTGATGAGGCAAACAACAATGATAACATGAGAATTAATAAGCTTATTGGATCTCTGCAAACTTTCAATATTAGTCTAGATAAGTCAAGAAGAAGCATATCCAAGGGAGAAAAAAGCATTGCCTTACAAGTGACAGGAGTAATTTCAACTGAAGGTACCATTACTACTAGAACTGCAGGAGTAGATAACAGGAGACATCTAAGGAGAAAACGAAGGGCATCCATTGTCATTTGGGCATATACAAGTTGAATATGCTAACACTTTAAAGAAGAAGAAGAAAAAAACTCATGTGTGTAACTTAAAATGATGAGGATTCTTCAAGCAACTTAGATTTAGATGAAGAGCTTGAGCTTGGAATCATCACTCTGCATCACTTCATCAAATGTGAGTGGATCATCATCTTCATGTTCAATAGCCTCAGTGTTAAAAACATTTCTGCCAAACTCGAAAAAAGTAGACCTATGAGAATGTTATCTTTTGGATCGTTGTGAAGCTAACACTATCCAGATTATTATTCAGTAATCTTTTATTCGTTTTTTAGTTTGATTATTTGGCACGTATATAGGTGGTATATATATGTGTGTGTTAGTGAGAATGTTGGTTTGAATTGAACTTTAGTAAAAGATTGATCATGAAAGTTAATGTTGTGTAAGTATAGGTATATGTTTTTGCAAAGTGTCAATCGATATATATGTGACATTTGAATAACCTATTAAAAGTGAATTGACATGGTAAGTAATGATATTGAATAGCTTATAAGCATGTTAGTTTAAATGGTATGATTTGTTGTGAAATGGTGCCAACTTGTGGCATATTGGTTTGATTGATATTAGGAATGTATGAATGTGTGTTTAGAAGTTGCTTTATGTAGATTTTGTGCAGGTTTATAAGCACCAAATGAGTACATTTTTGTTTGGCATAAGATGAGTATCAAAATTGTAGTTTTTTTACATTTTTACCTTTAGATATCGATACCTTAGTAAGAGTATTGGTACTTTACCAATACTTTACAAAGTATCAATACATTGGACTTTGTTTTGTTTTTACAGAAGAATCAAAATCGCAAAACGATATCGATGTTGGATTAGGTATCGATACTTTGTAAAAGGGGTATTAGTACCATATGACAAGTATCGATACTTGTGTTTTTATGAAGAATTTTCTAAACATCGAATCTATAAATGGTATCGGTACCATTTCAGAGGTACCGATACCTATTCTGAAACTTTGGAAACTTTGCAATTTGATTCTATTTCATGTTTGAATTTTGTAATTGAGCTTTCGTAAGCTTGATCAAGTCTGAGAAACATTGTGTGGCGTATTTATGAAATGTTATGATTATGAATGCTTGTATTTGGTAAATCGATTATTATATGTTGTAACTATTACGATATGGACCGTAACATCTTGTAACTTAGACCTGACGATCGAGTCGAGCGAGGGGTGTTACAACCCTAGTATCAATACTTGGGTTATTGCTTGCCTAAGTGAGGCCCCCAAATGACACTTAAAGACCTATTTGAATAATTTTTTTTGTAATTGTTTGTGGATGCTTGGATTTATTGTATGAATTATAAAAGTTGTATACGACTAAGAAACACTTAAAAGATAGATCAATCAAGGTCACTCCAATGACTAATGTAATGTTTTTTGTCCGGCCAAGCTTTTAAATTAGGTGATGGGTGTTATAGAAAGTCGTGGGTAGGCAATTTTAAGGGTTACAAGTCATTTCTCTATTGACCACAATATTGTGTAAACACTCCCTATGATGAAGGTAACATTAGACTAAAAGTTTAAATATAAGTCATCTTTGGCACCATTGTTAAATGACATAGGGGTGTTGTAGAAAATTTTAAGTAAACTCTCTAGTGCCTTGAAAGAGAGTCCAATAAGGCCTTAGTCCTCCCATCTATCCTTCACATTAGTTAACAATTATTCTTCCTCTTCCCTTGGAAGGGGGACTTGGATTAGGACTTGATAAGGAGAGAATGGGTCACCTTGTCTTATCTCTCTGTAAAGCTTGATATTATTTAACCTCTCGTAGTTTACCATAATCAATAGTTCAAAACTAGTAATATAATCCATGATTAGATCAATCTACTCCATAAGAAAAATGAAGTTTGCAACTTTGTACATATAAAACAATGCAAAGTTTCTTTTACTTCTTTTTCTATATTGATCTCTCATCTAATCTTTTATAACAACTTTAACTTAATTTTTCAAATCAAAATATCATAATTTAACTATTTATATGTTTTCTTAAAGACTTTATATATATATATATATATATATATATATATATTGTAAATAAAGTAAATTAATCCATTACATTAAAGTTGTGTTGTTCTGACCATCCTTGATCAAGTCATCATGAACAAAAGATAAGACATAATCAGATGGTTTTATATATTAAATAAAAATATCAAAATTTAACCATTTATCTATTTTCTTAAAGACTTTATATATTTATTTAGTAAACAAAGCAAATTAATCCATTACATTAAAACCATGTTGTTCTGGCCATCCACAACCAAGTCATCATAAACAAGAGACAAGACATGATAAGATGGTTTTATATATTAAATCAAAATATCAAATTTTAAGCATTTATATATTTTCTTAAACATTATATATATATATATATATATATATATTAATTACCGATAATTTATCAAACAACAGTTGAGTTAAGGACATTTTCTTTTCTTTTTAGAATGATTCTAACTAAAATAACATCACAACCAAATTACATTAAAACCAAATTTATCCTTTAAAATTTGAAATAAAAGTAAAAGTGGAGAAAGATGACATTAAAACCAAATTTGTGACTTAACCAATAGTTTCATTTTATCATTTATCAAAATTGACATCTAATTAATAATTTTGAATTTGAATATCTATAAATACATCCCCTATCTACAAAAAAGAGTTTTTTCTTTCTCAAGGTTGTGGGGTATATGTGTGTGTGTGTATATATATATATATGAAGTTCTTGGTCCCCAAGCTAGAAATTGCCTTTTTTTTTCTTTTCTAGAGCATTAGATGCATTGTTCTATAAGACATTGAATTAAGAAGTCAAATTGGTTTGATTAAAACTGCTGTGATGTTAGAATTACTTTTAGTTAAGCTTCATAAAGACGATTATGTAATCCAACAGTTGTGATTAGGTTCTCCAATTGTTAGAAAACATCATTTTTATTCATAAGAATTGCATATATATCTTCCCATTTCAACACTAAACCCCAACTTTTCTTTTGGTCAATTGTTAGACACATATGACAAGATTTGGTTAGTAAAAACCTTTAAAGTAGACAAATTATATGGAACATCCTTTGAATATATTTTTTCAATTTTAGTAAACCAAAAATATATTTAATTGAAGGTTTAATCATTAAACCATACTTAACAATATCTCCAACGCTCAACTAATAGTAAGGAAGAAAATTACTGTTCAAATATTTTAGAATATAGTATTTGATATATACTGTTAATGTATTCTTTTTATTCCACGAGTAGTCTTAAAAATTGTAATGTATACTTTTTTAATATTTTATTATATTTTATAAGACAGTTGTCAATCCTACAACTCTACTTAAACTCAACAGATAGTACTGTATATATGATTACTGAAGATGAAAGAAATTTATTTCCTAAGAAACTTGAAAGAATATTAGCCCCCATGCAGCTTCTAGAATATTTTTTTATTAAAATATAGATTTCTTTTTTCAACTTTAACTATTTATTTATTAAATCCAAATAAGCCTTTTAAATATTTTTATTTTTGTAGCAAGATAAGCTCTTGATTTTGAATATATTTCGGAATAAATTCTTTGCATGACTTAAAATAAAAGCTTAATTAGATATAAGATGAAATGGTAAGAAAAATAAAATAATATAAAAAATGAAATTACATGGTTTCATTGAATCAAAGATTAGGTTGAAGGTGTGATATATGAAATTTCCGTGTGTTTTAGTTGCAGGAAATATTATAGGTTTGAATTTTAGATAACAATATTAGTTAGGTAGGGCTTGAATCCCCTCTATTATTCATAGGTAAACTGAAATTAGATTTGGAATTGATGAATGAAACAGTAAAAATGGTTAGTTTGTGAGCATACCTAAAATTTGTCCTTTGGTTGGAGAGCCACATGATTGGAATATTGGTATGAAATTCACAAATTTATATGTCCTGTTTGTATTTAAAATCTTAGATACATGAATTACCTAGTTGAATCTGATAGTCATAATAGAATGTGCTACAATCTTTAATTAATCAAATATTCACGAAATAAATGACTTGAGGAAGAAGATTCATATCAAATCTAAATCTAATCTAAATATATTTAGCTACGTTTAAAAAGGGTTGTTCAATTTAATATAAATAGTTAATTTCCACAAATTTCACTTCATCAAAATTCCAACTACAATTTAATGTGGGGTTTACTCATTAAACCAAAATTAAGTTAATTTAAAATCTAAATCCAAGAAATCCTTTAAAAAAACAAAAAAAGCGAGTGAAGGCCATGTGACTTAAGCAGCAATGTTATAACAACTAAATCAAAAATCACAATAAAAAAGAGAAAGGATTTTTTTTTCTTGTCTTTAATCTAATTTTTTACCCTTTTCCTTTAAAATAATAATAATAATTATTATTATTATCAATTGTGATTTAACCAAATGTTACAAAAAGACTGAACAGTGTCCAACCAAAGAAAGTGGTGAAGAAAAAGAAAAACCCGAGATGGCGGATAAGATGATGATCGCAATACAAAGGAAGAAAAAGAAAGGAGGTCTCATTTTTCAAAAGCTACGCGGTGGAGGCTGGCAATTGGTTGGTATCCCCATGTTTTCATGCAACAAATCAGGGCTTCATTTTTTTTCCCCTTTCTTAATACAATATTCTCTCCTCCAATTTTCTATTTTTTTTTTTATAAAAAATATTCATAACATATTGTGTTGCTTGGTAAAAGGATATGTATATATAAAATAGGGTGTTAAAACTTTCCTGAAAGCATGAATCTCCTAAGGGTAGACGGAAGCTTTGGTTTGAATAGAAAGTAAAAAAACAAAAATGGAGGGTTCAATGTATATCCACACAATCACATGAACCTTTCTTCTCTTTCAATAACCGATTCCCTATCAATCATCTCTTTTTTTCCTTTTCTCATCATGTTTTTTTCCTGCTGCCTTTCTGTTACATTTATATCTACATTTTCATCTAATCCTCTTTTGGTTTTTTTCCTAACAACTTCATTCACATCCCATGTCATCAAATCAAACTAACAGATATTTAAAACATGTTTTAAACATTAATATCACATTATTATGAACGTTGTCTAAATTCAATACGTTAAGATACAAATGGAGTTTCTTGTACTGTATATCAGATCAAAAAGTAAAGTGATCCTTTCTATTCGAAATTTCATCCGCTTGGTATTCCTAGCAAAATAATCAGTTTTATGTGTGTCCCTTATTGACTAATTTTTAACAATAGAATCAAATATATACAACTAGGAATAAGGGTATTAATTAGTTGAAAATTTATTGGAAGAAAAAATAAACAGCTAAGCTGATGAAAGCGTATATTAATTGAAGGTTTAAGGGAGGGGCACATGTAATAATTAATTATTAAAAATGAGAGTCCTTAAGACAGAAGATTAAGTTTAAGCATTGCTGTTTAAGAAAACATTGTGGGATTGTTATTGTGAGGGATAGGCACATTGGGTTCAGTGATTAAAGGTAATTAATTAATTAATTAAGTGATTCACAATCTGGTTCATCTCATGCAGTGGTGGTTAAACTGACATTTCAGTGAACATCCACTTATTATGGCTTTCTTGAAATCTGATGTTAATTATTCCTTTTTACAATTATTGTAAGTTTTAACAGAGACAATATAATATTTCATTTAACACACAGTTGAAAACAAGTAACTAAAACAAATCAACCTTAAATGTATGTTTGGTTTTAAGTAGGAAATATGATCACAACATTACAACATGGAATCAATGAGAATTTATAGCTAAAATGGAAAGGTCAAAAATAAGAAGAAAAAAATTCCACTACCATAAGAAAGAATTCATGTACATAAACCTTTCTCAGACATATATATCTGTTGATAAAAATGTAATGAAGTGAAAAATATTTTCAACACCATGAATCTACCTATACAAATTGTATACCCATTTTTCTTTTCCATCCAAATACCAAGAAACTTTCCAATCTAATAAAAATAAATAATTTACCTAGTGGAGAAAAAACCAAAAAAAAAAAAAAAAGACTGTTTCAAATCATATATTCCTAGGAAATTTCAACAAGCCAACTTGGTGATGATCGTCATCAAATAGTACCCATCATATGATTCTTAGTAATCCCATAAACATCTCAAATCTTCAAAAGATTTGCTGATTCCAAATTCCATATCGTTCTTGGAAACCACCGATGAAATCTCATTGTTGTTAATTTCAGTGCTGAGACCGGTGTCTTGTGAGAGACTGACCATTGATTGATTTGACGAAAACTGCTCCACCTTGCACTGCCTGATAGCAGGATCATTGCCTGCGAAGCCAGTTCCGGCTGTGGTCCTCCCTTGGTGCAAGTAGGTGGAAGTGGGACTGGCTTGATGGAAGAAGATGGGATTTTGGATTGGGATTTGTTGGTTGAAAATATTGGAGCTTCCGTAAGGATGATTTGGCGGAACCTGAAGGAAGGTTTGATTGTTGATGGCGGCCTTGAATTCGTTATCGCCGCCGTCCATGAAAGTGCAGGAGGAGCCAGGCTTGTTGGAATTATAAGTAGGGTCCATGAGAGGAGGCAGTGAAGCATAATCCATAAAATCATCACCATAAGAATTCATTCTCAACAGCTGATGATGATCAGGGATTGGACTTTTCTTGGTCCCTGTATTATTCTTATCAAAAACCCTACAAACAACCCATTCATCCTGCAACAAGAAACAACAAAAGTTAACATACAACTGCATAGATTCTTCATTTGCACAAAAGCAAAGAAAAAAATGACCCCATGAAAAGATACCCCTCAACCAACAAAACAGTAAAAAGATGATGATGATGATGATGATGATGATGATGATAAAAATTGAAAAGAATAAAAAGGGGGTTTTTAAAAGTGTAGCTTTAGTTGAAAAATATGTTACCTTTGCACCTTTGGGAAGATTATAGTAAGAGAATTTGCCTTCAAGTCTGTATTCATGCATGACCCAATTAGATTTCTCTCCTTTGGGAGCTCTCCCTTTGTAGAAAACAAGGGTCTTCTTCATCCCAACAAGGCAACCTTTCCCTTTGAAAATCTCTTTGTCTTTGCCAGTTGCCTTCCAATAACCAGCTTCAGTTGCTCGGTTTGTTCTCATCCCTGTCGGGTACTTCCTGTCTCTCTGACAAAAGAAGTACCATTGCTTCTCTCCCATCTTAGCTTTCTCTGCAAATTTAAGCAAAAGATTAGATGCAAATACAAGGCAGCAAAGCAGTAATAAACAAAACTAAACACCCAAGCAAAGAAAACAAAAAAGACACAGTTGGCTTAAACAGAAAGCTTACTAGGTAAATCCCAAGGCTCACACTTGTTCAAATCAACTTCACCAATAGCGCTTGCACTGAAGTTGCTGTTCATCACCTTCTCTGTGAGATAATGAGTTATGATCTCCTCATCAGTGGGATGGAACCGAAACCCAGGAGGCAAATCGATGAGTTCGTCTCCTTTGTTCACAACAATAGCTTCTTCCATGGAAATATTAAACAAACCCAGAAACAAACAAGTATAAATAACACAAAAGGGAGCTGTTATAGAGAGCAGAAGAACTATAGAATATGTGAAGCTAGCTTGCAGAAGATGAAATGAAGGGAAGGCCGTTAAGAAAGTAGAACAAAGGGGAAAAAGGGAGCTTAAATAGAGGAGCTTGTTGAAGAGCTAATGTTGATTGAAGATCCGTAGGCTGCAAGGCACTTGTCAAGGAAGCCTTGATTCGGTATTTTGCAAATTAAAATTGGTTTGCTTTTTTTTTTCTTTTTTTTTTTCTCTGTTTATTTTATTTGGTTTTGTAATTTATGTAGCTTTCTTAGCCATATCTACCTGTTTGAAAAATACAAATTAGTATGAAAATTCATTTATTTAAACTGGTAAAATGAAGCTAGTTGGGGACCCATGTTTCCAGCACTCTTTTCACATTAAACTATGTGACTTTTCTCTGTTTTAAACCTAACCCAAAGCTAAAAACTCTGTTGCCTGTTTGCAGTGTTTTAAATTCCCAGTAAACCTCGTCGAGGAGGAGGGTTTTACTTTCAAAGGTTTACAAAAATGGGGTGCTGTAATTCATGATTTTATCTTAAAATAGTAGCAAATTTAGGTTGGGTTTTGTTGGGAATGGATATGGTCATACTTGACATTGTAGACTAATTGGGTATTTTGGTCTGACTTGGTATATTATACAGGTAATTGCAAGAATTAAAAAGTATAATGATTTATTTAATCCTTTAACTTTATAAAATGAATCATTTTAGCCCTCCGTTTAATTTTTTTAATTTTATTTTATTGAAATTCATGATGTAAAATTAAACGTGGTATAATAAATTTGTTGATAAATTCAAAGGAAACCATCCATTTGGTTAGAATCTAAGGGGGCTTTAAACACTGAAAAAGTCAAAAAGATAAAAGAATAAGGGCAATGAAATTTCATGGAATTTTCCATTCCACACGATAATTAGGTGGCATATTCAAGGATTATTACTGTATTTTACTATTAATACGTGTAAATAGTTTGAAGTGGAATGTACTTTCTTATTATACCATAAACATGAAATGGTGAGAATTGAAAATAATATGCTTAAATAAGTAATTTTGGAGGGACCTATTGGTTTTATTTGCTAATATTTGGAAATTCCAATTGAACTTTTGTTTTTATGTAAAAAGATCCCAAGCCTTTTTTTTTTTTTTTTTTGGCTCTCTTTCAAGATATTTCATGTGAAAATCCTATATGCAATGAATCAAGTACCGGAAATTCTTGGCCAAAATATATACAAATAAATGCTGAAAATATAAATTGTTGATGAAGACGTGTAATTATTTCTTGTCAATAGAATAGACAGATTTCTAAATCCATCCCTCACTTTCTTTTTTTCTTTTTTATGAATCTTAAATTAATTTAAAGCACACTTGTATACTTTGTACACACTTGAGATTTGTCTTTATCTCAACCGTCAATTACCAAAAATGTTGAAAACGAAAATTCAGTAGTAACTATTACAAACTTAATATGTACTCATTTATCAAAAAAAAAATATTAAAAAAACAAAAATAAATTTCATCTCACTTACTAAACTTTAATATAGAGGTGTTCAAACAGTTAACAGATCGATTAATCAAACTGAAATAGTATTAACTGAATTAATTAAATTTTTTAATCTTTTAACCATTAACTAAATTGAATTTTTTTCAAAAAAATTTAACCGAATTGAAATATTTCGGTTAATTCGATCGGTTCTCACTTACTAAACTTCAAATGTTTTTTTTTTTGTTAAAATAAGTATAAAACATATAAAAAATTAATTGATAATATTCATTTGATCGAATTAACCGAATGAGTAATAGCCTAATACATATAATATATAGTATTATCTATTAAGTTCAGTTAATCGAAATTCTAAAAAACTTTAACCGACTTCCGACCGAACTAGATCAATTAATCAACCGATTAACCGAATTAAATCGGTTCGGTCGATTAATTCGGTTTTAACCAAAATTTGAACACCCCTAGTTTAATATTGTTGATACAAGAATGTGGTGCAAAGACGTCCAATGGGAGTGGAGAGTTGTAAAATGAAGGTAAAAGCTATGGAGGAGAGAATGGATTGAAGAAGAATAAATTTAGGAAAACTTAGTTTGGAATAGAGAAGAAAGTCTATTTCAAAGAGTGAAAAGTGTCCCCCTATTGAGCAAAAAGAAGGATATAAATGGGTTGACTCCTTATGCCATGCGTCACTTTCTAATAGACCAACCTATCATTCATTGGTTCTTTGTTAGGTTCGTAATTTGATGAAAAGTAACTATGCTATAAGATATGTAGGTGACAAATAATGGATATCTTGTTAGAATTGTTAGGTTGTCAAGGGTAGTAGATTTGCATACTCCTAACAACATAGTGGAACAGTTCTTGTGGCGAAAGGAATAAGCTGGCAAACAAGTTTAGATGGTGAAACTAGTGGTCAAGTAGAGTCAAGGATGAGGGTATCCTTGACAAAGGTATCTCTAATGGGCTATGTGTAACAATTGCCTCATAGTCGAATGGGAGGTTACAAAGTAGCCTTCCTTGAGACGAGAATGTGCATTGGGTGAAGGTTGCTTGTTTTTATTTGTGGCTAGATTTTTCTTTCGATGTAGGTTTAAAAAATTTTGAAGTTTCTATTTTTTTTAATTGGCTAAACTACGTACATCCATGGCCACTCTAAAGTAGGGTCTGTCTTATTTTGGTCACTACATTTTTTTTCAATTTAGTTACTCTAAATAAGATAATTGTATGAATTAGTCACTGTTGTTAAAATTTCCATTTTTTTAATAGATTGCTGACATGGCATACTAGCTCATTGAGTGATTGACATGTGGCATTTTTTGTTGACTTTTGACTAAATTTTAGAGAGCCGTCTATAAAGTTTAAGGGGAAAAAGTTTTGGACTAATTATAGAGAGGTCCTTAAACTTTAGTCCAAAGTCAATAAAAATGTCACCTTTTAGTCACTTAATGTGTTAATGTGTCACATCAAAAATTCGTTAAAAGAGAACGAAAATTTAAACGGCGGTGATTAATTCATATAATTATCTTATTTAGAGTAACTAAATCGAGAAGAAAATTTGGAGTGACCAAAATAGGACAAACCTTATTTTAGAGTGACCATGGGTGTAGTTTACCCTTTTTAATTTTGAATTTTATAATTGAAAACTTGATGGTGAGTTGTGATTCAGGGAAACACTATTTGAGCTATTACTTAAGTTGTGCAGATTATTAGAGTTATGATGAAGCATAGGATAAGTTGTAATGTCTGATTGGTTATTGTGGTGACTTCTTAGGGAATGTATGTAAGAGTCATGCACTTAGGTATAATGGGGATGAGATCATTTATAAGTAAGAGCTAGAGGTGTACATAGGCTAGGCGGCCCGGCCCGGCCGGTAGGCTTGCCCGAAATGTGGGAGGGTTTGGGCAAAAATATAGGCCCGAAAAATGAGCTTGGACAAAAAAATAAGGCCCGTTTAAAAAATGGGCCGAGCCTTGGGTAAAACATTTTTGGCTTGGGCCTGGCCCGGCCCGAATTCACTAAAGACAAAAAAAATCTATTTTTATTTTATTTTATTTTCTTATTGTTTTATCCTTATTTTGCTACCATTTTACTATTATGTTGCTACTATTTTGTTGTTATTGTTTAGATATTGTATAAAACTTATTTTATTGTTAATTTTGTTATTATTTTAAAGACATTTATTAATTTTGTTATTATTTTAGAGGCATTTGCTTGTTAAGTTGCATCTATTTTATTGTTATTTACGTATACATATTTTTAAAAATTTATTTTTAACTTGTTGAGAAATATTTATTTTATGTTTTTAGTATTTTTGATGGTTTATATATATTTTAAAATTATATAAAAAATAATATAAAAATTAATATGGACGGGTTGGGTCGGGCTCGGGTTTTAACATTTTTATTCGGGTCGGGCTTGGGTAAAATTTTAAGCTCATTTTTCTGGCCGACTGGACCTATCAAACGGGCCTAAATTTTTAGTTGGGCCCGACTCGGCCCGGCTCCTCCACACCTCTAGTAGGAGCTTTGTTTTTATTATTCTGTATTTCAAAATTTTTTTTTCTATTTAGGAGTTCCCTTGTTTATGTATTCCTCGTTTTCTTTTTCTATCTTCTACAATAATTTATCTTTTCCTTTCTTCTTTCTTATTAGGTGTTCTGCTTGTTATTCATTTACTATCTTTGTTCTTGATCTTATTTGAGTATGTTAGGTGAGATTTTCATATTTTTCTTTAGCTTTTTATCTATGTTTTATCTTTTTTTCTTAGTTGGTGAGATGGATGGTAGTAGTAAGGAGAAACATGTTGCTAAGAAGAAAAGGAAGAAGAAGTGAGGGGGTGGGGGAGAGGTCAATCAACTAATTCGTTAGTGAGAACTTTGAATGCACAATTACTACAGATAAGATGGAAGCCCTAGTGGAGTGTCATGGCATATACTTGGATAATTATCACTGTGAATTCTTGATCCCAAAGAGGGAGAATGCATTGAGTATGATAGTTATAACAAATAAAGGTAGACTAGCCTCCTTTATACCCTTATATGCCCACGAAACTAGAATCCATCTTCCTATTCATCCCTTCTTTGTAGAGGTGTTAATTGCATATAGGATCACGCCAGGATAATTAACTGGGACCTCCTAAAGGGCACTTGTGACATATGTTATTGATTGTTGTCTATGAGGTGAACAGTCGCTAAAGGTAAAGTTGCACAAGAATTGCATCATTTCCCCCATTAACAAAAGATTCTATAAGTTTTGGCATCATTATTAGACCAAGGCTGAAGATCTGTTGCACAAAAAGAATGCATTGAAGGCTTTCATTGAAAAAGCCACGGTGGATACTGCAAAGTTTAATAAATTAAACATAAAAATTTCCACCAGGGAGGTCTACTTAGGATTAAGGTATAACACACTATGAATGTCACAAGTGAATAAATTCATCAACGGGTTTAGGATTTATTCAACTTATGTTATGTTCGACGCATTGTCAGTCCAAACAATGACATTTATGTCTCTATTTTCTAAGAGTCATCCGCTTCGATTCCCAAGATAATGCATCTCCCCAATTAGACTTTATAGACAATATAATAGTCTTTCAATCTATTCACTCAAATTTTATTAGACTATGGAATGTTTAGATTAATTATTAATATAAATTTCATTCTCAAATTATGAACCGACCACATAATGTAACTTAATATTAGTTAAATACTAGATAATTAAGGAGTCAATATTTACTTACATTTTACTTTATATGAAAAAATCATCGAAAACCAATACAAATGATATTAATGTATAATGGAAATTTTTCAAAACTAATTTGTTCAAAAAGTTACAAGTACAAAATGACGAATACACTACACTTAAGGAATTAGATCCTAACATAACCACCAAGAATTCTACTATTTTTATTGTGGTATATTGCCTATCACTTAACGTAATCTACTAATCCTCTCACTTATATAAGTTGATTGGTGAAACCATAAATAAGGCTCCCACTTTTGAATATTGATTTCTTTAAACCCACATGTTCACATGCTTACCAATGTAAGACTTCCACCACAATTCCAATATCAGATGATATCTATTTCACTCGAAAATTACTATAGTTGTTACGACCACTAAGGATCATTATCATTTGCATCTAAGAGCTTCATCTATCTCATCAAACTTAAGTTTCCATCACTCCCTATGTGGGGTTTGCATTAATAAACACCACACTCCTCAAATATGTCTTTTTTTTAGTATTAGATTTTGTCCAATCCTCGTTACTGCATACAATTACATTTATAAATCCTATGAATGGTTTGCTTACCTCTTGCCTTGTCCTCTCTGAACTCTCAAGAAAAATCTTCTTCTCAGTTACAATATTATATTGTTCTAATTTTAAGGGGGTTAAGCTACATACTATTTTCATTACCTTCTTCGCACCGCGGATACTACTGTTTCTTTCAAGTGTATGCAGTCCTCAATCATGTTGCCAGAAGCGTTATGAAATTAACAATTATGGCTTGATTAGTTTCTAAATTGAATGAAATTATAAGTTGGCAAAACAAAAACGGGTGTATAAGTTTCGAACATGTTATAAAGACTTCTTTTAATTTACCTTCTCTACTGATGTCATTGCCTATCGCCTCCTTCTATTTTTTGATGATGTAGAAAGTTGACAGGATTAGAGAAACATTGCCCCTCAAAGTGTATGCTCGCAATGGGGTTTCATTTTTAGTAACCATGTAATGGTGTGAGGCCTTTGCACAGGTTATTATAGTTTCGTGTTGAAGGTTAAGCATAAGACTTGGATAACTAAATGTTGGCTACTTGAAGTTTTTTTTAGTTTCTGCATACCTTCACGCCTTTTGTAACACCCCAGTCGTTTAGCTAAATAATCATCCAAACGAGGATGCTACTTATAGACTAAATCAACTTAATATGTTAGTGTGTGATTTCTACTTTAACCAAATGTCAATCAATATAATACGTCGTTCTTATAGTATTAGATCTACACAACCTCTTATAGTTCAATTACATAACCAATTATGACCTTGAGCTTAAATCCTACCATTCGCCCCAAATGTACGAATGTTATCATGAATTTGTCCTTCCTATAAGTGTCATCTAGCTTAGTATACCTAGAAAAATAAGGAAAATGGGTAAATTCAAGTAAACTTAGTGAGTTTGTGAATGCCAACTGATATTAAGTTTGATAAATTTATGCTAGACTGGCCAGATTGAATGCTTATCACTACTAGCACAGGTAAGTCGTGCCTTAACATAGGGCTCTTATTGACATCATTCGTACATTATTTAGGCTTGCAAGTTGACACATTTTGCATATTAGAATTGTCACACTTAAAGATTTATTGTAATCATATCCAGCGGATAATCATATGCGGAGAGTTTTAACATATGTCTCCATTGCAGATTTATACGTAAGGAATAATGCCAACGGACTCACACTTGAAAAATGATTTTCGTGAATTCTTGTTTGATGGACTTTTACATGTGAATCCACACCTTACGAACTTAGACATGCAGAACTGTATTTTGGTTGTCTTAGACATGTCGATTCATACATTTCAAATAGATGCTTGAAGGTAGTCATTGTAGACACGTACTTGTAAACATGCTCGTGAGATAGTCTCTGTAAGCATATGCTTGGAAAACAAAATGTCTTATAGACTATATTAACTTGTAAACTTGAGGACAAGTTCTGCGGACTTATATACACGGATTCATACTTAACAGATGCATATATACGGAATCATTTTTTATAAGAAATCTTGCGGACTCATACTTGATAATAGACTTTGTGGACTCATGCTTAAAATAGTCCCTGCGAACTCATACATAGAATAGTCTTTGCAGACTCATACTTGAAATAGTCCTTACAGACTCTTGCTTAAAAGATAGTCCTTGCAAACTCTTGCATGAAGATGCATAGATATAGATTCATATATATTGAATTCGTGCTTGATGGGCTAAAATGCTAGAAATCATTCCATGCGAATTCAAATGTATAGATTCAATGAACAAATAGTGATACATGCACGAAGGGGGTGAAATTTATTAGATTCCAATCATCAAAACTGCCAATTTTCAGGCTTGAGAAATCAGCAGACTTGAGACGACTTTTTGGATGGGATCCTGGCATTTCTAGGTTGAGATGTCTTTATGGCATATTTATCTATCTCATCCTTTATCAAATAGTCTCGCGAATTTTTATATGGCAAAGTCCAGTGTATAGTCTTAGCATGGAAACTTGAGGACACATCCAACGAACCGTCATAACTTAAAACATGAGGGCAAGTCTAGCGAACCATCATAACTTGAAACATGAGGACAAGTTCAATAGACTGTCACAATTACGTATGTCAATGGCCATGGGACTTGCATACATATATGAGGCTTAGAGCCTTAGACTTTGTAGAGTCTCATACTTGAAAAGAACCTTCATAAGGCCATCATATACTTGTGTGTTTAAATCCCCGTACAGTCCAACCAAACCTCTACAAAGCCAAATAACATATGGCACAAAGTACACAACATGACATCTCCTTATTTATTCATCCATCATTACATTCCTGCATACTCTGCATATCATTCATTTTTACCAAAACAACACATATCAAGTATTCATCAACATAACATAATCAATAGTACTTTACCCAGTAATAACTTATCAATACAACAAGCTTATGCTTATAATCATGCATGTATTTGCACACCAAACTTAACATGTATCAACATTACAGCAGAAATCTCACCAAAACAACAGATATGTAAAGTAACTAGTAGACAATTTAGAAATCAATATACACCATAACACTTACTCATCAAACCATTCATCAATACCATAACTCAAGCTCACAACCAACATGCACCTTATCTCATAACATACACACACGATTATGGTAACTTTCTCACAATAAGATAACATTTCCTCGTCAGTATAACACACAACCTGAACATCATATTACAAAGCATGCAAGACAAACACTAAAGATTTCAGTTCAAGAACTAACTAGCAAGAATACCTGGAAGTCGATACCACTTTCTCCTACTTAATTTCTCCCTTTTCACTTAGTCATTATCCTTCGTTATTAGTAGCTTGCCAAAATCTCTATTACTTAAGCTAAAATGTTCGTTTCTACCTACATGCAGACTGTTCCCTTATTCCCTTTTCTATCGCTTGCAAAACAAACCAGAGAAGAAATAGAAAAAAGAAAGTGAATGTGAGAATGAGAAAGTCCCACAAAAAGACAACTCTGATTCTCCCCCTTTTATAACCTTCCTCCTGCCCTGATCTCTAGAACTCAATAAATATTATAAAATTTTATAACTTTATCATTATGTTTTCCATTAAGAAATCGTGTAGTTACATCTCAACCATTCGGTTTCATTCCAAATATTCCCTAACCAACCACAAAAGTATTCCATAACTACTCTAAGGCCTGCTTCAACCCAAATATTTACAACTTGATACTAAATAATTTTCATAGGGAAAAATTAAATAATAATAAGAAATTAAGTAACCCAGGGATTTCAATTGAAATGTATACATGCTTTATTTCTAAAGGCGACACCTTCTTAGATAAAATTGATAATCTTTTTGTTTGGTTACTTACCAACACGTACTTTAAGTGTTTTTGTGATGCCCCTTCAATAAATGCATGCATCACCCTTTCATCTGTCAACCCCTTAATCTTCATTGTTGTAATATTAATAGAGACAGAACCTTACTAGGGCCTAAAGCGTCCTTCCTCCCAAAAAAAAAAATAGTTTTTGAAAATTTTAGTATACCCTTAATTTTTTTTTTGAAAAGTTCAATTATGCTTCCAATTTTTTTTGAAAATTATTATTAATGAATTTTTTTTTAAATTTCAATTAGACTATTCAATTTTTTTTTGTAAATTTTCATAAAACCTCTAACATTTTTTTTAAGGTTTAATTAAACCTACCAAAATTTTGAAAAATTCTCACTAAAACCCTCAAAGTTCTTAAAAATTTTTGTTAGCCCTCCCAAAACTTAATGCCAAGATTTGCCACTGAGTATTAAATTCGTGAATGAACTCTTTGAGGAGTTAAACTGAACTTTGTTGTAATGTTTTGTTGGTGATGAACCTACTTATGAATAAGTTTTCCAACCTAACAAATGAATGTGTAGAGCCCTTTGCCAAAGATAAATGCCAAGCCCTTACATTATTTTTTAAGGCCATTAAAAAAGTGTGTCATTTCACGGTGTCTAAAGTAACCAATATATTCATGGTGTTGTTGTAGTGTACCAAAAGGACTTAAGGGTTGGACGTTATACATCTCATTGGGCAATTTGAAAGTTAGAGGCATACATTCTTTTACTACCTCGAAAAACTTGTATTTTTGCAGAAGGACTACATTTCTTTTTTGAGGGTTTTTTCCTTAAAAGGAATAGCTTGTCGTTGAGGATCTTGCATTTGTGACTAATATAAAGGGTTAGTCTTTAGGTTTCTATTGGATCCTGGGCTCCTTCTTCTATTGAGGAAGGGTTGAGATGTTTCTTTCTATTGTTCTTCATGTTAAGGGTTCTATAGTTAAAGGTTTTTGTTTTTCTTAAGTTCTTCTACAATCTTCTTTTTTCTTGAGTTCACTTTTTTAATGTTTGTAAAGTCATTGTTGCATGGAATTTGTTCTTAAAATATCCTTACGTTTTTCTTGTATCTTTTTGAATTTTTGTGAACTAGAGTTTAGGTTATGCGAGGTCTGCGCACCATTGAGGGCATTAAGGTGGACTTAATAGAGTGGTGTTTGGGTTTGTTGGTTTGGATATTGAATGTAATATTAAGATGAAGGAAATATGTATAGTTTGTATGGTATGGATAATGGGGTCATATGGATTATATGGGTCATAATTGCTATTTGGTTGTGATTGTTGTTAAGGTTATTGTTACCTTGTGCTAGTCTAAGGTTGGCCTTGAGTTGCTAGGGTTGAATATGAGCTTATAAGTCTTGTTTTCATTTTTTTTTTTCATTCATAGGAACACTAGAGTTGAAATGAGGCATGTTTGTCCATGCTTACTGCACTGATTGTTGATATAAGAATATTGTGTAGAGGTTGGATACGGATCACCTAATGGGATGGAGAGTCCTAAGACAAAGATAGAAGTGCTAGAGGAGAGAAAGGTTTGAGGAAGAAGGGAAGTGGAGGAAGATGAAAAGGAAAGCTTAGGTTGAAAGGAAAAGGAATAAAAGAATCGATTCCAAAGAGTAAAAAAAGGTATATAAATGGGTTGACCCTTTTATGCCACGTGGTTCTTCCTAATAGGTTGGTCTGTCACTCGTTAATTCCTTATTAGATTGGCAATGCGATATAAAGTAAATAGGTCGTAAGGTATGTGAGTGTCAAATAATAAATATCTTGTTAGAGTGACTAAATTATTAAGAGATAGTAATTACTTGATAGAACAATTTTTGTGACAGAGCATCCCTAACAAAGATGTGCTTCATGTTGTATGTGTAATAAAATATTTGAAGAACAATATTAACATGTGACAACATTTTAATATTTTTACCGTAATTCAAAGTGTAATTTTTTCCATAAACATGAAAAACATAATTCACCCTTTAGAAATTTAAATTGTGTTGTTACAAGCATGTGTAAATTTGACTAGCAAGCCAAAATAATGATAGGTGCGTTGGGTGAAACCACGCATATGTTTCCTAATTTATAACATAAATAAAACCAACTCGTGGGAGTAAACACTAAATAGGTTGAAAAAGTTAACAATTTCGGCGCCGACAAATTGAAAATAGAAATAAAAAATTAGGAAACAAATGAATAAGTAATTCCTATTGGCATTTGCATAGAAAGGGTTCCAAAAAAAAAATCTTGTTTACCAATAAAACTCAACTACTCAGCAAAGCTTATTGACCTTTTAAAACAAGATTAGGTTTAAGATTATGAAGAAATTTGAGTTCAACACTATTCTCGATTACGTACAAAACATTATGTACACGTACACTTGATCATCCAAATTATTGTATTACTACTTAATTAAGCATAAATTATCCAGAGATTTCTAGGACTAAAATTGAAGACTAAAAAGGATTTTTTATTTATTTATTTCGAAAACAACACTTTTTCAACAATAATGAAAAATAAATGTAATAAGAGAACAAAAAGTAGTTGAAAAATAAAAATGTAAGCTAGGGCACAAGATTCTTATGGGTTATCTTGGGTTAAGGTTTGATTTTTTAAAAAAAATTCCAATCTCCAACTTTAAATTCGGCCTATTTAGACTCAATCAAATGACCAAATTGATAGTTTAAAAATAATAAAAAATTATTTCTATTTTAAATTTAATTATAAAATATATAAATATTAATATACTTTTTTTATATTTCTAAATTATAAAATGGGCTAGACCAACTCGAATTGAAATATATAAACTTAAGTCCGACCTAAAATAGTTCATATCGATTGAATCAAACGGATTACTCGATCTATAAACACCTTTAATTTAATTAGTTTTTTAATAATATTTTATTGGAAATTTGGTGAAAGAGATGAGGAAAAAAGAGACTAAATCTTGGACTTTGAGGTTTATTATGATTGGGCATAAACATAAAAGAAAGGAGAAGGATTAGTGTATATGAAAATGAAGAGAAGTTTAGAAGATTAGGTGGTGGGCCAAAACCAAGCAAATACCATGCCAAAGCCATATATATTATTGACATTATGAAGCTTAAGCTTGCTGAGCTGGACACTCACTTTCCACATTTGATTTAATTATGTGTTCATATTTTCGTGGCTCTATCTTACCACCTCATTACCCCTTTTTTTAATTATTAATTAATTTTGTATTAATCCAAATTTGATTAATAATAAAAAAGGAAAAAAAAAAAGACTTTTTTGGATTGTGGAAACGCAAGATACGGAATATAATAAAAATGAGTTTGTTTTAATCATTTAAAAGAAGGGAGTTTGTCAAAGAATAACGTGTGGACCTATGAAAAGAGACGGCTTCAGAAAGTGTTAGCCTAACTCTCGTAACTTAAAACTGTTGACTTTTGAACCCCATAAACGAAGCTGCAAAGCAAAGAACCCTTTCGCCATTGGTGACGATTCCTGACGCTCTACACCTCGCTCGCCTGTCAAATTCCTGTTGCTCCTTATCTTGCACTACCATGTGGTGCAATCTACTGGATCCTATTTTTCAGTCTTTGGAAATTTCTATTTTAATTTACACCAAAATTGTAATTCAATGTATTATTCTTATTTTTTGCACACCCACATATAGTTCATATGTACTGTACTTTTGAGGTATATGTATATAATATGGGGATTCAAATAATGAAACATTACTTTGTAATTACTCATCTCGACATGAATTGCTCCACACTTATGTGATAATGTGAAGTTTACAAATGGAATCTATTCTCTCTCACTTTGAGGCCATTCATATATAAACTATAATTAAAAGAATACCCATGATGTCATTCAATTTTGCTCATATGTCATGGTTAGTAGTACCAATAATATAATCATCCCTCAACCCCCCACTATATATCTTGGTCTTTTAATATAAATCTTCCATTTTAATTAGTTTAAGAACAAAGGAATCAAGTGGGTATCCAGAATATATATTCGTTTGGATTTTAATATTTTTAATCTAATAGTAACACAATTAGTACGATTCGAACTCAAATTGGTAAACAATTTCAACATTTAATATTTATTTGTAAAAGAAAAAGAAAAAGAAAAAGAAAATAGTATTGAAATAAAGATAGAGTTGAGCCACTGTTTCAGATTTTGAAACAGTTGGCTGGCAATGAGACAGATAAGGAGATCAGATTTATATTAATTAATAATAAAGATGAGTAAGCAGTAAGGTTTTTAAGGCAATATTCACATGTCAGCTTGAAAATGAAAAGATTTTTTAATCCCATATTTACTTTTTTTTTATCATCACTTATTAACTAAGGTGAGTTTGGGTACATAAAAAAGAAAGTCAAGATAATGGACTTTTAGAGAAGGTTTTTTTTTTTTTTTTAATTGTGTTGGGTTGGAGAAAGTTCTACAGTGGACTTTTCTTTTTAAGTTCATCAATCTCTTCTCCACTAATTAAAATCAAACTGTCCTAACCATCAAATTAACTAACAAATGATAAAACTGTAGTGGAAAGTAACATATATATGATCCAACTATATGTGACATATCTGTCTTTGTCTGTGATTACTGCCCAGAAGACTTGCTATGCTCATAAATCTTAAGGAATTAAGATGCCAATTATTTATTCCTGTTTTTTCGTTTGTGTATTATAATAATTTTTATGATTATAGTTATAAGGATGTATTGATTGTAATTATATATATATATATATATATATTATTAGTGTATTGTATTTGATTGATTTTGATTATTATAATTTTAATTGTAACTTCAACTTTAAAAAACTATCTGGAAAAACAATTTTATTGATTAGATAAAACCATGAAAATTTAAAATTTAACTCTTTTTATAGAAAAGAAAATAAAAGAGTGGATGTGGAGTTGGCAGATTAAGAATTACATAATGTTTGTAATTACACAATCTCGAAGATTCACCAAAACAATTTAGAAGGCAATAATTAGAGATATCCAAGGTTTGAGCAAAATAATTGGTGAATGGAATATATGATTCGATAAAACCAGACAGCTTGCTTTTAATTGGGGAATTCCACAAATGATTCTGTAATAATTGAATGGAGAGTTTAAGATAAGGAGAGTGACAGTCATGAATCCCAATGTCCCAAATATCAACTTCACAATCACTACCTTGTTGTATTTAAAGCATTTCTTTTCCATTTTTAAAAGACCAAGTGGGGTCTCCAACTCCCACCATCAAATTAATGATTTGAGAAGACACACCAAAATTCATGGCAATCACTTACTATCTCATACATAACATTGCTTTTCATCAATTAAAACCTAATAATAAAAAACAAGTGAACTCCCTTTATTTCATTACTCAATAAAAAGCATATATGTATATTCTAAGAGAGACAATATGACAGACACTGGTGAAACTTAGTACTGTGCTTTTGTTGTTGAACTAATGTCCAAAGTTTATCATCCTCTTTTTCTTAGGAGTAGAGTCAACTTCATACTCATCAAAGAAAGGAGTAGAAATAAATCTGCATATGCAAGCATTATGTCAAATAATTAAATCCATACCAAATTTGAGAGTAAAGGATCTTCCACTTAATCATACCATCAAAGACCTCCTTTTATTCAATTTCATATTTTTCTATGTTACTACCAATAGAGTGTTTTAAAATATCTGTAAATCATCCTTAATTTTTGAATTATTAATTTCAGTATATGTATATAATCCTTAAAATAAATATTCAAAATGGATAACTATATCTAAGGTTCGTAATTTTATGTTTTGATCACTCAACTTCAAAAAGTTATAAAATGATTATTGAATTATTTAACATTTTTTATTTGAGTATTGGGTTTTTCTAAAGCCCAGCTACTGAGCTTCAAGTAACGATTTGGTGATTGGTACGATGGATCAGTACCCATTGACAAGTAGAAGAACATATCTTAGATCAAAATCAATCTGGCGGTCTATGTTGGAGATCGGAGAAGAAATTTGTTTGGATTTTAGTTCACAGACCCGTAACGTTCAAAATTGTTTCATGAAAAAAACTAAGCTATAGAAAAGAAAGAGAAGAAGAGCTTTTGATTGGTGCAAGCAGTGCAAACGAAGAAGGTCATACAACAATAATTTTAATAGTTCAATGACTTAAATAAAAATTTTTAAATAATTTAATGAGTATTTTGTAACTTTTTAAAATTAAATGATCGATTCGTAAACCTACTAATAATTTAGAAAACTTGATATCGTTTAAAAAATCAAGATTTATAAAATGGTGTTCATCAACTGAAAACAGAGCCCAGACATTATTAGAACCAGAAAGAAAGCCCAGGCATCACTAACAAACCAGAAAATTTGGATCTCAAAAGCCCATTATGAAACCCCAAAGCCCCCATAGATCATTAGATTAGATCCATCCTCATAAACCCATCAATTCTTCTTTTAGAACCCTCCCTGGGGACGAAATTTTTTCATAAAAAAGAACAAGCTAGCAGCAGCAAGCAAATTAATACCCAAAACTCGAAGGTGCAATTTTTGTTTTACCTTATAATTTGAAATATATATACGGAAACTAAGAAATCACATTTGGGTTTCTGAAAAGTTCTCTTTTTTTTTTTTCTGACAAAAATTTGATTGTAAACTGTATTTCTTGTTAATTTTTTATGGTTTTATGTTTCCATGCTGGCAGTGTTTTGTTGTTGTTGTTATTTTTCATTTCTAAGTTTGGAGTCCTTTTACTATATTATGGGTTTTGGTCAAAATTCAATGCAAGAAATTATTTGTGTTAGTTTCTTTTAGTTATCTACATTTCAATGGCCTTGTTTTCTGATAAGGTGTAATATTTGGATTTTATTGTTATTTTTAGGAAACGAAATAAGGTACTGTGATGCTTTAATGGCTGCTATTCCATCTTCACAGCCTTTTAGCAGTCCTCAAATACAGCAATTTGGATATCAAGGTGTTGAAGGAGCAACGTCAAACCCTCTAGGAGCGGATTCTGTGGCTACCCTTTTGATTCGGCATCTTCCCGAGGCCATTCCTCCTGAAACCCTCTTGCGGCTTTTCTCTCACTACGGGGCGTCATCTGTTCGACCTTGCTCTAGTGGAAAGTAAATGAATTTTAAACTTTTGATGGTTCCTTTATAAATTTTATTCAATTTGAAATTAGTTTCCAAGGCCTTGTATATCTTTGTTTTTATTATGCATAGTCATTTTTCCTTATTTGGTTAAATAGGTTGAGAAACTGTGCATTTGTGGATTTCAAAAATGAAGCATTGGCTTCTCAAGCGCATCGTCAATTAAATGGGTAAATATCTTGCTTATGTTTGTTCTCCCATGTTAGGCACTTGGTTTATCAAACATAGTTATCTCTCACTGGCATTAGATGGGAACCCCTGTATTATAGTTATATTTCATGATTTGTGTATTAATTATGTTTTTATTTGTTGATATCAATACAACATCAGAAACCAGTGTCTGACTATCCTATTTATTTGGTGTCCCAGCCTGAGGTTCCTTGGTAAAGTCTTGTTAGTGGAGAGAGCTAGTAAGCCAGCTGAACATAATAAACCTCAACAAACTGGAGTTCAGCTTGGAAAGGATTTTTCACAATCTGCATCTTTGCTGAAAGATGCCAAATCGACCAGAGACCCGAATCTAGGTTCAAGATCGGGATCACTACCTGCTAGTGAACCAATTGCTCCTAGACTTGGTGTAGACTATCCATTTCCTTCTCACCTTGAGTGAGTCTTTCCTCCTATCCTTTCAAGTTTTCTTTTACTCTTTTTCAGCAGATGCTTGAAATATAAAGGTCCTATAATGTCAAGTATTATGCACACATCGTGTACAGTTATCGGCATAAAGTTGGGTTTTTTTTTGCAACCAGTGGATAAGGATTTATTCAATAATGATTTTATAGTTTGAATAGAGTACCCTGCTTTCTTTCTAAATGCAATGAACATGTCAGATATGAACAAAAGCTTATGCATATTTGGGGTGCAGATATGCTTACCCTCCACCAGATGGAAATATTTTGACCAATATTGTCAATGCACTTATTGCTGTTCCCCGCTTCTATACTCAGGTTTTTCTTTGTTTCACTTTATTGTAAACCTACTTAAATATATCATAATCTTTCCTTTTAGGTTCTTGTAACCATAGTTGGAGATATGTCCCTTACCAATACAGTATCTCAATTTCAGGTGTTGCACCTAATGAATAAAATGAATATTCCAGCTCCATTTCGTATGGCTTTGCCCACACCACCTCTGCCACCTCCAGTACCTGCACCACAACAGCCACCCCCACCTCCTGCTTCCACCCCTGCTCAACCTCATTTGGAAGATGTATCTTCTAGTGAATCTGAAATGGAGTCTTCGGATGAGGCAAGATACTGCTGCTAAAATAAAATGCTGAAAATCAATAACATAGATCTAACCATATTTATGAATTCTGTAGTTGTTGATTGTTTGTTGACTAACATGTTTGTAGGAGGTCAATGACAAAGGTGTGCCAAAATCTGCAAGGAAGCGTGCAAGGCGAGAAGTTATTGTAGGCCCTGCAATTGATAAAAGTGTAGCTCATGAAGCTGTTGGAGTGAAACCTGCCACCTTGATCCCAAAAGAAATCCCATTGATTAAAAAGAAGAACCCTTTACTACAGGTCATACTATTATCTAATGGGACTATTTTAGGGTAAGCTTTACTCTCTGAAATTTGACGATCTTCTTGGTGTTTTCACAGATCAAAATTGCCCCCAAACACATTCCATTTGAGCAGAAAGATGATGGTGCTGATGATGACCATAAACAGATTTTAGAGGAATCGAATGAGGAGGGCATAGATGCTAAACAATTTGCTTCTGCCGATGAGTTGGAAAAGGGAAAATTGCCTCCAGAAGAAATCTTATCACTTCCAATGTTTAAGGTATTGGATCTTATCTCAGCAGATGCTTTTAGATTGTAGATTAAATCAAATATGCAATTACCCTAGTTTCCATTTACTCATCTCTTGATGTATGAAAGCTTTTCGTACATGTGCATCTGAGAAAACATAAACTGAACTGGGACTCTTGGTTTGGGCAGAACTATACAGCTGGTAATCCTGCTTCTGTGTTGTATATAAAGAACTTGGCAAAGGATGTTGTTCCTGAAGATTTCTACTTCATTTTTGGTGAGACTAAATGGATTTACTCTTACTTTACACAAATAGTAACCTTGAGCACTCAGTGCCCATGATAAAATAGGAAAAGAAGATAATAGTTAACTTTATAACTTTTCCAGCTAAAACTGCTCTTTTTAGGTCCTTGCAGTTTAAATGCCTCTTTACTTTGTTCCTTGTTAGTATTAGCGAAAAGATTTTGGCTGATTAAATGTTGTTGTAATGTAGGATCATTATTTGGAAGCATTGATGCTGCTACCTCCAGTCTTAATGTGAAGCTAATGCAGGTTACCTTACTTCTGGATTGCTCTCTGTAGCGTTATTTCTAATGTGCACTGGCTTATTTAAATTTCCTCTCCCAACTTTATTGCTGAACTTCTTGTTGATAAAATGTCTTGCCGTTCAGAGTGTTTCACTTGCATGCAAATAAAAAGGTGCTGTGATTACCTAATTGTGAAGCTGAAAGTAATCTTTTGATTTCAGGAGGGAAGGATGAGGGGTCAAGCGTTTGTGACATTTCCATCAGTTGAACTTGCCCATCGTGCTATGGTATGTTTGTCTCAGGTTTTGTGTTTTCCTGTTACAAGGGAGTTTGTCCACTTTGTTTATCTTGTAATAGTAGCCGCATAGCCTGCTCAGCAGTATCAGTTGTCCTCAATGTTTAAAAGAACAGGCTGAAGTTCAAACCAGTGTGAACAAGATTAGATACTTAGCCAGAACAGCTAGAAATAACTTGGTAGTAAACAATAACATACAAAAGTGAGGCAAGATGAATTAGCTCTCTTCTTTAGTAGTTATCATCTCAACTTTATGTTTCTTTTGCCTAAACTGCTGACCTGGTCCCCTTTCACGGTAAATCTTTTTCTTGTGACAAAATTAGCAAAGTTAAACACATCAATGTTATATATATGAAGATAAAAGCCTTTTCTGATACAATGTTGTTAGCCAAAGACAACGTTTTGAAGGTCAGAACGACGTTCTTGAAACTCTCCTGTTTGTATTTCTACTACACAATAATTATTAACTTGTAAAATTTGTGCAAATCACAAACCTTTATTAGCAAGTGTTTAGTCTTA
Organism: Gossypium stocksii; assembly: GCA_020496765.1. Taxonomy (NCBI): domain Eukaryota; kingdom Viridiplantae; phylum Streptophyta; class Magnoliopsida; order Malvales; family Malvaceae; genus Gossypium; species Gossypium stocksii. The sequence continues at coordinate 93,362,775 of CM035626.1, read as the reverse complement.
TTAGCGAGCGACTTCAACCATCTTCTAAGAGGTAATTCTTAGTACACAAGCTATTCATGTTTAGTTCTTAATTTCTCACCGGAGTAGTTACTCCCAGGGATTACTGCTTTATTTTAGGTCTATCAATTCTTTGTTATCTTCTGTAGCAGTGATGGACTTCTCATGTAGTATTCAATTGGATTCTCCTTCCTTGCAGAACCTCGTAAATGGATATGTGTTCAAAGGCAAACCAATAATTGTCCAGTTTGGCCGGAATCCTGCTGCAGCAAAAACAAATTAAATTGATATGAGGCGGTAGGAGCAAGCCTCCATATATTGTTGATTAGGCCTTAAGTCAAGTGGTCTTACCTTCATAATGTCATAATCCCAAGGATAAACTGAGCGATGTGTGATAGGGTTTGTGAAATGATGTATCTTGGAACTAAAATTTTCATGTAGCAAAGCAGAGCAGGATCTTGCAACTTGGCTTCCTTGAAGGTCCACTCCAGAAGTCATGATTTGTACCTTCATTGGTGAAAGTAGAGCAAAGCAGAGCAGGGTCTTGCAAGTTGCCGATACAGAATTTAAAGGTGCAGAGTCTCTAGGGTAAACCTTTATCGTTCCAGAGCTCTAATGTGAAGCCGTTGCATTGCCCTTAGTTTTTCTTGGTCCATCATAAACTGGGTACAAGCATGCTGTGCTGAAGTAGAACTTATTTTTAGGCTTGGTACTACAGATTGTGATTTGGATTTTGGATCAAATAAATTAGATACAGAATAGGCAAGCTTACACTTATTTGGAGCCTTTTGATACTTGAGGTTGTTAATATCTTTATTATTATAATCAATGGTTTCAAATTCTCCTTTTTCATCATTTTCTCTGCCTGGTTCAAACAAATTATCATGCATAATTGAATCAAACCAAGCTCAAGCTATAACAAGCTCAAGTTGCACTCGATTCAAACAAATTCTTTTCCATTGTTGCGTTCACTTCAACAAACCCAAACCCATCTCTCCCGTTCCCCTCGGTAAAACACACAACCATCAAAAGTACTTCCAATTTCTCATTCTTAATAAAAAAACCCAAACAAACCAAAGAGTCCCAAATATGTCCACTTTCACTCTCAACTGCCTTGATTTTCCCACTCTTACACTCTCAATGGTATATTTTGATGCTATCCTGTAATGAAAATCTCAAAGATGCTATCTTTCTTTACCATCATCTACTAATGGTTACAATTAATTTGTGGGGTAAACTTTCTTATTGCTGGTTCAAGCAAAAATTAATATGATATATTAATGTGAACAAGAGCAACAAGAGACTGAACTTATTAGTTCAGATTTCGGGGGTTCTGTATCTTCCATACCATAGATGTTGCCTTGTTGGTGATGGTTCATCCATAGAGGGAGAAAAAAATTACTTGGTGATGGTTCATCCATCAGGAGAAAAAAATTATCTTTCACTGACATTTTGCAGGAAGCATGGTCTGAATTTAGTATCAAAATGAAAATGTTGTATCATTTTGATTCCTTAAAATGAAAATCTTAGTCCAAAAGGACCTCAACTTCTTCATTTTAGGAGATCTGCCTCTTCAGATGAGACAGATTGTTCGAGTATCTGTAGTAAAGATATGAAATAGAAATCAGATGATTAACACCTGCTGAGACATTCAATTTAATATGATTTTTATTCGTTGTTTGCAGTTTAAATAATACAATATTGCCATCTGAAAGACTTTCAATATTAGAATTCATTTCAACTAATGAATAGATCTCAACTACATTGAAGATATCTTTCGTGTCAGTCTGAAAAGACAATCTTTTTTCTGTCAGAACTACCTGTTAGTCATCTAATGCCATATCCCCAAAACAACTGCGATGCCAAATAGTAGTGCAAGCGCCACGTCTCCTCCCGGGAGGATTGAGAACCTGTTAAATTGAAGAAGTTAATCAAGAAATGGGGAAAATGCAGTGCACATATTTATCTTTGTTCTGTCAGGTATATGCAGTACATTGGTATATTTGGGCAAATACCTGAGCTTCTTCCTTGACTGCTGTATATATGCCATTGCAGGGGGAAGGATGCCAAAGAGGAAACAGTTTGCATAAACCCCAGCAAAATCAAGGGCTTTTGAAAAAGTTGAGCGGAAGAAGGAAGCTATAAGAACTGGAGCACTGAGCACTAGTGGCATTACAAATATTTCTAATGATTTAAGGTCAGTTATTCTTAATAGTTGCTCATCTTCTGAAGCAGATCGAAATGAAACTTTCCCGAGATTTCCGCATTCGTGCTGACTCGAATAAATCACAAAACCAACTCTCCCTGAACCATTAGAGACCAACTGAGATCGATAAGGAATTTGCTTTTGCAAATTTGTTTTCCCTAGAATCAGTTCCAGAGTATCAAGAAGTTGCTTTGGAAAGCTTACAGCATATCCTATCAGGCTAGTTGCCAAAGCAGAAAATGCAAAGCCTTGAACTGCAGACAAAGCAGAAGGATTCACTGAAAGTAAAAGGGATATAGGGTCTTTGGGGGAGGTATTTCCAGCCAGTCCTAAAACAATCAAATTCCATGACAGAACCATAACTAAAGGAACAGCCCCTCCGATCAGTATTGCTTTTCGAGCCTCGGATACTGAATTTCCAGCAATCTTGCAAATAAAAGGAGTGATAACATGGAATCCTAATGTGAGTACAGTAACAGGAATTGCAGGCAAAATTGATGATAGGCTCCATGAGGCATGGGCAAAGGAGCCTAATACATTTGCTCTGGTCACAGATAAACCAATGGCCACCAATGCAGTAATAGAGAAAAGCATGAGGAAGCATAAAAGCCTGTTTGAAACATCAATGGCCTTGAATGGAAAGAACATAATAACAGTCCCAGCAACTAGTGGAAACAAAGCATGAGCCAATAACAAATTCATCCAAGGAAACCATTGACACACTATTGAACCAATGCCTGAAACACAAGCCACTAACAAAGAAAAACTAAGGGAGGCATAAATGACCGCAACAAAAGCACCAAAATGACTTCCTAATGCCTTTGTTGCAAGGCCAGTAAAGCTCACTTCCGCTACACCCTCTTCTTCCATTACTGCAAAACTTAACTCTGCAACAAGAATGATGGAGGAAATAACATAAACCCAAGAAAGAATAATGGCAATGGTTGATGGAAGTGGACCTGATTTTACCGTTGCAGCGGGTAAACCCAACATTCCAGGCCCTACAGCCGTACCAATAATCAAACTAACAGCACCCCAGAAGCTCTTGTCTTCTTGTTGGGATCCTTCTGGTAGCTGATTGTTCACTGTTTCAACAATATGTTCATCATCAAGGGGAACAACAGGAAGTGCCGAACTTCGGGGTGTAGATTTAAGGAGCGGCTGGTGATTCTTGGAGGTTAATGTAGAGAAGAAATGTTGGGTTATGGCAAAGAATGGAAGAGGCTTATTCTTGAATGCTGGTGTGTAGGGAATGGACAGCCTGTGAGGCTGAGTGTAGAGATATGGAAGATTGAGTCTTGACTTCAATGGTGAGATGAAAGATGGATGGTGAGAAAGTAACATATTGGCGAGAAAACTTTGTTAGCAAAAGATTCTTAGAGAATCTTGTGTACTCTAATTTTTTTCCCCTTTCTAGAGTGATGGGAATCTTTGAATGGAGGCTGATAGGCAGGGAAAGTTTCAGGGGAAAATCTTAGCTTCTATATTGTCAGAGTGGAAGTACAAATAACCTTATATGGAGGAGATCATGGATCTATATAGACCAAATAGATATGTATGTTACAAAGGCAGCATGAAGAAAAAGAAGAGCAACCATCCTAAGTCATGTTTCATGGGCCACGTTAAAAGTGGGCTTACACTCATAAAACATTTGGTAATATACATTTTTATATCAAGTATTTTGGAATCAATATAACAGTTATTATCTTCAAAAATAATTAATTTTTAAAACGGATATGGAATCAAATTTTTTTATTTCATTTTATCCGTAGTTCTTTTTTCAAAAAGATTTAGAGAAATACTACTTTCATATTTTTTATTTGCAGTATTGGCGCTCAAGAGCATGCATTTTATTATGGCATTATTTTTTATAAGAATTTTTAAAAAATGTCGTGAAAAAGTATTTATCAAAAAAATTGGTTAAAATTTAAGTGTCGTGAATTTTAAATTTTAAGTATTTTTAAGGAATTAATGTTAATTATTTGTACATTTTGTTTTGAATATATAAATTATATTTTAAATATTAAAATATAGTCATTACAAATTTAAATATATAAATATTAATTATTAAAATAAATTTAAATAATGAAATAATTATATATTCAATATAAATATTAAATAAAATACATTAAATTATAAATAAGGATTAAAAATATTTATTTTCTCAAATGCAAAAGCTAAAAAAATATTACTTTTATTTTCAGATTCAAAAGCAATTTTAATTTTAAAAATTGTCTATTTAACATCACTTATAAATCTAAAGGCACGTTTTAAAAGTAACGAGAAACAATGCCTAAAGCAAACTTGTTACTGTCTATGAGAAAATAAAACATCTATTTTTTTTTTTTTACAAATTATTTTCTAAATCATACTTAGAGCTGTAAAATAAATGATAAAATAATTTTCTAAACTATTTACATTTATATTTTTAAATTATTTACATATATATTATAGGGGCGATGATATGAACTCAATTAGAGGTGTTCATGGTTGGATCGAGTTCAATTCTAGCTTAAGTATGATAGGAACACATTTTATTTTTACTCAAGATCGATTGAACCCAAAATATAGACCTAAATTTTTGTCTAACTCCACCCATATTTATAAATAGTTAACATAAGGTAATTTTAGGTTTTTCTAATTTATTATGTAATAAATTTATATTATTTATTAAACTTTTATATATAATCATTTTAATATTTTTAATATTTATGTTATAGTAGTATAAATTTAATTCGGGAAAATTACAATAGAAGTCACTTAACTATGATCAAATTCCTTTTTTGTCACCGATTGTAAAATGTTTTAAATTGGTCACTAAATTTATTGAGTTAATCTCTTTTTGTCCATTTCTATTAATTGCTGATAGGACTTGGACAAAAGGATCGCATGGTGGTTTTAAATTTGGTATAATTATAATTCAGCCCTCAACAATTACATATTTTATCAATTTGATATTAATTCTAATAAAATCAACAAATTTAATCTTCAACTTTTACGTATTATATCAATTTAGTCATAATTTTATATTAATATATAAAAAATTTATTTAATATTAATATTAATATTTAATAAAAATAATTATATTAATATTAAAAAAAATCCTCTTCCACCCCTCCCACTATCCCCTCCCTCTCCTCCACTATCCCTGAGGTTGGGGGTAAGAAAGGAGGAAGGAGAAGAGGTATTTTTTTAAATATTAATATAAAATAGTTTTTAAATATATTTGTCGTAACTATTTTTAATTTGAAAAACGAGGATCGACTTTAAAACGAAAAATGGAGTCGCCACCAATCCTTTTTGTTTAGGTGTGATCGGACCACCTTGTAAAATATTTTTTTTATTAAAACATCGATTTTGGCCTACGAAATTCAAGAAAATAGGTTCGGGAGTCGGTTACGTACGAGGAAGGATTAGCACCCTTGTAACGCCCAAAATTGGTACCTAATTGATTAACTTATGTCTTACTGTCGAAAATTTGAAAAGATTTTAAAATACGATCCTTTTTATTTAAAAGAAAACTTGAATAAATCGAATTGGGTGTTAAGACCCTCTTGTCTCGAAGTAATAAAACGTCATATCCAATAAGTTAGGATACGGCATTCTAAATCCTCGAAACTAAGCTTGTCTTTTGATTTTTAGAACACATGCATTTGAATTTTAAGAGGATATTCGGTATTTGGGCCAAACGAAAGATCGGAACCCAGTAAGTTAGGGCACAATTTCTCAAATTTCCAAATACAAAATATTGTCTTTATTCTTAGAAACCATTACCTTAGAATAACAAAGTGTCACATCCAGTAATTTAGGACACAACACTTCGGATTCCCGAGAATAAGCTTTTATTTAAAACTTATATGTTTTGATTTCAAAAGGGTATTCGGTTATTTAAGTTTGACGAGAAAAATCGAAACCCAGTAAGTTAGGGCACAATTTTCTCGAAGCTCTCAAATACTGAGTATTGTCTTATTTTGAAAAATCATTTTTATGAGTTTGGGTAAAAATGTAATGTTTTAAAAGATATACCTAATAGAAATAAAATGAATGTGCAAGCATGAAGGTCGATAGCAAGAACTAAATGATCAAAAATAAATAAATAAAGAGCTAATAAAACAATAAGTAATGAAAGAGAAATTTAAAAAAGGAAAAAAATAATGAAATAAAGAGACAAGTTGAGAAATAAGAAATAAAACGAGGGAAGAAGATTAAATAAAACAAAAAGTAATAAAATAAAAATAAAAATAATAAATTAATAAGGATAAGAATAATATACTAATAATAATAGTAATATGCTAGTAAAAATAATAATGTTTAATAATAATAGTAGTAATAATAAAAGATAATAGTGATAATAATAAAAAAAGGAAACAATAATAATGTTAGGCTAATAATAATAAATGATAATAAATGATAATAGACATAATAAAAATAATGGTAATAATAATAATAGTAATAATAGTAATAATAATAATAATCTTGAAAAAAAAGAGGTAATAATAGTAGTAACATATATATTAATAACAGAAAAAGAATAACATAGGTAGAAATAAAGTAGAAATAGCGATAATAACAATTATAAAATAATAATACTAAGTATATTAATAACAATAGTAAAATAGTAAAACAGTAAAACTCAAATTAGCTAATTTAATTAACAAAATGTTAAAAAAAGTCGAAAAAGGACTAAATTGAATTGCAAACAGAGGTTTTGGGGCGAAATCAGAAGTAAATAACACGGGGAAGGACCATATTGAAACGCGCGAACGAAATGGAGGGACCGATAAAGCAAATATCCACACCCTCCAAAACGCATCGCCTTGCGCGAGACCAAATTGAAACAGGACGAAAATCATGGGGCAAAATCAGAATGGTGAAATAAGCTTAATTTAAAAGACTGAAAACGCGGAGGGACTAAAGGGATAAATATCTCATTTCACAAAAATGCGCGGACCCTCTTAGCGGGTCGGGGCGACACGCGGGTCAGCGGCCCAAAACGACATTGTTTTGGCCTCTAACCCTAACTCCCAAAACAGCGCCATTTTTAAAATAGTATATAAGCTAAAAAAATTAAAAAAAAAAAACCATTTCTCTCATTTTTCAAAAAGCAAAACCCTCATCCCAACAATTCTCTGCGGGCTAGGAGATCCGGCCCTCTCCGGTCGTTGGTCGTCCCCGTCCACCGTCCTCGGCCGCCGTAAAAAAGTAAGTTTTTTTAAATATTTTTTGATAAATATATATATGACAAATTCGGGAAAAATAAATAAAATAAAATAAATAAAAATACCCTTTCTCTGTTTTTAGCCTTCTTCTTGCTTGCTGTTTTTGATTATTTTGAGAATGCACAAGTCTATTTGTATTGATCTAATGTGTTCTTTGTATCGCTCTCTATTCGGGAAAAAACCATCCTTTTTACATTCGATTTTTGTAGCTTTTATAGCAAAAATATTACAACGGTTTTGCTTTTTTTGCAGGTATAGGCAGCGTGGTGAATGTGGGCATTGAGGTGGTACGGTGGAGCAACGCACGTCGCAGAGGGGTAGCGTGTGGCGCGCGAGGGAGGCATGCTGGTGTGGGAACGGCGGCCGAACATTTAGGGGCTAAGGTTTGGTCATTTGTTTTGTGCATTGAGACAGTGGTAGATTGGGCTAGGTTTTAATTGTTGGGTTTTGTGGGTTTGAATTGGGTTTGATTTTGTAATTTGGGCTTGGGCAATTATTAAAGCCCAGTTAAATTTGGGTGTTTACAGCTGCCCCTCTTTGCTTATTATCGTGTAACGAGAATGAAACAAAGATATAAAAACAAATTTGCTGGGTCTTGTAGAACTTTGACCCCTTTGGCGCTTCTCTTCTTTAAGTAACCTCGTTTCAATCCACTGCATCTTTAGGGAAATAAGGCTGATGGCTTAAATCTGCTCCATTACCGATACATTGAGATAAGATTCCCCGTCTTCGATCTGCTCCACTGTAACTCCAGGGAGATAAGATCTGTATCTTCAACCTACTCCACTGCAACTTCAGGGGGATAAAGTTGGTGGCTTAAATCTGCTCCATTGCCCATACATGGAGATAAGATTCACCGTCCTTGATCTGCTCCACTATAACTTCGAGGAGATAAGATCTACAATAATCAGTCTGCTCCTCTGCAACTTCAGAGATATAAGACTTGTATTTTCAACCTGCTCCATTGCAACTTCAGAGAGATAAGGTTGGTATCTTCAACATACTCCACTACAACTTTAGGGAGATAAGGTTGGTGGCTTAAATCTACTCCATTGTCGATACATGGAGATAAGATTTGCCATCTTCGATCTGCTCCACTGCAACTTCAGAGAGATAAGATCTAAAATCATCAGTCTACTCCTCTGCAACTTCAGGGAGATAAGACTTGTATTTTCAACCTGCTTCACCACAATTTCAAGGAGATAAGGTTGGTGGCTTAAATCTGCTCCATTACCGATACATTGAGATAAGATTTACCGTCTTCGATCTGCTCCACTACAACTTCAGGGAGATAAGATCTACAATCATCAGTCTGCTCCTCTGTAACTTCAGGGAGATAAGACTTGTATATTCAACCTGCTCCACTGTAACTTCAGGGAGATAAGGTTGGTGGCTTAAATCTGCTCCATTATCGATACATTGAGATAAGATTCACCATTTTTTATCTTGTTCCACTACTGCTTAGGGTGATAAGATTTATAATCTTCAGTCTGCTCATCTACAACTTTAGGGAGATAAGATTTGTATCTTCAACCTGCTCCACTGCAACTTTAGGGAGATAAGGTTGGTGGCTTAAATCTTCTCCATTGCTGATACATGGAGATAAGATTCGCCAAAATTTGTAATTTTAATCGATCTTGCTACACCGTCTTCTAGGGGACTACCTATAGAATGAGGTCTATGCTTATGCCAAATGATTAGGATGTCATGATCAGAATGAGTCAAATGCTCCTAACTTGATGTATTATGAATGACATTTGTATAAATGTAGAATGTCATGAGAATGATCTCTTTTTTTTTTAACATTTAGGCTGTCATTGCATGTTGTTTGTTCAGGGGATATCCCTGACGTATGTCTTCTTGTTCATCTGATATCTTCCATAGAGAATCTGAAGAAGTAGTCATAACTTAAACTCTTATTTCTCGAGTGTTTCCAGCCCTTTAAGCCTGGTGAGTTCTAAATAATTGTCCTGTTTCAGGTTCTTGCACCATTTAGAGACCTTCAGAGTAATATGCAAAACTTCTTTTGTGAAAGCATTATTAGTTTATTAATCATTGTTTCAATACGAAACACTTGAAAAAGATTATAAAGATGGATAAAACTGAAATTTATTAGAAATAAAATCCAAAAAGAATGGATTGAGCATAGAAAGCAAATATTGCTAAAGTACAAAATGAGTGTAGGGAGAATATGTGCCCTAGATATCACAGCCTGAGCTTCTCTATACAAACTCCTTGAAGACCATTCTGAGTTCAACATGTGTCTAGGAAATCTGGAATGCCTTGTCAATTCCCCAAAGATGTAGCATACCTCCTCATTGTTAACTAAGATATAGGAAAACTAGCGCATGCCCCATTTCTCATCAAAATTTGAATTACCCTTTACGGGTTTTCAATTCAAAGCCCCTTTGGTCTCAAAGCGCCCTTTGCGGGTTTTCGCATTAGTCTCTCCTTTTTTTTTGAACTCAAGACGCCCTTTGCGGGTTTTTGCCTTGACCCATTCCCTTCCTTAAGCGAAATACTTCTTGACTGAGTCTGCATTAACCAGGTTGGGTTGACTCTTGCTGTCCATCTTGACTAATATCAATGCTCCTCTAAAAAAGGCCTTTTTTACTACATAAGGTCCCTCCTAATTAGGCATCCACTTTCTTCTGAAGTCCTTTTGTATAAGTAGGATCTTCTTCAATACTAGGTCTCCCTCGTAGAATTCCCTAAGATGGACCTTTTTGTTGTAAGCCCGCATCATTCTTTTTTGGTACAACTAACCGTGACGGATGACTTTTAACCTTTTTTCCTCAATTAGATTCAGTTGATCATACTGAGATTCCATTCTACTTCGTCCAGCGTCAACTCTGATAAAACCCAGAGTGAAGGAATTTCGATTTCAATGGGCAGAACTGCCTCCATCCCATAAACCAATGAGAAGGGTGTTGCCCCGGTAGAAGTTCTAATAGATGTTCGATAAGCATAGAGGGCAAACGGTAACTTTTCATGCAAATCCTTGTAGGTCTCAGTCATTTTCCCCATAAATTTCTTGATATTTTTATTAGTTGCCTCAACTGCACCATTCATTTTTGGGTGATACGGTGACGAGTTATGGTGTTTAATTTTGAACTGACTACAGACCTCTACTATCGTGCCGTTTCTTCAAATTCAACGCATTGTCAGATATAATCATTTCCGGCATACCATAGCGACATATGATCTCCCTCTTCAAAAACTTGCTAATTGCCGTCTTCATGACATTGGCATATAAAGCCGCCTCTACCCATTTGGTGAAGTAATCGATGACTACAAAAATTAATTGATGTTCATTAGAAGCCTTCGGTGAAATTGGCCCAATGACGTCCATGCGCCATATTGAGAAAGGCCATGGGGAAGTCATAACATGTAGAGGTGAATGAGGCACATAGATCTTATCTCCATAAATTTAGCACTTATGGCACTTTTGATCCCATTGGCATGCATCCCATAGACACCTTCATGGGCTTCTTTTAGGATTTTATTAGCTTCAACAGCATCAACGCATCTTAAGAGCACCTGATCCTTCCTCTTTTTTATACAAGATCTCTCCGTCTAAGATATAGTTACTGGCCAGCCTTTTCAACGTTCTCTTATCATTTTCAGTTGCTTAGTCTAGGTATTCACGACTCTTCACATATCGTAGAATATCTCGATACCAAGGATGATCATCTCTCTCCTCCTCTTCATCGATATTGTAGCAATGAGCTAAAGCCTCACAAATACTCATTTGGATAGGCTTCATACCCTCCGTCCATTTACTTGAACCATCGAGGCCAATGTAGCTAAGGCATCTGCTATTTGGTTTTCATTTCGCGGGAGGTAGCAGAAGGTGACATCATCAAATTCCCTAATTAAATCCAGAACTAGCTTTCGATAATTGATCAATTTGGAGTCCCTCGTTTCCCATTTACCTTTTAGTTGATAAATCACTAGCGCAGAGTCCCCATACACCTCTAGCACTTTGATTTTGCATTCTATGGCTACACGGATTCCCATGATACATGCTTCGTATTCTGCCATATTGTTGGTGCAATCAAAATTCAATTTGCAAGTAAGTGGATAATGGTCTCCGCTTGGGGATATCAGGACTGCCTTAATTTCGTTACCAATGGCATTTGATGCTCCGTTGAAGTTCAATTTCCAAGGACGATCTTCTAGAGTATCTTTCTCGATAGCTGCTACAAACATTAGATCTTCATTAAGAAAATTAAAGTTTAAGGGCTCGTAATCATCTAGAGCTCTACTAGCTAGAAAATCTACTATTGCACTCCCCTTCGCAACCTTCTGGTTCCTATAGACTATATCAAATTTGGAGAGCAATATTTTCCATTGGGCCATCCTTCCATTCAGAGTAGTTTTTTTAGATTAACCAAGTTGTATGGTACAACATATACTGTTTCAATCTCCGAGTCGTCTAAACCAATGCACAACATAATTTCCCAATGGGCGAGTATTTCATTTCACACTTAGTGAATTTCTTACTGAGGTAATATATCACTTTCTCCTTTTTTTTTTCCAGTCACATCATGTTGACCAAGCACGCATCTCATGGAATTGTCAAAGACTGTCAAATACAGTATCAGCGATCTATCAAAACTAGGTAGCGTTAGCATTGGAGCATTAGACAAGTATTGTTTAACCCCTGTTAAAAGCTTCCTAGCATTTATCATCCCATATGCCTAGATTATGCTTCTTAAGAAGACGAAATATAGGGTCACACTTCTCTGTTAGCTGTGAAATGAACCGGGTAATGTAGTTTAATCTTCCTAGGAAACCTCGAACTTCTTTTTGAGTGTGGGGTGGAGGCAGTTCTTGTATAGCCCTAACTTTATTGGGGTCGACCTCAATTTCTCTTTCAGTGACTATGAAACCAAACAGTTTTCCTGGCCTAGCCCCGAAAGTATATTTTGTTGAATTGAGTTTTAGCTGAAACTTTCTCAATCTCAAGAATAATTTCCTCAGAACCTGTACATACTCCTCTTCTGTTTAGGACTTTGCAATCATGTTATCGATCTCCTTATGCATCATGTCATAAAACAAGGTTACAATGGCTATTTGATACGTTGCTCCCGTATTCTTTAACCTGAATGGCATCACCTTATACCAAAACGTTCTCGATAGGGTTATGAACGTGGTTTTTTTCCATATCTTCAGGATGCATCTTGATCTAATTGTATTCGGAGAACCCATCCATAAAGGAGAATAATGAGTAACCTGTCGTACTATCCACTAAGGTGTTAATATAAGGTAATGGGAAATTGTCCTTTGGGCTTGCCTTGTTTAGATCTCTATAATTTACACACATCCGCACCTTTCCGTCCTTCTTAGGGACGGAGACAACGTTGGCTACCCATTCTGAGTAATTGACCATTTGTAAGAACCTAGCATCAAACTACTTCTTGACCTCTTCCCTTATATTTATTGCAACATCGGGTCTCATCCTTCGGAACTTCTGTTGAACTGGCTTGCACTCCTCTTTTATGGGGACGCGATGCACCGCAATATTAGCACTTAACCCAGTCATGCCTTGATATGACCATGCAAAGACATCTTTGAACTCTTGCAGTAGTTTAATGAGGTCTTGCCTTGTTTCCTTATTTATACAAGTGCCAATTTTCACCTCCTTCCGCTCTTCCAAGATCACATTCTCAATTGTCTCCTTGTGAGGTAGAATCTGTTTCTCTTCCCACCCTACCATCCTTAATAAATCCGGAGATAAACTACAATCTCCGTCATTTCTAAAATCCTGATATCCCTCTAAGCACATGTCCTGCTCAAAAGGAGATTCTAGGTCTGATAAATGATAAATTATACATGTTTTTACCCCATGCTTAGCCCAATTTCTGGATGAATTAACCCCTGATTTGTGCAAATTGATGCTCTTAAACCTTTAATTTCATGTTTTATACTCAGATGAGCATAGGGAAGTGAAAAGAATGAGAAACGGGCCGAAAACGGAGAAAATTGGCCAAAGTATGAAAACAACACGGCCTGGGAGTTCGCCACACGGCCGTGCCACAAGGCTGTGCCACCTTAAAAGCTAAAACATAGCCCAACCCCGACTCACACGGCTGTCCCATACCAAACATACCCGAACACGGCCCATTGTTGAAGTCACACGGTCGTGGCATACGGGCGTGTCCCTGTCGTGAGAAAGTTCAATTCTACTCGGAAAAGGCTACTTAGGCGCTAAGAAAGGCATTCCAAAACTCTATATAAAGACCCTAGGGGGCAACTACAAAGGGGTACTTTTTCACCTCAAAAAGTTGCCTTATTTTCCGCCAACACAGAGAGCAAAAGTAGGAAAATACTCCAAAGGAAGCCGATTGATCCATCTCAAAAGCCAGATTCTCCTTCAAAATTGAAGATTTCCCTTCAATTTCCTACAAGGGTTTTTGGGTTCTTTATGTTTTGTTATCTTTATTCTTCTGAGATGTTTCCTTTTATAATTATGAACTAAATCCCCCAAATACTTGAGGAGGATGAAACCTAAGACAGGTCTTGTTATTATTTTATCTTGAATTATATGATAAATACTTGAATTGTTCTTAATTATGTGTTCTTAATTCTTATTTTAATATTCATGGGTATTAATTCAAGTATTGATGTACTTATTCAGATGAGCAAAAGTCCCTGTTTAAGAGTAGATCTAACATAATTAAGTAGAGTTACATGCAACCCTAGACATAGGGCAACATAAATCTGCCGGATTAGGGTCAAACCTAATAAGGGAATCCATAGATCGAGTTAATGCAAGACTGGGGTTTTAACTAGAAAGAGATTTCAGTTAATCAACCTAGGATTAGTTGTTCTTATCCTCGACGGAGGTTTTAACATAAATTAGAGATTTCTACGGATCAAGTCAAGTGAATAAATCGTCTAGCTCAAGAATCAATAACAAGTGAAGTCTAAGTGGATTCTCCATTGAGTATTGTCCAAATCAATCAGTTTTCCCAAAGAGTTTCTTCCCCAATTCCTTTTTTGTACATTCTTAGTTTAGTTTAATAAAAATCCCCTCTTAATTATAAGTTAAATAATAGAAAGAAAGTTAGTACTAGTACTTTTAGTTCCTTTGGGTTTGATATCTCGATCTTGCCACTAAACTATACTACTGTTCGATAGGTGCGCTTGTCTTAAGTCGTGACAATAGTTTGTTTTAGGTACGATCATATTTTATAAATTTTATTACTTCATATCACGCGATATTAAGTTTTTGGTGCCGTTGCCGGGGAACTGAAATATTAGGAACACTCTATTTTTATTACTTTAGCCATTTTTACTTTTATTTATTTTTAGCTTATTTTTCTTTTCTTTTTTTATTTATTTTATTTACCAAAATTTTCTTTTCTTCCAGGTACCTCTAGTTTATGACTAGAAGGAACCCCAAATGACTACTGCCTTTCGACGAAGGCTTAGAAGCTACCATTCGCAGAACTCGCCGAGAGATAAGAAGAAGCCTGCAATATCCAGAACAAGAGACAAGAACAAGAACCTAAGCCTACTAAAGAGATGGAAGTAAAGCAAAATAATGCTCCACGTACTATGTTTGATTACGCTCAATCCAGTTTGGCTGGTACTGAATCTAGTATTGTTAAGCCTTCTATTGCTGCAAATAATTTTGAATTGAAACCTAACACTATTCAGATGATTCAGCAATTTGTACAGTTTGATGGTCTATAAGATGAAGATCCAATTCGCACTTAGCTAATTTCTTAGAATTTTGCGATACTTTTAAAATAAATGGTGTTTCTGACGATGCCATTCGCCTCCGATTATTTCCTTTTTCCCTAAGGAATAAAGCTAAACAGTGGTTAAATTCTTTACCACGTGGATCAATCACTACATGAGAACAGATGACTGAAAAATTTTTGCTCAAATATTTTCCCCCGGCTAAAACAGCAAAATTAAGGAATGATATCTCTTCTTTTGTGCAGATGGATTTAGAGACGCCTTACGACGCTTAGGAGAGATACAAAGATTTATTGAGAAGGTGCCCTCATCATGGGTTACTTCTGTGGCTACAAGTTCAAACCTTTCACAACGGTTTGAATCCTTCAACAAGGCAGATGATCGATGTAGACGCCGGTAGAACAATCAACAATAAAACACCAGAAGTAGCTTATGAATTTATCGAAGATATGTCACTGAATAACTACTGGTGGCAAGTCATGAAGACAAAGCCAAAGAAAACAGCAGGAGTTTTTAATATTGATGCAGTCACAATGCTTTCTTCTCAGGTAGAACTTTTAAATAAAAAGATTGATAGTTTTATTGGTTCTACGCAGGTACATCCAGTCATGCAATGCGACTCAAACCTAGGAGGAGTGAGCAACCCAAAGTACCATCCCTTTGGATAGAGCACAAAAAGCGAACAAATGAATTATATAGGTAATAATTCTCGACCTCAAAACAGTCCTTACAATAATACTTACAATGCAGGTTGGAGGAATCACCCAAATTTTTCATGGGGCAATCAAGGCAATCAAGGAAATCAAAGACCACCACTATTACCTTTGGGATTTCAACAACCACCGTATCGGCAAAAAAAGAAACCAAACTGTGAAGAGATGTTGGAAAAATTCATATCGATTTCTGAAACTCGTTTTCAAAACACCGAAATAGCACTTAAGAACCAACAAGCTTCTATCCAAGGACTCGAAAATCAAATTGGTCAACTCGCAAAGATGATCTCTGAGAGACCGCAAGGTGGCTTGCCGAGTAACACAGAAACTAACCCAAGAGAACAAGTTCAGGCCATCGCTGTACTAATGTAGAAGGGTTCGACGAACCAAAACTGATGCAAGATACTCTGGTAAGCAATAATAAGGATAAGGTAAGTCATGGTACACAAAAATTGGTAAGTGAAGAGTATAAACCTCGTGTGCCATACCCCAATGTGACAAGGAAAGACCACACTGATGAACAATTTGGTAAATTTCTTAAACTCTTAAAGAAATTACATATTAACTTACCGTTTATTGAAGCTCTTTCACAGATGCCAAACGCAGTTAAATTTTTAAGGGAGTTTTTAGCGAACAAACGAAAATTGGATGAATCGTCGCATGTGGAATTGAATACAGTGTGCTTAGCTATTCTACAGAATAAGCTGCCCAACAAACTGAAAGATCCAAGGAGTTTTATTATTCCTTGCTTAATCGGTAGCTTAGATGTTAAAAATGCTTTAGCTGATTTAGGGGCGAGTATTAATGTCATGCCATTTAAATTGTTTAAACAATTAGGTCGAGGAAAACCTAAACAAACTAAAATAAGCATTCAATTAGCTAATAAAACAATTAGATTCCCTAAAGGTATAATTGAAGATGTGCTTGTCAAGATTGATAGATTTATATTCCCAGTAGATTTTGTTGTGTTAGACAGGGAGGAAGATAGTACTGTACCCCTTATTCTAGGGCGACCTTTTTAGCAACTGCTAGGACCATATTGACGTAGGCACATGTGAACTTACTCTTCGTGTAGGTGATGATAAAATTACTTTACAAGCTCATGACTCAAATAAAAATGCTGATAAATATATTGATACGAGTCCTTGCAAAAAGAATAATCTCACCATCCAACCTTCTGTGCAGGATACACTACATATAAAAGTAACCTATCCACAGACAGTTCCATCCAATGGAGCCGTACCTGAAAGGCGAATGCTTCGGATTAAGGAACTAGACGAGTGGCTGAACTATCATGAAAAACCCAAAACATGCCACACCAAGCCATAGCACCACCAAGACGACCCTCAGGTAGAAACGAATCCAATCAAGGTAGGTGATAAGGTGATATTAGGAGAAGACGACCCTCAAATAGTAAATTCAAAAGAAAACACAAGTGACACTCCTTACTTCACGGTAATGAAAATTTTTCCCTATGGTACAGTCGAGATAAACCACGAGTCCCTCGGCACTATCCAGGTAAATAAAACCCGACTCAAACTTTATTTTGATAACAAAACTTTAAACAGGGCAGAAGAGTTCAAACTCTTCAAACTACCGTGAACAAACGAGCTCAAGGAAAAGTCGAGCTTAGACTCTAAATAAGCGTTCCTCAGGAGGTAACTCGAGCACTAACACCACTAACCATTTTATTTTATTTTGTTTTTAGTGCAGGATTTTTAGACCATACGATTAGACACACGACCGTGCCTAAGGCCGAGTGAAAACAGGGTAAAAAACAATTCCCTACACGGGATGCGTTAAATTCCCACAGGCGTGTGAGGTGCCCGTGGACGAACCTGTCCAGCGTTATACAAGCGTGGCACCAAATATACACGGGCGTGTACGATCGAACATGACCGTACCCTTACCCCGTGGTCGATATTGTCAAATTACACACAGGCATGCGACACACCCTTGCCCCGAGGCCATGGTCGAGCCTGTCATTCCAGACACGGGCGTGTGACCATCTACACGGCCGTGGGAGAAGCGAACATCGAAGGACACTGCCGTGCGACATAGCCGTGTGCCCCAACACGCCCTAGTAACAGGGGCATGCGTCTCGAACCAGGCGCGCCAAAATCCCTAATTTTCGAACTATACGGGCAAAACTCGAGTCACACGGGCGTGTGACATGCCCGTGTGACCTAAAAACCTATATAAACAAGCCACTATTTATCTTTTTCCTCATCTTAAACCCTAAAATCTTCCACTCAAAACCCACACCAAACCTCCCCAGCGCCACCGCCGGCCTCAACAGCGCCACTATGCCCGTGTAGACCGTGCCACGATCGTGCTTCAACCTATTACCACCTATTCGGTTCTTCTTTTCTTATTTTTTCCATTACATTTTCATGACTTTTATTTATTTATCTATTCATAATCTCATTTTTTTAATATAATTGTATTATTCTTGATAGAAAATTCACACATTTTACATGATTAATCTAGAATACTCATTAGGCCATTTAGAGCAATCATCTTTATGCCATCTCTAGTTATCTTAGCCTATTAGTTTCAGTCCCAACTTCTATTTAAGCACTTTCAAATTCTATATTAGATCAACCAAATTGTTTTCCTAACACTAGCTTTGGCACTGAATTAGTTGCTATGACTTTGATAATAATACATCCCTATTTTTTTTTTCTTTCTCATTTTGTTCTAGTTAACATGTCATCGTCACGGGGAAAGAAAGTTACCGTCCCTACTTCAAAGAAGCGAAAGGGGCCCGGTGGTTCATCTTGCAGACCCACAGCCGAAACCCGTCATCCTTTTATTCAATTCCCGAAGAACTCCCAAGAGGAGCTATTTCAGATTCTACGAGCAAGACCATTAGGAGCGGGAAGATGCATAGATTAGGCCACCTTAGAACAGGTCAACTTAGCAGACGAGGTCTATGCCCTATTGATAACGGACCCTTGGGACCAGTTTTTCGGGATCGTGGAGCCCACCTATCTCGAACTCACCCTCAAGTTCTGCTCCACATTCCACCTCCAAACCGTCATGAGCCAATACGATGATCCAGGGATGATCCAGTTCCGTTTAGGAGGCCTCATTCGCCATCTTAGTGTCCCAGAATTTGGTATAGCCCTAGGCCTCTACACTGAGCAGTTCATGGAGGAAGAAGACCTTTCTACGCTCCACGGCCACATCCACATCTCTCCAGTTAACTGCTGGCGCACCCTAGTCCTTAGCCAGCCCACATACGACCCCAGTCGCTCCAAAGCGACCAATCTCACCCCATCTCGAAGCTACCTGCATGCCCTCATCGCACACACATTGGCGGGCAGACGCGAGAGCACAGGTGTCAAAACCATTTTTTTTAAGGGGTTTTGGAAAATAGGGAATCGACTTTAAAATTTGAAAAATGGGAGTCGCCACTGACCTTTTTCGAGGTGCGATCGGGTCACCTTAAATTATTTTAATAAAACATTTTGGTTTATTAAAACAATTAATTTTGGTCTACGAAATTTGAAAAACGGGCTCGGGAGTCGGTTACGTACGACGAACAGTTAGCACTCTCGTAATGCCCAAAATTGGTACCTAATTGATTACTTAAGATCATATCGTCGAATGATTGAAAATATTTTAAAAATACGATCCTTTGTTTAAAAAGGGCATTTAAATTAAGTGAAAACCGAGGCTCACTTATCTCAAAGAAATAAGAATGCCATACCCAGTAAGTTAGGGTGCAACATATCAATTTCTTGAGATTAAGTTTGCCTTTTTGCTTAAAAGGCTTATGTATTTAAATTGAGAAATGAATATTTAATTATTTTGGATCGTACGAAAAACCAGAACCCAGTGAGTTAGGGCTCGATTTTTCAAAATCCCAAAACATAAAATATTGCCTTGATTTTGAAATTCTTATCTCGGGATGATGAATGCCACATTCAGTAAGTTAGAACGTAGCACTTCGAGTCTCTGATAATAAGTTTTATTTGAAAGCTCCCGTGTTTTGGTTTTGAAAGCGATACTCGATATTTCGGGTTTGATGAGGAAAACCAGAACCTAGTAAGTTAAGGCTCGATTTCCTCGAAATATCCAAACACGAGTTATACTTTTGAAAACCTTTGAATGAAAATTTTTAACAAAATGGGATTAGGCATGACTTTTATAAAATACAAGTATGAAATTAAAAATACGAAGCAAAGAAATAATGCATAAACAATATATTTCATCGATGAATTATAATAATCAATGAATACAAATGGTGCATAATAACAACGACTATGTAACATGTCATCAAATGTAAATAATAACATTAACATTTAAAGGTTAAAAATGAATTTAAAACAAAATAAATAAAACCTAACTAGTTCTTAACAAATAAGAGTGTATGATTATGGAAAAAGTTTCGAACTATAAGAATTCACAAAAAAAAATATTTCAAATAAGTAGCATATTATAATAAAAGATAAGGTTTTAAAATTAATTAAATCATGTACCTACAAAATATGTATATACATACATAATATAGTATTCGAAATATTTACATAGTAGAATGCAAAAATAAATAAATAAATAAATATATATATATATATATATATATATAAAGACGACAAATACATAATAAAAAATATAATGCCTATAATATAAGAATATTAAAATATATAAACGCGGCACACGAAAGTATTTATGTAAGGTTTTTAAAACAAATGAATCATATACTCATAAAAATATGTATACATGATATAATATTTAAAATATTTACATGAAAAATAAGTAAAGTAATGGTAAAAATATATATAAAAAACGTATACATCACATATATATATATATATATATATAATAATATTGACATACAAAAATAATCGCTAATGTAATATGTAAATACATACGTATATAAATAATAATGTATAAAAAAAATCTAGGAATATATGTAAAATGTAAAGTTAAAAATATGTACATATGAAATAGTAAATATAAAAATATATGTAACTATTAGAGTGAAAAATATATATAATATATGATAGAATATAGCAGATATATATACAAAATATAACTTTAAAATAAATGTATTATACAAAATATAATAGTATTAAAAAAATACATATGTAAAATAATATGAAAACATATATACAAATATATATATATGAGCATAGTGTACACAAAATACAATTTTAAGAATATGTGAATGTGATGTATATAAAACATATATAGTAGTATTTGAAAATACATGCATAAAATAATATACAAAAATAGATATATGACCATAGTATTGAGATGTATACATATATACGCAATATATAGTGAAACAATGATATATGATATATATATTATTAATACTAATAATATGATAAAGAGTAATTTAATTATTAAAATAACTAAATGATGAAAAGAGAACCAAATTGAAAACTAAATAACAGTTTTGGGCCGAATTAAAAGGTTAAAAATGGTCAATAGACCGAATGAAATGCGGGCACAAAGCGCAAGGACCAACACGGGAAATACACCGATCCTCTGAGTGCAGCGTTTTGGTTCGGGCTAAATTACAATTGTATTGAAATCCCGTGGGCGAATTTGGAAGAAAAATAAAACAAATGAAAGGTTAAATTGAAAGTCTTCGCAACATTGAAGGACCAAGGGTATAATAAACTCTAAACTATCCAAAACACGCGGGTCGTAGCCCCTCTTGGGTCGGATCATCGGGTGCTGAGACGGGTTGAACAACACGGCACCGTTTTAGGCCATGGAAGAGGGCTCTAAACAGTGCCGTTTAGCCCTTCATAAAATCAAAAATTTTAACCCTAAATGGGTTTCAGAAAACAGAATCAAAGTACTCTTTTTCAGCCTTATTTTCGGCACCGTGCTGATAGGGTCTTCGACCCTCCGTTGCAAGTGATGGCTGAGGCTGATAAGGGAGTTCTTTGACTCCTTATTTCGAAGCAATCAGGGATTCTTTGGTAACCATTTGTCCCTTTAAGCTAACCCCAAAATGTCTTTGAATACAGGTGGGAGTCGGGCCAAACACGACTGAGATGGGAGCCAAATCGGTATTCTCCTACCCTCGTCGAAATCCCGAGTATTTCTCGACTATCTAGGGTCACCGGAGAGCCTCATTTCATGCCCACCCATCAAACAAGGTACCGATTCAGTATTTATTTGATATTTCAAAGTAAAGGACGATAAAAGAAAGAAAAGAACACAACCTTTGAATTTTCAGCTCTTGAATCTGATTCTTTGCTTTTTGTTATTATATCTTTTTTTAAGAAAAGAAAAAGGAAGAATTTACAAATCTTAGCTTTCGGGTTTTATACCCGTTTCTTACAATGGCCTAATCTTATCTTTTGCGTGTTTGTTTCATTCTGCAGATCTGCTGATGACGATGGAGCAGGTGGTGGTGGTTGCTGGAGGTGACAGGCAGGTTCTGGCAGAGGGCAAAAAGTTAGGCGCGACAGCTAGGGTAGATGATGATCATAGCAGACCTAGGGTTAGGGTGTTTGGCTGATGGGATAAGGTTTTGGGCCAAATATTGGGCCATCCGGGTTTGTGGGTTTTTAGTGGGTTGATTTGGGTGTAATGGGTTTTGGGCCTACTGGTACGGGGTGTTTGGTTGTAAGTGGGTTATAGTTGGGTTTGGGTAGGGTTGATGTTTCTTTATTTTGGGCCCCGGGCAAAAATGCCCTATTACAGCTGCCCCTCTTTGCTCATTGTCGTGTAACGAGAATAGAGCAAAGACTTTAAAAGGGCCAATTTTTGCCCGGTCCTGTCGAGTCTTGGTTTCTTGGTGCTTCTTCTCTTCAGTGAGCCTCGAATCTTCGATCTGCTCCTAATAACCTTTAGATTCCAGACTCGAATCTTCCATCTGCTCCAGTAACCTCTGGATGCCAGACTCAAATCTTCGACCTACTCCAATAAACATTAGATGCCAGACTTAAATCTTCAATCTGTTCCAGTAATCTCTGGATGCCAAATCTTCTATCTTCAATCTGCTCCAATAACCATTGGAAGCCAGATCTTCTATCTTCAATCTGCTCCAATAACCATTTGGAAGCCAGATCTTCTATCTTCAATCTGCTCCAATAACCATTGGAAGCCAGATCTTCTATCTTCAATCTGCTCCAATAACTATTGGAAGCCAGATCTTCTATCTTCAATCTACTCCAATAACCATTGGATGCCAGATCTTATATCTTCGATCTGCTCCTTGCAATCTCAAGGAAAACCAAATTCTGTGATTTGTCAACATTGCCACACCGTCTTCTAGGGGACCTGTCTTGTAGCATGTGATTATGTTTTATGCAAAATGATTAGGAAACTGTGATTGAAGTGAATCAAATGTTTCTAATTAAATGCATTACGAATGACACTTATGAATGCAAAATGCCGTGGGAATGATAGTTTTTTAATGTTTTAAGACCTCTTCACTTGTTGCCTCTCAGGGCTCTATGTGGTATACTGCCCTTTTTTTCAGCTAGAAAACCCAATGAAGCGATCATTTTCTGCTTGAACTACTTGCCTCATCGTATTCTCTAAAATAAGGTTTGTATCACTGACGCAATATCTTACCTTTTAATTCAACTGATAAAGAATTTTAACAAGTAGTCTCAAATTGAACTCCTTTCCCACCCTTAAGTTTGGTAAGTTCTAGACACTAGTCCTGTTTCAAGTTCTTATATTATTTAGAAGCTTTTCAGAGTAATATGCAGAACCCCCTTTTCATTCAGAACATCATTAACCCATTAATCGTGACTTCAATGAAAAATGCTTGAAAGAGAACGCTACAATCAATGAATTAGATCACTATTCGTCGAGAATAAATAGGTCGATCGAAGTAAAGAATTTGGCTAGAATAAAAATAACAGTCAATTGACCAAAATAGCATATTTTGCCAGAATACAAGAAACGAATAATAATAAAATAGATACCCCAAATATCACCGGCTGAGCTTCCCTGCATAACATTTCTCGAAGGTCCTTTTGACCTTGATACATGTTTAGGAGTCTCAAGAGATTTCGTTGACACCTTGCGACGTTAGCGTTGCTCCCTCTTGTTACTTCAAACATAGCAAGATCACCCTATGTACCGCTCTTGATCAAAATTTGAGTCGCCCTTTTTGGGTCTTCGGCTCAAAATTCCCTTTGGTCTCAAGGTGCCCTTTGCGAGTTTTCACCTTGGCCTCTCCTCTTTTTTTTTTGAAGTCTCAAAGCGCCTTTTGCGGGTTTTCACTTTGGCTTTCTTCTTCTCTAAGTGAAGTACTTTTTGACAGAATCTGCATTCACAGGATTGGGCAAGTTTTTACCATCCATCTCGGCTAGAATCAATGCTCCTCCGGAAAAGAATTTTTCCACCACATAGGGTCCTTCCCAATTCGGCATCCATTTCCCTCTGAAGTCCTTTTGTATTGGAAGGATTTTCTTCAGAACCAGATCACCTTCATAAAACTCTCTAGGGCGAACCTTCTTGTCGTAAGCTCGCATCATTCGTTTTTGATACATCTGGCCATGGTGAATAGCTCTTAGCCTTTTTTCCTCAATCAAGTTCAATTGGTCATATCGAGACTGGATCCATTCAGCTTCATCCAACTTTACTTCTGACAATGCTCTAAGTGAAGGGATCTCAACTTTAATGGGTAGGACCGCCTCTATTCCGTAAACTAAGGAAAAAGGCGTTGCTCCAGTGGAAAGCATAAAGGGCAAAAGGTAGCTTCTCATGCCAATCTTTATAGGTTTCCGTCATCTTTCCCACAATCTTCTTGATATTCTTATTTGCTGCTTCTACTGCGCCGTTCATTTTTAGACGGTACGGAGATGAATTGTGGTGTTTGATCTTGAACCGACTGCAAACTTCTGCTATTGTGCTATTGTTCAAATTCAGAGCATTGTCTGATATGATTCTTTTTGGCATTCCATATCGACATATAATTTCTTTTTTCAAAAACTTGCCAACTGCTGCCTTGGTAACATTGGCATATGAAGCAGCTTCAACCCACTTGGTAAAATAATCTATGACCACAAAGATAAATCGATGTCCGTTTGAAGCTTTTGACGATATCGGCCCAATCACGTCCATGCCCTACATAGAGAAAGGCCATGGGGAAGTCATAACATGTAGAGGTGAAGGTGGCACATGGATTTTATCTCCATAGATCTGGCATTTAGGACATTTCTTTGCATGGTTAATACAGTCCCCTTCCATGGTAGACCAATAATAACCAGATCTCATAATTTGCCTAGCCATCATAAAGCCATTAGCGTGCGTCCTACAGATGCCCTCATGGACTTCTTCAAGAATTTTCTTAGCTTCAACGGCATCGACACATCTTAATAGTACTTGATCTTTCCTCCTTTTGTACAGGACTTCCCCATCCAACACGTAGTCAATGGCCAATCTTCTCAACGTTCTTTTATCGTTCTCGGTCGCCTGTTTTGGGTATTCACGATCCTTCACGTATCGTAATATATCGTGATACCAAGGGTGGTCATCTTTTTCTCCTTCGTCAATGCTGCAGCAATGAGCTGGAGCCTCATGTATACTCATTTGGATAGCTTTCACATCTTCTTGCCTGTTTACTTTAATCATGGAGGCTAGAGTGGCCAAGGCGTCAGCCATCTGATTTTCATCTCGTGGGAGGTAGCAGAAAGTGATGTCGTCGAACTCCTCTATTAACTCCAAGACTATTTTTCGATAATTGATCAACTTGGGGTCTCTCGTTTCCCATTCACCTTTGAGTTGATAAATCACTAGTGCAGAATCCCCATAAACTTCTAACAACTTGATCTTGCGTTCTATGGCAGCTCGGATTCTCATGATGCATGCTTCATATTCGGCCATGTTGTTGGTGCAATTAAAATTTAGCTTGCTGGTGAATGGTAATGATCTTCATTTGGAGATACCAATACTGCTCCGATCCCGTTACCCATAGCGTTAGATGCTCCGTCGAAGTTAAGTTTCCAATAGGGGTTTTCTCGAGCGTCTTCCTCAACAGCCGCAATATGCATTAAATCTTCATTTGGGAAATCAAAGTTTAGGGGTTCGTAATCTTCTAAAGCTCTACTGGCCAGAAAATCTACTATCGCACTTCCTTTGACAGCTTTCTGGTTCACATACATTATGTCGAATTCTAAAAGTAGAATTTGCCATCGAGCCATTCTTCCATTCAAAGCTGTCGACCCCATCAAGTACTTCAGGGGATCCAATTTTGAGATGAGCCAAGTTGTATGGTACAGCATATACTGTCTTAGTCTTTGTGTTGTCCAAACCAAAGCGCAGCATAGTTTCTCAATTGGCGGATACCTCGCTTCACACTCAGTAAACTTTTTACTAAGGTAGTAAATAGTCTTTTCCTTCTTTCCTGACTCGTCGTGGTAACCAAGTACACATCCCATGGAATTCTCAAATACCGTCAAGTACAGTATCAATGGTCTGTTGGGGTTAGGTGGCATTAGTATGGGCGGACTGGTCAAGTACCGTTTGACTTTATCGAAAACCTTTTGGCATTCTTCATCCCATACGCTTGGATTGTGTTTCTTGAGGAGGCAGAAAATAGGGTCACATTTCTCGGTTAATTGTGAAATGAACCGAGCGATGTAATTTAATCTTCCTAAAAAGCCTCGAACCTCTTTTTGGGTACCCGGCGTGGATAGCTCCTGGATGGTTTTGATTTTGTCTGGATCAATTTCAATCCCCTTTTCACTAACTACGAATCCAAGCAACTTTCCAGACTTGGCTCCAAAGGTGCATTTGGCCGAATTGAGTTTTAGCTGGAACTTCCTTAATCACAAGAATAACTTTCTTAAGACTTGTATGTGTTCTTTCTCTGTTCGGGACTTTGCAATCATATCATCGACATAAACTTCAATCTCCTTATGCATCATGTCATGAAATAGGGTTACCATAGCCCTTTGATATGTTGCCTCCGCATTTTTCAGTCCGAAGGGCATCACCTTATGACAGAATGTCCCCTACATGGTCACGAATGTGGTCTTCTCCATGTCTTCAGGATGCATCTTGATATGGTTGTAACCGGAGAAACCGTCCATGAAAGAAAACAATGAGAAGCCTGCTGTGTTGTCCACCAAGGTATCAATGTGAGGCAGTAGGAAATTATCTTTCGGGCTTGCCTTATTTAGGTCTCTGTAGTCCACACACATTCGCACTTTTCAATCTTTTTTAGGAACGGGGACGATGTTGGCCACCCAGTCTGAGTATTTCACCACCTTTAAAAATCCCACGTCGAACTATTTTTTAACCTCTTCCTTTATTTTCAGCAAGACATCAGGTCTCATCCTCCGAAGGTTTTGCTAGACTGGCTTGCATTCATCTTTTATAGGAAGTCGATGCACCACTATATCAGTATCCAAACCAGGCATGTCCTGGTATGACCATGCAAACACATCCTTAAACTCCTGAAGTAACTTAATCAGATCTTGCTTGGTTCCGGTGGTAATACTGGTCCCAATTTTATCTCTTTTCCGTCTTCTAAATCCACAATCTCTATCAATTCTTTGTGAGGCAGGATTTGTTTCTCCTCTTGTTCAACCATTCTCAATAATTCGGGAGCTAAGTCACAATCTCGGTCATCCTCAAAACTTTTAGAATCCTCTATACACACATCTTGTTCAAAAGGAGACTCCGAGTAGTTGGCAGCGTCATTCACGTCATTGACAGCTGGGGACCTATTTCGGGAATAATGGAAGATGCAAAGAAATAATAGCATCTAAGAATGATTGTTTGCAAGCTATGATCATAAATAAATAATAAAAAATAAAAGATTATGTATGAATTGGAATGAATAAAAGAATATTTGTTCAAAATGTGCACTTTTCATTGAGTTAAAGATCTTGGGACAAATTCAGTTCACAAAAGATGTTTACTACTCCTAGGCCTAGAGTAATAAATGTTCTACGACATTACTCTGAAATAGTTCTAAACACTACAAGAATCTCTTCTGCAGTCCAGTTGTCTAGAACACTCCCAGGCTCGAAAGGGCGGACCCCATAAGCTTCTTCCTTCAGCTTTCTCTTCGGATATAGCATTGATATGCGCGTCCTCTAATATTTCTCCTATGGCTCCTTTTTTAAGGGTTTCTTGTTCAGGGTTAATGAATCCGCCTGATATGAAAGTCTTGGATATGTGGGGGAAAACCATAGGTTCCCATTTGACATCTTCTCCACTTAAACGGGCTCTTCGCCTCTCTTACTTCTTTTCTAATTCCTTCTTTTTCTGCCTGACGTTTGGTCTAAACCCCAAGCCAAAACGATCTCGTTTTTCTTTTAATAATGGCACCTCTACTCTACCTTGGAGGTATCTTCCGAGTCCTTTCCCCGGTAACGCTCCTCTTCCCACAGTTAACTGCAAACCCATCCTCGTGGTCTTGTATATTCTAGGCTTTGGGACCTTGTTCCCTTCACCCACAAAGGTAGCATTGACAAATTCCAAAGACCGCAACGAACACTCAATGGCCTCGGTATCTGCTTCTAAATACAGTGCGTCACTGGTTACAGCCGCAATGATCTCTTCTTCCGCATTTATGATAACTAGTCAGTTTTCTGTCACCAATTTCAGCTTTTGATGTAGTGTAGAGGGAACTGCTCCTGCTGAGTGAATCCATGATCTTCCCAATAGGTAGTTATATGAGAGCTTGATATCCATCACTAGGAAATCCACCTCATATGTGCTAGGTCCAATCAAGAGAGGCACTTCCATCCTACTCATCGCCTTTCTCTCTGTGCCGTCAAATGCTTTCACGATGCTTTGGCACTCTTTCATGTGAGAGCTGTCTATGGGTAATCTATTTAATGTCGACAATGGTAAGACGTTCAAAGTCGACCCATTGTCAATCAGTACTCTTGGCAACGTGTACCCCTTGCAGCGTGTGGTGATGTGTAAAGCTTTGGTCGACCCTCTGCCACCTGGTGGTATCTCATCGTCATTGAAGAAGATAAAATTATCGGTACTTATGTTGCTAACTAAACGGTCTAGCTTGTTGACGGAGATGTCATTAGCAACATATGTTTCGTTTAAGATCTTCATCAGTGCATTACGATGAACTTCCAAACTCAAGAGTAAGGCCAATACCGAGATACGAGCGGGTTGTCTACGTAGCTGTTCCACCACACTGTATTCGTTATGTTTGAGGAATTTTAGGAACTCCTTGGCTTCCCTCTCGTTGACTGGCTCCTTAATAGGATGCTCAGGCTCGGTCACTTTTTCTTTTATCTCTTCGACTGCTAGGGCTTTTCCTTTTGCGAGCTGTGTCTTATCGACTGCGATATCATAACGTCTCCCATTGCGTGTATATGAGCCTCCATCTTGGCCCTCCTTTGAAGCCTCAATCAAGTTTTCTTTTCCTAGGATTGTAGGGAAGACTGCAGGTCTTTAGATTATAACCTTTGGTGGCATTTGCACTCCTGCTTCATTGTTTGTGGATCGTGATATAATGATCACGGGATAGTTAACGGTTTGTGTCGCCGATTCCCCCTCTGATGCACATATCTCTCTCTCTTATGGGTTCTGAGTTTCTTCAAAAAACTCTATTTCTTTATTATTCATCATGTCTTGTATGATGGCCCTGAAATCCATACACTCTTGGATCTTGTGCCCCACTTTGGCATGAAACTCGTAGTAGTTTCCCCTTTTTTCAGATCTTTCTCTTGAATCCAATGCCATTAGTCCTCTCTTGACCATCTCTTTCCATACTCTTCTTAATGGGGTTCTAACCTCCGCAATCTCATGTTTGATCTTTTTATTCTGGCCTTCACTTATCCCGTTTACTCCTTGGTCGGTGTGGCTAGGGAGCGGGTTTCTTGCTATGTTGGGTACGGCAAGATCATCAAACCTTATAATTCCCATTTTGATGAGTTTCTCAACCATCTTTTTAAATGCGGTGTAATTTTTGATCGAATGCCCGGTGATTCTCGCATGGTACTCACATTGAGCATTCGTGTCATACCATTGGGATACGGAGGCTGTAATGGCTTTAAATAAGAAGGGGAGACTACGTGAGCATTGAACAGATTCTTATACAGCTCCCTATATGACATGGGTATAGGAGTGAATGATGGCCTTTCAGTGTTTTCTCTTGAATTAGATTCTTGTCTCGCTGTACTATTTCGATTAGTGGTCACTGTCTGTGGCTAGTTTACAGTGAGTGATTTGGACTGTCCTTTACTAAATGTGCTCGTGTTGTTCACTTCATTGTCTCTTTTCCTCGGGGCCAATTGCTTGGTACTTTCCCCGACCTCAATTTTGCCGCTCCTCACAGCATTTTCAATCATCTCTCCTGTCATCACTATGCCAGCAAAGTTTTTGGTGGCACTTCCCAACATATGAGTAATGAAAGGGGCCTTTAGAGTGTTAATAAATAGCATCGTAGTTTCTTTCTCTAATAGCGGCGGCTGAACTTGTATGGCAACTTCTCTCCAACGTTGCGCATATTGTCTAAAACTTTCATTAGGTTTCTTCTCCATATTCTGGAGAGTAATCCTGTCGAGGGTCATGTCCGTTACATGACTATATTGCTTCATAAATGCCTGAGCAAGGTCCTTCCAAGAGTTAATCGCAGTACGGCTTAACTGATTGTACCATTTAGAAGCTGCTCTAACCAAGCTATCTTGAAAACAATGAATCAATAGCTGGTCATTATGGATATAGCCTGTCATTCGCCTACAGAACATAATGGTGTGAGCTTCAGGGCAGCTCGTTCCGTTATACTTTTCGAATTCAGGCATTTTAAATTTGGGAGGAAGGACCAAGTCTGGAACCAAACTCAGGTCCTTAGCATCAATCCCGTAACGGCTATCAGCGCTTTCCATAGCTTTAAATTTCTCTTCTATCCATTTGCACCTGTCCTCTAGCTGTTTCAGTAGCTCCGTTCTTAACCTTTCTCCTTCGGCTGCCTCATCTAAGTCGGGAATATTAACGTTAATTGGATTATGTTCAGAGCCAGAACC
Source organism: Gossypium stocksii (assembly GCA_020496765.1). NCBI lineage: Eukaryota > Viridiplantae > Streptophyta > Magnoliopsida > Malvales > Malvaceae > Gossypium > Gossypium stocksii. Next base: position 93,331,991 of record CM035626.1, on the reverse strand, counting down.
AGCTTGATGATTACCCGGTATCGATGTGGCCCCTTGGAGTTGTTGCGGCCTAATGGTGATAGAAGGTCCATGTGGGTGTTTTTCGTGTTGTGTATTAGGTAGGGTGAACCCCGGAGGGTAAGGTAGATCTTCATTTTCTTCGGTATTTGTCACAAGACCCTTTCCTTTATCTTGTCCTACAGCCAAAAGCTGAGTCAGTTGACTCATCATGTTGTTTTGTGCTTCCAACATCCGATTCATCATATCTTGCTGAATCTTAATCAGTTGTTCCTGCATTTGGTCCTGCATCTCCTTCTGGAGCTGCTCCAACCTTTCCATTCTCTGACTCATACTTCTCGATTTAAAACGGGTATCGTAGCGGTGTTAGGCGGATGGGTTTTTGGCAGTTTCCAGGTTAACTCTCTGAAATAATTTCCTTTTATTATAATCTTTTTATGAAACTTAATGCATATAATGCTGTGATGCAATGCAGATGCATGAATGCAAAAAGAGTGTCGATTTTAGCTCAATTCCATATAGAAAACTTTATTAGAACACAAAGCTCTTTACATAAAGTAAATTACAGATATGGCTTTGCCTTAATGCTTAAAGCCTTGATCTTTTCCAATAAAGAAACTAACTCTTGTTCTCTAGACCCATACTTCATACTAAGTACGTCTGCTTGAGCTGCCAAGGACTGCAGGTGCTCGGCCACCTCTCGAATTTGCATTATGGCTTCTCCCATAATGTAATATCTTTTTTGGACCTGATCTTGAGAACGACAACATTCTTCTTTCCACCGCTCCTCATTCTCCTCAGGAACCTAATATGGTTTTGACAATTTTGCAAAGTCGCTTCCAACTCTTCGATTTTCTTCTTCATTTCTTCAATCTTCCTTAAGCTGGTCTTCAGCTCTACCACAGAGTTGTGGTTCCGATGTCGTCTAAGGGATTCCTCTAGTTCCGCCACTCTAGCTTTTAGCTCATCTTTCCCTTTTTGCTTTTCCAACAATCCCCTTTCTAAGGCTTCATTTCATGCTTGGATCTCTTTGAACCTTGTTTCCCAACGTTTAGCCTTCAGTCTTTCTTCCTGGACTTTTTGCTGCCATTCTTCTGGGGTTTTCCCTAAACCGGCATTTCTTAAAGATGAACATACTTTCTTATAATCAGTCTTTAGGTTATCCAAGTCTTCCTCTATTTTGTTCTTCCCCTTTTTGAGTCTTTCGGCTTCGCTTTCTGGATGTCGACGTCCATGCTTAGATACATTTTTTCTTGCTCCAATTGCTTTATTTGTTTCCCCATTTCTGAACTTCACTTTTCAAAGTCTTGTTTTATAATTTCCAATTCGGAGGGGACTACCCGTAAATATTCTTCCATTGGTCTAACACATTCTGAGTTTGGTCTTGGCACATTATCATTAACCCTTCTATTAAACCAGCTGCTATATTCGGGAGTTACTGATCCCACATTCTGATTTTTTATTCAATGAATCTGATTCCAGGCCGTAGAAATCTCTCGAATCCTTTTCTTGTAACTCTCCCCTCTATATGGGAATTCGCATTCTGCCAACCCGTACGTTGTCGGTATAAACTGCTTCGACCAATACTGCCTTAATACCATTAAGGGAGCGTAACCAGTGGCTCCCCAAATTCTAAGTAATGGGACCCAATCAAAATCTCCACATCGGTATAGAATTTCCCCGGGTACAAACCAAGGAGCCCTCCATTCGAAGTCACTGTCTTGCAAATTTTGAAGAAGCGCGATCCAGTTTTCTTCAGACACATTATCTCTTCTTGGTGTGGCCACCGTTTCTCTTAACGGGGAATAATCGTTCAAGAAGACTCAATAGGATGGCTTGTTTACCTTCCAGAAATGGCTATGGAACCATACTAACAATAGTTGCGTACAGCCTATGAATCTGCCTTCTCCGGCTCTTCTGCATGCACTTAATGACCTGAAAGTTTCTACCAAGATCACAGATACTGGCGTGATTCCCTTATCGAGTCGGTCAAAGAGGTCGGTGACTGCCTCATCCACATATCCTAGGGCCTTAGGGAATAAGATTAATCCGTAAATGCTGAATGCCAAAATATCAACTTTCTTTGTCGTATCAGGATGACCTAGAGTCAGATCTCTTAGGTTTCTCCATGGAATGCATTTATATTCCCCTTTCTTCTTAATATTAGCCGTGATCCATTGCTCGCTCATTCCCGTAATATTCATCAACTTTTTTCCAAAAAGTCGGGACATAAGCAGCTCTTGAATAAATCTTATCTACCTGCACCCTCGGATAATTTAGTAGAGCAGTATATTCCTCTATGGTTGGTACCAAATCTACTGCTCCGAAGGTGAAGCAGCTATATGCTGGGTTCCAATACTATGTGAGGGCCCGGAACAAGTTCTCGTCCACCTTAACCTCTAGCAGATACGGTAAATCTCCATACTTGTTGTAGAACAACCTTTTAGTTTCATCATCCCACTGACACCAAATTTCTCTCAATTCCTGAAGGCTGTTTTGCGTAACAATGATGCGGGTATAATCCCATAACTCCGATACATACCCCGTAGCTAGGTTATCCCCTTTTTCCAATTGTGCTGTTTCTGACCAATTTTGGATTGCCGCATTGCCTTTTACTTTATCAAGAAGTTCGTTTTCCATGGTCGAGCTCCCTATTTTAGCAATCGAACCTAAATCGACACCTTTTCAATGCAATATGTAGAAAGCAGAAACACAAAATGTCAGTGCAATATGTGGGAAGTAAAACACAAAGTGTCAGTACAATATATAATAAAATTCAAAGCATTCATAGAAGCAGAGAACAACCAATGACCTATTAGGGTAACCACTAGGGGCCGGCGTGGCTCTACCTAAGGTGGGCTCCTAAGGGTTCTCTATATGCGATTTGGATCTAAAGTAGGGTTCCTGCACCAGCAGATTCCTCGGTCTTCACCCATTATAGGCTCATTTAGATCGAGTTCGGTTTAGGGGAACACATTTCCCTAAGGCTGCACGGAGATGAAAATCTCACGAAGCACATAGGTACGGATGTGTTCCGGAAGCGATTCACTATCCTGTACGGAGGTGAAAACCTCACGAAGGAGTAACTTCTTGCTCCCACTTAAAAGGTGTGACCTGACGGTCATGCAATATGATGCGCAGGAATTATTTCACAAAAATCAATTTATAATAACCACGCGAAATCATAAACCAATAAAAAAGGATCGTAATTTTTCAAATCAATTTTCAATTTTCGATGAGGACAATAAGTAATCAATTTGACGGCTTGACTCTTTTGAAAATTCCTCAGTGGAGTCGCCAAGCTGTCAAAACCATTTTTTTTTAAGGGGTTTTGGAAAATAGGGAATCGACTTTAAAATTTGAAAAATGGGAGTCGCCACCGACCTTTTTCGAGGTGCGATTGGGTCACCTTAAATTATTTTAATAAAACATTTTGGTTTATTAAAATAATTAATTTTGGTCTACGAAATTCGAAAAATGGGCTCGGGAGTCGGTTACGTACGAGGAAGGGTTAGCACCCTCGTAACGCCCAAAATTGGTACCTAATTGATTACTTAAGATCATATCGTCGAATGATTGAAAAGATTTTAAAAATACGATCCTTTGTTTAAAAAGGGCATTTAAATTAAGTGAAAACCGAGGCTCACTTATCTCAAAGAAATAAGAATGCCATACCCAGTAAGTTAGGGTGCAACATATCAATTTCTTGAGATTAAGTTTGCCTTTTTGCTTAAAAGGCTTATGTATTTAAATTGAGAAAGGAATATTTAATTATTTTGGATCGTACGAAAAACCAGAACCCAGTGAGTTAGGGCTCGATTTTTCAAAATCCCAAAACATAAAATATTGCCTTGATTTTGAAATTCTTATCTCGGGACGATGAACGCCACATTCAGTAAGTTAGAACGTAGCACTTCGAGTCTCCGATAATAAGTTTTATTTGAAAGCTCCCGTGTTTTGGTTTTGAAAGCGATACTCGATATTTCGGGTTTGATGAGGAAAACCAGAACCTAGTAAGTTAAGGCTCGATTTCCTCGAAATATCCAAACACGAGTTATACTTTTGAAAACCTTTGAATGAAAATTTTTAACAAAATGGGATTAGGCATGACTTTTATAAAATACAAGTATGAAATTAAAAATACGAAGCAAAGAAATAATGCATAAACAATATATTTCATCGATGAATTATAATAATCAATGAATACAAATGGTGCATAATAACAACAACTATGTAACATGTCATCAAATGTAAATAATAACATTAACATTTAAAGGTTAAAAACGAATTTAAAACAAAATAAATAAAACCTAACTAGTTCTTAACAAATAAGAGTGTATGATTATGGAAAAAGTTTCGAACTATAAGAATTCACAAAAAAAAATATTTCAAATAAGTAGCATATTATAATAAAAGATAAGGTTTTAAAGTTAATTAAATCATGTACCTACAAAATATGTATATACATACATAATATAGCATTCGAAATATTTACATAGTAGAATGCAAAAAAAAAAAAAATATATATATATATATATATATATATAAAGACGACAAATACATAATAAAAAATATAATGCCTATAATATAAGAATATTAAAATATATATACGCGGCACACGAAAGTATTTATGTAAGGTTTTTAAAACAAATGAATCATATACTCATAAAAATATGTATACATGATATAATATTTAAAATATTTACATGAAAAATAAGTAAAGTAATGGTAAAAATATATATAAAAAACGTATACATCACATATATATATATATATATATATATAAATAATATTGACATACAAAAATAATCGCTAATGCAATATGTAAATACATACGTATATAAATAATAATGTATAAAAAAAATCTAGGAATATATGTAAAATGTAAAGTTAAAAATATGTACATATGAAATAGTAAATATAAAAATATATGTAACTATTAGAGTGAAAAATATATATAATATATGATAGAATATAGCAGATATATATACAAAATATAACTTTAAAATAAATGTATTATACAAAATATAATAGTATTAAAAAAATACATATGTAAAATAATATGAAAACATATATACAAATGTATATATATGGGCATAGTGTACACAAAATACAATTTTAAGAATATGTGAATGTGATGTATATAAAAATATATCGTAGTATTTGAAAATACATGCATAAAATAATATACAAAAATAGATATATGACCATAGTATTGAGATGTATACATATATACGCAATATATAGTGAAACAATGATATATGATATATATATTATTAATACTAATAATATGATAAAGAGTAATTTAATTATTAAAATAACTAAATGATGAAAAGAGAACCAAATTGAAAACTAAATAACAGTTTTGGGCCGAATTAAAAGGTTAAAAATGGTCAATGGACCGAATGAAATGCGGGCACAAAGCGCAAGGACCAACACGGGAAATACACCGATCCTCTGAGTGCAGCGTTTTGGTTCGGGCTAAATTACAATTGTATTGAAAGTCTTCGCAACATTGAAGGACCAAGGGTATAATAAACTCTAAACTATCCAAAACACGCGGGTCGTAGCCCCTCTTGGGTCGTATCATCGGGTGCTGAGACGGGTTGACCAACACGGCACCGTTTTAGGCCATAGAAGAGGGCTCTAAACGGTGCCGTTTAGTCCTTCATAAAATCAAAAATTTTAACCCTAAATGGGTTTCAGAAAACAGAATCAAAGTGCCCTTTTTCAACTTTATTTTCGGCGCCGCGCTGATAGGGTCTTCGACCCTCCGTTGCAAGTGATGGCTGAGGCTGATAAGGGAGTTCTTTGACTCCTTATTTCGAAGCAATCAGGGATTCTTTGGTAACCATTTGTCCCTTTAAGATAACCCCAAAATGTCTTTGAATACAAGTGGGAGTCGGGCCAAACACGACTTAGATGGGAGCCAAATCGGTATTCTCCTACCCTCGTCGAAATCTCGAGTATTTCTCGACGATCTAGGGTCACCGGATAGCCTCATTTCATGCCCACCCATCAAACAAGGTACCGATTCGGTATTTATTTGATATTTCAAAGTAAAGGACGATAAAAGAAAGAAAAGAACACAACCTTTGAATTTTCAGCTCTTGAATCTGATTCTTTGCTTTTTTTTATTATATCTTTTTTTAAGAAAAGAAAAAGGAAGAATTTACAAATCTTAGCTTTCAGGTTTTATACCCGTTTCTTACAATGGCCTAATCCTATCTTTTGTGTGTTTGTTTCATTCTGCAGATCTGCTGATGATGATGGAGCAGGTGGTGTTGGTTACTGGAGGTGACGGGCAGGTTCTGGCAGAGGGCAGAAAGTTAGGCGCGGCGGCTAGGTAAGATGATGGTCATAGCAGACCTAAGGTTAGGGTGTTTGGCTGATGGGTTAAGGTTTTGGGCCAAATATTGGGCCATCCGGGTTTGTGGGTTTTTAGTGGGTTGATTTGGGTGTAATGGGTTTTGGGCCTACTGGTACGGGGTGTTTGGTTGTAAGTGGGTTATAGTTGGGTTTAGGTAGGGTTGATGTTTCTTTATTTTGGGCCCCGGGCAAAAATGCCCTATTACAGCTGCCCCTCTTTGCTCATTGTCGTGTAACGAGAATAGAGCAAAGACTTTAAAAGGGCCAATTTTTGCCCGGTCCTGTCGAGTCTTGGTTTCTTGGTGCTTCTTCTCTTCAGTGAGCCTCGAATCTTCGATCTGCTCCTAATAACCTTTGGATTCCAGGCTCGAATCTTCTATCTGCTCCAGTAACCTCTGGATGCCAGACTCAAATCTTTGACCTGCTCCAATAAATATTGGATGCCAGACTTAAATCTTCAATCTGTTCCAGTAATCTCTGGATGCCAAATCTTCTATCTTCAATCTGCTCTAATAACCATTGGAAGCCAGATCTTCTATCTTTAATCTGCTCCAATAACCATTTGGAAGCCAGATCTTCTATCTTCAATCTGCTCCAATAACCATTGGAAGCCAGATCTTCTATCTTCAATCTGCTCCGATAACCATTGGAAGCCAGATCTTCTATCTTCAATCTGCTCCAATAACCATTGGAAGCCAGATCTTCTATCTTCAATCTGCTCCAATAACCATTGGATGCTAGATCTTATATCTTCGATCTGCTCCTTGCAATCTCAAGGAAAACCAGATTCTGTGATTTGTCAACATTGCCACACCGTCTTCTAGGGGACCTGTCTTGTAGCATGTGATTATGTTTTATACAAAATGATTAGGAAACTGTGATTGAAGTGAATCAAATGTTTCTAATTAAATGCATTAGGAATGACACTTATGAATGCAAAATGCCGTGGGAATGATAGTTTTTTAATGTTTTAAGACCTCTTCACTTGTTGCCTCTCAGGGCTCTATGTGGTATACTGCCCTTTTTCTCAGCTACAAAACCCAATGAAGTGATCATTTTCTGCTCGAACTACTTGCCCCATCGTATTCTCTGAAATAAGGTTTGTATCACTGACACAATATCTTACCTTTTAATTCAACTGATAAAGAATTTTAACAAGTAGTCTCAAATTGAACTCCTTTCCCACCCTTAAGTTTGGTAAGTTCTAGACACTAGTCCTGTTTCAAGTTCTTATATTATTTAGAAGCTTTTCAGAGTAATATGCAGAACCCCCTTTTCGTTCAGAACATCATTAACCCATTAATCGTGACTTTAATGAAAAATGCTTGAAAGAGAACGCTACAATCAATGAATTAGATCACTATTCGTCAAGAATAAATAGGTTGATCGAAGTAAAGAATTTGGCTAGAATAAAAATAACAGTCAATTGACCAAAATAGCATATTTTGCCAGAATACAAGAAACGAATAATAATAAAATAGATACCCCAGATATCACCGGCTGAGCTTTCCTGCATAACATTTCTCAAAAGTCCTTTTAACCTTGATACCTGTTTAGGAGTCTCAAGAGATTTCGTTGACACCTTGCGACGTTAGCATTGCTCCCTCTTGTTACTTCAAACATAGCAAGATCACACTATGTACCGCTCTTGATCAAAATTTGAGTCGCCCTTTTTGGATCTTCGACTCAAAATTCCTTTTGGTCTCAAGGTGCCCTTTGCGGGTTTTCACCTTGGCCTCTCCTCTTTTTTTTTTTGAAGTCTCAAAGCGCCTTTTGCGGTTTTTCACTTTGGCTTTCTTCTTCTCTAAGTGAAGTACTTTTTGACAGAATCTGCATTCACAGGATTGGGCAAGTTTTTACCATCCATCTCGGCTAGAATTAATGCTCCTCCGGAAAAGGCTTTTTTCACCACATAGGGTCCATCCCAATTCGGCATCCATTTCCCTCTGAAGTCCTTTTGTATTGGAAGGGTTTTCTTCAGAACCAGATCACTTTCATAAAACTCTCTAGGGCGAACCTTCGTATCGTAAGCTCACATCATTCATTTTTGATACATCCGGCCATGGCGAATAGCTCTTAGCCTTTTTTTCTCAATCAAGTTCAATTGGTCATATCGAGACTGGATCCATTCAGCTTCATCCAACTTTACTTCTGACAATACTCTAAGTGAAGGGATCTCAACTTCAATGGGTAGGATCGCCTCCATTCTGTAAACTAAGGAAAAAGGCGTCGCTCCAGTGGAAGTCCTGACAGACGTTCGATAAGCATAAAGGGCAAAAGGTAGCTTCTCATGCCAATCTTTATAGGTTTCTGTCATCTTTCCCACAATCTTCTTGATGTTCTTATTTGCTGCTTCTACCGTGCCGTTCATTTTTGGACGGTACGGAGATGAATTGTGGTGTTTGATCTTAAACCGACTGCAAACTTCTGCTATTGTGCTGTTGTTCAAATTCAGAGCATTGTCTGATATGATTCTTTCCGGCATTCCATATCGACATATAATTTCTTTTTTCAAAAACTTGCCAGTTGCTGCCTTGGTAACATTGGCATATGAAGCAGCTTCAACCCACTTGGTAAAATAATCTATGACCACAAAGATAAATCGATGTCCGTTCGAAGCTTTTGGCGATATCGGCCCAATCACGTCCATGCCTCACATAGAGAAAGGCCATGGGGAAGTCATAACATGTAGAGGTGAAGGTGGCACATTGATAACGGACCCTTGGGACTAGTTTTTTGGGATCGTGGAGCCCACCTATCTCGAACTCACCCTCAAGTTCTAGTTTTTTGGGATCGTGGAGCCCACCTATCTCGAACTCACCCTCAAGTTCTGCTCCACATTCCACCTCCAAACCGTCATGAGCCAATACGATGATCTAGGGACGATCCAGTTTTGTTTAGGGGGCCTCATTAGCCATCTTAGTGTCCCAGAATTTGGTATAGCCCTGGGCCTCTACACTGAGCAGTTCATGGAGGAAGAAGACCTTTCTACGCTCCACGGCCACATCCATGTCTCTCCAGTTAACTGCTGGCGCACTCTAGTCCTTAGCCAGCCCACATACGACCCCAGTCGCTCCAAAGCGACCAATCTCACCCCATCTCTAAGCTACCTGTATGCCCTCCTCGCACACACATTGACGGGCAGACGCGAGAGCACAGGTATCGTTAACACTCACGATTCCTACTTTCTATGGAGCATGGCAAACGCACATGTCATCGATCTCGCATACTTCATCGCCCATGCCATCCAGCATCAGACAGAGCGACACCGGAAGGACATGATCTCTATGAGTCCATACATCACTCAACTAGCTCGCCACTTCGGATTACTTAACACCACGGCCCAGACATCCTCCTACACCCTGATCGGTCAGATGTCCCCACAAGGCATCCAAACCATGCTACATATGAGGATGATCCAGCGTCGACATGGGACCAATCCTCCACAATACCGTCTACTTCGAGATGCCGAGCAAGAGAATCCTGGGGACATTACTGATGATGTCCCACCACCACCGGAGGAGGCACCAGCTGAGCCACCACCCCCTCGCCGCCCAGTTCATGCGGCAGCTTCATATGCTGACATATCCGAGTGCCTTCAACGATTTGAGCTGCAGTTCTTTCAACGCTTCGATCATATCAACGCTACTCTTCAGCAGATATGTCAGCATCTTCATATCGCACCACCTTTCGTACCTCGCGGACCATCTGAGGATTAGAACTTTCTATTCCTCTTATCTTAATTTTTATTTTTATTCTTGATCTTTATTTTTACCTTCTCTTAAACTTTAGGTTTCTTTAGAATTTTTAGATTTTTCGTTATCTTTATTTTAATCTTTATGTTTGTTGAATATTTCAATTTAGTTTTCAAATTTATATTTTTATCAGCCATTTTCTAACGAGTAATTTTCCTAATCCTAAAATACCTAAAATCCCTTAAGTGCTTTCGCAGTTTCAAATGAGCTCTACAGCTCAAATCCATATGTAATGGGAAAACCCTGCCATAACTGCCGGCCCTTACAATTCCAACATCCGTCTTTACAAATTTATCCAAAATTCAGAAAGTTTTATTTATTTCCCTATCTTATGATATTATGCTTCTATTGCTACTAATGTATCCTTATGCATTGAGGGCAATGTACATCTTAAGTGTGGGGGGGAAACTTACTTTCAGTCATTGTATTCTCTTTGAAACCCCTAAAAATTTTTAAAACTAACATTTTGTATTGTTCTCAAAATTTCGAATTCTCACTTTCACTCTCTGTATTATCTTCAAAGAATTAATTCTAATTGATTTATGATTTTTATTGATGTGTTGAGAATTAAGACATAGGCACTTATGCTTTGATTATTCAATCTTTAAGACATTAGGGAATCAAGCATGACAAGTTGAAATTTTTGAGAATTTAAATTTTTTCTAGGTTATTTTCCCTAATTTTAAGTGTTATCTTGAGATTTGAAATTCGTAGGATTGACATCAAAAGCCATAATTCTGGTGACGTTTTTTAGCCTTTTTGAGCATACATTCTTTTGTGCTCACTTTTATTATTGCTTTGAGTGAGTCAATACTGATTTGTTATTCTAGAACTTGCTTCAGTTATACATGTCAAGACCATATCATTGATTTGATATACCTAGATGATAAATGCACCTAGGACTCAACCCACTTACTCTATAAAAGCCTACCTTCATAAATTAACCCCTAATGAACCCTATTGAGCCTAACAACCCATTCTTTGACTTACCTCTAATATTAACCTATAACCCATTTTTCTTGAATTCCATTCAATTATTTTGATCTCTATTTTTGTCGAGATTTGAGTTGAATTATTATCTAGCTTTGTTCTCTTCCTTAGTTTGTAAAGTTTGTAAATATTCAAAGTATTATTTTTGATTTGTTCTAAAAAAAATGAAAATGTATATACAGTTAATTCAGTTGTAATCTGTAATAGTTCAATAGTTTTTGCATATTTCTACAAGCTTTCAAATCCAGAACGATGTTATCATAAGGCTTAGCTCTAGGAATAAGTTCTAGCGATAAAGATTTTTCTAGCTAGATGATTTTTCAATTCAATCTCGATTCTAACCCCTTCTTTTTCAGCTTGTGACAACACCCTTAACCAAAGCCCCATTACAACCATTGAAAGACCTTTTAATTGATGTGTCATATCAATCTATAGTGGTGGAGATTTAATTTTCTTGCAAGCATATGGTAATAACGTTTCAGATTGACTAAAGAGTGCTTAATTCTTGAACCCTAAACACTTTGAGTGGATAGAGTGAACCTTTAGTGAGGATGTCAAATCGTGTTGATTTTGATTGAAAGGTAATTACTTAAGAGAAGGGAGGAAACCTATCTTTCTGTGATAAAATTCTTAATTTATAGGGTTTGAAACTTTAATGTTCTTTTGGTTGAATTTTCATTGTATGATTACTTATGGATTAGTTTGAAACATTATTAATAAGGGTTATGAATTGAGAAGAATAATTCTTAATGGTAAGTTAAGGTTTTGCTTGAGGACAAGCAAAGGCTTAAGTGTGGGTGTATTTGATAAATGATAAATTATACATGTTTTTACCCCATGCTTAGCCCAATTTCTGGATGAATTAACCTCTGATTTGTGCAAATTGATGCTCTTAAACCTTTAATTTCATGTTTTATACTCAGATGAGCATAGGGAAGTGAAAAGAATGAGAAACGGGCTGAAAACGGAGAAAATGGGCCAAAGTATGAAAACAACACGGCCTGAGAGTTCGCCACACGGCCGTGCCACCTTAAAAGCTCAAACACGGCCCAACCCCGACTCACACGGCCGTGCCATACCAAACAGACCCGAACATGGCCCATTGTCGAAGTCTCACGGCCGTGGCACACGGGCGTGTCCCTGTCGTGAGGAAGTTCAATTCTACTCGGAAAAGGCTACTTAGGGGCTAAAAAAGGCATTCCAAAGCTCTATATAAAGACCCTAAGGGGCAACTACAAAGGGGTACTTTTTCACCTCAAAGAGGTGCCTTATTTTCCGCCAACACAGAGAGCAGAAGTAGGGAAATACTCTAAAGGAAGCCGATTGATCCATCTCAGAAGCCAGATTCTCCTTCAAAACTGAATATTTCCCTTCAATTTCCTACAGGGGTTTTTGGGTTCTTTAAGTTTTGTTATTTTTATTCTTCTGAGATGTTTTCTTTTATAATTATAAACTAAATCCCCCAAATACTTGAGCGGGATGAAACCTAAGACAGATCTTGTTATTATTTTATCTTGAGTTATATGATAAATACTTGAATTGTTCTTAATTATGTGTTCTTAATTCTTATTTTAATATTACTGGGTATTAATTCAAGTATAGATGTGCTTATTCAGAGGAGCAAAAGTTCCTATTTAAGAGTAGATCTAGCATAATTAAGCGGAGTTGCATGCAACCCTAGACATAGGGCGGCATAAATCTGCCGGATTAGGGTCAAACCTAATAAGGGAATTCATAGATCGAGTTAATGCAAGACTAGGGGTTTTAACTAGAAAGAGATTTCAGTTAATCAACCTAGGATTAGTTGTTCTTATCCTCGATGAAGGTATTAACATAAATTAGGGATTTCTACGGATCAAGTCAAGTGAATAAATCGTCTAGCTCGAGAATCGATAACAAGTGAAGTCTAGGTGGATTCTCCCTTGAATATTGTCCAAATCAATCAGTTTTCCCAAAGAGTTTCTTCCCCAATTCCTTTTTGTGCATTTTTAGTTTAGTTTAATAAAAATCCCCTCTTAATTATAGGTTAAATAATAGAAAGAAAGTTAGTACTAGTACTTTTGGTTCCTTTGGGTTCGATATCTCAGTCTTGCCACTAAACTATACTACTGTTCGATAGGTACACTTGCCTTAAGTCGTGATAATAGTTAGTTTTAGGTACGATCATATTTTATAAATTTTATTACTTCATATCACGCGATATCAAGGTCCATAGCAGCGTTGCTCATGACATCGACATCCGGGGACCTATTGTAGGCACAAAAGAATACCCAAAGAAACAAATGAATCTAAGAATAATTTATTTGTATGGTATGATTATGAATGGAATGAAAGAATAAAAGAATAATTGCCCAAGGTGAGGTATGAAAATGTATTTTTTATTGAAATGAAGACATTTGAACATGAGCCTATTTCACAGAAGATTCTTATTGTTTCTAGGCTAGAAAATAATAAGTGTGTTTTGAACATTACTTTGTATTAACTCTAAAAACTACAGGAATTTCTTCCACAGTCCAGTTGTTCAAAATACTTCCAGGCTCGTATGGACGAATACCCGCTAAAGTCTCTACCATCATTCTTCCTTCAAATATGGTGTTGATGCTTAGATTTTCCCTCATATTTTCAATCGTTCTTTCTCTTATCATCTTTGGTTCAGGATAGATAATTCCTCTTAACATGAATGTATTAGATATATGGGGAAAATTTATTGGCTCCTATTTGACCTCTGCCCCACTTAATCTCGCTCTTCGCCTCTCCTAGTTCCTTTCCAGCTTTTTCCTCCTCTATTTGGCGTCTGGCTTATACCCCATGCCAAAATGGTCCCTTTTATTAGCCAAGATTGACACTTTGACCTATCCGTGGAGATATTTCCCAAGTCCCCTTCCAGGCAATACCCCTTTTCCAATAGTCAATTGCAAGCTCATCCTTGTAGCTTCGGATATTTTGAGCATTGGGATCCTACTTCCGTCGGTAATGAAAGTTGCATTCACAAACTCTAACGACCAAAAAGAACATTCAATTGTTTCACTATCACTCTCTACGTACGGCGCATCACTGGCTACAGACGCGATAATGTCTTCCTCCGTGTTTATCGTTATTAGCCGGCCCTCCGTTACCAATTTTAATATTTGACACAGTGATGATGGTATTGCCCCTGCTGAGTGAATCCAAGGCCTCCCCATTAGACAATTATAGGAAGGCTTAATGTCTATCACGAGGAAGTCTACCTTTTATGTGTTTGGTCCGATTAAGAGAGGTACCTCTATCATTCCCATTATTTTTCTTTTAATGCCGTCGAATGCCCTCACTATGTTCTGGCATGTTTTCATATGAGAGTTGTCTATAGGCAACTTGCTCAATGTGGACAGTGGTATGACATTCTGTGCCGATCTGTTATCAATTAGTACCCTCGATAATGTATACCCTTTACAGCGGGTGGTGACGTGCAGAGCCTTGGTGGATCCCATGCCCCTTAGAGGTATCTCATTGTCACTGAAAGAGATGAAGTTGTCAGCGCTTATGTTGCTGACAAGGTGATCTAGCTTGTTTACCGAAATGTCATCAGCGACATAAGTTTCGTTCAACACCTTCATCAGCTCGCTACGGTATACCTCCAAGTTTAAGAGTAAAGTCAGTACCGATATACGTGCCGACTACTTGTGTAGTTGTTCCACAACACTATATTCACTATGTTTTAGGGATTTTAAAAACTCTTTGGCTTCATTCTCCATTACTGGTTCATTAACCAGTGGTTCTGACCTTTCTTCCCCTTGTCTGGTCATCAAAGATTTTACTGGTTCGGCTTTTGTGTTTGGCGTGTTAACTGAACTCTTCTCTCCCGGGACTGTCACATTGTAGTTACAATTCCAAGGTACCCTTTTGCTATCTTTAAAAGGGAAAGCCATAGGCTTCCGAATTACAACTCTTGGTGCCAATTTTACTCTAGTTTTATTAATTCTCGGTCATGAGATGATCACCACCGGGTGATTAACCCAGAGACCTTCTCTACTGACCCTTCTTCTACGGTGCACACGTCTTCTCCTTCATTAAATTCAAAGAACTCCAGCTCTTTGTTGTCCATTAGACCCTACACTAGGGCCCTGAATTCATTGCATCTCTGGATCTCATGATCCTCCTTATCTGGAATTCACAATAGTTCCTTGTTTCTCGAGATTTGGTCCCTAAGCCTTGTACAATTAGCTCTCTTTCCACCATTTTCTTCCAAACCTCTTTCAACGGGGTTCTTACTTCTACAATGTTTAGCTTGACTCTTTTCCCCACACTCTTGACTATTGTATTTACCTCATTATCAATATGATTGGGTAACGAATTTCCCACACCAGGTGCATCATCAAATTTTACAACACCCACTTTGATGAGCCTTTCAATTAACCTTTTGAAAGAGGTGCAATTTTCTATCGAGTGTCCTACTATTTCCGCATGGTATTCACACTGAGCGTTTGCGTTGAACCACTTGGGGTGTGGGGGTTACATCGGTTTTAAGTAGAAAGGGGATACAACATGGGCATCGAATAGACTTTTGTATAACTCCCTATACGTCATTGGAATGGGAGTAAACTGAAGTTTCTCCGTGTTTTGCTTTGTGTTGGGTCCTTGTCTTGGCGGGGCTTGCTGGCCCGTGGCTGTCGCTTTTGGTTGATTGATTGTGACTGGTTTTGAATAACTCGAACTCGCATTACTTACTTCATTTTCTCTTTTCTTCGGGGCTGACCTTCTCGTGTTTTCCCCGGCCTCTATTTTTCCATACCTTATCGCATTCTCAATCATTTCATCAAACATCACTATATCCGCGAAACTCTTAGTTGCGCTTCCCAGCATGTGATTGATAAAATGTGCTTTTAAGGTATTAATGAAGAGCATGGCTATTTCTTTTTCCAGCAGTGGCAATTGAACTTGTGTAGCGACTTCCCTCCACCTCTGGGCATATTGCTTGAAGCTTTCACTTGACTTTTTCTCCATGTTCTGTAACGTGATCCTGTCATATGCTATATCTGTCACATGGCCATACTGCTTTATGAAGGCCTGTGCTAGGTCCTTCTATGATTTGATTTGGGTACAATTCAGCTGGTTGTACCATTTGGCCGCAGCCCCAGTCAGACTGTCCTGGAAACAATGAATCAACAACTGATCGTTGTTGACATATCTCGTCATTCTTCGGCAGAACATTGTAATGTGAGCCTCAAGGCAGCTGGTTCCATTATATCTTTCAAACTCCGACATTTTAAACTTTGGAGGTAATACCAGATCTGAGACCAGACTTAATTCCTTAGCATCAACTCCGCAGTAATAATCAGCACTCTCTAATGCCTTGAACTTCTCCACCAACCATCTACATCGGTCTTTGAACTATTTTGGGAGTTCTGTTCTTGCCTTTCCTACTTCTACTGTATCATCGAGGTCACGGACCATGGAATTTGCCAATTATCTCCGGGGTTGGAGCTTGAGCCCATTGGGAAGTTTATCGATGCCGAAGTACTGGTTTGGTACTGAGGTTTGATATTAATGGACACCCTTGGTGGTTGTGCTTAGGCGTTTATTAGGGCAAAGCCTGGAGGATAAGCAGAGTCCTCACTGTCGTCTCCAGTATCGCCCATAGGGCTCTTACCTTTATCATGCCCTCCAATAAACAGCTTGTTTAACTGGCTCATCATGCTTCTCTAGGATTCCAACATCTGATCCATCATATTTTGTTGGATTTTAGCCAACTGTTCTTGCATCTAAATTTGCAGTTGGTCCTGTATCTCTTTTTGTATCTGTTCCAACCTTTTCAACCTTTGATCCATGGCTTTTGTTTTTCTTCTAGTGTAATAGTGATGTTCCAGGTTAACTATAATACGATCTCTAATTAATAGGGTTCTTTTGTGAAATTTAATATATGTGATGCGATGTAATGCAAATGCATGATATGAATACAAAAATAAAAGGTATCGATTCTGGTCCAATTTCATTTAGACTAACTTTATTAGAAAACAAAATCCTTTACATAAAATGGATCACATATACGGCTTTGCCCTAATGCTCAAAGCTTTAACTTTCCTAAGAAGGCAAGCTAGCTCTCGACTCCAGTCCGACTCTAACTTATATTTCCCATTTAGCACGTCAGCCTGAGCCGCTAAGGTCTGTATATGATCCACGTTTTCACATATCTGAGTCACAGCTTCACCCATGATGTAATCCCTATCCCTGACCTGGTCTTGAGATTGATGAAACCCTTCCTCCCATTGCTCATTATTCGATTCAAGAAGTTCAATTCTAAGCTCACGGTTCTAAAGTGCAATCTTGAGTTCCTCTATTTTTCCTTTCAAATCTTCAATCCTGCTTAGGTTAGCCTTTAGTTAATTACGGAGTTGCGACTACCTTGCTGATGTAGTGCCTTCTCTAACTCTGCTACTTAAGCTCTTAACATCTCCTTTTCACTCTGGCTATCAAACAAGTCTTTTTCAGAGCATCCTCTCGTGCTCAAGTATTATGAAACATTTTCTCCCATAGATCGACTTTGGCCTTCTCTTCTTGAATTTCTTGATGCCATTACTCTGAAATTTTACCCAAACCATCAGTTCTCGCCGATAAACGTAATTTTTTATATTCCGTCTTCAAACTGTCCAGATCCTCTTCAACTTTTCTCTTTCCTTTTCTTAGTTTCTCAGCCTCTAATTTCTGAACATTAGCATCCAATCTCAAATGCATTTTCTCTCCTTCCAACTGTTCTATATTTTTTCAAGCTCCGAATTCCTCCTTTCGAAGTCTTGCTTTATGATTTCTAGTTCTGATGGGACTACTTGTAAATACTCTTACATCGGTCGAACACCTTCTAAACTTGGCCCAGGGGTATTATCATTAATTCTTTTACTCAACCATCTATTGTACTCAGGGGTCGTCATTGAACCTACAACCAAACTTTTCACTCAACGAATTTGATTCCAAGCACCAGAAATCTCCTTAACCATTTTCTTATAATTATCTCCCTTATAAGAGAACTCACATTGAGCTAGTCCATGTGTTGCTGGTATGAACTGCCTTGGTTTGTATTGCTTTAGTACCTGACAGATCCCTAAATTCTAAGTAAAAGGACCTATTCAAAGCTCCTACATCTATAAAGAATTTCATCAGGAACCAACCAAGATGCTCTCCACTCGACGTCTTCTTCTTGGAGATTTTGGAGGAGTGTTATCCAATTTTCTTCTGATATATCATCTCTCCTAGTTGTGGCCGCTATATCCTTTAGCGTAGAGTAATTCTCGGAGAAAACCCGATAAGAAACTTTATCTACCTTTCAGAAATGACTGTAGAACTATGCTAACAATAACTACGCGCACATTATAAATCTGCCCTTGCCAGATCTTCTGCATGCATTCAAAGACCTAAATGTCTCGGCTAAGATTGCAGGAACCGGTGTGACCCCTTTGTCAAGTCGATCGAAGAGATCTTAGACCGCCTCATCTACATACCCCAATGCCCTAGGGAAAAATATTAATCTGTAGACACTCAAAGCAAAGATGTCGACTCTCTTTTTCGTATCAGGATGCGCTAGAATCAAATTTCGCAAATTCTTCCATGGGATGCACTTACACTCACCCTTTTGTTTGATCCTTACTGTAATTCACTGTTCACTCATTCTTGTAATATTCATCAATTTCTTTCAAAATGCCAGAACATAAGCAGCTCTTGAATAGGCCTTATCGATTTGAACCTTTGGACAATGTAGTAAAGCTGTATACTCCTCCACAGTGGGTACCAAATCTACCTTCTCAAAGGTAAAACAACTATACGCAGGGTTCTAATACTGAGCGAGGGTCCGGAATAAATGTTCGTCCACCTTGATATCGAGTAAGTACGGTAAATCTTTATAGTTACGGTAGAACAATTGCTTAGCCTCATCGTTCCACTGATCCCATATCTCTTTTAATTCCTGGAGATTATTTTGTGTCACACTAATGCGAGTGTAATCCTATAATTTTGATTTGTACCCCTCGGCTAGACTGTCCCACCTTCTCTGACCATATACGGACAGCTGCATTATCCTCCACTTTATCAAGAAATTCGTTCTCCATGACAAGTTCTCTACTTCAGTAATCGAACACGAATTGGCACCTTTTAAAGATGAAATGACATGTAAACATGGCAAAAACAAAACATAACAAGTCAGTATCATATACGAAAAATAGATGTAACACCCCAAACTCGGCCCAAACGTTACGGCCAAGTTTGGTGTGTCACATTGAAGTGTTTTTCAAAAACCATGTTTTCATTGAAAACCTTTCTTAGTGTTTAGAAACTTCTACCGGTGAACTTGTATAAAACCTTAGCTTGTGTTTGTTTATTTTTTTCAAAACGTGATTTATTGAAATCATAATTCCTTTTTCAAACATCGTTAACAACTTTGTAAAATTTTATGGAAAATTGTGAAAGCTTGTAAACCTTTGTAGTTTGCGGAAACATGTTATTTTTAAAACAGTTTGAGTATCAGAAATCAGACCTTCTTCGTTATGGTTTAAAGTGAATGGATACTATGCACCAGGTAGGATTCTAGAAAAGATGAGGTGAGTCAATTAGACTGCTTAAGTACTAAGCTCTCCCTAGATCCAATCCTAGACATGCATCCACCCATTGCCACACTTTAACCTTATGACTTGTCCACGAACAACAAATTAGGTTTAAGTCTATTTAAAATATTTATGTATGAAAATGTTTACGTTGCGGAAGCTTTACTCTATTATCGTGATATTTTGAAAACAAGTAACTTTTATAAAAGCACGCCTTAGAGCTATCCGATTTCGAAACGATTTAAACAATATCATGCTTAAGCTAAAACAAATTAAATAATTTAATTAAACCAGAAATGCAGTCTATGTGGCCACTCTGAATCCCTCCAGCTCCAAGTCCACCAATCTAGGGCTCACCTGCATGGATGGAAAGAAAAGGGTGAGTTTGGAAACTCAGTGTGTAAAGAAAGCCCATCCAGAACCCATATCAGCTCAAGCCTACTGAGTCTAAGCCCTATCCAGTATCAGTAATAACTGGGCCGAAGCCCTACTCAGTATTCAGATAACTGGGCCTTAGCCCTATTCAGTAACAGTACAAATAGGCCTTGGCCCTTTTCAGATAACAGTACGACCCATAGGCCCATTACAGTAACAGATCAGTAATAATGTATGTATGCAAAGCCCATCACATGTGGGGAGACTACTCAACCCACCCAACCGCTACACTCCACCCGTACCAACCAGACACTCCACGTGGGGAAACTACTCAACCCACCCAACCGCTACACTCCACAGTGGCAGCATAGCTGTAGAATCAGATAATGTAGCCAAGCCACCAGTACAGTAATATGAGGCGAAGCCTTTTTCAGTAAACTAGGGCAAAGCCTATTTTTCAGTAAACCGAGACAAAACCTCTTTTCAGTAAACTGAGGCAAAGCCTCTTTTCAGTACTTCCTCCATCAAATAATCCCAATCCTATGCAACAGATAATGTCATGGCATACAGTGAACAGAAACAGTAAAGCATGCATTTTAGTCGAATTTAGCCCTAGGGGTATAACGGTCATTTTGCACCTAGGGGTAAAATAGTAATTTTTCACTCATAAGGGGTATTTCAGTAATTATGCCAGTTTCTAGGGTTTCATGCACATTTTAATCAGTAATATTCTAACTTTTATCTCAATAGCTTATTTAGCCCATTTTAGCAGATCACAATCATTGGGCCCTAAAACCCCTAAGAGGCCATACAGTGTCTATTGGCTACTTAAGCCCAATTAGTCCAAGTTTTATGATGGACTTACCAGTTTTAGCAATTTTAGACCTACAGTCTATCAGAACATGTTTATCTCTTATTTTACCCATATGGGCCCATAAGCCCATTGGGCCCACATTCGGCCCATCGAGGCCCAAATTTACCGAAGTGCATGAAATTACGTACTTAACCATCTTACCCCTTGCGATTACAGATCCAGTGATTTCCAACCGACTTATGAGCGCTCGCACGCTCACAAGCCCACGAAATGCAGGAATTTTAGCATTTCGGCTTTTCCGCTTTTGCCAATTTAGACTACAGATGGGTGTTCGATACACACCTGTTTTACGAAATTGCTATGATAAGATCTCCCTCACGATTAACCTACAATCGGTCACTGACATATTAGATTACGAATCCACAATAATTAACATAATGATCACTTACCACATTCGGACATACTAGGGCGTTCTTAACCACTTACCCTTGTCGATTCCAACTACTAGATCTAGATCTAAATCTAGATCGCTTCCACAACTTTAGCCTTTATTGCTCCTTGCTAATTTCCCTTCTTGTGACTAAAACACACAAAAAACCACACAAAGTAAAACTAGCATTACTCTTTACCAAGATCGATAACCTTCCTAAAACTTAGGGACTTTCGGCTTTTCTTAAATCACTAATTAATGGAAGATAAAATTTTGAGTACTTACCACCAACGATGTACTTGTCAGAAGCGTTTCCAACACCTTTCCAATCTCAAATCCACAATGGATCCAACTTAAAGCGCGAGTAGAGAATATGTCTAGAAATTAATTTCCAAATCACTAAGAATATGGAGGTTTCGGCTTTCTTGAAAGATTTGAGAAGAAAGAGAAGGAATAATTTTAATCAAAGGGTGATCGGCAATGGTGAATTCAGTTTCTAATATAACGAAGAAGAGGAAATTGTGAAAAGAAAAGTGAAGGTGGCCGACAAGGGAGAGGCTTGGGGTTTCAATTTTGCAAGGGTGAAAACAAAAAGAACAAAAAGAATGGAACTTGATTTGAAAAAAAATAGCAATAGATGGATGAAGAGAAAAATAAACAAGAAGATGAGCAAAAATAATATAACAACAAAACCACAAACCGATTAGAAAAAATAGAAAAAAGAGAGTTAATTCGTCTTTGGGTGAAAAATAGAAGAGAAGATGAGCAAAAGAAAATAGATAAAATAAAATAAAAATAAGAAAAAAATAAAAACAAAAACCCGATTGAAACAAAATCGGCTAATGGCTAAGAACATGCCTATCACATTGTTCACAGGTTGAATTTAATTCAAACTCCTGCACCATCCGCAGCAGCAGTCCACTGTTTGGCTGACACACCTTGCTGCTAGGGAGAGTTTCGGTCCACTTGAAACACTCTTCCTACGCGTGCAGTAAAAACACAGCTCTTCGCGTAACAGCAGCTCGAACCCGGGACCTCCAGGCACCCACACACGCTGCTGGCCACTGCGACGCGTCTTTGCTTTCAATATATTACGGTCGTATTTAATTTTAAGGCTTATCCGCTTCAGTCATGGGTTCCTTAAAAATAAATACTAAAATTTCGCTTACCCAGACTCGAACTCGCGCCCGCTCGGAACCCCTAGCACGCTGTCACCACTGCGCCACAGGCGCTTGTTGTGTTAGACTCTGGTCGCAACTTCTTTTAAGGCTTCTTTTAACGCAACCCTGATTACTAAAAAAAACATTGCGCACGCCGTGCCTTGAACCCAGGCCCCCTTCTTGCTTCCTAACGTGCTTAACCACTGGGCCAGGCACTTCTTTTGTGCCTAAACCTAGCCCAACTTATATATAAGCCCTATTGCCCAAATTCCCCTAAAGAAGCAAAAATTAATTTTTTTGCTAAAGTCTTGGATCGAACCCAAGACTTTTCCCATACTATAAGTCCCCCTAATTTATTTAATTACTAAACTAAACACCAAATTAATAACAATAATATTTTTATTCTTATTTTTTTATAATAATATTTAAAACATCTAAATTATTCAGGCCGTCTTCTATTCCAACCCAAACTCAAGGCCCAATACTCCTAGGCCCAAATTCAGGGTGTTACAATAGAACTCAAAGCAGATGAAAAAGAAACAAGCACCTATCTGAGTGATCACTACGGTTCGGCGTAGTTCTTCCTAAAGTGGGCCCTTAGGGTTTTCTACATTTGGTTTGGTTCTAAACTTGAGGTACTTGAACCAGCAGATTCCTCGATCCTTACCCATTATATGGCTCATATGGACCGAGTCCAGTTTAGGGGAACACATTTCTCTATGGCTACACGGAGATGAAAATCTCACAAAGACATAGGTACGGATGTATCCCGAAAGCGGTTCCCTATCCTACACGGAGGTGAAAACCTCACGAAGGAGTAGCTTTTTGCTCCCACTTAAAAGGTTGTGACCAAATGGTCATGCAATGCAATGCGAGGGGATAAAAAAATTGAAAAAAACATGAATAAAATGATGAAAACTGTAACACCATACAGATGAAATGCAATGAGAGGATCGTATATTAAAAACCAAATTTTTAATTGTAAACAAAAAGACCAAAAGTAATCAAATCGCGGCTTGACTCTCTTATTTGTCCCTAGTGGAGTCGCCAAGCTGATGAAACCATTTTTAATTTGAAAAACAAGGATCAGCTTTAAAATGAAAAATGGAGTCACCACCAATCCTTTTTGTTTAGGTGTGATCGGACCACATTGTAAAATATTTTGTTTTATTAAAACATCGATTTTGGCCTACGAAATTCAAGAAAATAGGTTCAGGAGTCGATTACGTACGAGGAAGGATTAGCACCATCGTAACACCCAAAATTGGTACCTAATTGATTAACTTATGTCTTAATGTCGAAAATTTGAAAAGATTTTAAAATACGATCCTTTTTATTTAAAAGAAAACTTGAATAAATCGAATTGTGTCTCGAAGTAATAAAACGTCATATCCAATAAGTTAGGATACGACATTCTAAATTCTCGAAACTAAGTTTGCCTTTTGATTTTTAGAACACATGCATTTGAATTTTAAGAGGATATTCGGTTATTTGGGCCAAATGAAAAATCAACCCAGTAAGTTAGGGCACAATTTCTCAAATTTCTAAATACAAAATATTGCTTTTATTCTTAGAAGCCCTTACTTCAGAATAACAAAGTGTCATATCTAGAAAGTTAGGACACAACACTTCAAATTCCCGAGAATAAGCTTTTATTTAAAACTTATATGTTTGATTTTAAAAGGGTATTCGGTTACTTAAGTTTGACGAGAAAAATCGAAACCCAGTAAGTTAGGGCACAATCTTCTTGAAGCTCTCAAATACCGAGTATTGCCTTATTTTGAAAAATCATTTTTATGAGTTTGGATAAAAATGTAACATTTTAAAAGATATGCGTAATAGAAATAAAATGAATGTGCAAGCATGAATGTCAATAGCAAGAACTAAATGATCAAAAATAAATAAATAAAGAGCTAATAAAACAATAAGTAATGAAAGAGAAATTTAAAAAAGGAAAAAAATAATGAAATAAAGAGAAAAGTTGAGAAATAAGAAATAAAACGAGAGAAGAAGATTAAATAAAACAAAAAGTAATGAAATAAAAATAATAATAAGAAATTAATAAGGATAAGAATAATATACAAATAATAATAGTAATATGCTAGTAAAAATAATAATGTTTAATAATAATAGTAGTAATAATAAAAGATAATAGTGATAATAATAATAATAAGGAAACAATAATAATGTTAGGCTAATAATAATAAACGTAATAAATGATAATAGACATAATAATAATAATAATAATAATAATAATAATAATAATAATAATAATAATAATCTTGAAAAAAATGAGGTAATAATAGTTATAGCATATATATTAATAACAGAAAAAGAATAACATAGGTAGAAATAAAATAGAAATAGCGATAATAACAATGATAAAATAATAACAATAGGAAAATAGTAAAATTCAAATTAGCTAATTTAATTAACAAAATGTTAAAAAAAGTCGAAAAGGGACAAAATTGAATTGCAAACAGAGGTTTTGGGGTGAAATCAGAAGTAAATAACATAGGGAAGGACCATATTGAAACACGCGAATGAAATGGAGGGACCGGGAAAGCAAATATCCCCTCTTTCCAAAACGCATCGCCTTGCGCGGGACCAAATTGAAACAGGAGGAAAATCATGGGGCAAAATTAGAAGGGAAAAATAAGCTTAATCTAAAAGACCGAAAACGCGGAGGGACAAAAGGGATAAATATCCCATTTCACAAAAACGCGCTGACCCTCCTAGCTGGTTGGGGTGACACGTGGGTCAGAGGCCCAAAACGACGTTGTTTTGGCCTTTGACCCTAACTCCCAAAACAACGCCGTTTTTAAAAAAGAAGCTAAAAATTGTAATAAAAAAAAAACCATTTCTCTCATTTTTCAAAAAGCAAAACCCTCATCCCAACAATTCTTTCTGCAGGCCTGGAGATCCGGCCTTCTCTGGTCGTTGGTTGTCCCCGTCCAACGTCCCCGGCCGTCGTCAAAAAGTAAGTTTTTTTTAAAATATTTTTTGATAAATATATATATGACAAATTCGGGAAAAATAAAGAAAATAAAATAAATAAATAAATAAAAATACCCTTTCTCTGTTTTTAGCCTTTCTTCTCGCTTGCTGATTTTGATTATTTTGAGAACGCACAAGTCTATTTGTATTGATCTAATGTGTTCTTTGTATTGCTCTCTATTCGGGAAAAAACCGTCCTTTTTACATTTGATTTTTGTAGTTTTTATAGCAAAAATATTACAACGGTTTTGCTTTTTTTGCAGGTATAGGCGACGTGGTGAATGTGGGCATTGACGTGGCGCGGTAGAGCGGCGTACGTCGCAGAGGGGAGGCATGCTAGTGTGGGAACGGCGGCCGAACATTTAGGGGCTAGAGTTTGGTCATTTGTTTTGTGTATTGGGCCAGGGGTAGATTAGGCTAGGTTTTAATTGTTGGGTTTTGTGGGTTTGAATTGGGTTTGATTTTGTAATTTGGGCCTGGGCAATTATCAAAGCCCAGTCAAATTTGGGTGTTTACAATATTAATATAAAATTATGATTAAATCAATATAATATGTAAAATTTAAGGGTTAAATTTATTGATTTTATTAGATTTAAGACCAAATTCATAAAATATGTAATTGTTGAAAGTTATATATATATATCTATATATATATATATTAATATTATTATACCAATTTCAAAACCATCACATCATCCTTCTATCCAAGTCTTAACAACAATTAACGGAAAAATAACAAAAAAGAAAACTCAATAAGATGGATGATAAAAAAAATATTAACCATAATTTTATCACCTCTACTAAAAAAACCCTCATCAACTTAAAAATTTTTAAAATTTGACAAAAAGAGAAAACCATAATTGGGTTACCTCACTTAAAAAATTAGAGTGTATACAAGACCAGGCCTGAGCCTTAAATGATAGCGCGAGCCCTATATTTTAAACCAGGCTACATTTTTTCTCCAAACTCGGAACTCGGGCGGTAGCCCGGCCATGAAACGCACAACACCCCGCCGCCAAACAAGCTTCTCACCACCATAGTCCACTACTGTCCCGGCCTCCTTCAGTGACTTGACCCAAAGCCCTCTCCTTCCGACAGACAAGGAAATTAAATGAGGTCATTTTTGACAGCCTAAACTTCACTTACAACATTTCTTCTGCTCGAGTCATGAGATGTTGTCTGCTCTCTTAGCGGTGGTGCGAATTGGCGGCTGCTCCACCGCATTTTGAAACCATTTCTCCGCGCTGCACATCCGAGCCTCGACTCTGGATTTTAGGTACACAACTACACATCCTTTCGACTTTGTTCGATGTTCGGCTTTCACTTGTGTTTTAATGTATGCATGCATACTCGGTAACTAACTTATTATTTCTCCAATATTTTCTTTTTAACATAGAAGCTTGAGATTGGAGAATTGTTAGAAATTAGAATAATTAGAAGGCGTGGCAGTAACTACTAGTAATTTTAAGCGTATATGTTTAACAATTGGTATCTCTTTTGATATTTCTTTTGCCATGTATGTTTGATATGAATGTTTAAACATGTTTATGGATCTTAAAATTTCTTTTGAAGTTAATTGGCTGGACTCGTGATTCATAGTAAGGGTATTGACCTTATGCATGTATATTGGTTGTGTTAAACCATGTTCGACTGGTACTGCTATATTTATGATTGTTCATTAACGATTGGTATATATTTTTCAATGATCGTTTAGTTTCATTTGTTCAATGGGTATTATTGCCTAATCCATATGTAAGCATATATATTTTTTATGTATAATTTCTCTTATGTGCATATGATTGATTTCATTTTATTGGAGCTCCATAGCTGATAAGGTAGAAAAGAATTGACTAACCCAATTTATCATTGACATCATTTGTTTTTTGAATTGGTGTTGACCAGTCTGCAAGAAATACAGCCAAGTGGGAAGCAAAAGCAACATGAAGGGCATAGCTAACCTTTTGCAAACTTGCATAGACAACAAATCTCTTCTGCTAGGCAAAGTCCTCCATGCTTACATTCTTCGCACCAACCTTTTAATCGATACTTTCTTATGCAACCGTCTCATTGAACTCTATTCCAAATGCAATGACCCAACATATGCGCATCATACATTCCACAATACCCCTCAGAAGGACATTTATTCCTGGAACGCCATTTTGAGTTTCTATTGCAAAACTGGGAACTTAACTTTTGCCCGTAAAGTGTTCGAACAAATGCCTGAAAGAAACGTTGTTTCCTGGAACAACCTGATTAGTTTAATGTTAAAAAATGGGTACCAGGAAAAAGCTTTGGATGTTTATAAGCATATGGTTTTGGAAGGTTTTTTGCCCACCCACATTACTTTTGCTAGCGTTTTAAGTGCCTGTGGAAGTGTTTTTGATTTGCAGCTCGGGAAGAGATGCCATGGTCTTGTTATTAAGATTGGTCTTGATAAGAATATCTTTGTCTGTAATGGGTTATTGTCTGTTTATGCTAAATGTGGGGTTATGAGGGAAGCTGTTCAAATTTTTGCAGACATTGGTGAACCTAATGAGGTTACTTTTACTTCAATGATGGGTGGGTTAGGAAGGGTTGACGGGGTTGTTGAGGCTTTGGAAATGTTTAGAATGATGTCTTGGAAAGGGGTTCGGATTGATTCCGTTTCATTGTCTGCTGTTTTGAGTGTTTGTGCAAAGGGGGGAGAGTATGATGAATTTGGCTGTTACGAAAATGGTGATAGATTATTACGAAATGTTGTACTTGGAGAACAAATACATGGTCTTGCATTTAAGCTTGGATTTGAACATGATCTTTATTTGAGCAACTCATTGCTTGATATGTATGCTAAGAATGGGATTATGAAGAGTGCTGAGATGGTTTTCCATACTTTGGGAAAACCCAGTGTTGTCTCCTGGAATATAATGATTGCTGGATATGGCCAGAAAGGAAATAGTGGGAAGGCTATTGAGTGTTTTCAAAGAATGCAGTTTAGTGGTTTTAAACCTGATGAGGTTACATATATAAATATGCTTGCAGCGTGTATAAAGTGTGGAGATGTTGAAACTGCACGTCAAATGTTTGATAACATGTCATGCCCAAGTGTTATTTCATGGAATGCTATAATCTCTGGCTATTCCCAGAATGAGAATCACAGAGAAGCAATAGATCTTTTTAGGGAAATGCAGTTTCAAAGTGTAAAACCTGATCGGACTACTGTGACTGTCATCCTTGGCTCATGTGCTGGAATGGCCTTTCTGGAGGGTGGAAAACAGGTCCATGCTGCCTTGCAAAAGGCTGCTCTTCATACTGACAATTATGTTGCTGGTGGACTGATTGGCATGTACTCAAAGTGTGGGAAGATAGAAAGGGCAGAGCACATATTTTCTTCCATGCCAGAGTTAGATATTGTCTGTTGGAATTCTATGATTGCAGGTCTTACTCTTAATTCTCTAAACAGAGAAGCTTTCATTCTCTTTAAGCAAATGCGACTGGGTAGAATGTTGCCTACTGAGTTCTCTTATGCCACAGTATTGAGCTGTTGCACAAAACTATCTTCTTTATTTCAAGGTAGGCAGGTCCACTCTCAGATAGTAAAAGATGGTTATGAGAGTGATGTGTTTGTAGGCACTGCTCTTGTTGATATGTATTGTAAATGTGGTCACATAGATGGGGCACGGAAGCATTTTGATATGATGCCTGTCAGAAACATCATTACATGGAATGAGATGATACATGGATATGCCCAGAATGGATATGGAGATGAGGCGGTTCATCTATATGAAGGCATGATTGCATCAGGTGCGAAACCTGATGCTGTAACCTTTATTGCTGTTTTGACTGCTTGTAGCCACTCAGGATTAGTAGACTTGGGGTTCAGAATTTTCAACTCAATGAAGAGTGAGCATGGAATTGACCCAGAATTGGATCATTATACTTGCATCATTGACTGTCTCAGCCGAGCTGGTCATTTTCATGATGCAGAGCTCCTTATGGAAAAGATGCCATATAGAGATGATCCAATTGTATGGGAAGTTGTGCTTAGTTCTTGTAGAGTCCACGGTAATGTCAGTTTAGCTCAACAGGCAGCAGAGGAACTCTTTCGCTTGGACCCTGAGAGCTCTACCCCTTATGTGCTTTTAGCCAATATCTATTCTTCTTTAGGAAGATGGGATGATGTAAGAGATATAAGAGAGCTGATGAGTGAAAAGCAGATTGTTAAGGATCCTGGTTATAGTTGGACTGAACATAAGGAGCAAGCTACATGTCTATTTGTTTGGTGATACATGTATGGATGGTCAATGAGGCTTTTGACTACATTACTCTCTATGTTAGAAATCAGTCATTCAGGTTTTGTGGGCTGTGCCGAAGATGCAACTAAAATCACTCAATAGAAGGCCAAGATAATGACATGGGAAACCAATGATCTTCGCTACCAAATTTGGCCATAGTTTGCTTATGGTTTAACTTATTTATTTATGTAAAAAGGTGGAGAATGTTGCAGAGTTTTGAAGTGGAGCTCAAGTGGCGAATCACCCAAGAACCCGCAAAAGAGTCCATGTTGCCATCCCCTGATGTTCACAGGAGGTACTGCCTTTCTAAAGTGGTAATAAATACCAATATTCCCCTAGCCATATATATACCTGAAAACTATTTCTTTGCCTATTGTTTTCCTTTTTCTGGTGGGGTGATCATTGATTGATGATCATTAGGATTTTTCTATGCTTCACCTTTTTTAGTGATATTGAGGTTTGGGTTTTTTATATTATCACGTACTGTTGAAATGTCATTTGTGGTGAAATGGTGGCAGTTGCGTTGGCTGACATGCATGATTGTTGTGGGCAGAAAGAGAATGAGTTGAAAAGGTTTAAGGGCATAGCTGGAAATCAAAATGCTGTCAAACCAATAATTTCTTTGCAACACAGGTTGCCTTTAATATTTTCTTGTAAACTTCTCTATTCTGATTCCTCACATTACATTCTTCTATATCATCCATTTATTTACATTTTCAAATTGTTTAAGTTTTGGTAGGTTTGAGAAATCCTAGTGAGGGGGAGAAGGGATTGGAACCGTAAACCTCAAATATTGTAGAACTCTTGGCCATGCATTTACGTCTTTTTTTTCTTATGACATTTTATTCTTTATTGATGGTATACAGTGAATATTCTGTCAAACTTGGGTGCTTTTTGTTTGCATATTCAATTATTTTGTAGAAGGTACAACTTTGTGGGAAGCATGAACTTGAGTCCCAACTCTTTTAATTAGGAGAAACATGTAATTGGTCAAGCACCTAGGAGCTTTGTCTATTTGTATGTCCCTAAAATTGTTTATGACCTGATTTTACATGCAACATGTTAACCACATTTTGAAATTCATCTTGGTTGGTGAGAAAATGGAAAGAGAGGGAATTGAAAATAGGAATTAAACTGCACCTTCATGACCATTCTTGAGTTGAGGGTTTGTACTGAATTATGCATTTCGTTTGGTGTGTTACCTAGGAAAGCTTTATGGAAACCAACAAGAAAGGAAATTTGATTGATATTGACCTGAAGGGGTTTTGGACTTGGAGAAACATGTACGAGGATGTAATGGTTATCCCAATACGTGGTTTCTTTTTGTAGGAAGTTTTCTGTTGGTATCTCATGATGAATATCATCGGTGTATTTTTCTTCATAGGAGAGAGAACCATATGTTACTCAAGCTGGAAACATGAACTCAGCCTACATCGAGGGTGTGATTGAAGAGGAGAAAAATATTATTAAGGTAACAGGGTTCAGAGTTTATGAATGTTAATTCTTTTAAACTATGTATAGAGCGACTTAATACGTTCTTGGCATGATTGGTGAAATCAATCGTTGTGCTTTCATAGCATTGTGGATGTTAATCATAGAACTTGTTGTGTAGATTCTTTACATCATGAGCTGTTTGTGAATCAAGTTGTTCTCTGTTATCAGCTGATGAATAAGAGAGAGGTCTTAAGGCCTGATTATTCTGAAGATACATGATTCTGGTTTCCTTCCTTAACATTGTCAGTACAATTGCTTCTGGATTATAAAATTTTCAAGCAAGAATTCACAAGAATAAGAATCAGCATATGGTTGCAGTGATGTCTTGATAAATTAATTTTTCCCATGTGGATTCTTGAAATGTTTGAAGTTGAAAGTTTTCATGTTGATTGTTCAAAATGGAGCATATGATTGAATTTATATAGTTGTATGATGGTGTGAGCATTAGGTAAGTGTGAAAATCATTTATTAGTCTTTAAATTAATACATAATTAAAAATTATATTTATATCTAATTTCGTGACAATAATTTAAATATAAAATAAAAATTATAAGAATATGCCAAATAGCATTTTTTACAAAACTTTTTGGTATTTATGCAGTGCTTTATTTTCAATTAACTCATAATAATTATCTAATAATATTGTTAGTCTACTAAATAATTATACCAATTAAAAACTCAAAACTCAAACCTAACTTTTTTTAAAATCATTTCAATGAAACAAATGGAACATAAATTATAACATTTTCCTTCCTTTAATAATAAAATTTTAATTTATAATAATATATTATATAGACTTAATAGTAATTAATATTTAATTAAAATTTAATTTAAAGTTATATATTATATATGTATATCAAAGCATATACTCACACATTAGAATTAAAAGTGATAAATGGAATTAAGTAGAAATTAAATAAATATTTATATTCATGTTATTAAGATATTCATATTTTTATATCATACAACATTTGTTACCAAATATTTATAAATTATAAATTACATTTATTATTAAAATATTAGGATAAATTATATTACTTGTGATCCAAATATGCTTAAGTTTTTTTTCTAATCACCTAACTGTGAAAAGTTATAAAATGGTTGTCCAATTGATTGTGTTCATCTTTTTTGGTCATTGATTGCTAACTTGATAGTGAAAAGATTATGCGATAGTTATCAAAATTGACATAATAACAAAATTATCTCCCAAAATTCACATATTTGTATTAATTTGGTCTTAATTTAAAAAAAAAATAATTCTTAACGTCTACACATTGCGTAATTTCTTCTGACTATGAAAAATATAGATTTTCAAGAAATAATTTTAAATCTCAAAATTTCAAAACATAGATTTTACCTAATTTATTCATGAATTATTAAAAATAAAAAAATATTTAAAAATAAATGATTTATATAAATATAAAAAATATTTAAAATGTTAATATCCTTGTTCATAATTTTCATTGTTAGCTAATATGATTTTCCATCCATGCTTTGTGTATGGTTAATTATTTGTTTGTACCAAATTATAAAGTAAAAATTTAAAGGTTAAAATATTATCTAAGTCCCTATATACTTTGTACATTTGAAATTCAGTCCACCTACTTTTATTTTTAGAAATATAGTCCTCTACTTATCGAATTAAAAGTTTAGGTCCAATTGTAACCACTATTAAATTTCTTCTATTAAATTTTTGGTCTGATATTTAAAATTAAAAAAAATTATTTGATAGTTATGTAACAATAAAAATGACGTTGAAAATGCTGATTACGGTTTTTTCTTAAAAATGACCATTCGAAATTGTCATAATAGAATAATATTTTTGTTGGAATAGTGTTCTCAAGAAAAATTGATGTTAGCATTTTGATTGAAATAGTTAATTGTATTAATTATTCAGACTAACTAATGACATCATAAAAGTAGGGGATCAAATTATATCAAAATTAAAATATATAAATTAAATGTCAAGTTTCAGCCTGGTCTAGGGGCCAAAATTAATATTTGACCATTGCCTTATAATATCAAGAAAAGCGATGCAAACCTAAAAAAGAGAGAAGCAACGTGTTAATCTTTAAAATTTTTAGGGTATTCAAATTAAATATAATTACGTAATCTTTCAATCGAAAAGCTAACAACATTAATTAATAACATTATACAAATATAAGCATCAATTTATTCTAATTTAAATATATTATAAGGATCAAAATTAAAATTAACCGTTTTTCTAAAATGTAAAGAGAAAGCGTAATTGATGTGTCACGTGTCAGGCAAAGGGAGAAGCTTTGGACCTTCAGTATCTATATAGGTCACCAATCCATCAATAACATGTTTATATTTTAGGTGGTATTTATCGTTTTTGCATATTTAACTACGGGTGTTTAACCGTTGGATTAACTGAATTGAATTAATAGAGTTTTTTATTTTTTAATAGTTAATTAAATTGAATTTTAAAAAAAAATTAACTGAATTGAAATATTTCGGTTAATTTAGTCAATTAATTAAAATTTATATATATATTTTTATTTTTGGTTAAAATAAATATAAAATATATAAAAATAAATAAATTGATAATGTTTATTTGATTAAATTAACCGAATTAAAACTACATATAATTTGTATTATTAATTATTAATTTTGATTAATTATCCTATTTTAAACTGAATTAACCGATAACCGAACTTCTAAAAAATTATTAATCAACCTCCAACTGAATTAGATCGATTAACTGACTGATTAATAGAATTAAATCAATTCGATCGATTAATTTGATTTTAATTAAAATTTGAACTGCAAAATTATTATTATTAATAATTAGAATATACATAGGAGACATTAATTAAGCTACATGACACCATTTGATTTAAGTATAAATTTTTAAGTAAATGTAAATATTAAATTGAAAAAAAAACTAATATGAAATTGTATTGATGATTTTAACTTCTTTTATTTCTTTAGTCTTTTTTTTTTTCATAAATAAATTCACTTAATTCAAATAATTAAGATAATACGGAATAAGTTATAAAATATTTCTTGAGAATTGCTTGACGGATGGCAAAAGAGGTCAGCAAGTATAAGCCTATTTGACATGAAATCCATATCTCACCTCTATATATAGTTGAAGTATCAACATGCACGATATATGGCTCTCTTCTTTTCACTAACAAAGGAAGAACGCCAAGAAAACTCACTCCAAATTACAATCTTTTTCTTTCATTTATCTCTTTGCTATTAGAACGCCAAGAAAGCTTTGATCCCTCTCATTTCAGCACTTACATCTTCGTTTCTCTTCATTGGGTGTTAAGATCTTGTTCCTTTCTATTTCAAAAGAACCTGTTATTCTTTTCTTCTTAAATGGCTGAAAAAGGGGACTCATCAGCAACAGGGGCAGAAACAACTTCAATGGCTGAAAAAGAAACGCCTTCAATGACTGAAAAAGAAGCGTCATCAGCAACAGGGGTAGAAACATCTTCAATGGCTGAAAAAGAAACGTCTTCAATGGCTGAAGAAAGAAAGTCATCAGCAGTAGGGGAAGAAACCGATTTAGAGAAAGTAGTGGAAAGAGTGGTGACAACGATTCCTGAAGATGATGCTACCTACAAAATTGATATAATGAACGAATCTATAAGACTCTTGTCTGTTTTAAAAGAGATGAAGCTGAATCAAACGGTTGGACTTGGAAGGGGTGATGGAGATAGAGCATTCTTGGATGAGCAACCCGTGATCTTGGGTTCAGGCCAGGTTAGACTTTTAACCTTTCTGTATTGGTAAATTGGTTTTGCTTTAAGCATAAACTTATTATTTTGGTTGGTTTGTTGCATAATAAGGTTTCTTGTCTATCAGTAATTCATTCTTTAAAGCTACTGGTAAATGTTCTAATTCTTGGCTTTATTGAAGAATCTTTTATAGATAATAAGTTGCATTATGCATGTAAAGCTAATTTTGTTACAAACGGAACTACATTGTTTGATCTTTGGCCATGCCAATGTTAATGAGATTGAAGTTTAATAGGTAATGCAGATTACTCTCTGTCATGATTGTTAATGAGGTTGAACTTCCAAAACCTATAGAGCAACATTTTGCCTTTTTTAGCATATAAAATTTGGTTTTTATTCTTCTTAATCATATGTGTTGACCGCATGTTATCAATTTCCAGAATTGGTTGAATGATGGTAACCTAAAATGCGCTATGGTGGATCGAGTTTTAGTAGAGTTGTTGCTTGAAAAGTTATCGTCTTCACTTCCTGATCAGAATGAAGCTGCTAAAGACCTTCAAATGCTGACAAAGGCGAAACCATCATGTAGGGCAGCTTTTTCCAAACTCAATGATGCCATCTCTAGATTGCTCAGTCCGCTATCGTTAACCAAGGTCGAGTCAAACCCAGAGCTCCAGGAATATTTGATCACAACAGTTTTAAACATTTTGACTGATGACTGCAATAAGCACATCGTAGGGGAACATCCTCGTGCCATCCCTTTGCTTTCTGAATCTATGAAGTATGGAACCGATGAAACAAGGAGAAATGCTATAGCTGCTCTCGTATCATTATCGACACTCGACTTAAACAAGTTCATCATTGGGAGTTCCGGTGCTCTTGCACCTCTACTTGAAGTAATATGTGTAGGACATCCATTGGCAATAAAAGAAGCTGCCTCTGCAATATGCAGCCTTTGTAAAGTATATGAGAACCAAGACAAGTTTACTAAAATAGGAGCGGTGAAGATAATCCTACAGAAGATCAAAGAGGGTATACTTGTTGATGAGCTATTGGGTGTTCTTGCAGTTCTATCTACACATAATGATGCCGTTGAAGAACTTGGGGCTCCTGATACTTTTCAATACTTGATTGATATCAAAAGAAATACCGATTCCGAAATTGCTAGAAAGAACTGCATCGACATCCTGTATAATGTGTCTATGTTAGAAAAACCTTCTTTTGGTGATGAGAAGAAGAAATCAAGGAGAGTAGTCTAAAGGCACTTGCAGAAATTCAAGGTCGGTTGCATCATTGCATAAATAAATAAAGCTGTTTCCAGCTTCATATGCTGCTTGTTAGGGAAACAATACTTGTACTTTTTCATTGTTGTTCTGAAACAAATTCAAGCTCAGTTACCACCTGCCCGCGTAAAAAACTAGGGCATGTGTATACAAAACTTCCATATACCAATTATTTTGCAATTTTAGGTCCAAATGAGCAAAGGGCAAAGAAACATTCTATCAATAGTGGAAGTCAGTCCCTTTATATCAGCAATATGGTCTTCTTTGAGTTTAAATATTGAACTGATACATTTTCAGTACTTTACTCATTGATGTTGACTCTTCTATTTTTGTTCCATGTGATGGTATGATAGTTAAGGGTATTGATCATCTCGAGTGTGATTTGGATTCGAATCGTGTTAGTTGTGTTTGTTGTTTGAATTTTCTTTGAACATGATCATAAACTAAATATAAATCTACCTTAAAATGCTTTATTTTGCATTGAATGCTAATTGTGAAATACCACACCATGATTGTCCCAAAAGATTTTTAAAGGATGAAATAATAAAAGTTTAAGATTTTTCACTTGATTCATATATAACCCAAAAAATTTCAAATGTGGTAGTTGCAATCACTCAAGTATTCAATTTTAATGGAGGAGTGGGCAATGATATAGGTTATTTATGTGAGGATGAAATTATTGGATTTGAATTATAATAAATAATAAAATCATTTGTGAAATGTGATCATTTACCCAGTCAAGATCTGAGTACATATAAAGAACATTTATGGTTTTGTCATCATTTTCAAATCTCCTTAACCATTCCATCTCTCATCTCTTTGTCATCTAAATCATTTCGCAAGTGCACCAACGTGATCTCCAACATCAGCTTTCATAAATGTATGGATAATAGAGCATACGTAAACTGAAAAAGTTTTGTTCACAGCAAACTGAACAGGCCAAGTCTTGTAAGGAAAAATATTGGAGTTTCCAAATAGCTCCGTGACATATAGTCTCATAAATGTATGGACAATGGAACATGCAGCAAACCAAATATCAAGTCTTGTACGGAAAAATATGGGAGTTTCTATATGTGATATTAATAGGGTGAAACTCATCTTCAAGTTTGAGGAGCTCATTAGAGTAAAAATTCTTTTGTTGCGCAACAAAAGAATAGATCATACGTAATTGGTATTACTTTAACCCAAGAAAAAATTTTTTAATGAGTGTAGTATGTTCCTCTATGTATGACAAATTAATTTAATAAAATCTTCTTTAATTATATTAATATTCTTTATTTTGATTCAACTCTTAAAAACTGATCTTATATATTATATAGAAAATAGATTAAAAAACTAATAAATAATAAAATTAATTAAAATTTTATTTTCCCCATATTGTCTATATTTCACCAAAAAAAAAAATCTCAATAAAAGTATTTATTGAATTGAAAATCTAATTAACTTTTTCTCAAAACACTTAATAATAAATTAAAATTTTATTACCCAAATTGGCTATATTTAGTCTTAATAAAAGTATTTATTTAATTTAAAATCTAATTAAGTTTTTCAAAACACCTAATTTACCCTTATTAAAATTTTAAAATAACTAAATTACCCCTATTAATTTCAGTGACTCCCAAATGGAGCTAGTTTTATATTATGTATAAATTTATTCAGAAAGCAAATAAATTTCCTAACTCATTAAAATATTTAAATAATTAATAATACAAAAATAAATAATTAAGTTAAAAAAGAATCTTATACCAACTCAATTATTATACAAAATATTAATGTTAAATTAGATAAAATAATAATAGCATTTGAAAATGAAAAATAGAAGGTAAGGTTGCTTTTCAAAAAGAAATGAGTTAATTACATTAAACATCTAAAAACTACTATTTTCTTTTTAAATCAGTCCTCAAACTTTATAATATTCTAATAATATCCCTAAACTATTGATGTTATATCAGTTAAGCCCTTCAATTATTAAAGCCATTAATTTAACCATGGAATGACATGTTAAAATCTTATGTGATATGATTTAAAATGAAAATATTAAAGAAATCTAAATATTATTGCATAACTTTTAAAAGAAAAAATTAAAAATAAAATAAAACTGAAAATAAAAAGTAAGTAATAAAACTTTTGTAAAAGCTTTGAAACCTTAAAATCAAGATGTTTATAGCATGCATTTTTCTTTAAACTTTTTATTTAAACTATGCCATACAAGATTTGACATTTCATTTAATGGTTAAACTAGTGGTTTTAGTAGCAGAAGGACCTTATTGATATAATCTCAATAGTTTGGGGGATTTAATTAGAATACTCTAAAGTTTCAGGACCAATATAGAATGAAGGTTACACTCAAGGTCACTAAACTATTAATAAGTTTACATTTTAGTTATTCTACTTCAAAAAGTTACGAAATGGTCATTGAACTATTTAAAAGTTTTCATGTAAGTTACTAGACTATTAAAATAATTGTTGTATGGCATTCTCTGTCACACTGCTTGCATCAATCGAAAGTTTTCATTCCCATTTTCTTCTATAGTTCAATTATTTTCATGAAATAGTTTTGAATATCATAAATATGTGAACCAAAAACCAAACAACTTTCTTCTTTGATCTCTAACACTGACTGTTAGATTGATTTGCGTCTAAGGTATGTTCTTCTACTCGTCGATGGTGCTAATCCATTATATCGATTCTCGAATTGTCGCTTAGAGCTTGTTAGCTGAACTTTAAAAAAAATTAACAGCCCGATAATTTGAATAAAAATGTTTAAATAGTTAAGTTACTTAAATGAAAAACTTTCAAATAATTCAGTGATTATTTTGTAACTTTTTGAAGTTACCTGACCAAATCATAACCTTACTAATAATTTAGTGACCTTTGATGAAATTTATCAAAAAAATTTAAGCTGGCCCACAAAAGCAATGAATGACGTGTCAAAGAACCTACCTTTTATCCATTATATATCCGAAACTGCCCTTTACTTTTGTAATATCTAAAGTGTGATTCCACGTGTCACAAAATTCACTTATCACGTGCATCTCCTTACCACCATAAAAACCGACCAATATTAAAAGCAAAAAAAAAAGAAGAAGAAAAACACAAGGCAAAGAACCTTATCCAATACGTTTTGACATGAAAATTTTCCAGTCACAACACATCATCAAGCGTTAGATTCACATCAAGACAAACTAGATCAACGGTTAAAGTCCATCCTTAGACCTTAAAGTAACCAACAGAACCGGCAATGCTACTCAACAAAGAAAGAGAAAGATAAAAGAAGCAACTTTTGCTTAAAAACGCTTCATTTTCATATTCGGTATTTTAATTTCCGTTCGGGAATAAAGCTTAGAGTTTCAATTTTGAATCTGAATTTCTGTTCCTGTTGTTAGAAAAAAAAATATAGAAATATTAAGCATGGCTGAAGTTTTGGGGAAGCCAAATCTGTTTACAGCTTGTAACTATAGTCAGAAGAAGAATCAAGAAGGTGGCGTTCCTTTGTTTTCTAGGAGAATCTCTGCGTTTTGTTTGAGAAAGAATAGTTTTCCTTCTTTGAAGTCGAAACCTCAAGCTTTGAGGAGTGGTTTTAATGGTCAAAGAGTGGTTTTTTTAGAGAAAAGAAGTGTAAATGAGAGAAGGTTCTGTCGAGTTCCCATTAAAGCACAGGTTGGTTTAATTAACTTTTTTTGTTTTTTAATTTTAGAACTCTTTTTTTGGTCCAAAGGTGTGGGTATTTTCTGATTTATTTTATGAACTTTCTTATTTTGAATCTCTCTGTAATTTTAGCTATAGGTAGTTCTTAGTTTAGTTTTCACATGCCAAAGGTCAAATCTTCATATAGAAATTTTACTTCTATTCCCAAATAGATTTTTCCTTTTCTGGAAGGGTTAATTAGTATGAATTTTTTATGTTAACACTCTACTTTGATCTGTTGCAGAGGATCAAAACGAAACATTCTAATTGGTTTTCTCTTTTATTTTCTGGTATTGTTCAACGAAATTAGATGCAAACTGGGCTTATTGGTAAAACCCAGAAGTGGTGGGAGAGGGGGAATCAACCAAATATGAAAGAAGTGACATCTGCACAAGACCTGGTGGACTCACTTTTAAATGCTGGGGATAAACTTGTTATAGTGGATTTCTTCTCTCCTGGTTGTGGTGGCTGCAAGGCTCTTCATCCCAAGGTATAATAATATAGACTTGAAGTTTTTTTTATCTTTTTTCTTTTGCATAGTTGTGTTAATGGTGGATTTGGATGTTGGGATTTGCCAGATTTGCCAATTGGCAGAGATGAATCCGGATGTGCAGTTCCTTAAGGTGAACTATGAGGAGCATAAATCCATGTGTTATAGCCTTAATGTACATGTGTTGCCTTTCTTTAGGTTCTATAGAGGAGCTCAGGGTCGTCTATGCAGCTTTAGCTGCACCAATGCCACGGTTAGTCTTGTTTCTATCCCTCCCTCGTGATGCAAAATTTATCAGCTACGTTTTAGTAATTAGAATGAAATAAACCCACTGGTCCCGTTGGATCATTTGATTTTGATGGCCATGGTGTATCTTAGTTATCAGTTGGTTGTGTTATTGATGAGGCTCTGCTAGTTTTGCTCCTTCAATGCAACTGGTTTTGTATCTTTAACTGTTTGTAATTGTTGTGCATGTTTTACCATCATATATGTTCTAACCACAATGATAATCCCACAGATCAAAAAATTCAAAGATGCATTGGCCAAGCACTCACCAGACCGCTGCAGCCTTGGGCCGACAAAAGGTCTTGAGGAGAAGGAGCTTTTGGCATTAGCTGCCAACAAAGACCTTTCCTTCGACTACACACTGAAACCAGTTCATCCTGCACTGGAAGAAATTCCGGTGCCGAAAGAAGTTCCATCCGGTTCATCCTTCAGGCCTAAAGAAAGCGAGGAGAAGACCTTGGTTGGTGTGGGGAGATGATCGTCAGGGATAGTTTTTGCCAACCCCGTTCCCACTGTACAGTTACTATAGTAGTATCTCCATGTTCGGTTTTCATGTTCTAGGATATGTTCATGTAAGAAATGAACAACATAGTAGAGGTGAAGCCATTAGGTATCGTCCTCCTTTTGGAGTTGCAGGCTATTGGATTTATTTTTTCTGGATCCCAGCCTGCTTGATTGAATCATGTTTGAAGAGCAACTAGCTTTATGTGTATGTTATGGTGGTGGTCATTTTTAAGGATAAACCACTTGTGTGGAAGTAAAATATATGGTTCATATCATGTATGGTTTAAAATATTATAGAAAAGTAAAAGCAGTTTTATAAATTTCATTGCATTTATGTGTTCTTGTTACTTTTTTGGATATGGTTGAAGAAGTGGGCATCCCTGAAAAGGACAACTCAAGAGCAATGCATTTACTCTCTTTGTGTTTTCGGGTATCAGATCTTGTACTGAAAAACGAAGCTGTCCTAGGCCACTTATCCTGTGTCATAAACCCAAAAATATACGGTTGGTTTTGGATGGTATAGAACTCGTGGAAGCTTCAAGAATTGTTTGGAGAATTGCTTAAGTCTGTTCGCATCATCTTCAACCGCTGCTTAATAATTTGTAGGAATTGTCTGATTTATTACAAGGGCCATAAACATGTCCAGGATCCTATCCTCAAACATTAAATGAAGCATAGATTATGAAAGCTCATTTGCATGGATTGGATTTGTTTTACCCTCTAAAAAGAGAGGTAAAAGCAGTAAATTGATCAAAGATCATTATTTTATATTTTATATTGTTAAAAATTAATGTA
This sequence comes from Gossypium stocksii, assembly GCA_020496765.1. Taxonomy (NCBI): domain Eukaryota; kingdom Viridiplantae; phylum Streptophyta; class Magnoliopsida; order Malvales; family Malvaceae; genus Gossypium; species Gossypium stocksii. Next base: position 93,290,018 of record CM035626.1, on the reverse strand, counting down.
GTTGATAGAATAATTGTGTATCTTTTAATAATATACAGAAATTAATTTTTAAAGTAAAATTGAATGGAACTTTTAATAAAAATTATCTACAAAAATTCTTTTTTTTAATATAAATCAACTTCTATTACAGATGCTACAGTTTACTTTCATTGTCATTAAGACAATAACAGCAAAAACCAACAGAAAATTTCAGGGTTTTGATTACTAATCCAAAGTATCCAACCTGTGTCCCATGTTGTTCCATGATGAGCAAATTAATTGCTTGAAAGCAACGAAGTTATGGTTTGAAAGTAATACAAAACTCTTCTCTTACGTTATGTTCACAGGTGTCGAGGGGCATATCCACAGAAATGTTGTCATGGTGTGCTTAGTTGATTGGGTTGAAAGCAAATCCCAGAGGGATGGCCGACAGCCCTTTTCTTTGTTACTATTTGGGGTAGTAGGAATTAAGTGGAAGTTATTAGGTTTGCATTTTAATTTGAGTGAAAGGGGAAAGGGTGGTACGTGTATTCCTTCCTACGCAATACACGGTTTATATGACACTGACACCACTAACTTTTCTTCCCCACTAAGGAAACATTACATCTATAAACCACAATTTTTAAAATCAATTAAATCCAATTAAATTTACTAATATATATTTTTTAAAAACTTAAAAGTAATTTTTTGTAATCAATTTAATGGGTTTTAACTATATCTATGCATTTATAAGCTTTTCTCTGACTCGGTGTATTTGATTAATAGTCTTACTATGATTATAATAAATTTATTTATTTTATATAATACTTCAAACTATTCATAATTTTATCGTACTCTTAAATATAAGGATAAATATGTTTTAATACATTTAAATTTATATTTTCTTGTATTGATAACAATATCGATATCAATTTAACTAATAATCAATTAACAATTATAATAAATTTATTAAATAAAGATAAATATGTTATTTATTTTATAAAATTTAGATACTTTTATTTTTGTGACTATATTAATAAATAACTACCCCTGAAATAAATAAATAATCCTTCACTTAAAATTTATTATGGATTCTTTCATAAATTATTCTTTGTTTAAGTCTTATCATGTGTGGTTGTTATTTAGATTTATTTTAGTTTAGATTCGAATATATTTAAGCTTGTAATCTCTTATGCTTTTTATTGAATTGGTTCTATTCTAGTTGACCAGGCATGAATTATTTGTAATTTTTACTATATTTGAACTTATAAACTCCTTAAATAAATTTATTTTTATTTTTTAATTTTTTTCAAAATTTAATTAATTTTAGTAAATATTATTGTAATTTTTAAAAAATTCTACTCCTTAAAGAATGTGATGAATTATAATATAAAATTAAGAGAATCATTTAGGTCTTCAAATACTAAAAGTACTAAAGGTCCTTATACTAGTAGTTAGATCGCATTTTGTCCCCTTTACTCGAGAAATGAGCAAAATAGTTCTTGTACATTAGGTCAAAGAGCAAATTAGTCATATATTTTAAAAATATCATCCAAATGTATTGTTAAAAACTGAGATGGTTAGCGGAATAACCATACAATGACATGTGGTGTGTCACATGTGCCTTCTGCTGATGTACAAGGATCAATTTTAATAGTAGAAATGGATGAAACTTTCATCAGAAGTATTAGTTTGCTTTTTTATCTAACGTACAAAGACTAATTTGCCCACTTTTTTAGTAAATGGGACAAAATGCAATTTGACTCTTAGTACAACGACTTCCATGCTACTTTTACCTCTTCAAATTTAACTAATCGAGCTATAAATAAAATTTCATATATAAGTAGTTTTAAAAATAAGTAGATTCTCCAAGTCTTCGAATGTTACTGGTTTGGTTGCTCTAGTCCGGGACATGAATGACAGGTTTGTGAGGGCTTTTACACATTGTTTCTCCCTACTAATGGAACATTGGCTTGCGGAGGCTATGTCTATCCGTAAGGCCTTCCCTAGGTTCAGAGCTTTAGGCATGGATAACATTGAGGTGGAGTCAAACTGCCTGGAGCTCGCTATTGCCTTAAGTTCTTAGTAGTTTTACTCCTTCGAGTATGGCCTGATTTTACATAATTGTTACTTGTTGTGGCTTCAGTTTCAACATCTATCCTTCTAGTGGACTTGTCAAAATGCAAATAAGGTGGCTCATAATCTCACTCGAGTGGCATTATTTTCTGTAGACTAGTCTTGCTTCGAGTTTTGTCCTTTTTCTATTATTCATGTTCTTACTGTTGATTGATAAATGATAACTAACATATTTTAATCCCAATCTTAATGCGTTTAACTAACATATTTTAATCCCAATCTTAATGCGTTTTTGGATGATTATTTATGCGAATTGGTGAATTTGATGCTCCTAATCCTTTTAATTCACGTTCTTATACTTAGGTGAGTATTTGGGAGCGAAAAATAAGCTAAAATTGGACAAATAGAGCAGATTTCAGGAGCCACACGGGCTGAACACACGCCTATGTGCTAGCATGTGTTGATTTCTCACATTACTTCCCAAACATGCGAAAAAAAACATAATTTTTAGGCTTTTTAGGCATTCCAAAGTCTGTAAATACCAAATAGAAGAAGAGATATGAGAGCCATCAAAGAAGATCGAAGAAAACACTCGAAGAACACCATTTGAGTCAACTCTGAAGCGGATTTCCATTAAGATCGAAAACCTCCTTTTAATTTCTTTTGAAGTTTTTATGAGTTTTTTTATATCTTGTTGTTTTTTGACTTTGAGATGTTTTCTTCGAATGTGTGGCCCAACACGAGCCTTTACACGAATGTGTCACCCTTTTAAAAGCCTAATTCCCTTTTCATTTTGTTTTTTATCTTCATTCTACCCCAAAGCCCCCACACTGCTGCTCTACCTCTGCCTACGTCAACCCCCATTCCAGCCAACATCGTCATTGCCCTTCTGCACCAAATGCCGTCGTCGTTTCCCTCGCTTTTTCCCTTTTTTCCTCCCTTTCCTCTTTCCCTTCCCAACTGTCCCTAGACGAACCCCCTTCCCATTCTCATTTCCCCTCTCCCTTTCTTCCCTCACACACACCCTTACCCCTATTCCCATTCTAACCTTCCTGATTCTCCCTCTCTTCAAAATAGCCTCCACCGCCATCGTCCCTCTTCTCGTCTGCCCATCGTCGCGCATCTTCGCCCATAACCACCGTTGTCGTCCAACCGCAATCCAATTAGTCCCTTCATTTACCTCATTATTTATTTATTTATTTTTTCCTTTAATTATTTTATTTAACTTATTATTGATTTTTATTTATATTCTTATTATATTATCTTTAGTTGTTTTATGATTATTGATCATTTTCTTTTTATTATTATTATTATTATTCCTTTTTTAATACATTTATATTTTTTTATTCCTCTTATTTTGTTTTAGTATTATTACTATTATTTGTTTCATTATTGTTCGTTATTTTATTAATAGACATTAAATTTTTTTCTTTAACTTTACTTTTACTATTATATTATTACTATTATCATATTGAGTGTTGGTTAGTATTATGGCTTAGGTTTTCACTTTGCTTCGGTCTCTATCGTGCCATCTACTAAACTTCTTATTTATTATTTCTATTTTTATGTTATTACTACTTACTTTTATTTAAGTATTCGTTCAATCATTTTGTCTATTTATGTTCAGTCTTGTGATTTTAACTTTAGTTTGCTTCAATTTTTGATTTGATTAAAGTTCATGATGTTGATTTGTGTTTTTAACTTAATTCTTCTGCTGACTCTTATCTATTATCTTTTTTTAGGCATTATGCAGAACATCAGAGGCAAGTCTAAGGCCACCGTCCCAGCTTCGAAAAAGTGAAAGACTCCTGGCGTGACCTCATCGTCGGGTGCTTCCGCCAATGCTCGCCATCCATGGCTTTAGTTCTCACAGAGTCCCCAAGAGGACGTCTATTAGCATCTTCGACAGAGACCGATTGGTTTAGGTCATTGTATTGATTGGGCAGTTTTAGAGTAGGTCCAACTTGTTAATTGATTTTGCACACTGATTGCCACAGCTCCTTCGGATTGGTTCTTCTTCATAGTCGAGCCCCACATAATCGGAGCTTACTCTCGAGTTCTATTCGACATTCCTATTACAGCAAGTGATGTTGACACACGATGAGCCGGACACTATTACTTTCAGACTTGGCGGCACGATACGTCATATAAGCATCCCGGAGTTTGGAGCTGCATTAGAACTCTACACTGAGGAGTTCATGAGTACTGAAGGCTTCCTCACTTTATACCGACATATCCACTACTCGCTTTCTCTATGTTGGGTCGACCTTACTATGAGTACGACACCCTATGGTGCAAGTCGGTCGAAGGCGACTTCCCTACCTTCGGCTTTACACTATTTTCATGCCATATTGGCTCACACTTTGACCGGTCGAAAGGAAAGTACCAGCGTTGTCGGTACAATTGACATTTATTTTCTATGAAGAATGGCCACGGGGCACATATTTAATCTTGCTTATTTCATTGCCCTAACTGTCTGCCATAAGACAGAGTGCAATAAGAAGGGTCCTATTTACTTAGGCTTTTACGTGACTCGCCTCGCACGGCACTTTGGCACTTTGGAGGAGTCCTCTTCCTTTACTCTTGTTAGACAGATGGCCTCGTAGGGGTTATCCAGTATGAACCACATGAGGATGATCGAGCGAATTCGTGGAGTGGATCCTCCTCAATACCAATTATCTCATTCTAACCTTCGGGATGAACATGAGGACTTCACTAATGATGTCCCTTTCCATCACGAAAATCCACCTCATCCTCCATCTAAAAGTCACCGTCCTGCTATTTCTGCTGCCATCTTAGCAATTCACTCGTTTCGAGCAACACTATTTTGAGCAGTTCGACAGTATTGATGCAACATTGCAACAGATTTGTCAGCACCTCCACATCTCATCTTCAGTGACGGCACCTCACTATATGATGCCTCCGACGATAAAGACCGTTAATTTTATTTTTATTTTATTTTTGCTTTTAGTTGTTTTATTTTTATCTTCTTAGACTTATTTTGTTTATTATCTTTTGAACTATGTTTTTATTTTTATGGTTGTTTCTAATCGAGTTTGTAACCTCTTAATCTTCTTTATTATTTTTATTTATTTTCTTATTAGTTTGCTTGGAATCATTCACTACATTTAGAATTGCCTACAATTATGGTTTTCACCATTTTGGCGACTTCTTCCAATATTCAAGGCAATTTCAGTTTTCTCCCTCTCTTATGATATTTTGCTTATATTGTGCTTCTATCTGTTTGTACATTGAGGACACTATACATCTTAAGTGTGGGGAGATTATTTAAAAAATTATTAGAAAATTCATGAATTATTTCTTATATTTAAGTAAATTTCTCATACTTTCATTAGAATGAATTTTTGTCGACTTAGGATTTTTGTTGATGTGTTTTGGATTAATTTGTAAATATTTGTACGTCAGTTGATTTAAACTTTAAGACATGAAGAATCAAGCATGATAAGTTGTTTTTCAGAAATTAAAAATTTTAGGTTGTTTTCCTAAATTGAGATATTATCTTGAAGTTATAAATTTACAAGTTTGACATCAAAAACTATGATTTTTTTGTGAGATTTTGAGCCTTTAGAGTATACATTTTTCGTGCTCATTCTATTATTGGTTATGAGTGTGTCAACCTAATTTGTTATTCTAGAACTTGCTTTGATTATGCATGTCGAGACCACACTTTTGATTTGATATACTGAGATGATAAAGGCATTTAGGTTTTAATCCACTTATCCCACAAAAAGGCTACCTTTGTAATTAACCTTTAGTGAACCCCGTTGAGCCCAACACACTGTTTCTTGATTAACCCATTAATGTTAACCCATAACCCATTTTTTCGTTCGTTGTGACTTTTTCTTGTTTTATTGACTCCCTTTTTATCGAGATTTGATTTGATTAGTTGCCTAGTTATGCTCTTCTGTTTGATTTGCTAAATTATTTCTTATTTTTCTTGATAAAAAAGAAAGAAAACAAAAGGAACAAAAAAAATATTAATTATTAATTAGTTATTGTTGATTGAGCTTGAACAGTTAAATTCATATTTTGAGAAGAAGCTCATTTTTTTCTTGAATAATTCTTAATTGATGCGCTTGTTTTTAATTTAACATTTGTTCATTTTTCCTAGTTTGGTAATTTATCAACTCGATCTCGATCATAATCAACTTTTCTGGCCTTTCTCCACACCCTTAACCTAAGCCCTATTACAACATTTTAAAGACCTTTTGATTAGTGTGTCATATCATTTTATAGTGGTGGAGATTTAATTTTCAAGCAAGATTATGGAAATGACATTTCTTGTTCGACTGTTAAGTGCTTATTCTTGAACCTTAAACACTTTGAGTGATTTGATTGAATCTTTAGTGAATATGTTAATTCTTGTAAATGTTGAATTAAAGGTAATTACTTAGATAAGGGGAGATACTTATGTTTTTATGCTTTAAAAATCTCGACTTAGATTGTTGGAATCTTTAGTGCCTTTTTAGTTGAATTGTCAATGCATGATTATTTGCGAGTTATTTCGAAACATTATTGATGAGAATTATAAGTTGAGAAAGATTAATTTTAGTATGAGTTGAGGATTTTGCTTTAAGACAAGAAAATGCTTAAGTGTGGGGATATTTGATAAATGATAAAACTAACATATTTTAATCCCATTCTTAATGCATTTTTGGATGATTATTTATGCAAATTGGTGAATTTGATGCTCCTAATCCTTTTAATTCATGTTCTTATGCTTCAGTGAGCATTTGGGAGCTAAATAAGCCAAAAACGAGCTAAAATTGAACAAATAGAACAGATTTTAGGAGCCACACGGGCTGAACACATGCCCATGTACATGGGCTAGACACGTGCCCATGTGCCAGCCCATGTCTATTTCGCACTTTGCTTCCCAAGCATGCGAAAAAATGCAATTTTTAGGCCTTTTGAGCATTCTAATGTCTATAAATACCAAATAAAAGAAAAGATATAGAAGCCATCAGAGAAGATCGAAGAAAACACTCTAAGAACACTATTAGAGCCAACTCTGAAGTGGATTTCCATCAAGATTGAAAACCTCTTTTTAATTTCTTCTAAAGTTTTTATGAGTTTCTTTATGTCTTGTGATTTTTCTGACTTTGAGATGTTTTTATTCAGGATTATGAACTAAGTCCCTAGATACTTAGGGAAGATGAAACCTATGATGAATTCTATTATTTGATTTCTGTTTTACATGATAAATATTTGATTCTTGTTCTCAATTATGTGTGCTTATTTCTTGTTTTAATATTTCTAGGATATTAATTCATGTTTAATATGCTTAATTCAGTGGAGGAAAAGTCCATGTTTAAGAGTAGATCTAGCATAATTGAGTGAAAATCACCTTTGTTTGCATGTTTAATTAATATAAATATTAAAAATTACCTTCTGTAGCTATACAGTGGGCAACTTTGTTTGCATCTTTGCTGATAAAATGAAAATCACAGTGTCTAAAACTTAAACTTCGGTACTTTAAGTCTTTAATATAAGCTTCCATTTCAGATCTATCGTCTCCCTCTTCTTGTAGTTTTTTAATCACCGTTCGAGAGTCTCCCTCAACTATCACATCCCTCAACCCAATGTGTATCCCTAGATCAAGAGCCTGGACACACGCCATCACCTCAGCCACGAAAACGGACGGTATGTTCGCATTTCTAACTGACTTTGAACAAATTATTTTAGCTTTTTCATTTCTGACTACTAACCTAGAGTACGATTCCTTCCTATACATGTTGTAAGCTGCATCAAAATTAATTTTGACCTTTGGACCTACCGGAGCATCCCATCTGGCCATATGAAATCTTTCAACAGGTAAAGAACCTTCAAATCATCTAATTCCTTTAAGTAGTTTAGAACAAATTCTGCAACTTAAGAGCCCGATCTAACTTCCCCCTCATGAATGAATCTATTTCTAGAGTTCCAAATCACCCATAAAGCACAAATAATTAATCTGCATTTAGAAATAGAATGAGATTCAAACATATGTTTTATCCATTCTTTAAAGTCGAACAATTCTTCTCCAATAGGCCAACAAATATTTAACTTCTCCCATGTTTCTTTTGCAATAGAGCAGTCTCTAAATACATGCTCCCTTGTCTCGACATCCATTTGGCACCTTCAACAAGTGGCAGACCCCATCAATCTTCTATAATAAAGATTACTGTAGTTAGGCAAATAGTTACAAGAGCACCTTCAAGTTGTAATTTTTATTTTAGAGGGAAGCTTTAAGCTCCACAATCGTTTGTAAAATTTTGTTTGTAACTATTTTGTATTTGATTCTGGCCTCTATGTAAAAGAAGCTTGTAACCATTACGGATCGAAAAACCCTAGTCAACTCTCCCCTCCAAATAATTTGATCCTCGTGCGGATTCAAGGCAAAAGGGATGCACAAAATTCTCTCTGCCTCATTCTCTAAAAAGGTACTATAAATTAGTTTAGCATTTCATTTCCTAGTATTTGCATCTATCAGATCTGCAACCTTTAACAAATTTGGATTTAAATTTGAGTACTGAAGTCTGACTTCCTCAATTCCAGGTACCCAGGCATCATCCAAAATGGAGACTTGCTGTCCATCCTCTATCCTCCAATCCAATCCTTTTAGAAGAAGACTCTTTGCAGTCCATATGCTCTGCCAGGTAAAAGAAGATAAATTACCCAACCTAGACTTAAAAAAGTTAGAATCTTTATAGTATTTGGCCGTTAACGTACACGCTAGTAACGAATTAGGGAAACGTAACAAACGCCAACCCTGTTTGGCTAATAACGCAATATTAAAAAGGCTCAAATTGCGAAAGCCCATACTACCATCTTCTTTCAACGCGCTTAAAGCTTTCCAATCTCCCCAATGCATACCACTCTTGCCATGATTTTTCATCCACCAAAAACCACTCATTATATTTTCCAGCTCCATACATAAGGATTTTGGCAAAAGAAAACATGCCATCGCATAAGTGGGAATTGCTTGCAAGACTGCTTTTATAAAAACCTCTCTGCCCCCTTGAGAATTATGTCTTACGCTCCAACTATTAATCTTCTGTTTCATCCTGTCTTTTAGTCTTTGGAAAGCCACCTTCCTTTTCCTTCCCACTCTATTTGGAAGCCCCAAATAATTTCACTGGGTCTGTCGAGCATCGAACCTTGAGAACTTGACAAGCTAAATCTTTATCACGATCGATCACATTTGAGCTGAAAAAAGCAGTAGATTTCTCAAAATTAACACATTGCCCCGAGCAAACCTCATATTCCATTAAAATGTCTTTGATCGCATTTATCCCCCTATTTGTAACCTCTTCATACAAAATGCAATCGTCTGCAAACATTAGATGGGTGATTGTTGGAGAAGATCTACATACCTTAGCTCCACAAATGTTCCTTTCCTGGCTTGCCAATTTCATTAGTGCCAACAAACCTTCTCCACAAAACAAGAATAAGTAAGGGCTCAATAGGTCGCCTTGGCGCAATTCCCTCATAGCCTTAAAATCCAAACCTTCCTCTCCATTAATTAAAATGGAATAATGGACAGAATTTATACATCGAAGAATAGAATCAATAAACAATTCTGCAAAGCCCATTTTAGACATCATACCTTTTAAGAAAGGCCACTCCACTCTATCATAAGCCTTACTCATATCCAGCTTTAAAGCCATAAAACCTCTTCGTCTCGATCTTTTGTTTTTGAAAGAATGAAGTATCTCATATGCCAGCAACACGTTGTCAGAAATGAGTCTTCTAGGAACAAAGGCACTTTGGGCATCATCAATACAATCATCCAACACATTTTGAAGTCGATTAGCCACTACCTTAGCGATAATCTTATAAATTACCGTACACAAAATGATAGGCCTGAAATTCTTCAAATTATTCAGATTTACAGTTTTTGGAATCAACACAATTTCAGTCTTATTGATTTCGTCCATCGATTTACCATGGTTCAAAATGTCCAAACAAAACTCACTAGTATCTTTACCAACAATACTTCAAAACTTCTGGTAAAAGATTGCTGGAAAACCATCAGGTCCAGAAGCCTTTGTAGGCCCCATTCCTTTTAAAGCCTCCATAATTTCTTCCTCAGTATAATCAGCCAGTAACTGTTGATTTATGTGATCAGAAATACATTCCTGCACTCCCAAAAGGATATGCTCTAAATCACCGACTCCTTTAGAACAAAATAAATCCAAAAAATAATTTCTCGTAATACTCTCAATCTCCTTTCCATCCGAAGCAAGAGAACCATCGCTTCGCTATAACCCACGGATCTGATTTATAATACTTCTCTGAGTAGCATATTTATGAAAAAATGAGGTATTTTTATCGCCCATTTTCAGGCAATTAACCTTTGCACGTTGCCTATTTAATTCAATTCCTCAAGTTGTCTATTTAATTGTTTCATTTCACTCCCACTTCTAAATTTTAGCTTCCTTGCCTAATCCTTCAACTCGCATGCAAGCCTTGCCATCCTACTTAGAAATGATCCAGAACTCCCTTCCCAAAGCTTCTTAACCTCATCTTTACATGTTTCTTTAGTACCCACCAAGATTCAAACCAAAATCGATCAAATCCTCTGTGCAACTTTCCTTCCGTTGTCTCAATAAACAAAGGACAATGATCCGAAAAGGAGTGCGGAAGATGCCTTAACAAATAATTAGGAAAGAGTTAAAACCAGCTCTCTGTAGCAACTCCTCTATCAATTCTCTCCCTGATGTTTTGATCATTTAGACGACCCCTTTCCCAAGTAAACCAAGAACCAAAAAAAATCTGATATCCTCCGATTGACAAGCATCTAAAGTTTTGCGGAAAACCTTCATATGAGCCTCTTCCTTAATTAACCCTTCCTGTTTTTCATGGGCAAAAAGAATATCATTAAAATCACCACCTACTAGCCAAGGAATTGAATTGTTATTCCCCAATCTTCGAAATAATTCCCATGTTTCTGCCTTATATTTAGCATCTGAAGCCCCGTAAAATCCTGTAAACTGCCACTGAGGGCTTTCCTCATCTTCTTGGATCTCCACATCAATATGGTTTTTAGAGAAACTTCTTAAAGTCACCATTTGTCTGCTATTCCACCCTATGCTTAAACCCCTACGCGAACCTTCAGCGACAACATCTATACAATTGAAAAACCACATTTTCTCCTAACATTCTCCATTCGAGAAACATTCAATTTAGTCTCCATAAAGAAGACAATTTGGGGATGATGAATTTTCAGCATATGCTGAAATCTTTTTACTGCTCGCAGGCTCCCCAATTCACGAACATTCCAGCAATAAATTTTCATTTCTTCCTGTCAGCATGCCCTATGGCAGCCACCGATATCTACTGATTATGAGCTGAAAGCCCACTGATAACCTCCAATGAATCCTGAGCATTAGAAACATTAGAAGTCAAAAATTCGAACCTTTACCTTTTGTCCCCTCCTCATTACTGATTGGTTCATCTTCAAGTTTACAATCCATTCTATATGTCCCTACTCTAGCCGTATCATCCATATCACAAGTAACAAAGATGGCCCTACCAATTGATTTTTGCCATGCCCCACAATCTTTCCTTCATTATTATTAAGATTCCCCTATGTTGATCCTCATTTAAAGGGGCTAAAGATAAAGAACCTTCCACATTTATCCCAAGACAATTATTCATATTGACCTATGATCCACGCCTCTGATCCTATCTTGATTCTTGGCTAACTTGCTGCCTAAATTGAACTTTCCAAAAAAATTCCTATCACCCTCATCCCTCAACCAATGCTTGTTGCAGTATTAGCTCTCCTCCCTTGAGCCCTCAATGTCAGATCCCATCCCAACTCTACGTCTCTCATTCCATTATGTAACCTAATTGGACAAAAATTATCACCATAGCCAAGGCATCCACATAAGAAACAGAACAAAGTTAACTTCTCATACTTGAACTTTGCATAAGTAAACTTCGTGGCAGAAATCATAATCTTTTTTTTTTTCCTTTTCAACGGCTTCCTAACATCTATTTGCACACGGATTCGCATATAATTTTTGTAACCATTGAGAACCTGCTTCGTATCATACTCCAAAAAGTGACCAACAAAATTTTCAAATTGCATTGCCATTGAATCTCGAAAAAAACCAGGTGGCAAATCATGTACCTGAACCCATCAGTCTGAATATACCAAAGGAACAGACATCGGATCATCATTCCCAAGGAGCTTATGAAAAATTAACAGATGATTGTTAAAAGTCCATGGAAAACCTGTTATAACTCGAGAAATATCAACTTTATTAAAAAACTTGATTAGAAAACGCTTTTCTCCCAGATCTGAAATTTGAACCCCCTCCAAAGGATGCCAAATATTTACCAAAGTGTTTCTTATGGCTGGGAAATGCACCACACTAGCCGTAAGGAAACACCCCACCAGGCAGAAACTATACACTTCACTTTGCTCAAATAACTCTCCTGGCATAGAGAAAGCCTCATCTTCCCTACCTTCTAAACTCAGATCCGCAATACCACTTTCCATTTCTTCTACGAAAATCGTCACCCAACGATCCAAAGACTCAAACCAAATACCAGACAGCCAACTTAAAGAGAGATATTAGAAGAAAAAAGAAGACAGAGAAAAGAAAAAAAAGAAAAACCAAACATGCCAAAACAGGCAGACCAGAAGTACTCACACTTTAATTAGATGACATAACATTTTAATGAGATAATTACGTGCAAAATTTAATTGGCTAACATGTTTCTTTTAACGACACTAACGACAAGTACCAACTTCAATAACAGAATCAAAATTTAGATGCTCAAATTTACCAAAAAATAGTTTACAGACTTAACTCAAATAAACTCAATAGTTTAGGTACCTCTTGTTCGATTAAGCCTTTTTTTTTCTACTTATTTTCCATTTTAGCCTTTTTATTTCTTTTAAGTTAATTGCACTATATATCTCTAAAATATAACCTTCATTTGAAATTGATCCTAAAACTCTAAAATATTCTAATTACATTTTCAAACTATTGAGATTAGATTAATAAGGTCCTTCCATTACTAAAACATTAATTTAATCATTAAATGAGATGTCAATCTTGTCTGGCACGGTTTGAAATGAAAAGTTTAAAGAAAAATGGTTGCTATAAACATCTTGGTTTAGAGGTTTTCAAAGCTTTTAGAAAAGTTTTATTATTCAGTTTTTTTTTCAATTTTATTTTATTTTTAGTTTTTATTTTTGAAAGTTATGAAATAATGTTCTACTTTCTTTTAAATTTTTATTTTAAATTATGCAACATAAGATTTGACATTTCATTTATGGTTAAATTAATAGTGTAGGAATATTTGATGCAATTAACTCTTTAAAGCAACCTTACCTTCTATTTTTCATTTTTTATGCTAATTTTAATTTATATAATTTAACATTAATATTTTGTATAATAAATAACATTCCTTTTTAACTTAATTATTTATTTTATATTTTTACTTATTTAAATATTTTAATGAGTTAGTAAATTTATTTAATTTAAGAATAAATATTATATAATTTTGAACAATATCTATAACTACATATAAAAGTAAAATACATAATGTCACTTTAGAAGTTTGGGCTTAGATTTTTGTCCCCTGCACTTGTTTTTTTATTTTCTTTTGTACTTTAGGAAGTAAGAAGTGGGGGAAAGAGAAAAAAAGAAGAAGAAAGAATTAAAAAATTTGTATTTTTTATTTTTAAAATACTATCATTATAAATTTAATGAATTTTCTAAACGTTAATATTTTTGTATATTTTCACATGTCATATTTATTTCATTTTCCATTTTGTATATTAATTATTAATAGTATGTCATATTTAAGGCTTTTAGGATTAGTTGGGTGATTGAACCGATCAAACTATCAATTTTTTATTCGATCAGTTTATTTGGATTAATTGAATAAATTATTAAAAGTATTTAAAAAATAGAGGAAACGGTTCAAATAAATTTTTAGTTTGATCTTATCGGTTCGTATCAATTCGTAAGTCTAACAGGTCCAACTTTTATTTTAGACTAGTACTATAACTGATTCCGAATCTAATCGGTCCGTCTAATCGATTCGATTCTGTAAAAAATGATCTTGCTAATTTGTTTAAAGTTTGTGCTTATGTTATATACTAACTTACTTAATGTTTTATTAATTTTAAAATATTAATCCCCATTATTTAAAAGGTTCATAACACCATATATACATATACATATATATATATATATATATGAATGGTATGGATCTTGCTCCACGTTTCGCGTTGGGTTGATTATTTGTTAATATCAAATTATAAAGTAAACATTTGAAGGTTAAAATATGCTCTAAATCCTTATATACTTTGTACATTTGAAATTTAGTACCTCTACTTTTATTTTCAAGAATATAGTCTTTTATTTTTCAAATTTAAAAATTCAATTGTAGTTGATACCTGTTAGAATTCTTCTATTATAATCTTTGGTGTGAAATTTTAAAAAAAATAAAAAAATTAGTTGATAATCATATAACAATAAAAAAATCATTGAAAATACTTATTATGATTTTTTTTTCTTAAAAACACTTATACAAAATAATCATGATAATTTTTTTTGTTCAAATAGTGTTTTTGAGAAAAATTGATGTCAACATTTTGGTTAAAATAGTTAACAATATTAACTATTTAGACTAACGGATGACATTATAAAAGTAGATGAATCAAATTATGTCAAAAATTAAAGTATATAGATTAAATCTCAAGTTTCAGAACCAAAATTGAAATTTGACCATTGTCTTATAATATAAAGAAAAGCATGCAAACTTAAAAAAAAATAATTAATTACGTAAATGACCTTTTTTTTGATAAAATACGTAAATAACCTAAAATCTACAGTAAAAGTTGATGGAGCTAAAGTGTTTGGCGCCACCAACATGCCAAATCAGTAATCGGGATAAAAAATCAATTTTTTGGTAGAACCATGTAAAATGGCGTCACCTATATAAATACTAGGAAAATACTACAATTTTTGAAAAAATAGGGGGATTTAAACAAATTTTCCTTTTTTTTTTGCGGAGCAAAATAATTTGACGCCACCAATTCCAACGCCTCTACTACCTTTTGTCCTTTTTCTATTTTTTATTTGTTTATTATTATTATTTATTTATTATTTATTTTATAATATTTTAAGAATTTTTTTTGAGCCATTCTAAATGGCGCCACTAATACGTTTTGAAAAAACAGACCAAAATTTTAAAGGGGCATTTTTAATAGAAATAAAAAAATGGAGAACCAAAAATTAAAAAAAAAGAATTTGAATAAAAATGAGAAAAAGAAGTGAAAGTTGAATTGATTGGAAAAAAAAATAAAAATAAATTTATTTGTTAAAAAACTATGGTTTTTTTTAAAAATATATTAAAGAATTAAAAATACATATCATAACTAGTTACATCGTGTCAGTGACGTCAGCAATGTGACTGATTAATAGGTTTATAATGTTAATAATTGTTAATTTTAAAAGAAGAAATAGAAGGAGAGAAGAAGAATCAACATCTCTATTTAAAAAGTCAAGGAAGGAAGGTGGGGTTTTGGTCCCCCTTCAAATATTTTGTATTTTGTAGAGGAAGAGAAGGAAGAAAAGAGAAAAAAAAAAACTTGTAAAGTATTTTTAGTTTGTATTTTGTATTTATAATTATTGTAATATAATAATTAATTATTTTTAATTTTTTAAAAATTATGTAGATATCAAAATATCTTCTCGAGTAAATACGGATCACACTTCATTGAGGATCAATGAAACAGTAAAATTAATTATAAATTAAATAAAAAATTTCGTTTTAGTTTCTCATTTTTTTTTGCTCAGCGCTACTTTGCTCAACATATTTTAATTGCATGAAACTGATCTTTATTTGGTTGTTATTAACCCTTTTTAACTCCTTTTTGCATGAAACTAATCTCTACATGTTAATAATAATTATTTTTACTTTATGACACATTCATAAATTTATATATTAATTTTTTTTAATATGACAACATTTTTGCTTAATTTTGTATTGTTGCTGTGCTTGATTCCATTTGTGGGGTATAAAAAAAGTTACATTTGTCTTCCACTAATTTGACACCACCTAAATAAAAACTAAAAGTCGTATTTACATGAGGAAACTAGGAATATATATTAATTTGGCTTCAACTAATCTATATATCATATTATAAGTGTTCAAATCAGATTGAATCAAGCTTGAAATTATTAGAGTTACGATTAAATTTATCTTTAACGAAATAATATATATATATATTTTATAAAAAATTTCGTATTTAAGATAAATTTTTGAGTTCTCTGATATCTATGTCGTTCTGAATCCTCGTTATTGTTGGACAACCTTTAACTTTCCTACGTAATGACCGATCTGGCAACATCTCAAATATAGGTGGTTGCACTTCTCGTGTTGATACATCCCTTAATACGGGGAACTTGTTACCCCAAATATGCAGCATACTGTAACACCCCCTAACCCCAAACCGTTGCCGGAACAAGGTTACGAGGCATTACAGGACATATCGGACAATTTACGATTAATTTACAAATAAATAAAATACATATTATAAAATATTCATGATGTCCCTTAATGGACCTTCAAGGCCCAAAATACCTATTAGAAGTGGATCGAGACTTATTCGGGTGCTCCGAAAATTTTTCGTAATTTTTTTATGTGAACTCAATATAATCCCTTTATAAACATCTAACCTTCCCTGCAATTTTAAACCGCAACCAATCCAAAACCAATGGCATAACCAAAACAATTTCATAATATCGTTCAAATTGACTAATAATTTCATTCATTTTCCTTTTAAACTTAATGCCAAATTTTATAATATACTATTTACCATTTTATTTAAACTAAGTTTAAAACATTACAAACCATCCATATTTTATAACCAAAATCATATAACCCATGTATACGACCTAGGTACATGCCACATTTACCAAAAGGAAAAATACATCACAAAAGTTGTGTTGAAGTCGGGATTGATCTGGATGCTGAACCAGGATTTTTTACTTCTACTGACCTGCGCACGAAAACAACTATACACTGAGTATGACTATACTCAGTCGTATTACCATAATTCAAACTATATAATTTCAATGAATTATAAATATCAATCATATAACATTATAAATCATAAGGACTAATATACCTTCAAATTCATATGCCATCTATAACATTTCATCAATTAATAGCATATATTAACAATTTGGTCATTTTATCAAATCCATGAACCTTAGATTCATGCTATCAAATCTCACATCCCATTTCAATTCACAATTCAATTCACAATTTCTTTCTCATACTTTTAATAGTACGATCAATCAAATTCATTCAATTTTCTCATTTCATTTATTCACCCTATTAAAAAGACTTGGACCATGATAGATACACGGATTCTAACCAAACACACTAGTATGATCCATCCCAACGCACCAGTATAATCCTCCCAAGCACACCAGAATGATCCTCCCAAACACACTAGAATGATCCACCCAAACACACCAGAACGACACTCAGTGCCTTATCGGATAATCCGAAGAATATAGTGACACTCCATGTCTCATCGACATAGCCAAAAAATCCCCTGAATTCTTTCAAATCCTATGGCATGCCAATTATATCCGACTCAACCCGACTAGTTAATAGAGTTTCTGAATCACATTTTAAATTCAATTTCACTTTAAATTCCAAATTCGCTTTCAATTTAATAATTGAATCATAACCCAATACCAACACATATTTAGCAACCACTTCAATTATCTTTTGATTCATAACAACACTTATCTCAAAATTTACTTACTAACATATAGATTAAATTTAAAATTTATTAACAAATAATTTGAATTATAGTAATACAAACCGTGATTTTCTCGTGTCTACTCTTCAATAACCTTTTCCTTTCCTTTCTGAGTCGATGCCTCTGATTCTTTACTAGCTACGAAAATTAAAAATAATTTACACTATTAATACAACACTAATTTATATTAAATAATTTAATTTCTATTCAATTTCTATCTTAATTTCAATTTGATCCTAATTAAACTCATTTACTTTTCTAACTCAATTCATACTTTATTTCTACCCAATTTCCTTCCATATTCAACTTAACTATCTAATATTCATAATAAAACCCTAATTTAAAATTTCTTTCAATTTAGTCCCTCAAACACAAAACTTATAGCTTACTTTACAATTTAATCTTTTAATCAATTCTAACTAAAAATTCTATCAATTAGACCCCTAATTCAACAATTTGTTCAACATGAACTATATTAAAAAACCTAAGAACTTTCAAAACTTCAACTTAATTTCAACAAAACTTTGTTCTAAAACTTCTAAAACATCAAAATTAAGTAAAAAGGACTTAATTGACTTACCAAATTAAACTCCAAGCTTTAAAACCTTAGTTTGTCCTTTTTCTTTTCTTTCTTTCTTTTTCCTGCTCTATTTCGAATTAGCTTCTGTTTCTTTCTTCTTTCCTTCCTTATTTCATTTATGTTTTATTTATTTATTAGTTTAATAATAATTATATAATATTATAACATATATCTATTTAATAAACAATATATGTATTACAAATGTACATTATCATCACCCTACACTTGTCTTGATTTAATTTATTTCATAATATAATAATATAATTAATATAAATTATAATTTGATAAAATAATAATAAATAATAAATAATAAATATCTATTTAATAACAAATATATATTACAATTGGTACATACATATATTTTACATTGGTCTAGTATCATCACCATCCACTTGTCCTTATTTTATTTATTTTATTGTTTTATATAATTTAATATTTTAATATAATAAAAATCTATTTACTTAAATAAAAAGTAATTAAATAAATTTATTACAAATGTATAAATATATGCATTATGTAATGGCCTAAATTCAAGGTTATCGGAACAGTGGTTTCGTAACCACGAATCCGATTTAAAGATAAATTTATTTTAATATTTTTGCATGAATATTGATATGATAGTAAAATCATATGAAAATATCGATAAAAAAATTTTATCGATTTAGTGGTTAGTTAGAAAAAAGAAATTATTGAAGAAATTGGGTTAAAATAAGGTATTGAGACCTCGATATTGTAAAACCAGATTGGAAATATTTTTATAAATATTTATGAAATTTTAGTAACATGGTATTAAAATTTCGTTAGAAAATTTTATCGTTTGGGTAGTTAATTAAATAAAAAGGACTAAATTGAACAAGGTGTAAAAGTTACTAGAATGATTAAATAGCTCAATTGTCAAATGAGGAGGGACTTAAAGTGCAAATAAGCCCAAAGAAGATATTTTGGGCTGCATAAGCTGAGAAAAATCAGGAGAATTGATGAAATAAGGGCAAAATGAGAAAATAACAAAATTTACTAAAATAAAAATGGGACTAAATTGGGATAACTAGAATTCTCTTCATATTTTCTCCATTTTCATTAGCCAAAAACATCCTAAGGGTTTATTCAAGCTGGTATGTCATAATTTTTGCACCAAGTGAGTTAATCCTTGTCTTTTTCTTGTAATTTTTGTGTTTTTAAGACTTTTACAACTAGGTCCTACTATTAAATTCATTAGTTTTTGATTTCATGGATGAAATTGAAAGTCACCATGGTTTAATGCTGTAAGTATATGATGATTTAGCATGGAATTGAAGCTTTAGTTTATTATATGATGATTTTATTGAATGAAATGAATAGAAAGTGGATATTTAGAACCTATTTGTAAAAGAGTGTGAAATTGAAGTCTAGTGCTGAAATTCTATTTTCCAAAGGCTATAAAGTAGTTTAAATTGATAGAATAAAGTGTTAATTGAGAAAAATTAGCTCAATTAAGAGGTTAATTGAGTAGGGACGAAATTATCATTTATTAAAAGCTTAGGGGAAAAATGGTAATAAACCTCTTGCACTAAAACAGTTTTGGACAATAGCAGTAGGCTAACTTTGAAAAATCACCATAAATTGTGGAAATCGAATTAGAGAATGAAAAAAGGTGGAATTAAATATTATTGAGCCTAGTTTCTCATAGAAGAAATGGTGAAAGCAATGGAATTGTTAATAATGAGATATAATAAATTTTGTGAGACAAGGTCAGAATGATTTCAGGTTCACCTATTCCGACTTTGGAAAATCATAAAAAATTTGGGAAAAATAATTATAGGTTTAATTTTATGGTAAGAAGATATGTGAGTCTAGTTTCAGGGAAAATTAGCAGATCTTAATTTGGAGCTCAGTAGCTCAAGATAAAAATTATTTAGTGACTATGACTCAAGTAGACAATTTTGAATGAATTATAAATAATAGTGGAATTGTAGAGAATGATATATATGAACATGAAATGTTAAATTGATGATTAAATTTATTTATTTAGATCTCAAAGACTCAAATACAAAGCTAGATCGAGGAAATGAAAAAGTTCGGGATTAGTAGATTTCTGTATACGAACAAGTATCAAGGTAAGTTCGTGTAACTTGAATTATATTCTTAAATGCTTAAAATGTATGTTATTGATGTGAATATGATTTGAATATTCATTGTATGATAATTGATGAAACATTGATATATTTGATAAAAATGGGAAGGAATCTCGGTTGAATGAAAGGAAAATTCGATGGGTCTCTGAAAAGGAATTGACGGTAAAAAGGATCTAGCCCGTACGGGTGATCCTATCCTGATATAATCCTCCCGAAGAATATGTGTAAAATGGATTTAGCCTGGATGGGTAACCCGAATTAGGGTCTGAATTTAGCCTGGACTGGTAATTTAGATCCAAGCTCGTTAAAGTAATTTCGTTGCAGGGGATTTAGCCTGGACTGGTAATCTCGATAATACTCTATGAGTTTATATTACAGGGGATTTAACCTGGACTGGTAATCCCGCTGTAAGGATGAGGTTCGCTGGAGTGTGTTCTCTGAAATGAAAATGTGCGCACATGAATATGAATTGACGGACCCGGATTTGTACACTAAAATGTAACCCTAAAAATCCATCGAAATTCTGAGAAATTCAACGGGATAAATATGGGAAAATAATAATGGAATGAAAATCATGGTATTGATGAGCTCATCAATCATGGTATATATTATTGATACATTGAAATTATTGGACTAACTTGAATGTTGAGTTTGTGCATATTAGGGTAACAATGCATTGAATGGATGTATGAATGTTTATTGTATTGTATTGAAAATATTAGGTAAGTATAATTCTTGTTATATGAGCTTACTAAGCACAATGTGCTTACCTTATTTCTTTTTTCCCTATTTTGTAGTATTAAGAGCTCGGAGGTCAGATTCGGTCGAAGACACATCATACTATCAACCTCAACATTTTGGTATATCGAGAAACTTTATTTTGGAAATCAATGGCATCTATAAATTAATAAAGTAAATGTTAATGTGAAATGAATGTAAAGTTAGCCATTGGTGTGGCTAACAAATCTTGGTTTTGGTATGTGATGAGGTTATCTTATGGATATGCATGAATCTATCTTGAAAATATGTTGAATTGGATTGGTTGATTTGGATTGGTCTCAGTTTAAATTTTGCAGGGAATGTTAGATATCTATAAAGGGGTTATATTGAGTTAAAAAAAATCCCTATGGTTTCGATTTAATCTCGGTTTGGTCCCGATGTATATTTTGGGCTTCGGAGGCATATCTAAGGGATGTCATAATATGTTTCGGTAAATAAATAGTATTTAACTCATAATAACTGAAAAATTAATTCAGTAAACTCTGGTAATGCCTCGTACCCTATTCCAGCAGTGAATACGGGTAGGGGTGTTACACATTACACTTGTATAATTTAATCACCATACATTTGTCTTTATTTTAATTTATTTCATAATATAATATCAATTTAATAATAATAATAAATATCTAATATAAAACCATAATAATAAATAATACTTATGCATAAAAATCTTTGATTTTTATGCATTTGCCGCCTCATTATTTGTTAATGGCTTAATTGCCAATATTTTTATGCATTTGCCGCCTCATTATTTGTTAATGGCTTAATTGCCATTTTAGTCCCCTTTATTTTCTTTCAATCTATAATTAAAATTTTACCCTTTATTCAATTTAGTCATTTTTTCCTAATTTCTCTTAATTAGGCTAAATTCACTTAATAAAAACCTAACTAGACACACCACTAGACTTATAAATATTTCTAATAATTATTTATGAACCTATTTCGCTAAGACAGAGGCCCAACAATGTACTTTTCTGATGTCCATGAATTTTAGGTCATTATACTTACGTTCAAGCGTGTACACATCGTCAAGACATTCAAATTGTAAGTTGCACATGCTGCAACCACATGCGCACACGGGTACCGTAGTGTTTGGAACATCCCACACTCACACCGCCTGTTTCGAATACCAACTCCGTAGGACCGTGGCAAAATCCCTGACCGACGATCAATGTACTTTGTCATTTAGAAAGTTTACAAGTTTCGGGAATATAGTTCTGCATTCATCGACCTAGCCCTTTGAGCATTCTCTTTCATGACATCCCTGATATCTTCTATGTGTACATGTCTTACCTCCAACTGTTTTGCTTGTTTCAACCCCATTTTTGGCATTAAGGTTGCCAGCCTATGAAATGTGACTAAAAAAACTGTAAAAATTGGCATGTAACGCCCCGAATTTTGGGCCTAGATGAATTGGGCTTTAGGCTTTAGGTCTCATAAATTTTTTTTAGTAAGCAAGAAAATGACAAATGACATGTTGGCTTTAAGGGTTTAATGAATTTTGAGTGTCTAGGGGTGCCGGAGATGTCCTGGGATCAAGTAAGGGTATAAGAAAAATTTTTGTTAGCCCCAAGGGATCTATGACTTCAGTTAGTTGGCCTTTTAAATAAATGAAGAAGAAAAATGACACAAAAGGAGTTGTAGTCTAGTGGCAAAGTGGCTCCACTTAGGGAGCAGGAAGGTGGCGTCATTAGCAGGCAGGGAGATCTAAGGTTGGAGTAGTGGCATGGTATTTTATTGGGGATTTGTTTTTGTCTTCTAGATGGTTAGTAGTGGCAGTGAAGTTGAACTCTTAGAGAAGTGATTAGAAGAGGAATTTGAGGAAGGGATTGAGGAGTTTATCGTGGAGAAAAATTAGGAGATGAGATGTGTGGAAGAGGTGGAGCCGAATTGGGAATATGGGGATAAGAAATTCGGCTATAGGCTATATATAGGTGCCGAATTGGGAATTCTAGGGTAATGCCAAAATTGTTTTTTTCCCTTTAGCCGAATTCCTCATTTTTGAGTTGCTAAAACATTTTTTCTCTTTAAATACTTAGAAGTCGAATTCCTTCCTTGCTTGCCTATCTTCCATTACTTTCTCTTCTCAAATTCTCTTTTGGTTCACCTTTGGTTTTAGTCGATTCCTTCTTCTCTTCTTCTTCTTATTTGTACCAAATAACCTCTTTCACTATACTAATCTCAAAAGCCAAATACCTCTTGGGCCAATTGCTTCTTGGGTAAGTATTCTCTATTTTGGTTAGGTGTTGGCTGAATGGTCATAGATAGGGAAAAAGGGACTTATGTTGGATACAAGTCACCTATTATTCTGTTTTTAATGATTAAGAATGATGCAGATTTAGGAGATACACGTGATTAGTGATCAAAGAAGGGCTATTAAGACTGGTTGTTCAAGGTAAGATGTAGGTGAGATTTCGGCTTTTGGTGATAGTATTTGATAAGTGTGTGATTAATCGTTGAGTGACATCGTTTGTAGGTTCATGGCTAAGGAGATCGCAGCACTTTTTTTTACCAGGTGTGTACATACACTACACACACACGATAGATCGACAAATCCTGAAAAGCTGAAAAGCTAAAATGTAGAAAAGCCAAAAGTTTGGTTACGGTAGTCATGCGAGTGCGCGAACACTCGTATGAGAGAAACTAATTCGTAAGTAGAGGCCCCATGAGCGATCTCATGGACTTGGGCCACATTTTGGCCAACTAGGCCAGGATGGGACAAATGGGCCTCACGGGCCTGTGAGCCCAAATAAGCAAAAATTGATAATTTGGTAAAATGTAATAAACTGATTAGGTTTGTTGAATGGTTTGGAACGAATTCAGGCCTGATGGGCCACATAAGTGTGATTGAGCCTAAACGGCTGTATAAATGCGATTAGGTCTAATGGGCCATATGAATGTGATTAGGCCAAATGGGCCATATAAGTATGATTTGGCCGGATTGGGCTATATGAATGTATGAAAGTGTTTAGACTTGCTAGGGTTTTATAATGGACTTTTAGGCCTAGTTTCTAATAAATCCTTAAATGGGCATAAGACTTAATTAATTTACCAAGTACGTCTGTGGACAAGTCGTAAGGTTAGAGTGTGGCAATGGGCATATGCATGTCTAGGATTGGATCTAGGGAGAGCCTGGTACTTAAGCGGTCTTAATGACCCACCTCCTCTTCTCTGGAATCCTACCTGGTGCATAGTTCCCGTTCACTTTAACCAACGAGGACTTGTTGACGGGCCAAAGTTCATAATTAAGACCCCTATTGCTAAGAATTACTAAAACACCCCTATAGGGTAGAATTACTGAAATACCCCTAGGTAAGAAATGACGAAAATACCCCTGTGTGTCATGAGCATGACTTATGTATGTTAAATGTTATTTGCTACATTCATGCATTATTATGTTGTATAGGGATTGGGGTTATTGGTCGGAGGAAGTGTATTTGAGGGTCGCACGGTCGCTTGACGACTGTGGATCCACCGTAGGCTTTTAAGCCACCGAGCAGCTCTACTGCAACGATTGAGTTAGTGTCGCAACCGGTGCTAACATTGTAAGTATAGGGATGGCGTGAGTGATTTATTCTTCGCAGGTACTGTAGGGTTGGAAGAGGGAAGTACAGGGTTGGATGGGATGGGAAAGCATACATCTTGCATTATGCATATGATTCTGATATATGTGATATGGGCTTGTGCCCAACCGAGGCTATTATGGGCTAAGGCCCAAAGGCCACTGTATATTGTGATATGGGCTCAGGCCCAACTGAGGCCACTGTGAGCTAAGGCCCAAAGGCCACCGATATTGAATAGGGCTTAGGCCCAATCTGATCGTTGCATGATTATTTGTTTGATGAGGGTCGTACACATTGAGTTTCGAAACTCACTCCCTCTTTTTAATTTTTCAGGTGACCCTCAGTAGGTGGCTCGACGTAGGGGAGGACTCGGAGGTGGCCACATTGCAAGCTGTTTAATATATTAGTAGTTATGTTTATTTCATTTTTAATTGTTTCCATTTGGGTTGTAATAAGGCTTTTAAACTTTTGGATTACAAATTTGGGATTTTAATTGTGGTTTTGATAATTGCTAGAGGTAGAAATGAGTTTTTCCAAAACAACAAATGTTTTAAATTAAGCTTCTGCAACGGTTAAGATATTATAAGTAATAACGTCTCAAAAAAAAGAATAATTTTTTTAAACCATATTTGGAATCAATCAAATACAAATTAAGGTTTTACGTAAAATTTTAAACAAGAAGGGTTTTCAATGAAAACTTGGTTTTCAAAAAATACTTCAATGTGACATGCCGAATTCGGGCCAACTTCTAGGCCGGGTTTGGGGTGTTACCTGGCAAGTGACACGTACGCATCAAGACGGAGTTAATGGCCTTAATGAGGTTGGTCGTCATATGATTGTATCGGTACCTCCTCATCAAAACATTGAGCCTATTGCTACGGCTCCATGCTATCCAACCATTTTTTGAGAGAAGATTTGGACCTCGCCATATCAATCTCTAACCTTGCCAACTTATATCTGAATCAGTCTGCTTCCAACTTGTATCCTATGTATGTATTCCGATAAAACACGTTACCATCCCAATTAGGAAATGGACTCGAAATATTTACAAAGATGAATGTAAATACGATATTTTTACCCATGTTCACGATTCGTTTACGTCAGTCTTTGTTCTTGTACTAATTATGGAAGTTGATAGTGATGTAACGAATATAGTAGATGGACCTCCACGGAACCTCAAATTACCGAATCACATCAACAAGGCCTTTCGATCTGTCGGAGAAAATGCAAATGTTGTCTTGCTTGACAACATGCCTCTACAAGTTCTTAATGAAATATTCCCATGATTTAGAGTTCTTCGACTCCATGATGGGGGAAGTGATCGGTAGTACATTTCTGTTACCATCTTGTGCAATCGCAATCAGAAGTACCTACATGTATTTTCCATAAAGCCACATTCCATCAACCTGCACTAGCGATTTGTAGTGGGAAAAGACCCTAACACATGGACCAAAAGTCTAGAACAATCAATGAAAAACTCTTTGCCCTAATTCTAATTGTCCATTCAGGCCTCTATAAGGCAACGTTTGCAAGTCCACGATAGTTCTTGGGACGTACTCCACCACCGCTAAAATCCAACCCTGAAGTTCACTGTATGACTCATCCCAGTCGTTGTACAGTTGTTGCATGGCAATTTATTTCGCCTCCTACACTTTTATGTACGACACTCTATTCTGGAATCAGGCTTGAATACCCGCAATCAATGTTGACATATGAATAATTGGGATATCTTTCATTAGTGACATGATGTAGTTGCAAATACTTTTGGCATCCAATTTCTTGTGGTCTTGAGATGTACGTGCAACAGTGTATGTATGACGCCCTTCTAATTTTCATATTTGCCATTGTTGAGTCTTCTGCATAAATGCAACCTACACCCGCTAGCCACACCCATCGCTAGCTCTCCAACATTCCTTAACATATAATGTCATTGTAGACTTGGCAACCTTGTAATCAATCGACAACTTCATGTTGTACTATTTGATGGCAAACACATTGTCCGCTTTGTTCTCGAATCATTGCCCAACAAACAACTCTTCCAACTACGAATTTGACGCCAATCTTTGAGCAGGTACTATAATGACATACTTAGGGAACTCAGATGCACGCACTACATCTGGATTTACGTTCAACATATCACCCCCAGGTTTATTTCGTAAAAGAATGCCACGACTCGGGTTATTAAATGAAGGGCTGTGAGCATCTTGAACCTCCTCTCTGGGCCTTCATCATTGATACATCCGAAACTTAATCAATATCGGGGTTATTAAAATCTTCAAAGTCCTTATCAGAATCTTCACAATTATTGGTCTTTTCTCTGACGTCTACCTCTGTGCTTATTATCACCTCTAAATGCATTTGTAGACGAGGACTAAGGGTGGGGTTATTATATAAACTCCCACCATAATTTGGATTTTTGGGTATCTGTAATGTCCCTCTGCATTCTTACTTGTCTCTCCATCCGACATTAAGATCAAAGTCAAACCTGCGATGTTGAATTATTGGACTAACATTCTCTGTAAAAGCCCAATTTTGTTTGGGCCCCAAACACAAAAACAAATTAAAAATAAAAAAAAATCCATTAAATCCAAAGTCCAATTACAAGCCCAAATTTAAAACAAAGCCAAAAATAACTAAACTCTAATCCAAAAGTTACCAGCCCATAACCTAAACTAGTAGGAAACCCTAGCCCCCATAAGCCATCAGTGCTGCCGCCCACCACGCATGCCATTACCCACGTCCTTCATCACCTCACGACCCTCACACCCACATTCATCATACTTGCAGCAAACAAAAATAGTAAGAACGGTTGTAAATTTGGCTATATAAAGCCACAAATAGATTTGTAAAAGGTTTGGATTTTTTATATACAACAAAAACAAATTCAAATAAAAAAATAAGAAATACGAAATCAATACCAAAATATACAAACACAAGCCTTCGAGTATCACAAATAAAAACCAAACAATTCAAAAGCAAGGCATTCGGGTTAAAGTTGCTGCTTTTTTATTTTTCTTTCTATTTTCTATTTTTTTCTTTTTTCTTACAAAACTGTTTATATACTTATATCACTTTATTTTTCCTTTTTTTCAAAATTATTTATATATAAACATATATTAAAAATAGTTTAAAAAAGAAAAAAACTCACATTTTTTTACCTTACCGAAAAAAGGTTGACTTTTACCTTCCCGACCGCCGTGGACGGCGATGCCGGCGTCAGCGAGCGGCGGCCGGCGTAGCGGCGACTGGTTGGATTCTGGTCGGACCCAGGGGCTCTGCAGAGGGAGCAAAAGGGAGAGGGATTTTGTATTTTGGAAATGAGAAAGAATGAAATGTTTTTAAAAAAACTTTTGGCTTATACAGTGTTTTAAAAATGGCATCGTTTTGGCCTCTAACCCGTGACCTGACCCGTTGGCCCTCAGGATCCACGTGTTTTTTAACGTAAGGACTAATTGCACTTTTGGCCCTTCTGCTTTTTTATTGTTTTGCAATTAAACTTTTTTTTATTTTGCGTCCTACAACTGATTTCAATTTCCAATTTAGTCCCCCTTGTGCTGCGCGTTTTTGTTTCAATGGGATATTTCCAAACCCAGTCCTTCCGCATTTTTATTTGTTTTAATCTAATTTCTTTTTGTTTTCAATTTATCCCTAGAATTTTCTTTTAATTTCAAATGGGTCCCCTTTGGACGGCACGTTTTGGGAGGGAATGAATTATTTCTCTATTTGGCCCCTCCATGTTGTTCGAGTGTTTCAAATTGGTCCTCTATCTTTATTTTTATCTCAGATTTTCCCAAATTATTGTTTTCAGTTCAAATTTTGTCTTTTTTTTTGCTACTTTATCTTTTATTATTAATTGGATTATTTTTATTATTATTACTATTATTCTATGTATTATTATTATTACTGTTTTTATTATTATCGTCATTAGTAACATGTTATTATTTTTATTATATTATTATTACGATATTTCTACTTATATTTATTTACCTAAATTATTTTTTATATATTCATTTTATTATATCATTTATTTATTTATTTATCCTTTTCTATAATTTTTAAAATTTTTTCCCATTATATTATTATTAATATTACTATCATTATTATTAATATTATTTTTTTTAAACCGTTTACATAATAGTTGTAACACCCTATACCCGAGACCGTCACCGTAATCAAGTACAGAGCGTTACCGGATTTAACGGATCTTTACAGAACTTAGTCGGCCCCAAAACAGAAAATTTCATGTAAAAAATCATAAAAAGGTTCATATGAGATATTTTCGGATTAAAACAATCATCTCGGATAGTTAGGATTCGAATCCTACTGCTTCGGAAGCTCAGAAAAATTTTCGTTTTTGAAACAACGTCACACGCCCGTGTGACTCAAAGCACGGCCTTGTTGTTAAACCGTGTGGCTTTCACACGCCCGTGTTAGGCACCCGTGGAACATTCTGACTTACACAACACGGTCACAAGTTAATTTCACACGCCCGTGGAGTAGGGCCGTGTGCTTCCCACGGCCAAGGCACGCCCGTGTGCTCAGCCCGTGGAAGATTCTGCCAAAATCTACACGGCCATCCAACACGCCCATGGGGTTAGGCCGTGTGTCGCCCACGGCCTAGGCACGCCCGTGCCCTTACCCCATGGTCGAAACTGTCAAATATCACACGGCTACCAGACACGCCCGTGTGTCTAGGCCGTGTTCGAAACTGTCTAAAACATTTAAGGTGCAGGGAACACACGGTCGAAGCACACGCCCATGTCCCCTGGCCGTGTGGCATAATATAGGCTTGGTTTAAGCCAAATTGCCACCCAACAAGGGTCATTTCTTTCCAGCCAATAACATGCAACATTTCCAAGCCAATTTACCATTTACAACATACCAAAGAACAAATCAAATACTTCATTATAAACACATATGACCCAAGCCACATCTCATGGCTTGATCATTTACAAAATACATCATGTACACAAAATATCTAGCCTATACATGCCATGACCATTTCATTTACAAAAGATTCAAAAGTACCAAAGCTTGATGGATAGTGTGATGGCGATCTCCGACAAGTCCGATAATCGAACTAGCTTCCGAATCTATAAGACATTGACAGAAATAAACGGAGTAAGCTTTTAAAGCTTAGTAAGTCCGTAATACAGAAATTAAACCTTACCGAATCAATGCGGTAATTACAACAACATTGCCAATTCAAATCATTTACTCAAGTTGCCTATTTCACAAGTATACACTTGTTAGTCCATGTAACATATAATGTCATTCATGTACCCATCACAACATTCATGTATCATATTATTGCACAAATATTTGTACACGTATTTCACATAACATATACCATGTAATCCATGTAAATTTCATATAACATATATCCATATAATCCATGTAAATCTCGTATGACATGTAATTCATATAATTCTCATATCTCATATAACATGTATCGGTAGTTGCCTGTTGAACCTTTAAGAACATCGAGGGATACTCGGGTGATACACACACAGTGTATATACATGTAACCGGTAATCCGTCAATGCGTCGTGTATGCTCTTTCGAGCCTGTATCGGTAAGCCCGAAGGCTGATCAGTAATCCCGAAGGATGAACGGTAAGCCCGAAGGCTGAACAGAGAGCCCGAAGGCTGATCAGAGAGTCCGAAGACTAAACAAGTAATCCCGAAGGATAAACCTATAGCTCATGAGCACGTGGTGAGTCCGCAACAAATGCAAGAACTCAAACCACCCTGTAGCCCTAGTGACATGTCACTTGTATCCTATCGACTTCTACGGTTCTAACGGGGCTCGGTATTTATTTCTTACTTGTAACAATTTCATTTCAATTTCATATGTATACGTCCAAATAGGCTATTCAATCAACTATTACTTCATACATTCAATTAATAACAATTATAAACATATACACATTAAATTCTATTGTACGGACTTACCTCGTAATTCCGATATCTACTCGTCTATTTTTCTTTTTCCCCGATCAAGTTCCGGAATTCGATCGTCTTTATCTATATTAAGACAAATTTAGCTATTTAATCACTAACTTGTTCAATTTAGCCCAAAACATGTATTTTGGCATATTAGCAATTTAGCCCCTATATTTTCAACACATTGCAATTTAGCCCTTTTATCACAAAATGACAAATTTCACAACAAATCCCTCAATTCACCTTAGCCGAACATGTAGGGGACTTAGACAAGCACATATAATTCATCTTATCACAAATTTAACTTCAAAAATTCTACCTGTTTACATATAAATCCTTAAAACTCATTTTCTTCAAAAACTACAAAATTCTTGTATATTCTCACATAATGTACAATAATTCATCAAAATCTATCAATATATCAAGGATTCATCAATGGCACTTTTCAAAGACATGTTCAAAATCAGAAATTGAGGTATGGGTTAGCTAGTATTCGAAGCAACGATCTCAAAAACGTAAAAATTATTAAAAACGGAACAAAAACGAACCTCCAATTGAAGCTCAAATGGCCGAATGAAGCAAAGCATGAAAACCCTTCTTTTTCTTTTGTAGAATCGGTGAAGAAGAAGATAAAAAAAATGGGTGTTTTCATGTTATTAATAATTTAAAACATATAATAAAGCCATTTGACCATTTTGCCCTTTTACTAAAACCATTTAAAAACATATCATTAAGGACATAAATGTCCACTAGCATAGGAAATGGTAAAATAACCATTTAAGGCCTTCACTTATAAAACCATCATCTAATAAGCCATTTATGAGATAGAACTCTAATTTATCGCTTTACGCGATTTAATCATTTTTCTCAAATCAACCGGTCAAACGATAAAATTTCTAAACGAAACTGTCACACGGTAATTCTATCATGCAGTAAAACATATTAAAGCAATAAAAATAATAATTTGACTCGGTTAAGTGGTCCCAAAACCACTCGTTCCGACTAGGGTATATAGTGGGCTGTTACAACTCTCCCCCCTTTAGGGATTTTCGTCCCCGAAAATCTTACCGGTAAACAGATTAGGGTATTGGTTTCGCATAGTTTCCTCGAGTTCCCATGTAGCTTCCTCTATTCCGTGCTTACACTAGAGAACTTTTACGAGTACTATACGCTTATTTCTCAACTCTTTGATTTCTCGAGCTAGAATCTTAATCGGTTCTTCACTGTACAATAGATCAGACTGTATCTCCACATCAGTGGGAGAAATAACATGAGATGGATCAGATCGGTATCGTCGAAGCATTAAAACATGAAATACGTTGTGAATCTTTTCAAACTCAGACGGTAACGATAATCGGTAAGCTATAGGTCCGATTCGTTCCACAATTTCATACGGCCCTATAAAACGAGGACTTAGCTTTCCCTTTTTACCGAAACGAAGAATTTTCTTCCACGGTGATACTTTCAGAAATACTCTATCTCCGACCTGAAACTCTATTTCTTTCCGTTTCAAATCGGCATATGATTTCTGTCTGTCTGAAGCTATTTTCAAACTGTCACGTATCACTTTCACTTTTTCTTCTGTATCTCGGATTAAATCAACCCCGTGTAACTTTCTCTCACTCAATTCTGTCTAATATAGCGGTGTTCGACATTTACGACCGTATAATGTTTCATATGGAGCCATTTTCAAACTTGTCGGAAAACTATTGTTGTATGCAAACTCTATCAGAGGTAAATATTTCTCCCAATTACATTCAAATTCAAGAATACAACACCGTAACATGTCTTCCAGAATCTGAATAACTCTTTCAGACTGACCATTGGTCTGGGGATGAAATGCCGTACTGAAACTCAATTTCGTTCCCAAAGCCTCTTGAAACTTCTTCCAGAATCTCGAGGTAAACCTCGGATCTCTATCAGACACAATGGATAATGGTATACCATGTAATCGCACAATTTCAGATACATATAGTTCCGCTAATTTATCCAAGGAATAATCAGTACGTACCGGTATAAAATGTGCGGACTTCGTCAATCTGTCAATGATAACCCAGATTGCATTTTTCTTCTTCGGAGATAACGGTAGCCCGGATACAAAATCCATAGTAACTCTGTCCCATTTCCATTCCGGAATCATAATAGGCTGTAATAAACCTGACAGTACTTGATGTTCAGCTTTAACTTGCTGACAGATCAAACATTTTGATACGAATTTAGATATGTCACGTTTCATTCCTGGCCACCAGTATTGCTGTTTCAAATCGTTATACATCTTAGTGCTACTCGGATGAACTGAAAATCGACTATCATGTGCCTCGTGTAGAACTTTCTGAATGAGCTCACTATCTTTCGGTATACAGATTCTATTTCGGAACATTAAACAATCATCATTCCCAATAGAAAAGTCAGAATCAGAATTAAACTCACAGTGAAGTCGTTTAGCTTGCAGATCGGGATCAGTCCTTTGAGCTTCGAAAATTTGCTGCAGAATTAACGGTTTAGCCTTTAGCTCAGCTAAAACAGATGCATCATCAGATAACGTCATTTGAGCATTCAGAGCCCGCAAAGCAAATAGAGACTTTCGACTTAACGCATCAGCTACAACATTAGCTTTCCCTGGATGATAATCAATTACCAATTCATAGTCTTTTCATAATTCAAGCCATCTCCGCTGTTGCATATTCAAATCTTTCTGAGACATCAGATACTTCAGACTTTTATGATCGGTAAAAATTCTACATTTCTCACCATATAAGTAATGCCGCCAAATCTTTAATGCAAAGACTATAGCAGCTAACTCAAGATCATGCGTCAGGGAATTCTTCTCGTACGGTTTTAACTGTCGGGAGGCATAAGCTGTAACTTTCCCATCTTGCATCAATACACAGCCAAGTCCGATAATAGATGCATCACTGTACATAACAAATTCTTTCCCCAATTCGGGTTGAACTAAAACCGGAGCTTCTGTTAACAAGGCTTTTAACTGTTCGAAACTCTGCTGACATTTATCAGTCCACTCGAATTTCACATCTTTTTGTAACAATCGAGTCAACGGCACTGCAATCATCGAGAATCCTTTAACAAATCTTCGGTAATATCCCGCTAATCCCAGAAAACTTCTAATCTCAGATACATTTCTCGGGGGTTTCTATTCTATAATAGCAGATATTTTACTCGGATCTACTCGGATGCCTTCCGCAGAAACAATATGACCCAAGAATCCGACTTCTCGAAGCCAAAATTCACATTTGTTAAATTTGGCAAATAACTGCTTATCTCTCAGAATTTGTAACACAATTCTCAGATGCTCAGTATGCTCTGTCTCATCACGTGAATAGACCAGAATGTCATCAATGAACACAATAACGAATCTGTCTAAATACGGTCTGAATATACGGTTCATCAAGTCCATAAACACTGCTGGAGCATTTGTTAAACCGAAAGGCATGACCAGAAACTCATAATGTCCGTATCGTGTTCTGAAAGCAGTTTTCGGTATGTCTGAATCCTTAACTCATAGCTGGTAGTAACCCGATCTCAGATCAATCTTTGAAAACACTGTAGCTCCTTTCAACTGATCGAATAAATCATCAATCCGCGGAAGAGGGTATTTATTCTTCACTGTTACCTTGTTCAACTGTCGGTAATCAATACACATTCTCATCGTTCCGTCTTTCTTTTTCACAAATAATACTGGAGCACCCCAAGGTGAAAAGCTCAGTCTTGCAAAACCTCTATCTGTCAATTCTTGTAACTGTGCTTTCAACTTTTTTAATTCAGTCGGTGCCATTCTGTACGGAGCTATCGATATCGGAGTAGTGCCGGGTAACAATTCAATACCAAATTCAACTTCTCTAATCGGCGATAAAACCGGTAATTCTTCCGGAAAAACATCTGAAAACTCACAAACAACTGGTACAGACTCAATTTTCAATTCTGTCCTGCTAGAATTCATCACGTACGCTAAATACACATCATAGCCTTTTCTGACATACTAGAATTCATCACGTACGCTAAATACGCATCATAGCCTTTTCTGACATACTTCTGAGCCCTCATAGTAGAAATTACTATCGGTAATTCATTCGAATCATTTGATCCAATTCGAAGAATCTCACCATTCTGACATTTCAATTCTATACTTTTACTTCGACAATTCACAATAGCTTCATGCACATTTAGCCAGTCCATGCCCAGTATTACATCGAATTCATCAAAAGGGAGAAGCATCAGATCAGCCATAAAATAATATCCTCGAGTCATTAATGGGCATTTCTTACATATCTTATCAATTAACACAGACTTTCCTAATGGATTTGATACTTTAACTACATATTCAGTAGACTCAACATGCAAATTCTTTTCAAACACTAATTTCATACAGATATATGAATAAATTGATCCAGGATCTATCAACGCAACAATATCAGTGTTATAAAGAGAAAAAGTACCGGTAATAACATCAGGAGACGAGGCTTCCTCACGCGCACGTATTGCATAAGCTCTCGCAGGAGTACGCATATCAGATTTCACATTAGCATCTCTCGCCATACTGCGATTTCCACTTTGATTTCCAGTATTCCGAGGCGATCTACCTCTCGATGCAACACTATGCATCTTAGTTGATTGTTCCTTGTTAGCTACAGATCTTTCAGGACAATCACGTAAGTAGTGATCTAACGATCCACATCGAAAACAAGCTCCGCTTTTTAATCGGCATTCACTAAAATGTTTCTTATTACAGTATTTGCATTCAGGTCCGGGAGTTCTCACACTATCTGCACTAGCTACCGAGGTTGCTTGAGATCTCGAATGAGAAGATTTAACATTTTTGTCTCGTATAGATATGCCCGCAGAAGTAGCAGGACGAGGATGAAAATCCTTTGATCTCTTGGATCCAGATTGATATGATTTACCCGTAAACCTCTTTTGAGCCTCTCTGAATTCAGAATCTGCTTTTCTCTTTTCTTTAGCAAGCTCTTCGGCTTTACAGGCCCGATCAACGAGAACCACAAACTCTTTCAGTTCGAGTATTCCGACTAACAGTCAAATTTCTTCATTTAGCCAATCTTCGAATTTTCTACACATTATGGCTTCGGTAGAAACACGTTCGCGAGCATATTTGCTGAGTCGTACAAACTCTCGCTCATATTCAGTTACAGACATTCGACCCTATTTTAACTCTAGAAACTCTTTTCTTTTCTGGTCGATGAATCGTTGACTAATGTATTTCTTCCTGAATTCTGTCTGAAAGAATTCCCAATCAGCTCGTTCTCGTGGTACAACCGAGGTCAACGTATTCCACCATTGATATGCAGAATCTCGAAGTAAAGAAATAGCACATCTTAGACACTCATCAGGAGTACAGGCCAGTTCATTAAAAACTCAAACCGTATTCTTAAGCCAAAATTCGGCTCTCTCAGCATCATCACTTGCTGAAGCTCGGAATTCCTCAGCACCATACTTTCGTATCTTATCAACAGGTGGTCTGTTCAATCTCAGAGGATCCACAACTCGTACATTATCAGGGTTAGGTTGTGGGATGGGAGGAGGTGGAGGTTGCAGAGCAGCTGGGTTTACTCGCACAAACTCACTAAACCAACCAGACATCATTTGGAAGAAAGCTTGTTTAACTTCTTCCTGATTGGCCACAGCAGGGCCCGATTCAGAAGGCACAGCCCCTTGAGCGGGTGCTGGTGCAATACTTTCACAATCGTCAGCTAAATCTCGATTCGGATCCATTACTATATAAAACAGATTTTCAGAGGATGTTAGGAGATATCACACTATCACATTTCTTATACATGGCATGTATAGCTGGACTCGTACTCACTACGGTAGTCCTAGAATCGACTAAACTGTAGCTCTGATACCAATTAAAATGTAACACCCTATACCCGAGATCGTCACCGTAATCAAGTACAGAGCATTACCAGATTTAACGGATCTTTACAGAACTTAGTCTGCCCCAAAACAGAAAATTTCATGTCAAAAATCATAAAAAGGTTCATATGAGATATTTTCGGATTAAAACAATCATCTCGGATAGTTAGGATTCGGGTCCTACTGCTTCGGAAGCTCAGAAAAATTTTCATTTTTGAAACAACGTCACACGCCCGTGTGACTCAAAGCACGGTCGTGTTGTTAAACCATGTGGCTTTCACACGCCCGTGTTAGGCACCCGTGGAACATTCTAACTTACACAACACGGTCATAAGTTAATTTCACACGCTAGTAGAGTAGGGCCGTGTGCTTCCCACGGCCAAGGCACGCCCGTGTGCTCAGCCCGTGGAAGATTCTGCCAAAATCTACACGGCCATCCAACACGCCCATGGGGCTAGGCCGTGTGTCGCCCACGGCCTAGGCACGCCCGTGCCCTTACCCCGTGGTTGAAACTGTCAAATATCACACGGCTACCAGACACGCCCGTGTGTTTAGGCCGTGTTCGAAACTGTCTAAAACATTTAAGGTGCAGGGAACACACGATCGAAGCACATGCCCGTGTCCTCTGGCCGTGTGGCATAATATAGGCTTGGTTTAAGCCAAATTGCCACCCAACAAGGGTCATTTCTTTCCAGCCAATAACATGCAACATTTCCAAGCCAATTTACCATTTACAACATACCAAAGAACAAATCAAATACTTCATT
Organism: Gossypium stocksii; assembly: GCA_020496765.1. Lineage (NCBI taxonomy): Eukaryota > Viridiplantae > Streptophyta > Magnoliopsida > Malvales > Malvaceae > Gossypium > Gossypium stocksii. The sequence continues at coordinate 93,252,538 of CM035626.1, read as the reverse complement.
ATGAACACATATGACCCAAGCCACATCTCATGGCTTGATCATTTACAAAATACATCATGTACACAAAATATCTAGCCTATACATGCCATGACCATTTCATTTACAAAAGATTCAAAAGTACCAAAGCTTGATGGATAGTGTGATGGCGATCTTCGACACATCTGATAATCGAACTAGCTTCTGAATCTATAAGACATTGACAGAAATAAACGGAGTAAGCTTTTAAAGCTTAGTAAGTCCGTAATACAGAAATTAAACCTTACCGAATCAATGCGGTAATTACAACAACATTGCCAATTCAAATCATTTACTCAAGTTGCCTATTTCACAAGTATACACTTGTTAGTCCATGTAACATATAATGTCATTCATGTACCCATCACAACATTCATGTATCATATTATTGCACAAATATTTGTACACGTATTTCACATAACATATACCATGTAATCCATGTAAATTTCATATAACATATATCCATATAATCCATGTAAATCTCGTATGACATGTAATTCATATAATTCTCATATCTCATATAACATGTATCGATAGTTGCCCGTTGAACCTTTAAGAACATCGAGGGATACTCGGGTGATACACACACAGTGTATATACATGTAACCTGTAATCCGTCAATTCATCGTGTATGCTCTTTCGAGCCTGTATCGGTAAGCCCAAAGGCTGATCAGTAATCCCAAAGGATGAACGGTAAGCCCGAAGGCTGAACAGAGAGCCCGAAGGCTGATCAGAGAGTCCGAAGACTAAACAAGTAATCCCGAAGGATAAACCTGTAGCTCATGAGCACGTGGTGAGTCCGCAACAAATGCAAGAACTCAAACCACCCTATAGCCCCAGTGACATGTCACTTGTATCCTATCCACTTCTATGGTTCTAACGGGGCTCGGTATTTATTTCTCACTTGTAACAATTTCATTTCAATTTCATATGTATACGTCCAAATAGGCTATTCAATCAACTATTACTTCATACATTCAATTAATAACAATTATAAACATATACACATTAAATTCTATTGTACGGACTTACCTCGTAATTCTGATATCTACTCGTCTATTTTTCTTTTTCCCCGATCAAGTTCCGGAATTCGGTCGTCTTTATCTATATTAATACAAATTTAGCTATTTAATCACTAACTTGTTCAATTTAGCCCAAAACATGTATTTTGGCATATTAGCAATTTAGCCCCTATATTTTCAACACATTGCAATTTAGCCCTTTTATCACAAAATGACAAATTTCACAACAAATCCCTCAATTCACCTTAGCCGAACATGTAGGGGACTTATACAAGTACATATAATTCATCTTATCACAAATTTAACTTCAAAAATTCTACCTTTTTACAAATAAATCCTTAAAACTCATTTTCTTCAAAAACTACTTCAAAATTCTTGTATATTCTCAAATAATATACAATAATTCATCAAAATCTATCAATATATCAAGGATTCATCAATGGCACTTTTCAAAGACATGTTCAAAATTAGAAATTGAGGTATGGGTTAGCTAGTATTCGAAGCAACGATCTCAAAAACGTAAAAATTATTAAAAACGGAACAAAAACGAACCTCCAATTGAAGCTCAAATGGTCGAATGAAGCAAAGCATGAAAGCCCTTCTTTTTCTTTTGTAGAATCGGTGAAGAAGAAGATAAAAAAAATGGGTGTTTTCATGTTATTAATAATTTAAAACATATAATAAAGCCATTTGACCATTTTGCCCTTTTACTAAAACCATTTAAAAACATATCATTAAGGACATAAATGTCCACTAGCATAGGAAATGGTAAAATAACCATTTAAGGCCTTCACTTATAAAACCATCATCTAATAAGCCATTTATGAAATAGAACTCTAATTTATCGCTTTACGCGATTTAATCCTTTTTCTCAAATCAACCGGTCAAATGATAAAATTTCTAAACGAAACTGCCACACGGTAATTCTATCATGCAGTAAAACATATTAAAGCAATAAAAATAATAATTTGACTTGGTTAAGTGGTCCCGAAACCACTCGTTCCGACTAGGGTATAAAGTGGGCTGTTACAATAGTTATTTTCTTTATTTGATTACCATAAGTTATTTTAAAATTTAAATTTCTTAGTTTACTTATTATTTTCTTTTATGGTTAATTTGTTTATTTTATTCATTCATTCTCGTCCTTCTTACTATCACTCACATCGTTGCATTCATTCTATTATGCATATTAACATTGTAATTTATTGTTACATTTTTCTACAAATCATGTTACATTTCACTCGATGCATTGAAAATTTTGTTTCTAAAATAAGCATTATTTTGTATTTCGGGATTCAAAAGGTCATACCCTAACTTACGGGGTTTTGATTTTCTTGTTAAATCTGAATAAACGAACATTTTTAAAATGCGAATTTTAAATAATCTCGAGAATTAAAAAGAAATTGTATTCTAACTTACGGAATATGATTTCTTTCTAAAAACTGAGATAATCGAATGTCTCTTTCCAAAAATAAATCTTTTCGATGTTTATTCTCATTTTTGGGGATTTAAGGCATCGTATCCCAACTTACAGGATGTGATCATTTCCCTCGATTAGCGCAAAATACGTCATCTCCTCAATTTTTTTGATTAAATAATATTTTAATAAAGCATCGTATTTTTTTTAAAATCTTTTCAAATTTTTTAATTTTCAACACTAAGACAACTAATTAATCAAATTAGGTACGAATTTTGGGCGTTACGAGGGTGCTAATCCTTCCTCGTGCGTAACCGACTCCTGAACCCGTTTTTCTGAACTTCATAGACCAAAATTATTATTTTTTAAATAAATCAAATCATTTATTTAAAACAACCACTTTTCGAGGTGACCCAATCACACCTCATCAAAAAAGGATTGGCAGCAACTCCCGTTTTGTCGTTTTTCATTTTCAAAAACCGAAGTCAACCTCGTTTTCCAAAAAAATGGTTTCGACAGCTTGGCGACTCTGCTAGGGACTAAAAAAGAGAGTCAAGCCACAAATTGATTACTTTTTGTCGAGAACTGATAATTTGGTTTAAATCTACAATCCTTGTGGTTGCATTTCATTTTTGTGGTTCATTTTTCTGCCTTATTGGTTCGAATCTTTCGGTATATTTTAGCATATTATATTACATAACCACTCGGTTATACCTTTTTAAGTGGAAGTGAGAAACTATTCATTCGTGACGTCTTCACCTCCGTGCAGGATAGTGAATCGCTTTCGGGATACATCCGTACTTATGTCTTCATGAGATTTTCATCTCCGTGCAGCCATAGGGAAATGTATTCCCCTGAACTGAACTCGGTTTGTATGAGCCTATAATGGGTGAAGATCGAGAAATCTACCTGTAACAGCCTAATTTTTAGTGGTGTCGGAACAGCGATTCGAGATCACTAAATCCGACAAATGAGTACGAAATATTATTAATTTAGTGAGTATAAGTTAAATGTGAAGTTAGGAAAAAATTTTGAAATAGTAAATAGTGTACTAAAAATAAATATTAAAATAATTAGAATCGAAAATAAGGTATCAAGACCTCGGGAATTTTAAATCGAGCCATAAATATTTTTATAAATATTTATGGAGTATTAATAAGTTAGTATTAAAGTTTCGTCAAGAAATTTTAAAGTTCTGATAGTTAATTGAACAAAAAGGACTAAATTGTATCAAATGCAAAATTGTGAGAAATGATTAAATAGCTTAAATGATAAAAGAAAGAGGGTTTAAAAGGCAAATAGACCCAAGGTCTATTTGGGCTGGACGGCAAGGGCATGAGATCAGCAAGAAAATGAGGAGAATTAAGGGCAAAATTGGAAAATTACAAAATTTACTTAATAAAGCTAGGACTAAAGTGGAATTATCTAGATTTCTCTTTATTTTTCTGCATTCTCATGAGCAAAAACGCCATGGAAGAGTTCCCTTAAGCTGGATTTTCATATTTTTACTTCAAGTAAGTTCAATTCTTGATTATTTCTTGAGATTTTTGTGTTTTTGTGACTTTTGCAACTAGGCCCACTTGTTGAATTCATTAGTTTTTGATTCTATGAAAGAAATTGAAAGTTGCCATGAATATGTGCTGGAAGTAAATGATGATTTGGCATGGAATTAGAGTTTTAAATTGTTTATATGCTGATTTTATTAAAATTAATTGAATAGAAAGTGAATGTTTGAGACCTAATTGTAAAAGAGTTTGAAGTTAGAATTTTATGTGGAAATTCTGAATTTCAATAGTTATGAAATAACTTATAATGTCTATGAAAAGTATTAATAGAGAAAATTATCTTAATTGAGGGGCTAATTGAGCAAGGACTAAATTGTATGAACTGTGAAATTTGGGGCAAAATGGAAATCAATATTTTGCACTAAAACTGTTTTGGACAGCAGCAGTGGTCTAACTTTGAAAAATCATCAAAAATTGTATAAATTTAATTAGAGAATGAGTAAGATATGGAATTAAAGCTTATTGAGTCTATTTTCATATAAAAGAAACAGAGTAAGTAAATGAATTCTGTATTTTGAGATATTTATATTTTTGTGGGACTGGTTCAGAATGATTTCGGGATCCTCTATTCTGACTTGTAAAAATCATTAAAAATTGTACAAAAATAGTTATGGGACATAATTTATGTGGTTAGATTCCTTAGTGAGTCTATTTTCATTAGAAACAATCAAAAACACTATATGAAAATCGTACTATAAGATAATTGATTTTTAGTGAAGAGAGGTCAGAGCTGTTGGACTGTGAAACAGGGGAAACTTTAATGAATAAACTGTATTAATTGGATAAACCAAAAATTATGAAAATTTTATGGTAATAATATATACGAGTCTAGTTTCAAGGAAAATTTACAGATCTTAATTTCGAGTTCTGTAGTTCTAGATATAAATAATTTGGTAACCCTGACACAAATGGACAGTTTTGAATATACTTATAAGTAAATAGTGAAATTATTGATAATGTTACTTATAGCATGTTATATAAATTAAGGATGTGGAATGGAGAGGAGGAGGAGGAAAATATGTATGAATATTCATCTAGCATGGATAATTTGTATATTTTAGGCTAAGGGACTAAATTGAATAAAAGTAAAACTTTATGGGCAATTTTGTAAAAATGTTAGAAATGGCCAATTTGCATGAAAAGGATTATTTTATTATTTAAATTGCAAAATTTAAATGGAATTATTAATTTAGTTCAAGATCGGTGAAAAATATGTTTTAAGGATTAAATTGCAAGAATTTTATTCTCTGAGCCTAAGGATGAAATCGTCATTAATTAAAAGTTTAGGGGTAAAATGGTAAATTTTGTTTAGGGCATTAGTTGAATGTATTAGAACATGAAATAAATGAAAATAATAAACATCTTTATGTATAAAGATTCGGATGATTCAAATAAGAGACTAGAACGTGGAAAAGAAAAGATATAAGATTATTGTAATTATAAACATGAATAAAGAACGAGGTAAGTTGGTATAACTTGAATTGTATTTTTAAATACATGAAATATTGATACAATAAATTACCTGATTTATGTTTATGAAGAAAAGGCAAGAGAATAATATTTATCATGACATGTAAATACGTGATTTTCATTGATACGTTGATACAAGAAAATTAAGTATGTTGAGATCATAAATTCAAGTAAAACATGTCGAGAAAAATTAAGCACGTTTAAGGGACAATATGTTTAATTTTAATTGGTTTCAAATATGAATGTTAGATGAAGTAAAATATCTGATAAATAAATCGGTAACTCCGGTAATGCTCCGTAACTCTATTCCAGTGACGGATTCGGGTTAGGGGCGTTACACTACCGGTTTAGGTACCCTTTCTTTAGAACCGAGCCACATATAGTGAGCTTTAAGAGCCTACCCTAGGTAGAACCACACCAAACCCTTAGAGGTCATCCAAATAGATGCTCTACTTGTTATTTATGTATTTGTACTAACGTGTTGTTTGTTGGTGATGATTGCATTACATTTTCATTATAGAAAAAAGGTGTTGATTCACGTTCAATTGCTAAATATAGAACTTTCATAGAAAATGGGTTTCTTGATAAAGGGGAATATGATACGACCATCCTAATATAGTCTAAAGTAAACACAACAAGAGAAGGGTGATCATTCATGGAGGAATACACGACTTTACTTCGTTGCCTATCAAGCCAACCAAGATTATTCAAGAGCCATCAAATGTCTCGACTTTCTTAAAGAAGCTAATAAGTATTGCGGGGATAAGTGAGCAGTGGGTCGCAGCCCGGATCAAGCAAAAAGGAGATAATAGAGATATCTTTTAGAAAATACGCAAGATTTGAACTTAACATCTGAATATGAAGAGAAGGACCGATGTCTTCACCTGGACCATGAGGGCAGGGCTATATATGTATCCGTTTTATATAAAGATATTTGTCTTCTAATAAAGTTGTTCTAATACAATTGAATTAGAATCGACGTTTCTTTTTGCATTCATTCACGCATTAGCATTGCGTTGCATCATGTGCATTAAAACTCATAAAGAGACCCTAAAATCATGGCAGTTATCCTATAATATCATTACTACACATGAAGAAAAACAAAAGCTATGGACTAAAGGTGGGAAAAATTGGAACAAATGCAAAAGAAGATGCAGGATCAACCGCAAATACAAATGTAAAAACAGTTGGCTAAAATCCAACAAGATATGAGGGATCAAATGATAGAATCCTAGAGAAGCATGATGAGCCAATTAGCACAGTTGCTGGCTGGGGGGCTAGAAAAAGGTAAGAGCCCTATGATCAATACTGGAGGCTGCTTATCCTCGTGGCTTCACCCCAACGAACACCTAAACAAAACCACCAAGGGTGTCTGTCAACATCAGACCTCATCAGATTGGTACTTCGACACCGATAAACTTCTCGATGGGTGCAAGCTCTAACCCCAGAGACAATCCAACAATTCCCATTATCCCCGACCTGGATGATATAGCTGAAATGAGAAAGGCAAGAGTGAAGCTCCCAAAGCAACTTGAAAACCGATACAGATGGTTAGAAGAGAAATTCAAGGCGATGGAAAGCACTGATTACCATTGTGGAATTGATGCTAAGGACTTGAGCTTGGTCCCAGATTTAGTGCTCCCTCCAAAGTTCAAAATGTCAGAGTTTGAGAAATATAATGGGACCAGCTGCCTTAAGCCTCACATTACAATGTTCTGTCAGAAGATGATAGGATATATCAATAATGATTAGTTACTAATTCACTGTTTCCAAGACAGCCTGACCGGGGCTGTGGCCAAATGGTATAATCAGCTAAGCCGTGCCCAAATTAATTCATGGAAAGAGCTGGCACAGACCTTTATGAAATAATATGGTCATGTGATAGATATGGCCTCTGACAGAATCACTCTGCAAAATATGGAGAAAAGGCCAAGTGAGAGCTTCAAACAATACACTTAGATATGGAGGGACGTTACCACACAAGTACACTCACCACTTCTAGAGAATGAAACGACCATGCTTTTCATCAACACTCTTAAAGCCCCATTTATTAACCATATGTTGGGAAGCACTACCTTTAGCTTTTCAGATATAGTAATGTCCGACGAGATGATTGAAAACGCGGTAAGGAGTGGGAAGATTGATGTAGGAGAAAGCGCCAAAAGATTAACCTCGAGGAGCAAGAAAAGTGAAGTGAATAACTCGAACGCGTATAACAAGGGTTATTCAAAACCAATCACTGTAGGCCAGCCGAGGACCGTAACCACCAGTTATCAAGGCCCTTTAAGGTAGGAATCTAACTTGAGGCCGAGCTAAAAAAAACTCCACTTCACACTCATCTCGATGACATATAGAGAGCTGTATCAGAATCTGTTTGATGCGTATATGGTATCTCCGTTCTACTCGGAACTCGTGCAACCTCCGTTTCTAAAATAGTATGATGTGAATGCCAATGCGAATACCACACAGGAATAATAGGGCACTCAATTGAAAACCGCACTACATTTAAAAAGTTAGTTGAAAGATTCATCAAAATGGGCATTGTAAAGTTTGACGATTTATCAGGACCTAATGTGGCAGAAAATTTTTTACACAGTCATCCAAACCCAGGAGCAAACGCGATAATTGAGAATAGAGGAAAGAGAACCAAAACCAATGTGGCAGAAGTAAAACCCCCCATTGAAATGGGTTTTGAAACAAATGATAGGCATGGGGTCAATCATTTAGAATTCAGAGGAGATACCAAAAAAGATGAGGAGCTACTGTGAGTTCCACGCTGAAGAAGGCCATGAAATCCAAGAGTGCGTTAAATTCAAAGCTTTAGTGCAAAGCCTAATGGATAATAAAGAGTTGAATTATTTGAAGAAGCCAAAGGCCCTAAAGGAATGTTGGGGAATTTGAATATCAACACCGTACCCGAAAAGGAACCGGGGAAGTGAATTTATTAGGCATTCGCCCTTACATAACTGAGAGTGTTTTGAACAATGGGACTGTGGAGGAGATCCCTATATTTTTTAAAGTCCATTTGGAGTAATATCCAGAACATGCTTATTGCTTTGAGCCTAGGAGCAATAAGAATCCTTTTGTGAAATAGGCTTATGTCCAGCATCTTTATTTCAATAAAATGTATTTTTTCTCACTTTGAGTAGATATTCTTTTATTGTTTCCATTTCATTCATAATCATACCACACAAGTAAATATTCTTAAATTCTTTTGTTCTTCGGATCTTCTTTTGTCCCTATAACAGGTCTTCGATATCAATGATATGAGCAACACTGCTATTGACTCAGAACCTACTTTTGAGCAAGGTATGTGTCCAGAGGAACTTTAAGACTTTAAAGATGACCAAGACTGTAGCCTGTCTCCTGATTTGTTAAGGATGGTAGAACGAGATAAGAAATAGATCTCACTTTACAAAGAATCAGTTGGAGCCTATGGCCTTTCTATATGGGGCATGGATGTCAATGGGTCGATCTTCTAAAGAGTATCGATTTATCTTTGTGTTTGTCAATTATTTCACCAGGTGGACAGAAGCTACTTCATATGCCGATGTCACAAAGTCGACAGTCAGCAAATTCTATATCGGTATGGAATGCCAAAAAGGATCATATTTGACAATGCACTAAATTTAAACGACAACACGATATCAGAAGTTAACAGTCAGTTCAAGATCAAGCACCACATCGCCTGAAGATGAACGAGGCAGTGGAAACAATCAATAAGAAAAATACGAAGATTGTGGGGGAAAATGATAGAGACTCATAAAAATTGACTTGAGAAATTACCATTTATGCTTATCGAACATCTGTTAGGACCCTAACCAGGGCAATGCCTTTCTCATTGATTTATGGGGCAATTTTGCCCATTGAAGTCGAGATTTCTTCTCTTCGAGTTTTGTCAGAGATGAAGTTGGTTGAAGCAGAATAGATCCAATTTCAATATGATCAATTGAACCTGATTGAAGAAAAGAGGTTGAAAGCTATCCGTCATGATCAAATGTACCAAAATAATACGAGATTGTGACGAAAATGTTCGTCTGAAAGAATTCTATGAGAGAGACCTAGTTTTGAAAAGGATCATTCTCATACAAAGGAATTTCAAAGAGAAATAGATACTAAATTGGGAAGGACCTTATGTGGTAAAGAAAGGTCTTCTCTAGAGGAGCATTGATATTGACTAAGATGGATGACACCTAATCCTGTGAATTCTGATTCAATTAAGAAATATTTCACGTTAAAAAAAAAAAGGAGAGGCCTAGGCAAAAACCCGAAAAGGGCGCTTTGAAATCAAAGGGGTTTTGAGTTGAAAACTCAGGAATGACCAATTCAAAATTTTGACCGAAGGTGGGGCATGCGCTAGTCTTCCTATGCCTGAATTAACAAAGAAGAGGGATGCTACATCTTAGGGCATCAACAAAGTACTCTAGGTTTCTGAACACATATCAAGTTCAAAGGATCCTCAAGAAGTTTTGTCCAGAAAAGTTCATGCTCAGATATCTAGGGCACCTATTTTTCATCTTATTCATTTTGAATTTGAGCACAATTTGCTATCTTGATTATTTCATTTTCGAGCTTTACTCCCAAAAAATTTCATCTTGTCCATTGTGATAATCTTTTTCAAGCATTTTTCATTGAAATAATGATTATTGGACTAATAATATTCAAGCAAAAGGAATTTTGCATATTATTTTGAAAACTTCCAAATAGTACGAGGCCCTGAAACAGGACCATTAGTCAGAACTGACCAAATTTATGAGGGAAAGAATAGCCCAAATTGTGATTATTTCTTCGGGTTTTCTGTCAGAGATACCAGTTGAAGAAGAAGACAGAGTAATACATCAATGATAGAGCTTTGATGAACAATGCACAATGATAGCCCAAATATTAAAAAGGGATCATTCTCATGACATTCTGCATTCATGCAAATATCATACATATATAGTTGAAGGCATTTGATTCATTTCAATTATAACTTCCTAATCATTTACCACAAAGATAGGCCCATGAGATGAATTTTACAGGTCATGTTACCTAGAAAGTGATGTAACAGATCAATGAAGTTATAAATCCTATACCCCTAAAATTGCAGTGGAATGGATTAAAATTATCTTGGCAAATCTTATCTCCCTGTAGTTGCAATAGAACAGATTGAAGCCACAAACCTTATCTTCCTGAAGTTGCAGTGGAGCAGGTTGAAGTTACAAGTCTTATCTCCCTAAAGTTGCAGTGGAGCAAACTGAAGATGGCGAATCTTATCTCCCTGAAGATATAGTGGAGCAGATTGAAGTCACTAATCTCATACACCTGAAATTGCAATGGGATGGATTGAAGTTATCATGGCGAACCTTATCTCCCTAAAGTTACAGTGGAGCAGGTTGAAGATACAAGTCTTATCTCCTTGAAGTTGTACTGGAGCAGACTGAAGATAGCGAATCTTATTTCCCTGAAGTTGCAGTGGAACAGATTAAAGCTACAAATTATGACAAGTCTTATCTCCCTGAAATTGCAGTGGAGCAGACTAAAACCACAAATCTCATCCCCCTGAAGTTGCAGTGGAGCAGATAGAAACAATAAGTCTTATACGTTGGTTGGATTGAATCTATCGTAGCAAGTCTTATTTCTCTAAAGTTGTAGTGGAATAGACTAAAGTTGCAAGCTACTGATCTTATTTCCTTAAAGTTGCAGTGGAGCAGACTGAAGCAATAGTTCCTGTACCCCTGAAGTTGCAGTGGGTTAGAACAAGGCTACTTAAAGGAAAGAAGCACCATTGAAGTCGAGGTTCGGTAAGACTAGACAAAATTGACCCTTCTTAATGTCTTTATTATATTCTCGTTACACGACAACGGGCAAAGAGGGGCAGCTGTAGAAGCCCAATTTTGTGTGGGCCCCAAACACAAAAACAAACCAAAAATAAAAAAAATCCATTAAATCCAAAGTCCAGTTACAAGCCCGAATTTAAAAAAAGCCCAAAATTACTAAACCCTAACCCAAAAGTTACCAGCCCATAACATAAACTAGCAAGAAACCCTAGCCCCCTTAAGCCATCAGTGTCGCAGCCCACCACGCACGCCATTACCCACGTCCTCCATCACCTCACGACCTTCACACCCACGTTTACCATACTTGTAGCAAACATAAATAGCAAGAACAGTTGTAAATTTGGCTATATAAAGCCACAAATAGATTTGTAAAAGGTTCGGATTTTTTATATACAACAAAAACAAATTCAAACAAAAAAATAAGAAATACGAAATCAATACCAAAATATACAAACACAAGCCTTCGAGTATCGCAAATAAAAACCAAATAGTTCAAAAGCAAGGCATTCGAGTTAAGGTTGCTGCCTTTTTATTTTTCTTTCTATTTTTTTTCTTTTTCCTTTCGAAACTGTTTATATACTTACATCACTTTATTTTTCCTTTTTTTTTTCAAAACTATCTATATATAAACATATATTAAAAAGATTTTAAAAGAAGAAAAAACTCACCTTTTTTTTTACCTCACCGAAAAAAGGCTGACTTTGGGCCTCCCCGCCGCCATCCAATGCCGACGAGTGACAGCCGGCGCAGCGGCGACTGGCCGAATTCTGGCCGACCCATGGGCTCTACAGGGAGAGCAAAAGGAAAAGGGGATTTTGTTTTTTGGAAATGAGAAAGAATGATTTTTAAAAAAAAACTTTTGGCTTATATAGTGTTTTAAAAACGACGTCGTTTTAGCCTCTGACCTATGACCCGACCCGTTGGTACTCAGGATCCGCGTGTTTTTTAACGGCAGGACTAATTGCACTTTTACCCCTTCCCCTTTTTTATTATTTTGCAATTAAACTTTTTATTTTTTTTATTTTGCCTCCTACAACTTATTTCGATTTCCAATTTAGTCTCCCTGGTGCTGCGCGTTTCTGTTTCAAGGGGATATTTACATACTCAGTCCTTCTGCATTTTTATTTGTTTTAATCTAATTTCTTTTCGTTTTCAATTTATCCCTAGAATTTTATTTTAATTTGAAATGGGTCCCCTTTGAATGGCGCGTTTTGGGAAGGAAGGGATTATTTCTCTATTCGGCCCCTCCATGTTGTTCGTGTGTTTCAAATTGGTCCTCTATCTTTATTTTTGTCTCAGATTTTCCCAAATTACTGTTTTCGGTTCAATTTTAGTCATTTTTTTTTTTGCTATTTTAGCTTTTATTATTAAATTAATTATTTTTAATATTATTATATTTATTATTTATTATTATTGTTACTATTATTCTATGTATTATTATTACTGTTTTTATTATTATCATCATTAGTAACATGTTATTATTTTTATTATTATTATGATATTTCTACTTATATTTATTTACCTAACTTATTTTTTATATATTCATTTTATTATATTGTTTATTTATTTATTTATCCCTTTCTATAATTTTTAAATTTTTTTCCCATTATATTATTATTAATATTACTATCATTATTATTAATATTATTTTTTTCAACAGTTTACATAATAGTTATTTTCTTTATTTGATTACTATAAGTTATTTTAAATTTTAAATTTCTTAGTTTACTTATTATTTTCTTTTATGGTTAATTTATTTATTTTATTCATTCATTCTCGTCCTTCTTACTATCATTCACATCGTTGCATTCATTCTATTATGCATATTAACATTGTAATTTATTGTTACAATTTTCTGCAAATCATGTTACATTTCACTCGATGCATTGAAAATTTTGTTTCTAAAATAAGCATTATTTCGTATTTCGGGATTCAAAAGGTCGTACTCTAACTTAAGGGATTTCGATTTTCTCATTAAATCCGAATAAACGAACATTTTTAAAATGCGAATTTTAAATAATCTCGAGAATTAAAAAGAAATTGTATTCTAACTTAAGGAATATGATTTCTTTCTAAAAACTGAGATAATTGAATGTCTCTTTCCAAAAATAAATCTTTTCAGTGTTTATTCTCGTTTTTGGGGATTTAAGGCATCGTGTCTTAACTTACAGGACGTGATCCTTTCCCTCTATTAGCGCGAAATACGTCATCTCCTCAAATTTTTCGATTAAACAATATTTTAATAAAGGATCGTATTTTTTAAAATCTCTTCAAATTTTTAATTTTCGACACTAAGACAACTAATTAATCAAATTAGGTACCAATTTTGGGCGTTACGAGGGTGCTAATCCTTTCTCATGCATAACCGACTCCTGAACCCGTTTTTCTGAACTTCATAGACCAAAATTATTTTTTAAAATAAATCAAATCGTTCATTTAAAACCACCACTTTTCGAGGTGATCCGATCACACCTCATCAAAAAAGGATTGGTGGTGACTCTCGTTTTGTCGTTTTTCATTTTCAAAAATTGAAGTCGACCTCGTTTTCAAAAAAATAGTTTTGACATTCTCAATAGATTCTAAGTCTACTAACTCAGCAAATAACTCAACTGGTTGGGGGTTCTCACTCCCAGTCGACCATCATATTTCCATCATAGTGCCCAAGTCATTATCATCTAACAGTTGTATCTAACAAAATTTTAACGAATCTATAGAGATTGGAAACTTGTAAAATAATCTGGACGTCACCCTTCTACAACGGATAACTATTTTCGCACTGATCCTTTTCATTTTTGCCAGCTTCACATTATTTTTGAATTGCAACCCTACTATTTGACAACCTTGAAATACACAACCAACATCATCTTCTACAATTTCACCATAAAAAAGAACGTATACAAAAAACACATCGTTATTCATCTTCAACAGAATTTTTGAACTCTCCTACTAAATACAACAATTTCACCATTCTATATATGTTAGAGAACCAAATGGTGGAGCCATAAAGAATGGCTCCACCAAAATAAAATATCAAACTTTAAATTTTTATATTAAAAAAATACATTTTAAAAAAAATTACACTTGTAATAGAGTGGTGGAGCCATTTAATAAAATATTACTTCTTTAAATTTTAAATATAATTAAAAAAAATGTATAAATAAACAAATCTTATAAAACATTTAAAATATTATAAAACAAATAATAAACAAATAATAAATGAATTAAAAAAACATATGAATAAACAACTATTATAAAACATTTAAAATATTATAAAACAAATAATAAATCATTTTTAAAAAAATAATAAACAAATAAAAAAACAAATTAAAAAAAGAGAAAAAGGACTAAAGGTCGCTAAGGCGTTGAAATCTGGTGTCGTCAAATTATTTGGCTTTCCCAAAAAAGGAAAATTTGTTTAAAGCCCCCTCCATTTTTTAAAAAATCGTAGTATTTTCCTAATATTTATATAGGTGGCACCATTCTACATGGCACCACCAAAAGATATATTTTTTATCCCGATTGCTGACATGACATGTTAGTGGCGCCAAACACTTTAACTCTACCAACTTTTACGGTAGATTCTAAATTATTTACATATTTTATCAATGTAATAGGACAATTTTGGCCTGGGCTTAGCCGACCCAAATGAAACAAAACATAAAATGGAAAAAGCAATCCAAAGTCTAAAGTCCAGTCCCAAAATTATAGATATACCTTGGGCCCACTCCCTATACTAGCCCAATTTACAAATCAGACCCAAAAATTAAACCAAATACTACCCGTGGCCCAAATATACCCAAAGCAATTTAACCCAAACCCAAATGCAAAAGTACAGCCCAAATGGCCCAATGCATAAACTTTTCAGAAACCCTAAGGTTTCCGAAAACCTTTGCACCGTAGCCTCCATACACAGGCCTCAGCACGCGCCGCCATCAGCGTGTGCATCACGCCCCTTTTTCGTCGTTAACCTTAAAAAAAGGAAAGAAAGACAGTCAATAATCAGTAGCAGATTATATAGCGAAATCAGAATCTTTGTAATTATTAGTTTTCGATTTATTTTGACTATAAAAGAAAATCGAATGTAATAAAAAAAGGGGACGAATACAAAAATCAGAGAAAACAGAGGTGATTTCAGATCATTTTATTACGCTCAGTGTTTTTTATTTCATTTTCTTTCTTTCGATACATGCAAATAGAATACAACCAAAAGATCAACAGCTTTCAAATCAAAAATCACAAGTCGTATTTAAATTTTTTTGTTCCTTTTGAAGTTTTTTTTTCATGCAAAATACTACTAAAAATAAACAAAAAGAGTTTACCTATCGATTTGTGCTGAAAAACAGAGTTTTTGACCTCTGGCCGTCGTATATGGCAGCATTGATGGTGGCGCGTGAGGCTTGTGCAATGGTAGCCATCGGTCCAGTGACCGGACTTAGATGAGGGCTGGAGAGAATTTAAAGTTTTTTGAAATTTTTTTTTAAAATAGGATATGTCAAATGATCTTTCTTTATAACTTTGGTTTTTATATCTGATCAAAACGGCGCCATTTCGCATAGGGATTTTTAGTGCCAAAACGACATTTTTTTTCAGGCAAAAGATCTGCGTGTTGACCCGACCCGGGGAGGATCCGCGCGTTTTTAATAAAAGGGCTATTTACTCCATAGGCCCTTCCACATTATTATTTCTTTGCAATCTCATCCTGTTTGTATTTTCCTTTTATTTTTAATTTGGCCCCGAAATTTGGTTTCCGTTTTGATCTGGTCCTAGTGCCATCTAAATGCGGATATTGGAACGGTGCCGTTTTGGTGATAGGGCATAATTGCCCAATTGATCCCTCTATTGTGGCGCACGTTTTGATTTGATCCTTATGCGCCTTTTCTGTTTTTTTCCCCATTTAATTTCATTTTTACTTTGATTTGGTCCCCGATTATTTATATTTTAGATTTAGATTTTATTTTTATTACTTATTTATTTATAGTAATAAATTATATAATGCTTATTTTAAATTTTTTGTTTTTTTAAATAGTTTTATCACATATCGTTTTATCTATTATATATTAATTATACATATATTATCAGAGGTTAATCATTTTAAGTGTTGATTTAAAATTTATTTGTCCTATATTTTTAATTTGTTTTACTATTTATATAAAGTTTTTCAATATTATTTATTTTAAATATATGTTATTGACTTTATTCTATTATATATGTATATACATTATCTATTTTAAAATTTTATCATATTGTTCTTTTTATTTGTTTTGTTGTATATTCTTTTCTTATTTTATTGTATTTTTTTTTTTCGATTTCTTTTGTATAAGGTTATATCTTTATTCCTTAGTTTTTATTTCATTACTATTTACTTCATGTTTTTCATTTATTCATTTTTTTAGATTTAGATTTTGTTAAATTATCACTTTTATTATTATTTTTATGTTAGCCATAGCATTGTCATTACGTTATTGGTATTATTAGCTATGTTATTATACTTTCTTTTATTTGTATAGGCATTGATAGTAGCATGTTGTATAATTTTCGTAAATTGTTTCTAGTATTCATGTTTTGTAATATTGTAATAAAAATATTCACAAATTATCATGTTAAATAAAAACATTACTACGTTTTAATCAAAAGTTTTTTAAATAACGCAATATTTTGTGTTTGTAAATTCAGGAAATAGTGCCCTAACGTGCTGAGTTTCAATTTTCCGTTTGACCAAATAACTAAATATCTTTTTTTTTAAGTTTTTATTTAAAGGCATGAGTTTTGAAAATCATGAGATGATTTTGGTTTTGAAGGTTTAAAATGTCATGTCCTAACGTGCTGGATGTGATATTTTATTCTTTCGGAACAAGAGAATCTTAAATTCCAATTTGGATTGTTCAAAACTTTTTAAAAGGATTGTATTTTAAAATCTTTTCAAATTTTCGACATTAGGACATTAATTGATCAATAGGTACCAATTTTGGGCGTTGTGAGGGTGTTAATCCTTCCTCGAACGTAACTGACTCCTGAACCCGTTTTCTATAATTTCGTAGGCCAAAATCAATATTTTTAATAAATCAAAATGTTTTATAAGGTGTTCCAATCGCACTTGAACAAAAAAAAATTGGTGGCGACTCCATTTACATTTTAAAAGTCAACCCTGTTTTTTCAAATTTAAAAATGGTTTCAACAGCTTGCCGGCTCCGCTGGGGACCAATAAGAGAGTCAAGCTGTAAAATTGATTATTTTCTATCCTTTTGTCGAAATTTGAAAATCCAAGTTGAAAAATTACTATTCTTTTATTGCATTTCATATGATTGTGTGGTTCGAGTCTTGTAGAATATTTCTACATTGCATTGCATGATCGTTGTGGTTACACCTTTTAAGTGGGAGTAAGAAACTATGCCCTCGTGAGGTTTTCACCTCCGTGCTGGATAGTGGATTGCTTTCGGGATACATCTGTACCTATGTCTTTGTGAGATTTTCATCTTCGTGCAGCCGTATGGAAATGTATTCCCCTGAACTGAGCTCGGAACGTATGAGCTTATAATGGGTGAGGATCGAGGAATCTGCTAGTTTGGATACCTCAACTTTAGAGTTAAACCACATGTAAAAAACCTAAGGGCTCACCCTAGGTAGAACTACTTTAAACCTTAGTAATCACCCAGATAGGTGCTTGTTTATATTATTTGCTTTGAGTTTTATTTTATGGTACTGACTTGTTATGTTTCGTTTTGGTGCATGTCATTTCATATTTAAAAGGTGTCGATTTACGTTCAATTACTAAATTGGAAAGCTGGTTATGGAGAACAAATTTCTTGATAAAGTGGAAGACAATGCAGTTGTCCGTATATGGTCAGAGAAAACGCAATTAGAGAATGGGGATAGTCTAGCCGAGGGGTACACATCAGAATTATGGGACGACACTCGTATCAATGTGACACAAAATAATCTCTAAGAATTAAAAGAGATATGGGACAAGTGGAATGCAGAGACCAAATAGTTGTTTAACTATAGCTATGGGGATTTGTCGTACTTGCTCGACATTAAGGTAGATGAACATATGTTTTGGGCCCTCACCCAATTTTAGAACCCTACGTATAGTTGCTTTACTTTTGGGAAGGATGATTTAGTGCCCACGGTGGAAGAATATACAGCCCTACAGCATTGTCCAAAGATTCAAATGGATAAAGCTTACTCGATGGCCGCTTGTGTTCCAACCTTTTGGAAGAAACTGATAAACATTATAGGGATGAGTGAATAGTGGGTCATAGCCAGGATCAAGCAAAAAGGTGAGTATAAGTGCAATTAGCCAATATCCAGCAAGACATAAGGGACCAAATGCTGGAATCTCAAAGAAATATGATGACTAAAATGTCCCAACTACTGACTGGGATGATGGATAAGGGAAAGGGCCCCGTGACTAATATTGGGGAGGATAATGAGGACTATTCTCCAGGTTTTACCCCAACACATGTACAGACATAGCCTGAGATGTACCCTCGAAGACCATCTATCATGATTAGGCCTCAATAGGGTCAGGCCGGTGCTTCAATACCGATGAACTTCCAAGCTGGCTCAGGTTTTAACCCAAGGAATAACGCAACTAATCTTGTTATCTCCAATTTAGATATAGTAGAGAGAAAATGGACAAGAATGGAACTGCCAAAGCAGTTAGAGGACCGATGCAAATTATTGGAGGAAAAATTCAAGGCCATGGAAAATACTGATAATCATGGTGGAATTGATGCTAAGGATCTAAGGTTGGTTCCGAATTTGGTGCTTTCTACAAGTTCAAAACGCCAGAATTTGAGAAGTATAACAGGACTAGCTGCCCTGAAGCTCACATCACCATGCTCTGCAGACGGATGACTGGATATGTTAATAACAATCAACTGTTGATCCACTACTTCCAAGACAGTTTGGTGGAGGCAGCATCCAAATGGTATAATCAATTAAGCCGTTCTAGGATTCATTCGTGGAAAGACTTAGCGCAGGCATTTATGAAGTAGTATAGTCATGTGACAGACATGACTCCTGATAGGATCACCTTGCAGAACATGGAGAAGAAACCAAATGAAAGTTTCAAGTAGTATGCGCAAAGATGGAAGGAAGTTTCCATACAAGTTCATCCATCACTCTTAGAAAAAGAAACTATGATACTCTTTATCAACACTTTAAAGCCCCCTTTCATCACTCACATGTTGGGAAGTGCTATAAAAAGCTTTTTGGATACTCAAAATCGATTACTGTTAGCAAGCCAAGAGCGGTGACAACTAGTTAAAGTTCGTCAAAGCAAGAATCTGGCGTAAAGTAAAACACCGAGAAGCTCCAATTTACGCTAATCCTAATGACGTATAAGGAGTTATATCAAAGTTTATTTGACGCACACGTGGTATCCCCTGTTTACTTAAAACCATTTTAACCTTTATATCCTAAATAGGACGATACAAATGCTCAATGTGAGTACCATGCGGGGATCACGGGGCATTCAGTAGAAAACTGCACTGTCTTCAAGAAATTAGTTGAAAGACATATTAAAATGGGCATTGTAAAGTTTGATGATACACCTAGTGCGGAAGATCCGCTACCCAATCATGCTGATAATAGGGTAAACATGATAGGTAAGAATATGAGGAGGAGAAACAAGACGAATATCAAGGAAGTGAAGACCCCGTTGAGTGGAATCTGTGGTAAAAAGAGGATTAATGATATCAAATTATAAAGAAAGATGTGAAAAAATAACGAACTACTGTGAGTTCCACAATACATAAGGGCATGAGATCCAGGAATGCATTGAGTTCAGGGTCTTGGTGCAAGGTCTTATGGACAATAAAGAAATAGAGTTTTATGAAGAAGGCCCAGAAGGAGGAAACATATGTATGTTGGAAGAAAAATCAACAACAAATCAAAAAGTCAACTACTCGGTGATCATCATCTCTCGACCAAGAAATAATGAGATCAGAGCACAAATGGTGCCAAAAGTCATAATTTAGAAACCTGTTTCCTTTCCTTATAAGGATAGCAAGAAGGTTCCCTGGAATTACGACTACAATGTGACAATCTCAGGGAAGGAAAATTCAACCGAAACTTTAAAGGAGTACCAAGATGTGGGATCTTACACATGTAGTGGAAGGCGCTACGATTCGGTAAATGTCAAAATACAGCCAGTAAAAGAAAAGACCTTGGCGGTTGAGCAAGAGAAAAGAAAAGTAATTAGACCTAAGTAGCCTATCAATGAGCCGGTAAAGGAAGAGGAGGCTAAAGAATTTTTTAAAATTCTTAAAGCACAGTGACTACAACGTTGTAGAACAGTTGTGCAAACAACCAGCTTGCATATCAGTGCTAGCATTACTTTTAAGCTCAGAAATACATCGTGATGCATTGATGAAGGTACTGAATGAAACTTATGTCACTAATGATATATCTGTCAACAAGCTTGACCGTCTGGTTAGTAATATAAGCACCGATAATTTTATCTACTTTAATGATGACAAAATTCTACCTGGGGGTATGGGGTCGACCAAGGCTCTGCACATCACTACCCGCTGCAAAGGATATACTCTGCCAAGTGTGTTAATTAATAATGGATCAGCTTTGAATGTCTTACCATTGTCTACGCTAAATAGATTGCCTGTAGATAGCTCCCACATGAAAATATGCCAGAACATAGTAAGGGCATTCAATGACACTGAGAGAATAGTAATGGGAAGAATCGACATACCTTTGTTGATTGGACTAAACACATACGAAGTAGATTTTCTAGTAATGGATATTAAGCCCTCTTACAATTGCTTGTTAGGGAGACCTTGGATACATTCAGTGGGGGCAGTGCCCTCATCACTGCACCAAAAACTAAAATTGGTAACAGAAGGTCGGCTAGTAACCATAAATGCAAAGGAGGATATCATTGCGACTATAACCAATGATGCGCCATATTTAAAGGCGAATGAGGAAGAAATCAAATGTTCCTTTTAATCTTTGGAATTTATGAACGTGACATTCATTACGGAAGAGAGTGAGGTTCCAGTGTCTAAGATATCTAAGACCACGAGAATGGGCTTGCAAATGACGGTTGGGAAAGGCGCCTTACCGGGAAAAGAATTTGAGAGACATCTCCAAGGAATGATTAAGGTTTCGATGCTGAAAGATAAAAGAGTCCGTTTCGGTTTGGGATTCAGGCTAGACGCGAGACAAAGGAAGAAAGAGATGGAAAAGAAGTAGGACAGAAGGAGAGTACGGCTGAGTGGGGAAGAGATCAAGTGGGAATTGATGACATTCCCTCACATATCCAGAACTTTTGTATTAGGAGGGTTAATTCACCCTGAGCAAGGACTACTGAGAAAAGGAACCACGAAAGAAATGTTGGAAAACTTTCACATCAATGCCATATTCGAGGAAAGAACTGAGAGAAAAACTTATTGGGCATTTGTCCTTAGGAACCAGGACGCATTCTGAACAACTGGACTGCAGAGTAAATTCCTGTAGTTTTTAGAGCTTATACAGAGTAATGTGCATAACCCACTTGTTGCTTTAAAGCCTAGAAGTAATAAGAATTCATTTGTGAAATAGGCTCATGTTCAGACATATTTATTTTAATGAAATACATCTTTGTTATCATTTAGAGCAGATATTCTTTCATTTTTTTCATACAAATTTTCTTTCGATCTTCAAATTTCCTTCCAAATCATTTCATTCATATCATGTGAATAGTTATTCTTAAATTTATTAGTTCATTGTAAATTCTTTTGTGCCCACAACAAGTCCCTAAATATCAATGACATGAACGACAATGCTATAGACTCAGAATTGCCTTTTGGGCGAGACGTGTTTAGAGGGATCTCAGGATTTTGAAGGTGACAGAGACTGTGACTTATCTCCGAACTTGTTAAGGATGGTAGAACAAGAAGAGAAACAAATTCTACCTCATAAAGAGACAGTGGAGATCATGACCTTGGAAGCAGGAAAAGTAGTTAAAATTGAAACGTTCATAACTGAAGAAACAAAGCGAGATCTCATTGAGTTACTGCGAGAATTTAAAGATGTCTTTACATGGTCATACCAAGATATGCTTGGGTTAAGCACTGATATTGTAGTACACTGCCTTCCCATAAAAGAAGAATGCAAGCCAGTTCAGCAGAAGCTACGAAGGATGAGACCTGATATTATGCTAAAAATAAAAGAGAAAGTTAAAAAGCAGTTTGATGCCGGTTTTCAACAGGTGGTTAAATACTCAGAATGGGTAGCCAATATTGTCCCTGTCTCTAAGAAGGACGGAAAGGTATGGGTGTGTGTAGATTATAGGGACTTAAATAGGGCTAGCCCAAAGGACAACTTCCCCTTACCTCATATCGATACTTTAGTAGATAATACGGTAGGCTACTCATTGTTTTCTTTCATGGATAGCTTTTCTAGATGTAATCAGATAAAGATGCACTCTGAAGACATGGAAAAAACCACTTTCATAACCTTATGGGGGACATTTTGTTATAAGGTGATGCCGTTCGGGCTAAAAAATGCAGGAGCAACATATCAAAAGGCCATAGTGACCTTGTTCCATGACATGATGCACAAATAAATTGAAGTGTATGTCGATGATATGATCGCCAAATCCCGAACAGAGAAAAAACACATCTAGGTTTTGAAGAAGTTGTTCTTGAGATTGAGAAAATTTTAACTAAAGCTCAATCCAGCAAATTGTACCTTTGGAGCTAGGTCGGGGAAACTACTGGGCTTCATAGTCAGTGAAAGGGGAATTGAGGTGGACTCATACAAAGTTAGAGCTATACAAGAATTGCCTCCTCCACGCACTCAAAAAGAAGTTCGAGGTTTTCTTGAAAGGCTGAATTATATTGCTCAGTTTATTTCACAATTAACTGATAAGCATGATCCCATATTTCGTCTTCTTAAGAAATACAACTAAGGTATATAGGATGATGAATGCCAGAATGTTTTTGACAAGATTAAATGATATTTATCAAACGCCCCAGTACTGTCTTCACCAAATCCAAATAAGCCATTAATACTGTATTTAACAATGTTTAATAATTCCACGGGATGTCTACTTGGGCAGCATGATGAGTCAGGAAGAAGAGGAAATGTGATATATTACCTCAGTAAGAAGTTCACTGAGTGTGAAATGAGATATTCGCCAATTGAAAAGTTGTGATGCGCCTTGATTTGGACAACTCAGAGATTGAGACAATATATGCTATATCATACAGCTTGGCTAATATCAAAATTAGACCAGTTAAAATATATGATGGAGTCAATTGCTTTAAATGAGAGGATAGCCAGATGGCAAATGCTGCTTTTTGAATTTGACATAGTCTATGTGAACTAGAAAGTTGTGAAAGGGAATGCAATAACGGCTTTTCTGGCCAGTAGGGCCGTAGAAGATTATAAGCCTTTGAACTTTGATTTTCCTAATGAAGAGCTGATGTATGTGGCAACCACTGAAGGAGATGCTACAAAAGACCATATTTGGCAATTGAATTTTGACGGAGTATCAAATGCCGTAGGTAATGGAATTGGGGCAGTCTTGGTATCCCCAAACAGAGATCATTATCCATTCACATATAAATTGGATTTTGATTGCACAAATAACATGGCAGAATATAGAGTATGTATTATGGGAATCCGTGCAGCCATAGAGCGTAAAATCAGAGCGTTAGAAGTATATGGAGATTCCGCATTAGTGATTTACCAGCTTAAAGGGGAATGGAAGACAAGAGACCCCAAATTGATCAATTATTGAAGGGTGGTTCTTGGGATAATTGAGGAGTTTGATGACATCACTTTTAATTACCTCCCGCGAGACGAAAACCAGATAGCGGATGCCTTGATTACTTTAGCTGCCATGATCAAAGTAAACAAACAGGAGGATGTAAGGTCCATTCAGATGAGTATTTATGAGGTTCCAGCCCATGGTTACAACATGAAATAAGAAGAAAGGGATGACTACCCTTAGTACCATGATATATTGCGATATCTAAGGAATCATGGGTGCCCTGACCAGGCAACTGAGAATGACAAAAGGACGTTAAGAAGATTATCATGTGACTATGTTTTAAATGAGGATATCCTGTACAAAAGAAGAAAGGATCAGGTACTATTGAGATGTGTGGACGCCGTCGAAGCTAGAAAGATTTTAAAAGAAGTCCATGAGGGCGTTTGTGGAACACGTGCTAATGGTTTTACAATAGATAGACAAATTATGAGATTTGGATATTATTGGTCCACCATGGAGGGGGATTGTGTCAATTATGCCAAGAAATATCATAAATGCCAAATTTATGGAGATAAAATTCATGTACCTCCTTCACATTTGCATGTTATGACGTCCCCATGGCCTTTTTCCATGTGGGGCATGGATGTCATTGGGCTGATCTCACCGAAAGCTTCGAATGGGCATCGATTCATCTTTGTGTTTATTGCCTACTTCACCAGGTGGATAGAGGCTGCTTCATATGCTAGCGTTACTAAGTCAGCAATGAGTAGATACCTAAAGAAGGAAATCATATGTCGATATGAAATGCCTGAGAGGATCATATCAGACAATGCACTAAACTTGAACAACAGCACGATAGTGGAAGTCTGCAGTCAGTTCAAGATCAAACACCAAAACTCGTCTCCGTATCGCCAAAAAATAAATGGTGCAGTGGAAGCAGCCAATAAAAACATTAAGAAGATAGTGGGGAAAATGACTGAGACTTATAAAGATTGGTATGAGAAATTATCATTTGCTCTCTATGCCTATCAAATGTCTATCAGAACTTCCACCGGGGCAACTCCATTCTTATTGGTTT
Organism: Gossypium stocksii; assembly: GCA_020496765.1. Lineage (NCBI taxonomy): Eukaryota > Viridiplantae > Streptophyta > Magnoliopsida > Malvales > Malvaceae > Gossypium > Gossypium stocksii. The sequence continues at coordinate 93,227,437 of CM035626.1, read as the reverse complement.
ACGGAATGGAGACAATTTTACCCATTGAAGTAGAGATACCTTCCTTTTGAGTTTTGGCAGAGATAAAGTTAGATGAAGCAGAATGGATTCAGTCTCGATATGATTAGTTGAACTTGATTGAAGAAAAAAGGCTAAGGGCTATTCGTCATGGTCAGATGTACCTAAAATGAATGATGCGAGCTTATGATAAGAAGGTTCGCCCAAGAGAATTTCACGAGGGGGACCTGATATTAAAAAAGATCCTTCTCATACAAAATGATTTCATAGGAAAATGGATGCCAAACTGGGAAGGACCATATGTGGTAAAGAAGGCTTTCTCTAGAGGAGCATTGATTTTGATCGAAATAGATGGGAAAAGCTTACCCAATCTTGTGAATTCAGATTCAGTCAAAAAGTATTTTGCTTAAAAAGGGGAAGAGGCCAAGGTGGAAACCCGTAAAGGGCGCTTTGAGACTTCTAAAAAAAAGGGAGAGGCCAAGGTGAAAACCCGCAAAGGGCGCCTTGATACCAAAAGGGTTTTAAGTTGAAAACCCGAAAAGGGCAACTCAAATCTTGATCGAAGATAGGGCATGCAGTGGTCTTGCTATACCTTAATTAACAAGGAAGAAAGTATGTTACATATTAAGGTATCAACAAAGTACTTTAGATCTCCACATGTTAAGCTTAAAGTAGTCTTCAAGGAGTTCGTAAAAATAAGCTCAAGCTGCGATATCTAGGGCACCTAGTCTTTATCCTATTCATATTGAATTTACTATCTTTGGATTCTTTTTTTCCTTTCAAAGATGTATTCCCAATTTATTTCTTTTTATTTTTTGCTAATTTATTCATTTTGAGCTATGCTCTAAATCAATTTATTTCTTGTCCATTGTTATGATCATTCTCAAGCATGTTACATTGAAATAACGATTAATTGACTAATAATTCTTTCATAAAAGAAGTTCTGTATATTACTCTGGAAATTTCTAAATAATACAAGAACCTAAAACATGACTATTGTTTGGAACTCACCAAGCGCAAGGGTTGGAAATGTTTGAGAAAAAAGAGACTAAATTGAGACTATTTCTCTGAATTTTCTGACAAGATACCATGTCGGTGATAAAATTTCAAATGAACAAACAAGCAATGTCCACCGATCATTAAGAAGGGATTAGTCTCGAAGAAGAAAATTCTACATTCATGCATACAAATCTGGTTATGACACCCAGACAATGGTGTAACAGACCAAATTTATGGAAGAAGAATACAAATCCTATACCTCTGAGTTGTGGCAGGATGGATGGAAGAAACCAAATTTTATCCCCCTGAAGTTACAGTGGGGCAAACTAGTTGAGCAAAATTTGATTGTTTTTTTTAAGTTTTCTGTCGAAAATACCAGCTAGACAAGATGGTAGTATAATACATTAGTGATAAAGCCCTGATGAACAACGAGTGATGACACCTTAGGCATTAAAAAATGGGATAATCTCATGACATTTTACATTCATAAAACATCTAGTTAGGAGCATTTGATTCATTTCGATCGTAGCATTCTAGTCATTTTGACATAAGCATAGGTACATGAAACCGATTTTACAAATCATGTCCTTAGAGGATGGTATAGCAACATCGTTGAATTCACAGATCTTATCTCCCTAAGCAGTAGTGGAGCAGATCAAAGACGGCGAATCTTATCTTTCCGAGGTAGTAGGGAAGTAGATTTAAACTACTAGCCTTATCTCCCTAAGCAGCAGTAGAGCAGGCTGAAGATTGTAGATCTTATCTCCCTAAGCAGTAGTGGAGCAGATCGAAGATGGCGAATCTTATCTTCCCGAGGTAGTAGGGAAGCAAATTTAAACCACTAGCTTTATCTCTCTGAGCAGCAGTGGAGCAGGCTGAAGATTGTAGATCTTATCTCCCTAAGTAGTAGTGGAACAGATCGAAGACGGCAAATCTTATCTTCCCAAGGTAGTAGGGAAATAGATTTAAACCAAGTCTTTTCTCTTTGAAGTTCCAGTAGAGTAGATCGAAGCTAAAAATCTCTTCTCCCTGGAATTATATTAGAGTATAACGAAGCGACAATTCCTATGCCTCTAAAGATGTAGTGGGATGGAATGAGGCTACTTGAAGAAAAGGAACATTAAGAGTCAAGATTAGGTAAGGCCAGGCAAACTTGGCCCTTTTAAGGTCTTTGCTCTATTCTCGTTACACGACAATGAGCAAAGAGGGGCAGCTGTAATAGGGCAATTTTGGCCTGGGCTTAGCCGACCTAAATGAAACAAAACATAAAATAGAAAAACCAATCCAAAGTCTAAAGTCTAGTCCCAATTTAAAATTACATATATACCTTGGGCCCACTTCCCATACCAGCCCAATTTACAAATTAGACCCAAAAATTAAACCAAATACTACCCGTGGCCTAATTACACCCAAAGCAATTTAACCCAAACCCAAATGCAAAATTACAGCCCAAATGGCCTAATGCTTAAACTTTTCAGAAACCCTAAGGTTTCCGAAAACCTTTGCGCCGCAGCCTCCATACACGAGTCTCAGCACGTGCCACCATCAGAGCGCGAATCGCTCCCCTTTTTCGACGTTGACCTTCAAAAAAGGAAAGAAAGAAAGTAAATAATCTGTAGCAGATTATATAGCGGAATCAGAATCTTTATAATTATTAGTTTTCGATTTATTTTGACTATAAAAGAAAATTAAATGTAATAAAAAAAAGGGGGGCAAATACAAAAATTAGAGAAAATAGAGGTGATTTCCGATTGTTTTATTGCGCTCAGTGTTTTTTATTTCATTTTCTTTGTTTCGATACATGTAAATAGAATACAACCAAAAGATCAATAGCTTTCAAATAAAAAAATCACAAATCATATTTAAATTTTTTTTGTTCCTTTTGAAGTTTTTTTTTTCATGCAAAATACTACTAAAAATAAACAAAAAAGAGTTTACCTATTGATTTGCGCTGAAAAACGGAGTTTTTGACCCTCCGGCCGTCGTATATGGTGGCGTTGATGGTGGCGCATGAGGCGCGTGCGATAGTAGCCATTAGTCTGGTGACCGGACTTAGATGAGAGCTGGAGAGAATTTAAAGTTTTTTGAAAATTTTTTTTAAAAATAGGATATGTCAAATGATTTTTCTTTATAACTTTGGTTTTTATAGCTGATCAAAATGGCGCCGTTTCGCATAGGGATTTTTAGTGCCAAAACGACGTCGTTTTAAGGCAAAAGATCTGCGCGTTAACCCGACTTGGGGAGGATCCACACGTTTTTAATAAAAGGGCTATTTGCTCTATATGCCCTTCCGCATTATTATTTCTTTGCAATCTCATCCTGTTTGTATTTTCCTTTTATTTTTAATTTGGCCTCGAAATTTGGTTTCTGTTTTGATCTGGTCCTAGTGCCATCTAAATGTGGATATTGGAATGGGGCCGTTTTGGTGATAGGGCATAATTGCCCAATTGATCCCTCTATTGTGGCGCGTGTTTTGATTTAATCCTTATGCGCCTTTTCTATTTTTTCCCCTTTTGATTTCATTTTTATTTTGATTTGGTCCCCGATTATTTATATTTTAGATTTGGATTTTATTTTTATTACTTATTTATTTATCACAATAAATTATATAATGCTTATTTTAAATTTTTTTTAAATAATTTTATCACATATCATTTTATCTATTATGTATTAATTATACATATATTATTAGAGTTTAATCATTTTAAGTGTTGATTTAAAATTTATTTATCCTATATTTTTAATTTGTTTTACTATTTATATAAAGTTTTTCAATATTATTTATTTTAAATATATGTCATTGACTTTATTCTATTATATATGTATATACATTATCTATTTAAAATTTTATCATATTGTTCTTTTTATTTGTTTTGTTGTATATTCTTTTCTTATTTTATTGTATATTTTTTTTCGATTTCTTTTGTATAAGGTTATATCTTTATTCCTTAGTTTTTATTTCATTACTATTTACTTCATGTTTTTCATTTATTCATTTTTTTAAATTTAGGTTTTGTTAAATTATCACTTTTATTATTATTTTTATGTTAGCCATAGCATTGTCATTACGTTATTGGTATTATTAGCTATGTTATTATACTTTCTTTTATTTGTATAGGCATTGATAGTAGCATGTTGTATAATTTTCGTAAATTGTTTCTAGTATTCGTGTTTTGTAATATTGTAATAAAAATATTTAAAAATTATCATTTTAAATAAAAACATTACTACATTTTAATCAAAAAAATTTTAAATAAGACAATATTTTGTGTTTGGAAATTCGGGAAATAGTGCCCTAACGTGCTAGGTTTCGATTTTCCGTTTGACCAAATAACTAAATATCTTTTTTTTAAAGTTTTTTTAAAGGCATGAGTCTTGAAAATCATGAGATGATTTTAGTTTCGAGGGTTTAAAATGTCGTGTCCTAACATGCTAGATGTGATATTTTATTCTTTTGAAACAAGAGAATCTTAAATTCCAATTCGGATTGTTCAAACCTTTTTTAAAAGGATTGTATTTTAAAATCTTTTCAAATTTTCGACATTAGGACATTAATTAATCAATAGGTACCAATTTTGGATATTGCGAGGGTGTTAATCTTTCCTCGAACGTAACCGACTCTCGAACCTATTTTCTATATTTTATGGGCCAAAATCAATATTTTTAATAAGTCAAAATGTTTTATAAGGTGTTCTAATCACACCTAAATCTATAAAAAAATTGTTTCAACAATAAAAAATAAATTATTTAGTTAATTAATTAATTTTTTAGGATAGTTTTATAAAAAAACACCAAATCTATTTCATATATTAAAATAGGATACTTAAAAATTTTGACATTTAAAAATTGACAGCTGGGTTGGTTGGTGCGCGCGGAGAAAGAGAAAGGGAGGAAGAGAGAGAAAGTGAATTACAAGTAAAAGAAAAGGGAAAAAGAATAGGAAATTTTACTCTTTTTTTTCACTGTGTTATCTTTTTATTTTTAAAGTGTTATTATAGATCCATTATTATAAATTTATCTAAAATTTTATTACTTAATAATTTATTTTATTAATCTTAGATTACGGTATAGTTTGGGAGAAAAATATGTAAAATAATATATTTTAAAATTGATCTAAAAATAATATGAAGAGTGTGAGTTTTACCAAAAAAAAAAATTATTAAAAATGTTTTATTTTTTGTGTTTTATTTTTTTAGAAAATAATTTGATCAACTGAAAATAATTCACTAATCAATATAAAATAAGTTTTTTTTTAGATTGACTTCTTCTTTTAAAAAGTACAAATCATTTTTCAGAAAACAGTGTCTTATGAGTAACTTGATTTTTACATAAGATTTAATTTGAATAAAGTAAATATTATTACATTAATAATAATAAAAAATTTAAAAAATAAAATATTAATATCAAATATTATAGTTTTCAATATTATTAAGAGAAAATATTTAGTACATTGCAAGTAGAGTTTTTAAACTCCACAAACAAACAGGGTCAAGCAGTTGACAAATGTCTTATAGAAGTATAATAGTTTATTTAAATATATATATATATATATATATATATATATTAAAAAAAGAGAGACATACGTCAAAATTTTAAGATTATTTGTGGAATAAAAGAAGTCCATTGCCAATACCAAATACTTACCCTACTATTAAACATACTTTTATATATATATATATATATATATATATATATATATTGGATATAATGCTTACAACAATCCATAATTCTAATCTTACCCCAACTCTTAAATAGGAGAATAGACGTGCTTGAGCACACTTAAACCAAGCTACAACTCAATCAACAATATGATTTTTTATAGTTAATTATATAATAAATCATTAATATAATAATTATTATTTATTATTCTAATAAAATTATTTAATACTAAATTATGTCACATTCACAACGCAGATGAAAAACATAAATATGTAGTAAATTATATTATTATGTTTATTTATATTTCTATTTTTCTATATAAAATGGTAAAAATACCCTTAAAATAATATAATTCACTATATAAAGTAAGGGTATTTTTGTTATAACTTAACTGAGTTGGTACTCTATTGACTCGTGACACCAACTCAGTTAGTAAGGATTACAATTTATTTTAATAATAAACTTTAACATTAATAATAATTTTAAATTTGAAGTAATATTTTATTGAAAAATTATATTAATATTTTTGGATAAACTACAATGCAAATCATGCAAATATGTTTAAGTTTATTTTTTTGGTCCCTCAACTATAGAAAGTTACAAAATAATCACTCAACTAATCACATTTATTTTTTATCACCAATTGTTTATTGAATAACTGAAAACTGATGTGTGACATAGTAACAAATTTAGCCCTCAATCATTACAAATTGTGTAATTTAGACTTAACTCCAAATATATATATTAAAAAAACATTTTTAAAAATTCAAAAAATATTAAAAAATAATGATTTATATAAGTATACAAAAATATTTATCCATGTTCATCATATCTTTATTCTTAATTATCCCCGTTCCATCAACTTTGTTTATATTTTAGTTGGTATTTCTGGGTTTATGTTTCTACAATTAATTCATCATCATTGTTGGTGGCCATTGGAAAAGGAGGTTGTTTGGTGATCGGAGAACACTACCCATGAAATTGGCTTTGGTTTTGTTCGGATGGAATAAGGAATTCCTTGGGGAAATGGTTAAATGTGTTGCCCTATGGTTTTATTTTGTGGGTAAGTGTTGAATTTCATTATTCAAAAGAAGCATATACCTTATACAATTTCCAATAAAAAACAAACACAATATCAACTCTATAAATATGTTTCCCCAAAAGTCTTAACTATATATAATATCTTTAATGCCACTCAATAAGTACTGCTCATTTCCTTGTAATGGCCTCAATTTCCTCTCCCTCCAAATCAAATAGATGTGAGCATACCAAGCAATCTTCATAATCAAAGTGATAATAGATTTACTATATGCAGGTTTGCTGCCAATTCAAAACTTCTTTATCAATCTTCCATAGCCCAAGCACTTCAGACCAAACTTTCTTAAAAGAGATGATTCCTACTTTCAAAGTCGTATCAACTTCAGTATCGGAATCAAAGTTTAGATATTCGAATTGACCAAAAAGTAATTTAAGTACCTCTTGTTCAATTAAACCAAAATAATTGTAATGGATAACGTGTCAAACAACCTACCTTTTATCTATTGTATATCCGAAACTGCCTTTTTACATTCGCAAAATCTATAGTCTAATTTCAAGTGTCACAAAATTCACTTATCACATGCATCTCCTTACCACCATAAAAACCGACCAATGTTAAAAACATCAGAAATCCGTAACATGTCGAAAAATTTGCTATGTTCTGAAATTTCATATTGAGAAGTTTTTCAGGAACGGACATGGAGTTATTGAATAAGTTGATAAAAATGAATTTCCATTTTTAATTTCCAGTGAATTAGTTGAAAGTGAGGAATTAGTAAATTGGGATATGGGCTATTTTGTAAGAAAATGGAAATTTAGTGGCCAAATGTCTTAGGATTAGATTTTTAATTTAGGATAGAAGAGAGAGGTTTAGGAGGTAATTTTCTCAAGGACTTAATAGCTAATAGAGTTTAAGGAAAATTAGTTACTTTCATTTGGGTTTCACGTCAAAGGTAGAAGGAAAGAAAAAAGAAAGAATTGGAGGAAATTTCTCTCAAATTTCTTCAATCTTGGAGTCAAAATTTATTTCATCAAGAAAGGTAAGAGGGATTTTACTTGTTTCCTTTATCAATCAAAGGGAAATCTTAGATAATTGAATGAAAGTTGATATTATTTTTTTGAGTAGATAATTTTGAGAGAGGATTTAAATCATTAGAAAATAGATTATTAAAGATTATGTTGAATATTGACAGGATTTAGTTGGGTTTTTAGAAAGTGAAGAGAGTTTCATCATATATCGAATGCATTCATATTAGTTGATTTAGAATTTTAGATGTTTAACCTTATTAGCTTCAATGTTTTGAATGTGTTGTTGAACTACTGAAAGCTCAAAAGTAAAAGTAAAGACGAAAGTGGTTGAAGAGTGAACCAACTCCTAACAATTGCGGTTTAGATGGTTCATTTATGTTGTCTAATTTTTTTGAAATACTCTAAATCCTTTTCTAAATTATTTTCTTAGGTTTGTATGCTGATTTTCATTAACTAGATTTCTTAATGATGATTTGCATAGATTGATTGAGATAATTGCATGATAGTTGATGTTAAACTTGCTACTTTCATATGGACGATAAATGCATTATTTAAAATAAAATGTTGTTATTTGATAGGTATTGAAATGTTATTCATGATAATTGTTTTTAAAAATTGAACGTGAGCTTTTATAAACAATATTAGAAAACTTTCAAGTAGAGAAAATATAGAGCTCTTAAAACATATGATACACGCAGCTTTGCTTATTGCACTTAGGAGTATTATAAATGTTGAGCTTTGCATTCTCATGAGGATTGGTTGACTAAGTCATGTTTTATATGCAATGAAGTATAACTCATTGTTTTATAGTAAAGTATTGGATTTGAATAGATGTCCGTATATCGAATGATTATTTTGATACTCAATTATTTGAGACAAATCTTTAAAAAAAAAAATGTTTCTTGATGAAAATGTTTAATGCATGACTTGTATAACAATAATTGCTACCAGTTTGTTTTGTATATGCAAACGTGTTATGTGAACAAGTAGATGTTGAGATCTTGAATGTGCTAATCGAATTATGTTGACATATGATGCTGATCTCATAGTATGTTTTTCATGTAGCAATCATATAGCATTGTTAGAAAATAATTCAGTCGTATTGAGCTTTAAGGAAGTTCAACGTGTAGATTTGTATTTCGCGCGCAAATTTCGGGTGATTTGAGAGGTTCGTCGGCAGGGCAAGAATCTCAAGAGTCTGAATAGATCTTCTATTTTTCATATAGATTTCTACTCTTTAGTAGTCCGAAATGTACCTAGAATCTTATAAAGAATAAATTGTTGTTTACTTTAGAGTTTTTGTGAAGGTTGATATTTTGACCATATGCTGCACTTTTATATGGTACTATGACTTATTTTATTAAGGTTGAGTTGATAAACACATTTGTGTTGAGTAATTTTATCTCATATCTTATTAATGGAAACATTTGAATATTTATATATACTCTCACTGTTCATGATATGACCTTACTGATCATAACTTGACTCCACTATTAGTAGGACTGGCCCTTTGAGCGGACTTCGGGCATGTTGGACATGTGTTCCATTTTGGGTCACCTGTTAGAGCATGCGGTCTCCATCCTGCGAGCTCCTTGGGTACATGCAGACAAAGACCGCGAGCTCCCCCTGCTATCCTTTTATTGTTCGCCTCAAATTCTTCCATATGACAGCGACCCGAATCTTATTTAAAATTCGGGTTAGTGATTACTGATGCATAACAATTTGATTTGCTATGGTAGTAAATTAATGATGTATATATTCAAATTTGCATGTTTAATTATGTTTGGAATGTTAAAGATTAGTTTAGTTTTATTTCTCGTGTGTTTAGATATATTTTGAATAATGTTTAGTTGATTTGTTTTAGTTTATTTTCTGCTTTTTTGAATTGAAGTATCACTACCTCATGTCTTAGTATCGCTATTTTTTTGAACTGAGTATTGATACTTAGACCCAAGTTCTGATGCTTTTGAAGTTAGTAGCCAAAATTTTGAAATAGGAGAAGCATGTATCGGTACTTGACCTCAAGTATTGGTACTTGTCATTAGGTAGTAGTATTGATACTTTGAAACATCAAAGCTAAATAATTGAGAATTTGACCAAGTATTGATACCACAATCTCAATATTGGTACTTGGCTTGCATTTTGAATAATTTGGTCTCTAAGTCAATGTTTTAAGGATTGATTAATCTTGATTTTTGTTCATATTGATTCGAGGAATGTTGCTTTAGCGATTGATGCAGTGTTTATAGTCTAACTAAATGATTGAATCGGATAAGGGGTATTTCGTTTAATTTAAACATATATTAATAGTATTTTATCATAAAAAAATGAAAGTAGAAAAATATCTATTTGGGAATTGAAATAAAATAAATAACTGATGCAATAAGTTGATGAGATTTTCTAGAGAAAAAAATTGAGTTATTTTTCTTTTATGTAAAATATATTTAATGATTTTATGCAATTAAACTTTTAATAATTAATAACAAAATAATAAATAATTTTAAAAATATGTAAATTAATAACCATTTCGCCTTTTAATAAAAATTAATTACTATATTATATTAAAATAAAATTATAATTTTTATGAAAAACAAATTTAAAATTTTACTAATTTGAGAACGTAACTCAATTTGTTAAAAATAAGTTAGAAAACTCCGAAACCTAAATTTAGAACTGAATAATAATATATAATTGAAAATTTGAAAAAATTCCATCCAACGGAGCCTAACCTCTGATTTGATTATGGAGATTTTAAACCTACTAGGAATCTATAATATCCTTACATATATAAAAGTAATATATTTTAAATAATAAAATGAAAGTTTAAATCCTAAAAAAAAATCCACTTGGGCACCTCCACAATCTCCTCTTGGCAGTAATCATCTAATGGCTAGTCTAGTAATACTTTGGAAAAGTGCTATGGAAAATATCCTCTCTTGGGCACCTCCATATTCTCCTCTTGACTGTAATCATCTAAGGGCTAGTCTAATAATGCTTTTGAAAAGTGCCGTGGAGAAGTGCCTTTGAAAATTTTGGCTTAAGATTTAAGTGTTTAGTTTAGACATTTTATTATCAAGTAACAAATATACATTTAAATAATATTTAAATGAATTATATTATTATATTTTAATAAGAATATGAAAAAAACATTATAACCTGTTGTTAATATTTTAATATATGAAATATAAATTTTAAATATTTTTAAGCAACAAATATTAATTATTTATAAAATTCAATTAGAATATATAAATATATTTTTAATATTTAAATATAACCATTAAATATTTGTAATTAGTATTTTAAAAAATATTTTTTATTTTTAATTAATGATTTTAACACATTTGTAATTAAGTACCAAGAAAAAAAAGGAAAAATACTATGCTATTAGAGGGGTAAAAAAGTGATTAAGCATTAAAAGTACTTTCAGAAAAAAAAATAAAAATTGTAACTTTAAGCAATTTATTTAGCACAAAATTTTTAAAAAAAATACTTTTAGAACTAGAAATATATATTTTTAAACACTATTAAATAGACCTGAGTTTGATTGGGACATTGTCGGGTTTTTCATAATCCAACAAAACTGTTGGTTTTAGCATCTTATCCTGGGCTGCTCCACTGAAAACTCTTCAAGCCCACAATTTTTAGGTGAAAAGGACCTAATATAGAGCTATGGGTACCCAAAACTTTGGTTATAATTGATTCAATGAAGTATGATATAACAAACTAACAATCAAACATTAATTTATGAAAGATTAATAGCAACAACTAGTCACCACGTACAATACTTTTAACTTTACCAAACAAAATAATATTAATATATATTTGATTGGGTATTTATCGTTGACTGTAATGATTAATCTTTTCCTTATATATATATATTTTAAAATAAATTACAAATATATTCCGAATAGTTAAGAGACACTACGTCTCCTGATTTAATGATTTTATATTAAAAATAAAAAAAAACCACCTATATATATAGTGAGTATATAAAATAAAAGAGCTTCTGGAATGAAAAAAGATGGATAAATTGAATTCTATGTAATGAATCTGTCTATTTATGTAGATTGGAGATCCTTTAGATAGCAGTAATAAATATGTTGAGATAGAGATAGAATCACCAAAAGCCTAGCATGAGGAGCAGAAAGAAAAATGTAGCCCAAGACAACCTGCCGACGACCACTTATCATGATGGGAGGAGGAAGAGTCGGCAAGTCATCCTTGGCTACACCATCCTTTCTAGGCCTAAACGCTAGGCTGCTGGTGAATATAACATAATCACAAAGATATATAAATATATATATATATATATATTAAAAGGCAAAAGGAAATAGAAAAGGAGGATGATGACGAAACAGTTGAGTGAAAGGAAGATCAGGGAGGGATGAGGTTGATGAGCTGAGGCTTATATATATATATATATATAGAAAATGAAAATGCTGAAATGGGGGATGATGCTGATATTTGGGGTTTTGATTTTTTTGGATAAAAATCGTAACAATAATTATCTAGGATCGAGGTGATGAGGACAGCTAGCTGAATGGGAGATGTTATATATTTGGTCCCAGTAGTCGTAGAATTTTATGATAAGGTTTCTTCACTTCTGTCCCCTTCTTTCACTATCCCATGCTCAGCTAGTAAATATTTATATCACCATGTTATATCGTTTTCTCTACTCCGAGTCGGGACAGCTTTAATCCCAACTAAAATTTCCATATTAAATGTAATAAATTTAGTAAAAGTAAAATGTTCAAATTCCAAAAAAGAAACAAATATTTATAAACATTAGTTAAGGGACCTAATGTTTGGTTTAAGTAATTTTAGATCCTTGGGAGTTTCTAATCTACATTTTCTCATCATCTTACATTTCCATTAATGTTAAAAGATTACGAAATACAATAACACAGCAATATCTGATTCTCATGATAATTTGAGATTTTTTTTTTATTTTTTAATAACTTTAATTCATTTTCCTTAAACTGAAACAAAATAATAAAAAATTAATGAATTAATTTCTTCTGTTATTTGATATATATTAATTTTTAAGTAACATTTTAATTATATTTATTATCATTATTATTATAAGTTGAGAAAAAATAATACTTTATTTGTTATATATATTGTCTATTTCGTTGTGATTATAATGTTAAATTTATAATATGCCACCATTCTTTTTTTATTTTATTTTATAGATTTGGTCCATTTTGCCCTAAAACTATAACAATAACATGTCTTAATATTTAAGAATGTTTTGGATTTGCTGACAAGGTTGAGGTACTAGAATCTTGATTTCTAGGTTTGAATTTTGTTATATACAAATGTCACGTGTGAGATTTTTTTAAATTATTTTGGGTTTAAGTTTTATCATATGTGAGTTTTATTTAGGTTTATTTTAGTCTAAATTTATATATATTTCGATTTTTAATATGTTGTTTACATTGAGTTAACTCTAGTTCTAGTTGATTAAATATTGTATTATTTACAACTTGTAAAATCTTTAAAAAGTGTTTTAATATAAAAATATTTTCTTTCTTTCTTTTCTTTTTTCGTGTCATTTTGATCAAATAGAAGTCTTAGCTACTCATTTACTCATTGCTCTTCTCAATTTTAGTTTATTTATTTGGAAAGGAACAAAATACATTAATTTATTAGTAAAATAAAATCCTATAAGCTTAAACCATTGTGTAGTAAAGAATAAAAATATAAGCAAATTTTATAAGGATAATTTTATAAAATGCGTTTTTAGGTAATTTTATATTTTGTCAACCAAACAATAAAATTTTATATTCTAATTATACGAACTATAAAAAGTAACATAATATATCTGGTAATGTGATTAGTAATCTTATGTTCTAGTAATTCTATTCAAGGGTGGAGCTAAGGAAAACGGGCAGTGGACTTGACCTCTCTAAAATTAAAAATTTCACCTTTAATCCTTTTATAAATTATAAAATTTTAAATTAGTATATGATAAAATTACAGTTTGCCCCCTAAAAAGAGAAATTTTGATTCAATCTTTTAAAAATTATAAAGGTATAAGCTATTAAAATAGTAATATTACATTTTTACTCTTATAAAAATATATAACTCAATTGCAATCCTCTCAAAACTTTTTTAGACTTCACCCCTCATCCTATTACCATAGAGATAATCTTATATTCCGTGAACCAAATCTTCCTTTCATCTTATTATTATTTATGTTGAAATTTGTTTTAATCTCATTCATGGATGAAGATAATGTTGAAAATTGAAAGGTTGATTATTGTATTTTTATTTTTATGTTAAATAATCGGACAATTATTTTAGTTAAATTAATTAGTTGATTGGATACTATAAATAGCTGCAATCATCTTAAGACTGATTGGGCTTTAGAAGTGTTGCAATAACCTAAAGATTGGTTGCTCTTAAATGGGTAGCTATGTTGTTGGTTTAGTAGTGGATATTTTTTGGGCGTAAAGCAAAATATTCGTATATTGCAACATCCTTAACAACTTTATTAACACCGACACACACAATCAAATTTATCACCACAGTGGTTTTTATTGTTCAGAATCGACATAATAATATGATTGAAAGAGCTATCATTGCTCCAAATTTTAGCGGCTTCCAACTGTTGTCTATTTATACCTTCAAATTTGTTAGCAAACTTCATATTACAATTCTCATATTCTTCTTTTGCTTGAATATTACGATATTGCTTCTTTTAGGCAGTTGGATTATAATAAGAAATGGATTAATATCATTCATAGATGCATCAAAACAGGATGGAAGATGTTAAACTCCTCCCTCAATATGTTAACATTAGACTGTTAGAATAATAGTTGACCTAGTGGTTGATTTCTATTATTATTCTGTTAAGCCAGTTGTTAGTTGATGTCAGTTACAATTAACTGTTAGTAGTTACTGTTAGTTGTGAGTAGTTGTTGACTACATGCTTTACTATATAAGCATGCACTGCTCCTACTCAAGATTATGATGAACTTCAATGTATTTTGTGGAAGTAATACAAGGTTTAATTTAGATTATCATCTTCTTATAAGTTTAGCATGGTGTCAGATGTCCATTCCTTCCTGGGGTAATCTCTCATGACTTCTCTTTCCAGCCCGTCTGCTGTACAGTCTGTTGCACCAGCTATGTCAACCATTCTTCCTAATGGAGTTGTTGACAGTCATTTATTGTCTACCAAGAAAATCAGTGTACTTCTTGATGATAACAACCACCTGTTGTGGCGACAGCAGGTCCTTTTAGCTATCAAGACCTATAAGCTTCAGAACTTCATTGATTCGCGCTTTGTTCCTCCTTCTCAATTCATTCTTGATGATATTGGAGTCTCGTAAGAAAACCCTGAGTTTGTTCACTTTGAGCAGCAAGATAGTGCTCTTACATCGTGGCTACTATCATCAGTGAGTCTTTCTGTTCTTCTCCATCTCATTGGTCTCAATACAAGTGCTTAAATTTAGAATGCACTTGTTAGTTTGTTTGGCAGCAAAACCACCTCACATCTAATGTTTTATAGAAGGGTGTTACATTCTCAATGCAAAGCTGATCTTTCCATGAAAGAATTCTTGATGAAAATCAAGAGCTATTGTGACAATCATGCTAGCTGTGGAGAAATTATTAGTGAGTGTGAACATGTCACAGCTATTCCCAATGGTTTATCGTCCGAGTATGAGTCTATCATCACAATCATTACAGCAAGTCAGGTGCCTTACAGCGTCTAGGGCGTTACTACTATGTTGCTTGATGTTGAAGCCCGTCAGTAACTCACTATTCTTGACACTTCTGGCTCTACAAACATGGTTACTTGTTAGCCTACTATTTCTGAAGGCAACAGTGTGCCTACACCAGTTTATCGACCCTCCTCAAGTGCTTGTGGTCGTGGGCGTGGTCGCTCCTCAAGCTCTCGCTTTCGATGTCAGTTGTGTGGGAAGGCTGGTCATCTTGTTGATTGCTGTTATTATTGTTTGATACCATCTATAAAAAATACAACCTATAGACATCATCCCTTTCCTCAGACCAACATCTGCATGTTTGGCAATGGTCCTTCCTCTCCTCTTAACCCTTAGGTGTCACCTTCCCTGCCTGTTGCATCTCCCTACTCACAACAGAGTTAGTTTGCTCCCCAGTTCATCCCCTTACTTGGACTAATCCATTTGTTATCCATTTTGTGCAGTATATCAGTGTACTAGTTACAAGACCACCATGATCTCAGGCTCTTATTGCTACGCCTGAAACAGTGAGTGATAATGCGTGGTATCCAGATTCAAGCATCTCACATCACCTCACAAATTCTACTACTTCGATGAGTGAAACTGCTTCATACAATGGCTCATGTAAGGTATATATGGGCAATGGTACTGCTCTCTCTATCAGGTCAACTGGTCAGTCTTCTTTTCTTACTCGATCATGACCTTTATTCATGAAGTCCCTACTGTTTGTTCCTGGGATAACCAAAAACTTATTGTCTATTTCCAAATTCACAAAGGATAATCAGGTAATGTTTGAGTTCTTTCCTATACAGTGTCATGTTTGAGATTTGCAAACCAGTAAGGTTCTTCTCCAAGGTTTGGTGCATGATGGGCTGTACAAGCTTTCCTTACATAGCTCGTCCAAGACAGTGGTCCTTTCTACTTTAGCTCAGTGCTTTGTTGCTACTGCTCTACTCCCTTTCGGTCTATGTCATTCTAGACTAGGACACCTTTGTACTGCTACATTTAAAAAGGCATTGCACCACTGTAATATAAATTTTGGTTTAACTACAAATTCCCTCAATTGTGTTGTCTGTCACTTAGGAAAAGAACACAAGTCACCATTTTCTAAGTCTGTATCTGAATATACTAAGCCACTATAACTTGTGGTTGCAAATGTTTAGAGCGGTGCTTCAGTTTCCTCTAATGGCTTTCATTACTATGTTACTTTTAATGATATGTGTACCAGATATACTTGGCTCTATTTTTTGAAGAGGAAGTCAGAGGTGCTTAGTGTTTTTCCACTTTTTCATAGGCAAGCTGAAAGGGTTCTCAGTTGCAAGCTCCTTGCCTTATAAACCGATGGAGGTGGAGAGTTTCAGGTGTTAAGGTGGTACTTGTCTCAATAAGGCATTAAACAGAGGGTTACATGTTCATATAGTTTTGAACAAAATGGGTTAGTTGAAAGGAAACACAGGCAGATCGTGGAAGTAGGTCTGTCCATGCTAGCTCATGCATCCATGCCCTTGTCCGACTGGAACGATACCTTCAATAGTGCTGTATACTTGATAAATAGGTTACCTTTTTCTTCTATAGGCAATATATCACCATATGAGAAATTATTTCAGGTCCAACCAAACTATTCTTTTCTTCGAGTCTTTGGTTGTTTGTGTTTCCCAAATCTCAGGCCACATAACACTCACAAACTTCAGTTTTGCTCCACACCTTGTACGTTTCTAGGCTATTCACCCTTATATAAAAGTTATCTGTAACAGCCAATTTTAAGTTTGATCGGAACAGGTGGTGTCGGGACCACTTAACCAAGTCAAAATTTTAATTTTATTATTTTATTAATGTTTACAGTATACTAGGATTACCGTACGAAAGTTTCGTAAAAAATGTTACCGTTTAATTAGTTAATTTGGTAAAAAGGACTAAATCGCCTAAAGCAATAAACTTGAGTTCTATTAGTATAATGGCTTAATTGGATTTAGAATTAATATAGGAAGTCCTTATATGGATAATATTCCTTTATTAAGGTTAGTGGACATTTATGTCCATAATTGAAATGATTTTTATATTGTTTAATAAGGTTAAAATTGTCAATTGCTCAATATGTTATTATTAATAAAATGAAACATGAAAATGGCCATTATATTGGTTCATTTAGCCAAAAATTAAAGAGGAAGAGAAGCCATTCTTAGCGCTAAGGTTCGGCTAGCTTTATTATTCAATTAAAGGTATGTTTTGCTTCGATTTTTAATGATTTCTATGTTCTTGAGCTCATTGCAGCTTGGTATAACTAGCTTGTTCTCAATTTATGAAATTGATGATGTTTTTAAAATATTCCATTTTGAATACATATGTATTTTGATGTTTCTTGATAAATTATTGATGGTTGTTAGTAGATATACAAGTTTTATAAAATGATTTTTAACAAAATTGAGTATTTGGGATTAAATTGAAAAGATAGAAACTTGCGGTTAGAAATGTGAAACAATTAAAAATATGGGCTTAGTAGAGACTATGGAAAATTCGGCCATAGTGAATTTTAGTTAAAATGTGAAATTTATTATATTGTGTATTAAGGACTAAATGTCAAGTTATGAAAATACAAGGGCTATTTTGTAAAATGGCTAAAATACATGTATTTGGACTAAATTGAATGTGTTAGTAAATAATTAAGTTAAATTTAAATTAATATAGATCAAGACAAACAAACCTCGAAACTTGATCGGGGGAAACGAAAGGTAAACGAGTATGTATCGGGTATACGAACTAAATCGAGGTAAGTTCGTATAATTAGAATTGAATTATGTTTATAATTGAAATAATTAAATTGCATATTTTATGAATGTATATATGAAATAATGGATTGGAATGCATATTGGTTACATGTTCTGATTAAGTACTGAGTCCCGTTTGAACCGTAGAAAGTCGTAGGATATAAGTGACATGTCACTAGGGCTACCGTCTGATCGAGCTCTTGCATTTGTTGCGGACTCACCACAGCTCATGAGCTTACATGTTCAGCCTTCGGGCTTACCATTACCGGCTCAGGAGAAGCATACAGTACATGGCTCGAAAAAGCATATATGATGAATTGACAGATTTATAGGTTTACATATATACACTATGTGTGTATCACCTGAGTATCTGTCGATGTTTCTAAAGGTTCAACGGGTAATATACCGATATGAAAATAAGAAATACATGTTATAAAGATACAAAATGTACACGGTATGTATATGTTATATGTATTACATGAACTACATGAATAATATGTTACAAGTATATGATTACATGGTATATGTCACATGGTTTTAAAGGATTATGTAGTACAAGAGTATAAATGTTATATGATGACTTGATGAATAAAGTATATGAGTTATATGTATGAAATGTGACATGGTTTACATGATCTTATAAATAGAAGATGAAATGTGATATGTTATAAGTATGGAAAGGTACATGAATAATATATGTTTGTTTCGTCTTTTGAAGGAATGATTATATGATTTATAAGTGACTAACATGTGGTTGAATGATTTGAATAGGCTATATGAGCATATGAGTTGGTTTTATTGCTTTAAATGCTTAATGATACTTTGGTAAGTTTAATTCTATATTATACGGGCTTACTAAGCTTTAAAAACTTACTCTGTTTATTTTTCTGTGTTTTATAGATTCGGAAGCTAGCTCGATTTCGGACAAAATCAGAGATTGCAATCACACTATCCAAGCAAGCTTTTGGTACTTTTGGATCTTTGTAAATGTTGTAAATATAGCATGTATAGGCTAGTTTATAAGTTGATGCATATAGCTATCTATGTTAATGAATGTGGTATGATTTTGGTGCATAATCAAGCTATGTGATATGGCTTGATCTTAAAATGGATGTTTTGGTATGAAACTTTTATATGATATGCCTATTATTTGGTAACTTTGATGAATGATGTTTGGTAAGGATGAATATTGATATTTTTTAAGATTGACATGCAATGGATCCATAGATATTCATATTTGAGTTGTGTTATAAATGGTATGATTTTGGTTGATATTGAATGGACTATATATGACATGAATTGGCTGAAATGATTGCTTGTTTAGTATGTGAAATTGGTGTAAAATGATGCTTATAGGTACTTGACCAAATGGGGTATGAAAATGGTTTAAACCAAGTCTACTTCATGCCACACAGCCAGAGCACACAAGCGTGTGTCTCGACCGTGTGACCTTTGTTTTATGGTTAGTTAAGTTAGTATAGAGCACGAGTTGGACACACAGGCATGTCTAGTGTCGGTGCAAACGAATCAGGTTATCACACGGGCTGGACACATGGGCGTGTCTAGTACCCGTGTAGCCAAATCAGGATGACACACGGTCTAGACACACGGGCATGTCTGGTACCCATGTAGCCAAATTAGGATGACACACGGTTTAGACACACGAGTGTGTCTGGTAACCATGTGACAAAGTCAGTATGTATGCCATGTTTCCACAAGGCCTGAACACATGGGCATGTCTGGTGGTCGTGTGAGGCACACGACTTGGGCACACGGCCATGTGACCCTATTTCAAAAATGTTGTTATGTTTTCCTATATCTTTTATATGTTTTCAAATTAGTCCCTATGATATGATTTGAGTTTTATAAGTCTATTTATAGTATGATTTGGTATTTGAATGCTTGAAAAGTTATTGAATTATGATGTTATATGATACATGGTTGATATTACACTATTCTGATCTGTGTTTACAAGTCCGGTAATACCCTTACCTATTCCAGCGACGGTTACGGAATAGGGGTGTTACATTATCGTTGTCAAGATGGCAATGGCAAAATATATATTTCCCACCAAGTTACGTTCCATGAGTCAACATTTTCCTTTAAAACTATCAACTCTAAGTTTGGTCCCACCATGGTCCCTTTTAAAATCCTGCTCTAAGTTACTTCTCGTGGTCCCCGATCATATATCTACCACTACTTCAGTTCATAAAGAGGTCCCAAGCCCCCCAACCAACACTTCTCATAATACTCATTTGGTCAACTTACCCAATACAGCTCAACCTTTAGCTAATTCTTCTTTCCCTAGGATACCTAGTAACATTTCAACTAATCTGTCACCTCAACCTACTGCTCCTTAACCTATAGCTCAGCCCAACTCTCATGCCATGATCACATGTAGTAAAACCGGGATATTTAAACCTAAGGCATACCTAACCAAGGTAGCCTGTTTCTCAGGTGATACACCTGTTGACATTCATGTAGCAATGTAGAGTAAGTGTTGGCGAATAGCAGTGCATAGTGAGCTACAGGCTCTACTTCAAAATAATACATGGAGTCTTCATTCTCTTCCTGCTAATCGAAAAGCTGTTGGATATAAATGGCTATTTAAGGTAAAAAAAACTGATGGGATTGTGGAAAGATATAAGGCTTGATTAGTGGCCAAAGGGTTCTCTCAACATGTTGGAATTGATTTTCGAGACACCTTCAGTCCAGTGGTTCGAGCAGTAACCATCCGAATTGTACTTGTTATTGCTGTCATGAAAATGTGGTCATTGTGACAAATTTATGTTAATAACACCTTCCTCAATGGCGATTTGACAAAAGAAATCTACATGGAACAGTCGCCTGGATTTGAGGTTCCAGGTACCAATGGCTAGAAGCTAGTTTGTAAGCTGAACAAAGCACTTTATGGTCTGCGCCAAGCACCTCGAGCATGGTTTCATACTCTCAAGAAGTACTTGGTTGCTCAACTCGGTTTTCATGCTTCAAAGGCTGATACCTCATTGTTTATCCGTACATCATCAGAGAATATAGTGCTGTTTATGGTATATGTGGATGATATCGTAATAACAAGCAGTTCAAATATTGAGGTTGGTAGTGTGGTTTGCCAGCTTCACGACTAGTTTGCACTCAAATACATGGGGCAGTTGAGTTTTTTCTTAGGTATTGAAGTGCAGCATACATCACTAGGGGTTTTCCTCAGTCAGAAAAAATACATTTCAAAGATTCTTGCTAAGACTGGAATGATAGGAGCTGCAGCTACCCCTACACTTATGGTGATCACTCTAAATTTAACTCCTTCAGATAGCAGCTCTCCTTTCCCTGATGTTTATTTATATCGAAGTACAGTGGGAATGCTTCAGTATTTGTGCATCACAAGACTAGAGTTATCATTTTGTGTTAACAAGTTGAGTCAATGTATGAATCTTCAAAGTGAAACTCATTGGAGAATAGTAAAATGGGTGCTAAGGTACCTTATTGGGACAGTCGATCATGGTTTATACTTCTTTAAAGGACAAGTTGAGGTTGTTTGTTACTCGAATGCTGACTGGGCCTCATCTGTTGAAGATCGACGTTCCACCACAGGGAATGTTGTGTATCTAGGACCAAATCCTGTTGCATGGTATTCCAAGAAACAAGCTATTGTGTCCAGGTCTTCCTTTGAAGCAAAATATCGCAGCCTAGCCAACTGTGTATATGAGTTGTTGTGGGTTAAACAATTGATAGACGAGATTCGTTTGTCAAACTGTCCGCCACTTGTGGTTTGGTGCAATAATACTTCTACGGTGTTGATAGCTGCGAATCCCACACATCAGGGCAGAATAAAGCATGTAGAGATTGATTAACACTTTGTTCGGGAAAAAGTTCTTGATGGCACTCTACAAGTGAATTTTGTCCCATCATCAGAACAAGTTGCTGATGTCTTTACCAAGCTCATCACACCCAAACAGTTTGCCTCATTTCGTTACGCTCTTAGAGTTCTCACACAAAATGATGCTCTCAAATGTTTCAACGACAAAGAAACCGGGAGAATGTTAGAACAATAGTTGACCTAGTGGTTGATTTCTATTATTATTTTGTTAAGCCAGTTGTTAATTGATGTCAGTTACTATTAACCGTTAGTAGTTACTGTTAGTTGTTAGTAGTTGTTGACTGCATGCTTTACTATATAAGCATGCACTGCTCCTACTCAAGATTATGATGAACTTCAATGTATTCTATGGAAGTAATACAAGGTTTAATTCAGATTATCATCTTCTTATAAGTTTAGCATGGACATCGAAATCGTTAAGGAAAGAGGCAAGATAATAGACTACGAGTGCCTCCAAAGCTTTCATTAGTTTTCGGTAAAATAAAAATAAAAATAATCACACATATCAATAACACAATTTAATTAAATAATAGACTTTCCTATCGAGTCTTAGCTTAATTGGTATAAACATTATTATCAATGTAAAAGGACATAAATTTGAGTATGTTTAGACGTATTATTTTTTTATTTATTGGTAATTTCGGGTCTTGTTTAAAAAAATGTTTTTTCAATTTTAGATTTTAAACAGATACTTTATATAGTGTTGAATATATGAAAATTTCACTACAACATAAAAAATTTAAAAATCCTGAATCATATTTTTTTATGTTCTAACCCTAAATCACATTTTCTAAACACACTGTTTTGCTGTCTAATCATATTTAACCTAAGCTTTCTTCATATTTATTTCCTGTCAGAAATGGTATATGAACCCATAGTTTTGATTCTCTAATCTACCGCCCCACTTTCTCTTGGCTTGCCTAGAAGAGTCTGCTCTTACAACCCTTCTACCCTTTCCAGGCTGAAATCTTAGCTTTTACTTAAAGTTACACTACAACATTAAAGTTTATTGACGGCCATATCATTGTACTCTTACCAAATATTTATTTGATATTTAAAATAGGGACAAATTATTTTAGTAAAATCTATGAAAAATACACAAAAGAAATATGATTGGAGGCATAAATGTGAATTGTTTTCTACCAAAATGAAGTAGAAGCAAATGGAAACATTTATTAAATATCATCACTTAGTTGATAATGATGGAGGGATAGAAACCATGATTCCTTTATGATTCAACAATTTCTTGATGGGGCAATAATCCGCTTTATTATTTTCTAAAATTGAATAATAAATAGGGTGAAGCACTACTTTTACATGGAAAAAAGTGCCCTACTTGTTAATGTGATGCAGCATGCAGTATGCACCTCCATTTATATCATATACAAGACAAACTACAAAACGGTCAAATCCTTATATGATTATTTTTTTTTTCGGTGGTTTTGCCCTCCATTCTATGCTTGCAACAAATCATTTCATTTTTCTTAAATATCAAACCCAAAAAAAAAGAAAAAAGAAAAAAAAGAGTGCTGTCCTTTTTGCAGTTTTTAAGGGAATAGCGAAACCTAGTTTTTTCTGCTTATCGATAGGGGTGAGCATTCGATCGAATCGAATCAAATCGAATAAAAATTTTTCGATTTAATCGAGTTTTCGAATCTTATTTTATCATTCAAACTTTATTTGAAATTTTCTCGAATCGAGTCGAGTGAGATAGAATTCGAATCGAATCGAATATATTTGTTCGGGTTAAATTTTAAAAAATAATTTTGGGTCCTTATAATTACTATCACCCACCGTAATAAAATTTGTCTACCGTAATCAAATTTTTTTATTAACTTTGATCACCTCATAATTTATTTATTAATATTTTATATACGGTTAGCTTCTTTACTTAGTTATTTCAATTATCTTCAGATTCTTGTCACTATTTATTTTAGAATTAAAAAATATATTAAATGTAAAAATGTGATTTTTTTTTATAAAATTTATTTTAAAGATAAAATGTGAAATTGCTACCAATATAAAATTTAACACAAATATTTTATAACATTATTAATAATTCAATTTTAATATAAATATCCAATATGACTAAACAATTTAATAATATAAATAATATAAAATGTGAAATTTAATTTAATAATAAATAGTAGATATAAATAAAATTATTACTATTTATATTTAGGGATTTTTTATGGATAATTTTGATTTTTTATTTGGGAATAAAAGGTGAGAAGTAAAAGTTTGAGGGGAAAATAAAAAGTTTTAGGGAGTAAAAGTTTGAGGGAAAATAAATAAGGGAGAGTAAAATTTTGGATGAAAAATATTAATAAAAATTTTTTGGGGGGGATAGGTTTGGGGTAGATGGGAGGTTGGGATGGAAAGGGAGTATAAGTTTTAGGAGAAAATAAGAGGGAGTAAAAAATTTGGGGGAAAATAAAAAGTTTTGAGGGTTTTTGGGAATAAAATTTTGAGGAAAAGTAAATGGGAGAGTAAAATTTTGGTGGAAAATGGATTTTGGGTAGATGGGGGGTTGGGATGGGAGGGGAGTAAAAGTTTTGGGGAGAAAGTGGGAAGGAATAA
Source organism: Gossypium stocksii (assembly GCA_020496765.1). NCBI lineage: Eukaryota > Viridiplantae > Streptophyta > Magnoliopsida > Malvales > Malvaceae > Gossypium > Gossypium stocksii. Next base: position 93,202,787 of record CM035626.1, on the reverse strand, counting down.
AAGTTTTGAGGGAAAAGTAAAAAGGTTTGGAAGTTTGGGGTAAATATGTAAAATATTATAGTTTGATATTCGAATTATTTGAATTCAAAAACTCAACTCGATTCGAACTCGAAATTCAAAAAAAAATTCGAGTTGACTCAAATAACTCGATTAATTCGAATAACTCAATTCGTTTAACTCGAAATTCGAATTTTTTTCTATTTTTTTCGAATCGAATCGAGTTTTGCTCACCCCTACTCAACGACTCTCTTGGTTTCTTTTCGTCTCACTCGTGGATTTTAAAATATTATTATTTATAATAGCTTCTATTTACTGTTATGTATTGCTTCTTTCTATTATTTTATTAAGGTTTAGTATTTAGTTCAAAATTATTTGAAATTTTTTATTTAATTTAGTACTCAAATTTATATTCTGTTACTTAGATGGATGTTCTCGCACTAGTACCGTTAGTTTGTGTTAATATGACACTTCTGGTCAATTTTATAATGACAATATCTCAGCATGACATATGATGGATATAAATTAAAAAATTAAAAATATCTTTAAAATATTAATTAATTTAAAAAATATAATTTTTTAGATAAGTTCAAGTACCAACTATGTATAGTTTTTAAAAAAGTTCAAGGGGTAAACTATATGGTAAGTCTTAAAAAATTAATGATGTTAAGAAATTGAGGTAATAAGTGTGACGAAATATCAACTAAATACAAATTTAATTACCAACTAAATACAAATAAAAAATTTAAATATCAACTAAACACTTTTAAACAAATTCAAGGAATAAACTACACATTTACTATATATTAATAGTTTTGTTAACTTTAATATATAGAAAGTGTATATGTATACATAGTATATTAAAGTATACTAAAATATAATATTTATTATTTTTAAAATTTTTGAGAGCAAAATTTTTAAATCCAAAAATATAAAAATAAAATTTAAGTAATTAGTTTTTTATTTTTGGATAAAAGAAAAGAGTAGTGACGAAAGTGATTTAATATATGATTTCTTTTAATACACTGAAATTGTTATTTTCATTTTGAGGAAAGTATTCTATTTTTATTATTTTTATTAGTGTTTTTAGTATTATCTTTAATCGAGTTGATGAAATAAAAATGAAAAATTAAATTATGTGACACATAAAAGAAAAAAAATTATTATATAACTCCTTCTTAAAGCATTTGTTTGAAGCTTTTAAACCTTTGTATTGTATTTTAAAATGATTCTTTTCTAAAATTTTATATTAACTATAAAAAGATATAAATGCCATTGTAATAATAACTTTTAGGGATAAATTTCAATGTTACATATGAATTTTGATTTAATGTGTAATATTATACATAAATTTTGATTTTGTGTAATGTTATACATAATATTTTGATTTGATTTAATTTTCATAAATAACTAACATCATTATCGATGTAACACCTATCCAATATAAAATAAATTGATGTATCCATTTCTATAAATATGTGCAACTGAACGGAAGCACTCATTTGAACCAAAATTAAAGTTTCATGTGAATATTGCAGAAAATTAGCGTTCATGTATAATTTTAATATTCATCCCTATATTATTTGATTAAAATAAGATTTTAACTATTTTTTAATTGAATTGTTACTCGATTAACTTGTGAAATTTATAATAACTTAGATAAAACAATAATTTTAAAAGGTTGGACAACAAAAGGATCAAATATTTATGGAAAAAATATATATTTGAATATTTGATTAAAATTTTAATCATTTTTCAATTAAATTATTATTCGATTAACTTGTGATATTAATTTAGTTAAGTGATTATTATAATAGAGATAAAACAATAAATTTAAAAGGTTGGATAGCTAAAGGATCAAATAATTATGGAAGGAATATACATAATTTTTTGAATAATCGTAGTTGTATTCATTTGTTTTATAGTTGGATATTTATGGAAGGATCTCGCTACTCCTTCCAAACACATGAAAAAGCAGTCTTTTAGGTATCTGTGCCTCCCCCACAAGCACCGCTGTATGTGCGTTAAATCAATGTTCGAAGCGAAGCGAGTCATAGAGAAGACAGTCAGGTAGCCGCAGTCAAAATTGTGTTTTTCCCACTAATATTCCTAAACTTAAAGAGTCATATAGGAGGCTACAATCTAGAAAAGCTAGAGCTTGGGGGGGGGGGGGTTGTCGTTCTAATTATAAGCACTTGCGAGAATTAGGCTATTTTACCAATTTAATTAAAAAAATTGATATTTATAAAAATAATTTTACTTTAAAAATATTCATTAAAATGACCTGAAATTAATAGTAAAATTAGATTATGAAAAATAAATAATCAGCATTATTTTCTTTTTCTATTAAAAAGATATTTTTTAGGGTTTTAGACACTAGATAACTTGCACTATGTATTTTTTTTAAAAAAATATTGAGGTGCTGGCATATTGATGGCCGACACTCCTGTATCTGATTAAAAATAATATTTTTTGTGGATAGTGGTACCGGCCAACAAAGGACCAAAATCACCCAACAAAAAAAATTGAGAATATTACAATATAACCCCTCCTTGTTTTCTCATCATTTTTATTTCTTAAGTTTAATTACATATTTTATATTTTAAAACAATATTGAACTACTTATTATATTTTTAATTATTATTGCATTACTCACAAATTTAATAATAATGTGAGTGATGCAAGAATAATTAAAAAAATATGATAAGTAGTTCAATATTGCTTTAAAATATAAAATATGTAATTAAACTTGAAAAATAAAAAAGATAGAAAAACAAAGAGAGGTTATGTTGCAATACTCTCAATTTTTTATTGAGTGATTTTGGCCATTTGTTGGCCAGCACCACTATCCCAAAAAGAATATTCTTTTAATCAGATACAGAGGTGCTAGTCATCAGTGTGCCAACACCTCTAATTTTTTTTTTTTTAAATTACATGGTGTCGACTATCTAATATCTAAAATTTTAAAAATTATTTTTTAATAAAAAAGTAGTGCCGACCATCTATTTTTTATAATTTAATTTTATTATTCATTTTAGATTATTTTAATAAATGTTTTTAATCAGAATTACTTTTGTAAATATTAAGTTTTTTTGAGGTTAGAATGATAAAATAGCCTGAGAATTAGCATGTTACTTAATCTAGCAATGCGGATCAACAATGGCGGAAATTTGTCGGCTTTAGGTCGCCCCGTAAGGTAGGCAGGCCAACAGGGACCCACCCATCAATCAAAGTGATTCTGGTTCCACACTTTAGAATTGGATTCATTACCCCTACCTGTTCTGTTGTGAAAGAAAAAAAGTGCTTTCATTTCATGCTTCTCTTTTCTTACAAATCCCCCCACTTTATGTCCTTCCCCAAACCCAAGTTGTCACCATGCTTACATGTCCAAGGTGTATTATTAGCCCTTTCATTGGTTTTTTTGTCAAGTTAAAAGACCTTAAATCAAATATAGAATAAATAAGAATTTAATATTTGAATTTATTAAATTATTTTTTAGAAAATGATTGTATATATTAATCAATAAGTTATGTGACCAATAGAAAATCATTAAGGGAACAAGTCGGGGATTTCTTAAAATACAAGGTTATGAAGAGAGGTTTCTTCAGAGGTGGGTTTGTTTATATAAATATCTCTTGGAACTCACATTGTGCTTAACCAAATGTGCTCCTAGTGACTCACGGCTTGCTGGGGATGTAAAATGCTTGAATTGAGTTAGAATTACATTTTATTTTTTTATTAAAAAATAGTTAATTAGTGTATTTTGTGTTAGATTGGAGAATAAATTCGTCTTTCTATTAATAGTTTTATCTATTTTTACTATTAAAAATTAGTACATATATGTCAGGATAATGTATATGTGACACACTATGTGTAACTGTCTCATTATTTTGTTAGTCACACTAATTTTAATAGTAGAAATGAGTGATTTTTTTAATAGAAAGAACTAGTTTGCTGTTTGATTTAATGTATAAAGACTAATTTATTCATTTTTAAATATAAAAGATAAAATATAATTTAACTCCTAATATAAAGATTTTTATACTACTTTTACCCTCAACCATTGCAATAAAAATATGATTATTACTTTAATTCAATCCAAGAATAAATGTCTTACGAGAGGGTTAAAAAAGTAAACTTTTTAATGGTAGTCATATTTAAGCCTTTAAACCATGCTTTTTAACACATATAATGGAGCAAACCCAAAAATTTTGTAAATTTTTTAACCTTTCTAACTCCACGATCTTTGTTTAACTACATATGTACATATATTTGTTCCTTCACTTCAAATAATTAATGTGAAGGAGAATAATTGTTGCGTGCCAAGGAGCACTTCATTATAAAGAACGCTTCGCCAAGGAGTGGGATGATCCTACAAAATGACGGAGTCAGTGGCGTTGGTGGGTGCTCTCGTTTCTTCTAAAATGAAATTTTTTTATTTAAATCTTTTATAATTTATAAAATTTTAAAATCAATAATATTAAAATATTAAAATAATAAAAATTTAATTTAATTTTTTAAAAATTATAAAAATCTAAATTATTAAAATAATAAAATTATATTTTTATTATCGTAAAAATATATAATTTAATTTCGACTCTCTCAAAATAATTTTCTTAGTCCATTACAGTTTCTAAGCATCACTATTAACATAAGAATTAATGATAAAATATAGTATATAAGAATTATTAACATCACTATTAACATAAGCATCACTATTGATAACAGAGATTCTTGTGCATTGAAATAAAATAAAATAAAAAAGCAATGAAACATAGACGAAAACACAAGAACTTAAATTAATATGACATTCCGTAAGTTGCATACAAAGCTTAACAACGTACCGATCTATTGCTCCATGCAAGGCATTTTAGCGGAAACTACTTAGGCTGCCTATTCTAATTAGGAGAAAAAGACTGTTTCAATCTCTAATTTTCTTTTAATTTTCATTTCTTACCAATCAATTATTTATTAGTTGCAACACATGTTGCAATAGTTATTCACATGATACAATGATACGAGTATGGGTTCAAATTCTAGCTCAAGAATATATATGTTGTGCTTAACCTTTTACAAGGTAAGCCTAAAAGATCATAAAAATTAAAGCCCAACTTTGAATGTGATATATGCATGAATAAGGTAAATTTTACTAATTTAAATTTATTGAAATTGTTTTTCAAGCTCAAAAGATTAATTGCTTTGTGTTCAGTTTTTAGATGAGATATAGGTATTTCTAAATTAATATGTTTTCGAAATGTACTTTTAACCACTTAATTTTGAGTTTGAAAATTCAAATTATGACTATTTTAATAAGGACCATGCAAGCAAAATTTCTATACGAAATTATTGCAAAAAATTACAAATTTTAGTCTCATCCATAAATAATTTGAATTTGACCATTTGGTGTCAAGTTTGGGCACCTTTTTTATTGTTTCTATTTGTGCTAAAAATGTTTTCACTGTTGTTGTTTTGAAAAGTCTAAAATACATTGTTTTATCTAGAAAATTTTCAAGGATTTAATTTTTGAGTTGGTAAACGATCTCGTTTTGAGCTAAGATTTTATATGTAGATCCATGGCACTATTGTATAGTAAAAAAAATATTTTCACAAATAAAATTAAAAAAATGAAAAATAAAAAATACAAAAAAAAAGAAAAAGTCATAAAATATTCAGTAGATTGAATTTTGTACAAAAAATTACTTAAATTTGTTTTTCATCATTTGAGGAGGCTATATATTTAAATTTGTAATTTTAATATATCAGGAACACCTAAAATGAAAAACATCAAGTTGTTTTCCATTGTTTCGATTTGTCTGCTGAGTAGTTTTATTTTAGTTGACTCTAACCTTATGATTTTTCATTTGTTTTAGCTTTTCTTGTTCCATTAAGTATTCTACCACATTCTTGTTTCTTGTGTTAGTGGTTACAAAAGAGTTTCCTTTCTTTCTTCATGCAACACAAGTTCTATTGGAATCGAGTTTTTGTTTGGCTTCTTAGAGCTCTAAGCCAACCTTGCTAAAGAGTGATCCCAACAAATTCTTAAAGAAATACTAAGTTTGATTACTCTTTAAAATTTACAAGTAAAAATATCTTATTTTATTTTTTTCCTCTTAGAGTTGGTTTTTATTGCAAATGCATAACGGTGAAACTTAATTTTGCTTGATCAATTTGCTTATTTGAGTGTTTTTGTTTTCAAATTCTCATCATAGTGCACACATGTAGTATTGAAGAGGAGAATGATAAACATATAGCGAAGCATAAATGTTGTATGTGATCCAAATAGAGTCTTGGACAAAAAAATGAGGCCCGTTTAGGTAAGATTTTTTTGGCCCGGGCCTGGCCCGAATTATATAATAACTTATATTTTATTTTATTTTTAATCATTTTAAATTTTTAATATAATCACTTTTTATTATATTTTCAATTTGTATATTGTTTTAAGAATTGTTTTAATATCATATTTTATTTGTTTTAATATTTGGTTTTATGTTTTTAAATGTATTTTATTTATTATATTTTAAAAATTTTTTATTTAATAAAATAAGCTAAAAAAATTTTAATATGGATTGGGCCGGGTCGGGCTCAAGCTTAGCAATTTTATTTTAAGCTGGGCTTGGACAATTTTTTAGGCCCATATTTCGGGTCGAGCCCGAGCCTAAAAAACGGGCCTAAAATTTTGTTTGGGCCTGCCCCAAACCCGGCTCGGTCCGACCCATGATCAGATCTAGTTCCAAACATGCATGAACATGTTTCCAATGCCTAAAAATATTCTATAATTCATGGATTTGTCAAGAAATACATTTGAACAAAATTCATAGTGAGATACACACGCTTAAATGACTTATGGAGAAACAAAGATAACGAGTTAGCAAATACATGTATTGTGGTGAGAAGGACTTGTAACAACTTAAAATTTAGTGGTATCTAAAAACGCGGTTTTGGAACCCCACTTTTATAAGCTGAGTCCATAAATATTAATTAAAAATATGTACATAGTTATTATGAAAATATATTGAAGTTTGATTAAGTAATTTAACCGAAAATGTGGTTAATTAAGGTTTAGGGATTAAATTGTAAACGTCCAATCACTATTGAATTTTAATTAACAAAAGATTTGAGGACCTATATAATGATTATCCTAAGGACCAAAATGGTTATTTAACCATTTTCCATTATGAATTAATGGATGATGATGTAGAACTCCACTTTGTTCAGTTAATGGTTAATAAAGTAAAATAAAACATTAATTTAACTAATTAACTAAGCTTAATTAGTAATAAACTAAGTATAAAAAGGGAGATACTCTTCTTCCACTGTCCAAAGAAGAAAAACATAAGAGAAAGCTTCAAGCTTTTAACCATTTGGCCATCTCTAAATTTATAGGTAATTATGTTATTTTTCATGTGATTTTTATTAACTTATTACCATGAGAGCTTGACTTAGTTAACTCATGTATTAATTTGTCCAGTTTTTGAATTTTTAGCAAGTTTCCATTGTTAATAAATTGATGAATTAGACTTGAAATTGATAAATTTAAAACTTAGATTATAAAAATGACTAAATTGTAAAGTTGATTTGGCTTGTTAACTTTATTACATTAGAGACCAAATTGAATAAATGTAAAATCTATCATGAAATTTTTATATAAATAGAAAATATAGAATTTGAAAGAATTTGAAACCGAATTTTAATTCAAAGCAAGGAATCAAAAGATATGCTTGTATTAAGTTTAGGGACTAAATTGAATAAATAATATGTTTGTCTTTGTCTTTGGATTTGAATTAAATGAAAATTGATATTATCTTATTTATTGAACTATCAATCGTAGCGAATGGCAACGCCATGAGAGTTATTGCGAAACACCCTTGCTTGACTTGATCTTCGAATCCAAGACGAGATGCCACAAATGAGCTGAATTGTGTAACACAAATTTTTGACTTAACAATTTTAAAGACTGATTGTATTTCTTAACAATAAATGTTCCTATAACAGAAACTTTAAATTAAATAAAAATTTACTATCTCAAAATTTTCGAGTTCTAAAGAGATCTACTCAAATACAATATAATTAATCTTGAAATGAAGCTTATGAAGGTACACCCTTTGATACGAGTCTCAAGGCCCAAAATCAGGCTCATGAATGTGATGGGCTCAAATTTCCTCAAGGCCCGATAACGAGATGGAAGGCCAAGCAAATCCGAGAAAGATTGAATGGGACCATCTAAGACTTCGTTACCAATGCCCCAGATGCGTACATGATTGAAAAGGAAACTCAAGATTCACTCTCTTGTTTTCAAGAAAATCAAGAAACTAAATCTTGATCCAATTTTACTATTTCAGACAATTTCGAGAATCAAGATTTCAAATCTTGGAAATCTTGGTCCAAGAAACTGAATATTGCAGGCAAGGTGCATTGGATTTCATGTGCGAGCTTGAATGACCCAAGTTCGAGAGCAAACAGATCACAAGACTAGGTTTTTGACAAAATGGCCCATTAAAATGTCTACAAGCCCATCCTGAAGTTTGAAAAGTAATTTAATTGAATATGAGGCCAAATTATCAAAGTGGCCTAAATTGTAAAATATTTAAACTATAGGTCTAATTTTATTTTAATAGGTGGATCATCATGTAAGATTTTAGCCCAAGGAGCCCATTTAATTCCTTTGGCTAAATTTCCATTAAAAGTCCATACTTAGAATTATTTTGTTTTTTTATTTGATGAGTTGTCATGTTAGTTATTCCATTAAGGTTACGAAAACTTATTTTAGGGGTTTATAAGTAGCATGGACGTCCACCCTTATAGAAGAACAATTGATTTATGTTTTTCTTTTAGTTAATAATAATTCTTTTTAAGTTTTTCTTTAAGGATTGCTCTCGAGTTTCTTTTAGAATCTGTTTTAACAATCTTTCAGGTTGTGGGAATCATCTTCAAGCTTTTTCTTGCAAATATCTTTTTCTTGGAGGGGGAATTAGAGCCATTGAAAGGAGTTGTGGATTCTTAATGTTTCTAAGTCTTCTTAGGATGTCATCTTCTCTTTTCTATCATTAATTTATCGTTTCTTGCTTATTTAAGATAGTTCTTGCTATTTTGGCTTGTTAATTTTATTGATTTTTGTTCTTGGTTAAAGTTGCTTCTAGAAAGACGTTCTCCTATCTTATTCCATCAAGAAACACACAAAATTATGAGTTTTAATCTTTTCTTTTTGTTTCAAACATTTTTGCACAAAACAATTAACTTTTGTCTTTAAAATCACTTCTAACAAATTTGTTTGTGTTTTGTTTTTCTAGATTTGGTTGGGGCATTTTCTTAAGGTCCAAGGACAATTTCTTTCCATCTAAGAAACCTTAATTTGTTCTCTATTAGAGTCTTTACCAACCAGTTCATCTTTCTTTTGTTTTAATTTTGTTTGACTCTTCTTTGTGACAACTAATCTGTTTTTGTTGTTTCTCGTTTCAGTTTATGTTCGTCTAGAGATTTAGGATAAATCCGCAACTTAGACAAGCTACGATCCTATTCCACATGCATTTCTTATCACCCCTTTTCCTATGTCCATGAAACTAAACTGATATTGATTTTCAGTGTAACACAATCTGGCTTGGTCTCTTCCTAAGTTCAATAATCACCCACAAGTCCTGCAAGCACAAGCCAAAATTCTATAAGTTCAAAAGAACTTAGCGATTCTCTTTACTAAACTATTCGAACATAGATCCTGTCTTCTAAGGGTAGTAAAAGAAAATAATTCAAATATGTTAACTTCTTTCTTATTTTGGGGACAATTTCCTTCATCTTGAAATGACAGTCTCTGAGCTAATCACTGAGCTTATCTATTTGTTTTTAGACTATTAAGCAATTTTCCTTTGGTAAATCATATCATCTTTTGACTATTTTCTACGTTCCCTCGGGTGTCACACTATATTCACAGACTTTGTCCTTATTGTACTTACATTCTTTCATTTATTAGTCCTAGTGTTGGATTCTTCTTTTCACCATATGCTTATAAGGTAGTCTTTCAGACAAACCTTCTAATATCGCCTTTTGTTTTGTCTACATTGGCAAACATTCCACAATTGATTAGTCCTTGGCGGACTCTTTTTTCTTACTGTGGTCCTAAAGGACTTACTGACATTTCATTCGCTAGGTTATCTAATGAGGACTCACGCCACACTGGCGGACTAAGTCCTACTTGGTTTGAATAATTGTAAAATTACTTCCTTGTAACTCACCTTGTTGGCGATACCTTACTTTTAAGATTAACATGCCCGTTTGCTGTAGACTACTTTGACCTACTGTACCTAGTAGACTATCATCTACGTTCACGATTTCTCTTATATGTTGGTTCCCTACGAAACTAGTCATTTGGCAAGTACTTCTTCAATAGTTTTCCCTTAATAGGGAATAGTATTGACAGACATTTATTGTAACACCTCTAACCCGTATCCGTCACCGAAATAGGGTTACATAACATTACGGTAAAAACATAACTTAAATCATTTATTTCAAAACATTTCATAAATCATATCATAGTCTATTCTAAAGCATGCATATCATCCCTTATTTGAGCCCTCGGGCCTTTAGAAACACTTTAAAAATGATTCGTGACTAAATCAGAAACATATGAAACCTTAAGGAAAAATTTGGAAAATTTCAAACTACAGGAATTTATTTCAAAATTCAAACTCGGTTATGGCTTCTTAACGATTAACCTTCCCCGCATGAACTACATGTTTAATGAGTTTTCTTTCGAGAGCTAATCACCCCATAAGCTTCCAAGGTTTTTCACTAGCATGCTGAGCTTCTTGGTGGTTCTTAACGGTGAATCCTTACCCACAATCTTGGTGGTTCACTAGCATCCCTATTTTCAAGGCATTAACGACACATTATTCCCCTAATAGATCCTAGTTGGTTTAACACCATATGCCCTATTGGACCTGTAACGCCCTCAACTGACCTGATTTCACCGGATCCAAATCTCGGATGTTACTTCTTATAAGATAGAAAAATTTAAAGAAAATAGTAAACTTGAAATCATGACATAAAACATTTTTTTAACATCTTGTCAAAGATGTCATTATTAAAAAAACATAAAAAAGTATTTAAAATTAAAATAAAATATTACATCAAATTTGTCGCAACTTATTACAATACAAGGTTTATAATAACAGACACTTTAAGGCATAATCTTACTAAATGCCACTTACCGTTCTTAACATATCATCATTAACTAATTGGCTGACTCCAGATATTAACAAATGCTACTACCTTTTTCTTTTCTCTTCAGATAATTTTCAATGATTGCTTTAGAACAATGACTTACAAGTACTGTTCTCTTGGAGGATACTATTTACTGTTTACACTTTTGGCAAATTTCTATACCGAGTTTGCTAAATCAAATCACCAATTAGATTATATCATGATTTAACCCAATACATACTCATATTGAGGGGGAATAGTTCAGATTATTCAGAAGAATTCCACACATCTTTGTTACAGGGGACAAGACACCCAAGATAACGAACGACTTAGTTTCTATCATATCTCAGAATGAGACATTGTAACACCCCTTACCCATATTCGACGCCGGGACAGGGTACGAGGCATTGTCGGACGACAACACAACCAACCGTACATTATCAAGCTATAAACTTCATTCTGATTTAAAACTTTTCAACTCCCACTTTGAAGTCCCTTATATGGGCCTACGAGGCCCAAAACATGCTTTAGGAATGATTCGGGACTAAATCGAGTTCTTTGGAACACCTATAAATTTTTTTTCAAAACGGTGTCACACACCCGTTTGACTTGGGACACGCTCATGTGGGCAGGCCGTGTGTGGGCAGGTCGTGTGGTCACACACGCTCGTGTCCCAGCCCGTGTTAAAAACACTGAGCATTCTATTTATGACATCAGCATACCCTTAAGGGCACACGGCCAAGTCACATGCATGTGTGCTAGGCCGTGTCCCCCACACGGCTGAGAGACACGGCCAAGTCTCTGCCTGTGTGGCCAACCCTTAGGCTATTTTCCAAGCTAATTTCCACCCTAACACATCCGTATTTGATTATAACTTTAATGTCACTTTCCATGACATAACAAGGCTATCTAAAGCATGCATTCTCTACTTAACAAGTCATAGTATACCATTTATTCAACCATGAATTGAACTTTTCGCAATTTATAACATAATGAATTTATTAGCCGTATATAATGGCATTATACCATAGAAACTCCAACTATCGTAGGTCAATATTATAGACTAACTCATGACCATATGTACCCATGACTTAATTTCCTATACATGCCATACTCTTAAATAATAGAAAATCATCGATACCTAAAGTGCACGATCGATAGTGTGATAGATTCTCCAGCAGCTTTCAACCAGAGCTAACCTAAATACCATACAAGCACCAAAGATAATGAAGTAAGCATTAAGCTTAGTAAGTTCATATGTAAATAACAATAATAATATTTAGTCAGTTATTAACTTGCTTCTAACAATCCTCATGGCATAATTTAAAATGATATCGTCATTTCCATACAATTTCCTTATTTACCTATGTTCATTTCAAGTAGTTTACCTGAGTCATAGTTACAAAATTATTTTTATTCGAAGCTACCGAACTCAAAATTTAGATCTGCTAATTTTTCCTGAAACTAGACTCACATATCTCTTTACCATAAAATTTCTAGAGTTTTTGGTTTAGCCAATCGATACAGTTTATTCATTAAAGTCTCCCTTGTTTTGCCATCAGACAGTTACAACCACTGTTGTAACATCCCACTTTATACCCTAGTCGACCGAGTGGTTTCGGGACCACTCAACCGAGTCAAAATATAGATTTTATTGCTTTAATATGTGTTACAGCATGCTAGCTTATGTGATGTGCAATTTTCGTTCGGGAATTTTGCTACTTGAATAGTTAATTCGATAAAAAGGACTAAATCGCGTAAAGCGATAAATTAGAGTTCTATTTTATAAATGGCTTATTTAATGATGGCTTTATAAGTAGAAGGCCTTAAGTGGCTATTTCACCATTTTTAAAGCTAATGGACACATATGCCCTTATTATTAAAGTTTTATAAATGATATTATAAAGGTTAGTTTTGGTTTTTAATTAATAAATGTTAAAATAGATTTAATAAAAAAAAATACCACTCATTTTCATTTGTTTCTTCACCGATTCTTCATCAAAACATTAAGGGTTTTATACTTTCAAGCATTCGGTCACTTTGAGCTCAAATTCAAGGTTCGTTTTTGTCCCCTTTTTGATAATTTTTATGTTTTTGTAATCGTTGCTTCATATACTAGTCGACCCGTACCTCAATTTATGATTTTGTGAATATCTTTGAAAAATGCCATTGATGAATCCTTGATATTTTGATAGATTTTGACGAATTATTGTATATTATGTGAGAAAATACAAGAATTTTAAAGTAAATTTTGATGAAAATGAATTTAAGGATTTATTTGCAAAAAGATAGAATTTTTGAGGTTAAATTTGTGATTAAATGATAAAATATAGACTTATAGAGACTACATGAATATTCAGCTAAGGGAAATTATGGATTAATTGTGTAAATTGTCATTTTTTGTGATAAAGGACTAAATTGCAAAGTATTAAAAATATAAGGGCTAATTTGTAAATATGCCAAAATATATGTTTTTGGATTGAATTGAATATGTCAGTTAGTCAATAGCTGAATTTGAATTAATATAGATAAAGACGATCGAATCCCGAAACTTGATCGGGGAAAACGAAAAATAGACGAGTAGATACGAGATTACGAGGTAAGTTCGTATAACGAATTTAATGTGTACATGTTCATATTTGTTGTTATTGAAAATATGGAATGATAGTTGATTGAATAGCCTAATTGAATGTGAATATATGAATTTGAATGAAAATGTTAAATTGTTACAAGTGATAAATCGAATACCATGCCCCGTTAGAACCGTAAGAGTCGATAGGATACAAGTGACATGTCATTAGGGCTACAGGGTGGTTCGGGCTCCTGCATTTGTTGCGGACTCACCACGTGCTCATGAGCTACAGGTTTATCCTTCGGGATTATATGTTTAGTCTTCGGACTCACCGTTCGGCCTACGGGCTTACTGTTCATTCTTCGGGATTACATGTTCAGCCTTCAGGCTTACCGTATAGGCTCGAAAGAGCATATATGACGCATTGACGGATTACAGGTTATATGTATATACACTGTGTGTGTATCACCCGAGTATCCCTCGATGTTCTTATAGGTTCAACGGGCAATACTGATACATGTTACAAGAAAAAGTTATATGGTACATGTGTATAAGAGATATATGTCATATGTATTACATGAATGTTTTGACATATGAAACCTGAACTATATGTTCCACATAAGTCAAAGATGTATAAGAACTATGATGTTGTATGTGCCTATGGATGTGAATTACATGTTATACTCTTATATGAGATTGATTATGAAGTGATATGAACTAACATGAATGAGATTGTGTAATAGGCTATAAGGTCATACGATTGAAATAGCCTTACTTATATGGATTACCTTATCAAATCGGTAAGTTTAATTTCATGTTATATGGACTTACTAAGCTTTAGAAGCTTACTCCGTTTATTTCTTTCATTTTCTTATAGATTCGGAAGCTAGTTGGATATCGGATGGGTCGGAGATTGCTATCACACTATCGATAAAGCTTCGGTACTTTTGAGCATCTTGCAAACATTTTGGTCATGGCATGTATAGGCTAGATATTTAGTGAACATGATATATTTTGGTAAATGGTCAAGCTATGAGATGTGGCTTGGGTCATATATGTATATAATCAAGTATTTTGAGTTGTTCTTTGGTTATATGTGCTTATGGAAAGATATGTGATCTTGATGAGATTATAAGCTTGCATAGTTGATATGTTTATTATGTTATATGTGCAAGTTATGTGCATTGTTAGCCTAGATGAAAGGTAAGGAATGATTATGTATATTTATGTGTGGATGAGTTCATGAATGTGGCTATTTTAGCTATTGAATTGTTATGCCTAGTTGGTGCAAGATTTATGATGATTTTGGGTCTATTATATGCTTGAATTGGTATGTTTTTGGTTGACAAATTGGCATGAGATGTTGCATAATTATGGCTAGTAGAAATGACCCAAATTTTGGGTGGCAATTTGGCTTAAACCGAGCCTATATTGTTCCACACGGCCAGGGAACACGAGCGTGTATTTCGACCGTGTGTCACCTGCACCTTAAATGTTTTGGTCAGTTTTGGTACACGGCCTAGACACACGGGCGTGTCTGGTAACTTGTAGCCGTGTGAAATTTGGCAGTATAGTCACACGATCTTCTCTATTTTGTACACGGGCATGTGACCAGCCGTATGATTTTTGACAGTTTCGACCATGGGCTATGTGGTTTGGGCGTGTCTGGTGGGACAATACCGTGTGAGAAGAGCACGGGCAAGGGACACGGCCGTGTGCCCCTAACTAGAAAAAATTTATGAATTTTTCCCTGTCTTTTGGCATGTTTTCAATTGGACGCTAAATGTGTTATATGTATTTTTATATGCTCAATTGATCTATGTTTTGATGGATGTTGATACAAGTTTATTAATGATTAAAAAGTTTAAAATTTTACTGTTTCGACATAAGTTACAAGTCTGGTAATGCCCCTTACCTATTCCGGCGACGGTTTCGGGATAAGGGTGTTACAACTGTTCACTAAAAATTTATTATATCATCATACAGAACTTAGATAAAGTTCTTGTTTGTTTCTTTTAAAACTAGACTCATTAAGGAATCCGATCATATAAACTAGAAACCATAATTATATTTGTACAATTTTTAATGATTTTCTGAATTTGGAATAGGGGATTTTCGACACATTCTTACCCTGTCTCACTATAATTTAAATACCTCATAATATACAATTTATTTACTCACAGCATTTTTTTTATGTAAAAATAGACTCATCAAGCTTTAGTTTCATATTTCATTCAGCATCTAATTCATCTTCTACCATTTTTTGTGATTTTTCAAAATCACGTAATTGCTATTGTTTCAACTATTTTATTGAAAATTTACTCTTCCATGTTTTCCTTGTATAACTTCCAATATTTTCACATATCACCAACATATTCAATATTAGCCATTCCAAGCGATAATCATCATCAACATATATTTATATTTACAAGTAGCTATAATAGTATTCACACCATATCAACCTTACCACAAGTCCAATTACATACCAAGTACATTATTTACATATACCCAAATTTACATGCATCCATGCATCACATTTACTACCAATATCCTCATGCACATCATGCACATTTATCACACATATACATGCTCACACCCTTGTACTTATACAACACGTGATCGCCCTTAGCATCTCTTAGCAAGGTTTCCCAATGAACACTCCGTAATGGAGGCCAATGCTCGGTGGTTTTTAGCTCATAGCTCCACCAACACATAACTCGGCTCTCTTGTACACATGGTGAAGTTCACCTTATCACCCATGTGACCTAGCCATTAAGTCCAGAAACTATCATGTACACATGATGAAGTTCACTTTATCACCCATGTGACATAGCCATTAAGTTCCGTAACTCTCGGGTCTACATGGTGAAGCTCACTTTATCACACATATTACCTAGCTACATATAATATAGTTCTTGTGTACACATCGTGAAGTTCACTTTATCACCCATGTGACATAGCCATTTAATCCCGTAACTATCGTGTACACATGGTAAAGTCCACTTTATCACCCATGTGGCATAGCCATTTAATCCCGTAACTATGGTGTACACATGGTGAAGTTTACTTTATCACCTATGTGACATAGCCATTAAGTTTTGTAACTCTCGAGTCTACATGGTGAAGCTCACTTTATCACACATGTGACCTAACTACATTTTATCCGTATCTCTCGTTTTTCCGAAGGTTCAACCGGGAACTCTCATTTCTAACACTTTCAATGTCATAGAAAATTATTCAATATCAACCTTTCATAATATACATTAAATTTATTAATGTACAAATAAAATGGACATATTACTTACATATAAACTTACCTTGAACATGAAAAAGATTAATTATCCAATTTGGTCCATAACTTTCATCCTTCCCGAATTTCATTTTCCATGATCTATAATGTCACAATTAGCTCATTTATAAGTCACATTACTCAATGTGATCCAAAAATCATATTATGGCAAATTTATATTTTTGCCCCTAAACTTTCACATATTTACACTTTTTCCCCAAGGCTCGTAAAATGATTTTTATTCAATTTCCATGTATTTTGGACTTATACGAATCATATCATGACTATAGCAATCCATAATTTTCACTAAACCACATACTTATGACCAATTTACAACTTTTACAATTTAGCACATTTTTCTCGGTTTCATCGAAAATCACCTAGCAAAACCTGTTCCTCTCATCATAAACATACATAATCCACCATTAATCATCAAAATACACAATTATTCAACATGAGAAAATTTTTGAAATTAAACCCTAGCTCAAAATAAGGGTGGAAATAGCTAAACCGAGTTACCAGGATCTCAAAAATGTAAAGAACATTAAAAACGGGGCTTGGGTGCACTTACTATTGAGCTTGGAAGCTTGAAAACCCTAGCCATGGTGTCTCCCTTACTATATTCGACCAAATGAAGAAGATGGACACCAATTTTGCTTGATTTTTTCCCTTTTTCATTCTTTTAATTACTAAATGACCAAAATGCCCTTAAATGCTTTTCTTTCAAATTTGTCCTATTCATGCCCATTTTTGTCCAAACAAAATATAATGGTCTAATTGGACCTACACTTTAAAAACATATTCCAATCAAGTACCTTTATGAATTAGAGCAAACATTTCTCATTTTTTACAATTTAGTCCTAAACACCAAATTAGGCACCCAATCGATAAAATTTCTTAACGAAAATTTCACACAATTATTCCATCACCCTATAAACTTTAAAACTTAATGAAAATAAATTTTTCTACTTCAGATTTGTGGTTTTCGAAACCACTATTCCGTTTAGGCCTTAATTTAGGCTGTTACAGGCATGATACTATTCAAATATAATTAATACTAGATGACTCAAAATTCCACCTTACTTAACACGAATAAACTCAAACTGACTAACTCTTATATTGAATACGCCTATATTCTAAATTGACAGATTGTAACAGCCCATTTTCAGTGAAATTAGAACAGTGGTTTTGGGACCACAAATCAGAGTATGAAAGAGAATTTATTTTAATATTATTGCATGGTCTACATCATGATAGGATTGTTATATGAAAATACTGATAAGAAAATTTTACCTATTAAGTGATTAATTATGGAAATGACCAAATTGCATACAATGCAGAAGTTGAATTCTAGAAGCTATAGGTATTAAATAGTATGGAATTCAAGACTTGAGGTCCTTATATGGTAATTAGACCATTAAAGAAAAGTTTGTAGATATTTTTGGTGATTTATCCAACGCAAAATTAGAAAAGGCTAAGGACTAAATTAGAAATCAAAATAATTAAAGTATGATAAATTAGTAAATAAGAAATATCATGATATTATTATTATCTTCATCCCTAAATTTCATGGAAAGCCTAGGAGAGAGAAGAAACTAATCAAGCTTAATTGGGTTGAATTATTAAAAGATTATGATCTGGTTACTGACTATCATCTGGGAAAAGTTAATGTAGTTGCTGATGCTCTAAGCAGAAAGTCTTATTTGCTTTACGAGCAATAAATACCCAGTTATCATTATCAGAAGATGGTTCAATCATAGCTGACTTAAAAGCTAAACCTACATTTCTACAGTAAATTTGTGAGGCTCAGAAAAATGATGATGAATTACAAGCTAACGAGTACAGTGTGAGATGGATTTTGATTTAGAATTTTAGATTGGGTCTGATGCTGTCTGTTATTTAGAGGTAGAGTATGTGTACCGAGAAATTCAGAGATAGTACAAAAGATTCTTCATGAAGCTCATAGTGGTATTATGTCTGTTCATCCGGGGAGTAGCAAAATGTACAATGATTTTAAAAAAAAGATGTACTGGTGGCCGGGTATAAAACATGATATTTCTAAATTCGTATCTAAATGTTTGATATGTCAGCAAGTTAAAGTTGAACATCAGGTGCCTTTGGGATTATTGCAACCAGTTACGATATCAGAATGAAAATGGGAAAGAATTACTATGGACTTTGTGTCAGGTTTACCACTATCTCTGAGGAAGAAAATGTCATTCGGGTAATAGTTGATCGGTTAACAAAGTCTGCACACTTTATTCCGAGACATATGGATTTCTCTTTGGATAGGTTGGTTGAATTATATGTGTCTGAGATTATTAGATTACATGGAGTACTAGTTTCCATTATTTCAGACAGAGATTCTCGGTTTACATCTCGATTCTGGAGCAAATTAAAAGAAGCTTTAGGTACACAATTACATTTCAGCACCACTTTCCATCTTTAGATTGATGGACAATTCGAACGTGTGATACAGATTTTAGAAGATAAGCTTTGCTGTTGTGTGCTAGAATTTGCATGTAACTAGGAAAAGTGTCTGCCTTTAGTTAAATTTGCCTACAATAATAGCTATTAGTCTAGTATTAAAATGGCACCATACGAGGCTATATATGGTCGTAAATGTAGAACTCCATATATTGGACCGAGCTTAGTGAGAAAGAATTACATGGAGTTGATTTAGTCCGTGAAACTGAAGAAAAGGTGAAAGAAATTCAAGATAGTTTGAGAGCAGCCTCTGATAGCCAAAAGTCTTATGCTGATCTTAAATGAAAAGAGGTAGAGTTTCAGGTCGGCGACAAGGTATTCTTGAAATTTTTCCCTTGGAAGAATGTTCTCCGATTTGGCCGTAAAAGCAAATTGAATCCACGGTTTATTGGGCTATATAATGTTATTGAAAGAATTGGATTGTTACATACCGATTGACACTACCACCAGAACTTGAGAGAATTCATAATGTTTTCCATGTGTCTATGTTACGACGGTATCAGTCAGACCCATCACATGTTATCTCTCCAGCAGAGGTTGAGATTCAGCCTGATATGACATAGAGTGAAGAACCGATCAAAATCCTAGCACGTGAGACAGAAGAGTTAAGAAATAAAAATGTAGCTTTAGTGAAAGTCCTTTGGCAATGACATGGAATAGAAGAGGCTACCTGGGAATCGGAGGAAACAATTAGAAAGCAATATCCAAACCTTTTCAGTAGTAAGATTTTCGAGGGCGAAAATTCTTAAGGGGGAGAGTTGTAACAGCCCAGTTTCAGTGAAATCAAAACTGTGGTTTTGGGACCACAAACCGAGTCCAAAAGAAATTTTTTTAATATTATTGTATGGCCTACATCATGATAAGATTGTTATATAAAAATAGTGATAAAAAAATTTTACCGATTAAATGATTAATTATGGAAAGGACTGAATTGCATAAAATGAAAAAGTTGAATTCTAAAAGCTATAGGTATTAAATAGCTATGGAATTCAAAAATTGAGGTCCTTATATGGTAATTAGAACATTAAAAAAAAGTTAGTAGATATTTTTGGTGATTCATCCATGGAAAAATTAGAAAAGGCTAAGGACTAAATTGGAAATCAAAATAATTAAAGGATGATAAATTAGTAAACAAGAAATATCATGATATTATTATCATCTTCATCCCAAAATTCTATGGAAACCCTAGGAGAGAGAGAAAAAACTAATCAATTTTAATTGGGTAAGTAATCAAGTCCCTTTTTAGTAATTTTTATATTTTTGAGATCGGGATAACTTAATCTATTTATTTTGGGGATTAATTTGAAAAGTTATCAAAGTATAGAAGTTTTCCATGGATGAATATGTTGAAAATTTGAAATTTATGGTAGAAAATGAAAGGTTGTTGATAGATAAATAACTTTTACAAAGTGAATTTTGATGAAATTGTGATTTGACTAAATTGTAAAGTTGTAAAATTCATGAAAAAATTTTAATTTTTGTGAAATTTATGGATTATTGTTGTTATATATGAAAATTTTCTAGGCTTGGAATAAGGGATAAATTGTATAATTTTATTTTCCAAGCTTAGGGATGAAATTGGAATTTATGAAAAGTATAGGGACAAAAGATAATTTTGCCTAGGGTGTAAAATGAGTCCAAGTGAATGTGTATTGTGATAAGTTGATGATTAAATTCATTTATATAGATCCGAACAACTCAAATTCAAAGCTAGATCGAGGAAAAGAAAAAGTTTTGGATTAATGGAATTTCTTATATGGACGATTATTAAGGTAAGTTCGTGTAACTTAACTATACATGTTATTATGTTTAAATTAAATGTTGTATTTGAATTGAATATGATTTGCATTTATGTGAATTATAAGGATGTTATAAATGCATGAAATAATCATATGCCCGAAACAAGGCTAGAAAATGTTAAATTTTGTTTGAACATTGAATTTTGATGGATAGGTGATTGCCTATACTGAAAGTGGTTCTGCATATGTTGTAGACAGGATTTAGCTCAGACGAGTAATCCTGATATAGCCATCTCGAGCATCTTGTTAAATAGTTCCTGCGAGCATCTTGATCGGTAGTGATTTAGCATGTGTTGTGCACTACCGTAGCTCTATGTAAGCGCCTTGTTACATGTTTCAATTGGTTGTGATCCAACATATAATGCGGATAAAAACGCAACTCTATGTAAGCGTCCTGATATAAGCTCTTATGGGCTGCCATATGTGGCTCTCTTGAACTCCCTGTTACCTTATCTAGTGCTCTCTGATATTATCCCTTTGAAGATATCTGATGAGCTCTATGAGCTCCCTGATTTAAAGTGTTATGAGTTTCCTGATTAGCCCGAATAAGTGTCATGTTACTTGGCTCATCTGAGCATCCTGATATGTAGTTGGAGAGTGTGCTTCCTGATTAAGTGCCCTGATGGGTACCCCTGATTTTGAGTTGACGGAATACAATTTTGTACACATTGTGTGTACTACCTGAGTATCCATCGAAGTTTTAATGATTCAACAGTTAAATCCCTAAAATGAGAAATTATGGGATTAAATGAATTATATCTTGAGTGCACCTAAAATACCTGAAAGTGTATCATGATGAGCTCATCCATATTTATTTGATGTGCATGTGAAATAATTGACTAACTTGTTTAATTTAGTGTATCTGATTAGGCAAACTTGCCAACTTGTTGGGAGACATATTATTATGCTTATTTAAGTGAATATGACTGGTAAGTTTAATTCTGGTTATACGAACTTGCTAAACATTAAATGCTTACTGGGTTTTTATTTCCTCTGTTTTATAATCCTTGGAAGCTCGTAAAGTTCGGACGTGGGTCGGAGCAACATCACACTATCTTTCAGCTCATTTTGGTATAAATAGCGAACTTGTTTTGGAACAATGGGATGTATAAGCTAATGGCAACAAGTAAGAGTATATAAATGTTTTGGTTGTAATCTAGCCATTGGAATGGCTTGTGATGGTATGACTAATATTGTCTTGGTATATTTATAAGGTTAAATTATGATTACATTTGTGTTTAGCATGAATTAATTGAGTTAGGTTAAACATGTATGTTTATAAAAGGTAAGATTATAAACTTGAATGCATGAGATGAAACATCATTGTAGATGATAACATTGGCTTGGTTATAATGCTTGAATTGCTTGGTATATGATTGCAAGTATTGGTGTAGGTTTTTGGTATGTGATTGCAAGTATTGATGTAGGTTTTTGGTAAATTTGGGTGAGAAATAAGACTAGGAAATGACCTTATTTTGTCCACATGGGTAGACACACGGACATGTGTCTTGACCGTGTGTGACACACGGCCTGGCACATGGGCATGTGGTTTGGCCGTATGTCCCCTACATCTAAAAATTGAGAAATAGAATGCTCAAAATTGGGCACACGGGTAGAGACACGGGTGTGTGTCTCAGCAGTGTGAAACACATTGCTTAGAACACGGTCGTGTATCTTGCCGTATGAACCTTGCACCTAATTTTCAAAAAAATGAAATTGACCACATGGCCTAGCACACGGGCGTGTGACTTGGCCATGTGACCTATGTAACGCCTCAATTTTCCTATTTTCAGCTTTTTGTGAAATTGTGGTGATGAAATTTTCTGAATATGTTGTGCACGATTTTGACACAATTAATTGTCTGCCTTAGTGGATATGTGCTTTGGGTATGCTGGGGGAGGTTCCAAGTTCAAGTCATAACTTGGGTAAAATTTTGGGTTTTTATTAAATAAAGCCTCATCCTTGGTTATTAGGCTTTTAAGTAAAAGTTGGATAAGTTATAACAGAATGGGCCTACTGGTCTAGTGGTTAAGTGACAGGGAATTGTGCAAGTGGTCCTGTGTTTGAAGCACAGTGTGGGAGTTAATTTTTGCTGCTAGGGTTTTTCAAGAGTTTGAGTTATCAAGTTACCCTAGGTTACCTAAAACTCAGTTTTTCACTTTCATTCTTTTAATTTTTGCCGTTTGCCTTTTTTCCTGTGCCGCCGAATTCTCATCTTTTTCCCTCATCTCTAACTGTCGAATTTCTCTTTTCTTTCCCTTCCCACTGCCAAGTTTTATTTCTGAAATCCCTCCCCTTCATTTGTTTTTCTCTCGTTCGGTTGAGTAGTTTTGGCATATCACTTGTGGTTTCGTTGTTTCAGTAAGTGATCTTTTTCGCTCTTAGTTTTATCTTGGTCAATTAAGATAGTAATAAGGGGTTGATTATTGCTGTTTAGGGATTAGTTAAAAGGCTGGAAGTGGGCGATTCAACGACTGGAATCCAAGTTGTGTTCGATTATGAAATTTGTAAGTAGATTTTGTGGTATCGGGGTTTAGTGATTGAGACTCGACTTTGGGTTCTAAAGAGAAATTATTTTGATTATTAGGTGCTGGAAGTGCTTAGGTGTGTTTAGGCTTCAATCGAAACTAGGTGTGTACCTCTACCGCACTGAAACAGCATTTTGGTAAAAGCTGAAAATGAAGCTATCGACACCACACGGGTGTGTGGACTGCCCGTGCGGAGGCCGTGTGCGAGACACGGCCGTGTGGTTGATGAAATAGGCAGTGCGTGTGCCACACTTGCACAACAGACACAGACATGTGAGGCTGGCTAGGCCGTGTGCGAGGCACGGGCTAGGCCAATTGGGTCGTGTGGGCCTATACTGGCAAGCCACATGGGCGTGTGAGCCCATTAATCTGAACTATTCTGTAAGGTTGCACGGGTCACCTTAGTCGACTGTGACCGGTTTAAAGGGGCGGTAAGCATTAATTAGGCCCTGGTCTGCGATGTGATGAACGTAATGTATGTGATAGTATGTTATGATTAGCATGTGTACTGTATCTGTTCTGATATATCTGTATAATCTACTGTTTTGCATTAAAGCATGCCATGATATTTATGTTGCATTACATTAGGTTGGGTTGGTAATGAAGAGAAGGAAGACTGTAAGGCTATTTAGTTGGTTATTTGGTAGCCTCGCTGCCTTATTATTATGCCGTTTCATGGTACCTAAAGGTGTGCAGGGTTGGATGGGTCAATTTAATCCCCATGCTTGGTGTGTAGGGCTGGGTGGGTCGACTTTGTCCCCACATGGTGTGTAGGGTGGTCGGAGATGGTGTGCAGGGTTGATGGGCATATACTGTGCTGATTGATATGCATGCTTATCTATACGGGCTAAGGCCCGAATGTATCTAATACTGATCTGAATGGGCCAAGGCCTACACCGTATCTGTTAAGAGCTCAGGCCCGAATTATGACTGTTTCTGTTATATGTATGTTTGCTTGCTTTACGGTGGGGATGTACACACTGAGTTTGCGAAAACTCACCCTTTTATTTTATTTGACTGTCAGGTAATCCCCAACAGTAGATGGATCGGTGCTGCAGAGGGCTCGAGGGTGACTATTGGTGGACCCATTACTAGACTCCCTACTTATATTACTGGTTTTTCATTATTTGATTCTTTACCACTTCTTGAACTATTTTGTTTTATACTTAGTGTTTTCAAATTGTTTTATTGCTACTCTTGTTTTTAGTAAATCACGACACTCTAAACGCCCTTTAAAACTTAATTAAAGATTTTTGTTTAATGAATGATTTATGAGCTTCCATGATAAATGAAAGATAATAGATTGCACAAGGTATTGATATTTAAAATGGTTTCCAAAAATGCTCTCATGTGACGCCACCAAATTCGGCCATAACATCTAGGCCGGGTTTGGGGTGTTATCTCCTATCCACTTAATTAAATTACAAGCCAGAGAGTTACACGGGTTAGAAAGACGAGTGTGTACCTTACGTTATATGCAACACGGCCTGACCACACGGGCGTGTGACCCTTGCACCTAGGAAAGATTCTAAAATTTCAGGAAAAATTCTTTGAGATCCTACTGTAGTCCCAACTTGTTTCTAATGTTTAAATTGGGCCTTGGGGGTCCAATCAAGGGACGATATGATTAGTTTTGATTATAAATAGTAAATAATGTCAATTATATATATTTTCCATGTAAACTCTAGTAATACTTCATAACCCTGTTCCGATGACAGTTACGGGTTAGAGGTGTTACACAGATAACCACGACGGATGCCTATTTTGAACATACAGATTCATACTTCTTTTCAATACTTATTTGATTACATCATAAAACTTTTTAAATAAAAAATTAAGACAAATTATGTCCTTTGTAACAGCCTGTTTTTGGGTCAAATCGGAACAGTGGTTTTGGGACCACAAATTTGAAGTAGAAATATTTATTATGATATTAGTTTAGGGTCTACAGTATGATTGAATGATTGTGTAAAAATTTGGTTAAGAAAATTTATCGATAAAGTGTCCAATTTGACTAATAGGACTAAATTGCAGTAGGTGCAAAATTGTGTTCCAGAAGCTATTGGTGTTTAATTGTAATGAAATTTTAAATTGAAGTCCTTAAATGGTAATTAGATCATTACACTTTAAGATGGACACAAATGGACATGGTTAGCTGAAATTTTAAAGTTGGGCATTAATTGCAGTTTGGTCATTTGGCAAATAAAGACAAAATTAACTAATAAAAAGTTTTCATCTTCCCAATTTCATCCTCCCATAGTTGAATTTCACAAGGGAGTCCATAGCTAGGGTTTTGGCCACTTCCAAGCTCGATTGTAAGTCCGTCATTGGCCTGTTTTTAGTGATTTTTATGTTTTTGTGAATGTTTTAACTTGATTTATCTATTTCAAGGACTAAATTGAAAGAAAATCAAAATTTAAAATTTTACCCGTGTTAGATATTTGTGTATTTTGATGTTTAATGGTAGAAAATGTATGTTTGGTGTTAGATAAACAACATTTACCAAGTGATTTTTTAATGAAAATGTCAAATAGGGACCTATTTGTAAAAGGTTGTGAAATGTGTGTAAAAATGTGAGTAAAGGAAAATTTTGGGCTTTTATGAGTATGAAATACTTTTGGCTAGGCTTGGGTAATAAAGAAATCGAATGAAAATCATTTTACGAGCCTAGGGACTAAAGTGTAAATGTTGAAAAGTGAGGAGAAAAATGTAAGTTTGCCATAATATGAATCTTGGGCTTAAATGAATAATGTGAGTATTAAATGAGTTAAATTTGTTATTATAGATCAAGATAAACGAGGTTTGGACGTAGATCAGGGGAAAAACAAAGTATTTGACGATTAGATCCATTTTGCCATTTTTTGTACTGAGGTAAGTTCGCATGTTAAAAATAAGCTTTAAAATAATTTTATTTAAATGCGTTAATATTGCATGAATTGTATGTTTGATTATTTTACTAAGTTTAACTCTACATCTGAGTCCGACGACGATTCGACAAGTAAGAAATCCCGTTTGAACCTTAGGAATAGGTTAGGATACAAGTGACTTGTCACTAGGGTTATCATGTGCTATGTGATTATGTCATCCGGGTGCTGGTCTCATACGTCCTACCGGTGGCTGAGTATACCGTCATATGTTGCAGATACTTGACAACTTGTGTGAGCAGCACCGTGTAGCTACGTCTTGACTGATAGCTTGTATGAGTTGGCTCGTCGATGCTCGAGAGCGAGTGATTATTTGATATGAGACTTAGGTATCTTTGGCTACATATGTGGCACTTAGTGTGCAAAATTTCCCGAGTATTCGACATTGTTATTCCAAGTAGTTCAAGGGTATGTCAAAGATGAGATTATGTGTAAAATCATTACGAGATGGTACAGGTATGCGCTTAAATCTTATGATTATTAGATTCCTGAATTGATGAATATGAGGTAAGTTGTGATGGAATGAATTATGAACATGAGACTATGGGAAATTTACATTTAATCATGTTATATTATTTGAATGTTATATGTGTGGTAAGGTTTGCTTATTTCTTTCATACGAGCTTACTAAGGTATTTAGCTTACTCCATTTATTTTTTTTCCACGTTTTATAGTGTTGCCAAGCTAGCTTGGATCAGAGATCGTCGGAGATCCATTCACACTATCAACAATTATTTTGGTATTAATGAATTCAAAATTTTTAGTTACGACATGTATAGGGGACTTGGTCATTTTGTTATGTTTCATAATTGATTTGGCCAAATGTGTTGGTTTATAATGGTTAGAAGTTCATTTGTATAAGGCCATTGGAGATAGACTAATATTGGTTATAAGTATATTCTTATAACAATGCTTTTCATGAATGATGTGTTGATGTCGTGGTTGTGGATGTTTTGTTGTATGTATATGCTTGGATTTGTGCTATGTTATGTTGTGTAGATGTGTGCATTAAAGGGTGGCAAAATGGATTGGTAAATAACCTTTATTTTGTCCACACGGGTAGACACACGGGCTTGTGTCTAGGCCATGTGAGACACATGGTTGGTCCCATAGGCGTGTGTTCAGGCCGTGTGTCTCCTGCACCTTAGTTTTGAAAAACAGAATGTTGAGAATGAGCACACGGGCAGAGACACGGGTGTGTGTCTCAGTCGTGTGGATGGCATAGCCTCAAACACGGGCGTTTGCCCTAGTCGTGTGAAGCCTGCACCTAATTTATGAAAATTAATTTTCCACACGGCCTAGCATACGGGCGTGTAACTTGGCCTTGTGATCTCAAATTGGTCATGAGTTACAAGTCAGAGAGTTACACAGGGTTAGGACACGAGCGTGTGTGACCACACGGCCTACCTACACGGGCATGTCCCATATCCACACGGGTGTGTGACCCATGTTTAGTGAAAATTTTTTTGAGTTTTGTAAAATTTTTTAAAGTTCTCGGTTTAGTCCTGAACCACTTCTAATGCATGTTTTGGGCCTCTTAGGCTCGTATCAGGGACTTTGTGATTAAATGCAAATGGTTTTAATTTGAACGAAAATTTATGACCCAGAATTGTATGTTTGTTCGTGTGATAAGTTCGGTAATCCCTCGTACTCTGTTATGGCGTTGAATACGAGCAAGGGGTGTTACATTTAGTGGTATCAAAGCTACAGTTTAGTTGATTCTCAGCCTAACGTAGTGTGTGTAAGAGTCTAGCTATACATGCCATGAATAAACTATGATAGTGTGATGGCTCTGGACAATTTTAAATTGTGTTTTCATATAATAAATGGATCCCGATCAAGCTGTAGCTGATGATGTAGAAAGTAATGCGCCGGCTCCCGCTCAAAGGGCAGTGCCATCTTAAAATAGACCTCCCATGGTTAGTCAAGAGAAGGGGATAAGGAAGCCTTCCTCCACATGATGAATGAGTGGTATACGGAGTTTGTTCGAACAAACCTGACTACTCAACATCTTCCACCCCCTCCTTATCCCGAACCAATTCTCATAGCTCTTCAAGGTGTGGATTTGGTAAGACTGAATAAGCCTCAAGTTGATAAAATTTGAAAGCAAGGGGCTGAAGAATTTAGAGCAAATGTAAATGATGATCCAAAGAGAGTCGAGTTCTGGCTTGAGAATACTATCAGGGTATTTGATGAGTTATCATGCACACCCGACAAATGCTTAAAATGTGCTATATCATTATTAAGGGACATAGCATATCACTAGTGGAAGACACTAGTATCTGTGGTACCGAAAGAGAGGGTTACATGGGAATTCTTTCAAGAGAAATTCTGAAAGAAATATATTAGTCAGCGGTTCATCGATCAGAAATGTAAAAAATTTCTTAAGCTGAAACAGGGTCGAATGTCAGTGACAGAGTATGAGCGAGAATTTGTCAGGCTCAGTAAGTATGCTCGAGAGTGTGTTTCCTCCGAGGCTATTATGTGTAAAAGGTTCGAAGATGGGCTGAATGAGGACATCAGACTGTTAGTTGGAATCTTGGAATTAAAAGAATTTGTTCTATTGGTTGACCGAGCTTGTAAAGCTGAAAAACTAAGAAAAGAGAAAAGAAAGGCCGACAGTGAGGCTAGAGATGCAAGAAAAAGGATGACGAGTAAGTCATTTCAATCTCAGTCAAAGAAATCTAGAGAAATGTATTCTCGTTCGAATGTTTCAGTTGGGTAGTCACATAGAGACCGCGGGAAACAGTATTCGGGTCCCAAAGCTCAAGCTACTTCAATGGCAAGTGTGGGTAATGTTAGGTCTAATAGACCTGAATGATAGCATTTTGGTAGACGATATCCCAGCGAGTGTAGAATGAATAACTAAGCTTGTTTCAAATGTGGTCTTCAAGAGCTTTTTATCCGAGATTGCCCTGAGAGGGATGAGGAAGAAAAATTTTAGAGTGCAAGGCTAGGTAATACTACCAATAGAGGTAGGCCCCTGAGAAATACCAAGAATGGAACTAGCAGTAAAGGTGTAATGAAGGATTCAGTTGTGAGATCTGAAGATAGAGCACCTGCTAGAGTTTATGCCATACGTGCTCGTGAGGATGCGTCATCTCCTGATGTGATTACCGATACATTTTCTCTTTATGATACTAATGTTATTGCATTGATCGATCCTTGATCGACTCATTCTTATGTTTGTTTGAATTTGGTATAGCAAGAATTTGCCGGTTGAGTTTACTGAGTTTGTGTTTAAAGTGTCAAACCCGTAGGCAAATATTTGCTAGTTGATAAAGTTTGCAAGAATTGTCCTTTGATGATTCGAGGTCACTGTTTTCCGGCTAACTTAATGTTGTTGCCATTTGATGAATTCGATGTTATTTTGGGTTTGAACTAGTTGACACGGCATGATTCCATAGTAATTTGTAGACAAAAAACTATGGGATTGAATTGTGAAAATGGTGAAGTTCTTTGGGTTGAAACCGATGAATCAAGTGAATTGCCTGAGAATTTCTTGGAGAGGTGGAGTTTGCTATTGATTTGGTACCGGGGACTACATCAATATCGATAGCTCCTTATAGAATGGCTCCAACCGAGTTAAAAGAATTGAAGTCTTAGTTATAAAATTTGACAGATAAGGGTTTTGCGAGACCGATTTTTTCACCATGAGGTGAACTGATGTTATTTGTCAAGAAGAAGGATAAATCTATGAAACCTTGTATCGATTACCGACAGCTCAACAAGGTGACTATAAAGAACCAGTATCCTTTGCCGAGGATTGATGACTTGTTTGATTAGTTAAAAGGAGCAACGTTATTCTCAAAGATTGATTTGAGATCCGGTTCCTATCTGTTGAGAGTTAAAGAGTTGCATGTGCTGAAAACTGCTTTTAGGACAAGGTATGGGCATTATGAATTTCTTGTAATGCCTTTCAAACTAACTAATGCTCATGCTATTTTTATGGAATTGATGAATCGAATCTTTCAACCATATTTAGATAAGTTTGCGGTTGTGTTTATTGATAACATTTTGATTTATTCTCGAGATGAGACTGAGCGTGCCGAGCATTTAAGAATTGTATTACAGACTTTGAGAGATAAGAAGTTGTTTGCTAAGTTCACTAAAAGTAAGGTTAGGCTCCGAAAAGCAGGATTTTTGGGGCATATTGTCTCCACAGAAGGTATATGTAACACCCCTTACCTGTATCCGGCACCGGAATAGGGTACGAGGCGTTACCTCACTAAAACACATTCAACTCTTCAACTTTACACTCATTGAGATGTGTCCCAATTTAAAACTTTTTCAAACTTTGTCCTGGACCTTCATATGGGCCTACAAGGCCTAAAACATGATTTAGAAACAACCCGGGACCATTTCGGATACTTAAGAAAATTTCTTCAAAAACAGTTAAAAGTAGGGCACATGCCCGTGTGGAGGGCTACATGCCCGTGTGGCCTCAAGACATGGCCGTGCTAATGGCCAGTGTGCCTCACACGGCCTAAGCACCCAAGGAACACGCCTTTGCCCTTTGCCCTTCACAGGGGTTTTCACACGGCCTGGCACACGCCCGTGCCCCTCACACGACCACGTCACGCCCGTGTCGCAAACTGTGTACAAAAAGTTTGACATTCTATTTCTGACGTCAGCAACCACACGGCCATGGCACACTCCCGTGTGCTTGGCCGTGCCGTCCACATGGTTGAGACATATGGCCGTGTCTCTACCATGTGACCAAGAAATTGGCTATCTTCGAAGCCATTCTCTACCCTATCATGCCCAAACTCGTGCATGACTTCACTGACACATTTCATGACATAACAAGGCTATCAAACAATCCATCACATACTTAGCAAGTCATAGCATACATTTTGCTTAACCATGGAATGCTTCTTTGTAAGCTTATAGCATAACAAATTTATTGGCCACATTGAATAGCATTATACAACAGTAAACTTTAAATATCCTAGGCCAATACTTTAGGCCAACTCATGCTAATATGCACACATGACTCAGTTCCCTATACATGCCATAACTTTAAGTATTCAAGTCATCGATACCTAATATTGTAACATTGATAGTGTGATAGGTTCTCCGACAGCTTCCAACCCGAGCTAACCTGAATGCATTACCAACATAGGAAATAACGAAGAAAGTGTTAAGATTAGTAAGTATGTATGTAATAAGCAATTTATGAACTTGCTTTTAGCAAACCTCATTACATGATCTTAAAATGATATCACCATTAAAGCATGAAATTTTATTATTTACTTAGGTTTATCTCAAGCTGTTTTCTCACGTCATAGTCACTAATTTATTTTTATCCAGAGCTATGAAACTCCAAACTAAGATCTGTAAATTTTACTTGAAACTAGACTCACATATCTTCTTACCATAAAATTTCTAGAATTTTTGGTTTCGCCAATTAGTACGGTTTATTCATTAAAATCTCCCATATTTTGCTATCTGACTGTTATGACCCCTCTTCACTAAAAAATTATTATCTTATTGTACAGAACTCAGATAAGGTTCTCATTTGTTTCTTTTGAAACTAGACTCATTAAGGAATTCAGGAATATAAATCATATCCCACAATTATTTTTGTACCATTTTTAATTATTTTCCAAATTTGAAACATGGGATTTCCAAAACCATTCTAACCCTGTCCCATTATAATTTAAAAATCTCATAATATGAAATTCCTTTGCTCACACCATTTCTTTTGTGTGAAAATAGACTTAATTAGATTTAATTTCATATCTTGTATAGCCTCTAATTTAATTCACACCATATATGGTGATTTTTCAAAGTCACGTAACTGCTGTTATCCAATATTGTTTGATATCAAATTTCCACTCTTTCATGATTTCATTGTTTTAACTTCTTTTAAAGCATACCTATTGTCAATCGAATTTATCACATTCTCATACATCAGAAGTATCGACCTATAATCTCAAGGTCATCATAAAGTCATTTTCATGTGTATAACTTACTCATTCACCACCTTCCTATATTCCTCAAACACATAATACACACAAAGCCCATATATTCTCATAATCAATCCCAATACTTAATCATCACAACCACACTTACAATTTCATTTTGGCATATCCTCAATATAAAATTTAGTGGAATAAACCATGCTCGATAGTTCACACATAGCCACTCATATTAGAAATTGTAAAGAAGTTTCGCACATAGTCTAAGCATGACAACCATTCACGGTGGTTTCGCACATAGCCCATCAATATCATTATTTCACGATGATTCGCACTTAGCCCATCGAATTTAATATTCAGCAAGGTGATTCGCACTTAGCTCACCAATATCAACAATAACCCAGTGGTTTCGCACATAGCCCACCAATTTCAACAATTCACGGTGGTTTCGCACACAACCCACCTTTATGATCAATACTATCCAGTGCACGTAGTAGCCTGCACTTAGTACTACACATGTGACCATAGCTATTTATTCCACAATCTCACATAGAACTATATCTCGATGCCATAGCTTAACTATGGTCTTACACGATTTCACTTAGTCACACTTTACCATGATTCATTCATGATTTTTCTATCAAATGCATTCTTTTAGTGCCAAACGAAAGTATTCAACTTTGCGTTCTCTAATCTCAAACATCGGATATTCATTATACAACAAATAATATAATTAAATTCACAAATTATCCTTCATTTAAACAAATGAACATTTAAGTTTAACATACAAACTTACCTTGTTACGAAAACGGCGATTAGATGAAGTCGTCAACTCCTTTGATTTTCTCTCGTTTCGTGTACGAACCTCATTTTTCTTTATCTAAAATATCACATTTGACTTATTAAATTATTATACTATTTAATCCAATCCGCAATTTATATTATGACAAAATTATATTTTTGCCCCTAAATATTATTATAATTACACTTTTGCCTCTAGGCTCGTAAAATGAAATTCATTCCATTTCTTTACTACCCATGTCTAGTCGAACCTTTTTCACGTTTATAGCAGCCCACATTTTTCACATATCCCCACTTTTACCACACAATTTATCAAAAATTTCAATTTAGTCTTTAATCGACATTTTTATCAAAAATCACTTTACAAATGTTGCTTATCTAACAACAAGGATGCATTTTCTATCATTAATTATCAAAATACACACTTAATCAACTATGACAAAACTCACAAACTTTAACAGTTTTGAAAACGAAGGTACGAGATAGCTAGATTGAGTTACCACGACTCCAAAAACGTAGAAATAATTAAAAACGGGACAAAAATCGTACCTAGAGGAGCAATAGAAGCTTGGCCGATTGAAGCTTCATCCATGGCTGCCATTTTTCTTTCCCAAACGGTTGGGAAAAAAAGAAGGTAAAGATGATAGCTTTTTATCATCTTTTGTCTTATTATAACTTTTTAACTCAATTACCACCTTACCCTTTTAATTTCTAACTAATTTCAATAATACCAAACAAATATCTTCCACTAACCTACTAATAGGCTAATCTCCACATAAGGACTCCCACTTTAAAAACCCATCACAATTACATCCCTTATCATTTAGAACATACATTTTGCACTTATTGAAATTAAATCTTACTAACTAAATTAAACACTTTATTGATAAAATTTCTTAATGAAATTTTCACACAACAATTCAATTACACTATAGACCTCAAATTGAAAATCTAAGCTATTTCATACTTAAATCTTCTAGGATCTCATATTTTGCAACTTATTCAATTTAGTCCAGAAGTCAAATTGGACACTTTATGCATAAAATTTCTTCATGAAACTTTCACACAATCATGCCAACATGTCATAGACCCTCCAAAAAATCATAAAATAATTATTTCTACTTCGAATTTGTGGTCTCGAAGCCACTATTTTAACTAGGCCCTAATTTGGGATGTTATAGTATAAGGGTTGATCCGAGTAAGATTTCGACAATCGTCCGCCGAGGAATGTATACAAGATTAGAAGCTTTTTGGGCTTGGTTGGGTATTATTGATGTTTTGTCAAGGCATTCTCGATCATTGCTACACCTATGGCAAGATTTTTACAGAAAGATGTTAAGTGTCAATTGTCTGAGAGTTGTCAAAAGAGCTTTAAACAATTGAAAGTGTTGTGGATTGAGGCACCAGTATTAGTGCAACCTAAGTGGGGAAAAGAGTTTGTGATTTTCTGTGACGCATCATTGAACGTTCTTAGATGTGTGTTGATGCAAGAGGGCAAAGTTATAGCTTATGCCTCAAGAAAGTTGAAGTCGCATGAAAAGAACTACCCGACGCATGAGTTGAAGCTGGCTACTATTTTGTTTGCTTTAAAAATTTGACGACACCATTTATTCGGTGAAAGGTGCCACATATTTACCGATCACAAGAGTTTGAAGTATTTGATTACTTAGAAAGATCTAAACTTACGACAACGGAGATGGCTCGAGCTACTGAATGATTATGAACTAGTGATTGACTATCATTCAGGAAAGGCGAATGTAGTCGCAAATGCCTTAAGCAGAAAGTCCTTGTTTGATTTGAGAGATATGAATACGAAACTGACTTTGTCTAATGACGGTTCAATTTTGGCTGAGATGAGAGCTAGACTGATATTTCTTTTACAAATTTGTGTAGCTCAGAATAACGATGGTGAATTGTAAGCCAAAAGAGCTCAGATAGTGATTCAGACTATTGAATATGTTTGGGTGATTGTTTGATGTTCTGAGATAAAGTATGTGTACCGAAAAATGATGAACTTATTCAGAAAATTTTACACGAAGCATACAGTGGTTGTTTATCAGTTCATCTGGCTAGTGCGAAAATGTATAATGATTTGAAGAAATTGTATTGGTGGTCAGGTATGAAACGAGATATCTTTGAATTTGTATCAAAATGTTTGATTTGTCAATAAGTAAAGGCCGAACATCAAGTACCTTCGGGTTTGCTTCAGCCTGTGATGATTCCCTAGTGGAAATGGGATAGAATTATGATAGATTTCATAACTAGAGTACCTTTGGCTCCAAAAAAAAAAAGATGTTGTTTGGGTCGTTGTTGATAGATTGATGAAATTGAATCATTTTATTTTAGTATGTACTGACTATTCACTTGATAAGCTAGTTGAATTGTACATTGTTGAAATTGTTAGATTACAAGGAGTGCCTATTTCTATTATTTCGGTTAGAGATCCGAGGTGTACTTCACTATTTCATCCACAAATCGATGGTCAATCAAAAAGAAAGATTCAGGTTCTCGAAGATATGCTTTGCTGTTGTTTTTTATAGTTCGAAGGTAGTTGGGAAAAATATCTACCTTTAGTCAAATTTGCTTCTAACAACAGGTTTCAGTCGAGCATAAAGATGACACCATATGAGGCATTGTAGTGAGAGTCAGATTCACGGGATTGATTTGGTTAGAGAAATTGAAGAAAAAGTAAAAATGATTTGTGATTGTTTGAAATTAGCATCGGATAGAAAAAAATCGTACGTGGATTTGAAGCAAAAGGAAATTGAATTTCAAGTCGGTGATGAGGTATTCTTGAAAGTGTCTCCGTGGAAGAAAATCCTTAGATTCGGTAGCATGGGGTCGGTAGCATATCGATTAGCTTTACTGATAGAGTTAGAAAGGATCCACAATATTTTTCATGTGTCTATGTTGCGCAGTTACCAATTGGATCCTTCACATATAATTTCACAGAAAGAGGTGAAGAGTTGACCTAATATGACTTATGGTGAGGAATCGATCAAGATTTTAGCTCGAGAGGTTAAACAGTTGAGAAATAAAAGCATAGCCCTAGTGAAAGTTTTATGGAAAAGACATGGGGTTGAAAAGGCTATGTGGGAACCCGATGAAGCCATGAGAAAACAGTACCCAAACCTCTTTTCCGGTAATATTTTTTGGGATGAAAATCCCTAAGGTGAGAGTTGTAACAACCCGTTTTTGGGTCAAATCGAAACAGTGGTTTCAGGACGACGAATTTGAAGTAGAAATACTTATTGTGATATTATTTTAAGGTCTAAGTATGATTGAATGATTGTGTGAAAATTTTGTTAAGAAATTTTATCGATAGAGTGTCCAATTTGACTAATAGGACTAAATTGCAATAGGTGCAAAATGTGTGTTCTAGAAGCTATGGGTGTTTAATTGTAATGAAATTTTAAATTGGAAGTCCTTAAATGGTAATTAGACCATTATACTTTAAGATGGACAAAAATGGACATGGTTAGCTAAAATTTTAAAGTTGGGTATTAACTGCATTTTGGTCATTTGGCAAATAAAGACAAAATTAACTAATAAAAAGATGTCATCTTCCCAATTTCATCCTCCCATAGTCGAATTTCACAAGGGAGTCCATAGCCAAAGCTTTGGCCACTTCCAAGCTCGATTGTAAGTCCGTCCTTGGTCCGTTTTTTAATGATATTTACATTTTTGTGAATATTGTAGCTTGATTTAGCTATTTCAAGGACTAATTTGAAAGAAAATCAAAGTATAAAATTTTACCCATGTTATATATTTGTGTATTTTGATGTTTAATGGTAGAAAATGTATGTTTGGTGTTAGATAAACAACATTTACCAAGTGATTTTTTGATGAAAATGTCAAGTAGGGACCTATTTGAAAAAGGTTGTAAAATGTGTATAAAAATGTGAATAAATGAAAAATGTGAGCTGTGATGAGTATGAACTAGGTTCAGCTAGGCTTAGGTAATGAAGAAATTAAACGAAACTCATTATACGAGCCTAGGGACTAAAGTGTAAAAAGTTGAGAAGTTAGGGGCAAAAATGTAATTTTTTCATAATATGATAATTGGGCTTAATTGAATAATGTGAGTATTAAATGAGTTAAATTTGTTATTATAGATCAAGAAAAACAAGATTCGGTCCTAGATTGGGGGAAAATAAAGTATTTGACGATTAGGTCCATGTCGCCATTTTTGTACTGATGTAAGTTCATATGTTAAAAATAAGCTTTAAAATAATTGCATTTAATTGCCTTAATATTGCATGAACTGTATGTTGGATTATGTGAATGAGTTTAACTCTATGGACGAGTCCGATGACGATTCAACAAGTAAGAAATCTCGTTTGAACCTTAGGAATAGGTTAGGATACAAGTGACATGTCACTAGGGTTACCATGTGCTATGTGATTATGTGATCCGGGTGCTGGTCTCGTATGTCCTACTAGTGGCTGAGTATACCGGCATATGTTGCAGATACTTGATAGCTTGTGTGAGCAGCACCATATAGCTACATCTTGACTGACAACTTGTGTGAGCAGGCCCATCGATAGCTCGAGAGTAAGCGATTATTTGATGTGAGACTTAGGTAGCTCTGGCTACATATGTGGCACTTAGTGTGCAAAATTTCCCAAGTATGCGACATTGTTATTCCGAGTGGTTCATGGGTATGCCAAAGAAGAGATTACGTGTAAGATCATTACGAAATGGTACAGGTATGCGCTTAAAACTTATGATTATTAGATTCATGAATGGATGAATATGAGGTCAGTTGTGATGGAATGAATTATGAAAATGAGACTATGGTAAATTTACATTTAATCATTTTATATTATTTGAATGTTATATGTGTGGTAAGGTTTGCTTATTTCTTGCATACGAGCTTCTTAAGCTATTTAGCTTACTCCGTTTATTTTTTTTCCATGCTTTATAGTGTTGCCAAGCTAGCTCAGATCGGAGATTGTTAGAGATCCATTCACACTATCAACAATTATTTTAGTATTAATGAATTCAACATTTTGAGTTATGGCATGTATAGGGGACTTTGTAACACCCCTAACCCATATCCATCGCCAAAATGGGTTACGAGATATTACCAGACAAGAC
Source organism: Gossypium stocksii (assembly GCA_020496765.1). NCBI lineage: Eukaryota > Viridiplantae > Streptophyta > Magnoliopsida > Malvales > Malvaceae > Gossypium > Gossypium stocksii. The sequence continues at coordinate 93,164,176 of CM035626.1, read as the reverse complement.
ACAACTTTCAGACTATCACAAACATAATCAGATATATAGTTCGAATACCAAGTAATTTTAAATATAAATAATCAACTTATGAACTTTACGAACCATATCATAAAATTTTACAGCATAAATATTCAATTTATAATCACAAACAATTCAAGTGTATAAAATTATACACATAAATCAAGTTTGCAATGCAAACAATATGCTTCTTGAGACCAAAACACTATTCATTTGATACTTTACCAAATCCTTAGCCGAACATAGTCATGCATATACTTATGCATATTCAATGTCCATTTTCAACTTTATTCCATTACTAAAGAAATATGCAATCACGTCCGGCAGCATATGTAAACATACTATAATTTGCATTTTATAAATGCATCATTCATATATATATATATCATATCCAAACATGCATAAACTTCAAAGCTAAATCAAATGGCCCATGTCGCTTGTGATCCAAAAGATTCCATATTTCATACCCATTATACATATGATCCAACGAATTCAAATACAAAAGCTGACTTTATTTTTATTATCTTTTTTTATTTTTTTACTATTCATTCATATGCAAAAATACATATATTTGTTACCTTAACCTTAATAAAATAACTAAATCAAAGTCATTAACGACATGGACATATGCTCATTGATCTTGCCTATTACTAGCCACATATATACATGCCTTATACTTGACTTATCATTTAATCATGCCACCAAATTTCAAACTCATTTTATAATCATATAAAAATCAGCTAAACTATCTTAATATAAATTACAAGTACTGAGTCAATACATGTTTATTATACCTATTTACAATGTACCGAAATGTCTCACCTAAAAGCCAATCTATTCAATACATATTCAGCTATAGTAATAAATCAATACACTACCATAAGTTGCCTTCATCAGCCAAGTTAATGAAATCAAAATCCATCTCCATAACATACTCAATAAAGATATCAACTTATATCATAACACCTAACAATTCAAATCTAAAATTAAACTTATTGAAACATAAATTCATCCATCACCCATTTCATTTTACAAACACACTACCAAACATAAACATGGACCATAATTTACTTAAACATATATACAACCAATAACATAGCCATCAACCATAATTCACATGAAAATTATATAAAGCCGAATCAACGAAATCACAACCAAGTATAATCATCATTAAAATGAAACATTTAAATTTGAGCATAACAAATTATTAAGCCATTTTCGCATGGCTCATGATTATATTAACCAAAATCAAACATTTTTTTAAAGTAAAATCCAGCCTATACATGCTATAGAGTCGAAAATTCACTTATAGAAATATCAAAGACAGTCAATAGTGTGATAAGCTTCTCTGACGATTCCCAAGCTCATATCTTGAATCCAAAATCTATAGAACAAATACGAACATACACACACAGAGTAAGCTTTTATAGCTTAGTAAGTCATAAGCAAGTAAACTTCTAAATAACATAATCAAATCGTTAAAATTAAACCAAAATTTACCATCATAATTACTTTAATCTTAAGTTTACAATTTCATGTATTTTATATATTTTCACATATAAACTACTCATGGCCGAGTGTACACATACATATTTTAATAAACTATCATTCGATTTCCAAGCCAAAATATCTTTATCATAGTTGGTACATATGCTATAACTTATGTGCATATATTCATAAATCAAAGGACAACAATCACATACATATTTTTAATATATGTCCGAATACACGCATATATATATATATATATATATATATATAAAAGCAAAATATCTTTCAATTTCAACGCTAAATATCATTGTATAAGCACATATACATATACTCATGAATCAAAATATAACATCATATGCATATATATAGCAAAGGACGAATATACTGCACAAGGCACACAAGTTCACATTAGTAACTTACTTACCTAATTTCAAGTAGGTATTAAACTAATTCATACCTGATCATTTTGCTCATTTTGCACATTCGACACAACCTGCCATTACCCGATGAACCATTTGGAATTGGATAGGACACTCGGATAATCTTACATATCGTACAATGCCAGCGTCCCAGACGTGGTTTTACATGTAATCACATATCGATGCCACTGTCCCAGACAGGATCTTACTCGCACACAATTATTAGAGTCACATATCAATGCCAACGTATAAAACGTGGTCTTACTCACACACATATATTGAAATCCTATGTCATGACATGTTTATACGGGGCTTTCGGACGTCGTAACTCGGTCGAAACAAATTCATAATTATGGATACCAAACTTGAACACATTTGGCTATTAGGTATATATATTCACATATTTAATTTTAGCATGTATAGTTTGCATTTAATTAAAAATAACAACGTTTACTCGCTTACAAACTTACCTCGGACGATAAAAAATGGAACGAGACGGCTAGTTGACAACTTTCGCTTTCCCTCGATCCAAACCCAATTTCTTTGATTCTTGATCTAAACATATTCAAATTAAGCTTATTAAAACATATGTTCATTCAATTTAGTCTAAAAACACACAAATGGGTAAATTACCATTTTAGCCCTGACATTTACACTTTTTACAATTTAGTCCCTATTATACAAAACAGAAAATATGCAAAATTTGAGTACACCCATATTGGCTGAATGTTCCTAGTGTCCATAATAGTCCATATATTTCATTTATTTCACATTTTAGTCCTTCAAATTATTATTTTTGTAATTTAATCCTAATTACTCAAAATCATCAAAAACTCCTATTTAAAATATGTTAATCTAAAACATATCTTTCATATTTCATCATCAAACAACAAAAATCACAAGCTCTCAACAATGGCATAACTCAAAATATTCACCAAAATAAAAAAAATTCAAGCATGGGTTTACTAGTAGTCGAAGCAATGATATCAAAAACATAAAAATTATCAAAAACTGACTAAAAACGAACCTTGAATCGAGCTTAGAAGGATGGCCGAACCTAGGTTTTTTTATTTCTTTTTCTTTTGTTTCTTGTTTCAGTGAAAGAACAAAGAAAAATAAAATGAATATGATAACTTGATTTTTAGTTATTGTATGTTTATTAACCAAATTACTTATTTAACCTTTACAATATAATATAAAATCATTATATTCCTTGGCCGTTACCGTCCACTTATTCATTCATTGGGCTAATTAGAACGTAAAGGTTTCCATTTAAAAAGGCAAATACAATTCAGCCCATTTTAGAAATAACCACCAATTTTTCATTTTACACGATTAAGCCCTTTTATTTAATCGGATACCTAAACGACAAAATTAAATCACGAAAAATTCACACACAAATTCACACATAATAAACATAGAAAAAATTTTAAAAATTTTTTTAACTTGGATTCATGGTCCTGAAACCACCATTCGTATTAGGGTCTAAATTGGGCACATGGGTAGAGACACGGGCGTGTGTCTCAACCGTGTGACGGCACAGCCTCGAACACGGGCGTGTGTCTTGGCCGTGTGAAGTCTGCACCAAATTTATGAAAATTAATTTTCCACTCGGCCTAGCACACAGGCATGTGATTTGGCTGTGTGATCTTAAATTGGTCATGAGTTACAAGTCAGAGAGTTACACGGGGTCGGGACACAGGCGTGTGTGACCAGATGGCCTGCCCACACGGGCGTGTCCCATATCCACACGGGTGTGTGACCCCTAGTTAGTGGAAAATTTTTTGAGTTTTGTGAAATTTTCTAAAGTTCTCGGTTTAGTCTCGAACCACTTCTAATGAACGTTTTGGGCCTCGTAGGCTCGTATCAGGGACCTTGTGATTAAATGCAAATGGTTTTAATTTGTACAAAAATTTATGACCTGGAATTGTATGTTTTTTCGTGTGATAAGTCTGGTAATGCCTCGTACTCTATTATGGCGTTGAATACGAGTAAGGGGTGTTACATCCTTAACATAGACTTATTAGAGTATGCCACAAAGGCTAACAGAATGCCACGAAAGCAAATCAGAATGCCACAAAGGCCAAATAAAATGCCAAATAAGCCAAACAGATTATGCCATAAATGTCAGATAGAATAAGCCATAAAGGCATTATGGAAAACACCACAAAGGCTTTGTTTATATGCCACCCAAGCCCTAGAGGTGAACTGTCGTGTTTGCGATATGGATTTTCCTAAACTCACAATCGCGTGAGGTTCGCCCATCATCTCCCTGAGACACGTAGAAACCCTAATTGATAGATGCAACTCCTCCGCCCTTTGCAGAATATGCGATGGCCATGGACTTTTTTCATATCAATCGTACCAAAATTCTTGTTTACTGTCTTGATGGACTTCATCGAATACCACCACAGTGTCAAAAATCACATCACATGATCTTTTTCAATCAAACATCGTATATCTAACATACATACACATTCAAGTATACTAAACTCATTTTCTTAACCAAATCATACTTCAATACACGTTTCACACGCATCAACACGATCACATATCTTAGTATGCATTCAAGCACGTATACATAGTACATCACAGAGTCATATGCAAACATACATACAATTCATTATATACTAGACTCACAAGGATAATGTACCAAGATTTACATACATATTTTTAGCAGTCTTACAAGTTTCCATACATTATTTCTGGAATATCTATCATGCGAAAACTATCTAGAAGGATTTGTATAATGAGACAGTTTTAGGGACTCACCTGAGATTCAGCTTGCTATAGGTTAAAATCCTCAATTCTGAATGTCTTTCGCGAACTAGCGACATCAACTGTTTATATGAGCATAGATTCATCCTTAAAACCCATTTACAGTCAGATTGCTAATATTTCATTATAGATAATCCTCATGTAAGGCCTCTTATTCAAATCTTACCACCCACATACTTCATAGCATATTCTTTCTTAACATGTAAAGTTATCAGACTTACCAAGAGATGAAACATCCTCTGTTTATTCCCAAGAATCCTTAGCTTCTAGTTTAATGGAGTAGGGATAATATTTAAACTTTAAGGAAAGAATCCAAAAGTAATGTTGATGAAAAGAAGAACCTTTCTCATAACCCTTTTCATGCATCTATATAACCCTATCCTACTTAGTGGAACTTGACAAGTGTTATGAAATTTTAGAATTTCTCCTTCCTAATGGCCTACAGATTTTGGGGGAAATATAAATTAGAGTCCTATCTATAAGCTATTTGAGCAGTTAGTTCAGTTGGTTGCTAACCAGATCTAGTTACCAAAACCTACTCTTCACAATGCTTGCATAAACTAGACATACTGTACTTTTGATTATAACCTACCCAAGGTTTACTTTTCTTTTGTCGAATTCTTTATTTTATTACAGAATATGTCAAGAACTAATTCGTGATATATTGCCATGGGCAGATACTCAATTCACCAAAAATTTAGTTCACCAAAAGCATAAAAATTGGTGGACTAACTACCAAAGTGCGCCAGAACAGACAACTTCGTATCTACGCACCTTCTATTCAGATAAGCTAGATTCAGGGTGTGAATGGCCCCCTTGTTTACCATTAGGTAGATTTTTCCCATTTCTATTACCTTTGTTCCTATTTGGCAGTTTCCTCAAATCCATTGGTTGGCTATTTCCTACCAATACTTGTAAATCTCATTGTTTGCATGTGTAATACCCCTTACCTGTATTCAAGGTAAGAATAGGGTACGAGGCCTTACCTTATTAAAATACACGTAAACATCCATTTTCGAGTAATAAAAATTTGTCCCAAATTAAAACTTTTTCAAACATTTCCTTACGGTTCTTAATATAGGCCCACGAGACCTAAAGCATAGTTTAGAAACAACCCGGGACCAAACCGAGTGGTTAGAAGACTTTTAAGAAAAATCCACTAGAAACAGGGCACACGCCCATGTAGAAGGGCAACACGCCCGAGTGGCCTTTAGACATGGCCGTGCTGATGGCCAGTGTGGTACATATGACCTAAGCACATTTGGACACACCCGTGCCCCTCGTCCATGTGGAATTAATTTCTAACATCGGACCTACAGGGGTTTTCACACGACCTGGCACACGTCTGTGGGCTTGGCCCGTGTCCCTCACACGGTCATGACACGCCCGTGTACAAAAACCTTGACATTCTATTTTTGACGTTATCACGCACACGGCCGTGACACACGCCTGTGTGTTGGTCGTGTTCTCCATACAGTTGAGATACACGGGCGTGTCTTTACCCGTGTGGCCAACATTTAGACTATTTTCCAAGTCATTCTTTACCAAATCATGCCCATACTTGAGCATATCATCAATAAAATATTTTGTGACATAATCAAACTATCAAAACACCCATCAGATAGTTAATAAGTCATAACATACATCTCACTCAACTATGAAATACTTCATAGTGAGCTTATAGCATAACAAATTTATTGGCCACATCAGATGGCATCGTACAACAATGAACTTCCAATATCATGGGCCAATATTCTAGGCCAACTCATAATAACATATACACTTGACCAAGTTCCCTATACATGCCATAACCTTAAGTATAAAAGTCGTCAATACCTAAACTATAGGCTTGATAGTGTGATATGTTCTCCGACGGCTTTTAACTTGAGTAAACCTGAGTACATTATAAACACGGAAAACATGGGAGTAAGCTATAAAGCTTAGTAGGTACATATGTAAATATCAAGCAATTGATTAACTTGCTTTTAGCAAACCTCATTATATGATCTCAAAATGATATCACCAGTAAAGCATGAAATTTCACTATTTACTTAGGTTCATCTCAAGTTGTTTACTCACATTACTGTCACTAAATTAATTTTATCTAGAGCTACGGAACTCCAAATTGAGATCCAATAATTTTCATTAAAACTAGACTCACATATATTCTTACCATAAAATTTCCAGAATTTTTAGTTTGGCCAATTAGTACAATTTATTTGTTGAAGTCTCCCTTGTTTGGCTATCTAACAATTCTGGCCCCTCCTCACTAAAAATAAATTATTTGACTGTAAAGAACTCGAATGGCTTTTCTGTTTGTTTTTCTTGAAAATCGACTCATTAAGAACTTCAGGCTTATAAATTTTCCCCCATGATTATTTTTGTACAATTTTTAATGTATTTCCAAAGTCAGAATAGGGGATTCCAAACTCATTCTGACCCTGTCTTACTAAAATTCAAATATCTTAGAATATGGAATTCTTTTGCTTACACCATTTCTTTTATAAGAAAATATACTCAATAAGATTTAATTTCATAACTCATTCACCTATAATTAAATTTACACCATTTGTGGTGATTTTTCAAAGTCAGATAACTGTTGTTGTCCAATACTGTTTGACAACTAATTCCATTCTTTCTTGATTTCATTGTTTTAACTTCTTTTAAAACATACATATTATCAATCAACTTTATCACATTCTCATACATCAAAAGTGTCGACCTATAATCACAAGGTCATCATAAAGTCATCCTCATGTGTATAACTTACTCATTTACCACATTACTATATTCCTCAGCACATTTTTACGCACAAAGCTCATAACATAATTACATTCATTCCCTACACATATTCATCACAACAATACTCATAATTTCACTTAGATAATCCTACAACATATACTTCCATACAAGAATCCACACAAAGTAAGTTGTACATAGCCTTTCATTTTAACAATACTAAGGTTGTTTCGCACTTAGCCCACCAATATCAATAATTTACGGTGGTTTCATATGTAGCCCACCTTTATCAATAATTTACGATGGTTTTACACATAGTCCACCTTTATTAATATATTACGATGGTATCGTACTTAGCCCATCATTATTAGTCATCAACAAGGTAATTCACCCTTAGATCATCAATTTCAACTATTACTCGATGGTTTCGCACACAACCCACCACTAATGATAGATTCACGGTGGTTCGTACACAACCCACCACTAATAACACATTTACGGTGGTTTCGCACATAGCACCACCCTAGTAATTAATGCTATCCCGTACACATAGTAGCTCGCACATAATACTACGCACGTAACCAAAACTATATTATCCCACAATTTCGCATAAAACCATATGTCGATGCCATAGCCTAACTATGGTCTTACACGATTTCACCTAGACACACTTGGCCATGATTCATTCATGGTTCTTTTTGTCATTACATCCTTTAGTACCGAATGAAAGTGTTTAACTTTCTATTTGATAGTCTCGAACATCGAATTATCATTATACCTCAATTAATATTTAACATACGCACTTACCTCGGTCCAAAATATTAAGTTTTACATTTTAGTCCAAAGTCTTCTCCTTCCCCCATTCTAAGCCTGAACCTCGTCTTCCTTAATCTATAACAATACATTTAACTCATTTATTCATCATACTACTCAAATTGACCTAAATTTACATTTTGGCAAAGATTACATTTTTGCTCGTAAAGTTTCATATATTTAGGATTTAGTCACATCGTAAGCTTAGCCAAAATTTAGAATCATCCCTAGCTGCCCATAAAACACACTTTGGCAAATTTACAATTTTCCCCTTTATAAACTATAAATTATACATATTTCTATCCCACATTTCGCACATTTATGGATGAATTATTATTGAATTTGTGGAATTTGATGCTCCTAATCCTTTAAGCTCATGTTTTATACTTAGGAGTGCATAGGAAAGTGAAAAAAAAAAAAAGAAACGGGCCGAAAAGGGAGAAAATGGGCCATAACAAGGAAACAACACAGCCTGGAGTTCGTCACATGGGTGAATCACACGGCCGTGCCACATTAACAGGCTTGAACACGGCCTAAACTTGACTCGGAGTGCCACACGGATGTGTCCCTGTCATGATGAAGTTCAATTTCACGCAGAAAAGGCTACTTAAGGGCTAAGAAAGACATTCCAAACTCTATATAAAGACCCTAGGAGGCAACTACAAGGGTGTACAATATCTTCGCCAAGACCCAGAGTAGAAGATGGGGAATTACTTGAAGGAAGCCGATTAATCCATCTCAGAAGCTAGGATCTATATGAAGACCGAAGATCTCCCTTCAATCCTTTCAAGAGTTTTGGGTTTTCTTTATGTTTTTTTATTTTCTTTATTCTGAGATGTTTTCTTTTATAAACATGAACTAAATCCCCAAATATCTAAGGGGGATGAAACCTAAGATGAATCTTGTTATTGTTATCAAAACTATATGATAAATATTTGATTTGTTCTTAAATGTGTTTTTAATTCTTGAATTGATATTTTCGGGATATTAATTTAAGTCAACTGTGCTTAGGCAGAGGAGCAAAAGTCCCTGTTTAAGAGTAGATCCAGCACAATTAAGCGGAGTTGATCGCAATCCTAGACATAGGACGACGAAAATCTACCGGATTAGAGTCAAATCTAATATGGGGATCCATAGTTTGAGTTAATGCAAGACTAGAGGTTTTAATTAGAAAGTGATTTCAATTAATCAACCTAGGATTAGCTGTTCTTATTCTCAACGGAGATATTAACATAATTTAGGGATCTTTACGGATCAAGTCGAATGAAGAAATCATCTAGTTCAGAGTTAGATATCAAGTGAAGTCTAGGTGGATTCTTCCTTAAGTATTGTCTCTATCATTCAGTTTTCCCAAAGTAATTCCGCAATTTACTTTTTGTCGCATCCTTAGATTAGTTTAGAGTTAATTAGTTTACAAACTCCCTCTTTATTTTTAGGCTAGATAATAGGAAGAAAGTCATTACTAGTACTTTTAGTTCCTTGGATTCGATATTCCGATTTTGCCACTAACTATACTACTATTCGATAGGTGCACTTGCCTTTTATTGTGATAATAGTTAGTTTCTAGGTATGATCAATTTTATTACTTCATCAGATCATGATCAGCCCTAAAGTTTCATAAAATTATGATTTAGCCCCAATGCTCAAAAATTAAATTTTTATCGAATTTTTTCATTCCTTAGGCCTAACCGAGACCTTTTTACTCTTACAAAAGCTCAAGATTTCCATTATTTCAAAACATTACTACCCATTTTACAATTTCTACAAACTAGTTCATTTAGTGATTTTCCATTAAAATACTTTCACAAAAGTTGTTTACTAAGCAACTAAGATTCATTTTCCTCTATAAAATTTCAGCACACAACATAATTGCTCTCATGGCAAAACCCCAAACTCTTAACCATTTTGCAAAATAATCACCCCATTAGCAAGCTTATGCTACAAGGGTCTCAAAAGTACAAAAATCATCAAAAATACCCATCTAATGACTTACTTGTGAGAGAACTAAGCCGCTGAAATTGTGGAGCTCTCAAACCCCCATGTTTGCTGCCATTTTCGGTGGATGAAGGAGAAGAAACAAAAATAATGACAACCTTTTTTTTGTTTTATTTTATTAACTTATTACGTCATCCACCCATGAATTTTGACTTTTCAACTCCTTTGTCCCCATATGACCTCCTATGGCCAGCTATGCTAATTTTAAAGGGCTTATTTTCTCTTTAAAACCCTTACAATTTAGTCACTTAACTATTCAACATAATTTTCTAGCAAAATAGAACTTTTGACCTTTACGCGATTTAGTCCTTTTTCAAAATTAAGTAAGAAATAGCTAAAATTATTTTACCAAAATTTCCATACACTCATATAATTATGCTAGAACACATAAAATAATATTAAAAATAATTTCTTGATCTAATGTTTTGGTTTTGGAATCACTATTCCGATTAGGCCCAAAACAGGGCCGTTATAGCATGATTTTCCCTATTCCTAGTCTTGGTAGAATACCTGCTTTTATCGTCCTGGCAGATTATCCCATATTTGATATAATGATAGACTGTTTCTTTATTGCCATAGTCAAGCCATGGTCTCACAAACTCTACTACATGTTTATTGTCCTCGCGAATTACCTCGTATTTTTTATCTTAGTGGACTATATTGGTTTCCATAGCCGAGCTATGGTCTTATGCATTTAATCTCTTTTGAAATGTCGCCCTATAGGACCTTACCATCGTCGTGATGTCACCTTATAGAGCTTGCTGACAATCGTCGTAGTGTTACTCTATAGTACCTAATAATCATCGTCATGGTGGCGTTTGGAAGGACCTATTTCATAGTTCACCTTGATGCTTGAACACCGATGTGTCCCTTCTGCAAGGCCCGTAGCTTCGCGTAACACAGTTTGCATTCAGTAACACCTTATTACAATATCTTGATAGAATTCCATTTTCTTATTCCTCTGCCTATTCCACCATTTCACCATTCCTAACCTTGATTCTCGAACACAGTAGTGTGCCTTCTGTAAGGCCTGGAGCTTTGCACATCATAGGTTGCACTTAGCAGCACCGTATAGTGGTATCTAACAGAAATTCTCATTCCCAAATTCTAACTTCATCTAACCCATCAATGATTTCCCTCCGCACTATGCATGCATTACTCAAACATATCAGACAATTTATCATTGAATATACATCACGCCAAGTTATCTATCATCAATTATCTACCATAAAACAACTAGTAGATAACTGGTAAAAGCTCACATAGTATTGTGCACACACATGCAAGCATCTTTTTCTTCAAGCACATATGCATCATAACTTAGGCAGCCTTGGTACAACATTAATGTGGTACATGCAAGTTACCTAACATCATCTATCATCCAAAAGGCAAGGTGCAAAAACTCACCTGATGCGTCTTTGCCTTATCAACTTGGCTTTTTCGAACGTCAAAGCTTCCATTATCCTAGAAGCTAAGCATGAAAACCAAAATAATGAGTTAAACTCAATATTCTTAGCTTAAAACTCAGTTTTCCAAAAATATGTAGAACCCCTAGAAAAGTTTTTGGAAATTCTTATCTTAACTTCCTTTGTATTACTTTACAGAAGGACTAAGAACCTTACTAGCTTACTAGATTCTTTATGTTTTTGACGCAAACCTCATGATCACTACTCCATGCAAAGCTTCCCATAACTATCTCCTCTTCGAAGCAACCAAGGAAGAAGATGAAGGAAAGAAGAGAGTGAAACAGATTTAAGAAGAAGTCTGCTTGGGAAGTTGTTTCTTTGCTATTTATAACCCTTCATGCTCAATTATCAACCCCTTGAAACCATCCGTTGTTAATCATTTTGTCTCCCTTTAAGGAACCAATCGATTTTAATCGAACCGAACCAGAATTGGATCTCAACCATGTCTAATTTCATCATTAAATTTTCTTGAGTTTTTGGTAGAGACCGCCAGCTTATGGTTTCTTTCAATTTAGGCCGTAAATTGTTCCTAATTTTTGGATTTAAAGGAAATCGGGTGTGACATTCGAGTTATAAAAGTGTTGAGTTATGAAAATTGAAGACTTAGCTTATAATAATAATAATAATAATAATAATAATAATAATAATAATAATAATAATAATAATAAGAATTTTCCCAAGACTTAAGTTATGGTTTATTGATTATCTTCCGAAGATTTTTCTTGGGGGTATCTTTTCAATTTAGTGTATTTAATAAGCTTTAGTAATATATTTATTTTATTATTCTTTTAATGATTGACTTTTAAAATAGAATGTGAAAAATTTAGCAAGTATCTAAAGTATTGGTTGTTTTGCTTTTCCATGTCACGTGTTACTCTATTATTGACCCACACATTATTTTATATCGTAAATTAATACTATTGGATCGAAGTATCAATAAACAGAAGAAAAATACATCTACTTAATTAGACAAATTAAAAGTTTTGGTATCACATTGACAATTTTTTTAATATACAGAGGTAAATTTTGCCATTGTCCCTAAAGAAATTAGCAAACCACCATGATCATCAAAAACCCAATCCCGACCTATTGTCTCTCGATAGATCACCCGTCTACAACGATTCTTCAATTTGAAAGGCCAACGAATCTTTGAGGATGCTTCCTACTTAGATTAAGGCTTTTTTATTCTCAAAATACTCAAATCATCCTCTACTACACCTAGCAACATTAAATTCAAAAAATGCTTAGAAGTTCATATTTGGGTCACAGTTGAAAGTTGTCCAGCAAAATAATCTTGTGTAAACTACAAACATGGTCGTTAAACTTTGCTGAAATTTCTCCTTTTTTATTGAACTATGAAAAGTTATATTTTTGTCACTAACGTTTTGATTGCTTGTCCATAAATAATCGCTACAACCTTAGTGGAAAATTAAGGTGACACATTAATTCAAGGGATAACATCCAATTTGATCGTTGAACTATAACTAAAAAAAATTCAGTTTAGTATTTTTATAACATTTTTAACAGTAATTCTGAAAAATATAAAATTCTAAAATTCTAAAAAATCATTATTTATTATTTGAAATTTAAAAATAAATTTTAAATTTTAAATATGAAAAATAATAATAATAAATCTAAAAATTATATAATAAACAAAAACACATACTTACAGATTAAAAAATAAATAAATACATGTTTTAAAATTAAATACAAAAACACATGTTTTTGTTTAAGGTATAATTTTTTTAGATTTTATTTCAATTTTGAATTTTTTTAAATAATGATAATTTTTAATAATATTTTATAGTTTCAAAAAAAAAAATGAATTTTCAGAACTTTTTTAGATTTTTTAAATAATTTTTTTAGAATTGCTATTAAAAATGTTGTAAAAGTACCAAATTGGATGTTTTAGCTATAGTTCAAGAATCAAATTGGATATTAACCCTTAGATTAGTGTGCCACATCACTTTTTCGTTGAGGACGAGTGACCGAAATGTAACTTTTCATAGTGCAATAGCAAAAAAGGAAATTTGATCAAAGTTTAGTCCCATTTTTGTAGTTTACCCAATAATCTTAATCTTAGAGACCCTTTTGGATTTTTTTAGTGTTTTGGTGTCAGATTTGTTTCTTTTTTGCGTTTGTAGAAGTTTTCCTAGAGCTGATTGTTTTGGAGGGTTCCATATAATTTTTTTTGTAACACCCTAAACTCAGCCTAGAAGTTTAAACTGAATTTGGACGAGTTACACCAATGTATTGAAAACTGATTTAAGCAATTATCCAGAAAGCATTTAAAACTTTACTTGATTCGTGGCGAAAAATCTTTTTGGAGTTTGACGTTGAAAACTGAAATTAGTTTTGCAGACTTGAGTGGTTTTGTAGTTTTGCGTTAAAACTTATCAACTATTGCTGAGTTTAGCAAAAACCAAGACAAGCTCAAAAACACACTACAAACCCAAAAGATCAAAAACATTTTTACATTATTGCAGAACAATCCGGGTTCCCACACACCGTCCGGTCCTAAGTTAGAGACTTACCTGAACACACAAATATAAAACCAAAAGGTGAGCTAATAAGCCTTGTGTATAACCAACATAAATTACAATTAACAAAACATATTATATAAATCAGAGTAACACTGTAACAACGCGTTTTTCAATGGTGTTGGAAATAGCGGTTTCAGAATCACAAATCCAACGAATAAGTTCGTATTATTATTATTTAATATTTTGAGTCAATTATAATATTATATAGAACTCTGGCTTAATATTTTATTTTTATAAATTGAACGAATAAATAAATATAAGTGGTATTGTTCAAAGGTCAAGTGGTCTTTGATAATGAGGTATTGAGAGCTCGTTCCAGTAATTTAAGGCCGTAAATATTTTTATTAAATATTTACAGAGTTGTGTTATAGGTAAATTGAAGTTTGGTCTGGTAATTTTGACGATTGGTTGCTTAATTAAGGTAAAAGGATTAAATTGTAAAAGAGGTAAAAGTTAATTGCAATAGATTTAAAACATAAAGAGACCAAAATGGTGATTAAACGATGATAAAAAAGTCCAAGCGATGGTGACATGATTAAATCCCGTAACTTTTGGATTGAAATAAGGTTTAGGGTTAAATTGAAATAAGGTTTATGTAACACCCCTAACCCATCTCCGTCGCCAGAATAGAGTTTCGAAGCATTACCAGAACTTTCAAAACATTTTCAGGTAATTTATGAAATTTACTATTCATTTGCTGAAATCATTCATAACATCCTTTAGCAGGGTCTTTGAGACCCAAAACATGCGTTAGGATCGATTCGGGACCAAATCAGGACCTCTGGGAATTTTTCTCAAAATCCAAAAATTTTTCTCACTATTAGGAGCCACACGCTTGTGTTGTATGGGACATGCCTGTGTGGTATGGGACACGTCCGTGGGGTCAGGCCGTGTGAGGTTCACATGCCCGTGTCCTTTACATGTGTAACTCACTATTTTGCAACCCTTGAACAAAGTAATCTCACATGGCCAAGTCAAATTCTCGTGTGTTAGGCCGTGTGGTTAATTCGAATTTTCGAAAAATAGGTGCAGGTTTCACACGGCCAAGGGACATGCACGCATGCTAGGCTGTGTGGATCACATGGCTAAGACACATGCCTGTGTCTATGCCCGTGTGCTCAATTCTGAGCATTCTATTTCTCAAAATTTGTGTGTAGGGGACACACGGCCTAATGACATGCCCATGTTACTAGGCCGTGTGTCACACATGGTTTACACACACGCCCGCGTGTCTGCCCGTGTGCACAAAATAAAGCTATTTCTAGCTACATTTCTCTCCCAAAATTTCACCCAAGGCTTGCACTTGAAACACACATCCAATTCCAACCAATTCAAGCTTTTAAACTAGGCAATTTCCAACATTCATTATAGCATACCATTACATACATGTATGTTGATAACTTACCTTGATCTAACTTGGGTATTAACGATATTTGATCTCATCTATTTAGTATATCACATGTGATTATATCATAATAACCTATTTAACATATAATTGGCTACCATAGCATGGCATTACAAGTATTTCAAAGCAACCATTTCCAGGCATTCCAATAGCTAGATTACAAACATCATTATCAAGCCACTAATGGTCAAGTTGTCCTATACATGCCATTATACCAAAAGATTCAATTATATATACCCAAAATAAGCTAGTTGATAGTGTGATGATGCTCCAATGATCTTCTAACCTTTGCGCGCTTCTGAGCACTATAAAATAGGGAAAAAAAAACGGAGTAAGCATTACATGCTTAGTAAGTTCGTAAAATGGAAAACTAAACTTATCAATCTTGTTTATTAAAACTAATCATAAAATATCATGTTTTCCATCCATTAGTAAAACTTCCTAATCACATGCATTCAATCAAACATGTTAGTCACCAAGATTTCCATATCAATCAAGCAAACATAGATGAGCTCATCATTCAATAATCTTTCAAGCCATTATCATTTCATCTCATTTTCTCATGACATATCTAGAGTTGTCTCCGTTGAACCATTGAAATTTCGATGAATACTCAAGTGTTACACTCAAGGTTTACCATTCAATAACCCATCAATTCTTTTTCAAAAGCACCCATTAGGGCACTGAATCAAGGAAACTCTCTCGCAAGCCACATATAATATAATAGTCTTACCAGTCCAAGTTAAATCCTTTATATATTGTATGCTCAAAAAAGCTCAACTAGGGTTACTAGTCCAGGTTAAACCCTGATCATTATGTATACTTGAGAGGTGTTATATTAGGATTACCCATCCGAGGTAAATCCTTTCCACAATAAGATTAATAGGATCACTCGTTCGAGCTAAATCCCGTCCACAACAAATGCAAAACCTTATTTTTTAACACCCCTATCTCGTAACCGTCACTGGAAGGTAAGGGGCATTACCGGACTTGTAACTCAGACCAGAATAGTAGAACTGTAAACTTTTTATCAAATAACAATTCATTTCAGCACTATCAATCATATACAAACATAACATGCTTAAAACAGTCATATAAAGCTTCATTCATACATCAGAGACTAAATTGAGAACATATAAAAGTTATGAGAAAACTTAAGAAAATTTTTCAGAATAGGGTCACTCGGCCGTGTGCCTCATATGGTCACGAGACACGCCCGTATGTCTAGGCCGTAGCAAAACAGGGCATACATATTTACTTGTGCACACGGCCACAAGACACTCCCGTGCGTCTCTACCATGTGAAAATTAGGTAGCTATTGACTGGCACCCACGGGTAGAAGACACAACCGTGTGTCTAGCCCGTGTGGCATCCTAACCAATTCAACTATAATACAGGGGTTGCAGGGTCGAGTCACACACCCATTTGCTCTGGCCGTGTGGCACGAAATAGTCATGTACCTACAAACATCATGTGCATAACATTTTCAAGCATAGATAGGCAGCCAATTCAACCAATTCAAGTCACATAATAGGCCATTTCATAGCCAACCAATTCAATGTCATATACAACACAAACTTATACCGTCTTTCATGTATTCATTTCATACCTTGTATCTATAATTCATAACTCATTTTCATTCATTTCAACATGGCATATTCTCATCAATTCAAACATGAACCTACCATATTTCACAAATAAGCTCATACTAAAATGGCCAGTTCAAGTGACCTCACATATGCATCTAAATATAAGTTGTAATACAATTACAACTACCAATCATACCACATATTCATAATCATATATCACCTACACCAAATTGCCAATTATCAAAACTATCACAAGATGAACACATCATATAATACATCTATATCATGTCAACCATTTTCACTCAAGCCATATCACATAGCTTGATCGAAATACAAAAGATCATATCTCATTCATATACACAAATGACCATATAAATCAACTTATTAACTAGCCTATACATGCCATATTACCCTATTTCAAAGAGTTCAGAAATACCAATTGTCTCCTGGATAGTGTGATGAAATCTTCGATGACTTCCAACCCGAGTAAGCATTTGAATCACTGTAAAATACAAAGAATAAACAGAGTAAGCTAATAAGCTTAGTAAGCAATATGATTGCTTTTGAACTAGCCTCATATAATTCAATATTTATTTCTTTAACAGTCATGTAATTCATGTGTAATTTATCACATCTACTCACGTGTCATATGAATTTATCAATGTCACTTACTTGTCGAGTAATACACATATACCTGTACTAATTCATATCCTCATTTTTATTTTTGCACTGCCATCTTTTCAGTCGAATCAATGAAACTAACATTGTATACTCAGTATCTTGCTCATTAAGAACCACATACTTGTTAGCCATCTATACTTATACCATATAACTATTACCTATTCATATTCCATCAAAACATCATGAGTGAAAACGATAAGCATTTAAACTCAGATAATATTTATATCAATTTATTTCCATTCGTATGACTTGTAGCACATTCATATAACTGATAGCAAAATTATGCCCGTATAACATTAATTCATCAGTAATAACAGTAATTCATCCATTCACAAGGATGAAACCAAACTTGTAATGGCTATTTAATATCTAATTCATCTCTCATTTCATTTGTACCCATCATATACCTCGTATAAAATTTCATCTTGTAATATATGTAATTCATGTAACACATCATTGTTATAATTCATCTACTCTTGTAGCAATCAATCCATGTAATTCATGTAATTCGTATAGCATGTATTCGTATAAATCATGTAATTCTTGTAGCATATAAATCATGTATATCAAGTAATTTGCATCATGTACACATATACTTGTAACATATAATCCATGTAACTTGTACTTCATTTAGCATATAATCTCATATAAATCATGTAACATATATCATGTACTTCTTATATCTCTTATAACATGTATTTCATATATTACATATCGGTAAATTTCCTATTGAACCTTTGGAAACATCGAGGGATACTCGGGTGATACACACACAGTGTATATAGGTAAACCTGTAAATTCGTCAATTCATCGTATACGCTCTTCCAAGCCATGAGCTGTATGCTCCTCCTAAGCCAGTAACGGTAAGCCCGAAGGCTGAACATGTAAGCCCAAAGGCTGAACATGTAAGCCCGAAGGCTGAGCGGTAAGCCCGAAGGCTGAACATGTAAGCCCGAAGGTTGATCGGTAAGTGAAGGCTGAGCATGTAAGCTCATGAGCTGTGGTGAGTCCGCAGCAAATGCAAGAGCTCAACCAACCTGTAGCCCTAGTGACATGTCACTTGTATCCTACGACTTTCTACGGTTCAAACGGGACTCAATACTTAGCCGAAACATTTAACCAATAGGTAATTTAAAACCATATCTCATTTATAAAAATTCATATGAATCATATCACCAATTACTTAAGTAATTCACATAAGCCATGTAACATTTCGTATATATACATCATACATCTCATGTAACATTTTCTTTTATAATACATATATTCATGTACTATATCACTCATTTAACTTTTGTAACATATAATCTTTATAATACATATCATATAATTTATAATATTTTTCCATGCTATATCATGTAACTTCGGTGGTAGTAACATATTCATATAGCTGATAATTCTTGTAATTTATTCATTCCACATACATATGTATTCAATTTAAACAATTTCAGTAACTAATAATTCGATTCTAACTATACGAACTTACCTCGTATATCTGTCGACTATTCATCTACTTTCTGTTTTCCTTGATCTAATTCCGGTAATTATTTCTCTTGATCTAAATATAACAAATTTAATACTTTTAGTAACTATACAATTCAATTTAATCCAATTCACATATATTTAGCAAATTTGACATTTGCCCCTATACTTTTAACTATTTTTGCAATTTAATCCTTTTTGCACAAAATGGCAATTTTGAACAATTAGGCCAAAACCCATTATGGCCGAATTTTATATATCCCTATAACAGCCCATATTTTCATTTTATTCACATTTCACACCACAATATTTCTATCATTTTCAATTTAATTCCTATTTCACAGTTTTGTAAAAAAACCACTTTATAAAACTTGTATATCATTAAACAACCATTAATAATCTTGCAAGAAACATCAATATATACAAGTGTTCAACAATGGCACATTTCAAAAACACCAACAATTTTAGAAATTGAGGTACGGGCATGATAGAACACAAAACAACTATCTTAAAAACATATAAATCATCAAAAACTAATCGAAAATCACTTGCTAATTCAAGCTTTCAAGTGCCGAATATGAGAAAGCTTCTAACCCTCTTGTTTTTCTTTCAATTTCAGTAAAAGATAGATGATAATGGTCATGTTTAATGTTTGTTTTATTAAAAATAACATATAAATAAATTTACTAATATATCCATACTTATAAACATATATAACATATAAGTTAATGTCCATTATAATTAAAAAGGGTCTATTTACAATTTAAGGCCTTCCATTAATAAAGCCATAATCATTTAAGCAACTTTACTAATAGAACTCATATTTATCGCTTACGCGATTTAGTCCTTTTTACCGAATTAGCTATTGAAACGGTAAAATTTCTTTACGAAACTTTCACGCCGTAATACTATCATGCTGTAGACAGAATAAAATAATAAAATAAATATTTTGACTCGGTTAAGTGGTCCCAAAACCATCTGTTCTGATCATTATCAAAATTGGGCTGTTACACATTCATTTCGGAAAGCACATATATTCATTGGAATTCAATATTCAATCGGGACTTAACCCTTTTTCACTATTTCAAGCATGTATTCCATCTTTCAATTTAGTATCCAAATAATGTACATCAATATAATTCACATTCCATTCAAACACAACATTCAATTAAACATATTTACATGTTCGATTAAGTTACACGAACTTACCTCGACACTTGTTCGCGTTTAAACTTCTACTAATCCGAAACTCTTTCTTTTGCTCGATCTAATCTCGAATTTGTGTTGTCCGGATCTATATTAAAATTTTAATCATCAATCCTCATTTTTTTTATACCCAAGTGGACTCAATTTACTCTTAGGAAAAATTACTATTTTACCCCTGACTTTTTCATAAATTCTGATTTTGTTCCTAGGTCCGAAAAATGAAACTTGTGCAATTTACTCCCTATTCCAAACCTAACGAAAATGCTATTACAAATTTTACTGGACAAGTATTCATGAGTTTTTTTCCTTAAATTTTACAACTTTGCATTTTAGTTCTTAAATCATGTTTTCATCAAAAATCACTTTGTAAAAGTTGTTTATCTATCAACAACCTTTCATTTTCTACCATAAATTTCAAATTTTTAGCATATACATCCATGACCCATTTTCCATACTTTGATAACTTTTCAAATTAGTCCCTTAAATAGATAGATTAAGCTATCTTAGTTTCAAAAATGTCAAAATTACTAAAAATGGGACAAGAAAACTTACCCAATCAAGCCTTGAAAGTTTATTTTCTCTCTTCTAAGTTTTCCATGTATTTTAGGTTGAAGATGATGAGAAAATAAGATGATATATTCTTTTCTCATCTTTTAATTAATTAACTTTTCCTATTTCCAATTTAGTCATTGCCCTTTTTCTAAATTTCCGTTGATGAGTCACCAAAATATCTACATACTTTCTTTAATGGTCTAATTACCATATGAGGATCTCAAGTTTTGAATTCACATGACCTTCCTAACAAAATACCAACCACATAATAAAATAAAAATAAATTTTATTTTCAGGTCAGATTTCTAGTCTCGAAACCATTATTCTGATCTCTCTAAAATTGGGCTATTGCAACTCTCCCCCTTAAGGATTTTCGTCCTCGAAAATCTTACTATTAAAAAGGTTTGGGTATTTTTTTTCTCATGGTATTGTTCGGTTCCCATGTAGCCTCCTCTATATAGTGTCGTTGCCATAGAACTTTTACTAATGCTACCTTTTTATTTCTCAACTCTTTTGTTTCTCGAGCTAAGATTTTAATTGGTTCTTCACTATATGTCATATCAGGCTGGATTTTTACCTCTGTTAGAGAGATAATATGTGAAGGATCGGATCGATACCGTCATAGCATAGACACATGAAAAACATTATGAATTTGATCAAGTTCCGATGATAAAATTAACCAATATGCTACCGGTCCAATTCTCTCTGAAATCTCGTATGGCCTAATAACCGTGGGCTCAATTTTCCTTTATGACCAAATCGAAGAGCTTTCTTCTAAGGTGATACCTTGAAAAATACCTTATGACCAACCTGAAACTCTATTTCTTTTCTTTTAAGATTAGCATAGGACTTTTGACGATCAGAGGTCGCTTTCAAACTATCCCAAATTACTTTAACCTTTTCCTCAGTCTTGCGGACTAAGTCAACTCCGTGTAACTTTTTCTCACTAAGTTCTGTCCAATACAATGGAGTTCTACATTTGTGACTATACAAAGCTTCATACGGTGCCATCTTAATACGGAACTGATAACTGTTATTATAAGCAAATTCAACCAAGGTCCAATACCTTTCCCAGTTGCCTTCAAGCTCAAGTATACAGCATTGAAGCATATCTTCCAAGATCTGTATTAGCCGTTCAGATTGACCATATATTTGGGGATGAAATGCAATACTAAAATGTAGTTGTGTACCTAGAGCTTATTGCAACTTGCTCCAAAATCGAGATTTAAATCGAAGGTCTCTATCTGAAATGATGGAGATAGGTAGTCCATGCAATTTGACAATCTCAGAAACATAAGTATCAGCTAATCTATCCAAGGAATAATCGATCAACAATTACCCATATGACATCTTTCTTCTTCAAAGACTAGGGTAAACCCGATACAAAGTCTATAGTAATTCTCTCCCATTTCCATTCTGGTATTGTAATTGGCTGTAAAAGCCCAGAAGGCAACCGATGTTTAACTTTTACTTGCTGACATATCATACATTTAGATGCTAACTCAGAAATATCTCGTTTCATTCTTGGACACTAGTTTAGATCATTGTACATTTTATTACTACCAGGATGAATAGACATGTTACCATTATGAGCTTATTTAAAAATCTTCTATATTAGTTCTGAACCTTTCGGTACACATATTCTGCCTTTAAATAGCAAACAACCATCAATCTCGATCTAAAATTTTAGGTCAGTAGTTAATTCACTCTGTATTAATTTTGCTTGTAACTTATCATCATCTTTCTGAGCTTTAGAAATCTGCTGCAAAAAAGTTGGTCTAGCTTTTAACCTAGCTATAATTGAACCATCATCAGATAATGACAATCGAGTTTTCTTTTCTCGTAATGTATATAGAGATTTTTTGCTCAGAGCATCTGCCACTACTTTGGCTTTTCCCGGATGGTAATCAATAATAAGATCATAATCTTTCAGTAATTCTAGCCATCTACGCTACCTCCAATTTAAATCTTTCTGTGACATCAAATACTTCAAACTTTTATGATCAGTGAATTTGTGACTTTTTTCACCAAACAAATAATGCTGCCAGATTTTTAATGCGAACACAATGGCTGCCACTTCAAGATCATATGTTAGGTAGTTTCTTTCATGTGGATTTAGCTGTCTTGAAGCATAGGCTAATGCTTTACCTTCTTGCATCAAAACACCACCTAATCCATTCAATGATGCATCACTATAAACTGTAAATTCCTTATCCGATTCTAGCTGAACTAACACTGGAGTTTTTGCCAGTAAAGCTTTTAATCTATCAAAACTCTGCTGGTATTTATCGGTCCATTCAAATTTCACATCTTTTTGCAATAGTCAGGTCATCGGAGAAGCTATCATTGAAAAACCTTTTACAAACCTCCGATAATAACCAGCTAGTCCTAGAACACTTCGGGCTTCAGACACATTCCTTGGTGGTTTCTAGTTAACAATGGCCAAAATTTTATTCATATCTACTCTGACACCTACAGCAGATACTATATGCCCAAGAAAACTAACTTCCCGTAGCCAAAATTCACATTTACTGAATTTGACATACAATTGTTTCTCTCGCAGAGTTTGCAATACTATTCTCAAATGCTCAGCATGTTCATTTTCATCTCGAAAGTAAATTAAAATATAATCTATAAATACCACCACAAACCTGTCTAAATATGGGCTAAAAATTCTGTTCATCAGGTCCGCAAACATTGCAGGTGTATTTGTCAAACCGAATGGCATCACTAAAAACTCATAGTGCCCATATCAAGTTCTGAAAGCTATCTTCGGTACATCCGAATCCTTCACTCATAGTTAATAGTAACCAGAACAGAGATCAATCTTTGAAAATATAGTAGCACATTTTAACTGGTAAAACAGGTCATCAATACGAGGAAATGGATACTTGTTCTTTATGGTAAATTTGTTGAGCTGCCTATAGTAAATGCACAGCCTTAACGATTCATCTTTCTTTTTAAAAAATAGAGCTGGCACATCCCAAGGTCAGAAACTAGGTCGAGTAAAACCTTTTTCGATCAATTCTTGCAACTGTACTTTAAGCTCTTTCAATTTAGTAGGAGTCATTCTGTAAGGTGCTATTGATATCGGTGTCGTTCCCAGTACAAGATCTATAGAGAATTCCACTTCTCTATCCGGTCACAAGCGAGGTAATTCTTCTGGGAATACATCAGGAAACTCACATACAACAGGCACTAGATATTTGACTCAGATACTTTAGTATCCAACACATATGCAAGATAAGCATTGTAATATCCCTGTTTCAACTAAGTCAGAACAGTAGTTTCGAAACCACAAATCCAAGGTTAAAAAAATATTTTAATATTATTTCAACTAGTTATTTCGTGAATTAATTTTATCGATTGAGTGCTTAATTTGATAAAAGGACCTAATCACGTAAAATGCAAAAGTAGCATGCTGTAAGTTAAAAGTATCTATTTGCTATGGTTTCTTAAACCAAAGGTCCTTATGATGTCATTATGCCATTTTAAGGTTGATGGACCATTATGTGCATGGTTGAGTGGAATTTTAATGTTATTATTAAGGTTGTTAAAGTAATTTGCAAATTAAATGATAATTAAAGAAAATAAAGCCAAAATCACATTTTATTCATCCATTTTCAATTGAAAATAGAAAATAAAAGCTAGTGTGGAAGAGCTTTAAGTTTCGGCACACAGTTGGCTTGATTGAGGTATTATTTTAACTCGGTTTTTGATGATTTTTATGTTTTTGGAGTCGTTCCAGCTCGTTTTAGCTAGCCCGTACCTTGATTTTTGAAATTATTGATGATTTTGTGAAGTTTCATTGATGAATGTTTGAGCTTTGTGATGTTTGATGATGAAAAATAAGTATTTGTTGATAGATTATCATATTTTGTTAAGTGATTTTTGGTGAAAATGCTATTTATGTACTAAATTGTGAGTTTTGCAAATTTAGTGGTTAAATGTTAAGTAAATGAATGTTATAGGCCACTAAGGGCATAACAGTAATTCAGTTAAGCATTGATCTTGATGAATTATGTGAATTTTGTGTTTTATTGAAATAGGGACTAAATTGAAAAAATGTGAAATTTTGGGGGCTAATGTGTAAAAATGCCAATTTGTGTGTGATGGATGAAATTGAATGATTTGGTAATTAAATTAGTTAAATTTGAATTTATATAGATCTAGAAAGAAAAAAATTAGATTTAGATCGGAGGAGGTCGAAAGTTATCGAATAGTCGATTCGATCCGTTCATCCCATTTTTGAGGTAAGTTCATGTGCAAATAAATGTCTTTAAATTGAATTATACATGTTTATTTGTCATTGAACTGCATTAAATGCCGAATGATCAAATACGAGCAAGAATCGGCAGAGTTTATAACACCCCAAAATTTTAATTTTTGATTTTGTGAATGTGTGACACAAATGTGTAACTGCTCCAGGAGTTAAGTGTTCTGGTGTGTGTGAGAGGTCTCAAGTTCAAGCCGTACTTGGATTAAATTTTAATGTTTCTTTGAATAAAGCTTTAACCTTGCTTAAAGGCTTAAGTTTTATTGATGGTAAATACTTAACAGAATGGGCCTGCTAGTCTGTTCTTAAATGGAGTGTGGGTATGTTGAAGGTCTTTGTTCGATTTGCTGTGACGATAAGGAGTTGCATTTTTTACTATTAAATTCGACCGGAGATGTGTCAGACGGGGTTTCTGAGTAGTTGAGTCAAAGTGGACTAGTGGGGGAGTAAAATTAGGGTTTTTGGAGAGTCCCTGTTGGATTTTATTTTTACTTCTTGATAACCTTTTTTCAAAATTTTAGCTCTACATCTTGTTTTCCCCAAATTCTGACTCAAGTTCTCATCTTCCCCTTAAGTCTACCATTTGCTTATCTTTTTCTTCTCCCTTGCTGAATTTCCTTTCGATTTTCCCCTTTTACAGATGTTAATTGCGCATGTGTTAAGTGCTAAGTTGCCAGGAATCGGTTTAAAATGTTGTAAAATTTTTGGTTGCCTAATTTTAGGGTTTTTGGTAGCAGCAGAGCACGAGGATTGAGGCTCTTATCGTGCTGCTTCGTAAACGAATCAATTCAAAGTATTGGGGTAAGTTTTCATCGCTTTTAAGGATGGGTATCTCGATTAAGATTCAATTTTAGGTCAATGTCTAAGTGATTAATGGAGTGAAATATTGATCAATTATAGGTTCAGAATTGCTTGGAGTTGCTTGTGCAGCAAAAACGACACGGGTGTGTACCCAAAACACAGAAAACGGAGTTTAGTGAAAAGCTGAGGAACCCCACTATCGACGCCACACGGACATATGGTTAACCATGTGGTAGGCCATGTGCCCTACCCCGACCGTGTGATTGATGAGGCCAGGACGTGCGTGAAGCACACGACCGTGTGATGGCCAGGTAGGCCGTGGACGACAAATGTGATAGACTAAATTGGGCCGTGTTGGCCACATGGGCGTGTGGGTCCACACGGGCGTGTTGGAGTTTGGGCCAGGCTGTGTGATCCACATGGCCAAGGCCAATTTGGGCCGTGTGGGGCACGCCTATGTGTGGGCCCGCACGGGCAGGCCACTTGGGGGTGTAAGACGATTTTCACAGAAGTAATTGCTAAGTTTGCACGGGTCACCCAAGTCGAATGTGGAACTACTATAGGGTCAGTAAGCTCTACTTAGACCTTTAACAATGTGAGCTGATTACTGAGCATGATAACTGTATGCCTATATGCCTGATTACTGTTATATTTATGTTTACTGATATTTGCATAAAAGCATGCCATCTTTTGTATGTTTGCATTACATTGGGCGGGTTGATTATATTTGGAGGAAGTGTTTTGAAAGGCTCTCAAGCCTAATATTTGGCAGCTCAGCTGCAAACTACTATTAATGTGCCACATTCGGTACTACCTGAAGTGTAGGGATGGGTGGGTTGATTTAAGCTCCACATGGAGTGTAGGGTTGGACGGAGATTGTGTGTTGAGGCTAGTTGGATAAGACTATTCTTCTGTATATTGTATGACTTTTACTGGTACTGTGATGGGCTAAGACCGTAATGCATACTTGATACTGTACTGAATAGGCTAAGGCGCAAACTGCTACTGATACTGAAAAGGGCTTAGGCCCATACTATTTGACTGTGCATTGTGTTTACTATTGTTGGATTTTTGCGAGATTACACACTGAGTTTACGTAAACTCACCACTTTCTCTATTTAATGTGCGCAGGTAATCCCTAGACCTAGATGGATCGGTGCGGCGAAGGACTCGGTGGTGACCACAGTTTTCTGGACTTTCATGGTTTTATTTTATGATCACTGGTTCTATTTTTATTCTTATTTTAATTGTTTGAGTTTTGTGTTATAATTTGGACTGATGGACATTTGTTTTGATTTAGGTTTTTCTTTATTTATTTTATGGATTTATAACGGCTAGTCGTATGAAATTTGGTTTTCAAAAAGTTAAACTTTTCATATTTAACCTGATGATCACATAAATTGATCTTAATAAAGCTTCCGCAACGAGAGGATTTTTGAAATGTTTTAAATGAGCAAAACAATTTCTTTAGAACTAATAAGAAGTAAATGAAGATAAGAACCTGGAAATAATTTTATTGAAACAACTTAGTTTTCAACTACACTATCACGTGACATTGCCAAATTCGGCCATAACGTTTAGGTCGGGGTTGGGGTGTTACATTTAGTGGTATTAGAGCCAGGTTGCAAAACTCAGCTGTGGATTATGGGTTTTTAGAACTTGGTTTTTAAAGAATAGATTTTTAATGATTTGAAATGTTTCTACTGGGTATGTGGTACATCGAGTCTCCAGCGCCGATCTTGTAAGTATTTTGAACTGATATATATTTAAACTGAAAATGTTATGAAAATTTGAAACTACTATAGGTAGTATACTGTGAAAATACTATAGTCAGTATGGACTAAAAACTGTAGTTAAACTAAACTTATAGTGAAACTACTAGAGATTGCGACATATGAAAACGAACGTTGAATTTCTGAGTCTGATTACATAAAGATCTTCGAATAAATTTTGAACTATAACTGATCCTTAAAAATTTTAATGCAGATAAATTTGATCAGATAGAAGCACACGAGGTATCCGTGGATGGGGTACTAGAGGCCGAGGTCAAGGCCGTAGAGGGGCTCGAGCTGAGTTCTCGTCATCTGGTAACATACTGAATCTGGACATGAGTGAGAGGCCAATATTACCGACTACTGAGACTGGGTCTCGTGATCTCATGGCTACGGACGATTCAATGTCCCAAGCTATGCTAAGGATTTTAGAGAGGGTCGCTAGGCCCAATAATGGATCTAGGGGCCGTGGGTCAATTACAGAATGACTTCGGTCCAATGGAGCTGAGCTCTTCAGGGAAGTCACTAGGGTCGCCCCTACTATGGCCGAGTATTGGATTGAGGCCACAGAAAGAACCATGGATGATCTGGATTACACCCTCGAGCAAAAATTAAAGGGTGCAATCTCATTGTTGGGGGATGAGGCTTATTAATGGTGGCTTACTATTAAGGAGGGCACTCAACCCGAACGTCTAACCTGGGAGTTCTTTAAGACCGCCTTTTAGAGAAAATATGTGGGATCTAGTTATGTGGATGTCCGTAGGAAGGATATTTTTAATCTGACTCAGGGAGATCGATTAGTGGCCGAGTATGAGGTCGAGTTTTTGAGACAGCTGCGATGTTCGAGGTATGGTGGCATCTGAGAATGAGCGATGTGTTCGATTTGAGGATGGCCTTAGGCTAGGGGTGGTAATGGTATGGGCTGTTGGCAAAGAGCACCTAGTAGAGGTGCTAGACAGACTGAGGCGAGATAGCTGGCTTTAGTATATGTTGTACGTCACCGAAAGGATAGAGATGCTCCAGACGTCCTCATGGGTACATTTCTCATTCATGATGTACCTTGTATTACACTGATTGATATAGGATGCATTCACTTGTATGTAGCCTGTACTGTGTTTGAAAACTTAGGGATCTTAGTTAAGAGTACTACGAGTGAGGTTACTATACTGAGTCCGTTGGGGCAATCTGTAAGGGTTGACAAGTTATTTAGAGAAGTTCCTTTTGAGGTTCAAAGGGCAATCTTTCGTGCTGATCTGATGAAGCTTCTATTTGGGGAGTTTGACTTAATTTTGGTGATAGACTGGTTGGCCAAGCACCGTGTTAGCTTGGACTATGCGTCTAAGAGGGTCGTACTAAGGACTGAAGAGGATGATTAGGTAGTTTTGATTGGAAAATGCTGAAATTACTTATCTAATATGATGTCTTGACTGGTGGTAAAAAAGTGGGTGCGTTAGGGATGTGAGACATTCTTGGCCTACGTAAGTGTTTCTGATTCTAGGAGCACAATAGTTAAGGACATCAGAACGGTAAATGACTTTTCAGACATCTTTCGTAAGGAACTACCGGGTTTACTTCCGAATCCTGAAGTGGAGTTTTGGATTAAGCTCTTCCCCGGTATAGCTCTGATGTCTATCGCTCCCTGTCGAATGACACCGAAGGAGGTTGTAAAGCGTAAGGCTCAGATTAGGAGTTATTGGATCGTGGGTTCATCTGCCCTAGTGTGTCTCCATGGGGAGGACCGGTACTATTTGTTAAGAAGAAGGATGGATCTATGCGGATGTGTATCTACTATTGGCAACTGAACAAGTTGACCATGAAGAACAAGTACCTACTACCGATGATTGATAACTTGTTTGACCAGTTCCTAGGAGCTTCTGTATTCTCTAAGATTGATCTCCGATCTGGGTACCATCAGTTGAGTGTTAGGGAGGGTGATGTACATAAGACGGCATTCAAGACTCGTTATGGTCATTACGAGTTACTAATGATGCCATTTGGACTGACGAATGCACCAACAGCTTTCATGGATTTGATGAACCGAGTATTTCAGCCTTGTTTGGATCAGTTTGGGGTGGTGTTGATCGATGATATACTAGTTTACTCGAGGACCGAGAATGAGCATGAGCACCTTAGAATCGTTCACCAGAATTTAAGGGAGATGCAACTCTATGCTAAGTTTAGCAAGTGCAAGTTTTGGCAGCTTGAAGTGACTTTTTTGGCACATGTAGTTTCTGCTGAGGGGATTCGAGTAGATCATCGAAGATTGAAGCTGTGTTGAGTTAGAAACAGCTAAAGAATGTATCTGAAATCTGCAGCTTTCTGGGGTTGGCAGGTTATTATCGACGCTTAATAGAATAGTTTTCCTTGATTGCAGCTCCGTTGATTAAGCTTCTAGATAAGGGAGTTTGTTTTGTTTGGATAGCTACATAGCAAGAAAGCTTTAAGAAGCTCAAGACTGTACTGATTGAAGCCCCTGTTTTGATAAGTCGAAACCTGGAAAGGAGTTTTACAGTTCATAGTGATGCATCACACGTCGGCTTGGGATGTGTGTTGATGTAGGATGGTAAAGTGGTTACGTATGCGTTTCGTCAGCTTAAGACTTATTATCCAACATATGACTTGGAGTTGGCCGCTGTGGTTTTCGTACTAAAAATTTGGAGGCATTATTTGTATGGTGAGAAGTGTATTGTTTACACTAATCACAAAAGGCTCAAGTATCTCCTTACCTAGAAGTAGCTAAATCTTAGGCAGCATAGATGGATTGAGTTGCTTAAGGACTATGACTACACTATTGAGTACCATTCTAGTCTGGCCATTATGGTGGCTGATGAATTGAGCCGTAGAGCTATGACTGATTTGAGGGTGATGTTTGCTCGCCTAAGCCTATTTGATGATAGTAGCTTATTAGCCGAGATTTAGGTCAAGTAGACATGGATTGAGCAAATTAAAGGTAATCAGTTGGAGGATGAGGCTTTGGGTCCTCGGTTCTGACTGATTGAGTATGGAGAAAGTACAGATTTTGGGTTAAACTCCGAGGGTGTGTTGTGTTTCCGTGGCCAGATTTGTGTGTCGAATGACTCTAATTTGAGATATTCCATACTGAGAGAGGCGCATAGTTGCTCTTATGCTATGCATCCTGGCGGAAATAAGATGTACCGAGACCTCCGTGAATTATATTGGTGGCCAGGATTGGAACGAGAGGTTACCGATTTTGAGGGTAGATGTCTAGCATGCCAGTAGGTTAAGGCTGAGAATCAGTTACCTTCGGGTTTGCTGCAGCCGGTTAATATATCTCTTTGGAAATGGGAGCGAGTGACTATGGACTTCGTTAGTGGGTTACCCCTAACACTCACTAAAAAGGATTCAGTATGGGTCATCGTGGATCGATTGACCAAGTCCGCCCACTTCATATCGGTTCGAACTGACTATTCTCTATAGAAGCTGATGAAGCTTTACATTTCGAAGATAGTGAGACTGCATGGAGTACCGGTTTTAATCATCTCTGATAGGGATCCTCGCTTCACGTCTTGATTTAGGAGGAAGTTGCATGAGGCTCTGGGTTCAAGGTTGGACTTTAGTACTGCATTCCATCCTCAAACCGATGGTCAATTTGAGTGGGTGATTTAGATACTGGAGGATATGTTGAGGAGCTACATTATTGATTTCCAAGGCAGTTGGGAGGAGTACTTGCCGTTAGTAGAGTTTGCCTATAATAATAGTTACTAGTCTAGCATTTAGTTGGCACCTTACAAGGCTCTATATGGTCGTAAGTGTCGCACTCCCTTGTGTTGGACTGAGTTAGGTGAATGACGTATTCTGGGTCCTGAATTGGTTTTCGAGACAGAGGATAAGGTTAGACTGATTCGGGATTATGTGAAAGCGTCTTTTGACAGGTATAAATCTTATGCGGATTTGAAGAGACGTGAGATTGAGTATTCTGTAGGGGACTTTATATTTCTCAAGGTCTCATCATGGAAGAAGGTGTTGAGGTTTGGTCGTAAGGGCAAGTTGAGCCCTAGGTTTATTGGAGCTTACCGTATTTTGAAGCGAGAGGGGCCAGTTGCTTATCAGTTGGAGTTACCTTCGGAGTTGGGTCAGATTCACGACATGTTCCATGTCTCTATGTTGAGGCACTACCACTCTGATCTTGCTCATATTGTCCTTGTTGAGGAGATAAGGTTAGTCCAGACTTGACCTTTGAGTAGGAGCCAGTTCTAATTCTAGACCTTGACGCAAAGGTTTTGTGGAGGAAGACTATTGCATTAGTGAAGGTGCAGTGGGAATTTGAGGATGCGATGCGCCAACAGTGTCTTCATCTGTTCTGATCAGGTAAATTTTGAGGACAAAGTTTTTTTGGGGGTAGAATTATAACGCCCCAAAATATTAATTTTTGATTTTGTAAATGTGCGACACAAATGTGTAACTGCTTCAGTGGTTTAGTGTTTTGGGTGTGTGTGAGAGGTCCTAAATTCAAGCCTTACTTGGGTTCAATTTTGGTATTTCTTTGAATAAAGCTTTAACCTTGCTTACAGGGCTTAAGTTTCATTGATGGTAAATACTTAAAAAAATGGGCTTGCTGGTCTGGCAGTTAAGTGGAGTGTGGGTGTGCTGAAGGTCCTGTGTTCGATTCGCTGTGACAATAAGGAGTTGCATTTTTACTCTTAAATTCTGGTGGAGTTGTGTCAGACGGGGTTTTTGAGTAGTTAGGTCAAAGTGGACTAGTGGGGGAGTAAATTTAGGGCTTTGAGGAGTCTCAGTTGGATTTTATTTTTACTTCTTGATAATCTTTTCCAAAATTTTGGCTCTCATCCTATTTTTCCAAAATTTTGAAGCAAATTCCCATCTTCCCTTCAAGTCTGCCATTTGCTCATCTTTTTTTTCTCCCTTGCTGAATTTCCTTTCGATTTTTTCCCTTTTGCAAATGTTAATCTCGCGTGTGGTAAGTGGTAAGTAATAAGTTGTTGGGTATCGTTTTAAAGTGTTCTAAAATTTTTGGTACTCCAATTTTGGGGTTTTTGGTAGCAACATATTGCGAGGATTGAGGCTCTTATCGTGCTACTTCGTAAACGAATCAAATTGAAGTGTTGGGGTAAGTTTTCATCGCTTTTAAGGATGGGTTTTTGCATAAAAGAATGCCATCTTTTGTATGTTTGCATTGCATTGGGTGGGGTTGATTATATTTGGAGGAAGTGTTCTGAAAGGGTCTCAAGCATAATATTTGCCAGTTCAACTGCAAATTACTATGAATGTGCCACATTCGGTACTACCTGTAGTGTAGGGATGGGTGGGTTGATTTAATTCCCACATGTAGTGTAGGGTTGGACGGAGATGGTGCGTAGAGACTGGTTAGGTAGGACTTTGCTACTGTATATTGTATGATTGATACTGATACTGTAATGGGCTAAATCCCTAATACATATTGATACTATCCTGAATGGGCTAACATCGAAACTATTACTGATATTGAAAAGGGCTTAGGCCCTTACTGTTTGACTGTGCATTTTGTTTACCATTGTTGGATTTTTGCGGGATTACACACTGAGTTTATGTAAACTTACCCTTTTCTCTATTTAATGTGCACAGGTAGTCCCTAGACCTAGACAGGTCGTTCTGGCAGAGGACTCAGCGGTGACTACGGTTTTGTGGACTTTCATGGTTTTATTTTATGATCATTGGTTCTATTTTTATTCTTATTTTCATTGGTTGAGTTTTGTATTGTAATTTGGACTGATGGACATTTGTTTTTATTTTCATTTTTACTTATTTATTTTATGGATTTTTAATGGCTAGTCGTAGGAAATTATGTTTTCAAAAAGTTATAGTTTTCATATTCAACCTCGCTATCACATAAACTGATCTTAATAAAGCTTCTGCAATGAGAGGTGTTTTGAAATGTTTTAAATGGGCAAAACAATTTCTGTAGCACTAATAAGAATTAAAGGGAGATAAGAACCTGAAAATGATTTTATTGAAACAACTTAGTTTTCAACTACACTATCATGTCACATTGCCAGATTCGGCCATAACATCTAGGCCCAGTTTGGGGTGTTGCAGGGTTATGACGTCCAAAAGCCCCATACAAATCTTAGGAATAGTATAGGATACAAATGTCATGACTTTAGGATTTCCAAGATGTAATTACATGTATGACCATGTCTGGGACATTGGCATCGTATTATGATTTCGTGTAAGACCATGTTTGGGACATTGGCATCGATTTATGATTTCGTGTAATACGAAAGCTGGGCTGTTGGCATCGATAGGTGAAAACATGTAAGACCATGTTTGGGACATTGGCATTGTATGTGATATACGAGACTTCCGAGTATCCTTAACGATTCCGAATGGTTCAACAGGCAATGACATTACGAGAAAAAATGTGTAAACACGTTAAACGACTCAGCGACGTATGAAGTTAATATGAATATTGAAAGAGAAGGTAAGTGATGAAATTAAATGTGAATATGTGTATAATATAGGTAAACTTGGCACTCATTTATGCGTTTATCCAAGCTTTGTATATTTGGATGTAATTACAATTGTTTCATTTTATGACTTTATTTGTATATGGTTTACTGAGCTATAAAGCTTACTGTGTTTATTTTTCACTGTTTTATAGTTAATCAAAGCTAGCCCGGATCTGGGGATCATCAGCAACTCAATCACATTATCGGGCAACATTTTGGTACTTTTTGAAATTGTATATATGGTATGTGGCATGTATAGGCTATATGGTATTTTGGATATGTTTTTGAGTTGAAGTTATAGCCATGAGAGATGGCTTGTAAATGATGTAATTGGTTGGTATGTTATTAACCATGTAAGTTGGTTTAGTAGTTGTGTTTGGTACGGTTGATGATGATAGTTATAATGCCTTATATTTTGGCATGTCTGACATGGTTAAAATGATAGTCAATTGTTTATTTAAATAGCTTTGGTTATGTAGTATCATTGCTTGAGAAATGGTAATAATTTGAGATGATAATTTGGTTATTAAAAAGTGAAGTATATATGCCTATGATATGCTTGTTGTGGTTAGGTACTTATATGTCAAGTTGGTTAGTTTAAATGGTTGTGTTTGAGTACAGATATGGTTGGGATTGATATGGGTTGATTTATGCATGAAATGGTCATATTTTGGCAGCTTATTATATGTAAATTCGGTACCATTTGGAAGCCTTAGGATGCATGAGACTTAGGTGGGAAAAGTGGCTTAAAAAGAGCCCATTTTTGCGCCATACGGCTGAGCACACGGGCATTTGACTCCACTGTGTGACCCCTGCACTTTAGTTAAAATAAGTCAGTGAGTTACACGACATAGGCACACGGGCGTGTCTATTGTCCACGTGTGGCAAACAGGCTGGCACATGGGCATGTGGTTGGCCGTGTGACCCAAGTCAGTAACCCTCCAGATTTCACACAGCCTGGCACGCGGGCGTGTCCTCGGTCGTGTGGTGCAAGTCAGTATGTATGCCCTGTTTTCACAGGCCTGAGACACGGGCGTGTCTAGTGGTCGTGTGAGGTACACGGCCTGTTCAAACAGGCGTGTAACTCTTGTATGTTCGAGAATTTTTTCATTTCTCAAAGGTTTCAAATATTGTCAGTTTAGTTTCGAACCACTTCTAAGCTTGTTCTAAGGCCTCGTAGAGCCTTGTAAGGAACAATACGATCGTGTTTGAATGATGTATGCATTTGAATGTTTAAATGTATGAGATATGTATATGCTATTATGTGTTTTGATTGGTAATGCCACGTAACCCTAATCTAGCGACAGACACGAGTTAGGGGTGTTACAAGTATCATAACCCTTCCTGACATATTTCTGTACTGATATTGCTAAAATCACATTAGGTAATCCATCTAGCTTATCAGATTCAACATGAAGTAATTCACCACTCTCACATTTTAATACAATATATTTCTATTTACAATTCACCACTGCATCATATTGGGTTAACCAATCCATTCCCAAAATCACATCAAATTTATCAAATGGCAATAACATCAAATTAGCTAGAAAGTAATGACCTTTTACCATTAAAGGACAGTTATTACAGATCTCATTCACCATAACACACTAACCCAAGGGGTTTGAAACTTTAACCACAAATTCAGTGAATTCAATAGGTAAATTCTTAACAATCACTAAGTTTGTGCATATGTATGAGTGTGTGGAACCAGGATTAATCAAAGTAGTAATTTCAGTGTCAAGTAGAGAAAATGTACCAGTAATGACGTCTGGTGCAAGACATCTTCTCTAGTATGAATTGCATATGTTCTTGCAGGTGCTCGTGCCTCAGATCTAACTAGTGTAGCCCTAGTAGTACATGGACTACCGCTAACATTACCAGGATGACAGGGTGGTCTGCCTCTCGAGACAGGATTACTAGGCTTTGGAGCTATTTCTATCTCTTTTTCAACTCTTTCTGGACAATCCCTAAGAAAATGGTCAAGTGAACCACGTCCAAAACAAGCTCCACTTCTAGATCGACATTCTCCATGATGAAATTTGTTACAATGTTTACATTTTGGTTTAGGATTTCCTACACTACCAACACTGGTCACTGATAGAGATGAAGACCTCTAGTTAGAACGTTGAGAGCCCCGCTCTCTGTCAGAATATCTAGTAGAAGTGGTCACACGACCATAGTATTTCTTTAGTTTCTTAGAGGCAAATGATTGTGACTTACTCATAGTTGTTTTTCTAGAAACCCGAGCCTCTATTTCAGCTTGTTTCTTCTCCTCACTCAATTGCTCACCTTTTTGTGCTCGACCGGCTAACAACGCAAATTCTCTGGTGTATTAGCTTAATCAAACAAATTCTCATTCATATTCGGATACAGTCATGTTTTCCTGCTTGAGTTATAAAAATTCTTTCTTTTTCTGATCCATAAATCTCTGACACACACATTTCTTTCTGAATTCAGTTTGGAAGAATTCCCATGTAATGCTTTCTCTCGGCACAACTGAAGTTATGGTATTCCACTAACGATAAGTTGTATCTTTCAATAGGGACACCGTACATTTCAGGCATTCAGCAAGTGTACAGGATAATTCATCAAAAATTGGTTAGTATTTTCGAGCAAAAACTCTACCCTTTCTGGATCATCATCTATGGTAGCTCTAAATTCTTCCGCCCCAAGTTTACAGATTTTATCTATTGGAGGCTTACCAATTCTAATAGGTTCAGCACCATATGGTACCTCAGGAACCAGTTGGGGTGCAGGTGCAGGAGGTCGTTGTACAGTAGGGTTTGTTCTTAAGTACTCAGTAAATCACTAATTCATCAAGTGAAAGAATGCCTGTTTTGCCTCCTCACATTGGCCCTCAGACACGGGCCTTGCACTACCATACGCAGAAGCAACTCTTCGAACTGAAAATGAAGCATTGCCCTCAGCTTCCCTGGATTCGGCTCTAGCTCGGTTGAATGACACTACTATATGAAAAACACATTTCAAATGATCAGGAGTCATCACACTATCATAACTTATATAATGGCATGAATAGCTAAAGTCGTGTTTGCTACGTCAAGTACGAGAATCGACAAAACTGTAGCATTAATACCACTAAATGTAACACCCTTAACCCGTATCTGTCACTATAATAGGGTCTTGGAGCATTACCAGAACTTTTGGAACATTTTCAAATAATTTATGAAATTTACTATTCATTTATCGAAATCATTCATAACGTCTTTTAGTAGGGTCCTTGAGACCCAAAACATGCATTAGGATCGCCCTTTTTCATTATTTCAAGCATGTATTCCATTTTTCAATTTAGTATTCAAATAATGTACATCAATATAATTCACATTCCATTCAAACACAACATTCAATTAAACATATTTACATGCTCGATTAAGTTAAACGAACTTACCTCGACACTCGTTAGTGTTTAAACTTCTACTGATACGACACTTTTTTATTTCCTCGATCTAATCTCAAATTTGTGTTGTCCAGATCTATATAAATAATTTTAATCATCAATCCCCATTTTTCATACCCAAGTGGACTCAATTTACGTCCTAGGAAAAATTACCATTTTGCCCCTAACTTTTCCCTAAATTTTGATTTTGTCCCTAGGCCCGGAAAATGAAACTTGTGGAATTTACTCCCAATTCCAAACCTAACCAAAATGTTATTACAAATTTTACAGCACAAGTATTCATAAAAATTTAGCATTTGTCCTTATATTTTACAACTTTGCATTTTAGTCCCTATATCATGTTTTATCAAAAATCACTTTGTAAAAGTTGTTTATCTATCAACAACCTTTCATTTTCTACCATAAATTTCAAATTTTTAGCATATACATCCATGGCCCATTTTCCATACTTTGATAAATTTTCAAATTATTCCCCCGAATAGATAGATTAAGCTATCCCGGTTTCAAAAATGTCAAAATTACTAAAAACGGGACAAAGAAACTTACCCAATCAAGCCTTGAAAGTTTATTTTCTCTCTCCTAGGGTTTCCATGTATTTTAGGTTGAAGATGATGAGAAAATAAGATAATATTTTCTTTTTTATCTTTTAATTAATTAGCTTTTCCTATTTCTAATTTAGTCACTGCCCTTTTTCTAAATTTCTGTGGATGAGTCACCAAAATATCTACATACTTTCCTTAATGGTCTAATTACCATATGAGGACCTCAAGTTTTGAATTCCATAGCTATTTAATCCTTATAGCTACTAGAATTCAACTTTTACATTTTATGCAATTTAGTCCTTCTCGTAATTAAGCACATAATCAATAAAATTTTCTTATCAGAATTTTCATATGACCTTCCTAACATAATACAGACAACATAATAAAATAAAAAAATTATTTTAGGATCAGATTTGTGGTCTCGAAACCACTATTTCGATCTCACTAAAATTGGGATGTTATAGCTTAATTACCTAAAAATTTAATATAATTGAAGGGTCAATTGTGCAATTAATGGTATTTTAATTGTAAAGTCATGGTGAGTTTTGTAAATAAGTAAAGAAGTTAATTAAATTAAAAGATTTCTAAATAAGTCATCACCTTCAATTCTTTTCTCTTAGAACCGGATAGCCATGGATATGGGGGAGCAAACTTTCGGCCAAGCTTGTGATGCTTTGTTTGTTAGGTAAATCTTACCCTTTTTTAGTAACTCTTATGTTTTTGAGCTCATAGTAGCTCGATCTAGCTGATCTAATGACTAATTTGTAAAACTGTTAAGCATTGTGGATTATTCCATTGATGTGTGGTGTATATTATTTAAGTTTTATGATGGATTATTAATTTTGGTTGTTAAAAAAGACTATTTTGCAAAGTAGCTTTTGTTAATTTTAATGTTAAAGTACTAAAATGTTAAAGTGTTAAAAATGTAAGGACTTGAGGTGAAATAACTGAAATTATGGGTTGTAATGAGACCCATTACCATTCAGCTGAAATTGATTTTAATAAAAATTTCTTAAATTGCAAGTTTTGAGTTTAATGACTAAATTGAATAAAAGTAAATTATTGGGGATAATTTTGTAAAAATGTCTAAAAAGACTAAATTGCATAAAATGGGTTAACTTTGCTGTGGAATTAGTGAATTGAATGAAATTATTATTTTAAATCAAGAACGAATGGAAAATTAAGGAAGGGAAAATTACAGAATAGTTCCTATAATTTGTCGTTGTTGCAGTTTAGTCTGGTAAGTTGGTTCGGTTTAATTTTAGTACATTTACAAATGCATTATATGAACTTAATTGCATAATGTTGGTTTAAATTGATGTGTGTAATTGAAAGTGGAAATATCAAATTAAAATAACACTAATCAGTGATTGAGATACTTTGAGTCGTTACTGCAAATCAATCCTATAAGTTTGTTTGGTTAATTATATTTCTATTGATTCGTATATATTTTATGTTAATATAATGTTATAATTGCTATATTGAACATAGTATGAGTTTGAAAATGAGTAAAATGGAATACAAATTTTCTATCAGGCTTTGTATCGGTGATTTACTATCAGGCTTTGTGCCAGTGATTTATTGTTAGGCTTCGTGCTAGTGATTTACTGTCAAGGTTTATGCCAGTGATTTACTGTTAGGCTTCGTGCCGGTGATTTACTGTTAGGCTTTGAGCCAATGATTTACTGTCAGGCTCTATGCCAGTTATTTACTGTCAAACTTTATCTCGATAATTTACTGTCGGGCTTCATGCTAGTGATTTACTATCAGGCTTTGTGCTGATCATTTACTTCAGGCTCTATGTCGGTGATTTACTGTCAGACTTTGTGTCGATGATTTACTGTTAGTATTCAAGCCGATGATTTATTGTCAGGTTTTGTGTTGATGATTTGCTGTCTGGCCCTGTGTTGGTGATTTACTTTCTGGCTTCGGGCTGGTGATTTACTGTCAAGCTCTGTATCGGTTATATGGACCATAACTATGGCTTGAGATCCTGCATGTTTGTGGACTCTCTGAACCTTGTGTGAGCAGCATCGTGAAATAGTTAAAATACTGAATAAAGCTCAAACGAGCGATATCTACTAATTTATTAAATGATGCTCAAACGAGTGATACCTACTGATTCTACTGAAAGTTGCTCAAACGAGAATTACTCACTGGAGATACTAAAATTCTTTACTGATTTTTACTTCTCAGAAGAAAGTTGTGATTTACAAGAATTTCATTATTTAATTTTAAATTAATTATTACATATAGTTGAAAACGCTTACCAATTTATTAAACGAACTTACTAAGCTTTATTCAAGTTTACCTGTATTTTGGTTCATTTTGTAGATTACATTTTGTGGGCTCAAAAAATCGGATCAACACAAAAAATCACACTATCTGAGAATCTTTGGTAGACTTTGATTTTAGTTGGTATATATGGCATGTAATAAAACCCTTTTGTATGTGTGTTATTGGTTCCAAGATTTTGGCAAGTTTTACTTGAACTTGTCTTGTGTGATGAACTATCGTATGAAATGAAAATAAATGCTTTTGATGTAAGAACTATATCCTGTATATGCAGCTTTGAAAGTGAAATGTCATGGAATGCTATTGTGTTGTCAACGATGGCACATTGGTTAGGTATATAGGATTATCTATTTGGTATATTTGAGTGTTTTTTAAGATTATTGATGGCTTATAAAGTTGTGTATTTGAATGCGTTTAGGTACCTAAGCAAATGGGTGAAATTTGAGCTGGAAATTGGTACCCACCTAATAATGTTTTTACATGAAAGTAATAGAGATGATTTTCGAGCCTAAAACAATATTACAATAACCAAATCAAATAGTCAAATCAAAATAAATCGCTTGAATAACATCGAAACCAAATCTATTTTAAATAACTTTTGACACAACACTCCAATTTGAAACTTACCAGCAACAGATAACAGAAACATGATTCCTACATTGTTGAAGGAACGCTAGACGTTTCTCGAACCTCTCCTAATTCAAACAACTAATTAAGAAACTTCCATGGAAGAATCATCCATTGCTATGAAAATAAAAAATTGATAGAAAACTACGTACTAGCAAAATAAGCAATTGAGTTTTACCGACACTAAGCACCGTACGAAATCTAATTCACACCCAATAGTAAAAATGAAGGTAATTCAGAAGCAAAGCAAAACCAAAAAGAAAAAAAACAAAAGAAGAGGGATAACGTTTTCTTTTTGTCCCAAAAAAAAAAGAGGAGTGAGTTACCAACCCCTTAATTAACAAAATATAGTAAAAAGGAAACTAAACTAATTTGCGAATTAGTATAAAAATATTCTCATTACGAACGCAGAGATTCTAACACAGGATCAAGGGGTATACAGAAGCTTAACCAGTGAACCAACAAGCTCATTTTTTTTTGTGTTAGTTGACTGAATTTAACTTATAATCCATATGTCCAAAGATAGAGATTTAGTCAAAAGTAGCAAAATTTCAAGAGATAAGATTCGAACCTAAAACCTCACATACATAACGAGAACACTTAACCATTAAACCAAATCAATTTACTTATCAAAATTTTCCAAAATCAAAACTCAAAATTGAGAGATTTCCACTCTTGGTCTCAACACTCAATTCTTCTAACCCGGTTTTTGGGATGTTACAATTTTTTTATCTTGTTACAACAAATTCTTTTTCATTTTTTTATATAATCAGCCCTTCATTTTGGTTGTGACTTCTGTTCAATCTTCACTTCCTTATTTCCATTAAGCTCACTTAATGATGGATGTTAAACATTTTTGGTGCTAAACATCAAATGATCCTCCAACCTTTCTTTCTTTTTACCCTTTTTACAGCTTCAACAGACATGCTAATAAAGTTAGAATTTCTTTTATCACTTCTATACTTCCTTTTGTTGGAAAATATGGATATCACATATAATAAGGGTAATTACATGTTATTTTTTATTATCATAATGGTTTAGCCCAAATTAAATGTGATCTAATTTGGTTAAGCTTTATTGGACTCTAGTAACTAATTT
The DNA here is from genome assembly GCA_020496765.1 of Gossypium stocksii. NCBI lineage: Eukaryota > Viridiplantae > Streptophyta > Magnoliopsida > Malvales > Malvaceae > Gossypium > Gossypium stocksii. The sequence goes on along the minus strand of CM035626.1, from coordinate 93,121,712 downwards.
CTAATTGATGATGGGCTGATTAGAAGTTAGGATTAATGTGCAAAATTATATATTAGGGTTATGGTCGCTAAATTATACATAACATAACTTTTCTAAAATCCTATCTTTAGAAAAGAAAGCCACTTTCTCAAAATTACTTGTGTGCTAATTTGGAAGATCAAAACCATAAGATCAAAAGATTTCAAGAAATCCATGGATTCAGGTATGCTTCCGAATCTAGTTTTGTTCTTGATGATTTGACATAGCAGATATTAGTTTATGGTTTGTTAAGTTTCATATAAGATATTATCTTATGGTTCTATCAAGTGGCATCCAAGCCTCGCCATGTTGAATCTTTGAGAACAAATTGATTCTCTATTATTTTTGGGTTGATTTGTTGTTTAAAATTTTATGATTTGATATTTTAATTAATATATGTTGAAACTTTTGAGATTTATCATAAGCTTTTGAGTTTTGATTATTTATCGAATTCTATAGGCTTGAGATTTTGGGTTCGATACTCGTAAATTCATCAAAGAGCAAGTATGTGATTTTCTTTTCCCTATAAAGCTGGCTTTCCTTTTGGGTTAGTTTGGTATCTAGAAATAACTTTGCAATTTGGGTTTTCTTTTTTTGTTTTTAATATGGCGGCTATGGATTTTTCTAAGTAGTTTCGCATATGAAGGCTTCTATGCAATTTGAGATTCTTTTTATATTGGGTTGTTATTGATTAATTCTCTTTTAAGTATTTGTGCATATAAAGAAGTTTTATAATATTGTCTTTAGTCATGAATATAAATTTGAGTTTGTATCAAATATGTAAGGTAAGTTAGTATTATTTTTCTATTATTATAATTGTGTGTATATATTATATGCATATCAATGGTTTTGAGGATTAATGCATGATTACAGTATGCCTGAATAGGAGTTTATAATCATTATTCAATAAAATATCTTTTATAGTTTAATTGGTGAAATTAAGTTTTGATGGATATTGTTGAAGTTGTTAATTTTTTGTTATGGTTATATATTAAGTTTTATGAGTGTTTTGGTGCAAACTCATGTCAGCTATAATATATGTTTAAAGAATTTGGTTTTAAGTTTGGTTCTATAATATTAGGTTTTGGCATCTTATGGTTTCAAATATTTTGTTAAATTGTGATGATGCGGTTTATTGTATAAATTGTGGGATATGTCAACTATTATGATTTTGGCTTGAAAAATATTTTTCAAGTATTCATACAAATCTTTATTTAATCATAAATACAATTTTTTATTTACATGGTATATACGGGGTAAGGTTTTATATTTGAATGCATGCCAGGGTAAGGTTTTATATTTGAATGCTTGCGCTTGTTAATTATTTGGCCTTGAATCAATGCATTATTTTTGTTTAGTTTTGACATATATGATTTTGGAACCAAAAAAATCAGTCTAAGATTATAGTTTTTGTTTTTTTATTGCTACAATAAGACAATCTTATTTTGGGTTATTTGGGAAACTGTAGCTCGATAAAAAAAATCTTAGTTTTGTCCCGTGACTGTTATGGAAATTTTTAAATTTGAATATTGGTATATTTATATATATTTAAAATAAAGTATTTGAAATAATAAATTATCAAAGTGGTTCTATTATTGAAATTATTTTGTTTTAAAATATAAAAGGTTGTATGCATGTAACTTAAGCTACGTTAATAATGATTAGCCCAAAGAAAGATTTATTTTTCGACATGTTTTTTATTGTCAATGTCCAATTACTACATTAAGATGTCATTTACAAGTTAATATTTTTATCCAAAGATAAAATATTAATGGAGTGTCTGATATCTTGAGATGAAATTTACATTTATCCAATTTATTTTAGTTTAAATTTTAAATATTTTGAAACAAATAAATTCAGATTTTAGCTTTGGGATTTAATTAAGGATATCTAATATTTTAAATAGATTAGTTGAAACAAAATGCCACCAAAGTGATATCTTTTATGTAGATTAATTTATTTAAAATATCAAGATGATTATATGTTTTTGTGATTCATGCGTTTATGAATTGACCCAAAGGTAAGTTAATATTTGACGGAATTTCAACGACATCTGGGATGATAAATGTGTGACAATTATAAGGTACTTTATGTGAGCAATAAGTTAGTCTAAATATTGATTGATTGTTTGACATAATTTATTGTCAATGTTTGATTGCTGCCACAAGAGTATTAGTTATTGTTAATATTATTGTCCAAAGACTTGATATTAATGTAGTGTTTGGAATCTTGAGATGGGAGCCACTATTTTGAATTTATTGTTTACTTATGGGTGTTCATGTAAGCTCGTTTTTATCTATTTTGTTCTATATTCAGCTAGTTCATCTTCTACTGCCACAATATCTGCTAATATAAATTCTATATCCATGCTTAATGAGACTAATTTCAAGGAATTGAAAAGACACTTATAGTGTTAGGTTGTATGGAAATAGAGCTTGCACTAAGGGAAGAACAACTTTCACCTCTCATTATGGAAACCACCCCTGATGGTAAAAGGGATTTTGAGAGGTGAGATCGTTCAAATCGCATAAGTCTAATGATCATGAAGCATAACATTCCAGAAGCCTTTAGGGGCTCAAAATCTGAAGAGATTACTAAGGCCAATAGTTTCCTTGACGAAATTAAAAAACATTTTGCTAAAAATGATAAGGTTGAGATGACATCACTTCTAACTTCATTGATGTTTATGAAGTATATGGGTCAAAGAAACATGACAAGTATATTATAGATGTTCCATGTTACTTCAAGACTTAAGGCATTTAAGATCAAGTTTTCTAAGGAATTACTTGTTCTTAAGGTTTTCGTATCGCTTTTTGCATAGTTTAACCAATTTAAAATTAGTTACAACTGTCAAAAGGAAAAATGAACTCTAAATGAGCTTATTTCTCGTTGTGTGCAAAAGGAAGAAAGGTTGAAACATGATAATTCTGAAAGTGCTCATTTGGCCAGTGCCTCTAAAGGAAACAACTTACATTTTGAATAAAATACCCACTAAAGTAGATACATTTTGAGCTTTAGATAGGTTGAAAGCCTAGTCTAAAGCACTTTCACATTTGGGGATGTCCAGCTGAAGTAAGGCCCTATACGCCACATGAAAAGAAATTGAACTCCAAAATAATGAGCAACTACTTTTTTGGTTATTCTGAGCGATCTAGGCGGTATGAGTTTTATAATCCCATAATTAGGAATATTTTTGAGACAATAATTGCAACCTTTTTTTAAGGATTTTGAGTTTAAAGTGAGAAATAAGGTTAGAGACATTACTTTTGAGGAGGAATTGGATTCTAACTCAATTCCTACTATCACTTTTAATGATGTTTAGGTTTTCATACCTATAATGGATCAAGAAGTGAATCTAGAATCTCAATAAGATAATGTTGAACAACTCCCTATTCAAGATGAGGTAATTATTTCAAAAGAACAAACTCAACAACCTCAAGAATGAATGTCATTAAGAAGGTCTACTAGAGAAAGGGTTACAATGACTTTAGTGGAATATTTTGACCTTAAACTGCATCAGATGAAAGTGAAGTTAATGGTTTTTCAATGGTAACATTGATCATACATTTATATGGTACAACTAGAAAACTTTGTGTATGATGATGCAAAGTTAATGATTTGCAAATTAAAGAACTCCATCTATGGGCTTAAGCAGACTTCTTGTCAATAGTATTACAAATTTTACCAAATGAGTATCTCATTTAGTTTAGAGATGAATTTGGTCGATACTTGTATATACCACAAGTTTAGTGGGAGTAAGGTTCTATATTTTGTTTTATATGTTAATGACATACTGCTTGTCAATAATAAGTGAAGTCTCGACCAATACCTTAAGAATGATTTTGAGATTAAGGAAATGCATAAGATTCCCTACGTCTCAAGAGTGGGGAGTTTGATGTACGCTCAAGTATGTACGCATTTGAACATTGCATACATTGTTGGGGTGTTAGGCAGATATTTAAACAACCCTGGTTTGGACCATTGGATAACAACCAAGAGGGTTGTAAGGTATCTTCAGAGAATAAAAGATTATATGCTCACATATCAGATGTCTAATAAGTTAGAGATCATTAGGTACACAGACTCCGGTTTTAATGGAAAATTAATGTAAAATATTGTCACTAGGGTGCAAAACGTGACAATAATTGGTAGTCCTTTATTCCAATAACAACAGGAGCACACTAAAGTCAAAGCACATAGATTTAAGTTCCTGGTTGTTAAAGTAAAAGTTCAAAGTGGTTAGGTGCCTGTAAAACATATTGGGACAAACTTCATAATTGTGGACCCGCTTACTAAGGGACAACCACCCAAGGTTTTTCATGAGCACACTGTGCATATGGGTGTAATGTCATTTAAGGATATTTGGTTTTAATGAGAGTTTGTTCTTTTAAATGCTTTTATGTTATAGACACATTTTTAGTTATTTCAGTTTATGATTATTAAGTTTAATTTCTGCAGAAATAATGTTTATTTGGTTTATTCATACTCTGATTCTGGTAAAATTTGATGTCACTAAGGTTAAGGAGAACCAGTTGGAAATAGACATGTTTGGATCATATTGCATGTAATTTTCACGCTACACATCCATACTTGATCTATGTCATTTGGTTGTGTTAATATGCATGATCAGGGATGGATTTAGTTATGATATATATAACGAAAGGCACCTTGATTCTATGTTAACATAATTAATGGGCGAGGTTGTTGGGAATACCTTTTTGGATATGATAGTAAAGTTTCGAGCTCATAAGGTTATATAATGACATGTAATTATAGAGTAATTAATATATGTGGTCCAAGTAGGAGATTGTTGGAAAATATGGACATTACATATAATAAGGGTAATTACATGTTATTATTTACTATCATAATAGGTTAGCCCGAATTAAAAGTGATCTAATTTGGTTAAGGTTTATTGGGCTTTAATTAATAAATAAATTATGGGTCAAATATGTGCAGATACTCTAGTAACTAATTTCTAATTAATGATAGGCTGATTACAAATTAGAGTTAATATGCAAAAATTATATATGATGGTTATGGTCCCCAAATTACATGTAGCATAAATTTTTTTAATATCGTATCTTTAGAAAAGAGAGAGTCGCCTTCTCAAAATTACTTGTGTGCTAATTTGAAAGATCAAAAGATTTCAAGATGTATGGATTTAGGTACACTTCCGCATCTAGTTTTGTTCTTGATGATTTGACATGATAAATCCTGATTTATGGTTTGTTAAGTTTTGTATTAGATATTATTTTACGGTTCTATCACCTTCAAGTCATTAATTATGTTGTACTGTTCAATACACATTTTGGTGCTCATTTCCCTGATTTTGATTCTTCTATTATGTTAAAATTTGAGATTTAGTCCATATATTAATTAGGGATATGATCATGCTTTGCGTGGTTGGACTTTTTATTGTATAAAATTTTAATAAATTATTAATTAATTATTTAACTTTTAATTATATAAAATTTTTAATAAATCTTTTCTCGTATAATGGATATTAATATTTAAACTTTTAGATTTTTAATTCAACACTTATAAATAATTTATTTGATTTTTAAACATCTAATGTATAACACTTGACAAAATAAATCTTGAATTTTCATTTTCTTTAAGTGAAATAAAAAATAAAAAAAAAGAATTAAAAAGATATAAAAATTGTCTTATTCTCAATCTTGCACTCCAGTAATTGTATGCATTTTCTACTAATTTTATTTATGAAATAGCACTGCTGTATGCCGCCTTCTTCTTTTGTCGAAATATATGTTAAGAATTTTAATTTTTGAAATGTAAAAAACTCAATAATTACGGATGAGATCATTTCCATTCTATTGCCTTGTGTTCTGTATAACATAGAGAACTATTTCAAATATGATAATTGAAATTATAAATTAATATTGCTTATAAAGAGAATTGAATTTTTTAATAAAAAAAATATTTATAAGATAGTATATACAAATTTAATCAAATATATAATAAAATTTTTTAAAATACAATTAATAAAAGTAAGCTTCAACTAATAACTTATAAATAAAAAATAACTATAGTTGTTATAAGTTGTATAACACCAAATTAGGAATTTGAAAGTAATTTAAGCTTAATTTGGATAGGCGGTGTGTTTACCTTCGGTAAGGTTAAAAACAGCGGTGGCAGTGAAATTAGTTACTATAGCAGTGAGATTAGAAACAATGGTGGAGTGTGTGTTTGGATTCAAACGCAGCTGTAGCGGTGAGGTGATAATAAAAAATGACTATTAAGGACATCAGGTTAGAATTGATATATAATAGAAGTTTTTTAAATTATTTTACTTTTTTAAAATTATTAAAATATGTGAATTTATAAATTTATTTAATAAAATATTAAAATGTATCTTCCAATATTTTATTATAAATATTTTAATGAATTATATAATCAATTTAAATTATTTATTAGATAAATTGATAATTATTTTTAATTTTTTTATAGTTAAATATTCTTTTATAACAATGATAAATATTATTTTCACAAATAATAACATTATACTTAGATCAAATTTTGAAGTACCTAAACAGATGATTTTTAATAAAAAAAATAGTAACATAAATAAAAGTATGGGTATTTTTGTCTGTTAAAAATACCTATTGCCCCTAGTGGGTAAACTAGAGCTTTTAGCACCAGTCAAGATTTCCCTATCCAGTGCAGCACATTTGTGCCACTACAAATGTCCCAAACAGCCATGCAAATAACTGTGGTGCGGTAAGATTGAAAATTAAGAGACAATTTTTAACGCACTATGCTCGATATAAATCTCAAGGAAGCCTTAATTTGTGGGGAAAATAATGATAAGATTAATGATCTTAAAATGCTCTTATAAACCGATTTCATATATTTTCTCAACGAATTTTTTTTGGTTTTGAATTTTATAAATGATAAATACGTATTATAGTTCTATTGGTATTCATTATATATATGGAAAGTAAATTTTCAGTAAAACATAAATCTATTTAAAATTTAGAATGTGTAAACAAGGTGATAGTTTTTCACCCAAATCTACTGTTTTTGTCCTTTCAATGCTATATCTCCTTAACTCAAAATTAAACTTACAATTCATATCAATATTAATGACATAAAAAATTTTAAACTAAAACAAAAATGTTATTTATTCATATCAGGAGATTATTCTGGATGAAGCGGCCAAGGTAGGTGTGTGGTCACCCCATTCTGTTAAAAGAACGGTTATATTTCTTCCCAATGAAGTTGATTCTATGGTGATATTTCAATTTGATATGTTGATTTGTTTTTATTCTCCGGAGTTGTCCTCATCTTTTGCAGGAGAACTCCTACCTTGCTTTTAATCTCATGAAATCCTTTGATGTACATACACTTACAGTAAACAAACGATGGATTAATAACACCATCATCCTATTTAATATCTAGGTACAACAGAATCATCAAGACAAAATCAACCACGCAAGAATGTAATAAATTGAATATATAATAAAAACGCTGCTCCTGGAAACTCCGGCGTGGAGGAGATGAATCCCAAGAAGGTTAGATTCAGAGACAAAGAAAGTGACACTAATGGTGACATGCAGATCGAGATGACTCAAGTACAACCCAAGTCTTGGAAAGATATGCTTGTTGGTCATTCTCATCAGAGGGATACATCTGACTCGAATGAAAAGGCAGGCTTTGATTTTATGGAAGGCGACATTTTGCAATCTGTTGTGAATGGTGTACCGTCGATCACTTTTTCAGACCGGATTCATCAAATACTTATTCAAGGTATGGACAATACAGTGGTTTTAAAACTCCTAGGCCGCAACATTGGTTTCTCGGTTTTGCAGAACAAGTTATACAGCATGTGGAAACCTTCAGGTCCTATCCATATGATGGATATTGAGAACGGGTATTTTCTTGTTAAATTCCAGAATAAAATGGATTATGATAAAGCTCTTACAGAAGGTCCGTGGACTATTTTCGGCCAGTATTTAACTGTCCAGCCTTGGACGATGATTTGACACTTCTCAGGCATATCCAAGTGTTGTGATGACTTGGATTAGGTTTCCGGCATTACCAAGCCATCTTTACAATCGCAAAATCATCACAGAAATTGGAGAACTAGTGGGCAAAGTGGTGAAGCTTGACTTGAATACGGATTGTAGGTCGAGAGGCCGTTTTGCCAGAATGGCAGTTTATATTAATTTAGAAAAGTCACTGATCTCACAGACTTTGATCAATGGACGAACACAAATGGTTGAATATGAATCCCTCTCTACTATTTGTTTCCACTGTGGAAGGTACGGGCATGTGGAGAGCATATGTACTTTGAAACTGCATGTTCCATCAGCAGAAGTGAACACTGATACGACTAAGTCGGCACCGGAAGTTCAGAATTCGACCGTTGAAAACTCTGAGAAGAAAGACGGAAACTTTGGTCCATGGATTATTGTAGAGTGGAGATCAAGGCGCAAAACAAGGGATAATCCGCAGAAATCAGTTGGAATTCAAGAAACAGATAAGGGAGGATCCCGATCCATTGGCCCCATTAACGGGAATTTAGACAAAAGAGTTAATGATAAGGATTTGGGTGATTTACGGAAGCTAAAAGGGAAAGAAACCATAATTGAGGGTCAACGTGAGAAGAGACAAGGGATTCTTACTAAAGGACAAAGTTTTAATAAAAGTGCTAACGGGTATTTTAGGGAGTTGGGTTCTAATTCGGGTTTTAGCCCAAGTACTAATAAATAGAGTAACTTTAATAACGCTGATGGAATTGGGTCCTATTTGGGTTATCAAATGTCAAATGAAGCAGGTCAAGGCCCAGAGATACTTACCGAGGATTTGGGCCAGGGAAGCTCCTTAATTGATTTGGGTCCTAAATTAGTACTGTGTGGGCCAAGCTGAAAGTGTCCAGCAAACCCCTGATGCTTCTGGAAATCGCAGTTTCTTCTCCGGGTCAATGGTTGCAGGGTCTGGGCAGGCTAATCCAGGTGCAAATTCCCATGGAAAAAAATCTCTAACGTCCCAAGCTACCTCAAACCAGAAGGATAACGCTAAAGGAGAAGCGGCAATTGATGTTGGGAACTTAGACCCTAGTAAACATTCGGCTGTCAGTTTCCTAGCTAAGAAAGATCCTTTGATCACGATTAACCCCTTAGTTCCGAAGGGTTCTTCAGATTCAGGAAGAGAGGCAAAATTTAGGGGTAAAACCAGCAAGTAGAGCAACAGATTCCACGGCAATAATGTGAAATTCAAGAATAATGCTTCACATTGAGTTCCTTTAAAAAAAGTCTATGGAACTTTTGGCTGAATGCATTGCTGGCATTTCAAAGGAAAATGTTGTTTCTTTTAGTCAAAATGAGCAGCTGGAGGGGTTTTCTAACCCCAGTTAGTAAGTTTGTTGTGGGTTTACGGTTATGCCCTTTGGTTTTTTCCATTATAATTTTGATGGTCTCTTTGGATGTTCTTTTGTTCCTCTACTGTTTTGTCTTTTAGTATTTTTATTTTTTCGTTAACTTCTTTAATTTTTAGGCTTATTTTTATGTTTAATTTTTACCTTTTTCTTAATGATGTTTCCGAACCTTAAAATTTTTTCATGGAATTGTCAAAGGTGTGCTAGCAGAAAGTTTATTCGAGCCTTCAGGGAATATTTTTTGGAATTTAGTCCGGACATTATTTGCCTGATTGAGCCAAGAGTCAGTGGTAACAAAGAAAATTTTATTATTGAGCAATTGGGCTTTAATTTTTCACATCGTGTTGAAGCTGTCGGCTTTTTAGGTGGAATTTGGGTTGGATGGAAAGATCCTCTCCGGATTCATAATATTACTACTCACCCTCAATTCATTTCCATACGCGTTGAGGATTTTTTCTTTAATAAGTTCCCTCTAATTACTTTTGTTTATGGCAGCCCTGATAAGATAAAACGCAAGCTTCTCTGGGAAGATTTAAAATTTAAGGCCCCTGATCAACCCGATCCTAGGCTTTTAATGGGAGACTTTAATGCTATTTTGTCTTCCTCAGATAAGAGAAGCCCTTTTAGTTCTGGTAAATGTTGTGACCTTTTTGGTAATTTCGTGGATTATTGTGCTTTGCAGGATCTTGGGTTTTGTGGTCCTGCTTTTACTTAGCAACGTGGTGCTATCTTTATTAGATTAGATCGAGCATTGGCTAATGATGAGTGGATGGCTATTTTTCCTCAATGCTTGGTCTAACATCTCACTCGTATTAAATCTGATCACAGACCCCTTCTGCTTCACACTAATCTGAATCATGGAGGACCTGTAGGCCGACCATTCAGATTCCTAACAGGATGGACGCAACATCAACATTTTCCCAGCATTGTCAAAGAGAAGTGGATTTTCGACAGTAATATGGCTAATTCTCTTAATAGCTTTACTTCTTCTGTTAAGCTCTAGAACAAAAATGTTTAGGTTTTTTGGGTACTCGTTAGCGCATCCTTATGCATTCATTTAATAATGTTCAAAAAGCCTTTGATCATTTTCCTACTAGTCAATTAGCCCAGAAAGAGTTGGAAATTCGCGATGAATTAGAAAATGTCCTTGATCAGGAAGACCTACTCTGGAGACAGAAGGCTCACTGTGACTGGCTTCAATTAGGAGATGGGAATACGAGATTTTATCATAGTCGGACGATCAAAAGAAGGGAATTTAATCACATCTCTACCCTCCGTTTAGATAATGGTGATTGGTGTTCTGACCAAGATGTCTTGCAAGCCAAGGCAGTGGAATTCTTTGAAAGGTTGTACAGCAAGTCTCCTTCTGCTTTAAAAGGTATGCCAACTTTTGGGTTTCCCATTTTAAATTCTTCGAAAATCTCTCTTTTGGAAGCTAACGTTACAGATGAGGAAATCAAAAGGGCACTCTTTGATATGGAGCCTTTAAAAGTGCCTGGTAGCGATGGGTATCAATCACTCTTCTTTCAAAGCCAGTGGGATGCGCTTGGCAGGGATGTGTGCCATTGGGTCAAAGAAGTCTTCTCTGGAAAGCCGATTGATCAGGAGCTGAATAATACTTTGATTATCTTGATTCCTAAGAACAATAATCCTGAAAACTTCAGTCATTTTCAGCCTATTAGTTTATGCTCGGTACTTTACAAGTTAATTATGAAAGTCAGTGCTAATACGTTTAAGATGATCTTCCCTAAGTTGATCTCCCAAGAACAAGCAGGTTTCATAGCTGGTCGAGACATTACGGATAACATTATACTTGCCCAAGAAGTCATTCATACTATGAGGTGCAAGCGAAAAGGGAAAAGCTGGATGGCCATTAAACTTGATTTGGAAAAAGCATAGAAAAGCATATGATAGAATCAGTTGGGAGTTCATTAAAGCTTCTTTAAGAGCGGCCAGTATTCCCATTTTTCTTTGTAGAGTGATCATGTCTGCTATTTCCTCTTCTTCTATGCAGATTCTTTGGAACGGAGTCCTTTCTCGAAAATTTAGGCTGACTAGAGGAATCCGTCAAGGGTGTCCCTTGTCGTCTTATCTATTTGTCCTTTGCAAGGAGTCGCTAGAGTGTAGTATTCGTACGAAAATAGGCCTAGGTAACTGGGATCCTATTCACCTGTCACATAGTGGCCCTATTGTATCTCACATTTTCTTTGCAGATGACCTTGTGATCTTTTGTAATGTTCATCAGGAACAGGCCCAGAGACTAGATTACATGCTCAAATAGTTTTGTGAGATCTCGGGAAATAAAGTTAGTAATAGGAAGAGCAACATCTATTTCTCTAAGTTTACCCCAGGTGAGGCTAGGAATCAGATTATACAAATTTTTGGCTTCTAGGAGGTTCAAAATTTAGGTAAATATTTAGGTGTGCCTCTTCTACATGAGCGAGTTACCAAAAGCACGCTTGGCTTCATCGTGGACAAGTTTAGGCAAAAACTGCAAAGTTGGGATGCTAGACGGCTTTCTTTGGCAGGAATAATTACTTTAGCTTAATCTGTCCTCTTACCTATCCCCAATTTTTTCATGTAATCACTAATGATTCCTAAAGGGCTCTGTTTGGAGATTGAGAAGTTAGTTAGACATTTTATTTGGGGCCACTCCGAAGATCACCCTAAGATGTCCTTGGTAGGGTGGGATTCAGTATGCCAACCTCGGTCTCGAGGAGGTATCGGGTTTAGACATTTAGATGATTCATATGCGTGATATGAAGTAATAAAATTTATAATAATGATCGTACCCAAAAACTAACTAATATCACGATTTTAAGGCAAGCGCACCTATCGAACAGTAGTATAGTTTTGCGGCAAGACTGAGTTATTGTACCCAAGGGAACCAAAAATACTAGTACTAACTTTCTTTCTATTATCTAGCCTAAAAATAAAAGAGGTTTTTATGAAACTAATTCTAAAACTAAACTAAGAATGCACAAAAATTAAATTGAGGAAAAACTCTAGGGAAAAAGCTGATTGCTTTGGCAATACTCAAGGGAGAATCCACCTAGACTTCACTTGTTATCAACTCTTGAACTAGACGATTTATTCACTTAACTTGATCTGTAGAAATCCCTAATTTATGTTAATACCTCCGTCGAGGATAAGAACAACTAATCTTAGATTGATTAACTGAAATCTCTTTCTAGTTAAAACCCCTAGTCTCACATTAACTCGATCTATGGATTCTCTTATTAGGTTTGACCCTAATCCGGCAGATTTATGTCGCTCTATGTCTAGGGTTGCATGCAACTCCGCTTAGTTATGTTGGATCTACTCCTATGTAGGGACTTTTTCTCCTCTACACAAGCACATTCGACTTAGATCAATATCCCAAAAATATCAATCTAAGAGTTAAAAACACAATTAAGAACAAATCAAGTATTTATCATATAATTCAAGAGAAAATAATAACAAGATCAGTCTTAGGTTTCATCCCCCTCAAGTATTTGGGGGGTTTAGTTCATAGTTAATAAAGAAAACATCTCAGAAGTAATAAAAATAACAAAACATAAAGAACCCAAAAACCCCTGAAGGAATTTAGGGAGATCCTCTGTCTTGATGTAGAATTTGGCTACTATGATGAATCAATCGGCTTCCCTTGGAGTAATTCCTTACTTTTACTTTCTGTGTTGGCAGAAATACGGCACTCTCTTGTGAGAGAGAAGACACCCTTAGAGTTGCCGCATCTGGTCTTTATATAGAGCTTTGGGATGGCTTTCTTAGCCTTTAAGTATCTAAATCTGAGTGAAATTGCACTTCCTCACGACAGGGACACGCCCGTGTGCCACGCCCTTACGGATCGATAAAAGGCCGTGTGTGGGCCTATCGAGGGTGGCACGGCCGTGTGGCCTAGCTGTGCTTGTCGGGGCTGGGCCGTGTTAGACCTTATGTGGCACGGCCGTGTGGCGAATCCTTGGATCGTGTTGTTTTCACACTTTGGCCCATTTTCTTCGTCTTTGGCCTGTTTTTCGTTCTTTTCTCTTCCTTATGCTCTCCTGAGTATACAACATAAAATAGAAGGGTTAAGAGCATCAATTCTCACAAATTTAATGATAATTCATCCAGAAATTAGGCTAAACATAGGGTAAAAATATGTATAATTTATCATTTATCAAATACCCCCACACTTAAGCCTTTCATTGTTCTCAAGCAAAATCTCAACTAACAATTAAGAATCATTCTTCTCAACTCACAATCTTTATCAATAATGTTTCGAGCTAATCTACAAGTAATCATACAATGAAAATTCAATCAGAAGAACATTAAAGATTCAACTACTGTAAGTTGAGCATTTTATCATTAAAACAAGGTTCTCTCACTTCTCCTAAGTAATTATCTCTCAATTGAAATCAACAAGAGTTGACATCCTCAATAAAGATTCACTCTATCCACTCAAAGTGTTTAGGGTTCAAGAATTAAGCACTCTCTAGTCAACCTGAAAAGTTCTTATCATAGGCTTGCAAGAAAATCAAATTTCCAACACTATAGATTGATATGACACATCGATCAAAAGGTCTTTCAATGGTTGTAATGGGGCTTTAGTTAGGGGTGTTGTCACAAGCTGAAAAAGAGGGTTAGAATCGAGATTGAATTGAAAAATCTTCTAGCTAGAAGAATCTCTATTACTGAAACATATTCCTGGGTTTAAGCTTTATAATGACATCATTCTAACCTTGGTAGCCTTAAAATAGAAATATGCAAAAAATGTTTAAACAAACAAATTAATTGTATATACATACTTTTTTTAAGAACAAATCAAATACAATACAATAAATTGAATATTTACAACTTTACAATTTGAAAACAGAAGCTAGATAATAATTTCAACTCAAATCTCGACAAAAATAGGGATTAAAGTAATTGAATGGAATTCAACAAAAACAGGTTATGGGTTAAAATTAGAAGTAAGTCAAAGAATATGTTGTTAGGCTCAATGGGGTTCACTAGGGGTTAATTTATGGAGGTAGGCTTTTATGGAGTAAGTGGGTTAAATCCTAGGTGCCTTTATCATTTCAGTATAACAAATCAATGCTGTGGTCTTGACATGTATAATCGAAGCAAGTTCTAGAATAACAAATCAGTGTTGACTCGCTCAAAGCAATAATAGAAGTGAGCACGAAAGAATGTATGCTAAAAAAGGCTCAAAATCTCACCAGAATTATGGCTTTTGATGTCAATCCTGCGAATTTCAAATCTCAAGATAGTACTTAAAATTAGGGAAAATAACTTATGAAAAAAATATATTCTCAAAAATTTCAACTTATTATGCTTGATTCCCTAGTGTTTTAAAGTTTGAATAATCAAAGCATAAGTACCTATTTCTTAATTCTCAATACATCAATAAAAATCATAAATCAATCAGAATTTATCTTAATAGTAGAATTGAAGACAATGCAACAAGTTAAAAATTTTCAAGGATTTCAAGGAAATTGCAATGACTGAAAGTAAGTCCCCCCCACACTTAAGATGTACATTGCCCTTAATGTACAAGAAACATTAGTAGCAATAGAAGCATAATATCATAAGATAGGGAGAGAATTGAAACTCCCTGAATTTTGGATGAATTTGTGAGGCATATATTAGAATTGGAAGAGCCGGCAGTTATGGCAGGGTGTTCCTATTAGAGTTTAGCTTTGAGCTGTAAAGCTCTTTTGAAACTGCGATAGCACTTAAGGGATTGTAGGTGTTTTAAAATTAAAGCAATTACTCGTTAGGAGATAGCCGAAATATAATAAAAATAGAAATAAAATAAACTATGTCTGAAATATTCAAATAATTAAAAAGATGAAATGGAAGAAAATAAAGGGAAAAAAGAAAATATATGATAAGCAAAGAGGATTAGGAATGCCTAATCCTCAGATGGGTCTCGCGATGGTGACGGTGCGGTGATGTGAAGATGCTGACATATCTGCCAAAGAGTAGCATCTATATGGTCAAAACGTTGGAAGCACTGCTGCTCGAATCGTGTTAAGCGCTCGGATATGTCAGCATAGGAGGCTGCCACATTGACTGGGTAGCGAGGTGGTGGTGGCTCGGTGGGGTGCTCCTGTGGTGGTGATTGGACATCATCAGCAATGTCCTCTAGATCCTCGGCCTCTTGGACTAGGTAGTACTGTAGTGGATCAGTTCTAGGGCGGCGCTGGATCATCCTCATGTGGAGCATAGTCTAGATGCCCTGAGGGGACATCTAGCCTATCAGTGTGTATGAGGATGTTTGGGCCGTGGTATTGAGAAGTCCGAAGTGGCGGGCCAACCGTGTGATGTATGGGCCCATAGATATACCGCCCTTGCGATGTCGCTCCGTTTGGTGCTAGATGGCTTGAGCGATGAAATGGGCGAGGTCAATAGTGTGTGCGTTCACCATGCTCTATAAGAAGTAGGCATCGTGTGTGCTGACGATGCCGGTGCTCTTACGTTGGCCTATCAAGGCATGTGTGAGGAGAGCGTTAAGGTACCTCAAGGATAGGGCAAGGGCGGCCGCCTTGGAGCGACTAGGGTCGTATGTAGCTGCTACCGGGACTAGGGCTTGCCAACATTTGATTGGTGAAATGTGGATGCAGAGGGGGAGATTGAAAAAGTCTTCGTCGGCTATGAACTCGTCTGTGTAGAGTCCTAGCGCAATACCGAATTCCGGCACGCTCAACTATTGCACCAAACCACTGAGGCAAAATTGGATGGTGCCTGGGTCATCGTGGTTCGTCATTACCTATAAAGGAAAAGTAGAGCAAAACACTAATGTTAGCTGAAGGTAGGTGGGCTCGACGATGTAGAAAATTGCACTTAGGGCTCAGTGGTCAGTAGGGCCCAACAGCATCTGCGAATTAGACTCGCTCGAGGGCAGCCCAGTCAATACATCGCCCTGTTCCTAGAGGGCAGGCTCGTAGGAGTTGGAATAACTCCTCTTGGGTGTCTTGGTGGAATTGTATGAACGGGTGGCGGGCTTCGACTATGAGTCTGGAGGATGAGCCACCGGGCCCCTTCCGTTTCTTTGTAGCAGGAATGGCAGCTTTCTTACCACGTGATGAAGACATAGTACCGAATGGTTGTTGAGGGGGTGGCTGAACACGGTCGTGGGGTGGTTTGAACGGTCGTGGTATGCTTTCCACGGGCGTGGGGTGGTCTTGTGCGAGCGTGGCGGCGTTTGGGAGACCGACGGCGGTGCTAGGGTGCCAGTGTCGCTGTTTTTGGGGGTAGATTTTTAGGGTTTCAAGTGGGAGAGAAAGTGAATAGTGCCATGTTTATATAGATTTTGGGTCACACGGGTATGGCACACGCCCGTGTGGCTCGGGTTTTGCCCGTGTTGTTCGAGATTTGGGGATTTTGGCGCGCCTGGTTCGAGTCACACGCTCGTGCGTCGAGGGCGTGTTGAGGCACACGGCCATGTTGCACGACCGTGCTCGAGGGTGTTCGCTTCGCACACGGTCATGTAAAAGGTCACACGCCCGTGTTGGATTTGACAGTGTCGACTATGGTCTTAAGGCACGGGCGTGTCATACGCCCGTGTTTGGGTTACACAACCGTATCGCACGGCCGTGTCCTTCTAGTCTTAGCCTGTGTCTCAATTGACAGTGTTGCCACGGCCACATTACAAGGCCGTGACGTTTTAACGAAACCCGTGTGGGTGTCGTGGTGTCATACGGCCTAGCGCACGCCCGTGGGGTTGGCCCTGTGGTGGAAAAATCTGCATTTAGACAGTTAGTTAATGTATTAGAAAACCTTAAGAAAAGGGTTAGTGCTCGGGTTGCCTCCCGAGAAGTGCTTATTTAGAGTCTAAGCTCGACTCTCCTCGAGCTCATTCGTTCACGGTGGTTTGGAGAGTTGGAACTCTTCTGTCCTGTTTGCAGTTTTATTATCAAAATAATGTTTGAGTCGAGTATGATTTAACTTGAAAGTGCCGAGTGACTCATGTTTTATCTTAACTGTACCATAGGGAAATATGTTTGTTACCGTGAAATAAGGTATATCACTTTTATGTTCTTTTGAATTCAAGAGTTGAAGATCGTCTTCCCCTAAGATTACTTTATCTCTTACCTTAAATTGATTCGTTTGTACCTGAGGGTCGTCTTGGTGATGCTCTGGGTTGGCGTGGCATGTTTTGGGCTTTTCTTGATAGTTCAGCCACTCGTCTGGTTCCTCAATCTGAAGCATTCGCTTTTCATGCACGTCTTCCTTGGATGGGCTTGTCTTTATGTGGAGTGTATCCTGCAACAGAGGTGAGACCACATAATCAGTTTTAAGAATAGAATTTATACAATTACCTTCATCATTTGGTGTTTTAATCGAGTTTTGAGGCTGAAGGGTAATTGTTTCGTCTCCTGGACGTAAAGTGATTTTACCTGTACCAACGTCAATGATAGTTTTAGCAGTTGCTAGAAAGAGTCGTCCTAAGATTAGAGGAACGTTACTATCCTCATCCATATCTAAAACAACAAAATCAACTGGGAATATGAATTTATCAACTTTTACTAGAACATCTTCAACTATACCCCTAGGAATTCTAATGGTTTTATCAGCCAATTGTATGCTTATCCTAGTTTGTTTGGGTTTCCCAAGACCCAGTCGTTTAAACATTGTATAAGGCATGACATTTATACTTGCCCCTAAATCAGCTAATGCATTATCAATGGTTAAACTACCAATTAAACAAGGAATAGTGAAACTCCCTGGATCCTTTAGTTTGTTGGGTAGTTATTTTTGAAGGATAGCTGAGCACACTACTTTCAGTTCAACGTGTGATGATTCGTCCAACTTCCATTTATTCGTCAGTAGTTCTTTCAAAAATTTAACGGCGTTTGGCATCTGCGATAAAGCTTCAAGAAACGGTAAGTTAATATGTAATTTCTTTAAAAGTTTAAGCATCTTACCGAATTGGTCATCTATGTGATCTTTTCTTATCACATTGGGATATGGCACACGAGGTTTATACTCTTTCCTTACCGGTTTTTGTATGTTCTGACATATCTCATTCCTATTATTTCTTACCGGAGTATCTTGTAACGGTTTTGGTCCATCTAACCTTTCGACGTTAATTGTGGTAATAGCATGAACTTGTTCTCTTGGGTTAGTTTCTGTGTTACTTGGCAAGCTACCTTGTGGTCTGTTAGATATTAGCTTTGCAAGTTGACCGATCTGATTTTCAAGTCATTGGATGGATGCTTGCTGATTCTTTAGTGCTTACTCGGTGCTTTGAAAACGGGTTTCTGACATGGCCATAAATTTGGCGAACATTTCTTCAAGGTTCGGCTTTTTCTCCTGTTGTGGTAGTGGCTGTTGAATCCCGGAGGGGGCTGTTGTCTTTGATTTCCTTGTCCTCCCCATAAAAAATTGGGGTGATTTCTCCAACCTGCATTATAAGTATTACTATAAGGGCTATTTTGAGGTCTAGAATTGTTACCCATATAGTTGGCTTGCTCAGTTTCTATGTTGTGTCTATAAGATGAGTAGTCTAGATTGAACATTTTTCCTGGAGTTGCGTCGCACTGCATCACTGGTTGTGCCTGCGTAGAACCAACAAAATTACCAAACTTTTTATTTAAAAGTTCTACCTGATTAGTAAGCATGGTGACAGCATTAATATTAAAAACTCCTGCAGCTTTTGTCGGATTTGTCCTCATGAGTTGCCACTGATAGTTATTTAGTGACATCTCTTCTATAAATTCATAAGCTGCTTCGGGTGTTTTATTGTAGATTGTTCCTCCGGCGGCTGCATCGATCATCTGCCTTATTGATGGATTCAAACCGTTGTGAAAGGTTTGAACTTGTAACCATAAAGGCAACCCATGGTGGGGGCACCTTCTCAACAGATCTTTGTATCTCTCCCAAGCATCATAAAGGGTCTCTAAATCCATCTGCACAAAAGAAGAGATATTGTTTCGTAATTTAGTTGTTTTAGCTGGAGGAAAATATTTAAGTAAAAATTTCTCTGTCATCTGTTCCTATGTAGTGATTGATCCTTGTGGTAAAGAATTTAACCACTGTTTGGCTTTATTTCTTAAAGAGAATGGAAATAGCCTTTGACGAATGACATAATCAGAAACGCCATTAATTTTAAAAGTATCACAAAGTTCCAAAAAGTTGACTATGTGTGAATTTGGATCTTCATCCTGTAAACCATCAAACTGCACAAATTACTGTATCGTCTGAATAATGTTAGGTTTTAATTCAAAATTATTAGCAGCAATAGTAGGTCTAATAATACTAGATTGAGTACCAGCCAAACTAGGTTTAGCATAATCATACATAGTACGAGGAGCATCATCTTGATTCACTGGTTGCACGACTATTATGGGAGGTGGTGGAATGTTTTGATTTGTTTCCATCTCTTCCGTAGGTTCAGGTTCTTATTCTAGTTAATGAAGGCTTCATCTGATCTCTCTGCGAGTTCTGCGAACTGTCGCTTCTAAATCTTCGTAAAAAAGTAATGGCCCTACTGGGTTGTTTCTAGTCATAAACTAGAAATACCTAAAAGGAAAAAGCAAAGAAAATTAAAATAAAATAAAATTAAATAAAAAGAATAAATAAATAAATATAGTAATGGCTAAAGTAATAGAAATCGAGTTTTCTTAATATTTTAGTTCCCCTACAACGGCGCCAAAAACTTGATATGCGTGATATGAAGTAATAAAATTTATAATAATGATCGTACCAAAAAACTAACTAATATCACGATTTTAAGGCAAGTGCACCTATCGAACAGTAGTATAGTTTAGCGGCAAGACCGAGTTATCGTATCCAAGGGAACTAAAAGTACTAATTGTAACTTCCTTTCTATTATCTAGCCTAAAATAAAAGAAGTTTTTATGAAACTAATTCTAAAACTAAACTAAGAATGCACAAAAAGTAAATTGGGGAAAAACTCTAAGGAAAAGCTGATTGATTTGGCAATACTCAAGGGAGAATCCACCTAGACTTCACTTGTTATCAACTCTTGAACTAGACGATTTATTTACTTGACTTGATCCGTAGAAATCCTTAATTTATGTTAATACCTCCGTCGAGGATAAGAACAACTAATCCTAGGTTGATTAACTGAAATCTCTTTCTAGTTAAAACTCCTAGTCTCGCATTAACTCGATCTATGGATTCCCTTATTAGGTTTGACCCTAATCCGGCAGATTTATGTCGCCCTATGTCTAGGGTTGCATGCAACTCCGCTTAATTATGTTGGATCTACTCTTATGTAGGGACTTTTGCTCCTCTACACAAGCACATTCGACTTAGATCAATATCCTAGAAATATAAATCTAAGAGTTAAAAACACAATTAAGAACAAATCAAGTATTTATCATATAATTCAAGAGAAAATAATAACAAGATCAGTCTTAGATTTCATCCCCCTCAAGTATTTGGGGGGTTTAGTTCATAGTTAATAAAGAAAACATCTCAAAAGTAATAAAAATAACAAAACATAAAGAACCCAAAAACCACTGAAGGAATTTAGGGAGGTCCTCTGTCTTGATGTAGAATTCGGCTGCTGGGATGAATCAATCAGCTTCCCTTAGAGTAATTCCTTTCTTTCACTTTCTGTGTTGGCTGAAATACGGCACTCTCTTGAGAGAGAGAAGACACCTTTAGAGTTGCCTCCTCTAGTCTTTATATAGAGCTTTGGGATGGCTTTCTTAGCCTCTAAGTATCCAAATCCGAGTGAAATTGCACTTCCTCACGACAGGGACACACCCGTGTGCCACGCACGTGGGGATCGATAAGAGGCCGTGTGTGGGCCTGTCGAGGGTGGCACGGCTGTGTGGCCTAGCCGTGCTTGTCGGGGATGGGCCGTGTTGGAGCTTATGTGGCACGGCCGTGTGCCACGGCCGTGTGGCGAATCCTTGGGCCATGTTGTTTTCACACTTTGGCCCATTTTCCTCGTTTTTGGCCCATTTTTCGTTCTTTTCTCTTCCCTATGCTCTCTTGAGTATATAACATAAAATAGAAGGGTTAAGAGCATCAATTCTCACAAATTTAATGATAATTCATCCAGAAATTAGGCTAAACATGAGGTAAAAATATGTATAATTTATCGTTTATCAATGATCAAAATAAGTCTTTTCTTATGAAGATTGGTTTTAATCTTGTTACTAAGAGTGATAGTTTTAGGTTCGGGTTCTTCGTTCCAAGTATGGTTGGAAAGACCATCTCCCAGAGTTGATTAACAGGAGCCATTGCTCTGTCCCTAGGCGACGGTGCTACTGTCCGCTGTTGGAATGATCTTTGGATTCCAGGTATGGGTTCTTTAATCTCTAAACTTCCTTCTTCTTATAACCTTGATCTCGATTGTCGTGTTAGGGATTTTATTAACCCAAATAAAGGCTGGAACTTGGACTTGTTTCGAGTTTGGTTACCTGAAGAAGTGATTTGCAAGATTATTAGTATTCCCCCTCCACTTCCGGAACCTAACCCTAACAGGGTGATATGGGCTAAGTCCTCTTCAGGAGCTTTCTCGATTCGCATTGCTTATTGGGCTCTTAAAGAGCATAGTTGGAACCCTTCTAATGAACAATGGAAGACTATTTGGAAGTATCTGGGACCACAGAGAGTTAGAGTTTTTCTATGGTTGGCTATTCAGCAGAGATTCTTTACCAATTCTGAGCGTGTTAGAAAGGGGATTGGTCAAAGTAAGTCGTGCGTATTATGTGGATGTGTGTTTGAAGATCTAGCTCATGCCCTCCGAGATTGTCCTTTTGCTAAGGATGTGTGGCTGTGCATTCTTCCAGAAGAGATTAAACAAAGGTTCTTTTCTACTCTTTTTTCTAATTGGTTTTCTCTTAACCTTTGCTTTCATGGTAGAGTGTAGGAAAGTGGTCCCTTTTGGCCAAGTTTATTTGGCTTACTCGTATGGCGCATCTGGAAGAACAGAAATCTCTTTATTTGTTAGAACATCTCCTGGGATGCCAATGATGTGATAAAAAGTTCTAGTTGTTGGGCGCAGCAATACGAATTACGTGTGAGTCCCAATCAAAGAAATGATCAATGCCCGAACCCAGCTAATATTTTAGACTCCATATGGGTTAGCTTATCAACGGATGGTGCGGTGACCAGAGATACTGGATATGCTGCTTCTGGAGGAGTAGCCAGAGACCATGAAGGAAATTGGATTATGGGATTCACACATTTTCTAGGAGTTTGCTCTCCGTTTGAGGCTGAAGTTTAGAGGATCCTCGATGGGGTTCTTATATTACTGAATAAGGGATATCAGAGGATTCGAATTCTAAATGATAATCTCGAAGTACCCGAACCTTGACCGACCTAAGTTTGGAAGATCTAGGGATCCTATCTTCAGACGAACTCAAAAAATCATGAAAGTAGAAGGGGCTTGGAAGATTATGCACATTCCAAGGAACCAAAACTTAGTGGCGGATCACCTTGCCAAAGTTAGTCTGCAGTGGAAATCAAGCCTACAAGTTTTTAACGATCTTCTTAAGGATGTAATTGTTGTGCTTCAAAAGGATAAGGCCAATGGTTGGCCTATGTAATTGACTCTTTTCAGTTTTTTTTTCATCGCAAAAAAATTGAATATATAATCACCGATTAAGCTGAAGTTGTTTGAGTGGAAACAACTTTTCTACCATTAAATGCACCTTCCGCTCGCGATTGACACATAATCTAGGAGCCACTCAACAATATAATATTATGAATCAGAACCGCACTAGTGGTCCCGCCGAAAATCACCTTGCTGATTGTATTTATGTCTTCAGGACAAAAGAACTTGCAGGTAAACAACATGGGGTTTTACAAACGGTTTTCGAAATGATAGGAGTTGGGCACAAGCTGCATATGCTTTTCCTTTCTCCTCAAAATCTAGAGTAGCAAAGTGTCTCTAGGGAGTAAAAAGCGAACCTTTAGGTTATATTACTCTCCACTCATCATCACCAAACTTTATGAACAAAACTCAACCAACAGAGCAAACCAACAGCAGCCAATATTCAAACCCAATGCCAGTAAACCAATAAACATGGAAATCAAAATCAAAGAAAAAAGGAAAAGCAAGCAATTCACCATCGGGAAAGGTCTGATCAACGAGTTTTAGGCTCTATTTCGACGATCGGAATGGTGAAAGGCTGTCCATCAATAAATGGAGTCATATATCCCGAACTCAAGTTGATCCATCGGCAGACGGTGGCTCCCGGGTTAGACAATAGAGGCGGTGGTAAAAAAGGAAAAGAAACAAGAGACTGAGTAGCAGTGTACGTTGGCCGAAGGCGAGGCCATCTACAATAGTGGCTCAATTCGACGTTGGAGAGTAGCGGCAGTGAACCAACAGCCAAGGACTTTGAAAAAAAAAAGGAGAAAACAATTAAATATGCGGCTTTTTACCCTAATAATATGGAAAAACAATTAATTATCAAAATGGGCACATTAAAATTATTTACTAAAACAAGCATCCATTACAATGTACTGTCCGTGCCACCAGACTAATCGGAGGCATCAACCTACTTTCCCTTAATCATCCGATCATCATTACATTTTAAAAAAATGATTGTTTTTGTGCCGCCACTAGTTAGGTAGCATCAGTATATGAATTTTGAAAAATACTCAAAAAATACAGGCACACTGAATTTCTAAAAAAAATATTTTTTTATTTATGCCATCAGCCTATCAGGCAATACTAGAAAAGTGTTAGCAAAAACCAGTTTGAAAAGGAAAAAAAAAAAGAGAAAAACTAAAAAAAAAAAGTTAAAATTAGAGGTGATCATAGGTCGAGCCGGGCTGGTTTCGGGCCGGGCTCAAAAAAATTTTGACCCATTTTTTAGGCCCGGGCCCGACCCGACCCGGAATATGGGCCTGAAAATTTGTCCAGACCCAGCCCAGAATAAAAATGCTAGGCTCGAGCCCGGCCCGGCTCGGCCCATTTTTTTCTTATTTCATTAAAAAAATTTAAAATATAACAAATTAAATACATTTAAAAATATTAAAACAAATATTAAAACAAGAAACAAAATAAAAATGAGACAAACAATTCTTAAAACAATACACAAATTAAAAATATAATAAAAAGTGGTTATATTAAAATTGAAACAAGTTAGAACTAAAACAATAACCAAATTAATAATAAAACAAAAGTTTAACAATATCGAAATAATATTAAAAACGACAATAGATAACATAATAAATAGCTGTAAAAGAATAATAAAACACTACAAAAAGTAGTATCAAAACAGCACCAAAGCAGCAACAAAACAGCACCAAAACAGCAACCAAACAGCACAAAAAATAGCACCAACCAGCACAAAAAAAGCATAAAAATTACATATGGTTAAAAAAATAAAAATATATATTTATATAATTTGGGCCAGGCCGGGCCGGGCCGGGCCCTAGCCAAAAAGGGTTGGCTCGAGGCCTGGCCCGTTTTCTAAACGAGACTTGTATTTTTTCCCAAACCCATATTTCAGGCCTATATTTTTACCCGTGCCCTCCCATTTTTCAGGCGAGCCTTCGGGCCGAGCCGAGTTGCCCAACCCATAATCACCTCTAGTTGAAATCAGAAGAAAGGGAGCCCATGACTGTCCGTTCACATCTGCAGTAGGCCGCCAGACATATGTTGGTATGATTAAAAAAAAAAAGGTAAATGATAGAATTAGAGCCTCGAAGGAGATAGGGTTTGTAGTGGATGCAATGACAACAAGGTGAATTGTTGGTCGAGTGAAACAAAAAAAAGACACCAGGAAGCAATGGGTCGGTTCGATCGTATAAATAGACGTCGGCTTGCTAGCGAAATAAGATCTAAAGTTGGGTTATTAAATTTTTAGATAAGAAAAATAGAGAAAAGATGGGGAAGAAAAGAAGGAAAGAAAACTGGAAAAAAAAGAACAATACAACTCTTAAAAATTATTCCAATATGATAAAACATTTTATGTTCTAGAATAAGTAATTAAATTATTTTAAACAATTTCAAGTTTATGCATGCAATCCAATTATCAAATTAAAATCTACATGTCATAGTTTAAAATATTTAAAACAGTCTAAAATCTAAAACAAATCCAAATGAGTTTTTATATATTTTTATTTAAATATATTCAAGAATCTCCTCCACATGCTGCATTCAAGTCCTATCCATGAGTGTTATCTGAAAAATTTAAAGAAAATTAAAGGGGTAAGCTAAAAAACTTAGTTTGAGTCTCAATTCAAGCAAAATAATAGAAATTATACTAAAAAGAACAAAGTCTCACAAAGGATTTAACATTCAATTGTACATATTTCTATATACATGTTTATAACAATGCAATATTTTTCATAAAAACATATATGCAAATTTTTCAAAAATTTCCTACCCATCTCCTCTACACACCAAATATTGTTCCCTAGGACTCATCCATCCAAAACACACCAACAATAAATGTGGACAATGCCACCAGAATCGTAGACAAGCTGCTAGAGTAGATAAATGTGGTCAAGGCACCAGGCCAGAATAGATATGTGGTTAAACTATCGGATAGTGCAAATCATGAAACTTCCAGAACTTCCTCCTTACCATATAATCCCAACTCCATGCAATGTGACATGGCATGTTTTGAAACCTTTTTAGAAATCAACTTTTTATTTTTAAAATAAAAATTGAGTTGCCACCAACTTTTTTATTGAGTGTGATCGGGTCACCTTGAAATTTGATCATTTTAATAAAATGTTAGATTTACTAAAACGATAATTTTCGGTCTACAAAATCTAAGAAATCGGTTCGGGAGTCGGAAGGATCAACATCTTTTTAACGCCCAAAATTAGTACCTAGTTAATTACTTAATGTCTTAGTGTCGAGAATTGAAAATTCAAAGAAAATTTAAAGTACGATCCCCTTCTTGTATGATTTGATTAAAATATCGCTAACTAAATTAAATTTTATGGAAAGGGCATTCTTATCTTGACGTAATCAAAACAAAAAGGTCATGTCTTGTAAGTTAGGGCATGACATCTCAAATCCTTGAAAATAAGATTGCTTATTATTTAATTATTACCTAAATCTCGTATGTCTTTTAATTTTAAATAGGATATTCGATTACTTTGGTTCAAGAAGAAAGTCATACTCCGTAAGTTAGGAGCATGATCCCTCAGATTTCCCCAAATAAGGAATATTGCCTCATGTAAAAAACGAATAAAAGAATATTGCCTCATGTAAAAAACTTTGGTTCGAGGAGAAAGTCATACTCCGTAATTTTAAATAGGATATTCGATTAATTTTGCATCATGTAAAAAACGAATAAAACATTTAATGCAATGTGAGATTAATTTATTTGAGCATAGTACAAAAATGGATAAATATAATGAAGCATATTACATATTATGATAATGGCAAAAATAGAACAACATAACTACGTGGGTAAAAACAAAACTATGATATAGCAAAATAATAATAATAATAATAATAATAATAATAATAATAATACATCTATAATAGTAATAATAATATTAATCAATTATGGTAACAATAAATAATTATGACATAATTAATATTGTATTTAATAAAAATGTAAATTAAAGGGGCAAAAATGTAAATGACAAAAATTAGAAATACTGAAAAATAAAAATATAAAAAATAAAAAAAAGGGAGGCTGAATTAAATAAATGAAGGACTAAAGTGAGATTTAAACAAAAATTAAAGCATGAATTTTGAAATAAATAAAGGGGAAATAAAGGACTAAATTGAAAATATAACAAAATTTGACGCCTAAATTATAAAAAAACAAAACATAAAGGATTAACTTAAAATGGAACAGAAAAGTTTAGGGACTCATAAGGCAATTAATCCAACCTAGTACACATGTCACTCCCTGCAAGGTCAACTATCTAAGGACCAAACTGAAAACAAATCAAAATTAAATGATATAATTTTAAAAGAAGAAGAAAACGTAATTAGAACCACATTGAAAAGTGCCTAAAGGTGGAAGGACCTGGAAAGCAATTTGACCCTTCCCTTGCAAAAACGTAGATCCTAGGGGATCTAGATCGGGTCATCGGGTTGAGCTTGAAAAGACACCGTTTTAGGCATCTAAAGCTAAGCCTAAAACGATGTCGTTTTAGAGGACCATATAAATTGAATTTTTTTTTTTTTAAAAAACTCATGTTGTTTTAGTAAAAGAAAAAATTTCCTTCTCTCTCTTTTTTCTTTGAAACCCTTCATTGTTTAGCCATGGGGGCCGTCGTATGCCGCCGTAGCCACCAGTCATCGACGCCGGTGGTGGTCGAAAAAGAAAACTTTTTTTAAAATCCTTTCGAAACCCTAGAGTTAGATCTAGGGATAAAACACCCAAAAAAGGCTGAGATCGGTGAAAAAAAAAAAGGAAGATGATTTCTTCCCTCTTCGGCAAAGCCCTTAACGGAGCTTAAAAGGATTCTAAGGCTTCTCAAATCAGAGGTGGTTCTTGACGATGGCTTTTAACAGGTAAAAATTTAAACTTTGTTTTTATACTTATTTTTTTGAAATAAAAAAAGTAAATAAAATGAACTACTTTTTTTGAACTTCGTTGTTTTTTTTTTTTTTTTTTGTATTTGATTTCTTATAAAAAATTTATATGTGGTGGATGTGGCTTTTATAGCCAAAATTACAATGCTTATTTTTTTTGTTTCTTTTCTATTCCTCTATTTTGTCATCTGCTCCTTTTTTATTTTTCTCTTTTTGTAGGTGCTCGTGGCAAGGTCAATGATGTTGTGGAGCCATGCCTTGCCATTTCGGTGAAAGGAGGATAGGAGACCTCGGGCAGCACGCTTATTGATGTGGTGTGGGGGCGGTGCTGAAGGCCTTAGGGAAGCTAGGGTTTTTGATTTTTTTTTTATGTTTTGGACTTTTAGGGTTTTTTATTTGGCCTTTTTAGGCTTGTAATTAATGGACTTTTATTATTCATTTATTTATTCATTTGTTTGTTGTTTTGGTTTATTTGTTTCTGTTGGGTTGGATAAAATTGGCCTGTTATAGTTACAGAATCAAAATGGTAAGCATGTTGGACATGCAATAATATATTACTCAAAAATCAATAGTCATGGAAATCCATGCTTTACATAATAGATATGTCAAACCTCAATAAGTATAGATCATTTTAATCAGATTCACCATGATGTCACATGCCATGAGAATTAGAACAGATC
Source organism: Gossypium stocksii (assembly GCA_020496765.1). Classification (NCBI taxonomy): domain Eukaryota; kingdom Viridiplantae; phylum Streptophyta; class Magnoliopsida; order Malvales; family Malvaceae; genus Gossypium; species Gossypium stocksii. Next base: position 93,093,178 of record CM035626.1, on the reverse strand, counting down.
ACATAGTATCAATAATCAACATATCAAGCAATAGGGATTCAAACCGAGATATATACCTTAAGTCCAATTAATCTCACACCATCATATTTTCAACATCTAGATTATAATTACAATAATATTTAATCTATTACATATATTATTATCAAAATCATCTTTTTCACACAGTTTTTAAATAAGACACACACCTTTAATTTTTGTCTAAAACGCAAAATCCTAAATTGAACTCGAACTCTTAAGATCTAAGTAAATCAAAACTAGATTTGTACCCTTATTCCACTTCAATTGGAAACTCCAATTTTGAAAACATAAGAGGTCTACGGTTCGTGAATTAAATCCTTCAATCTAAAATAATCTCTTAGAAAATATTCAACCACTCCCAATTATCCAAACTTCACAAAATGAAATAGAGCTTACTTCTCCATAATACTTACATTTCTAATACCTAAAAGTCTGAAAATAACAGCTAAGATTGATGAATATTCAATTTGGTATGAGGATCTAGTCATCAAAGAAAAAGAAAGAATTAATCAAAGAGAATTTATTATTTAAAAATAATAAGATGAAAAGAAAAAAAGAAAAGAGAAAAAATAATTAAAATATGGTGGTTGTCGTCAATGGTCAATGGCGGCGAATAGTGGTTGAAAAAGGTGGTAATATAAAAAGATGTTGAGTAAAAAAAGAAGAATGATCGATTATTTAGATCAAAAGAAGAGAAATGAAATGAAAAGAAGAAGAGAAAAGATAGAAAAGAAAGAAAGATTAGTTAAGAGTGGTGGTGTAAAATGAAAGTTGGTGGAGACTGGTGGCGTAGGATGCTTTTTGCGGTGGTGGTATGTTAGTTATGGGCAGCAAGTGGTGGTGATATGGTGGAGGAAAAGTGTTGATTGACACACAACAATAGAAAAATAAAATAAAAACGGTGTAGAACTTCTAAAGGAAGGTGTCTCACGGTGGTTGATAGGGAGGAGAAAAAGAAAGGATTGAATGATAAAAATAGAATATGATAGCCAAAAGGATACTCAGAAACGACACCACTTTGCAACCCAATTAAAAATCCAAAACTCAAACTCCCAACATCTTATTCATGAGGAGTCAAGGGAGTTAAAATGAACTAATGGTGAATAGATATAGGAGTTTCAAAAACATAACATGAATGGCTTTGATAATGGATGTTACAAAGTTGAATAGGAGTTACATGCATATATGGACGGTTTGCGTGGCAAGGTTGACCAACTTTTGTTCAGAATTTAGAAAAAAAAAATGAGAGTATAGAAACTTGAACTTAGTTCACTAAGGAGTTACTTAAGGTACTTAACCATTAAGCCAAATCTTTTGCTTATTAAGGAACCAACATAAACAATTAAAAAAATTAGGACGTGAGATCTCTACCCTCCTTAAAATAAATTTCATCCTCAAAATTTACTTAGTTCAAACAAATGAGCGTATTACTATCGAAAGGAATATTCTTGCTCCCACGTGGCTTCTTTAGAACCATGATTATGCCATAGAACTTTCATGAAAGGAATTTGCTTCTTTCTAAGAATCTTAATCCCACAATCTAGAATTTTCATAGGCTCCTCCTCAAAAGAGAAGTCTGATCTCACTTCAATCTTCTCAACCTGAACCACATGAGATGGATATGAATGATACCTCTTCAACATAGAGACACAAAAAATGTCATGGATATGATCCAACTCTGGTAGTAACTTCAACTAAAACACCATTGGCCCAAATATTTTCAGAATCTAATAAGGCCTAATAAACCTCGGGCTTAATTTTCCATTTTGTCCAAATCTCAATACTTTTCTCCATGAAGACACCTTTGAGAAAACTTGATCCCTAACACAGTACTCGATATCTTTCCTTTTTAGATCTACATATAATTTATGCTTGTCAAAAGCCACTCTTAATCTATCTTGAATTAATTTGACCCTACCTTTAGTCTCTAAAACTAACTTAGGACCCAAAATTTTCTTGTCACCCAACTCAATCTAGCACAAAAGAGTTTGACACTTACGACCATACAAAGCCTTGTAAGGTACCATCTGAATGCTTTATTGAAAACTATTGTTAAATGCAAACTCAACTAAAGGTAGATGATCTTCCCAACTATTAGAGTGTGCCCAATGACCAATCATGAGATGATTGTAAACATATACTCATTTTACCTTGTTTGTTAATATAAGGCATTGTCATTGTTATTTCAATTTCTTTTTCTGTGTATAAAAATAAACTGTTTAATAATAAAGTCCTAAGAATAATATGATTATTCCTAAAAAGTCCTTAGTCAAGTATGATTGTGGGTTTGGACAATAACAATGAATTGAGACTAATGTGTAGTTGATTGATGATAAAGTATTGTCATTGACATAGGGATTTCAAAATTAATACATGAGTACATGTTAGAGAACAACATACTGGACTGACTCGCCATGAGAATGTTTCTTGGATTATTATGTAATAGTCACAAAAATTCCTCATAGTGATTACTATGTATATGATCCCTCAGACTTGAGATCATCATTATCCCAACATCGCGAGTCATATACTTTGATACAGTCAAACATCTACCATAACAGGTTATACTATAAAAGATTGATGTTGGATGTAACACCCCTTACCCGTATCTGACGTCGGGACAGGGAATGAGGTATTACCTTACCAGAACACATGCAAACATTCAACCTCAAGTTAATAAAATTCGTCCCAATTTGAAACTTTTTCAAACATTGTCTTACGGTCCTTATTATAGACCTATGAGGCCCAAACATGGTTTGGAAACAACCCGGGATCATTTCGAGTACTTAGGAAAATTCCAACAAAAGCTACTAAAAACAAAGCACATGCTCGTGTGGAAGGGCAACAAGCTCGTGTGGCCTCCAAACATGGCTGTGCTGATGGCCCGTGTGGTTCACACAGCCTAAGCACCTAGGGACACATCCATGCCCCTCGTCTATATGGATTTATTTTCTAACATCGAACCTACAGGGGTTTTCACACAGTCTGGCACATGCCCGTGTGCTCAGCCCGTGTCCCTCATACAACCATGACACGCCCGTCTTGTAGCTCGTGTGCAAAAACCTTGATATTCTGTTTCTGACGTCAACAGCCCTTGAGGGTCACACATGTCCTCTACATGGTTGAGACACATGGCCGTGTCTCAGCCCATGTGTTTACTACTGGGCATTTAATTCTACCAATTCATGGTGCAGGGACGCACAGTCTAACTACACACCCGTGGAGCTGACCGTGTGTCACACATGGCCTAGACACACACCCGTGTGTCTACCCGTGTAGACAAAATAAGGCTATCTACCAAGCCTTTTGCCGCCCTGAAATAAGGTCAAACACATACCAAAACATAAGAAGTCTCCAATACTCAACCAATGGCCATAATTTGGCAACCACACAACTTCATAAAACCAATCCAACCAAGTATGCATATTACTACTCCTAGTACACATAATTATCCATAATACTTTGCACATTATAAAAAAAATCTCATTTGCATTTATCAATAATGAATATCAGCCATTATCCATGGCCTTATACAAAATGGTGTATCCTTAATACAAGCCAACACACATGACTCAAAATAAAATGACACATAACAAAAACTAGTCTGTATACATGCCATTTCTCAAAATTCTAGATTTAACTATACTGAAAGCTTTGTTGATAGTGTGAACGAAGTCTCTGATGTCTAATGGTCCACGAGCTATTTAGGCGGCACTATAAGAAAATGGAAAGAAGAAGGAGTAAGCATAAAGTTAGTAAGTTGAATGTAAATAAAAACAACTATTTACCATGCATTACTATAATCACAACATGACATGAATTGCTTATAATTCATGAACATACATAAATACAACTTACTCATTTTCCTTCCTTAATTATTCATACAACATAAAATGAGCTCATATCTTGTATATAAGTCATATAAATACCTGTAACACTCACAACCAATTCATAGCTTTTCTCGCTAACATAAATTAAAGATATCCCGTGGAACTCCATAGAATACGAAGGGATACTCAATAGCCTCGAACATAGGGTAAATATCGACGCCATGTCTCAAACATGGTCTTACACTGGCTCACATGTCAAGTCGATGCCATGTCCCAATCATGGTCTTACACTGACTCTTATGTATCGAGGCTGACGCCCTGTCCCAAACATGGTCTAACACTGGCTCTCCTCTATTCGTGCCGATGCCATGTCCCAGACATGGTCTTACACTAGCTAGCACATAACTATGTCGATGCCATGTCCCGAACATGGTCTTACACTAACACGTAGTGAAGCTGATGCCATGTCCCAGGCATGATTTTACACTAGCTCTCATATAGCCCTAGTTCCACAGCACCATTTTCCAATCTATTCTCATGGTTCCATCGGGATTTCGCTATAAAAATCTCATTTTACCACTCCGTAGGCATAACCAACATTTTATGCAATATCGACAATTCAATATAAAAGCATAAAATAAAGTTGTGATATTTACACCCAACTTACCTCGGATTACAAAATATAGGAGAATGGTCGATTTAGTCTCTTTGCTTGGCCTTCCCCTAGTCTAGGTTTGAATTTTGTAATTCTTGATCTATAATAATAAAAAATTCATTAATTTAATCATTAATTTAATCTAGATAATCCAAAAATTCATAATTTGGCAAAATGACCATTTTGCTCCTAAACTTTTGCAAAATGACCATTTTACCCCTAGACTCAAAAATTAATTTTTATCGAATTTCCTTATTAACCAAGCCTAATTGAACTCTTTTGACTCTTATGGCAGCCCACAATTCCCATTATTTCATGCATTTACTATACAATTTATCAACTTTCACAATTAAGTCCAACCTAAGTGTTTTCATGCAAACTTTTTCACAAAAGTTGTTTATTTAACAACTAGGATTCATTTTCTTCCACAAAACTTCAGCCAACAACACAAAAACTTACATGGTGAATCTCTAACCTTTCTATCATTTTGCAAATTGATCCCCTCAATAGGTAGCCCATGCTACAAGAGTCTCAAAAGCACAAAAATTTTCAAGAAAGACCATCAAAATCTCTTGCTTGTATAGATGATGAGTGGCTGAAAACTTTTGAAGCTTCAAAACCCCTATGTTTGCTGAATACTTTGGTGGAAGAAGAAGATAGAAAAAGATGGTAGCCTTTTTATTTTATTTTATTTTAAAACTAGTCAAAATAGCTACCAAATTCCCACCTAATTTTGACTTTCTCATTCTTTTGTCTCTCCATGGCCGGCCACCTCTAAAATAAGGGTCTATTTGCTCTTTAAAGACCCCCAATTAAGGTTCCATTGCTATTTAACCCAATTTGCTAGTAAACCATAACTTTTAACCTTTATGCGATTTAGTCTTTTTTCGCAATTAAACTTCCAATCGATAAAATTAATTCACCAAAATTTTCATGCACTCATAATATCATGTTATAACACATAAAATAATGCTAAAATAATTTCTCCAACCTCAGATTTGTGATTTCAAAATCACTATTCTGATTAAGCCAAAATTTGGGTTGTTACATTGGATATACCACAATCCATGTAGTAGGATATGATTGATCAAGATAGGATTTATCCCTCCTACATAACGGCAATAATATCTTGTGTAACAGCTCGGTTTCGAGCCTAGTCAAAATAGTGATTTCGAAACCACAAATTCGAGGTTAGAAAATATTTTTAATTTTATTTTTGGTGTCTACAGTTTAAAGTTTCGTGAATTAATTTTATCGTTTGAGTGGTTAATTTGACAAAAAGACCTAATTGCAAAAAATGAAAAAGTTTTGTGCTACATGAATAAGTGCCAAATTGTTATGTCTTTTTATATGTAAGGTTCTTATGATGAAATTATACCATTGAATTGATGAATGGACATAGTTGGACATAAGTTAGTGGATTTTTAATGTTATAATTTAGGTTAAAAATGGTATTTGACAAATAATGTTATTATTAATAAAACAAAGTTAAAATTTAGCTTATTTTTTGTTGTTCATCCACCGAATATTGTGAGAAAGAAGGAAGAAACATCTTTCTCTTGTTAGACCATGTCTTAATTTCGAAAATGGTTGATGATTTTGTGATATGCCATTGATGAATTCATGAGTTTTGTGATGTCTAATGATGAAAAATAAATGTTTGTTGATAGATTAAGATATTTTGTAAAGTGATTTTTGATGAATTTGCTATTAAGGTACTAAATTGTGAAATTTGTAAAATATGTGGTCAAAATGTGAAATAAATGAAAGTTGAGGGCTACTAGAAACCTATAATGAATTCGGCACACATGGGTTTTAAAGAAATTATTGCAATTTGTGATTTTTGTGAATAAAGAATAAAGTGTCAAAATGTGAAATTATAAGGGTTAATGTGTGAAAATGCCCTAATTGTGTTTTTTTATTGAAATGAATGAAATATGTTATTAAATAATCAAATTTGAATTTATATAGATCAAGAACGAAAGAAATCAGAACTAGATCAGGGGAAGTCGAATGTGGTTGAATAGTTGTATCTATCCATTCATTTCCGTACGAGGTAAGTTCATATGCAAATAAATGTGTTTTATTTGTATTATATATGTTTATTTGATATTGAAATGCTAAGAATGCTGAATGTTCGAAAATGTGAAAGTATTGACAGAGTTGAGATATCCGAAAGCTCCGTATGAACCATAGGAATAGTATAGGATAAATATGTAATGACATAGTATTCCGAGATGTGATATCGTGTAAGACCATGTCTGGGACATTGGCATCCTATATGATTTTGTGTAAGACCCTGTCTGGGACAGTGGCATCGATATTTGATAACATGTAAAACTATATCTGGGATATGGCATTGTCGAGCTTTACGAGCTATCCGAGTATCCTTATTGATTCGAAACGGTTCAACGAGCATTATTATGAAAGGAACGAGGATGTGAATGAGTATCCGATTCAAGTATGAAAGAATAGTGTATGAAGTGTAAGTATAAAAAGTGAGCATGAATATGAATATTGATATGTAAGTTATATGAAAATGAGATGTACTTATATGCAAATTAACTATGAACAAATGAGCTATATGAGAATTATGAACTTGTATTTATGATTTGCTAAGGTTTAAAAGAATAAATTAGTCTATACTTGTTTTAAGAGCTAATTTTATTTGTATATGACTTACTAAGTTTTGAAAGCTTACTTTGTGTGTTTACACTTGTTTTATAGATTAGCGAAGCTACCGTGAGCTCGAGGATTGTTAAGGATCGTCATCACACTATCGAGCGATATTTTGGTACTTTTGATGTTGTAAATATTAGTGTATGGCATGTATAGGCTAGTGAAGTTGTGGTGTAATTAAGTTTTGAATCTTGCCATGAGATGTGGCTTGAGAATGATGATGATATTGATCTTGTTTTAGTATATGATATGTGTTGAAATATGATGATTATAATGTGATCATATATGACCTAGTGAAATGGTCATTTTGGGTAAGTTTGATATGAATTTGAGTTGAGGATATGGTAGTTGAGGTGTTGAGTAAATGGCATGTTTTGAAATGGTTTGAAATCAGATATGAATCATATGTTTTTGGTACATGGAATTGGTATTTTTGAGTTGGATGTGTATATGGAAATGAATGATGATTTTATGGCTGAAATGTGCATGTTTTGGTGATGTTTTGGTTGCAAATTGGGTATGAATTATGTGTCATTTGTGCTTGTAGGGATGACCCTTAAAGGGTGGTAAATTTGGCCTTGTAAATGGCCTATTTTTTCCTATACGGCCAGGGACATGGGTGTGTGTCTCTGCTGTGTTGCTTGAAGGCCAATTCGAATTGAGCCTGAGGGTTCCACATGGCTTCACACACGGACTTGTGGCAGGCCGTGTGATCAAGTCAGTATACCCTACAGGTTTTGACACGGATGAGCACATGGCCTGATGTACGGGTGTGTGGGCCATTTCGAAAGGGCAAACGGGTTAACACACGGGCGTGTGGTTGGCCGTGTGACCCAAGTTAGTATACCCTCCAAATTTTACACGGCTTGGCACATGGGCGTGTCTTTAGCCGTGTGACCTAAGTCAATAGGTATGCCTTATTTTCCACGGCCTAAACACACGGGTGTGTCCTTGGACTACCCATCAGTTTGCAGATAAAAAGTGGTAGTCAAATCCAAATGAATCCCAAGAGCCTCGTGTTTCTTTTTCTAGAATTGAGATATAAACTAGGATCTTAATATGAAATAATCAACATAGGTGCTCCATGCAGTCGCACAATCTCAAAGATGTACAACTTTGCAAGCTTCTGAAGAGAATAATATGTACAAACCGGTAGGAAGTGAGCCAACTTACTTAACCTATCCACAATCACCCACACTAAATCTTTCTTAGTAAGAGTAAAGGGTAACCCACTAACAAGGTCTGTAGTGACTCGCTCCCACTAAAAAGGTCTAGTGCCAACTCGATTCGCATTTCACCAAGTAACCACTATTAGTCCGATTCACGTTTCATCTTTTCTGCATCGCACAACAACTCCTCTACGCTAAAAGCTTGTTGCTACCAAATCTTTCACAAGTTAGTGTAACAGGCTCAACATCTTTGGTAGAGAAAATGAGTAAGTTGAGTATACTGAAAGGCCCTAGTGCTTTTCACTATGACTATGATCTTATACTTCTGTATGGGTTTTATAAAGCATCTTCCTTTGATGGGGTGGAACTCGTTGTTGTGCTCGCATAACCACTGTCAACAAGGGCCCCAATTATACGCCATCCTTTGATAGCATAACTTTTATAAACTTGAAACCCTAGTTACACTTCAACGTGTGACTAATAACCGCCAATTAGGACCTCGAGCTGCAATGCGATCCCAACTTCTCAGGTGTTGGCTCCATATAACAGCTTATTTTTAGTAGTGTCAAAAATAGTGGTTTTGAGAGCACAATTCTAACGTGTGAGTCTGTAATATTAAATAATTAATATTTATGAGGTTAATAGTATTTATTAAATTTTGGTCAGGTAGTTTTAATGTTTGATAGGTTAATTAAGGAAAGAAGGACTAAATCGTAAAAGGTGCAAAAGTCAATTATTAATAGTGTTTTAGTATCAATTGTATATTTAAGTGAAATCGAGTTATCTTATATGGCAATCAAGCCACTTCCTTATTTAGTGGACGGTAGGCAAATAGAAATTAAAAGAACATAGTTAGTAATGGAAATTTTGTAAATAAAGTAAAATTAAATAAAAGTAAAAGTAAGAATTTCATCATCTTTTTCATTTTGGTGAGGGTGAAACCGAAACACCATTGTTTTGGGAAGAAAAAGTTTAGCCTTGCTTATCCCTTTGCATATAAGTTCATTCCCAATTTGTTTCTAATAAATGTTATGTTTTTGTGATTGTTGTATTGATATCTAGCTAGTTTGGGGATTAATTTGTGAAGTTTTCAAAGTTTAGAAAAATTACCATTGATGTTTTTGATTTATTCTTGATGATTGTTCTTGAGCATAAAGCTTGATGATAATTTTGATCTAATTTTTAAAGTGATTTTTATTAATTTTCATGTTTAATGATTAAATCAAAAATAAACTAAAATAGACATGGTTTTTCTTGATAAATATAGAATTATAGGGCTATTTTAGAATGGTTAAAAATTAGGTTCAATGGGTTTAAAGTTTAATTGTGAGATATAATCTTGTTTTTATTTTAATGACCAAATTGTATAAAGTGTAAAAGTTTGGGACAAATGTGAAAATTTGTAATTTGTAAATTGTAAATTTTTTTTCTAAATTCAGTCATAAATCAAATTGAAGCTAATAAATTTAAATAAAATATTTTATAGATCAAGAACAAGTAGATAACTGAGGAAAAGGAAAAGTTGCTGAGTAGTTCCTGAACTTTTATAGCAGTTTAGCGCTAGTAAATTCGTGCGGTTTAGTTTAATTTATTTTGAAATGAATATTTAATGAGAAGTTATTTGTTGAATGTTTTGTAACACCCCAAAATTTCTTATTTTGTTTTTGTGACTTTTTGACACAACTACCTGTCTACTTTAGTGGTTAAGTGTTTTGGGCTAGTGTGGGAGGTCCCAAGTTCAAGCCTTACCTTGGGTAAATTTTGGTATTTTTATGAATGAAGCCCTATCTCTAGTCAGTAGGCTTTTAATTAAAAGTTTGCGAGTACTTAACAGAATGGGCCGACTAGTTTGGAGGTTAATTAGAGTGTTACTATGCTGGAGTTCTTGTGTTTGAATGCTAGCACAAACAAAGATGATATATTTTTGCTCGATTCTATGTAAGAGTTTCGTTGGAGCCAAATTCTTAGGTAGTTGTGATTGTGGGGGTTAGTGGGGGAGAAAAATAAGGGATATGCCATCAGTTAGAGGGTGTATCAGTTAGAATATTTTTTCTCTCTCTCAAAATTTTCTGACGCCATTTTCTCTTCTTCTTCCTCTCTGACTGCACCTTTCTTCCTTTTCTTTTTTCGATAGACATTGTGCCTTTCTTTCTTTGTTTTTTCCTAGTGGTTTGGACTCGCAATTGCGCCATGGTGCCGAGTTTGTAGTCGATTGGTAAGTGAAACATTAATCCCTTGTAGCTTCTAGTCTAGGTTGTTGAATCGTTTCTTATTGGGATTTGTTTGCTATTTAAGCGATAATCAAGGGGCTGGTGATTTTTAGATGGCGTTTGAAGAGTACAAAACCCCCCGTTATTCAATCCAAGGTAACGTTTTGATAGTTTAGGGATTGGTCCTCTCAGGTGTTATCGTGTGAGTATCGTTTCTAAGGGACTAAATTGGTACTTATTGGTCAAATATAGGTTTTAGAATGCTCGAGTTTTCTTTTGTCGTGAAAATGTACCAAGTTTGTACCCAGAAATGTAGAAAATGGGGTTTCAACGAAAATCAAAAACCATGCTATTGATGCCACAAGAGCGTGTGGTCGCTCGTGTGGTAGGCCATGTGCTATGGCACGGGCATGTGATCGATGAGGCCAGGTTGTACGCGCAAGACACGGCCGTGTGATGGCTAGGTAGGCCATGTGCGACACACAAGCTAGACTGATTTGGGTCATGTGGGCCACACGAGCGTTTGAGTCCACACAGGTCTTCCACAGGGGCATGTGAGATGCTGGGCCAAGCCATATGATCCACACGACCAAGGCCAAATTGGGCCGTGTGGGCCACACGGGTAAGCCACATAGGCGTGTAGGCCCATTTTAACTGAAATATTTTTTAAGGTTTCACGGTTCGTCTAAGTCGAGTGTGAACCTATTGTAGGGTCGGTAAGCACTACATAGACCAGATATGATGTATAACTAATAATCATTTGGTATCATGTCATATGCTATATGTTGCATTGCATTGGGTTGGGATGACAATACTTGGAGGAAGTGTATTGAAAGGCTCTTAAGCCTATTAATTGGTAGCCCAGGTGCAATATATATTAAAAGGCTCGTAAGCCTATTAACTAGAAACTTAGCTGCAATATACTGTTATGTATCATATTCGGTACAACTTGGTGTATAGGGCTGGGTGGGTGTTTTAAACCCCACAGGAAGTGTAGGGATGGTCGGAGATAGTGTATAGAGGCTGGTGGGTAGGATTCTGTTTTCTGATTACTATATGCATAACTGTTACTGTGATAGGATAAGGCCCTAATGCATATCTGGTATGAAACTAAAATGGGCTAAGGCCGAGACTGCATTTGACTGTTTATTGTGATTAACTGTAGGTCTGTTTTCTGTGGGGATTAACACTGAGTTTATGTAAACTCTCCCCTTCTGTTTAATCTGTACAGGTAATCCCCAAGCTTATACGGATCGGTGCGGCGGAGCACTCAGAGGTGGCCACATGTTTGTTAAACCGACTTAAATTAAATTTTGATTTTATGTTATTTTTGTTTGATTATTTTTAAGGGTATTTTACGTAATTTCAGGCTTTTTAGATTGCTTTCCTTATTTTTGGGTTTTAATTGCTTAAGTAGTTTCTTATTCACAACTGCAACGAAAAGTCGATTTTATTGAAAACGGACAATTTTCCTTAAATAAAAATGTTTTCTAAATCTTCCGCTAAAAAGACACATTTTAAGACAAATCAACTAGTAAGCGTTTTTTCGAGATAAATAAAATCTATTGAACTGAAACCATTTTAAACTTGTCAACTTTCACTTCAAATCCCATTCCATGTGACATCGCTAGATTCGGCCATAATGTCTAGGCCAGGTTCAGGGTGTTACATGTTTAATGTTAAAATAGTATTAATTGAATTGGTAAATTGTTGGAACACTATATAGCAATAATATTTTTTGGGTCAAATGAACTTATGATAGAGTACTATGGGCCTGCCAATAGGTTATAATGTGCACTGTATGGAACTGATATGTGACGAGGTGATGACTCATGATTTGTGTTTATACACTGAGCTGGTCCCAAGGCGTGTTTTTGGTTTGATGTAAAGCCTTTGGGTTTACAGGGGGATGTTAGCTTCGAGCTACAGACTTGGTCCCAAGGCGTGTTTTTGGTTGGATTGGCTCATTAGGGCATTTGGCGTGTTTCAAATGGATAACTGTGTACTCATATCCGTATATTGTTCATCAGGCAATATTTCTAGTGTTAAATGACTTGTTATTGAATTGTCAGAATGTTTTTTATGAATTAATGTTAGCATTATGGCTTGATGTTGAATGATCTTGTATGATTATATTCAAATGTAACTCGTACTTGTTTTTGTATAACTCACATGTTATGGATTATGGTTGGTAGGAAACACTACCTATTAATCTTGTTATATAAGTTTTCTTGTTATTTCAATAAGCTTTATTGTTTTAATCGTCGAACTTACTAAGCTCTATAAAAGGTTACTCATGTTATTTATCTTATTTCCTTGTAGATAGCATTTCATGGAAGTTGGATGATTGATTCAACTCGAAGAAATCACACTATCTGGATTCTTTTGGTAGTTTTGAACATTTACTTTTGGTTATATGGCATGTAATAGGTGATTTGTTAATATTTTGGTTACTTGTTACTTGTGGTGTGTGTTAAACTTAAATGATGTTGGTCATGGATGGATTCTTAGTACATGTCCATATACTTTTAATGTTTGGGTTATAAGTGTTCATAAGTATGTGATTTGGTCTTATTGTTCAATACTATTAAAGAATGACTATCCTATAATGATATGGACTTGAATGTTGGGAATGAGTGGTAAATTTTTCATGAGTAATGTATGTTTCTTTAGCTTAAATACAAACTATATGGTAAATGTTTTTGACATGAGAACATAAATTTGATTTTGTATTGTTTAGGTGTTTGAATTGAGGTGTCACTGAGGGCACATTGGTTAGGCACATATGTTAATTGTTTTGGGATGTTTTGAGTCTAATTGAATGTGATTTGAAGGTTTGTAAACATGTATTTTTTGTATGTCTTGAAACCTAAGCAAATGGGTAGAAAGTGGCTTGTTTGAAAGGCAATCTATATAGCACACGACCTTGGTCACGAGCTATCATACGGCCACCCCACATGGTCGTGTGTCATTATTGTTTTAGGTGTAGGTTTTACACAACCTGAGACACGACCTACAACACGATCTTTTGTCTCAAGTCAATATGTAACACAGTCTAGTACACGGCCTACGATATGACCGTGTGACTCATTATCAAATACACACATGGGCTATGACACGACCATGTTGCCATAATTTGAACATACGCACGGTTCAGCACACGGCTTATGACACAATCGTGTGGCACTATTTCAAATACTCACACATGTTGGTACATGCTCGTGTTCCCATACTTCGAGTACTCACATGGTCTGGGCTATGTCAGATAGTAGTGTGAACCCTAGTTTCCAATTTTTCCAGATTTTTCTGTTTTGTTTGTAAATGACCTCTAAATCTTTTCAAATTATTGTTAGGGCCTCGTAGGCTCGATTAAGGTCCATAAACGTATTTCTATCTTGATTTATATGAGTTCTGTAACCCTAATTCAGTGACAGAGATGTGTTAAGGGTGTTACACACCATCCTCACATGGCAAGTGAAATTTTTAGGTCACTAAGTTCCACGACATCACCGTGAACAAAAACCCAACTTATCACTATGACTATGCCTCCCTCAAGGACAAATAGAAATAAATCATTGAACCTAAAAATTTTATCACTAAAGAAAAAGGAAAAACAATTTAAAGAAGATGATGGGCGAGAGATATGATGGAGTAAGGGGATGGAAACTCCCCTTTATATAGGCAAAGTAACACCCTTTACCCGATTCGGTTGTCAGACATAATCTATAAGGTGCTACAAAAATTAACAGAGTAGTACGCATACATTTCAGGAACAGAGTAGTACACATACATTTTAGGCTTTAAAATTTAATTAAACAATTAAAACATTACATAACCTATGAAAACTATAAATTACAACTAATTCGAGTCTAAACCGAGGTTATGAAAACTTTAAAGTTTACTCAAAAACAAATAGGGACTAAATTGCAACATTTCTAAAAGATAAAGACAAACATGTAAAATAGAGGTTGCACGACCATGTATCCAAGCCATTAAACTCTCTAAAGTCGTCTCTATCAAGATAAAATCTCAACGAATGTTGCGCGACCATTTGATCAGATTGTGTATCAACCAATAACTGTGTAAAGTTGGAGTTACACAACCATGTAACCTGACCATGTAACTCACTGTGGTCGCGTGGGTAAAATTTTCAAACCTTCAAATAAGCACACTCAATCGTGTGGGTGGGTCATGTAACAAATTGAAATAGTGTAGAAACTTAAATGACCAAAGCTACAGTAATTACACAGGCGTGTGACCAACTCGTATGATAATCGGAGATGGTGTATACAATTTTTTCATTATTTACGGTGTTCACATGTTCGTGTCACATGTCCATGTGTGACATACAGTCATGTACTAGACCATGTAATGTAAAAATATGTCATTTATGCATGATACAGTCCTATGATTAAAAATGACCCTAAATGCAACTGTTGGAAATTGAGTTTCTACTAAAAAACATGCTAACAATATGCCATTTAATACATCATTAATCTACTAACCAATATGCCAAATAGTGGCACCTTTTCACAGATAAAACATAGTCAAAAGCATTTCCTAATTTCATTTACTTCTTTCAAACTAACACAACATTATTTAACTAAGTGAAACCATTGACTAGATCTCATATTTAAAACTTCAAAATAAAAACAACACAAAGTCCAAAATGACATCCTTATGTACATGCCCAGTTACATTGAAGAAGGACCACAAAGATTAAGGAGTCTGGGATCTCGACTGGATGTCGAAGTAAAACCTGAATGTAGTTAAAACCTATCCTGCATATAGAAAGTGAATCACATGATGAGAAATACATCTTTTAAAATCAGAATAGTATGGATAAAATAAACTTGGATTAAGATTTAAAATTCATGCTACTAAGTTTCAATGTGAATTGTATGACAATGGTGACTTGCCACCCCGAATTGCACAACGACAATGACTTACAAACCTAGATTGCCCGACAATGATGGTTCCTTGATTTTTTATGTCATCCTAGGTTGGTAGAAAATGATGACTCGCCACCTTAGGTTGCCTAGTGATATTGGCTTACCACCCCAAATTGCCTGACAAAGATGGTTTCTTAATTCATTTATGACATCCTTAATTGCTCGATAACGATGACTTGTCACCTCGGATTTCTCAGGGACAATGGTTAATCAATTTCCATAACTTGTAAATACTATCGTCTTGAATTCACTAAATACAATTCAATCAACTTCTATTTTTTTTGTTAAAACTAATCCACATCCCTCAATCTATATCCTTAGTCAGAATAAACGTAAAATCAATATAATGATTGGTAGGAGCATTTGGACGAAAACTCAGAATGAAGTAATGAAAATATTGAAGAAATTCCACATTAATGAATCTACTTGGGAGGAATATCATAAAGTGGAAATTGGGGGACTAGAAGATGTAGGAAGCAAAGAACAATAATGCAGCTAATTGGAGTTAATTGCAGAAGAATCAAATGATTACGAAACAAAAGAAGAGGGGGTGGTACTGAGTAAGAGAATGATCACATGGTATCTCAACTTGATTTTTAGAGGCAGAGCAAAGGGCAGTTGAAACAAATTATTGCAAACTTAACAAAAAATGGTTGATCTACTGTAATTTAGTGTAGTAGATTAAATTAATTTCCACACTTTAAGAGCTTGAAAATAAGTACTTTTGTCAATTTTTAATTATATTTTCTTTAGTTTTCTTTAAGTTAATAAAAATGTGCAAATCGAGTCTTTTATTAACCTTAGGGACCAAATGAGACCTAAGGGCGAGCTGATGGACTTTATAAGTGTGTAGGAGACCATTAAAAGGTGTAATAAATTGATACTGGTCGTATGTCACCATACGGAGTGCTCAATGTCGCAACATAAAGAACAAAATAGAGTATTCACGAGTCTGGCTTTCATGTTGCGACACAGACTAGTGGTGTCACGACATACCCCTAAAAATATCCTAAGAGGAGTACATTGACTGCTATGTCACAACACTGGTTCTAGTGTGTCGTGACATCGACATTGGACGAAATAAAACACGAGCCAATAGGCATTTTGGTCCACACAATCAAACTTAAAGCTAAGGAACGTCAGCTAACCAAGGTTAAAGACAATAGCCACCTGAAATTTATAAATAGGCTCGTTTGTCACATTTAAAAGACACCAATTACTTAGCATAGAATTTCACTCTTAATTTCAGTTTAGTATTCTTTGTTTTTAGGTTTTTAGATTTATTTTCAGCATTATTTGCTTTTCCTCAAGAGATCTTATTTGTGGAGACAATCAGACTTGTGGATTCATTTGGTTCTTAAAACAAATCAAGTGAATTCTTGAACTCTATATTTGAATTCATTCTTCATGTTTTGTATTTATATCATTTTTATATTATTCATGAAAACCATGAGGAACTAATCTCTCTCTGGGGGATTAACGAGTGGAAGTATGATTCATTAACTATTTTGTAGGGTTATTCAATAGGTCGACTATTTGGGAAAGGAAGAATTTAAAACCCTCGGCCCGACAACCCTAGGAAGTCATCAAGGTGGGAATTAACATAAGATTGGTATGGCCTATCCGTGAACACCTTCACCCCAAGTCGGTCTAGATTGTGAGGTCAGAAGATAAGTAGTCCTTACTGACTTGTTATTTGAGTGGAACATCGAAAGATCCTACTAAGATAACAACTTGTTGATTAAAGAGGAACCTGTTGAGATAACCAGATTTGATTTATTCCTTTAAGTTATTTTATTTTATTATTAATAAAAATAATAAAAACTCCTTTTATTTTTACTGTCGTACTATAGCTAACTTAAAGCACTAATTAGATCTTTTAGTGTTTAAGTTAAAATTGATCTAGCACTTGCCTCCCTTGGGTATGATCGTTGGAGTACTCACCTACTCCATTGTAACTATATTAGAACTAGACCCATATACTTGCGAATACTACCTCATATATCTATATTTATATCTTTTACTATAGTATTCACACTCAGGACGTTAGTACGTCCGGAGGTGGTCAAGTTATTGGTATTGCTGCCTGAGAGGTAATGTCACTAGTTTGATTTTAATTTTTTACACTTTCAAAAGAATAATTAAGAAATTTTTAGGTGATAGATAAAATTTTATTTTCTTTATTACTAATTTTCTCTTTTTGGGCTTAGTGCATGACTTGTGGTAGGGGAACACCCATAGCAGCAGCCATAGACCTAGAAACAATAATTTAGAGAAATCGTCGACAGCAACAATAACAACAGATGCAAGATCCCTCACCACCTATGACAGGTAACGTAGCGCATGAGAATTCGCTATTTGGCAATGCTAATGATATCATTTTAGTATACCTACTAGCACCACAACTACCCGTGAACGAACACATGGCTCGTAATGAGAATAATTTAGATGATCTAGATTAGTCTACAATTTAGAGGCACAATGATAGCGGATCTAAATCAACACTTAAAATGGTTTTTTCAACTTTGCGATACTTTTAAGTAGAAAGGGATTATTGATGACGTTATCCGTTTTCGATTGTTTCCCTTTTCTTTAACTAATACTTTCTATGTTAAACTCACAAGCACTAAGGTCTATCACAATAATGGGATGAACTTGCTAGAAAGTTCTTACAAAATTTCTTCCATATTAGTAAAGTGGTTCAACTAAGAAGAAAGATTGTTGTCTTTATACAGATGGAAGGAGAAGTTTTCAAAATGCTAATTCAGGAATGTTCGCACTAGAGATTCCATGAATGGATGCGATTGAAAGTATTTTACAATGAGTTGGATGTGAATTCAAGATCAGGACTAGACGGAGCAGTATGAGGAGCACATATGAATAGTGTAACAACCCGTTTTCAGTAAAATCAGATCAGTGATTTCAAGATCACAAATCTAAAGTCATAAAATTTATTTTATTAGTTTATGGTCTACATCATGATAGTATTACCGTATAAAAATTTCGTTAAGATTTTACCGTATACAAGCTCAATTTGATAAAAAGGACTAAATCACAAAAAGTGCAAAAGTTGTGTTCTAATAGCTAAAGGTGTCTAATAGCTATAGAACTTTAAAATGGAGGTCCTTATATGGTAATTAGACCATTAAATGTGATAGTGGATGTACGTGGCTTAGCATTAGTGTAATTTTTAAAGTAAATTAAGGTTAATTTTGTAAATAAGTAATAACTGATAAAACAAATAAAACAAATTAATATCATCTTCCATTGTTATCTTTCTTCAACCGAATAGCCAAGAAAAAGAAGCCATTTTTGCTCTTTATGGTTTAGCAAGCTTGTTTCCATCAATTAGGCATGTGTTTTATCTCATTTTTGGTAATTTTTATGTTTCCGGATCGTTGTAGCCTAATCTAGCTAGCCCGGGGACTAATTTGTGAAACTATTAAAGTATTTGAGTTTTTCCATTTATGAACATGTTAGGGTTTTGAAGATTAATGGTAGAAAATGAATGGTTGTTGTTAGATAAACAACTTTTGTAAAGGAATTTTTTATGAAATTATCAATTAGGGATTAAATTGAAAAATGTGATAAATTGTGTGGTAAAATTATGAATTTGTGAAATATATGGGTTGCTATAAAAATTTTTTTAGTTTGGCTAGGCTTGGGTAGGTATAAAATTGAATGAATTTCATATATCGAGCCTAGGGACAAATTGCAAAGAATTAAAAGTATAGCGGCAAAATGGTAATTTTGCAAAAAGTGTCTTGGACGAAATTAAATATGAATTATATTGAATTGAGTTAAATTCATTCATATAGATCTAGTTAGACCTCGTACGAAGTTAGATCGAGTTAACGGAAAAATATTGGATTAATCACCTTCGTATCTACATACACTCGTCCAGGTAAGTTCGTGTAATTAAATTTTATAATTATATGCTCTTTTTGAATTACATGTATGTTATTTGCATTATCATCATATATGAATACAGATCACATATTTGATGATGTACGACGATTACCGAACTCCTTTTGAACCTTAGGAATTCTTTGGATACAAATGACATGTCATTTAGGTTACCGATTTCAGCTCTGATGAGCTTATCGATACTCAGCTCTTATGATCTTACCATTATTCAACTCGAAAGAACTTACTGTTTACAGCTCGTATGAGCATACATGTACACGAATTAACAGATTACCGTTATAGTTCTGTTACAAGTTTATATGAGTTCGATACAAACTAGTACAAGTATTTACATGAATTACATGGAAATGGTTTGTAAATGAGATATTGAACATGGTATAGATGTTACATGTATATGGAATTTGAATAGTTTTTGAACTCATACATGACTTTTGGTTTTTATATGAACTACATGGCTAACATAGCTAATGAATATGTGTTAGCTTTTGGCCAAATTGTGATTAAAATGGTAAGTTAAATTCCTTATTCTATGAACTTACTAAGCCTAAATACTTACTCTGTGTAATTTTCTGTATTTTATAGTGATTCAAAAGCTCGTTCTAGTTGGAAGCTTGTCAGAGCTATATCACACTATCCATCGACTCTTTTGGTACATTCAGTTGTTTAATTTCGATAATAATGGCATGTATTGGTTAATTGGGCCAATGATGGCATATCAGTGTTTTGTTGAGATTAGCCACATATTTGGCTTGTGTTTGGTATATTTTGATGTGTATATATATATATATATGTGTGTGTGTGTGTGGCCTTATCATATTTGATGCGTGTTTGATATGGTAGAATGATGGAAAGTAAAATATGGTTTGAATATGCATATAAGATATGTTATATACCTTGGTGTGATTTAGTGCTTTGTCATGGAAAATTTATAGGTATAGTGATGTTTAAAGCTTGTTTATGCTTGTTTGAATGCTTGATTATAGCTAGCATATATGTGCATTTTGGGGAGTAGGTTGATGACATTTTTTGGTGAAAAATGTGGCTTGGAAAATGGCCTATTTTCGTCCATATGGGTAGAGAGATGGGCGTGTGTCTCAGCGTGTGACACATGACCAAGTGACACAGTCATACAGACGAACCCGGCTACTTAACAACCTCCAGCCCCTTCTGTTCCCGAATCGGTTCATGTGATTCCTCTAGGTACAAAACAAATCCGAGTTAGTAAACCTCCTATAGATAAGAGTTGTAAGTACGGAGATGAAGAATTTCGAGCTACTATTGAAGATGATCCCGAGAGAGCTGAATTTTGGTTAGAGAATACCATCAAATTTCTTGATGAATTAGCATGTTCACTGGCTAATTGTCTTAATTGTATGGTATCTCTATTAAAAGATTCGACTTATTGGTGGTGGGATACGTTGATTTCTATTGTACCAAGAGATCGGGTCACTTTCGAATTCTTTAAAACTGAGTTTTGAAAGAAATATACCAGTCAGAGGTTTCTTGATCAGAAATGTAAAGAATATCTGGAGCTTAAATAGGATCGTATGATAGTGTCTGAATATGAACGAAAATTTGTTTAATTTAGCATATATGCTCGAGAGTGTATTTTGACTGAGATTGTAATGTGTAAGAGGTTTGAGGATGGATTAATCGAGGATATCAAGCTTTTAGTCGGGATCCTTGAGTTGAAAGAGTTTGTTGTACTAGTTGGTTGGGCACATATAGCTGGAGAGCTGAGCAAAGAGAAAAGACACGCTAAATTTGAAGCTAAAGATTTGAGAAAGAGATTGACTAGAAAGTCACATCAGTCAGTATTGAAGAAATCTAAAGAACATTAGTATTGTTCTAATACTTCCGTGGGACATTCTAGTAGAGACAGAGGTACCTGACGCTCCAATCCTAAACCTAAGGCTACAACTATAGTGATTGTGGGTAGTGTTAGAAACACTAGACCTGAGTGTAAGAACTGTAATAGGCCACATTATGGTAAGTGTTGAATGAAGTGCAGAGTGTGTTTCAGATGTGGTTCCTTCGACCTCTATCTTAGAGATTGCTCTGAGAAATTCGAGAAAGATAATATTCAAACTTCGAGGCTGAGCAACTCAACTGTGAAAGGTAGGCCACCTCATAATCCCAGAAATGTGAGTGGCAGTCGTGATGTGAGAAAAGATTCTACTGCAAGATTCGTAGCACGAGCACCAGCTAGGGATTATGCTATTCGCACACAGAAAGATGCTTATACGCAAGATGATATTACCGGTAATTTCTCTCTTTTTGATATTGATGTAACTGTTTTGATTGATCTCAGATCGACTCATTCATATGTTTGCACGAATTTAGTATCTAGTAAGAATTTACCTATTGAGCCCACTAAATTCGTGGTTAAAGTATCGAACCCATTAGGCCAGTATGTGCTAGTTGATAAGGTTTGCAAGAACTGTCCGTTGATGGCTCGAGGTTACTATTTTTCAGCTGATTTGATGTTATTACCATTTGACAAATTCAATGTGATTTTGGGCATAAATTGGCTAACTCTGCATGACACTGTGGTAAATTGTAAATAAAAGCTAATTGTATTAAAATGTCAGAATGGTAAGACGCTTCGTATTGAATCAGATAATACGAGCGGGTTGCCAATTGTGATATCAACTATGTCAGCTTAGAAATATGTGAGAAAAGGTTGTAATGCTTACCTTGCTTATGTATTGGATACTAAAGTGTCTGAGTCAAAGCTTGAATCAATGCCAGTGGTTTGTGAGTATCCCGATATGTTTTCAGAGGAGTTACCTAGATTACCGCCGATCAGAGAGGTCGATTTTGCTATAGAACTTGTATTGGTAACATCACCGATATGATAGCACCTTATAGAATGGCACCTTATCAATAGCACCTTATAGAATGCCTCTAGACAATTAAAGCCGAACAAGAGAAACTATCCGTCACATGAATTAGAGTTGGCAGCTACTGTGTTTGCATTGAAAATTTGGCGACACCATTTGTTCGGTGAAAAATGTCACATATTTATCAATCACAAGAGTTTAAAGTATCTGATGTTACAAAAAAATCTAAATTTGAGATAGCGTAGATGGCTCTAACTGTTGAAAGATTATGAGTTAGTTATTGATTATCATCTAGGAAAAACAAACGTAGTTGCAAATGCTCTGAGTAGTCTTTGTTTGCTTTGTGAGCGATGAATACACAATTGACATTGTCTAATGATGGCTCGATCTTAGCTGAGTTAAAAGCTAAACCGATGTTTCTATAGTAGATCTGCAAAGCTCAGAATGTGATAATGATTTTTGAGTTAAACAAGTATGGTGTGAGTCGACGTTTGATTCAAATTTTCCAAAGCTTATACAGAAAATCTTATATGAAGCTCATAGTGGTAGCTTGTGTGTTCATCCAAGGAGCAATAAATTGTACAACGTTTGAGACAGATGTATTGGTGGCTAGCAATGAAGTGTGAGATTTTTGATTTTGTATCTAAATGTTTGATATGTTAGCAAGTTAAAGCTAAACATCAGGTACCTTTAGGACTATTACAGCCAATAATGATACCAGAGTGGAAATGGGGTAGAGTTACTATGGATTTCGTATCAGGGTTACCCATATCTCCAAGAAAGAAATATTCTATTTGGGTTATTGTTGATCATTTGACAAAGTCTGAACATTTTATTTCATTACGTACAGATTTCTCACTTGATAGATTAGCTGATTTATATTTCTATGAGATTATCAGATTACACTAAATGCCAGTTTCTATTATTTCAGATAGAGATTCGAGGTTCACATCACGATTCTTGAGAAAGTTACAGGAAGCTCTGGGTACGCGATTGCATTTTAGCACAGTATTTCACCCTCAGACCGGTGCTCAGTCCGAGCAAGTGATTCAGATTCTTGAAGCTATGCTTCAATGTTGCGTACTAGAGTTTGAAGGCAACTAGGAGAAATATTTATCGTTTGTCAAATTTGCGTATAATAATAGTTTTCAGTCAAGCATAAAGATGGCACCGTATGAGTATATGGTCTTAAATGCCAAACTTCGTTATATTGGACCAAGCTCAGTGAGAGAAAGATACTCGAGGTTGATGTGATTCACTAGACTGAGGAAAAAGTGAAAGTGATCTGAGATAGTTTGAAAGCAGCTTTAGATTGTCAGAAATCTTATGTAGATCTTAAACGTAAAGATATAGAGTTCTAAGTTGGCGATAGAGTATTTTTGAAAGTATCACCTTGAAAGAAAATTCTTTAGTTTGGTCGTAAAGGAAAGCGAAGTCCGTGATTTATTGAACCGTAAGAGATTACTGAAAGAATCAGGCCTATTGCGTATCGATTAAACTTACCGTCAGAGCTTGAGAGGATTCATAATATCTTTCACGTGTCTATGCTACGACAGTACTGATCTAATCCTTCACATTTTATCTCATCGACGGATGTCAAGATCCAGCCTGACATGACATATAGTGAGGAACCGATCAGAATTCTGGCACAAAAGGTGAAAGAATTGAGAAGTAAAAACATAGCTTTAGTAAAAGTTCTCTAGCATCGACATGAAATAAGAGAAGCTACATGGGAACCCATGGAAGCTATGAGAAAGCAATATCCTAACCTCTTTTCTGGTAAGATTTTAGAGTACGAAATTCTCTTTAGGAGGAGAGTTGTAATAGCCCATTTTTAGTGAAATCGGAACAGTGATTTTGAGACCACAAATTCAACATCAAAAAATTTATTTTATTATTATTTTATGGTCTACAGCATGATAGTATTACCGTATAAAATTTTTGTTAAGAAATTTTACAGTTTACATGCTCAATTTGATTAAAAGGACTTAAGTAATGTAAATTGCAATTGTTGTGTGCTAATAGCTAAAGGTGTCTACTAGCTATAGAACTTTAAAGTGGAGGTCCATATATGGTAATTAGACCATTATATGTGATAATGGATGTACATGGCTTAGCATTAGTGTAATTTTTAAAGTGAATTAAGGTTAATTTTGTAAATAACTAATAAATGATAAAAACAAAGAAAATAAATTCATATCATCTTCCATTGTTATCTTTCTTCAACCGAATAGCCG
Source organism: Gossypium stocksii (assembly GCA_020496765.1). NCBI lineage: Eukaryota > Viridiplantae > Streptophyta > Magnoliopsida > Malvales > Malvaceae > Gossypium > Gossypium stocksii. The sequence continues at coordinate 93,068,658 of CM035626.1, read as the reverse complement.
AGAAAAAGAAGCCATTTTTGCTCTTTAGGGTTCGGCAAGCTTGTTTCCATCAATTAGGTATGTGTTTTGTCCTATTTTTTCGTAATTTTTATGTTTCCGAGATCGTTGTAGCTTAATCTAGCTAGCTTGGGGACTAATTTGTGAAACTATTAAAGTATTTAAGTTTTTCCATTTATGAACATGTTAGGGTTTTTAAGATTAATGTTAGAAAATGAATGGTTGTTGTTAAATAAACAATTTTTGTAAGGGAATTTTTGATGAAATTATGAATTAAGGATTAAATTTAAAAATATGATAAATTGTGTGGTAAAATTGTAAATTTGTGAAATATATGGGTTGTTATCAATATGTTTATAATTCGGTTAGGCTTGGGTAGGGATAAAATTGAATGAATTTTATATTTTGAGCCTAGGGACTAAATTGTAAAGAATTAAAAGTATAGGGGCGAAATGGTAATCTTGCAAAAAAGTGTCTTGGACTAAATTGAATATGAATTATATTGAATTAAGTTATATTCATTCATATAGATTTGGTTAGACCTAGTACGGAGTTAGATTGGGGCAAAGGAAAAATATCAGATTAGTCACCTTCGTATTTACGTACACTCGTCGAGGCAAGTTCGTGTAATTAAATTATGTAATTATATGCTTTGTTTGAATTAGATGTATGTTATTTGCATTATCATCATATATGAATACTGATTGCATATCTGACGACGTACGACGATTACCGAGCCCTAGTTGAACCTTAGAAATTTGTAGGATACAAATGAAATGTCATTAGGATTACCGGTTTCAGCTCTTATAAGCTTATCGATACTCAGCTCTTATGAGCTTACTGTTATTTAGCTCGGAGGAGCTTACCGTTTACAGCTCGTACGAGCATACATATACATGAATTGACGGATTACAGTTCAATACACCTCGTGTGTACTACTGGGCACAGTTCTGTCACCAGTTTATATGAGGTCGATACGAACTAGTACAGGTATTTACATGAATTAAATGGAAATGGTTTTTATATGATATATGGATACATGATATAGATGTTACATGGATATGGAATTTGAATAGTTGTTGAACACATACATGATTCTAGTTTTTATATGAATTACATGGCTAACATGGTTGATGAATATGTGTTAGGCTTTTGGCCAAATTGAGTTGAAATATGCTTTGGTTTACTTACCTTAAATGTGATTAAAATGGTAAGTTAAATTCTCTATTATATGAACTTACTAAGCTTACATGCTTACTCTGTGTAATTTTCTGTGTTTTATAGTGATTCAAAAGCTTGTTTGGTTTGGATGCTTGTCAGAGCTATATCACACTATCCATCAGCTATTTTGGTGCATTCAGTTATTTAATTTCAGTTATAATGGCATAGATAGGTTAATTTGGCTAATGGTGGCATATAAGTGTTTTGTTGAGATTATCCACTTTTTTGGCTTGTGTTTGGTATATTTTGATGTATCTATATGTGGCCTTATCATATTTGATATGTGTTTGATATGGTAGAATGATGGAAAGTAAAATATTGTTTGAATATGCATATAAGATATGTTATATACCTTGGTGTGATTTAGTGCTTTGTTATGGAAAATTTATAGGTATAGTGATGTTAGTTAGAATGGTATATTTGGTACCATTTGGAAATATTGGTATGTTTTGGTAAGTAAGTTAAGTGACATGAAATGATGCAAAATGATTTACCTTGTGAATTGGTATTTTGGATACCAAATAGTTGAGCTTGATAAGTGACCTACATGATAGGTTTTGGCTACAATTATGCATACATTTTATTTGGTTATTTAGATAAGTTTAGATACATGGTTAACATGTTTTTAAGCTGTCATTTGAGGTGCCTAAGGGCATATTGGTTGTATGTGATTTTAGTTCGTGTTTAAAGCTTGTTTATGCTTGTTTTGGATGCTTGATTATAACTAGCATATATGTGCATTTTTTGGGAGTAGGTTGATGTCATTGTTGGGGGAAAAATGTGGCTCAGAAAATGGCTTATTTTTATCCACACGGGTAGAGACACAAGTGTGTGTCTTAGCCGTGCATGACACACCATCAAGTGACACGGTTGTGTGTCCCTTGTATCTTTTAAAGAATGCACATCAATATGCTCACACGGCCTGGCACACAGGCGTGTGGGTTGGCCGTGTGACCTAAGTTAGTAAGTTACACGGGCATGGACACGGGCTGGGTCACGGCCATGTCTTCCTATTTTGAATGCCCACACAGTTTACGACAAGGGTATGTCTCTTGGCCGTGTGACCCCTATAGTTTTGAAAATTTTAGAAGTTTCTGCATAATTCTCTAAATTTTTAGTTTATTCTCGACTTATTTCTAAGGTGTATTTTGGGCCTGGAGGTCTCGTATTAGGAACAATATGCATGTAATGCCCCAAATTTTAGGATTCTGTGATTTTTTTGTTTGATTTATTAATCGCATGTTTGACTGTGTTAAATTGTGGGTTTGAGTGTGTTTGGAGGGCCTCAGGAAGGCCCGGATTTAGGCCAAGACCTTAGCAAAATTTTGATTCTTGACTTAGGGGAGTGTGAGTATTGGTTCGTAGGGTCTACGTGCAGTAGTGGAAGTGTTATGCCACAAAAGAGCTTGTGGCAATGTGGCAAATGGCGCCACTTGTGGGGTCAAGAGGTAGCGTGAGATAGCAGATGGGAAGCCAAGGTTCGAATCACATTATCAGCTAGTGGTTGTTATTTTTGCTTCATGGACTTGGTAAGTGGTGGAGTTGGATTCAAAGACTGGAGTTCAGGGAAGACTTGGTAAAAGTTGAATTGATCATGGAATTCAATTTGAATTTGTGTAACGCCTCAAATTTTAAGATCTTTAGAACTTTTGCATGATTCGATAGTAGCATGTTTGGGTACTCTATGTTGAGGTTTGAGCGTGTTAGAAGGGCCTTTGGAAGGCCTGGGTTGAAGTCTAACCCTTAGAGAAATTTTGACTTTTGGCTTGGGGAAGTAGGATGTTAGCTCGCGAGGTTTAAGTTTAATTAGTGTTGGCTCAAGTCACAAAGAGCGTAGTGGTGTAGTGGCTTTTGGCGTCATTAGCAAGGGGGGAGCAAGGCTTGTGGCGTCATGGGCAATAAGGACTTGGGTTCAAATCCCCTTGCAGGCAAATGTTTGTTTAATTTGCTAAAAGCAGGTGGCAAGTGGTTCAAACCAATTCGAACTCTGAAGGGTGGTTGAGTTTGGGTTAGAGAAGACTTGGTCATGTTAATTTGAATTGAATTTAAATTAGAGAGTGGAGTAAATCGTGGAGGAAATCAGGGAGATTTTTGAGGGATTGGATAAAGTGGGAGTGTTGGCTGAATGTAGGGTATCTGAGGGTGGTAATTTCGGCTAGGGGCTTGGTCATTGACGTTCTCGGTTAGTGGGGGAAAAGTGTGTTGATTCCTTCCTTTTTGTTGTTCGGGATTTGGGTTTTTGGGCACTTGAGTTTCGTTGCTTGTACCGAATTCTCCCTCTCTACCCAAGTTGTACTCTTTTGGTCATCTAGCTTTTTCTTTTGTTCTCCTCCTCTTCTTTTATCGAATCCACATTTCTTTCTCCTCATTTGGTCTTTCGGTTGAGCCTAAGTCAAATCATCTTTTCATTTCAAATTGATTCCTGATCAATTACCATTAGCCGAATCTCATAACCCTTTTCTTCAATCGCAGACCTTCTTCTTATCCTCTTGCTTAATCGATTTCTTGTGAGCCCCTATAAGCTGAATCTTGTTTCCTCATTCTACTGAATCCTATCTTCTCAATTCCCTCTCCTCTGTCATGGCAATTGCATATCTTATATACATTCCATCTAGCTTTTGAGCCGAAATTTAAATCTTTCTCTTTCCTTCATCTTTCATGATTTCATCCCTGAAAAGCCGAAGCTTTGTCCATTCTTTTCTTTGTGCAAACTAAATCTTCGTCTTTTCTCTTGAGGTCTTTTGTGGAGTCTCATTTAGTCGTAATCGTGGTGACCAAACACTCTAGTTACCAAGGATCCTGGTTTTGTCAAAGAAGCTTTGGAGGTAAGATCTCTTTTCTTTTCTTTCATTCTCTAGGAGTTTTAAATGAAAACCAAAGCTTGTATCTATCTTGGGTCAATTGGCCTTGATCTTTCTTTAGTAATTGATTAAAGGTTCTTTCTTGGCTGTTGGCGTGGGATGGTGTTTTGTAGGAAGCGATCTCTCGAGGAACGGGTTGATAGCTGGTAAGATCAAGGCGGTTTAGATCCATTGGGGTGGTTTTCGACAAGGTAAGTGGTTGTTGGGATTTTGGTATTAGCTGTATGTCAAATGATTCCTTGGGGTTGTGTTTTGTAAATCGAAGAGGATAGTTACTGATTAATGTTTGGCTTGGATGTTGTAAGGTGATCGTTTACGAAGTTTGGGCGATGTTACTTGTAATCAGATGTGTAACTACACCCTCTATAGTGTAAGTCGACAAAAGTCGAAATGCCAGAATGCCGGCATATAGAAGCCCATTAGTGTATGAATGCTATTGGGCCAATCTGAGGTCGTTAAAATTGGTTTTTAGTCCATGGAGATCATTGGGTGCAAATCTGCACACTTAGGCTATGTTGAGCTCGATCGGGCCGAATCGGGCCCAATGGGCCTATGGGCCCGTAGGAGTAAAATATCTAGTAAGTGGTTATTAAAAGGTGAAAGAGTAAAAATTTGGAATTTTGAGTGCAAACATGGGCCACTTGGACAAGTGGGCCCGCATGGGCCAATAGGGGCTTTTGGGCCCAAAATTACTTTAGACCTAATTTATGAATCTAGACTGCTAAGCATGAGGTGGGATCTATTAGGAGGTTAGATTTAGTGTTAAGGCACTAAAGTCTGATAATAAGAATTGAAATACCGCTGAGGGGTAAAATTACCATTTTACCCCCACATTTGGAAATGACTATTATACCCCTTGAGGGTAGGTTAATGACTATGCATGATTAATTTTGTATTTGCTATTCCATAAGTATGTTATATATATGTACTCTGTTCTGTGTATTTGCATGGGGCTGGGATTATGAATAAGGAGGAAGTTCTGTTATAGTGGCTATGCCACATATGCTGTTAATAGTGGCCTTGCCACTCATTCTGATTCTGGTGGCTCTGCCACGATATTCTGTTATTGGTAGCTTTGCTGCACATTGGTGTGTGGGCTGGGTGGGTTGAGTTATTCTCTACATGGTGTGTTGGTTGGTACGGGTGGTGTGATGGCTGGCTGGGGTGGGTTTTGCATAATATATATATATATTCTGTATCTATTATGGGCTTAAGCCCGATCCATTTCTGTTTGGGGCTTTGGCCCATTCTGTTCCAATGGGGAGTTGCACACTGAGTTTTTTCAAACTCACTCTTTTAATTCTTAACTTGTCCAAGTAACCCCCAAATTTAGTGGATTTCAAGCCGTGATGGACTCGAGGTGGGCACATGATTTTACTTGTTTTCTGCACCAGTTGGACTTTTGCTATTCATATTTTTTATTCTCGTTTTCTATCTTTTCGGTTTAAACTATGTAATAAGGCCATTACGGGGTTTTAACTTTTATTTGGGTAATTTATTTATTTTGAATGGCATTAGCATGGAATCGGTTAATTGATCAACTGGGCTTTTAAAAGTGATAACAAATGTTTTGAAAGGAAAACCATGACCTTTATTGATCAAACCATCGCGATAACTTAACTTTTATCACTGTTTTGAAGCTAAAGGAAAAGGATTTCTAACTGGTTCTAAAGAAGGTTTTCAAACTAAATAAACTTATGGTAAACAGGATTTTAAATTATTTTTAAGGAGTTTTACAGATTTCAACATTTAAGCCATGTGACCCTCCAGATCCAGGCGTAACGTCCAGGTAGGGTTTGGGGGTGTTATAATTTGAATAAGAGGTTGGAGTAAATTAAGGAAGAAATTTAGGGAGGTGGGTGTGAGGATAGAGTTGGCAGAATGTGGGGTGCTTAGGAGAGTAAATCGGCTAGTGAGCATTGGAGTTAGTTTTTCGGCAATTGGGGATTGAGGGAGAAAGCCGATTGCTACTGTGGGGTTTTGGGGTCATTTTTGGTTGCTACGTTTCGGCATTTGGTGTAGTAAGGTACTGAATTCGCCCTTAGGTTTTCGAGATCCCTTTTCTGTAACTTGTGACCATTCAGGACTTAGTATATGTTGTTGGTGCTGAACCCTACTCTTTCACTCTCTTCCCCTTAGTAGCCGAAACCTAGTCTTTTCTTCTTCTTTTTCTTCTTCTTCTTCTTCTTTTTCTTCCTCTTCTTCTTCTACTTTGCCTCTTTTCTTCTTTATCTTGGAAATCGACTCCCTTAGAACCTTTTTGGCCGATTCCTTCTAAACCGAAACCTCTTAACCCCTTGTCGTGCTCGTGCGATAGCCATCTCTTCTCTTGGATTCTCCATTGCTTCTTTTGCTGTTACACCTTATTTAGGCTGAACCTAAACTCTCCCTACTTGTTTCTATTCTAGTCAGATACTATTTTATCCTGTTAAACGAATCCCTTAATCGAATACCCTTCTTCAAGAATTCACCCCTTGTGTCGTTATTTTAGCCGAATCTCTGCTTCACTGTTAAATCTCGATTGGATCTCCAAGTGTGCTAAGTTTAGGCTAGTGGGCGACTACTTTTAGATCTCAACAGAGCAGTCAACATTTTGGGTAAGTATTTCTCCCTCTGGATTCGGTTCTTGTTATTTCGGTTCATCTCGTTTTTAAGGTTCAGATTTGGGGTTAACACTCCTGTAATCCTTTCTTGTTGTTGATTCTATCCTCAACCATAGGTGCTTAGATCTATCGGCTTTTGATCAGTGCGGAAGGTACTTGGTAATCGCAAGTGACTGAAGATAAGCAAGGTGGTGGTAAGTAACCATGGAACAAACTTTTGAGTGTGGATGTGTTAAATGTTGGTTAAGTTACTGATGACTGTTGTTATGGTAATAGGTTGAGCGCGTGCTGATTGTCTAAATCACGAAATCAGGTGTGTAACTACACTATCTGTAGTGTAGAATCGGCAAAAGCCGAAAAGCTGAATACCGAAATGCCGGCATTTCAAGGCCCTATTGGCGTGCGAATGCTTATGGGCCGACCTGAACCCACAGTGATGCGTTTTGGACTGAGGAGATCGAATTGCGCTATTTTGCGCAGTCAAACCATTTTGGGCTTCGGTAGGCCAAAATGGACCCAATGGGCCTACGGGCCCATTTGGGGTAAATTTTTGGAAAGTAGCTAGTAACATTCTAGATAGTTACATCTGTAACTCTGGACATAAAACTAGGCTTAATGGACCATATGGACGAGTGGGCTAAATGGGCCCAATAGGGGTTTTGGGCCCATAATCACTTGTGATCTTATTAATGAATCTGAGTTGCTAGAAATCATGTAGGACATGCTGAAAGGTAAAATCTGTAAATGAGGCATTAGAATCTGGTAAAAAGACCGAAAAACCCTTAGCGAATAAATTACCATTTTACCCCTAGTCCATAAAAGACTGTAATCCCCCTAGAACTTAGATTAAAGGTTTTGCATAACTAAATCTGTATCTGTTTATCTGAACGAATGATATTATCTGTTCTGTGAGTTTGCATGGGGTGGGGTTATCACGGAGGAAGTTCTGTTAAAGTGGCTCTGCCACATAATTCTGTTAACCGTGGTTTTACCACGTATTCTGATTCTAGTGGCTCTGCCACAATATTCTGTTATCAGCAGCATGGCTACACATTGGTGTGTAGGCTGAGTGGGTTGAGTTATTCCCTACATGGTGTGATGGCTGGTACGGGTGGTGTGATGGCTAGTTTGGGTGGGATCTGCATGTTATATATTATGTATCTGTTATGGGCTTAGGCCCGATCTGTTTCTGTTTTGGGCTTGGCCCATTCTGCTCTATTGGGAAGTTGCATACTGAGTTTTCGCAAACTCACTCCTTTAATCTATAACATGTGTAGGTAACCCTCAGGCTTAGTGGATTTGGCGCCGAGACGGACTCGAGGTGGCCACATGATTTTCACTCATCCCCTGCACCAATTGAACTTTCACTATTTGCGTTTTATTCTCGTTTTCTATTTTAGTTTAAGTGATGTAATAAGGCCAATACGGGATTTTTAACTTTTATTTGGTTTTTACTTACTTCGAACGGATATCATCTGAAATTGGTTAATTAATGAAAAACTAGGCTATTAAAAACGGATAACGAAAATTTTGAAAGGAAAACCACGTCCTTTGCTTTTCACTCACTTACAACAACTTTAAGCATAACCAAAACCCAATGCAGTAACTTAACCTGGTAACATTTTCCAAACTAAAGCAACGGTTTTAACTCAACCTCACCGTGGTTTCCAAACTAAACGAACTCGTTTTTAACAAGGACCAAACTTTTCTTAAATTACCTAGACGATTTCCAAAGTCATCGCCATGTGACTCTCTAGAACCAGGCGTAACGTCTGGGCCAAGTTTGGGGTGTTACGTTTAGTGGTATCAGAGCCAGGTTGCAACAACTCGGCTGTGGTATGGGATTTTAAAAAAATATTTTAAAATATTTTGAAAACATGTTTCTCCAAAATTTTCCCTAAAAATACGAAAGATTCTCTTACGGAAAGGTTGATTTCTGAAGTGTGGCACATCGAGTCTCCAGCCTAAATTTGTAAGTTTATCTGATTTATTTTATTGTATTTTTATTAAACTGAAATATTTCCGTAGTTAGTACTAAGCCTCTGTAGGTAGTACTGAGACTCTGTAGTTAAGGAAATCTGTACACGTTAGAACTTGGACACTGTAGATAGATCTGGATCTGCGAGAACAAAGCTCTAAAATCTCTGACTCTGTATAAAACATCTGTAATAATAACTGAAATTTTGACTAATGCATAAAACTCATAATCAGATAATTCGATATGAGTACGAGAGCTGCATGTGGTAGGGACGTGGTAGAGGTCGAGGTAGTGTTCAGGCTGGATCTTCAGCATCGAAACCTACGCCTGCAGTGGATGCACCAGTGTCGCCAGTGACTGAGACTGGGTCCTATGATCAGGTAACCGGGGATGATGCACTATCTCAGGCAATGCTTCGTGTCTTGGAAAGGGTTGCAGGAGCAAGTATTGGAACGGTGAATCGCGGGTCGATTTTTGAGCGGCTTCAAGCAAATGGAGCGAAAATTTTTAGGTGCGTATCTACTGTAGCCCCGAACGTGGCCGAATACTAGTTGGACGCCACTGAGCGAATCATGGATGACCTGGACTGTTCGGTGGAGCAGAAATTAAAAGGAGCAGTATCTCTACAGTCGGATGAGGCCTATCAGTGATGGCTTACTGTGAAAGAAGGAACATTAGCTGACCGGATAATGTGGGATTTCTTTAAGACGGCCTTTCAGGGAAAGTATGTTAGGGCAAGTTATGTGGATGCCCGAAGGAAGGAATTCTTGAACCTGACTCAGGGGAATAAGTTTGTAACGGAATTGAGGCAGAATTCCTGAGGTTAAGTCGTTATGCGCATGGAATTTTTGCTACTGAATATGAGCGCAGTGTGCGTTTTGAAGATGGGTTGAGAGATGAGCTTAGGGTACTGATTGCTCTGCAGAGGAAGTGCGACTTTGCTGCGTTGGTGGAAAAAGCCAAAATAGCCGAGGATGTTAAGCGCACAGAACGTCAGAACTGTGAAAAGGAAAGGAATAGATTTAAGAGAGATGCAGGGCCGTTGGGTTTTTCTGGGAGGTCTATTAAGAGGGCCAGGGTTGCTGAGCAGGTGAGGGCAGCTCCGGCATATGTGAGTGGGTCTCGGATCTGTGCTGAGTGTGGGAAATCATATTCGGGCATGTGTAGAAGGAGCATGGGTGCATGTTTTTTATGTGGGTCTATGGATCATCAAGTGAAAGATTGCCTTCAGCGGCTAGTCCAAGTGCAAACTACAGAGTGGAGAGGGGCGCAACCAGTGAGAGGTAGGCTGGCACCTAGGGGTCGTGGTCAGGGCCGAGGCGGTAATAGTAATGTATGGGGTCGTGCAGCACCAGACAGGGGTGCTGGAAATGTTAAGGCTTGACAGCTAGTTCTGGTACACGATGCTCGTCGTCGTGAGGAGAGTAATGCACCTGATGTCATTACTGGTATGTTTCTGGTTCATAGCATGCCTTATATTGCTTTGATTGATATTGGTTCCACACACTTTTATGTGGCATGTAGTGTGTCTGGGAAGTTGGGTATGCAATCTGAGAATACTGTGAGTGAGATATCTGTAGTTAGTCCACTGGGTAACTCGGTTAGGGTAGACAAACTTTTTTAGAGATGTACCCCTATAGTACCAAGGTAAAATATTTTCTGCGAATCTGATGGATCTACCATTTGGGGAATTTGATCTCATCTTGGGGATGCACTGGCTTGTTAAACATCAAGTGAACGTGGATTGTGCTGCAAAGCGAATGGTATTAAAGACTTCAGAGGGTGATGAGGTAGTTGTAATATGGAAGCGAGTGGATTATTTGTCGAATGTTATTTCAGCATTGAGGGCCGAAAAATTGATTCGCAAGGGTTGCAAAGCGTTTCTGGCTTATGTAAGCAACTTTGAGTCTGAAGGTCCTTCAGTGGGAGAAGTAAGGACTGTTATAAAATTCATAGATGTTTTTCCTGACGAGTTATTGGGTTTACCTCCAAATCGCAAAGTCGAGTTTGGTATTGACCTACTACCGGGAATAGCTCCTTTGTCTATCGCCCCCTATAGGATGGCACCGAATGAGTTAGTTGAATTGAAAGCTCAAATTCAAGAGCTTCTGGATCGAGGTTTTATCCGGCTGAGTGTGTCTCCGTGGGGAGCACTAGTACTTTTCGTCAAGAAGAAAGACAAAACAATGCGTATGTACATAGATTATTGTCAGTTGAACAAACTGACTATCAAAAATAAATACCCTCTACCAAGGAGTGATGACCTCTTTGATCAACTTAAAGGAGCCTCGGTATTCTCCAAGATCGATCTTCGATCTGGTTACCATCAATTGAGGGTTAGGGAAGCGAACATTTATAAGACAGCATTCAGGACAAGGTATGGGCACTACGAGTTTTTGGTGATGCTGTTTGGCTTGACAAACGCACCAGCGGCCTTTATGGATCTTATGAATCGAGTTTTTCAACCTTACTTGGATCAGTTTGTTGTTGTCTTTATAGATGACATTCTAGTGTATTCAAAGTCTGAAAAGGATCACGATAAGCATCTTTGTATAGTTCTGCAAATTTTGAGAGAGAAGAAACTCTATGCCAAATTCAGTAAGTGTGAATTTTGGCTCTGAAAAGTAACATTCTTGGGTCATGTCATTTCTGCCGAGGGAATTAAGGTTGATCCTCGAAAGATAGAAGTGGTGTTGGAATGGAAATTGCCAAGAACGGTGTTTGAGATCCAGAGTTTTTTGGGTTTGGCAGGGTACTACAGAAGGTTTGTAGAAGGGTTTTCCGTCATTGCTGCACCATTGACTAAGTTGTTATGGAAAGGGGCACCATTTGTCTGGTCTGACAAGCAGCAGCAAAGTTTCGAGAAACTGAAGAAGGTGTTGACTGAAGCTCCTGTTCTGGTTCTATCAGAGTCTGGAAAGGAGTACACTGTGTATAGTGATGTGTCACACGTTGGTTTAGGTTGTGTGTTGATGCAAAAGTGGAAGGTGGTCGCTTATACATCACGATAGCTTCGCCCTCATGAGGTGAACTATCCTACACATGATTTAAAGTTGGCAGTAGTGGTATTCGCATTAAAGATCTAGAGACACTATCTTTATGGAGAAAGGTGTGTAATATATACGGACTATAAAAGTCTCAAATACCTTCTTACTCAGAAGGAGTTGAACCTTAGGCAACGAAGATAGATTGAGTTGCTTAAGGACTATGATTGCTCTATTGAATACCACCCTGGAAAGGCTAACGTGGTAGCGGATGCTCTGAGCCGTAGAGTTGTAACTGATTTGAGAGCGTTGTTCGCTTGTTTTAGCCTTTATGATGATAGGAGTCTATTAGCGGAGCTTCAAGTAAGGCCGACTTGGATGAAGCAGATCAGGGAAAAACAGTTGTTAGATGAATTACTGGTTGCTCGTTTTCAACAAGTTAAAAGTGGTGAAACTTTTGATTTTGGGTTAAATGGTGAAGGAGTTCTATGCTTCTGTGGGAGAGTTTGTATTCCGAAGGACTCTGATCTGATGCAATTAATTCTGAAAGAGGCTCATGGCAGCCCATATGCCATGCATCTTAGAGGAAACAAACTTTATCGGGATTTATGAGAATTGTATTGGCAGCCTGGACTTAAGCGCGAGGTAACCGAATTGTGAATAAATGTCTGACATGCCAATAGGTGAAAGCTGAGCATCAATTACCTTCTGGGCTTTTACAACCAGGCAAGATTCCACTATGGAAGTGGGAAAGGGTAACCATTGATTTTGTGAGTGGATTACCGTTGACGCCTTCAAAAAAAGACTCGGCCTCGGTAGTCGTGGACAGACTGACAAAATCCGCTCACTTTATACTAGTTAGAACAGACTATTCTCTTCAGAAGGTTGCAAAGCTATACGTGTTTGAGATAGTACGACTTATGGTGTGCCAGTGTCAATTATTTTTGACAGAGACCCAAGGTTTATGCCGCGATTTTGGAAGAAACTGCATGAGGCTTTGGGTACACGATTGGATTTTAGCACTGCTTTCCACCCTCAGATGGATGGTCAGTCAGAGAGGGTAATCCAAGTTGTGGAAAATATGCTAAGGGGTTGTGTCTTTGACTTCCAGGGTAGCTGGGAGGATTACTTGCCATTAGCCGAGTTTGCTTATGTTACCAGGCAAGTATCTGGATGGCACCATATGAAGCGTTGTATGGTCAGAGGTGTCGTACGCCTACCTGTTGGACTGAGCTAGGTGAACATCAAATGTTGGGGCCAGAGTTAGTGGCGGATACAGAGGATAACGTTAAGATAATTGGGGACCGGTTAAAGGTAGCATCTGACAGGAAAAAATCATACACGGATCTGAAGCGTAAGGAAATTAAATTCGCTGTAGGGGATATGGTGTTCTTAAAGGTTTCACCGTGGAAATAGATCTTGAGATTTGGAAAAAAGGGCAAGTTAAGTCTTCGCTTTATCGGGCCTTATCAGGTTTTGAAAAGGGTAGGTCTAGTAGCTTATCAGCTTGAATTGCCTCTGGAATTGGACCGGATCCACGATATCTTCCATGTTTTTATGTTGAGGCGGTACCGTTCTGATCCGTCTCATGTTGTACCAGTGGAGGAAATTGAGGTTAAATCTGATCTAACTTTTGAGGAAGAGCCAGTGCAAATTCTGGAACGTGATGTGAAAGTGTTAAGAAGGAAGTCTGTTCCGTTGGTTAAGGTACTCTGGCATAATCACGGTACGGAAGAAGCCATGTGAGAGCCTGAAGAGGCAATGCGACAACAATACCCTCATTTATTCTGATCAAGTAAATTTCGAGGCCAAAATTTCTTTAAGGGGGAAAAGTTGTAACGCCTCAGATTTTAGGTTTCTGTGATTTTTTTTGTTTAATTTATTAATTTCATGTTTGACTGTGTTAAATTATGGGTTTGAGTGTGTTTGGAGGGCCTCAGGAAGGCCCGGGTTTAGGCCAAGACCTTAGCAAAATTTTGATTCTGGGCTTAGGGGAGTGTGAGTATTGGTTCGTAGGGTCTATGTGCAGTAGTGGAAGTGTTATGTTACAAAAGAGCTTGTGGCAAGGTGGCAAATAGCGCCACTTGTGGGGTCAAGAGGTGGCGTGAGATAGCAGATGGAAAGTCAAGGTTCGAATCACATTATCAGCTAATGGTTGTTATTTTTGCTTCATGGACCTGGTAAGTGGTGGAGTTGGATTCAAAGACTTGAGTTCAGGGAAGACTTGGTAAAAGTTGAATGGATCATGGAATTCGATTTGAATTTGAATAAGAGGTTGAAGTAAATTAGGGAGGTGGGTGTGAGGATAAAGTTGGACGAATGTGGGGTGCTTAGGAGAGTAAATCGGCCAGTGAGTATTAGAGTTGGTTTTTCGGCAATTGGGGATTTGGGGTGAAAGCCGATTGCTACTTTGGGGTTTTGGGGTCATTTTTGGTTGCTACGTTTCGGCATTTGGTGTAGTAGGGTACTGAATTCTCCCTTAGGTTTTTGGAATCTCTTTTCTGTTAACTTGTGACCATTCGGGACTTAGTGTATGTTGTTGGTGCCGAAACCTACCCTTTCACTCTCTTCCCCTTGGTAGCCGAAACCTACTCTTTTCTTCTTCTTTTTTTTCTTCTTCTTCTTCTTCTTCTTCTTCTTCCTCTTCTTCTTCTACTTTGCCTCTTTTCTTCTTTATCTTGGAAATCGACTCCCTTAGAACCTTTTTGGCTGATTCCTTCTAAACCAAAACCTCTTAACCCCTTGTTGTACTTGTGCAGTAGCCATCTCTTCTCTTGGATTCTCCATTGCTTTTTTTGTTGTTACACCTTATTTAGGCTAAGCCTAAACTCTCCCTACTTGTTTTTATTCTAGTCGGATACTACTTTATCCTGTTAAACGAATCCCTTAATCGAATACCCTTCTTCAAGAATTCACCCATTGTGTCGTTACTTTAGCTGAATCTCTGCTTCATTGTTAAATCTCGATTGGATCTCCAAGTGTGCTAAGTTTAGGTTATTGTTATTTCGGCTCATCTCATTTTTAAGGTTCGATTTGGGGGTTAACACTCCTGTAATCCCTTCTTGTTGTTGATTCTACCCTCAACCATAGGTGCTTAGATCTATCGACTTTTGATCAGTGCGAAAGGTACTCGGTAATCGCAAGTGACTATAAATAAGCAAGGTAGTGGTAAGTAACGTGGAACAAACTTTTGAGTGTGGATGCATTTAATGTTGGTTAAGTTACTGATGACTATTGTTATGGTAATAGGTTGAGCGTGTGCTGATTGTCTGAATCACAAAATCAGGTGTGTAACTACACCATCTATAGTGTAGAATCGATAAAAGCTAAAAAGCTGGAATGCCGGAATGCTGGCATTTCAAGGCCCCATTGGCGTGCGAACGCTTATGGGCCGACCTGAACCCACAGTGATGTGTTTTGGACTGAGGAGATTAAATTGCGCTATTTCGCACAGTCAGACCATTTTGGGCTTCGGTGGGCCGAAATGGACCCAATGGGCCTACGGGCCCGTTTAGGGTAAATTTTTGGAAAGTAGCTAGTAACACTCTAGATAGTAAAACCTGTAACTCTGGACATAAAACTAGGCTTAATGGGCCAGATGGACGAGTTGGGCTAAACGGACCCAATAGGGGTTTTGGGCCCATAATCACTTGTGCTCTTATCAATGAATCTGAGTTGCTAGAAATCACGTAGGACCTGCTGAAAGGTAAAATCTGTAAATAAGGAATTAGAATCTGGTAAAAAGACTGAAATACCCTTAGCGAATAAATTTCCATTTTACCCCTAGTCCATAAAAGACTGTAATACCCCTAGAACTTAGATTAAAGGTTTTTCATAACTAAATATGTATCTGTTTATCTGAACGCATGATATTATCTGTTCTGTGAGTCTACATGAGGTGGGGTTATCACAGAATAAGTTCTGTTAAAACGACTCTGCCACATAATTCTGTTAACCGTGGTTTTACCACGTATTCTGATTCTGGTGGCTCTGCCATAATATTCTGTTATTAGCAGCATGGCTGCACATTGGTGTGTGGGCTGGGTGGGTTGAGTTATTCCCCACATGGTATGATGGCTGGTACAGGTGGTGTGATGGCTGGTTTGAGTGGGATTTGCATATTATATATATTCTGTATTTATGATGGGTTTAGGCCCGATCTGTTTCTATTTTGGGCTTGGCCCATTCTGTTCTGTTGGGAAGTTGCATACTGAGTTTTCGCAAACTCACTCCTTTAATCTGTAACATGTGCAGGTAATGTGACAGCCCAAAATAGGGTCTAACCAGAACAGTGGTTTCGTAACCACTAAATTCGAATTAAAATAGTTAAATTCTAAAAATTTTATGTTTTCCGATATATTAAATATGCTCTATGTGAAAATTATTTAGAAAAATCATTGATTTCTTGCTTAATTTTATTTTTGGGCTAAATTGCATTAATTGCAAAATGTGAGTTATAATGTGTAAGTACCTATTTGAAATGGGGCTTTGAACTAGAGGTCTTTAAATGGCAAATAGACCATGAGTTAGTGTCATGGACACAAAAGGGTATTTCTAGAAATGTTCATGAGTAATGCCATTAAGGGCATTTTTGTCCAAATAGTTAAAAATCAAATAAAAAGATGAGAAAAAGATGAAAAGTGTTCATCTTCTTCATCTATGTCTGCCGAAAATCCCATTCCCCATAGCTAAGGGGTTTGAGCTTTTTCAAGCAAATTGTAAGTGCAATCTTGCCCCGTTTTCGATTATTTTCGTATTTTTGAGTTGCTCTAAGCTTAAATTTCATGATTTTACCATTTATTTGAGAAGGAATTAGGGTTTAAAAATATACCCATTTGTGATATAGTTGTGTATTGTTGTGTAATGGTAGAAAATGAGTCTTTGAAGTGTTAATTACGGGTTTTTCTGAATAGTTTTCGATAGAAACGTCCCTAAAGGACTAAAATGAGAAAAATGGAAATTTACTCATAAATATAAGAAAATATGTGATTCTTGGATTGTTTTTGTGAAAAAGGATTTGGCTAAGTCAAAAATTCAAGAAAATGGAATGAAATTGAGTTTACGGAACTAAGGGCAAAATGGTCATTTTGCCAAAAGTCGGAATTGTGATCGAATTTGAGTAAAGAATTGATGAAATGTGTTAAATGTGTTTATTTAGATCAAAAAAAAAGAGAAAGCGATCGAGATCGCAGAAAAAAAAAAGTAGTCGACTAATTCGAGATTTAGTCGTTTTTTTTTTATCGAGGTAAGTCATGAGTAAATTATAGCACATTTGCATCATTGTCAATTATTTAATGATTTCAAAGTGAGAATATGTGAATATGACTTACGAATTATGAAATTGTATGATTGTGTACATTTGTATAAATCTCGTTTGAACTGTAAGAATGACTCCGGATATCGGTGACATGTCACTTGAGGGTTCTGATTCTGTCTGATTTCGTATCCCAGGTGCTGGGTGCACTTGCATGTGTTGCAGTCACCTGTCAGCTTATGTGAGCAGGCCCGTGGGTTTCGTCTGTATTTCTATGATCTGAGGTAGCTTCGGCTACATATTCTGGTAGCTTTGGCTACATATTCTGGTGGCTTCAGCTACATATTTTGATGGCTTTTGCCATATCTCTGTGTTGGCTTCGGCCACATATCTGTGAGGCACTTCAGTGCTAACCTCTATATATTCGTTTTTATTCTGAATGTTCAACGGGAATTAATTTGGTTATGTGAAGCATTTGTGCATATTAAGCAATTGAAAATGAATTAAACATGATATGTGTTTGAATGCCTATATTTGGACATTTTGGTAAGAATGTGTATAAGTAAGTACATGAATGTTGCATTTATGCTATGTGGAAATGAGATACCTTAGCTAATTACGTGCATTTTGCTATTGATTTACCTATGGCTTACTAAGCTACTTGTAGCTTACTCCCTTTCTTTTTCCCTTCCTTTTAGATTATCTAGCATAGAGCGTATTGGGATTAGTGATCGAAGGAGGCTCGTCTCATACTATCAAGCTACCTTGGTATTTGAAAATATCACTTTTGATATTTTAAATTTGGCATGTATAGGTGGCTAGTCTTTGTATAAATATTGTTTTGTAAATCTAATAGAATAGGTGAATATGTGATACTTGTGTTGTAAATGGTGGTATAATTGTAGTCATTTTGAGTGTATGACATTGGAATTGGTTGAAATGAATGGTATGTATGTGAAAGTGTGTTTCAAGAAGGTCAAGGCTTGGTAAATAGCCTGACACGGCCTGCATATTAGGGCACACGGGCGTGTGCCTAGACCGTGGGTGACATAGGGTTTGTCCCCACGGGTGTGTACTCAGACTGTGCCTCCCCTGCACCTTGATTTTAAATTTTAATGTATCACACAGGCAAGAGACACGGCCATGTGTCTGAACCGTGTTGGGTACACGGCCCCAAACGATCGTGTGGGGTGACCGTGGCCAATTTGATAGTTTCGACCACGGTCATTAGACATGGGCGTGTGAAGGCCACACGGCCTTATCACATGACCGTGTTATGTGTCACACGAGCGTGTGACGTTGTTTCAAAAGTGAAAAATTTTCTGGCCTTCCGATGCGATGGGATTCAAATCCTAATCATCTAAGATGCTAGTATTGTGATAGTAAACCCTCGATAAGGGTAAAATTGTAATGATTTGGTTGTAAACATGAGTCTGTACTCCGGTAAGTTCAGTAACGCACATTACTCAATTTCGGTAACGATTTCGGGTAAAGGGTGTTACAGGTAACCCTCAGGCTTAGTGGATTTGGCGTCGAGACGGACTCGAGGTGGCCACATGATTTTCACTCATCCCCTGCACCAGTTGAACTTTCACTATTTGCATTTTATTCTCGTTTTCTATTATGGTTTAAGTGATGTAATAAGGCCAATACGGGGTTTTTAACTTTTATTTGGTTTTTACTTACTTCGAACGGATATCACCTGAAATTGGTTAATTAATCAAAAACTGGGCTATTAAAAATGGATAACGAAAGTTTGAAAGGAAAACCATGCCCTTTGCTCTTCGCTCACTTATAGTAACTTTAAGCATAACCAAAACCTAATGCGGTAACTTAACCTGGTAACGTTTTCCAAACTAAAGCAACGATTTTAACTCAACCTCACCGGGGTTTCCAAACTAAACAAACTCATTTTTAACAAGGACCAAACTTTTCTTAAATTACCTAGATGATTTCCAAAGTCATCGCCATGTGACTCTCTAGATCCAGGCGTAACGTCTGGGCCAGGTTTGGGGTGTTACAATGCATGATTATGATTGGTTTCTGACATGAATGTTATATGTTATGAAATGTTTGAATTTTCTGTTTGTTTAAATTGTAAACATCGGTAATACTCTGTAACCCTATTCCAACGACGGATTCAGGTTAGGGGTGTTACATTTATTGGTATCAAAGCTACGGTTTAGTCGATTCTCAGACTAACGTAGAGTATACAAGTCTATCTATACTTGCCATTATATAACATGTGATAGTGTGATATCTCTTAACCGTTTTAAAACATGTTTTCATATAGCAATGACCTCTAACCTAGTTGATTCTGATGAAGTTGAGAGTAACACTCAAGCCTCTGTTCACGGAGTAGCTTTGAGTGGTACGGGACCCGTATCTGAGGGCCAAGGAGCAGAGGCTAAGAAAGCCTTCTTTCAGGTGATGAATGAATGGTTCACCGAGCTCATATAGACGAACTCGGCTGCTCAACAGCCTCCACCCCCTCCTGTTCCCCAACCAGTTCCAGTGATTCCTCAAGGTACAGAACAAATCTGAGTTAGTAAGCCTCCCATAGATAAGATCCATAAGTACGAGGCTGAAGAATTTTGACCTACTACTGAAGATGATCTCAAGAGTGCTGAATTTTGTTTTAGAGAATACCAGTAGAGTTCTTGATGAATTATCTTGTTCACCAGCTGAATGTCTTAAGTTTGCAGTATCTCTATTAAAAGATTCAGCTTATCAGTGGTGGAAGATATTTATTTCTGTTGTGCCGAGAGATCAGGTCACTTTGGAATTCTTTAAAACCGGGTTTTGAAAAAAAATATATCAGTCAGAGGTTTCTCGATCAAAAATGTAAAGAATTTCTGAAGGGTAAACAGGGTCGTATGACAGTGTCTAAATATGAACGGGAATTTGTTCAATTAAGCAGATATGCTCGAGAGTGTATTCCAACCGAGACTGTAATGTGTAAGCAGTTTGAAGATAGATTAAATGAGGATATAAAGCTTTTAGTCAGGATGCTTGAGTTGAAAGTGTTTGTTGTACTAGTGGATAAACTGTACCGTATCGAATCTGCTAATAAGCTGTCTATGTGTGGAGAAGACAAACCACTTTTCCATTACATCAATAATCCTGTTGAGGACGTGAACTATATTGGAAATAGGGGTGGAAATCCTTATTCAAATACATACAATCCTGGCTAGAGAAATCACTCAAATCTAAGATGGGAAGGAAACCGAGGAGGTAATAGTTTAAATCAAGCTAAAAATACTAACTATCAACCTCTTTATTTGTAGAAATCTCAAGATAGGGTCAACCCATGTAACTATACTACATGTGGTCAACATCTGGATAGAATCGAAGGGGAGATGCAGTCAATGAGAATACATGTAAAATAGGTGTTGTCTAAGTACACAAGCTCAACCAGAACATTGACTAAACTTAAGGATCAAATGAGCCAATTAATGTGCATGATGGGTAACATCAAAAGGCAAATTGGCACCAGTATTCCAACCAATATAAAAGATAATTCTCGAGGGGAAGGTAAAGAGCAAGTGAAAGAAATAGCACTCTGATCAGGCAACGTACTGAGTAGCCTAGATAACCCTATTCTGAAGGTAAATATAGAGAATGCTGATGAGCCTCCAGAGCAATCCCTAAAGGCTAAAGATGAACCTGAATCAAATAAGGTACTTGTACCAACAGTGGAGCCAGAAAAAGAAATAATTAAAGATGTTGCCATTACAAAGATCCCATTCCCTTTAAGACTAGAAGAAAAGCAAAAGCGAGATGAAAATGAGTTTGTAAGTTTCTTAAATTTGTTCAAAACATTAAACGTAAACCTGCCTTTAATTGAACTAATTGAAAATGTTACTAATTGAAAATGTTCCTAAATACATTAAGTTTTTAAAGGAAATTGTGTCTAAGCGTAGAAAAGTTAAGCTAGGAGAACAAGTTAATTTAAGTGCCTCATGTAGTGTTATTATTTCAAAACTGGCTCCCTAAAAATTGAAAGACCTAAGAAGTTTTACTATTCCTATAGAGATAGAGAGCATTTATTTTTAAGAGAGCTCTATTTGACTTAGGAGCTAGTATTATTTTAATGCCTCTATCCATTTTTGAAAAACTCAGATTGGGGATCTCAAAACTACTCAGATAACACTAGAGTTGGCTAACAGGTCTTTAGTACATCTGAAAAGGGTATTGGAAGATGTGTTGGTTAAAGTGCACAACTTCATTATCCCAATAGATTTTGTCATTCTAGACTTTGAAGAAGATAGTGAGATATCAATCTTACTAGGTAGACCTTTTCTAGCTACTTGTAGGTCCAGCATTGGTTTGGAAAAAAAAATGAACTAACCATAAAAATAAATGTTGAGACTGAAAGATTTAAATGTGGTCATCAACCAAGCGAGAAAAGTAAATGGAAGTTAGGGGAACACTACAAAGAATTATTTGTTTCTAACAATCCCAAGTCAAAGGATATGCTTCCTTTTATGCATGCAGAATAAATAAATAGGTTCAATGAAATGGATAAGCAGGCAAAGGTAAAATGGCACGATAGACAATGGATTAGTACTAATAGAACGAAAGAATCGTCCAATTGTGAATTGATAATTCTAGCAGTAAAACTTAAAATTATATGAATTGTTGCTAAAATTTTGAAAATTATTGTATATTTAGCTAACTGTTTAGTATAGATTTTAATTTTTATTAACTATGTAACACCCCTCTAACCCTAAACCATCGCCGAAATAGGGTTACAGAATATTACCAGACCTTTCAGACAAATTATGAACATTATATAAATAAATAACATACATATTGTAAAACATTCATAATGTCCCATTAATGGACCCTCGAGGCACAAAATACGTGTTATAAGAGAACCGGGACCAATTCAAGTGCTCGAGAAATTTTTTGTGAAATCCTAAAATTTTTCTTAAATACAGGGCTCACATGTCCGTGTGGATCAGGGACACACCCGTGTGGCTCTCTAAGACATACCAATGATGATGAGCCGTGTGGATCACACGATTGTGTGACATACCAATGTCTCAAGTCGTGTGGTCACACACGCTCGTGTCCCTTACCTGTGTAACTCTCTGACTTGCTAACTAAGAAGAATTTGCAGTCACACGGCCAAGCCACATGCCCATGTGCTAGGCTGTGTGCCTCACACGGCTGAGACACACACCCGTGTCTCTACTCGTGTGACTAAACCTGGGCATTCTGTTTCAAATTTTTAAGGTGCAGGGGACACACGGCCAGTTCACACGCCCATGTGCTAGCTGTATGTCTCACGCAGTCTGGTCACACGCCCATGTGCCAGGCCATGTGGACTCTATATAACCCCTTTTATAATCATCTAACCAACCTTGAAAACTTAAATCGTAACAAATTCAAACCAATATCACAACCAATACAATTTATACACAAACATTTTCAACTCATACCAAAGACATTAATCTAGAAATTTACTTGATTTATATTCACACATGTTCACAAGTATTATTCTAAATAACTATATAACTTTAAGCATTTCTACTTCAAAACCATGCCAAGAATTTTACTTCATAGTTTTATCATTGCACATAGTCATTCAACATCCTAGGTACATGCCACATTTACCAAAATAAATATACATCACCAAGGTTTTGAGGTCGGGATCACCTTTGAATGCTAGATCGAAACGTTCAACTTCTACTAACCTACACACGGAAACAACCACGCTGAGTATATTATACTCAGTGGTATTACCATAATTCAAATTATAAAAAAATAATGAATTATACATAATCCACCATGTAACGATAAAATTCATGAATAAATTAATTTATACTTAACTTTCACTTCTCATTTCACAAATTCATGCATTTCATTTTCTCAATTCCATTCAATAACATAATCAATTCAATATATTTGAATTTTCATTTCATTTATTTACCCGTATTAACAAGACTCAAAATTTGGCAGATACACGGATCCAACCAAATACTCTAGTATGGCACCCAGTGCCTCATCAGATAGTTCGAAGCAATAGTTGACACACAGTGTCTCATTAGCCAAGCCGAAGTAAGTTGGTACCTAGTACCCTATTGAATCTATCCGAAGTAACAATATGACACCTAGTGTCTCATCAACTCGAGGTCACAGTATCCTAAACATTTCCAATCCTATGGCATGCCAACTATATCCGACTTAGCCCGACTCGAGGTTGAAGTATCCCTGAACACTTCCAAATCTAAAACTCTAATTCTTTTCATTTTTAATTTCACATTGGATTTCTGACGATCGAATTCTACTTGTAAACTGTCTCAGACTCCTTTCATCTTTCCTCTGTTTCAACGAATCAAACTGTCTACATGTATCTTTTCTCACTGAACTCAGCCTAAAACACCAGAGTTTTACACTTGTGACCATATAAAACCTCATATGGTAAAATTTTATACTTGATGATTAACTGTTACTATATACGTATTCAAATAATTACAAATATTTCCTTTTTCAATTGCCTTTGAATTCTAAAATACGACATCGAAACATATCTTCAAATTCAAATCATATATTCAAATTGATCATACATCTGAGAATGAAATACGATACTAAAATGTGATCGTATACCTAGACTTTCTTGTAACTTGTTTTAGAATCGGAATTTAAACTGTAGATCTCTATCAAACATAGCTGAAACTAGCACATCATATAATCTGACAATCTCAAAAACAAATAATACAAGCAGTCTATCAAGTGTAAAACCCATCATTCCGAAAGGGAATGTGCAGGCTTCGTCAAACGATCGACAATCACTCAAATAGTATCTTAATTTTTCATAAACAAGGATAATCCTAATATAAAATTCATGGCAAGTTTGTGCCATTTCCATTTCGGTATTTTCACTGACTATACCCATTTTGAAAGCGTCATCTTTACCTTGCTGATACCTCCAGCATTTAAATACAATTTCAGAATTACCACACATCATTTTGAGCTACTAATACATCCTTTTCAAATCATTATACATTTCATCATTTCCTAGATAAACAGACATAGTACCACTGTGATCATTTATGTAAAATTTTCTGTAAAAACTCTAAATTCTTTAGTACACAAGCTTTGTTTCTGAATAACAGGCATTTATCAAATTTACACTAAAATTCTGAATCAAAAATTATTTCACACTATACTCAATTAACTTACAACTCATTATCACTTTTCTGGGTTACACAGATCTGCTGTAGAAACATCAGCTTAACTTTAAGCTCAGTTAAAGTTATCCCTTCATCAAACAATAGCAATCGGGTATTTATCGCTCATAAAGCAAACCAAGAATTTTCTACTCAAAATATTAGCAACTATATTTACTTTTCTTGAATGATAATCAATCACCAAATCTGGGTCTTTCAATGATTCAAACCGTTTACTCTGTGTCAGATTCAAATCTTTCTATCATCGGGTGTTTTAAATTTTATGATCAGTACATATATGATATTTTCACCATACAGATACTGTTACCAAATTCTCAGTGCATACAAAATAATTGTCAATTCAAGATCATATATCGGGTAATTCTTTTCCCGTAGCTTTATCTGGCTGGTGGTATAAACCATTACTTTACCTTTATTCATTAAAATATAGTCTATTACATTCAATAGTATATCACTGGGATAATAACTTCCTTACCCGATTCAAACTAAACTAGAACTGATGTTTCGGTCATCAAGGCTTTCAACTGATCATAAATTTACTAACATTTGTCAGTCCATTCAAATCTTACATCTTTCTGTGATATTCATATCATTGATGTAGTTATCATATAAAACATTTTCACAAGAATTAAAAGGATAGTGTAGCTTTAATTTATTCCATGGTCATAATCATCAGATAGGTTAAGACCATAATACTATAATAGATCTGACATTTCCACAATATAAATGGAACAATAACTTAGCTTCAATAATATTTTTCAAATAAAAGAGGAAAAACCAAGAGTGGCTCCAATATCAACTAGTGCAATAACACAGTTTCTATAATCTGTGTTCCATATTACCAGATTCCAATGATCAAGTCAGAATTCATAACAGTCGTAAATATAATTACCACTGACCAATGAATGTCTTCCACGGATAAACCATGTTTGAATAACAAAGAGATTGATAATATCTCAGAGAAAATTCAAAAGAGTAATATCTCGCATACTCAGTAGAAACAACTGTGATAAAGATAATATAATTTGCATATTCGCAATTCAGGGATTCAATCAATAGAAGTAGAAAATGATATCATATGAACCTTACATCCAATCTTATATCAATCATGATGAATTAGAAAGCCCAAGTAAGATAGAGCGAAACTGCTCACGAATCAACCAGACTTATAGTAATTCCATCTAAATAATTAGCCAACTTTCAGATATGATAAATATTGAATCTGAACATGAACAATTTCATATGCTTCTAAGAATAACAGAACTAATAGAGTATCCAGAAGATATTGCTATAATATTCCTAATTATAATAGTTGTATTCGAATACCTGTGTAATTTCATTACAATTCCACTGACTAATAAAGTCATCAATAATCTTACATTATTCAGTCTCACTAAAAGAGTCAATTCGGAAGGATTTTCGGCTAATCCATTCTGTAAGCATCATATCTAGATAAGTCGATTACTCATGAATAACTTCTTCCTTAGCAATGACATCAGATATGTAGAATAATTCTCAGAAAAATCGGATATCTCTTTTAATACCAGCTTTACTTACTAACCCATTCTTAATTTTTGACTACATTATTAATCATTTAGCCTTTAAATTCTTCTTTCACACTTATGAACTTAATCAATATAAATCTTGCGAATTTCATTGCATAAAACGGTACTGGTGGGGGGTGGAGATTGTAAAGCCTCAAATTTTAACTTTCATAAATACACACATATCACATAACATTTATCATTAACATGTCCATTATAAAATATTTATTTCATACCTTTATGAATTTCGTTTCATCATAGGTAACATTTTTTTTCAAGAACATGAGTATCACTCCTAACAGTATCGAAATTAGCTCGGTTGGAAAACATCTCTGTTTATTTGCAAAACAATTTTCATCAAAGTCGGGAGATATTAGACTATCACAGGTTATATATTAGCATGTATTTCTAGACTCCAAATATACTACGTTCAACCTGAGAATCAACTAAACCATAGCTCTGATACTACTAAATGTAACACTCCTAACCCGTATCCGTCATCAGAACTGGGTCTTAGAACATTTCCGAAACTTTCAAAATATTTTCAGATAATTCATGTAATTTACTATTCATTTTCTAAAATCATTCATAACATCCCTTATATGGACCCTCGAGGCCTAAAACAAGTATTAGAATCGAATCGAGACTAAATCGGGAACTCAGGAAATTTTTCGTAAAATCCCAAAATTTTTCTCACTATTAAGAGTCACACGCCCAAGTGGTATGGGACACGCCCGTGTGGTTAGGCCATGTGGGTTCACATGCTCATGTCCTTAACCCATGTAACTCTCTGACTCGTAACTCATGAACAATTTGATGTCACACGGCCAAGTCACATGTTCGTGTGCTAGGCTGTGTGGTTAATTCAAATTTTTGAAAAATAGGTGCAGGATTCATATGGCTAAGAGACACGCCAGTGTTCTAGGCTGTGTGCCTCACACGACTAAGACATATGCTTGTGTCTCTTCCTCTGTGCTCAATTTTGAGCATTTTGTTTTCTCAAAATTAAGGTGTAGGGACACATGGCCTAACTACATGCCCATGTGCCCGGCCGTATGTCACACACGGTCTAGACACATGCCTGTGTGTCTGCCTATGTGGACAAAATAAAGTCATTTCCATAGCATCATTTGTCACCCAAATTTTACCATTTTCATTCACTAAAACATACCAACCAAATTCCAACCATTTCAAGCATACAAATCAAACAAACTTTATCATTCTTCATGGCATATCTATAAAATTTCTTTAGTTAAAACCTTATGTTAGACTAGGTTGATCAACTACTTAATATACATGTAAGTACCATAGTTAAACTTTACAATTACATTAGAACAAACCATTACTAGCCATTCCAATGGCTAGATTACAAGCATCATTTACAATTACATGCCAATATGGCCATTATAACCATAAATGATTTACCATACTATATCGACATAGGCCGATGGATAGTGTGATTAATCTCCGCCAAGCTTCTAATCGACCGAGCTTTCGATTTACTATAAAACAGGGAAATAAAACTAAGTAAGCATAAAATGCTTAGTAAGTTCGTATAACATGGTACTTAACTTACCATTCATTCTATTTTGAGGTAATTATGTAAGGCATATTCAATCAATTTGACCTCCAGCCCTACACACATCCTCATTGCCCTTGTTAGTCATATATTCCATATTAGCATCAAATCATATATGGGCTCAACAAAAATCAAGTTTCCAAGCACATATGCTTTCCACAACATGTATTCATTCAACATGCATAATTCATCTCATTATTGCAAGTATAATTTCGTAATAGTTCATTTCGAGTTCAGATCATCTCATATCAGAACTTTACTCTTATTACTCAAAAATTCAAGGTCATGATTAATACACATAAGGCATACAAGTCTATAATCAAGAATGAACATATATTCATCAAATAAAGTCCATGTGCAAATATCATCACCTTGATTTTTCATACATTATTTGTCATGTATCATCACTTTCATGTATTTCAAGCTAATATGTGCATTAACTCATTTCTTATTCACATCTTCTCATGTCAAGGACTTTTACTCATTGAATTTATTTGAAATACCGATGGATACACAATTAGTACACTCATGGTGTACACCTCAGGATTCGTCAATTCATATTCAATGGTACCCATAGGGTGCTATTTCAGAAAGTACACTCTCGAGCCACACATATATGTAAACAACAAGATTACCAGTCTAGGCTAAATCTTTTTCATGACATATGCTCTAAGGAGCTTAATTTGAATTACCCATACGGGCTAAATCCAATCCATAACATATGCTCGAGAGGACTTATATCAGGATTACCCTTCCAGGCTAAATCCTTTCTTTTAATGAGGTCAATAGGATTACTCGTTCGAGCTAAATCCTATCAGCAGCAAATGTAGGACCTCATTCATTTCAGGAAATCACATAACCATCAATTTTCATTTATTCAAATGGGATTTAACATTGTCCGAACATAATTACCCATGTGGATACTCTATCTATTTATCACAATTACATCCAACAATACCTTTAAAACTCATTTACTATTCAAACTGAGTACTGGAATGACATTTATCATTTAAATCAAACATTATCATTTATCTGGTATTTCTCGGATATGTTTATAGGGTTTAACTTTTGTTAAGTACTCTTGATCATATAACAAAGTTCATATTTATACATTCAAATAATTCACACATATACATATTTAATACAAGCATATAAGTAATATGCTCAACATTTATCCTTTACCATCTATCGGGCCTTATCATTGAATTTAATCATTTTTATTTATAGGGCTTGTTCGGATATGTAATCATTTCACATATTTATGATATTTATACAATTTACATAGACACAATCAATGCAAGCATGTAAATAAACACAATTTAGTTACACGAACTTACCTCGACAATGTTCTTGTACGTATAATCTATTAATCTGATATTTTTCTCTTTCCTCATTCTTGTAACAACCCGGTTTAGACCCTAGTTGGAACAATGGTTTTGGAACTATGAATCTAAGGTCGTAAAAATATTTTAATATTATTTTGTGTTTACAACATGATATATGATATGTGTGAAAGTTTCATATGAAAATTTTAATCGTTTGTATGCTCGATTTGATAAAAGAACTTAATAGAGTACAATGCAAAAGTAGCATTCTATTTGTTAAAGTGCTTATTTGCTATGAATTTAAAATGTGTATGTCCTTATAATGGAATTAGACCATTTATGGCTTGGATGGACAGTAATGGGCATTGATTAAGTTATTTATAATGTTAGGATAAAGGTTAATATAGTAAATTGTAAATTAATGTTAATAAATTAAAATGGAACAAAAATATTAGGGGATGCTCATCTTTCTTTGTCAAAAATTGAAGAGACAAGAAACCATTAAAAGCTTTCTAGGGTTCGGCCAACTTTAAGCTTGATTAAGGTATGGATTTTGATTCGTTTTTGATAATTTCTATGTTTTTTAGATCGTTGTTATATGTTCCAGCTAGCCCATGCCTAAACTTTTTATTTTCTTGATGATTTCATGAAATGCCATTAATGAATTCATGAGTTTTGTGATGTTTGATAATGAGAAATAAGTGTTGGATGATAGATGAACATGTTTTGTATTGTGATTTTTAATGAATTTGCTTATTATGGACTAATTTGTGAAGATAAGAAAATGAGGGGTTAAAATGTGAAATAAATGAAAGTTTTGGGCTGCTAGAGACCCTATAGAAATTCGGCACACATGGGTTTTAAAGAAGCTGTTGTAATTTGTGATTTTTGTGAATAAAGACTAAATTGAGAAAAATGTGAAATTATAGCGGTCAATGTGTAAAATGCCCTAATTATTTGTTTATGGATTAAATGTAATGAATGTGGGTTTGAATAAGTGAAATTTAAATTTATATAGATCAAGAACAAAAGAAATCGAAATTAGATCGGGCAAAGTCGAAAGTGGTCGAATAGTCGATTCAATCCATTTATTTTCGTACTAGGTAAGTTCATATGCAAATAAACGTGTTCTATGTGAATTATATATGTTTATTTGATATTGAAATGCTATGAATGTTGAATATTTAGAGATGTGAAAGTATCAACAGAGTTGAGATATCCAAAAGCCCCGTACGAACCATAGGAATAGTATAGGATACATATGTCATGACATAGGTTTCCGAGATGTGATATCATATAAGACTATGTCTGGGACATTAGCATCGTATATGATTTTGTGTAAGACCCTGTCTGGGACAGTGGCATTGATATTTGATAACATGTAAGACCATATCTGAGATATGGCATTGTACGAGCTTTACGAGCTATCCGAGTATCCTTATTGATTTCGAACGGTTCAACGGACATTATTGTGAAAGGAAAGAGAATGTGAATAAGTATCTGATTCAGATATGAAAGAATGGTATATGAAGTGTAAGTATAAAAGGTAAGCATGAATATGAATATTGATATGTAAGTTATATGAGAATGAGATGTGCTTATATGCAAGTGAACTATGAACAAATGAGCTATATGAGAAATATGAACTTGTATTTGTGTATTGCCATGGTTTACATGAATGAATTGGTCTATATTTGTTTTATGTGATAAGTTTATTTGTATATGGCTTACTAAGCTTTTGGAAGCTTACTTTGTGTGTTTTCACTTGTTTTATAGATTATTGAAGCTACTGAAGCTCGGGGATTGTCGAGGATTATCATCACACTATCAAACAATATTTTGGTACCTTTTGAAGTTGTATATGTTAATGTATGGTTGGTATAGGCTAGAGATGTTATTATATGTTTTGAGATTGAAAATCTTGCCATGTGATATGGCTTGATTATGGTGGAGATTATGGTTTGATTTTGGTATAAGTTATGTGATGGAAGAATGGTATATTGTTAAATATATATATGTGGTCTTATGTGAATGGCCATTTTGGTATGTTTTGGTGAAAATGAAATGGTATGTTTCATGTTTGATTTGGTGGATAAATGTTGAGTAATTAACATGCTTTGGAATGGTTTGAAATGAGATATGAATCATATGTTTTTTGTATAAATTTGGTATATGGAATTGGTATTTTTGAGTTGGATGTGTATGTGGAAATGAATGATGATTTTGGGACATGAATGGTGCTTGATATGGTAATGTTTTGGCTACATCTTTGGTTGTGAAATTGTGTCCTTTGACACTTGTAGGGATAACCCAAAATTGGGTGGCATTATGGTCTTGCAAATGGCTTATTTTTGCCCACATGGGCAGGGACACGGTCGTGTGTCTCTGTCATGTGGCGTAGGATAGTTTACCCTATAGGTTTTGACACGGTCGAGCACACAGCTTGATGCACGAGTGTGTGGGCCATTTCGAAAGGGCACACGGGCTGACACACGGGTGTGTGGT
This sequence comes from Gossypium stocksii, assembly GCA_020496765.1. Taxonomy (NCBI): domain Eukaryota; kingdom Viridiplantae; phylum Streptophyta; class Magnoliopsida; order Malvales; family Malvaceae; genus Gossypium; species Gossypium stocksii. The sequence continues at coordinate 93,037,608 of CM035626.1, read as the reverse complement.
TGGCCATATGACCTAAGTCAGTTTACCCTGCAAGTTTCTACACAGGGTAGTACACAGGCGTGTCCTAGGCCGTGTGACCTAAGTCAGTAGGTATGCTTTGTTTTCCCACAGCCTAGACACACGGGCGTGGCTAATGCTGTGTGAGGCACATGGCCTATTCACACGGGCGTGTGGCCTCTGTTACTTTGAAAATTTTGGAAGTTTTTCAAAAAATTTTATATGAGTTTAGTTTAGTCCTGAATGTAACACCTCTTACCCATACCCCACGCCCAAGCAGGATATGAAGCATTACTTCTCAAATTTTCATACAACATCCAACTTCAACTCAAATAGATGCATTCAAATTTAAAACGTTATTAATTATAGTCTTATGGACTTCCACGTGAGCCTACAAGCCTTAAATAATGGTTTCGAATAACTTGGAACCATTTCGGGAACTTAGGAAAATTCTTTCAAAAACTATCATAATTCACGTCATACGCCTGTGTGACCCTTTCCACACGCCCGCGTGGACTCAAAACACGGTCGTGTCCACAACCCGTGTTGAACTATGTCTAAAACTCGAGCTACTGGAATTTTAACACGGCCAAGAAACATGCCCATGTCCCCAGACCATGGGTCTTTACACGGCGTAAACACGCCCGAGTCAATATTTCATGGGGCATTCTGTTTTCCACACACAGCTAAGGCACACGTCTGTGCGCTCAGCCATGTGGGCAACCACAGGCTATTTACCAAGCCTTTCGCCACCCTAAAAACATACACAACCTACCTCAATCAATAAACATTAATATAACACCATTACTCATCTCAATACATTTAAAACAAGTGTCCAAACATTATTTAACTCAAAAGTAATACCCATCTCATTTCATCAAGTAGGTTTAGAATCATTTTAGCCAATTCCAATGGCCATTTACAAAATAAGCTTAATTGTCATAAATGGCCACCACAATTGGCTCAACAATGTGCTTTACAACAAAATAACTATCTAACCTATACATGCCATTTCTAGACGCACCCCAAAAAACAATCATGCCGAGTATTTCAAATGATAGTGTGGACGCTATCTCCGACGTTGACAAGATTCTCCGATCACTTAAGCGGCACTAAAAGAAAATGGAAAAGAGAAGGGTAAGCTTAAAGCTTAGTAAGTTATAAGTAAATGAACAGCAACAATTTCTAAATTTAGTCATACTCTGCGTACGTCACAAACCATGCATGCTACAACCTATATTAGCCATTATCATTGCTTACTCGATCCCATCCAATTCTAATTACACAATATGAATTCAAGCTTGCATGTTATACTTTCACAATGGTACCTGCACCACTCACAATCTCATCAATTCATTATTGAAGCTAATACAAAAAGGTTCTTCCTATTGAACCATTTAGAATACATATGGATATTCAGCAAGCCGTTAACATGGTTACCGAGCCGATGCCATGTCCCAGATAGGTCTTACACTAGCTCTCCTCTATCGGTGTTGATGCCATGTCCCAAACAGGTCTTACACTGACACACTACAAGCCGATGCTATGTCCCAGACAAGTCTTACACTAGCTTGTACATCTCGAGGCTGATGCATGTTCCAAACATGTCTTACACTAGCTCTCGTCTCAAGCTGATGCACGTCCCAAACATGTCTTACACTAGCATACACATATCACCCAATTTCATGGCATGAATATCCAATTCTATTCTAAGTGTTTAATCGGTTTTATTATACAAATTCTCATCAGCTCATGATACCTAAATTCATTATTCAACCATTCATACATGAATTATCATCCTCATACACAGCTCATCTCTTAATGCAATATTATAAGACAAGGCAACACTCTCATGCATGAATTTTAGTAAAGTTGTATTATTTACCTACAACTTACCTCGGTATACAAAATGTAGTCAACTTCTCGGTTACTCGACTTGCTTGGCCTTCCCCTGGTCTAAGTTCGGATTTGTAGTTTCTTGATCTATAACAATAATAATTTGCAAACTTAGTTACAAATTCAATACAAACAATCTAAAATTCACGAATTGGAAAAAATGACTATTTTGCCCCTAGACTATGGCAAATAGACCATTTTGCCCCTAAGATTGAAAATTAATTTTTATCGGATTTCCTCAATTCTTATGCCTACATAGCTCATTTTATTCCCATTACTACCTCAAATCCTCACTATTTCTAACATTTATCTCTTTATTTTGCAACCTTTACAACTAAGTCCCATTCCATGTATTCTCATATAAACTCTTTCATGGGTTGTTTTCCTAGCCCCAAAAGCTAATTTTCTTTCCAAAATTTCCAGCAAACAATACTTATTTACTCATGGCAAACTCTTAAACTCTCAAGCAAAATGCTCAATACACCCCTCAAAAGAAAGCTCATGCTATGAGGGTCTCAAAAATGTAAAAATATCAAGGAAAGGACCAGGAAATCACTTACTTTCAAGAGGAATAGATTGGCTGAAATTTGAGCTTCAAAACCCTTAATTTTGGTTGATATTTTCGGCAAGATGGAGAAGAAGATGAAGTGTAGACAAGGGCTAGGCCATTAGGTATTACTTTATCAAAATTAGGCTACCTAACATCGACTTTTTATCAACCTTGTCGCCTATACTCCCTTATATGGCTGGCCAACTCTTTTTCATGGGTCTAATTGCCCTTTAAAACCCCCAAATTTTAATCCTCTAGCCAATTAGCTCAATTCATAAAAAAAAAATTGCTACTTTTTCCCTTTATGTGATTAAGTCCTCTTTCGCGATTTAGCTTCCAATCGCATAAATTAATTCACCAAAATTTTTATGCATACTTATAAAATTACTAAAACACATAATTCAACACTAAAATAATTTTCTTACACCTCAGGAAGTGATTCGAAATCACTATTCTGACTAGGCCCAGTTTTAGGCCGTTACACTGAACCCTCTCTAAAGTGTGTTTAAGGTCACGTAGACCTTCTAAAGGGACTCTATGTGTATGATTTGCTATGGAAGCATAATGTATGAATATTTTAAGTAAAATGTTTATAAAATGTTCCGAAATGTCTTGTAATATCTCTTAACCCTAGTCCAGCGATGGATACGAGTTAGGGGTGTTACAGTTCTAGCTCCTAATTTGATCTCTCCATATCTATACGAGTAAATTTTACATCAATTTATCATATTTCACATTCAAATGGACTCAATTTTCATCCTAGGCAAAATTACTATTTTGCCCCTAACTTTTTCATAAATTCCTATTTCGTCCCTAGGCTTGGATAATGAAACTTGTGCAATTTACTCCCTATTCGAAGCCTAACCAAAATCCCATTACAAATTTTACAGCACATGTATTCATAAAAATTCAGCATTTTTCTTGAATTTCACAACTTTGCATTTTAGTCCCTGAATCATGTTTTCATCAAAAATCACATTGTAAAAGTTGTTTATCTATCAACAACCTTTCATTTTCTACCATAAATTTCTAATTTTCAGCATATCCATCCATGACCCATTTTCCATACTTTGATAACCTTTCAAATTAGTCCCTTAAATAGATAGATTAAGCTATCTCGGTTTCAAAAATATCAAAATTACTAAAAACAGGACAAGGAAACTTACCCAATTTGGCCATGAAAGTTTCTTCTCTCTCTTCTAGGGTTTCTATGTATTTTTAGGGAAGAAGCTGATAAAATAAGATGATATTTTCCTTTTATCATCTCTTAATTAATAAATTTATTTTAATTTCCAATTTAGTCCTTGCCCTTTTTCTACATTTCCATGGATGAGTCACCTTAAAATATCTACATACTTTCTTAAATGGTCTAATTACCATATAAGGACCTCTAGTTTTGAATTCCATAGATATTTAATTATTCTAGCTACCAGAATTCTACTTTCGCATTTTATATGATTTGGTCCTTCTCATAATTAAATACGAAATCAGTAAATTTTCTTGTCAAAATTTTCACATGACATTTCTATCATATTACAGACCATGTAATAAAATAAAAATAAATTTTATTTTTGGCTCGAATTTGTGGTCCCGAAACCACTGTTCCGATTTCACCAAAATTGAGCTGTTACAATCATAAGTGGAAGCATATTTGGACAATCCTAAAAGATAATGCTATGGTCCCTATTGTTCAAGAATTATATGCATCCTTATGGGACTAAGGGACTAAAAACACTAAAGGTCATATAGGGATATAATACTTGTGTGAGGGAAAGAAGCGTGAGTAACTCCTCGAATTATTTGAAACTTTTACAATGTTTCATGCTATGAAAAAGATGTTATTGATGAAACTGATTTTGAATATTTTTAAGACATAGATATGGACAACATTATAAACTTTTTAACTGAAGGAAGAAGCGAATGGAAATATCACCCAAGTACCAATATCCCCACATCCTTTAATTGAGCTATTATGTTTCCACAGACCAAAATTTGGATTCATTTTGTGTGTACATGAATAGTCCCTACTTTAAATGTTCTTAATGTCAAAACATTACAAGCAATTTTGTTGTATACAACTTTGCAAAAAAAGCAAGTGTCTATCGACAATGGATCAACCAAAACATGAAAGATGCATTAGTGGCCAGAAAGTAGGAGTTTTCTTTCCTCATTTAGTGATGACATTATACAAAAAGGCGGGTGTACCTACGACACCCATTGAACAGTTGTAAAAGGCGGGTGTACCTATGACACCCATTAAACAGTCGTAAAAGGCAGGTGTAACTATGACACCCATTGAATAGTCGCTAAAACCCTCCCGAAATATTATTGAAGACACCTTGTTCCAACAATATAAAGAGATGTGAGCCAAAAAACTAAAAGATTGGAACAAAAAACAACAAGAAATGACAACGACAACAGCATCATCACAAAGGTTGACACAAGATGCTAGTGAGAATAGTCATTTAAAGCTAAATTAGATGATACAGTGGATGCAAGAGTCGGGACCAATTTTTTAAGAATTTGCTAGGTAAAACAACATCTGGGTCCCCAATTATACACCTAATATGTTTGGGCCAACTAATCTAGAACAAGAAGAAAAGGCACATGAAAGTGAAGAGGAATGAGAGAATGAGGAGGATGATGGAAGCGAGGAGATAGACTTTAAGAAGGGAGATTGAACATTTTTATTTTTTTTAAAAGACTTGTACTAATTTTAGATGATTTTGATTTATACTTTGTAGGAGTAAGATTAATAGTAAATTTTTATTTATATTGCATGTTGTTAAAGTTTTCTATGTAGGAACCCAACACAAAGGAGACATAAATAATTCAGGATTTACATGATCAAAGAAGGAAGCACCCACCATTAGTAGTTGGAGCGACCATGATTAATCGGGGAACTTCTTTCTTTATCTTTTTATGTGGTATACATTGAGGACAATGTGTCCATTAAAGTGTGGGGGTAACATAGAATTTTTTTTTTAAATGTTTACATTTTTTTGTGATTTTTCTTGTTTGTTGTGTGCTTGAGCTTGTAGAAATACAAGTGATTGGTTAGGAGCATGTACATAGGCTGCTTATGTTTACAAATAAATTTGGCATGATGATAGGTAATTTTAATTTTTTTTATTATTAAACTACTATGTTATAGTTGTTACACTATAAATAGGCATTAAGTAATCAACTATACCAAATGATATAGAAAATACAAAGAAATAAGTATGCTAGTATGAATGATAAATGGTTGAATTTGAGTTTGTTTGGTTGATTAAATTTATGCATGTTGAGATTTTTAAGGGATGACCTAAGGCATTGTTTAGAACATATCCAGAGCTAAAAAGCTTACCTATATTTATTTACCTTTAGTACCAATTTTTGAGCTTGTAAGCGCTTCTTGATGAACCTTAGTACAAAACCTGACCCTGAAACGTTAATTTGTATTTGCCCTTTTTCTATGGTCATGAACTATACTAATACAAACATTTGGCCATACATATTGATGGTTAAGTAGATACATCATAGCAGATTTTATAAAAATAGAGTGAAATAGGAAAGATTGGTGTGATATAGGAACTATAGGTTAGCGTAAAGTGCAGAACAAAAGAAAATTTCAAAAAGAAAATCAATACAAGTATAAAAAGTTCTTAAAAAGCAAAAAGCATTTTTGAGTGAGATGAATTGAAAAAGAAAGTGACAAAGTCACTTAAATAAGAATAACTCTTTCATTAGTACACAAAAACTCATAGGTTAGTCGTAGTTACTATGTTATGCTATGATTTCCTATGTGGAGAAACAAGGAAGGCGAGAGAAGGAGAAATAAGGTGGTGAGAAGGTAAGGGACACTAAGGGGGAAGAATAGGATCAATACGATGTGTCAAATTATTTTTGTGTTTGTAGCCCTTTTGATGCTTGCTATTTTTTAAATTCCATGCATGTCCTAAGCCTCAGAACGTTACAGGTTGAAAGTCCTATGTGACTTAAATATCCTTATGCATAAATGGACATTATATTAAACAATTGCATAAACTGCTATTTGTATTTTGCTAGGATAATTTAATTACTTGTATTGTAACACCCTTAACCCATATCCGTTGCCAGAATAGGGTTACGAGGTATTACCAGTCATATCACAACTCAGACAGACATTCATTATATCCCATATTTCGAAATCGATACACATGCACATTTTAAAACCAAATAAGCCCTATTACACAACTTAATATCCATTCACATATATAGCATTAGCAATAGTCAATATGAACAACTATACCCATTTTCTCATTACAAAACTTTACACATGTGTACTTATCAATTGAACCATATTTGAACTCTCAAATTAAGCACATCATTTTACAAGTACATTACAGTTCTATTAGCCGAACTTATTGTTTAAATGCTATGGCATTAAAACTTCAATAATATATATATATATATATATATATATATCATTCATGTAAACAAACCAAATCATTCATGACACAAATATTTTCCTTGTCATTACAAACCGAATCATATGTCCAAACATCACACCAAACGCATCAAAGAAAAACACACCTTCTAATTTAAGCTAATTTCATGGCCTAATATACATCATGCTTTTATATCAATTCACCTTTATCACATAATATATAATCAAACTGATAAGGATCACAAACATTTATTTATAATGCAAACACCTCATCAAGACACCAATCAAACTTTAAATACATGGCATATCTGTCGAAACCATTTTTAAAGGTTTGGAAAAATGGTGATCGACTTAAAAAATATGGAGTCGCCACTGACCTTTTTCGAGGTGCAATTGGGTCACCCTAAATTATTTTAATAAAACGTTTTGATTTATTAAAACAATTAATTTGATCTTTGAAATTTGAGAAAACGGGTTTGGGAGTCGATTACGCACGAGGAAGGGTTAGCACCCCCGTAACGCCCAAAATTGGTACCAAATTGATTAAAAATGTCCTTATGTCAAGAAAATTTTGGAATTCGATTTTCTTTAAAGCACTTGGATGATGAGATTCTCTCGTTTCAAAGGAATATAGTATCACATCCCGTGCAATAGGACACGATCTTTCAAACCCTCGAAACTATGATCGAATCTTGTCCTAAAAGACTCATTTGAAAACTGCAGAGGGTGTTCAATTATTTAGTCCAACGAAAAATCGAAACCTAGCACGGTAGGGCAGATTTCTCGGGTTTCCAAACGGAGAACATTGCCTTATTTTTTTAATAATTAGAGAAGATGAGTGAAATTTAAAAGGATATTTGGTTGTTTGAAGAAAATGAAAAATCGCAACCCAGCACATTAGGGTACGATCCCTCGAATTTTCAAACACGAAATATTACCTTACTTTCGAAAAAAGAGTGATTAAAAAGTTAATTTAAAAAAACGAACTTATTTCATTTACTCGGGCTAAAAAATGATGCATCTACTAAAGGCTTTAATATGTTGGAATTTGAATCATAATACAATGACAAGAAACACAAGCATAGGATCAAGCACAAAATGATAATAATACATGGCAATGATGTCGTATAAACAAATAATTCCATACAAGAGAACAAATTAAAAAGGAATATAATACCGCATGAAGATTTAAAACAAATTTTGCAATTGGAAATTAAAATATATAACATATTAAAGAGTTTAGAAATAACTAGAAATATAATGAGTTTTCAAAACAAGCTATATTCATATACATAACTATATTTGCGAGGGAGTACATATATATAGATGAATTTAAAATAAAATATCTTCAAAAAAATAATATAAAAGCTACGTATTTATAGAATAATTTCATGTAACGTATATGTGTACAAACAATTATTAGAATGTTAAACAGGGCCTAATACAATTTAAAATAAAGTATGAAAACATGCGAAATTTGAAATATATATATATTTGAAATGAATAACACGCAAAAGCTTTTTTGTTTTTAAAATGAATAATACAAAAGGTATTTAGAATATATAATACATAGAGAAATTTTGAAATTAAACGATGCGTATATAAGAAGTTTAAAATGATGCTAACATGAAAAAAGTATTTTACAATAAATAATATAAATAGACATAAAAGTTTTAAATAATGGTACGTAAAGGAAAACCTTAAAATAATTAATGTATAAAATAATATAAACTACTACTATATACGAGTAAGAATGAAATTGGAAAAAGATTATAAATAATAATAATAGTGAAAATAATGATAATAATAATAATAATAATAATAATAATAATAATAATAAGCGGAAAGGAAGTAAATAAATAAAAAATGACAATTGAGGGCTAAATTAAAACCAGAAAAAAATTTAGAACCCAAATTAAACATTAAAAACAACCAAAGGACCCAGGTGAAACGCGCGCACGAAGAACAGGGACTGAGACTGGAAATAAACCAGCTCCCAAAACACTGCATTTAGGCGCGGATTAAATTGAAACAATATGCGAATACTAAGGCAAAATTAAAAGCAAAAGAAAAAAAGGCAAAGGGGTAATCGACCACTCATGCGAAATAGGAGGACCAAACGCGCAATAATCCCTCAAAGACTAAAGCACGCGGATCAATGGCTATGCATGGGTCGGGTCATCGGGTCAAAGGCACCATACGGCGCCATTTTTGAAGTTTCATTTAACCCCCTTTTCTGTTTCAGAAAACGTTGCAAGCCCCTTTGATTTATTTTTAAAATAAAAACAAACCCTAAATCCTCTACTAGGGTTTTGGCCTAGGAGCGCCGTTGCCAGACCACCACCATTTGGTGGCCACCACCGCGCAAAAAAGAGGCCTTTAGCCTTGCTTTTAAAGCCGATGGCTAACTAGGCACGAATTTAAGGCCAAAAACCTGAAAACATGGCCAAAGTCAGCGGAGCAACAAAGAAACGACACGTCTTCTCCTTTTTCGATTTGGCCCAAACGGAGAACGGCCATTGTCGAAGTAAACCCCCTTTCCCCTCTCAAAACTCTAATTTTTACAAAGCAGATGAGGATTTCAATGGCATATTCGCAAATGGTAAACCCCTCCTCTTCTATTTCTATTTGCACTTATGATTAGAAAATAAATAAAGGAAACGCAAGAGAAAATAAATCGGTCGAAAATTATCTGAAAAACACCTTCTAAAAAAAATCGTTTTCTTACAGTCTCTGTTTGTGTCGATTTCTTCCTTTTTCTATTTGAAAAACGTAAGTCCCTTACAAAGGTTTTCCTCGGTTCTTTTATAACCGATTCGACAATAAAACAAAAATACAATGCTTTTTTTCTTTCTCTTTGTTGTATTTGCTATCATTTTTCTCTTTGTTGTGCAGGTAAGGAGTGCGTGACGCATGTACGGGGGTTGTGTGCTGGCGTACAGAGGTGTGCTGGAGGAGGCTTGCTGCGCATGAAGCCCTAGAAACCCCTAGGGTTTCTGTTTGCTGTGTGTTTGCTGGGCATTAGACCAATCGGTCTGGGCCACTGTTTTGGGCCTTGTAATGGGCATTTGAGTGTATTGTTAGGTTTAGATCTTAGGTTTTAGGTATAAGGTTTTAATCGGGCTTGTAAATGGACATTTGTTTTATTTTTGTTTGATTTATTTGGTTTGGGTTTTGTGGGCCAAAATTGGCTATTACAGCTGCCACTCTTTGCTCATTGTCGTGTAACGAGAATAGAGCAAAGACCTCCAAAGGGCCAATTTTGCCTAATCCCACTGAATCTTGGCTTCTTAAGTGCCCTTTTCTTCAATTGGCCTTATTCCATTCCACTGTATCTTCAGGGGTATAGGACTTGTGGCTTTAGTCTGCTTCACTAGACTCAAAGCTTCAATCTGCTCCTGTAACTTCAGGAAAGCCAGATCTTCAATCTGCTCAATGCAATCTCAGGGATGCCAGACTCAAATCTTCGATCTGCCCCTATAACTTCAGGTAAGCCAAATCTTCAATCTGCTCCTTGCAATCTCAGGGATGCCAGACTCAAATCTTCGATCTACTCTTACAACTTCAGGTAAGCCAAATCTTCAATCTACTCCCTGCAATCTCAGGGATGCCAGACTCAAATCTTCGATCTGCCCCTGCAACTTCAAGTAAGCCAAATCTTCAATCTGCTCCCTGCAATCTCAGGGATGCCAGAGTCAAATCTTCGATCTGCTCTTGCAACTTCAAGTAAGCCAAATCTTCAATCTGCTCCCTGCAATCTCAAGGATGTCAGACTCAAATCTTCGATCTGCCCCTACAACTTCAGGTAAGCCAAATCTTCAATCTGCTCCCTGCAATCTCAGGGATGCCAAACTCAAATCTTCGATCTACTCCTGCAACTTCAGGTAAGCCAAATCTTCAATCTACTCTATGCAATCTCAGGGATGCCAGACTCAATATTCAATCTGCCCCTGCAACTTTAGGTAAGCCAAATCTTCAATCTGCTCCCTGTAATCTCAGGGATGCCAGACTCAAATCTTCGATCTGCTCCTACAACTTTAGGTAAGCCAAATCTTCAATCTGCTCCCTACAATATCAAGGATGCCAGACTCAAATCTTCGATCTGCCTCTGCAACTTCAGGTAAGGCAAATCTTCAACCTACTCCCTGCAATCTCAGAGATGCCAGACTCAAATCTTCGATCTGCCCCTGCAACTTCAGGTAACCCAGATCTGCTGAATCGCCGATGTTACTACACCATCCTCTAGGGATATGACCTGTAAAGTCGGCCTCAAATGCTTATGCCAAATGATTAAGATGTTATGATCGAAATGACTCAAATACACCTAACTAGATGTGTTATGAATGATATATGTATGAATGCAAAATGAGAATGATCCCTTTTAATATTTAGAGTGTCATCACTCATTGTTCATCAGGGTTCTATCACTGACGTAGTATACTGCCCTCTTGCTCAGCTGGTATTTTGGCCAAAACTCAAAGAAATAATCGCATTTTGCTCAACTAGCTTGCCCCACTGTAACTTTAAGGTCCATTCCACTGTAACTTGGGGATGTAAAGTTTGTACCATCCTATTGTCATCCCACTGCAATTCATGGCTATAAGATCCGTATCAACTCCTATCCATCCCACTGTAACTCAGGGGTATAGGATCCGTAACTTGTTCCATCAACTGATCACTCCCCGGGTGACCTGACCAGATGTGTATGCAGCATATCTTTTTTTCTTGAGAATGATCTCCTTTTATGCTTAGGTTGACATTGCTCGTTTTCATCAAGATTATTGATAAGTTATCTTGTTTATTCAACTAATATCTCTAACAAAAATTCCGAAGAGATAAACTCAATTTTAAGCTCAAATATTTCCAACCTTTACACTTGGTGAGCTCTTTAAACAACAGTCTTGTTTCAGGTTCTTGTACTATTTATAAGCTTCCAGAGTAATACGCGAAACTCCTTTGATGAAAGTAATATTAATCCACTAATCGTTATTTCACCGCAAAATGCTTGAAAAAGATCTTAACAATGGACAGGAAGGAAATTAAATAGGAGCGTAACTCAAAGTAAGTTAAGCAAAGATAGCGAACGCAATCAAGAATGAAATTTATTTAGAGTATGCTTTGAAATGAATAAAATAATCAAAGATAACTAATTCAAAATGAGTAAGATGGAAACTAGGTGCCCCAGATATCGCAGCCTGAGCTTCTCTGTTCAAACTTCTTAAGGGTCATTTTAAGCTCCATACGTGTTTAGAGGATCCGGAGTACTTCATTGATGCCCCAAGATGTAGCATACTTACTCATTGTTAATTCAAGCATAGCAAGACTATCGTATGCCCCACCTTTAAACAAAATTTGAGCCGCCCTTTTCAGGTTTTCAACTCAAATCCTCTTTGGTTTCAAGGCGCCCTTTGCGGGTTTTCGCCTTAGCCTTTCCTTTGCCTTTTTCCTTTTCTAATTTATTTTCTTCGTTTTTTTTTTTTTTTTGATTATTTGGTTTCAAAGCACCCTTTTCCTCTAAAGTTCCTTTTGTATATGAAGGACCTTCTTCAATATCAGTTCCCATCATGAAATTCTCTTAGGCGAACCTTTTCATTGTAAATTCGTATTATCTGACCGTAACAGATTGCTATTAACTTTTCTTCTCCAAATTTGATTGATCATATCAGAATTAGATCTATTCTGCTTCATCTAGCTTCAGCTCTGATAAAACTCGGAAGAAAGAAACTCAACTTCAATGGGCAAGACCAATGAGAAATGTGTTGCCCTAGTGAAGGTCCTGGCTAACGTCTTACAAGTATAGAGGGTAAATGGTAATTTTTCTATGCCAACCTTTACAAGTCTCAGTCATCTTTCAAAGTCTTTTTGGACGGTTTTTGGTTGCCTTTGCTGCACTGATGTGGTGTCTGATCTTTGAACAGACTATAAACTTTTGACAATTGTGCAATTGTGTTAGACATGTTTCTTGCTGGTATTCTTTATTGACACTTTTTTCTTTTAGATTTAAGCTCGAATCTGAATTTGGAATTCAAATTTGAATTTGAATTTTGGATCTGAATTTGGATTCGAATTTGGACCTGGAATCGGATTTGGATCTAGATTTGAATTCGAATTTGGATTCGGATTCGAATTTGAACTTGATGACTGTTCGCTTTGTAACTTTCGCATATGAAGCAACCTTACCCCCTCAATCACAAATCTATGAAGAGATAGAAGAGGCATGTAAGTCTTGTCTTTTATCATTTGGCATTTTTGACGTACTAACACAATAGTAGTACTCAAATCTATTGATTAACTTGGCTATCACAAAACCATGGGCATATATCTTTATACACTCTTATGGACCTCTTTTAAGGTATTCCCAAGCATCTCTTAATGTGATTGTGCGGAAACTTCCTTGAATTCATAGAAATAACTCATAATGTCTTGCCTTATTTCTGCGGTGAGTTAGATTTCGATCTTCATCTCTTTCCAAAGCCCGCAATGTCAACTGACCCTTTGTAAGTTAGGACCTGTCTTTCATCTCACTCTACCATCCTTAACAAATCGGAAGATAGGCACAATTTCTGTTATCTTCAAAGTCCTGAGATCCCTCTAAATACATATCTTACTCAAAAGGGAGTCAGTAACAGCGTCGCTCATGACATTGATATCTGGGTACCTATTGTAGGTACGAAGCAAACTTCAGAGAATAAATGATCCTAGGGATAATTATTTGCATGGTATGATCATGAATAAAGAATGAAAAAATATTTGAGAGAAGGTCTAAAGAATAAAAGAATTCTATAGAACAAAAGAATATTTACTTAAAAGAAATGAATTTCATTGAAATAAAGATCTTGAATACAAGCCTATTTCACAAAAGGACTCCTATTGCTTCTAGGCTAAAAGCAACAAGTGTGTTTTTAAAAATTACTCTAGATTGGCTTAAAAATACGTACATCTCTTCCACAATCCTATTGTTCAAGACACTCTCCGGTATATGAGGGTTTGGAAACCTTTGATTCCTTAGTTCCCCCTTCAGATGCGTCATTAATGTTCAAATTCCCCCGTATCACTACTTGCATTAGATCCCTGAACTTGATGTATTCTTAGATTCCATGCCCCTACTCATCATGGTACTCATAATAGAACGGTTGGGTAATGGATTTTCTTCTTCAGAGGGATCATCAAATTTTATAACTCTAATTTTGACGAACCTTTCAACCAGCTTCTTGAAAGCAATGCAATTTTCTATCGAATATTCTGTGATCCCTGCGTGGTACTCACATTGAGCATTTGAGTCGTACCATTTTGGGTACGGGGGTTGTATTGGTTTCAGGTAAAAAGGGGCTACAATATGTGCGTCAAACAACATTTGGTACAACTTCCTATATGTGATTGGGAGGGGCAAGAATTGTGGTTTTTCTGAGTTCGGTCTTGGATTGGGTTCTTGCCTTGGGGAGATCTGATGGCTAATAGTTGCTGTCTTTGGCTGGGTCACTGTAAACGACTTTGATTGGCCCTGGTTATACCTATTTGTATTGTTCACTTCCTTTTCCTTCTTTCTTGGGGCCTTTGTAGTCCACTCTCCCCTCCTCCTTGTTTCTATTGAGCCAACAACAGGATTGACTCGATCATCCTCTAGGTTAACACCTAAACCCCTCGGGAAATTTGACAGTGTTGATGTATCAAACTGATATTAGGGCTTAATAATGATGGGTGCCCCTTGCAGATACATGTCTGGTTGAGCCGAAAAGCTTATTGGAATGCAACCTGAGGGATAGATAAGGTCTTCTTTATCTGCACTGTTAATTATTGGGCCTTCCCTCGTTTCAAGCCCTCCGGCTAGTAACTGGATTAACTGGCTCACTGCATTCATTTGGTCTTGCATAGCCCGTTGAATTTTGGCCAATTGTTTCTGCATCTGTATCTGCCTCTGCTCTAATCTCTCTAATCTTTGGTCCATGGCTTAACTGAAATAATTTTATCTAATTAGGGTCATTTTGTAAAAAATCTAATGCCAATAATGCAATGCAAATGCATGGAATGCAAATGCATGAAATGAATGCAAGAAAGAGAGGCGTTACCTTTGAATTCAATTCTATTAGAAAACTTTTCTAGAAAATAAACTTCTTTACATAAAACAGATTACGTATGCGGCATTGCCTTTAGAACCCAGGTGAAAACTTCGATCTTTTCTTCATATCTGGATCTATGGTCAAATCTTGCAAACTTCTAATAGTTGTCTTCTAGCTCCTTTTGGCTTGATCCGTGTCGTGACTATTGCTTACTCATTCTTGTGAGGCTCATTAGCTTCTTTAAGAGAATTGATGGCTCTTGAATCATCTTCGTCAACTTCAATCCTGGAGCTAAGAAATAATGTCGAATTCCTCCACGGTTATTGTGTCCACTTGGACCATATTTGGATGACCATATTATATTCCACTTTATTAAGAAATTCATTTTCTTATGACAAACTTTTCTATTTAGTAATCAAATTTAAATTAACACCTCATTTCTATGATGATGCAATGCAATGCAATTAAAACAAAAGAAAACACGTTAGTACAAGAGAAATAAATAACATAGAACACCTAAGAGGGTAACCACTAGGGTTTGGGTACGATTCTACCTAGGGTAGGCTCCTAGGGTTCACTTATATGAGGCTCAGTTCTAAAAAAGGGTACCTGAACCAATAGATTCCTCAATCCTCACCCATTATAGGCTCATATGGATCGAGTTTAGTTCAGGGGAATACATTTCCCTACGGCCATGAGGAGGCGAAAACCTCACGAAGCACATTGGTACGGATGTATTCCGGAACCGGTCCACTAGCCCATGCGGAGGTGAAAACCTCACGAAGGCGTAGCTTCTCACTCCCACTTAAAGGTGTGACCACAACGGTCATACAATGCAATGCTAAAAATTTTTTACGAAGTTCAATCTGCAACAATAACACAAACAAATGTGACAAAGAAATGATGAGTTTTTCAAATCGATTTTTCCAATTTTCAACGTAAAGATAAAATCAATTTATGGCCTGACTCTCTTAGTGTCCCCAGTGGAGTCGCCAAGCTGTCGAAACCATTTTTAAAGGTTTCGAAAAATGGTGATTGACTTAAAAAATATGGAGTCGCCATCGACCTTTTTCGAGGTGCGATCGGGTCACCCTAAATTATTTTAATAAAACGTTTTGATTTATTTAAACAATTAATTTGGTCTTCGAAATTTGAGAAAACGGGTTCGGGAGTTGATTACGCACGAGGAAGGGTTAGCACCCCCGTAACGCCCAAAATTGGTACCAAATTGATTAAAAATGTCCTTATGTCGAGAAAATTTTGGAATTCGATTTTCTTTAAAGCATTTGGATGACGAGATTCTCTCATTTCAAAGGAATATAGTATCACATCCCACGCAATAGGACACAATCTTTCAAACCCTCGAAACTATGATCGAATCTTGTCCTAAAAGACTCATTTGAAAACTGCAGAGGGTGTTCAATTATTTAGTCCAACGAAAAATCGAAACCCAGCACGGTAGGGCACGTTTTCTCGGGTTTCCAAACGGAGAACATTGCCTTATTTTTTTAATAATTAGAGAAGATGAGTGAAATTTAAAAGGATATTTGGTTGTTTGAACAAAACGAAAAATCGCAACCCAGCACATTAGGGCACAATCCCTCGAATTTTCAAACACAAAATATTACCTTACTTTCGAAAAAAAAAAAGAGTGATTAAAAAATTAATTTAAAAAAATGAACTTATTTGATTTACTCTGGCTAAAAAATGATGCATCTACTAAAGGCTTTAATATGTTAGAATTTGAATCATAATACAATGACAAGAAACACAAGCATAGGATCAAGCAAAAAATGATAATAATACATGGCAATGATGTCGTATAAACAAATAATTCCATACAAGAGAACAAATTAAAAAGGAATATAATATCGCATGAAGATTTAAAACAAATTTTGCAATTGGAAATTAAAATATATAACATATTAAAGAGTTTAGAAATAACTAGAAATATAGTGAGTTTTCAAAACAAGCTATATACATATACATATACTAGGCACGGATTTAAGGCCAAAAACCCGAAAACAGGGCCAAAGTCGGCAGAGCAACAAAGAAACGACGCGTCTCTTCTCCTTTTTCGATTTGGCCCAAACAGAGAACGACCACCGTCGAAGTATACCCCCTTTCCCGTCTCAAAACTCTAATTTTTACGAAGCAGATGAGGATTTCAATGGCATATTCACAAATGGTAAACCCCTCATCTTCTATTTCTATTTGCACGTATGATTAGAAAATAAATAAAGGAAACGCAAGAGAAAATAAATCGGCCGAAAATGATATGAAAAACACCTTCTAAAAAAAATCGTTTTCTTACAATCTCTGTTTGTGTCGATTTCTTCCTTTTTCTATTTGAAAAATGTAAGTCCCTTACAAAGGTTTTCCTTGGTTCTTTTATAACCGATTCGACAATAAAACAAAAATACAATGCTTTTTTTCTTTCTCTTTGTTGTATTTGCTGTCGTTTTTCTCTTTGTTGTGCAGGTACAGAGTGCGTGGCGCGTGTACGGGGGATGTGTGTTGGTGTACAGAGGTGCGCTGGAGGAGGCTTGCGGCGCATGAAGCCCTAGAAACCCCTAGGGTTTCCGTTTGCTGCGTGTTTGCTGGGCATTAGACCAATCGGTCTAGGCCACTATTTTGGGCCTTGTAATGGGCATTTGAGTGTATTGTTAGGTTTAGATCTTAGGTTTTAGGTATAAGGTTTTAATCGGGCATGTAAATAGAGATTGGTTTTATTTTTGTTTGATTTATTTGGTTTGGGTTTTGTGGGCCAAAATTGGCTATTACAATATTTATTTCATATATTACTACTCACGTTCGACAATCCATATACAAAACCTTTTATCATATCTCATAAACATAAAAGCCGAAACTCATATAGTTAATATCCTTCACTTTATAATTTATCAATTAACCAATTTCAAATATATTTACCCAAACATACAAAACTTATGTACCAAGTATTAAATATATTATAATAACCTTTTACTTTGTTCGGACATAATCAAATACTCATTAATGCTAAATTACATATAATACCTTCATTAGGTATGACAACCGAATTCCCATACATGTTTACCTATCCAATCATCATAACCAAATCACCCAAATATATGCATCCAAAATCGCCAAACACACACATACTATGAAACATACTTCCCAAAATATGCTTATACCATGCCCAAAAATACGCAAACATTAATTTTATTAACAAGCCATTTTCGCATGGCTTAGATTATACAAAGCCAAAATATAACATTTCAAACTATAATTTAGCCTATACATGCCATAGGTTCAAAAATTTAGCTTATAAAATACCGAAGACAGTCGATAGTGTGATAAGCTTCTCTGACGATTCCCGAGCTCGAAACTTGCAATCCAAAATCTATAAATAAAAATAAACATAAACACACATAGAGTAAACTTCTATAGCTTAGTAAGTCTTAAGCAAATGAACGATGTGAATACATAATCAAATCACTTAAACTAAACCAAATTATACTATCTTAGTCACGTTTAACTCCAAACTTAAAAGTTCATATAATACATATACTTGCATTTTGCCAAATATCCATACAATTAAGATTAATATATCATTCAAATACACAAAGCCACGATATCAATAATTAACCTAATATACATAAATTCATATACATATATTCATGGATCATTTCATAATTATTCTTACTTCATATCATTAAGGCCGTACATAATCATTTATATAAGTTTGCACACAGGTCACAATATGATATCAGTATACTTAACCTTTGGACGAATGTACTGTATCTATTATCAAGGTAACATTCAATTTCAAAACCATAGTACCATTATCTGATCAAATATATACACACCCATAAACATATATTCTTGAATCAAACTTTAATATCTCATTCTTATACTTATCATGTAGCCGAATATACATATGTCTATACCAAAGTATCATACACTATTAAAATCATAATATCAATGCATAAAGCCGAATCTTTAAACACTTGTTTACATATACTCATGTATTAAACCTTAATACCACATAATTACACTTAACTTATAGCTGAATATACTTCACAATTACTCACAAATTCAAACTAACACCATACATACATTTGTATCACATAACAAATAATCAGCTTACCTTATTTTCGAGGAAACAACAAGCTAACACATAACTGATCAGTTAGCTCATTTAACATATTTGATTACCACATACGCATAAGGTCTTTTAGGCATAAACTTATAATAATTCACCGGCATAAAGCCTGCTAGGCCTAAGCCTGAATGTCACACCGGCACAGGGCCTGCTAGACTCAAAGTCTGATTTTATACACCGGTAATAAGCCTACTAGGCATAAGCCCAATTTAATTCACCAGCACAAGGCTTACTAGGCTCAAAGCCCGAATATCACTATTATAAAGTTGTCTCATAAACAATTCATATATCAAAAAAATTCCAGATATTCCATATAGTTCATACGGACTTTCAAATGTTATAACTCAGTCGAAACTAATGCATGAACATAGTTACCATGCTTATACACATTCGGCATTAGTATATATTAATTCATATATTTCATTTCAGCATATATACTTTGCATTTAATTAAAATTAAGTACGTCTATTTGCTTATAAACTTACCTCAGACGTCGTAAAACGAGACAAGGCTGCTAGTCGACAACTTTCGCTTTTCCCCGATCCAATTACGATTTCTTTAATTCTTGATCTAAACATATTCAAATTAAGCTCATTCAAACATATTTTCATTCAATTTAGTCCAAAAACACATAAATGGAAAATTACCATTTTACCCCTAACATTTACAATTTTTACAATTTAGTCCCTATTACAAATTTATGCAAAATTAATCACATCTAGGGTAGGCTGAATACCCCTAGTGCCCAAATAAGCATATATTTTTCACCAATTTCACATTTTAGTCCCCCTACATTTTTATTTTTACAATTAAGTCCTAATTACTCAAAATCATCAAAAATTCCTTTACAATATATCTTAACCCAATCTATATCTTCCATAATTCATCATCAAACCATAAAAATCACAAGCTCTCATCAATGGAAAATTTTAAAATATTCATCAAAATCAAAAATCAAAGCTTGGGTTTTGAAGATTACTAAGCAACAATCTCAAAAACGTAGAAATTATCAAAAACCGAGTAAAAACGAACCTTGAATCAACTTGGAAGATGGCTGAACCCTTGAGAACTTATTCTTTTCTTTTTGTTTTTCATATTCGGTGATGAGAATAAGAATAAAACTTTGGCTTTTAATTTTATGTTTATAATATATACTTATTATTACCTAATTTACTATTATAACCTTAGAAATAAAATTATGAAATCATATAATATATACCCACGACCATCCATTCTTTCCTCAATTGGGCTAATTACAAT
This sequence comes from Gossypium stocksii, assembly GCA_020496765.1. Classification (NCBI taxonomy): domain Eukaryota; kingdom Viridiplantae; phylum Streptophyta; class Magnoliopsida; order Malvales; family Malvaceae; genus Gossypium; species Gossypium stocksii. The sequence goes on along the minus strand of CM035626.1, from coordinate 93,017,293 downwards.
AGAAAGGCTTCCATTTAGAAAGCCACCAACAATTCAACCCTTATGCTTTTAACCGTCAAATTTTTAATTTACGCGATTAAGTCCTTTTATTTAATCGGATACCTAAACGACAAAATTAAATCACGAAAATTTTACAGATATAAATTCACACAAAATAAACATAGGAAATAATTTTTAAATATTTTTCTGACTTGCATTCGTGGTCCTGAAACCACCATTCTACTTAGGGTCTAAATTGGGTTGTTACATGTATGATTTGTTTATGAATTCCTATAGGTGAGGCCTTTAATGTTTGTATACTTTGTAATACACTAAACTTATATATTCAAGGTCAAAAGTGGTAAATTAATTTTTCATCATGGAAAATTTATTTGTAAAGATGAAACACCTAAGTTATGTGTTTCAAAGTCAATACTGGTATCATATGTGCTCAATGGTCATCTTTTTTATTTCTTATTTTTGTTTGTGTTGCTTGAGGACAAGCAATGACTTAAGTGTGGGGGAGTTTGATCTATCATAATACGGTGTAGTAGATTAAACTAATTTTCACACTTTAGGAGCTGGAAAGCAAGCATTATCATTAGGTTTTAATTACGCTTTAGTAAGTTTAACTAAATTCAATGAAATATGCAAATTGAGTCTTTTATTATCCTTAGGGGCCGAATGAGGCCCAAAGGTAAGCTAATAAACTTTGTAAATGTGTAGGAGACCATGAGATAGAGTGGGCAAGCTAATAAGCTTTGTAAATGTGTAGGAGACCATGAGATTGCGTGTTAAACCGATACTTGTCACTATGTCGCAACACGGAGGGTTCGATGTTGCAACATATGATGCAGAATTGAGAGTTTCCAAGATTGCCTTCGACATCGTGACACAGCCTAAGGGCGTCATGACATTTCCTTAAAGACCTCTTGAAAAGGAGTATACTGACTTCTATGTCGCAACACGGGTTTTGATGTGTCGCGACATCGACTCTAGATGGGAATTAACACAACCCAAGGGGTATTTTGGTTCGCACAATCAAACTTAAAGATCGGGAACATCAACTAACCTAGGGTTAAGGACGACGGCCACCTAAAATATATAAATAGGCTCATTTGTCACACATTATGGACATCAATTATTTAAATTAGAATTTCTCTTTTAATTTCAGTTTAACTTTTCTCTTTTCTTACGTTTTAGATTTATTTTCAGCTTGTTCCTTGTTTTATTTTCAAAAGATTTGATTTATGGATACAATAAAACTTTATGGATTCGATTTCATTCTAAATACAAATCAAGCTTTTTCCAAGTCCCTCCACTTGGTTTCGAGGTCTTTATTTACCCTGCATCCAAGCAGTAATATTAGTTGAAAGTGACTTCTCAATGAGCTAATGTCAGGACAACCCATTTAAGTACTCGCTAAGCTCATGAGCCTATGTTCAGGAACTGGGCCTCTAATCTTCATCTTAATAGAAATAAATACATTCAGTTGAGCAACAAGTTGAGGAATGGATTCGAGTTCCCAATACAGTGGTCAATTCCTCTCGAGTTTGTCTGTACTCATAGACAACCGCTAGATAATGAGCCTGCGGAGAAACAGTTTAACAGCCTAAAGTTGGACTTCTCCCTTGTGCTAAAAAATCTTATTATTGTGAGAAAAGTTTTTCATTTCTGCCTAGAGAATCATAACTCAAATGGTTATAGGCCCACAGATATTGCTATTGGTGTTGATTCCCAGGTCGTACACCCCTCTGACACGATGTAGCTTTACAACACTTCTGATGGCCTGGCCATTTTTTTAGTTGGGAGGAAAGAAGAACCCCCTGCACTTCTTCTACACCTTTTGCAAGCTATGCATACACCGCTAGTCTACTCCACCAGCATCAGCCATTAATGAATTCTTTGATAGTCATTTCATTCCTCGTATGGCTGACCCTAACTCATTTTTCCAAGTTCTGCCCAATCTTCCACTCTGTCTCATGTTTCTAACGGTATGGACGTGGATGCTATCATGGAAAGGGGGCTGAAGGTTGTTGACACAACTGATGCAAGGGTACAGATGAGATAACAACCTGTTTTTAGTGGTATTGAAAATAGTGGTTTCATGACTACAATTTCGACAAGTGGATTATTATTATTTATTATTTTTAATGTCTAAAAGATCATATTAAGGTCGTATTAAAAATTCATTAAGAAATTTTGATGTTTAAATGGTTAATTGGGTGAAAAGGACCAAATTGTAAAATGTGTAAAAGTTGAGTGCTACTAGTTAAAGGGGTCAAATGGATATGGAATTTTAATTTAATAGACTTGAATGGTAAATATATCATTTAATGAGTTATTGGATAGGTATGAATAGGTTTTATATAAATTTTAATGGTTTTAAAAGGTTATTTAAGTAATTTGATAATTAAGTTAAAATGTTAGTTAATTAAAAGATGAAAAAGAAACTAACATCTTTCTCATTTTCTTCAAGCCATATTCGGTTCCACCATTAGAAAAGAAGGTTAGGTTTGGCCAAGCTCTTTTTGTTGCATGTAAGTGAATTCAAGCCCCATTTTTAATGATTTTTATGTTTTTAAGTTTGTTTTACCTTAATCTAGCTAGTTCGGGGGTTAATTTGCAAAATTTTAAAGGTTTAGAGACTTGCCATGGATTTTTTGAATGAGTTTAGATGTTAGTTGATAGATTATTAATCTTTGTCGTAAAATAAAATGTTTTGCTAAGTGATTTTTGATGAATTTTGGAAATATGGATTAAATTGTTAAAAGTATAAAATCATGGGTTTAATTGTGAAATGTTGGTAATCATGGGTTTTTTCAAGGTTCTTTGTAACTTTGGTTAAGTTGGATTTAGGTTAAAATGGTTAGATTTTAAGTTATGAGCTTAATGACTAAATTGTTAAAAGTCAAAGAATTAAGGGCAATTTTTTTTAATTTTGCATAACTATGGATTAAATTGAATTCTATAAGTACTTAATATTTAGATTAAGATAAACCACAATTGGACTTAAATCGAGGAAAAGCTAAAGCTTTAGATTAGTTTGAATATACTTTTACGCCTTAATTATCGAGGTAAGTTCGTATGAAATGCAATCACTTTAATGTTAGCTAAATTTTATTATTTGCCATGATGTTGTATTATAAATGAATTTATATATAAATGTATCCATGCTATGATGAACTAACGGATAACGAGTCCCGGTTGAACCTTAAGAATTCTTTGGATACAAATGACATGTCATTAAGGATTTCATATTTCGGGTGTTGGTCTTGAATGTCCAACTAATGGCTAAGGTCTTACATTTGTTGTGGATTCTCCACAGCTTGTGTGAGCAGCATCGTGTAACTTACATTCTGAACCACAGCTCGTGTGAGCATTAATATAAAGGAAAGGTTACGGTTTTATGTAAAGGCACACTATGTGTGAGCTTTCCCGAGTATCTAATGTAATTCTAGATGGTTCAACGAGCAAGAAAAGGAAAGGAAATGGTAAGTATGCAAATGGAATGAATCATGATCTTATAATGAGATTTATGAGCTAAATGATGTATTTACATATGGAAATTTATTTATCTTATGGTTAACTTCATTCGTATCATGAACAAGTGCACTAACTTGTGAGTTGATGTTGTTGTTTAGGCTTGTACTAAGCTTATGGCATTGATAATGATTTATGCTTAATTTATAAATTGTAAAAATGAAATGGTAAGTTCCGTTTAAGTTTATACGAGCTTACTAAGCACTCGTTGCTTACGTAGTTATTTTCTTTTGTTTTATAATTTTTGAAAGCTTGCTTGATTGGAAGCTCGTCGAAGACCTATCACACTATCCATCAACCATTTTGGTAGTTTTTGTATATTTTGGACAAGGTTAATAATGGCATGTATAGATATTTTGTATTGATAGTTTTTGGACGTGTAAATGGTTGCTTTGATATGTTTAAACTTTTAAAGTTTATGATTGGTTGGTGAACCTTAATACCTCATTAAGTTGTGTCTTTTTCGTCACTTTCAAGTGCTTGTAAATAAGGTTCTTTTGGTATGTTGATGATGGCTTGACAATGGTCGTTTGTGACATGTTTTGGCACATATTTGAACTAGGTCCTTATGCATGACATGAGGCAATGTTAACTTGATTTGGCAAATGATGTTTTGATGCAATTATGGTGCCTTTGGATGGCATATTGGTTAGGTGATTTAGGATGTTTGAAATGGCATGTTTATGTGCGTTTGAATGATGTTTAAACCCCTTGTTTGTATGCCCAAATGGAATGGTTAGTTATGCATGAAATTGACTTGAAATGGCTTAATTTTAGGAAAACATTTGGATTCACACGGCCTGGCAACATGACCGTGTGTCATTTGAAAATTTCTTAGTGTTTCAAGTTAGTGAGTTACATGGTCTAACACACAGCCTGGCACATGCGCGTGTGTGGCAACTCAGAGAGTTACACAACCTGGCACACGAGCATGTGAAACAACTCAATGAGTTACACAGGTGAGGAAACAGGCTAAGGTGATGTCATACGACCTGACCACACGAACATGTGACCCCTGTTTTTAAAATTTTTGCAACTTTTTCTTAAACTTTTTATTTTGTTTCAAATTAGTCTCAAATTACTTCTATGACATTTTTAAGGCCTCTAAGACTCGATTTAGGGACAAAATGCATGTGATTGAATGGATTATAATATATATAATTTGTTTAAATATTATGATGGTAAATGTTTCTGATTGTACAGTAATACTCTATAACCCTAATCCAGTAATGGAAATGGGTTAAGGGTGTTACAAACGGGTAGTAGTGCCATAAGAGGCTAAGGGCTGAAGGGGGATCTTAAAGTTCTAAGGAGACCAGTTGCAGTAGGTTGGTCTATTGTAGGCGAGGCAAGAAACCAGTTAATTTCGAGAGGGAGCTTACTCACCTTATCCTCCCTTCTCATCCTGAAACTCAAATAGAGTTTGCCACTCTAGTGGACTTGGCTATTCTCACCCAATGTCCACCTAATGAGTCCACTGTCCATAATGCCCTTTCTACACTGTCTATCCCTTTTGGATAGGCAACATTCCTCTTCTTCTAGAGGGGCATCCAAACTACTCCTATGGACCAACCTCTTTACTATAGATCAGCATCCTTTCTTCTTAACGAAAATCAGCCAACGATGGAAAAGGGGTCTGCCTCAATAGTTGAAAGAATGTGCTCTCCCCTCTTTCTTTGAAGCTCGCAAACCATCTCTTTTAGAATCGATGGACTCCTACCAAATCGTGGTGGATGAATGTGGTTTACTTGGCTAGGCCCTTTATGATCAATATAGTGGAAGTGAAGCTAAATGGGTTCAACTAAAGATAACCCTACTTCTTAATACCAAGAACTGGCTCATCTTTGCTAATCTTAAGATGTTGCAGCTCTTCACATTCAAGAGTTTGCCGAGACTGTCTCAAGCTGGGAGTTTAAATACAACTCCTTGAAAATGGAATCTAAGGGTAAGCTTTACCAGTTGGAGGGCCATATCAAAGTACAAGAGGAACATCATTTGGTTGACTTAGAGAAGAATCAAAAGGAAACAACAAAGCCCTGGAGTGATACAGCACAAAAACCACGGCAAGAATAGAAAAATATATTCTCAAGCTGAGGTCCAATCATATCCTGCACACCTAAGTTGTCATGGGCACCTTTGACGTGAGCCAAATAAACTTCAACTGTCTGCATCGATTAACCAATAATGATTTTGGCTTCGACGTGATGAATCCCTTTAGGCTAAATGAAAAGAGTTTCAGAAGAAATGAAAAAAAATCTGATGACCTCTTCTATCCTCTAGAGCTTGAGCCAAACACTCTTGTCCATATTGAGGAAGCCGGTCGTGATGAGGAGGAAGACACTGAGGAGGCAGTTGATCTATTGACTGGGGACAATGCTTTATTTATACTTGTACAGATTCCCTGATTAATGAAAATTCTCATCCTTTAGTTTTAATGTCTTTTATTCCCACTGCACTCATTTTTCTTTTTGTTATCCCCCAACATAACAATCACCAATTCTGCACTTATCCTCATAATATTTATTAACTATTAACAACATTAAGGGGCAAATCCAATTTTGTTGTAGCATGCATATAGGGGTCATTCCTTAACTTCTTATATCCAAAAGATCGGTTAAATCAAAGCTCTGATACTATTAAATTTTTAAACCCTATACCTAACCCAATCTACAAGTTCAGGTACCAAATGTCACAACAATTCAAATATCTTAACAAAATTTTATCTAAATTTACTACTTACTTAGGCAACCTAACTTTCCAAAAATTAATTATTGCTAAGTCTCATTTTATACTAAAAATAAATTCTTACAACTTTGCTCCTTAAGTACACATGACAGTTATTTAAAAGTTTAAATTAATGATCAAATTACAGACGTAATCATTTTAGACCCTCAAGTGTGGCATTTAAGGGTGCCCCTCTATATACATAATTCTACTATCACGCCCAACTCTTAACTCTAGCGAAGACTAGCTTGGTCGCTCCATTTGATTTCCAAGTCTTTATTTACCCTGCACCCAAGCAGTAAATTTTTATAAGTTCGAAGGAACTTAGTGAGGTCTATTCATGCAAATTTATAAAAAAAAAAACTATTTAATTTTTAAGAAAAGGATATTTTATGCACAAAGTTAAACTCCGTGGATTTTGTGGGGGAAACCTGTGAACTTAGTTGGCGTAACCAATGCTTCAATCACTCTAAGCCGAATGTTGGTGGGTATAATCCTTACTCTGGTCATAACCATGTTCTATCTAGGTATATTCTTATAAGGGTCTTACCCCAATTATTCATTTTTTTTCAAGTTTTATTATACCCTTCTTGATATGTTTCAATACTACCTCATATTCACCATTGCGGCCGATGACAACTATTGGTGGTTATTCAATTAATTACCATGGCCAATGGACCTTTAACTTAATCTTTTTTTTTTTGAATAAGATTTCTTTTATAGAACTTAACTATAGTGCTTGGCTAAGTAACACCCTCTTTTCTTTGGTGGACTCGTACCCCGACTGTAACCTCATAGTGCTTATTGTTTTAGTCCATTCCTTTAAAATACTTCAATAGATAGGTAGTTCCCAACATACTATCTCCTCTGCAGGTATCCCTTGATAGTTTCCACCCCTAGTAAACCTACAAGATCTTTCTAGTGCTTCATGGCCCTAATAGACTTTCCCTTATTACTATTTTCTAATAGACTTTATTGATCATTCAGTCTTGAGCTGACATTTCCTCCCATGAATACCATTTTCGTCTACTTATTATTTTAGTTACCTCTTTGTCGATTTCTAAATTAAGATTGTATCCTATTATAGCCTATTATGTATCTGTTTAAACAATGTGGGATCCGCAACTTCTCTAGCTAACTCTTATTGGCATACATCACGTTAACCATCCTAGCTGACTCTTATTGGCATATATCACGTTTACCATCTTGTCTAAGGAATCTTTCCCTCCTTTCACATATAGCTGGGTTAAGACCCTACCTTGGCTCCACTCATCATTACCTTCAGTAACTCCCCTTGTTATCCTGTTAGCCTGTGTTCCCAAACATGCCAAGTCCATTCTGTCTTGTAACTTATCATTCAAGTCACACAACGACTTCTTTTTTATACCAAAGCGGGTCTTCTGGTTTATTGATCTACGAGCTCAACATGTTGTGGCTATGGTCTTACACATGTAACCCTATGTTTAATGTCCTAGTGGACTCTATAGGTTGTCATAGTCAAGCTATGGGCTTACACCTTGTAATCTCATGTTTAACATCCTAGTAGACTTTATTCGTTGCCATAGTCGAGCTATGGTCTTACATATGTAACACCATGTTTAATGTCCTGGCAGACACTATTGGTTGCCACAGTCGAGCTATGATCTTACATCGTGTAACCTCTTTTGAGTTGTCACCCTAAAAGACCTTATCATTGTCATAGTGTCACTCCATAGAGTCGATAGACTGTTGTCACAATGTTTCTCTAGTGAGCCAGTTTATAACATTCCACGGTGCAACCAAACTCCCTTGAATTCCCTTAAGAATTTGCTTATTCCTCCATTCTACTACTTATTCCTAACTTCATCTACCTTATCAAGGTAAAATTCCTCTGTACTCCAACACAATATTAACAAATATTTTCATACATTTTATTTCACTAAATATTATCATAAACAGTACTTCATTCATCTATTTTTCAAGTCACAACCAATATCATTCATACACCAACTACTCATTTTTCATAACTATACACAACCATGGTTCTAGTCATGACTCAGAATAGACGAGAATATAGTTCAAGCAAACAACATAACATCGCCAATCACCCAAAAATAGAGTTCAGAAGCTCACCTTAAATCTTTTCCCCTTGTCAACATATCTTGTCCTTACACCAAAGCCTCTTTCATCATGGCAGCTAAGCATGACAACCGTATAAATCGGTTAAACTGAAGTCACATAAACCTTAACCTAGAATTCACTTAACAGAAACGTATTAGAAGCCCTTGTCCTCTTTCTTTCTCCAATTCTCAAGCACAGAAAGTTAAGAAGCTTACCAGTTTCAAAATCTTTATACTTCCAGATTCCATTTCTCACAACTTTTACTCGATACAGAGCTTTCCTAAATTATCTTCTTCTCCGAAGCAACCAAAGAAGACAGAAAGTAAAAAAAAAAAAAATTGCAGACTAAATTAAAGAGGATTTTTCTTCTTTGGGAGAATGTCCACTTTTATCTATATGTTTATCTCCTATACACGGTCTCCCAAACTCTTTTAGCCAATCACAAGAAATCATTATGTCTCCTACTATGGAACTAGTCAATTCCATCCTAACCAAACTAGAATTAGAACTTAAATATTTAATCAACAATTCACAATTTTCCCCAAAAATTTTGGTACAGTCCGCCAACTTACGATGCGTTCAATTAGGTTCCAAAATTCATCTAAATTTGAGTCCTTAAAGATATCTGAGTGTAACAATGGCATAACCTATTCGTTAGGTCGGTAGCTCAAACCATGGACATGCATCCTCAACACACGATACTCACCCTGACCATATTAAATTATTGCATTAGTTAAAATCTTCCAATTAAATAAAAATGACATGCAACTTTATAAATGTACCTGTGAATAACAAAAAAAAGATTTTTTACTGGCACTTTAATCATCATTGTTGTGTGATTGTTTGCTTTAATCAAAGAACTCATTTCGATATCTGCACAAACAATAAAAATTTTAATCATCGACTAAACAAATAAACAATATACAAATAACAAAAATAATTTTTTTCTTAACCCATTTTTGTAAATAAATTTTTTAATACTATTTTTGTAAAATATAAATTATATTTTAATAATAAAATATACAAATTATTATTAAAAAAAACATACACTACTAAAACTATTTTAATATAGCCATAAATCTTAAACACAAATTTAATATTTAAAATAAAAATATAATGTTAAAAGTTATACCTAAAAATTAACAATAATCTAATCTAAAATATAAAAATATATCTTTTTTAAAAATTCATTATTACAAAAAAATTAACATACCTTAATAATTATTACTTTTTATTGCTAAAACTTCAAAAAAAATTAACTTTCTTTCGAAATATACTAAACCTTTTTTCTTTTTCTAAAACTCAAAATTTTTTTGCCAACCTTTTTTTCCTCTTCCGGTGGTGTGGGGGTAGGGGAACCAAACCCCCTTTTTATAATAATCAAAAAATGCCTGAAAACTATAAAAAAAACAAAAAAAAAAAAATTGGAAAGCAAAAAAAAAGGATTCGTGACCGTATTGGTCCTTTCTCTTTTGCTTTTCAAGGTTTTTTTTCTTTTTTTATTTTTTACCAACAGTAAAAATATATTAAAAAATATCGTCAATGTTGTTGACACAATAGTGGTACCAAGAATTTTTTTACTCTAGTATACTCGAAGAAATATGATTATTTTACTGAAAATAAATACCAGTGTCGCTTGACACAAAAGCGGCACCAAAAAAATTTCTTTTAAAAAAAATTAATTACTGCAACATGATTGGGAAGAAAGGGGGGTGGTGCCACCAGTTGGTTACTGTAGTCTTTTTTTTTTAAAATTTAATTTTTTACTTGTCTAATTTTGGTAATTAATTATTTTTATATTACTAGGGTAAAAAAGTTGAAATAGAGAAATAGAAAAAGGAAAAAGAAAAAAGAAAAGTTAAATTGTTTTCCTGAAGTTGTAATTTTGTTAATCAAACTGTGAAGTCTATTTAAAAAAAAAGGTTTAACTCATAAAACGGTGCCTAAACTACATCATTTTTTCCTATTTTGGTATCTAAACATTTTTTTGGTCAAAAGTGGTACCAAAATTATTTTTTTTCCTCGAGTTGGTACCTCTGTTGTTAGTCAAACTGTTAAGTCTTTCTTTTAAAAAAACTAACCAATTAAAAATTATCATTTATAAAAAAAAAAAGACAAAAAGTATTATTTTCTTTATATATATTTAAAAATATAAAAAATAAAAATATTTAAAAATAGAGAGAACTGATTTAGCTAGTTCAACCAATTTTTTAGCTTGATTCAACCCTTATCTTCGGGCCAATTCCTGATCCAATCGGTTGATCCAGTTTGGTTCTGAAAACACTGGTTTTTATTGATGAAAGAATTTTTTTGATTTTGCCAGTTCGAGCAATAACGGTTGAAGTTCAAAAATAGAATTCACAAACATCTCAAACTTGAGTGAGCCAATTTTAAGCATTGTTGGTATTGCCAAACAATATAAAGGAAGAAAAAAAATAGAAAAATAAGAGAGAGAGAGAGAGAATGTAAAAGAAAAGAAAAGAATTAAAATTTATTTTTTAAAAGTTTATATGACATGGCAATCTATTATTGGTCAAACTTTTTTTTAACGAATATCACATTTTGGTGTAAAATGAGCAATGAAATAATAGTTTAGGTACCATTTGTGATAAAAAAAAAGTTTTGATACCAACTTAGGAAAAAGAGTATTGTTTAGGTACTAATTTATAGGTTACACCTATTTTTTAACAGACTTAATGGTTTGAATAATAGATCTACCAACTTGAAAAAAAAATTAACACTTGTGACAAAAAATAAAAAGTTAGGTACCAATTTGTATATTAAGCCTAAAGAAAATCCAATATTAACATTTTAATGGGAATAGTTAGGGCTAATTTTAACAAAAATATGCTGAAAATAACAAAAATGAAAAAGTATGCTGAAAACTTTGAAGTTTATCGATCTACATTATTTTTGGAGAGAGAAAGAAAAACACGTCTTATAGGGCACATTTTCCTCTTTCTCTTAAAAACACGTTCTACAAGGCATGTTTTCACTGTCATATTAGTGAAAACATGCCCTATAGGATGCATTTTCACTTTGTTAAAAAAAAATTTTTTTTCTTACGGTTGGAAATTAAAAGTTTGTAGATTTATTTTTGTCTATGTTTGAGATTGAGATTGACATTGTTATAGTTTTAACATATGTTTGAATTTACGGTGGTGCTGTGGAGCTAAGTGACCTACAAATTCCATCTGCCATGTGAGTATGGAGCCATTACTCGAGAAGCCAGTTCACGTTGCAACTCAAGGTCCTAATTGACGGTGATTATATAGCCTTGGGTTGAAGTGTAACTAAGGCTTCAAGTTTACAAAGGCTATGTTGTCAAGGGATGGAGCAAGTTTACAAAGGTTATGTTGTTAATGGTTGAAGTGTAATTCATTCATTGGTAAACACTAACTTATTCGTTTATTCATTAATTTTTTTTGTAAAATGTAAGTTAATATTAATTATTGAAGTAATATATATTACAATATGCAAGCCAAAATTTTAATCTTTTATTGTACCTTGTCAACAAATCTTTGCTTTTTGAAAATATTGTAATTAACAAATGGATGAAGAAAAACTTAAATGAAAACGCGAACAAAGAAATGAAAAAAATTATTCAAACTCACCATACAATATGGTACAAAGCAAACCAATTTAATTCGTAGATTATCAATAACTGTACATTTGGGATGTAAAACAAAGTATACAATTTGGAGAAACTTAAAAATAACATAATCATTGGCGTCCCGTATGTATGCCACAACCAAGTGGGTGTCAAGCACGCCTAAGTTTTCATCGCACTATTTGGGTTGGTGGTTCCTCATCGACTTTGTCTTCATCTTTACGTGCACGTTGGGTTTGATTGCCATCTTCATCTCCTTCCTCCATAGTTGACTAGTCTGGTCCTAATCACCCATCGTATATCCCCCATGTATAATTCGGCAATTACGACGATGACTCACCTTGGTAGAACAATGGTGTTAGAGGTGTTTACGACACTATTGGCGGATAACTGTATGGTGTCGCATGGGACAATTCAGATAAAAGGTGGGAATTGTCAGTGATACCAGATGCATCAGTATTGCTAGCGGCATTGGCATGTAATATGGTACAGTGGGTGGCGATCATGCAAAATATACCCTTGGAGAAAGTGTTGATGCAGGGAATGATTATGTGTGTTGTGGTGCTTGTGTAAAATAAATCGGTGCTGAAAGTGTTGATGCAAGGAATGATTGTATATGTTGTGGTACTTGTGTAAAATAAAATGGGTTAGCACTAAAAATATATAAACCATACTAATCGGGAGGTTGCAAGATAATCAGGTCCTCGTCTAGAGCTGGAGCAAATGTTGATCTCCTTGTGGCATCTTCTCTCGACCTAGGATTGATGGGCCCTCATTTTGGCCTTCTACGGTGATGTTGCCTACTTTTTTCTGAAGCTGGTAGTAGATACGACTTGTCGTTATGCCTGAATCAATCAATGTAATCCGGAGATATCGCCAACTCTAGTATGAGAAATGGTTCACGCATTGACAAGTAATCGTACCTACACTGCCAAATCTCGATATACTTCTTGTGGAATGTTGGCCAATCTTCCTCGCATCTCCCCCCACAAGTTAATATTATGCAGGTCATCGAGGTCCTAAGGTGGTGGCGGAATACGTTGCGTACACCTAAATTGTTGCATCACTCAATCGGATTCATGTATCTCGAGCATTGCAAAAATGATAAATGGCACTTTGATATTCTAAATGTTGCGATTGGTTAAAAATTCAATCAGGATGCATTCTTGAATCCCCAGATCCACATATGGCATCCATACAAACTGCAGTACGAATTTATAAATTTTAGCACATGCCTAATATTTAATTTCAAATTCTGGAATCAAAAACTGATAACTTTGAAATTCATAAAGTAATCTCCTATTCAGTTTGTTGATTTAAAGTTAGTCATATATCATTGAACTCGGTCGATATACCGTTGCGTTTCGCGGGGTTGTTCCACCTATTAAAATAATATGTGATTTCAAAATTATAACAATGAAAAATTAAAATGAAAATGATATTATCAAATGAATTTTACCATATTACCGGTGGGAACTCATAAGTGGCATAAAAATGGTAGTCGATACCATGCCCACAATTGAAGAAAGAGCATGCAACTGTCGATTTTAACTTTTTCTAGTTTTGTCACTCGACACATTTCTCAATACAATGTCATCAGCATCGCTGATCCCCAACTTAATCGTCCCGCTTCTTTCAAGTCGGCTAGGAGTAGTAGCCACCTTAAATGAATCAAATTTCGAGATTTATCTAGCATGAGCAGACCCCTAATTAACCTCAAGATGAATGCGCGCGTGAATTGTTCTTTTCAACATCACTTGGGGGAAGCCTTGATAGTTTTGAAGTTGCCCTCCAACCATCTCATCTTGTTTCGACTATCCCTAAACTTGTTCGGCACCTTCCCTAGTAATTACTTGCATGTTGCAGTCTAATCAGCACTAAGCACTGGCCCCATAACAACTTCCCCATCGACCGGTAGACTGAGTTGTAAACTAACATCCTCGAGTGTAATTGTACACTCACTGCATGGAAGATGAAATATATACATCTCTAGTCTCCATCTTTCGACCAAACACTAATAAGTGGGGGATCTAATTTAGTGCCTTTGAGCATGCGAGCAACATATAAAAACCATTCATCTCACAAGTGTCCATAAATGACATTCAATGCCCCTTCACTTAAATTATTTATTTACGTATCCAAAATCCAATCTTTAGCCTGAGTATATAAACATAAAAAATTAATAATATTAAGAGTATAAAATTAACTATTTAAAATTAAATAATATAATAAAAAAATTTTAACATTTGTAATTGAACATCGAAGATATGCTTATCATCCAAACGAATAAACTAATTTATCATTTAAAACTTATAAGGAATAAAATAAAATCGAAGAGAATAAAATTTAGAAAAAGATTTTAAAAAAATAATTGAGGATTGAGGACTGAAAATTGAAACTTAAAAATTGAAAATCGAAAGTTGAAAATTGAAGATTAAAATTTAGGATTGAGGATTGAGTATTGAGTTGAAAAGAATGAAGTTTGGAGGGTTTATATAGGAAAAATTATAGTTGTTGAACTCCTTTTAGCGATTTGAAAAGTTATTATTGGAATAGTTACCATTGAAAGAAAAATGCATAATGTAGGATGCATTTTTATTCTCTCCCCTAAAAATATGTCCTATTTGGCGCATTTTCATTTCATTGCTAGATCAATAAAAATATACCCTTTAAGATGAGTTTTTTTCTCTCCCTAACAACTAACGTAGATTAGTAAATTAAAAAAAAACATACTTTCTCAATTTTTTTTATTTTCAAAATATTTCTAAAAGTTAGCCGAATAATTAGTGTCGCCAATTTAAACCTAAATAATAACATTATTATAAAAATAGAATAATCGTGCTAAATTAAAATGTAAATATCAAACCTTAAATATATATTAACATAGTAGAGGAATTAAAGTTAAATTTAACTTATATATATTAATTATATACCCCATATACACATTGTTTGTGGAATTAGGAGTTCGTGCATGCCACTTGTATGTTTCTAAGAGATCAACCTTGAAAGTTGTAGTGGGAGGCTATTAATTATGTTGTGGAATTTATCTCTTTATCATCTGTTCTTCAACCTCAATAAAAGAAGCATAAGAAAGATCCTTTAATGGTAATATCAATCATTATGAAGAGAACATAGCTAGCAATGGCTTCCCCTAATGGATGCCATACAACAAGAATCCGCCTTTCCTATAAATGACAAAAGATGTAAGGTTTTTTCACATAGATTCTCTTTTAGCTACTTTTCATTATATGATAGGATTACCCTACTTTATTCTCCTTTCTCAACCCATTTTATTAGCCCACCACCATCCCTCCTCTTTGCCCTCGTATACCCATTTGACCTCTTACCCCTTTTGTTGATTCACCATGGTCTCCAGTAAGTTTCAGGCAAACCCAGTCTTCGTCTATGTTTTCTTTCTTCTGTTTCTCGGTAGCCATTACTGTTTTTCCCAAAAAACTTGTCCAAGATGTGGTTCAATGGAGGTCACTTACCCCCTTAGCACCCATCCTAGTTGTGGTGACCCTAGCTATTCTCTTCGTTGTGATTCTCAGACTCATAAGCTTTACTTTGATGCCTTAAACGGAAGTTCTTACCCTGTTATTAGAATCATGGCTTCAGTTTACCGCATGGTGGTTCAACCATCGCCATGGTTGACTGGTAAGTGTGTGACTCAAGATATGGGTGTAAGTGAAGGCATATGGTTAAACCAAACACTCCCTTTTAACATCACTTCTTCCAATACTATCTTTCTCCTTAACTGTTCCCCACGCCTTTTGATGTCTCCTCTAAATTGCACTCCCACCAGTCTTTGTCACCATTATTTGGAGAGCTCTGGACATGTTGAAGCCAAACGAGCATTGCAGTGTGCTGAGGGGGTCAATCCATGTTGCACCTTCGTAGCCGGAGGGATGCCGTCGGCATACAAAATACGGCTTCACAGTTCGGGTTGTAAAGCTTTTAGAAGCATCCTTCATTTGGATCCAGAAAAGGCTGCTTATGAATGGGAAGAAGGATTGGAAATTGAATGGAGGCCTCCCCTTGAGCCTGTTTGTAAAAGCCAACTTGATTGCTTTGGGGCTTCAAATTGTTCACCTACTAGTTCAAATGGCCTCTCTCGTTGCCTTTGCAATAAGGGATACAAATGGGACACTGTCGTTGGGTCTTGCTTGAGAAAGAAGAAAAAAAGTAGAGTCAGCTTAAAGGTGTCCATTGGAGTGATCTCCTTTTTCACTCTAGCTATGGCGATTGTTGCAATTACTTCAAGGAAACGATGGAGAAATTATAACCAGGCAAAGATCATGAAGGCGAGGGAAGACATGTTGAAGTCAAGCAATGGAGGGAAACCAGCTAAGATATTCCCTTTGAAGGAGGTGAAAAAGATGACAAATGATTTCTCTAGAAACAGGTTCTTAGGGAGTGGTGGGTTTGGGGAGGTTTACAAAGGTGAGCTCCCAAATGGGGATATTGTGGCAGTAAAGTCGGCTAAAGTTGGGAACATTAAGAGCACCCAACAAGTTCTCAATGAAGTTGGGATTCTCTCACAAGTCAACCATAAGAACCTGGTTAGGCTCCTAGGTTGTTGTGTGGAGGCTGAGCAACCATTGATGATCTATGAGTATATCTCAAATGGGACCCTAAGTGATCATTTGCACGGAAAGTACTCCACCTTTTTAGACTGGAAAACAAGGCTGAAAATCGCTTTGCAAACGGCTGAAGCGTTGGCTTACCTACATTCTGCAGCATACACCCCTATTTACCATAGGGATGTTAAGTCAGCAAACATACTTTTAGACTATGAATTCAATGCAAAAGTTTCGGATTTCGGGTTATCCAGGTTGGCTAGCCCGGGTCTGAGCCATGTCTCGACATGTGCTCAAGGAACCCTTGGGTACATGGACCCCGAATACTATAGGAACTACCAGTTGACTGATAAAAGTGATGTTTACAGCTATGGAGTGGTGTTGCTTGAGTTACTGACTTCCCAAAGGGCCATTGATTTCTCAAGAGATCAAGATGATGTTAATTTAGCCATTTATGTTAATCAACGGGCCACCAATGGTGCGATCATGGAAGTTGTGGATCAACAGCTACTTAAGGAGCCCTCAGCTGATATGTTGAAGAGTTTTAAACTTTTCTCAGACCTTGCATTTGCATGTTTAAGGGAGAAGAAATCAGGTAGACCCGCCATGAAAGATGTTGTCCAAGAACTCCATTGCATCATTCAGATTATAGATCAAGAAAATGTTTCTAAAGAAGTTAGCTCGGAGATTATATAAACGAACAGTAATATAATATATATGTATATGTACCTTGTTGTTGATGTCTGTGATTTTAGAATATTCATATATATGATAGCAAAGGAAAAGTTGGAAGAGCTATGGGGAAAATGATGCTGAGAAGGACATTGGTTTTGAATATTGCACACAAAGGGAAAGTGGATTCCAAGGATGGATTTGAGTGGATCGAAAGATGTAAAGAAAAGATCGGGGATCAGATTCTTGCTTTTTCAAAAGTATTAAATGACCAAGGACTAGGCGAGACTTAGAAATTATGGGGGAAACTGGAATCTGTAAGGTTTTAGTAAGAATTTAAGGCTGTTTGGACTTAAAACCAAACCAAGAGAGAGAGATATACATATTTACTTATAGCTTTTATTGAAGGTAGTAACTAGGTTTGTCATACTAGAAATGCATTACCTAGATTTCTTATGTATAATAAATGTTCTCTCTCTGGTCTCATAGTGATGTTGGAAATATATTTGATATTATATATTTGTATAGTGCCTATTGCTTATTTTAATGTGAGTTTTGGTTAATTGGTATTGTCTCAGTGAATTATCCAAAGGAAAGTCATGCATTATTTATAAAATTTTATACATAAAAAAATAAAGTTAGTTATTATATAAATAATTAAAATTTAGTATTTAAAATAAAAGTGATATAATTTTTTAATAGAAAAATCATGATTTAAAAAATTTATCTATATATAATAAACTTATTTATAATAAATTTGATTTTTTATTCATTATTGTATAAGTTTATTTACTCATATTTTATTATAGATAATCAAAACATGTTTATTTTAGTTGATTGAATTTTAATTTGATTGGTATAAACATTATTATTAATATAGAAGAATGTGAGGCATGTTTTTTATTTATAGACATATTTTGGAGGCGGTTGAAACGGTGATAATTCACATGTTATGTGATCAACAAATTCGATTCGTTAATTGACTGTGGTTTTAGTATTTTTGGCTCTTTGTGATTCTGTAATTTAATAAAGACAAAATGGAAGAGCAATCTTGAATCCTAAAGAAGCATTTTGCACATTGATATATCATGCTCTTTCTTTACTTTAGCCAATAGAATACAGCCAACACCAGGTTAATGAACATGCAAATTTACATAAAAGGTAACATTTTTTATTCTTTTTTATTTTAGAAAATGGGATCAGTCAAAAGCAAAAATAATTGCTTCCAATATTTTTGTTTATGATATATGTTCCCTATTATTTTCCCCCAATGCTCCCTAATGGTGGCGATTAGCAATCAATGCTCAATTGAACTTTAATTTTATCCTTAGTCAACTCAACACAATTCTCATCAATGCACTTAAATATTATAAAGCGAATAAATTAAGATAGTTAATATGATATAGGTGAATATATCATCTTTTTATCAATACTGTAGTATTGGTTTTGGTTTATTTCGATTAGAGATGTTGATAAATTGGAATTTACTCAGTCCCATTTTTTATTCTTTTTAACTTTGGTCCATTTTACTGTTTAGAAATAAAAATATAAAAAATAATTTTATATTTATTTTAATATATTTATGATTTATTTTTAAAATAATTTTTTTATCATTTTTAATAGTAAAACGACTAATTTGGACAGGCCAAGCTCGAACTCGAGCTTGAAATTTTTTGGAATCAGGTCTCAAGTCGACTCATGAATACCTGTAGTTTCAATGAATTATTTTAAATTTTTCACTATTTTTTATTTTTTATATATGTATATAAAAATTTTTGCAAATATCTAATAATGAAATTAAATTAGTCTCAAATATAAAATACTTATTAATTATATAAAATACTCTTCAATAAATTTCACAGATTGAATCCATCATTAAATAAATATAAAATAAAAAAATGTATAAAATTTTCGGATAATTAATATTTCATACATTAAACAATAGGATCATCTCTTACTAAGCATGTAACAATCCATCATTCAACAAATCCAAAATAATAAAAAAATTAAAAATTATTTTCCTTCATTAATTGATACACCATAGTCTAACCAATACAAGCTAAATCGATTGATATAAATAGATACAGTCATTATCGACCAAAATTTACACTAGAATAGAATCTAAATATTGTTCTTTTACTTCCAAATGTGATACTTTAACTTAGTGGCGGAGTCAGGAATTTTTTTTTGGGAATGTTAGAATTAAATTATATATTTTTACGATGGTAAAAAAATAATTTCATCATTTTAATAGTTTATATTTTTATCATTTAGGGAGGCAAAGTACAATTTTAATATTACTAGTTTAAAATTTTATAAATTATAAAAAGCCTAAATTGAAATTTTACTATTTTAAAGGGGTGATGACTACACTAAGTCTCTTAATGGCTCCGCCACTACTCTAACCGGTATAGGGGTGCTAGTTTAAAATTGACCACCTTACTAAAAAGCCTTTGAGATGTTTAAAAAAAATTATATTTACCCTTGAATAATAAATATTTATCTCTATAAAATTTGAAAAGAAAAACAAATAAAACTCATTTAAATCTATTTATAAAGTTAGTTTAAATAAATAATAATTTTTTCTGTTATTTATCATATATTTTATATTTAGTTTATTTTTTAAAAATTATAAAATGTTAGTCCCAAAAATATCAAGTATGGGTAAATTGTTTAAAATTATTTACGAATTTTTCTAAATGATAAGGAAATAAAATAAAAGCTTGGATACTTCAATTTATAGTGATTCAACCCTAATTGTCTACCTCCCCACTATCCTAACTTCCACCACTAAGGATTTCCCAATTCATTATTAGAATTGATACTTTTCAAGGAGAAGATATAACTTTTACAATCCCTATCTTTTTCACAAGGCTTAGATATAACCTTTCCTCCTAACTTTTATGACTAATTAGAACCCTTCTTAGTTTTTATGGCTCAACTAAAACCCTCCAGATTTACAATTGATGATATGAAAAAGAGAAAACAAAGAGATCTCTACAAGGCATGTGTTTACAAAAATTAAGCTCTCAAAGAAATGAAATGGGGGTGATAAAAGATCGAACAATAAGCTCCTATAGAATTTTTACAAGAGAAATGAAAGAATAAGATTAGAATACTTTTCTCTTGATCTTGATGCTTGGATTTTTCTCTCTTAAGTCTTGAAGTGTATTTATATCAAGAAACAAATTTGTAGACGTTTATGACTATTGGGGATGAATTCTTGTCGTTGGAAGCATTAATTTCGTGCTTAAAAACTAGCCCTGCAACGTATGTCTCAAGATACCAGAAAAATAATTAAAACAATCATTAGGTTCATTTTCCATTCCTTATAGTTATTTTCATTGTACTTTTTCTTAATAAATATATCACGGGAGTTCGTGTCATTTTCGAATTGTAAAATAAAATCATTCATTTATTAATATCTTTGTATTAAGCAAATATTTTGAAAATTTTTGCAACATACGATATGCATTAAGATATATATGCATCTTACATTAAACCTTAAAAATATTTGTAAGTCGTTGCAACGATATTTCCTTCACCCATTAAATTAAATTACCTTGGGATAATCTTAAACCAACTAGTAAGAACATGTATTTCCATCCAATTAATACGCAAACCTAATCCATTAGGTATTCATATGTATTAATAATTGTTTCATGTTTGGCCATCATTTTAACTTATGTAGAGTTTCGAGGGAAGTTACTTAATTAGAATGATCTTAAGTGTCTCAACATCTATCATAACATGTACTATGAATGAGTTGTCGGGGGACAATCTCAACAAATAACATGTATGCATGACTAGTTGTTCTGTTAAAGGAAATCTCTTAAGAAAAATCCACATGATAATACTTATCTCAAGATTAGCAAATTATCATGTCATCACAAGAGACTATTGATGGAAATTGTAGGCCTTATTTAGGGACCTTCTCCTACTCAATTTTTTAGAAAACATACAAGATTTTTATTTCTAGTTTCAATCATGAATGTTTAATATGTCATAAGAAGTACATGCGACATTTTTTCCTTAAGCTATATGACATGCTTATCGTAATATGCATGAACATTCTTTACATAAAAGTAGAAAATAAATTGACTCTGACCAGCCAAAAATTTTCTTGGTTCCATCTTAGAAAAATAGATAAAAAGATTTACTATTATATCATCTCAAAGAATTTTTTGGAAATTTTTAAATTTTAAAGTTTTTTAATATACTTTTTAATATTTTTATTTTATTTTGAAATTTTTATATCTTTTTTAAATTAGGATCAAATTGGCATAATGTGTAAACATTGATTTTTTTTAGAATTAGGACTAAATTGGTAGAATATGTAAAATGTTAAGAGGTTAAATTTATTATTATACCCGACCATGTCAATATTTTGTCTAGTGACCAAAGGCATTTTAACAATGGAGTGACTAAAAATTGTAATTGATCTAGTTGATCTAACGAGAGTGGTTAAATTAACAAAAAATATTCAATGACCAAAATAGAAACTTATTAAAACTTAGGTGATTATCTGAGTAGTTTACCTAAAAGCCAAAAACAAAGTCATGAGAAGAAATCGACACATTAAAACCACACCGTATTTTTCCCTTGAAAAAAATTTGTATGACTACTGTAGAGATATCAATGAGCCAGGCCAAGTTGAGTCCTGGTTCCAAAAATTTTCAAATCTAAATTTATTTTCGGCTTGGTCAACTCAAAAAATTTATTTTACTATTTGAAAATTAGTAAAATATTAAAAATATATATTATATATTTTAATAAAATTTAAAATTTTATTTTTCAAATTGAATTGATCCACCCGAAATATAAAAATATTTGTTTAAACCCAACCCAAATTGATATGGGCTTATCGAGTTGGGCGGGGTACCATGGAAAGCTCTAGACAGTTGGTAGGTGTAAAACAAAGAATCCATTTAGGTAGAAAATATATTGTTTTTTTCCAACAGGAAAAGAAAAAGAAAGATGATTACATGCTTGGGGGCAGCGCCGAAAAGTGGGATTTTAGTGGATGACTACTAAGGTAAGGTTGTGATGGGAAATGTGCAGATATGATATGGGGTTACATGTGCTGAATGATTATGCTATGGGCTCATCTACTTTCCAAGCCCATCTTTCTCCCATAGCCTACCCTATAAGTGAACCCCTGTTTCATGGAATCTAATTTAATTTCATTCTTCCTTATTAATCAAACCAGCAAAACAATTTACATGTTCATATTTTTATTTTATTTTTCAATTCTTTTTCATAAAAATAAAGAAGAAGAATAAGATAAAAAAAGAAAATATTTTTTTTCATTTCAATCTTTTTTAATTAAACTTTCTAATTTTAGAATTTATGGCAAAGCTATAAAAGTAGTAATTCAAAAATATACCCCAAAAATAAATGTTACTGCAAATCCTTACAAATTTTCTTTTTCGACATGATCGTAATCTAACGTTGTTGTAGTAACAATAATGTGATGCCCCCATCGCTTTCACTTCTTATTAGCCTCCCTCTCTTTACCTTTTTCTTCATTCACTTTCTCTTTGTCTCATTTCCTTTTTCCCCATTTTTATTCTACACAAAACTGCTTATAGAAAAAGCTCAAAACAGCTTAGGGTTTCTTTTGTTTTTCCTTGACATAAAATCCCCAGATTTCTTCATAATTCAGTTCAGATTGGGCTCTTTCTCAAGGTACCCTCTTTTTCTCTCTTCATTTTGATTCATGGGTTTTCCTTTTTCTTTTTCTTTTTTTAATTTTCCAAAATTTCTTTTTGGATTATGGTTTCTGTTATTAGCTGATTTAGAGATAAGATGATGAACTTTCCGAATTTTTTTAGTTTGGGTATTTCTCCCTTTTTGATATTTTAGAGTAATTTTCTTTTCTGGGTAATTGCTATTTTTTATGGGAAGTTCGATCTTTTATTTTTTTCAGTTTTGCACGTATCATTTCTTGGGGACCACTGACGTATTTGAAGTGGGAGGGACTAGATTATCATTTCCTTCTATGATGTTTTAGGAGTTTGAAGTTGAGAAATTTTTTTGACCAATGATTGATTATGTAGTTAGATTTGCATACTGTTGGGAACATAATCTTAGGTTTGAAAGTGTTGCATATAATTATACTACTTCACGTTTATTTGCAATCTTTACACTTTTGATATACTTCTTCAGAAATTCTTTCAGGTTCTGTTGCCAACAATGACACTTGTCTGCATTGTTCTGTGATTTTCAATCTCTATTATTGCCTTTTGGAAATAATCTTGATTTCACCTGTTTATAACTATGGAAAAGTGCAACATGTTTGTTCTAGGATTCTTCAAACAAAAACGCATCTAAAAAGAGAAAGGGTATAAAAGAGGCTAACAATGTGCAAAAAATGTGAAAAAAAACTTGGCAAATTGTGGCTCCATTTATATAAATGCCAAAAATAAAAAAATTGTGACGCTTGTATAATCAACAACATTTTCTTTGTACTTGTCTCAGTGATTCACATTGCATTCTTTCTGTTGTACAACTTACTGATTGTCTTTCCTATTGAATGTGAATGTTTAGATATATTATTTGGTGAACTTATGAGAGATGCTCACTTTTAAATAATGCCTTATTAATATTATATCCTTTGCCTAATTATCCTAAAATTCATTTTGTTGGTTATTATATTATTGTTTATTTTTCCTCCTTTTTTTTTTTTTTTTGTTATTTCTCTATTCTTATTTTGAGATCTATAGCAATTCGGTTTTGTTTTTCTTCCTCTGGATAAGACCATAATATTATGCTGAGTCACTAATTATATTGCTCAAATGGATTATTGCAGCCAGGAAAAGCTGAGTCTTAAGGAATCCTAGTTCAAGTGGCTTAATGGAGTTGAAATTTGCTTAAGTGCATTCTTGTTTACCATTATTATTCCTCAAAAGATGGGAATGTGATATGCCTTCTGCTTTGGTTCAAGTCTAGGGTGGATAACTGTGGGCTTCAATAATTTCTTTGGTTTAGTTTTGTTGAGATTTGACTATGCTTGGTTCCTGATAAGCGTGTGGAGTTTCACACTTTGATGAAAAACTTAAACTAGATTACTGAACAACCTTAGTGTGCCAACAGAAAATAGCTAATACGGGTGCGCTTTGTTGTGTGGCCGCTGGGCCACATGGAACAAAATCACCCACTAACAGAAGGGACTGTTCCATGGATCGTAATGAACCACATTGGAGGACAAACACTAGTTTTTCTCCTCCTCCATTGAGGATATGGGACTGTAGGTTTCACTCAGATGGTTTGTCACATGGGTCGCATGCTGCTGGATTTCATAGTTCATCACTGTCTTCAAATAGCAGAGGTAGCAGAAGCAAGGTAGGCAGTGAAGGGTGCATCAATCATCACCACTCTGTTTCTGATGGTGCACTCTCTTATTCTGGCAGCCCACCTTATAATGCTCAGTTGCCCCGATGGACTTCGCCCATTCAAAGGTTCAATCCAGAGGAGCTCCTTGGCTGTAATGTTGGAGGTAATCTTAGGTTGATTCTTATTGTTCCTGCTGATTGAGATGTATGATATATCACATGCCACGTTCTTGTATTAATCGCATTCAGTTAGCTGCATGTCTTAATGCATTTTTTGTTTGAGCAGAACGTCAAATGTCATGTACTTTCTTTAAGTTTAATAGTTTTTATATGGCCATTGGTCTCAGTTAATTGCCTTTTCTGAAATGAAGGGTTGGTGAAATAAGTTCTAAGTATAATCAGTTAATACTGGAACCAATGTGTGGCATGATATTGTAGATTCTTGGAAGTCTTTACTTTCTGCAAGCCATAATACAATGAATACTTTGACTGTTCATTACTGATTATTTATCATGGTTTCTCTTATCTCTTTCATGATTTCCATTTTGATGTGTTGCCTTACCGTACCAATTACTTTCCGTAATGGCATGTTGTCTTGTCATTGAGTGAGTTATTCAGGAATATATAATTGCGATATTGGAAAAAGATATGTGCTCCAAAATTAGAGGATAGATGGAATGCTTTTCTGATTAGGATGATGTGTTCTGGTCCATTTAAATTAATACTTTGTTAGAACTATAACTTTATATGTAAACTGCAAGAATGTCAGAACGGTCTCTTAGACTGGCATATTGTCTCTTCAAAGTTTTTGTACTTCTGTCGATGAAACTAATTCCTTCATTCCTATTGGGGATATATTTAAAATATTAATCTTCTGGTTCAACCCTGATTTTTGAGAGAACCTGCACTATGGAATTCATTGAACATTTCAGAGGTTCTCTATCAGTGATTACTTTTTGGACATTGAGCTCCTTTGCTACCTGTGATGTAGCCAATTCTCCTTCACGATTACTGTTGCTCCTGAATCGTAGGGCAAAAAGTAAATAAAGCAAGCTTTCGCTTTTGCTGCAGAATCACCTCAGTTGCCCTGATTCTATCCAGTAGTTTGCCGTGACATGTTTTATTTCCAAGCTTCTATTTGGAAATGATGGTGTCTGGGGTTGATAATTCAAATGCTTGTATCTTTTTATTGGTTTTGAGGGATAGGCTGATCTATCTATTGAGGATTGTTAGTTGAAGCTATCCCAATTCAATCCCTGGGATTGTTGCACAAATACTTAAATCCATGATGTCATGCTTATTAAAGGCATTTAGATATTGAACTCAGTAGTAGATCCTGTTACAACACAACAGCAAAAGCTCATCATAATATGTTGATCATGATACCAAAAATTAAAACTTTTTGCAAAATTGCCTAAATGATGGATGTTTCCGAAGCAGTCACTTGTACTGTGAAGATAAAACTATTATAGTTCACAGAATTGTATGGAGGGATGTCACACTAATCAACTAGCTTGTTTTGTTATTGCTAAATCGAATTCTCTATTTATCTTTCCTTCCCTCTTTTAGAAGACTACAGCTTGTTTTCTAATGCCCTTTTCCCTGAATCTTATACCAATCAACCAAAATGAAGTTCATTATATATAATTTAGGCTGGAATGATTGCATTTTCATATTTATGATTCAGCTATTGGCTACAGTTTCCTTTTATAGATTTTCTATCATTTGAACTATCATATTTTTGTTTTCTTAACCTAATTTTAATTATCAGGACCTGTGCCCCAGACCTCTTGGTTCCCTCGCTCCACTGAGGTGACTTGTGTTTCAACTTGGTCAGTTTTGTAGCATTTAAATAAGAACAAATTTGATCATTTAAATATTTCCGCTTTTTGTTCATGCAGCGGCGATATGCTGTTAAAGCAGCTACAGGATCCCCTAGCTTTGGATCCCCTTCGTCCTTCTCTGAATCTAGTCACTGGGAATCCACTAGCAAGCAGCCCTTCTCTTTTCCCAATCGCAACTTCTCTGGTAGACGTTCTTACATGACAAAAGCTGTTTACCCTCTAGTGTTTCGCAACCCTGTCTCAGATTCCGAAGGCTTTGGTGATGCCGACATTAACAGTATTGGCAAGTTAACACCTAACGAGGACCGCTTCTCACCGTTTCACTGGCATGAAAACAGTTCTAGTGTTGAGCACAGGTTTCACAAAACACTTTCTGAACTTCAAAGGTCTGAAGCATCACCAGACCCCAGTGCTAGCTCTAGAAGAGAAGGTTTTAGGTGGAGCAGCGCTAGCAGTTATGATCTAGGGTTAGATGGAGAAAAGTTTGACATTGCAGAGCATGTTGACATAGAGAACCTGAGGTCCCCTATTGGCCCTGTGGTAGAACACAAGTGTGGAGTTTGTGGAAAACTTTTGTGGCAGAAGTCACCCTGGAGTTCACATCGAATAATTAGAGGTAGTGACATGCCAACTGCTGGGATTCTACCCTGCAGCCATGTGTTCCACGCTGAATGCTTAGAGCAAGTTACTCCGAAGTCCCAGATTCATGATCCTCCATGCCCATTGTGCCTCAAAACCATTGGACCACTAGAAGAATCTGCATCAGTTTCAGAACCTTTGCAAGTGGCTTTGAGATCTTTACGAAGGAGCAGGGGTGCCATGATATCTGAAGACCAGGAAGATGATGAATTCTCAAATCACATCAAGGAAAAACTGAGAAGCAGGTCTCGGTCAGGCGCAAGAGGGAATGACAATTGTTCTTCGATAAAAAATCGTCTTAAGAAGCATTTTACGTTTAAAGGAAAAAGTAAAGATATATTTAGCACAAAGGTATTCCAGAGGATTGGATCATCATCTTCTTCTAGCAGGGAAGCAGTTCGACGTCAAGTATCTATTCCGTAGTTTATGTAATTCACTTGCAAATAGATAGATTTAGTCATTTTCTGGACTCTTGCTACTTTCAATACATTATCTTTTCCTATGGTCATTCTCAGGCTAGTAGCAAGGACATCTAGAATATCTTATTGCTTGCTTAAGCACGTTATGAGTTGCAAGCAAGTCTGCATAGTTTGTTTCTGTTGTGTTATTAAAATGAGCTATCAATATGATTACACTGCAACATACAGTTTACTTTCCGTGCTTAAATTGGAAAGTATTCCATTTTGTGTTCGTAGTGCAGATGTATGAATGGAGGTGTTTGGTTTGAAAGCGCATTATTTGTAATTGTATGTTTAGTATTAATATGCAATGGGGTCAAAGGCCCAGCTATATGGCTTTCTGACCCTAATTTTATGCTTAATCAAGTTGGGCGCTTAATAGTGCTTGTTTTCTGGGGCCTTGTCTCTAAAGCGATAGTTGAATGACAAGCACAAGACCTTTAGTTGCTCGATACTTAGAACACTGTTTCATCACATTGCAAAGAACCCTTTAGTCTATGATCCATTTCTTATTGGAGACAATAAAAAAGCATAAAACTTAAATATCATGGACTCCACTAGATGTCGATTTTCAGTGCATGCCAGTGTTTTGAGACGTTGCTGTTTGAATTATGCATTCACATTTTGTTCTCCGTATAAAAATATTGTGCACGCGGGGCCTCGAATTTAAAGTGGCAAATACAACAAAGAAGTGAGCAGGGAAATCCCAGTGGAGTCTCCATCATATAGATGGGTGGCTTCCACAAACCAAAGCTACTTCTAGCTTTCATGTGGCTTAGAGTTGATCTGTAAGTTGTTAGTCTCTCTGAACCTTGACAACCCTTTTTAAATTTGGATAAAATGTGGGGTTAACTGTATGTGTAAAGGGTATTCAAACTAGGTCTTTTAGGCTTTTATTTATCATCTTATTCTATTGCTTGAACAAGTTGGCCATGTGATCCCATGTGCAGTTTGGTTTACAGAACTTTCTAACTTTAAGTCTTTGGCATGCATGGCCTGCTTTGATTTGTTGTTACCATTCTTTGGGACTTAACATCTGGCTGTGGGGTTGATTTCTTCTTTATTTTGTGGCAAATTCAAACTACCATGTTCTGGTTGTTGGTACATGAAATAAGAACAATATTCTTCATTAATTTGGAAATTGATGAGTGATGACTAAGAAAGAATATAATAATAAAATTTTTAGTCTTATTGTTTGTTCTCTACAATGGAATCAAAACCCTTAGCATTGAACTTTTAACTTGTCCTCAAAAGAGTGAGGGAAAATAACCTCTTAAGTTGGTAGAATTTATCCAGTCGGAATCTACTTTCATCAATTGTAAATTATTATTATTATTATTATTATTATTATTATTATTATTTGAACAAGAAGTGGTTTACTGGTAACATGCATGCATTTGGTGAAACTGATGTAGTCATTTGCCATCTCTGATTTATTTTTTAATCAATGTTTTGTCAGGTTTCTATCAAGTAAAAATATTTTCCCACCGCCATTGATCAATTCTCAGAAGATATGGAATTTTCCTCTTTAGAAGGTTTGATTCTTAATTCCAAAGCTTATCTAAGCAGAAGAGAGGTGTCTAGGTGCTATTGGAAGGACAACTGTACAATAAAAACTAAAGGCATCTAACTGTTTCTCTTTAGTTTCGTTTGAATATGTATATATGTTTTCTATTTTATGAACAAAAAAGTATTCATCAATGATGAATAGCTGCACGAGTGTTTGGCTGATTGCCCTTCATTAATGCATTCAATGATTAATACTCCTAGAAATCCAAATGATGAGATTTTTTTTTCATGAAATCCTACCAAGCAAGTTAAATGGCTATGAAGGAGATTTGCAGGAAAAATCCAGATTTGTTTTTGGAATATTAACATACACAAGTCTGTAGTGTCCCACATAAAGAGTGGTTCAGTTTTAAATATAAGTTCTTCCAAGCTGTAAAGATTATATTAAGCTTCATATTCAAATGTGAATTGCAGCATGGAGACAATGTTAGGGCTGTCAACTTGGCACAGCTAAGATGATTAAAAGCAAAGAGAATGGAATTGAAGTATATTGAGGAAGGAAGACGGGAAAAGGATGAACATTCCTTTTACTAAGATGGACGGCAAGCCACATGCATTGATTATGACTTTTCATAGCCCATATTCTATAGATGTGATTCTTTATCAGAATTTCTTTCATTGATATCTTAATGTAAGATTTGAAGAGGAATTGAAAATCACCAATGATTTTAAGTTAAATATGACTGATGAACTTGGACAGTATTAAGAGGTGTACTGTGCATTTTTCTGTCCAATAGAAAGTTAAACCATATGCTGCACAAAATGCTGAAAAACATCACGCTAGTAATAACTCTAATTTTTTTGGTTGCACTGTAACATCATCAGAGCATCTTCTCTTATCAGCATAAAAGTAGAGATTCAAACCATTTAGTCGGCACGATGCTCTTGCATCTCTTTCTATCTTTACTACTTTCATGGTACTAAATCACTTCTCTGATAATTTTCTGTCAAATATCTTTAACCCTTTTCCAAATATCTTTTAACCTTTTGCCATAAGATTCACAATCCTGGAAGGATTCTTTAGGTTCTTTAGTGATAAGCCACGAATGTGCATAAAAAAACATTGTAAAAAGTAAGTTTACAAAATGTTGAGGCCATCAATCGATGCAGAGAACCTTTTCCTCAACTTTTTTTCTTTTCTTTTCAGGTTCAAGTCCAAAAAGAATGTCAACAAGAACATGGGTCCAAGCCAATTGAGTATCCTGTTCCAGGTTTACACATTGTTTTCCACTCTCTTTTATATGAAGGGTGCAAAAGTAACACTGATATCATTGCAAATGTCTTTCAAAAGATAAGGGTGCCAATTATTATTTTTTATAAAATGTTAGTTAAATAAATCTCCATGAACCTTGGTAGCGTCTACGTTACATCACCTTCCCCGCTAACCCTCCCTCCCCTTCAGTTTGTCCCTAGTCACACACATCTATAAATAGAATTTGATCCCCTCATCTCTTCCTTACCTTATTTCTCATTAAGTCTTTCTTCTCCAAGTCAAAGGTTCAAAGTTAACTCTTGCCTTTGTAGGGACAAGAACATCATCTCTCTTGTACAAACTTATCAGAGACTTTCTGTATTAGTTCATCTACAAAATTCTGATACTTGGATGTCAATTGGTTTTGCAGAAAATGGATTTTCTTGGAATTTTTCTTCTGTCTTCTCTTGCCATGTTGAAGACGATTCATGGACATGGAGGTGGATGGTCTAACGCTCACGCTACATTCTATGGGAGCAGTGATGCGTCTGGTACTATGGGTAAGAACTAAGCAATACGAAATGTAAACTACCATCTGTTCTTTTCCATGGTTCCCGTCTCAGTTACCTTTTTCCATATGATGTAGGTGGAGCATGTGGCTATGGAAATCTTTACAGCCAAGGTTATGGCACAAGCACTGCTGCATTGAGCACTGCTCTATTCAACAAAGGGCTCGCTTGTGGGGCATGCTTTGAGATCAAGTGTGTTAATGACAATAGATGGTGTCTCCCAGGCTCCATTATAGTAACAGCAACAAACTTCTGCCCACCAAACAATGCTCTCCCGAATAATGCAGGCGGGTGGTGTAACCCTCCTTTACAGCACTTTGATCTCTCCCAGCCTGTTTTCCAACATATAGCTCACTATAAAGCTGGAATAGTGCCTGTTGTATACAGAAGGTAAAAGCCAAAAAAACCAGTGTCCTTTTCGGTCTAACATAGCTTTATAACCTCAAGAATTTCTACTTTGCAAGTCATGTTTCATTTAACGCTCATGTCAATTCATTGCTAAAACGAATCAACGTAACTAAGTTCTAGTCAATAGTATAATTTTCATGGCAGAGGACATGCTGAAAACCATCATTTTATTTGCAGGGTTGCTTGTAGGAAATCTGGTGGCATCAGGTTTACCATAAATGGACATTCATACTTCAACCTTGTATTGATAACTAATGTTGGAGGTGCTGGAGATGTGGTGTCTGTCTCCATTAAAGGCTCTAGAACTGGTTGGCAAGTGATGTCTCGCAATTGGGGCCAAAATTGGCAAAGCAACTCTTACATGAATGGCCAAGCACTCTCTTTTAAGGTCACAACAAGCGATGGCCGCTTTGTCACCTCCAATAACGTGGCTCCTGCGAATTGGGCATTTGGCCAAACTTTCACAGGAGGGCAATTTTAATTGTTTCGATCTTCACCCCACTAACCAACATTAAAAATTTAAGTCATCTCATCCCAACAAGACCAAGCCCCTAAGGCTTAAACAACCATTAACCAGGTAGTTTTAGTTTTCTAGTTAGTTGCATCTGATATATAAATACCATTTATAGGTTTGTAATACAAGGAAAAAAGTTGTCACCATGGGGTACTTTTACAAATGCCCTGACTGCTGCCGTTGTGTTTCCTTTTTACTATTTTTTATTTTGGGGTGAATGCTTTGTTATGGAATTTGATGTGAAGATGCATCAAAAAGTGATAAAAGTTTGTGTGAACTTGGTCTCTATGGGGGCATAGAGGCCTGTCTACATATCGTACTAAATAATGTTGAAGAGTAGTCTCAGTTTTTCCAGCCAGGACTGCATGTTTTATGTAATCTTTTGGAGTGGAATGTGCTTTGAAGACATCAATTTCATTTTCATCGTCTTGTATAAGATTTACCCTTACTAATAATGATATTGCCTGCATTGTCTGCGAAGTTCAGTTGCTTATGTATATTTTGGCAATGATTTTTGTTAACCTTGAGTATTTGGGGGAATCAAATCTCGAGTTTTATGAGTCAAGTAAGTGTTGGGGGATAATTGTGAATCCTAACGCAAAAAAATAACAGAACAAATTTTGCTCAAACCAACAATGGATGGCAGAGAGTTATCCCAGATAAACCCATGGAGAAAATCATCTCCAATTAAAGTCAATCTCCCTCATAAATGGGTGTTTTTTATTTTGAATTTTGAAGTCTATTTCGACTTGATCATACAAGAATCGCCTGTATAGCGAAAGGCGTTCAGCCTTGGTTTCAGAAGCAACTTGCAATGAGGTTGCGGATAACAATTTTGTGTAAATCCCACACGGCTAGAACAAAAAGACGTGAAGCGAGAAGCTGATTAGAAAACAAGCGAGCTTTCATAGGTGAGGTATACCTTTCTCGGCCTTTTGGCTAAGATCAAGTGTAGTATCTGTTCTTATCAGTTTAATATCTGATACGTGGGCCATTGGCTTACATGATATTAAATTTATTTTTCTAGGGGGAAAGCTCACCACAGTAGCTTGCTACTAGAGCTTTCGCGCGTCGCCCAAGCGTTGCACTATAGCTTTGGCCTGGCGCACCCCAACCACTACAAGTTTTGAACCGTTATTTGGTCTGCAAGGATTTGGTTGAAGGTAATGTCATATTCTTTTGTGTACCTGTTGATCCTGAAGTTTGATAAGGACACCAAATTAGAAAATATATATCACCGAGAACAACTATTGAAGCAATTCCCACCACAAAAGTCGGCCTTGTTGCAATGGGAAGTGTTCAGATCCTCTTACCAATGTTGTGGTTTGCTTTGCACAACTATTTCAATCTTTTTGCAATGCATGGTGTATCCATGTATTTCAATCATTCATGCAATGTTTGTTGATGGGAACTAAAACAGCATATTCAACATAAGAGGTGAATCCACATCGACGGCTAGGGGTCTTGTCCCCAAAATTTTTGAAAATTATTATTAAATCTTTAAAAAATCTTAAAATTTCAATTAGACTATTTTTGTTTTTTTGTTTTTTGTAAATTTTTGTGAAACCTCTAAAATTTTTGAAAATTTTAATTGGACCTACCAACATTTTTAAATATTCTCACTAAAACCCTAGTTTTTTTTTAAATTAGTTTAGTCCTTTAAAACTTAATGTCAAGATTCATCACTAGTTATGATGAGAGATAAAGTGACTTTAACACTCTCGAACTTGGTTGGAATCGACAATGCACCTTATTGCCTAAAATCCTCCTCACATTTACCCTCGAGTCATACAGATTCTAATACTCCTCACTCTATGCCCTACATGATTATCTCATCCCTAACATGCTATAGTTTAAGGATGTTTTGTTTTCCCTTGGTTCAACATCAAGAAAACTAATGCAGTTGCTTTTGCTACTTACCATTGCAAGTACAACGTTTGGACTAAAACCACCCATTAAGCTTAATGTTGTTGCCAAGGCTTTTCACCTCGTAGATAACAATCTTGTTATGTTTCTTGTGGAATAACACTTTTTTAAGTACTGAAACTCATAACATGAAATTTTCAAAACAATGAAAACATAAAAAATTCTAAAAAGTATCGAAACTTTCGTATTCCCTAACACAATAACAAGATTTTGGAGCAAAGATCAACTTCCTCTGCTTTTCCCCCTTTTTATCAAATCTCGAGGAATTTGGTATCCATGGAAGATGATTAACTAGCTAGTTTGATGTGCTTGAGAAATGTTCATTTGATTCGTTAGAAAATTATTGAGTATTTTTGTGAGCGTGTCTCTTGTGGAGGGTTAATTTCTCTATTTATAAGGTACGGTTCCTTGATTTGACATACTAAGGTTAGATAAGTCTTCATGCACACTAACACGTATACCATGCTAAGGTCAGCACGTGTCTTCCTAGTTTGGGTTTGCCTACATGGTAGTGCGAACTCATTATGTGTGATCCCGTATGAGTGAATTATATGTTTACCGAAATAAAGAAGGGATCAGGTCGCAGGTCGATTGAGGCGAACATCCTAACAATTTGTCTCCCACCTAGTTTGAAGAAGAGTTATAAAGTGACTCTTTTAAGAACTTATCTAAGTAAACTGTGGATTGTCATGTCAAACTTATTGCATACATCTTTCGCTTAAAATTATTGCATAAGCTTTGCCACGTGATAAGAGGGTACAATTGTAACAAATTGATTTGATTTTTGCTTTTAGAGAGGTGAACTGTCGGGTTTCAAACTTCTTTAAAATGACTTGGATTCAACCTTAGATGTTCAACCATTTGGATTTCAAAAAAAAGTTTTGGAAAAGGGGTGCCATTGAGAAGAGAAATCAACACCCAAAGGTAAACATTCTGAAATTCTCCAAATCATCATTCTAGTTAGTTTGGGTTTGGTAAGTCATGGTTAGAATAAAGGGAAGTGGCCACAATGGTGGCAGTGGTCGTGGTGGGCCCAATGATGGGTATTTGAGGCATTTAGAGAATCATACGGCTAGCACCCTGGTAGAGGCCAAAACCTATCCTTGTACCACTAAGTACGAGGAGATGAGTCTTCACCTGGCTATGCGAGGCATTCAACTACTGATGCGGTCATTGAAAACACCAAATTAACCTATTCCCTGTAAAATAATAAAAATAACAGTAAAGGGGAAGTAGGGTCGAAATTCTCAGGGACCGGATTATACAAATGCTTGTTTTTCGATATCCTGGCCGAAATCGTGCCCAAGAAACCTGCGTTCTTGGGAAAAATAAAAATAACAGAATTAAAAGTTTTGATCTGGAAACGAAAATAAAATAAAAATAGAATTAAGAAGTCGAATTGAAATTGTGAAAATTAAAAATAGGAAATAGAGTTGAGATAAAGAAATTCTTATGGGAAAGTTCCAGCCTCTAGTTGTCTCATTCCGCCTTGGGTTCAATCCTTGGCTTTTGGATGACCCTTATCGAACCAAGTAAGCTAGTTATAGTGGAAGAGCACGCCTACGACCACCAGCTCCAAGAATTTATACTTACAATTTTAGGAAACCTGACTCTAGCCAGCATCCTATGCTAGATCAACGCCTCTCAATGGCGAATCCCACGCCATTTTGTCTCTTTTCTGACGCAGTAAGTTGATGAACCGACGGTGCAACCCTTCCAAAACACACAAAGCTGCCGCCTTTGTATACGTTCCCGTAGTGCGGAGAAGCGATGAATACTTGGTGGAAAAGGCTAAGTTTGGGTTCTAAGCCTCAAGAACCCTTTTTTGGGAAATATTGACAACTTTCGGCTAGATGGATTTTAGTGGCTCATGATAATGGTAGGAAAGAAAATAAATAAAAATATGGAAAAAGAAATTTTATTGAAAGGAAATATGGAAGAACAAAAGCCTAGACTTTTGGGGGAGAGTGTTTACAGAAAAAGATGAACACAATTAGAGTCACTTCACCCCCTATTTATAGTGCTAGGAAGAAAGTCTAATTTAACTTAAATTCCTAAAAGATAAATACATTTAAATAAAAATAATTAAAATAAAACCCTAATAATTCTAATAATTATCCTAACATTAATTATCCTAATATAAATAAAATAAAATAAAATAGAGTCTTCCAAAATAAAATCTCTTCTATTTGCTTTTTAGTCCTTGTGCCTTCCATGTTCGCACTTTTGGCACAATATTTTTCCTGTGTCGCGTATCAGCCCATTTTGTCTCCAAATTCGCACTTTTGCCCTCTTAATTTTACTTTTGCCTCCAATTTAGTCCCTATGAGATAAAAGATTATAAATAGCACAAATTAGCAGGAACATACTCAGAATAATTACATAATTAATACAATAAAATACGTTATTCTAGAGTATTATCAACTACCTAATTTTGCTTATGAGTTTTCGACTGTGGAAGGTATGAACAGGTTAAGTGACACCAATGGTGGTTTTCTACTTCCTTTACATGTGCTGGAGGCTAGTTTTCACCTTCCTCTTCACCCATTCTTCTAACACCTGCTTGAGGAGTATGGGATAACTCCCAGGCAATTGTCTGGTTTCTCGTGGTGGGTGGCAATCGCTTATGTCATATATTGTTATTGACGAGATAAAGCACCACTGCTATTTGTCTTTCAAAATCTCTAACAGCTAAAGGCTTGCAATTGGAGAGGCTCGTTAGGCATTTTGTATTTTATTCCTCATCAGGGCTGTGAGTTAATTATCTCAAATTGGTCATCTAACCTCCGTTTAAATCCTTCCAGATATGTGCAAGTGAAGAACAATTTGGGGATGATTTCAAATTCCCTACTAAATGGTCTATCCCTAGCAAAGTTGTTTGTATATGAAAGCGACCTATTACATGCGAAGTAATGTGGGCTCAACTTGCAAGGCTTCACAGAGGTCGTGCCTTGAAACTCGAGGAAATGTTGACGACAAGGAATGTGTTTCACTTTTTCCTTCTAGATTTGAGCCCTAATGGATGGCGACCCATTGATGATCAAAATGGCACAGAAACACAATTAGTGTTACTTGTAGAGTTTGTATGGCCACACAGAGCTACTGACGAACTTAGGCTTATTCTTCTAGGAAAAAAAGTGAAACCTAGGAATTACTTTTATACATTTTATAAGCTGAAACCTCGCTCATGGTTTTCCAAGTCTATTGGGATTTAAGAAGGTAGAACAAGCACTACTATAAATACTGTTGGTGCTGGTGATAGACTTGTTGGTAATACAAGCCTAGCTCAAACTGATAAGAAGTCTACACCATCAAACGAATCAACAAGTCTATTAAGAAAGATTGACGCTTACATGGATGTACGGTCATTCATAGAGAATGTGCGAAGTACTCCTTTTGGAGCTCGTACTGGGAAGGAAGTGGTAGCAGTCGAAAGAGACAAAAGATAATAGTTGGTTCTGCTAATGTTGTACTGAGCAACGAATAAGAAGATATGCCAAAGGTATGTGAGCTTTGTCAAAATAAAGGAAAATATCGTGCAGCACCCTCAAAGACCATGTCAGCTGCTGTTGCAACCCCTTCCTATCGGTGTCTCTTCCCCTTGTAAGACCACCCTCTGGAGGTACATTTGGGGTAATCCAAAATGTAGAACCCATTATTCCTGGGGGCTTACTGAAATTGGTGTCCACTAGTGGCGAAGTCAACACCATGTTGGTGCAATCAGCTAAGTGTAAAAAGGTTCCCCTACTACCCTATTGAAGTGAGCAAGAAGTGGAAAAAATTGATGCCTCAAAAGGTCAGGGAATATATTTGCCCTTCTGCTTCATCTTCTTCCACCAAAAGGCCATCCTTGAAAGAGCTGATCATGTCTTTGCAAGTTGCTTTTTATGAGACTAAAGTTATAACCATGGGGTAGGAGGAAGAAATAAAAAAATAAAAAAATTGAGAATTTATTCTACTCCACTCAAGGAGCCTTAGAGGAAGGTCACGAGCTATAAAAGAAGTTGGAAGAAGACAATATGAGGCTGGTAGAGAGGAATGAAGGGCTAGAGGAATGCCTTATGCTCTCATAAAAAGCCAAGGATCAATTGTGTGAGGAGATTGCCATGCTTCGAGTTGAAAAAGTTGGCTTTCAAAAGAGTATCGAAGCCATGGGTGAGAAGAACAGAATTGATATCGCTAACTTGAAAAAGCGTCACAAGGAAGCCTTAGTAAAGTACTAAGGAGACGATGCAAAAATTTCAGGGCTATCTGCAAAGTTTAAAGTCAAACATTCTATTGCATGCCCAAGTTGTTGGTGGGCCCTTTAACACTCGAAGGGTAAACCTCGATGCCTTGAGTCATCTCATAGATGCTCAACTTGGTTTTGAAATTCGCTTCCCCTCGGGACCTGCTTAGGAAAAGTTCACTGAAGAGTGAATGAACTCAAATAGACTTTTTATGCCTGATGAACCTATTGAGGCTAATGTTGCTCCCATTGTGGATTCTGAGAAAAATGAGAGTGAAGATACAATGGAAGGTACTGATGACTCAAATGCCAATGTTTAATTTCCTTCTCCTTTATTTGTTGCATCATGGAATGTTATTTTGAAATGAAAAGACTATTTTTATTTGTGTTTTAATCTTTAAGCAAATTGTCTTCAGTATGCTTATTTTACTAATTGCGATCACAAGTTAATAAACTGCTTAGTATAGTTATGATTTTAAATCGACAAGCTATTAAAACATTGATTATGATTGTAAATCGACAAACTATTTAGAAAAGGATGTGATCGTATATTGGTTAGCTATGTAAATATCATTTGTAATCATAAATCAAGAAATTCTTTGAATGAAGTTGTAATCGTAAATCAGCTAATTTAAAATGAATTGTTCATGATAGTGAGTTTTTATAATAGTAGTCGCGATCTTAAATTTACAAAATTTTAAGAGGAGTTGTGATCGTAAATCAACAAATTTTTAAGAGAAGTTGTGATCGTAATCAACAAACTCTAAATGAAGTGTTCATGATCGTAAATCAATTAATTGAAATCGTGATCGTAAACTAGCGAGCTTTGATTATATTAGTTGCAATCATAAATTAGCGAACTATCAAGAGGAGTCGTGATTGTAAATTAGCGAACTCTAGATGAATGGTTCATGATCGTAAATCAATGAACTTAAGCCGTGATCATAAATCAGCAAGCTTTAATGTTATCAGTAGCGATTTTAAATCAGTAAACTGTTAAAAGGAGTCGTGATCGTAAATTAGTGAACTCTAAATGAATTTTTCATGATCATAAATCTATAAACTTAAGCCATGATCGTAAATCAATAACTTTAATGATATCAGTTGCGATCGTAAATTAGCAAAATTTTAAGAGGAGTCGTGATTGTAATTTTGTGAACTCTAGATGAATTGTTCATTATCGTAAATCAATGAACTCAAATTGTCATCATAAATCAGGGAGCTTTAAAGATATCAACTGAGATTATAAATCAGCAAACTGTTACAAGGAGTCATGATCGTAAATTATTGAACTTAAGCTGTGATCGTAAATAAGCAAGCTTTAATGATATCAGTTGCGATCGTAAATCT
Organism: Gossypium stocksii; assembly: GCA_020496765.1. Taxonomy (NCBI): domain Eukaryota; kingdom Viridiplantae; phylum Streptophyta; class Magnoliopsida; order Malvales; family Malvaceae; genus Gossypium; species Gossypium stocksii. Next base: position 92,978,054 of record CM035626.1, on the reverse strand, counting down.
AAAAAATGTTAAGAGGAGTTGTGATCGTAAATCAACAAATTCTAGATGAATTGTTCATGATCATAAATCACTGAACTTAAGCCGTGATTGTAAATCAGCAAGCTTTAATGATATCAGTTACAATCATAAATCACCAAACTGTTGAGAGTAGTGTATCGACTCATTTTCAGTGGTGCCGAAAATAGTGGTTTCAGAATCCCGCATTTCAATGATTGAGTTAGTAAATATTAGTATTAATATTTATGAGTTAATTATATTATTATATTGGATTTTGATATTATGAATTTGTTAAGTGGACATATAACAACAGGATAGTTAGGGTGTTAGAAAGTGAAGTCTGGGACCCCGTTTCTATAAAACAAACTCGTAAATATTTTTATTTAAATATTTATGAGGTTAATTAGTAGTGAATTATATTTTGATTAAGTGAATTTTGAGAAATTAAGAATTGTTATGGTACAGGGACTAAATCGTGTGAGGGTTAAAAGTTCAATTATAGATTAAAAATTAATAGAGGGACTAAAGTAGTAATTATCCAATTACTTAAGGTTAGTTGACGACATTAACATGTATGATATATATATGTTATATTAATAATTATTATGAAATGTATATACATATATGTTATTTTATAACAAAAGAAATACTAAAAAGAAAGTGGTGGCATGCAAATTAAAAGAAAAAGAAGAAAGAAAATAGAAAGAAAGAAGAAGGAGTGACCGACGACACCTTAGGGATTTATAAGTTTCAACTTTAATTGGTTAGCCAATTTAGTTCATTTTCTTGTAATTTTTATATTCTTGGAATCCCGGTGTTTAAAGCTATTCGACCCATGTTGAAATTTTAGTATTGATTAAAATTTTAGATATTTTTATTGTTGAATAGCTTTAGTTTTAGGGATTAAATTGATAGATTTTTAAGTTAGAAATGAAAAAGGATTAAATTGTAGAACAAATTGTAAATTTTGAGTAATAGGGAGTCAATTGTGAAAAAATTGAAATTTAAGGGTATAATTGAAAATATGGAGTTAAATTTAGCTCAAAGTGAAATTTGTATAAAAGTATAGGATTAAATGTAGAAGTTAAAATTAGCTTCAGTTTAAGAACTAAATTGGAATTTGAGCAAATATTGTGTAAAAATTTAAGTATTCAACGTGGAATTGAATTGTGTAGTATTAATATATTTTAATTGTTTTAATTCTGTAGCTGACATCGTACCGGAATCCTCAACTAAAAAGGGGAAAGATAAAATCAACATTGAGTAGCTCGGAATCCACAGTTTGTGTTTCTATAATCCAAACCTAGTTGTTAATTGTTGTATTTTGAATTATTGCATATGGTGAGTAGTTGATGTGAGTACTTTGGTACTTTGAGATTGAATTGAAATTATAGTTGATTGAAATTGATTGAATTGGTATATATATTATTATGAATGTATTGATTATAAGAAATTGAAATGAATATACGATTAAATGTGATAATGCGCATATATGAGAATTGGATATTGGATGTATTTGTAAATGAAATGGAACCCTATTAACTATTTCGAGCTAATTTGGATATAGATGGCATGCCATAGGATAGGAAGAGTTTAGAGATTTCTTCGACTTTGAGTCGATGAGACACTAGGTGCCAATTTACTTCAGTTTCATCGATAAGACATTGGGTGTCAATTTATATAGCGTTGGGCACAGTTATTACTTCAGATTTATTAGATGAGGTACTGGTGCCAAACTAGTATGTTGGTTGGATCCATGTATCCATTCGAGTCCGAGTTGTGTTAATAGAGGTAAATAAATAATAAAGTTTTATATTTGATATTGAAATGGCATGGTATGTTAAATGGAAAAGAGATATTGGATTGAAACAAGAAATGTGAAATATATTGTGAACAAATGAAACATATGAGTTATGTATTCATGAATTGAATATGGAATGAGTTGTGCCATTGTATAAATGAAATATTGATTGATATAAGGAAAACTATTTATATAGCAAGTGATGTGATTTGAGATATTTGTTAAGGCCAAATCAAGTATGAAATCATGTGAAAATTGAGTACAACATGAAATAATGCATTAATATCATGCAATTGAAATGATGATATCTTGTAATTGTATGCTTAGTTAATAGTGTGATTGAATTATTCAATTTGGGAATTCATGTATTATTATGTCTTTAAATGTTTAGATTATAGAAATATCACTGAGTTTTACTCAGCATACGATTTTGTTTCCCGTGAGCAGGTTAGGTATTTCTCTTTTGATCACCGACTCAGCATCCAACAACAATCCCGACCTCAAGTGCGGTGATGCTTACTTTTTGTAATGGCATGTACCTAAGATGTGTTTGATTGTTAATTATTTTGTGAATGTGATGTAAATTTAGTTATAAGTATAATGTTGGTTTGGTATATAAGTATATGTTTGTGTTAAAGCCATGAGTTTGGCATGTTGTTTTAAACCAAGGCTTGCTAGGTGTTTGTGGACTTAAGCTTGATGTTTTAGGTAGTTATGGTATGCTTAAAATCTTGATTTAAATGATGCATTATTGATATGTTTTAATGATATAAAATATGGTACCAATGAGGGTACATTGGTTAGGCACCTAAGATGATTGTTTTGGCATGTTTTGAGTATGTTTGATCGTATTTTGAATAGGTTGAATAATTGGTTTTTGAGTTGCTTAATGCCCAAGCAAGTAAGAATTGGTAAACTTTTTGTTGAAGGTACATTTTAGGTCCACACGGCTAGACACACCATGTGAGACACACAGATGGGCAACACAGCCATGTGTCATCTGTTGAGTGCATAGGGAGCAAGTAGCTAGCACTTGGCCTGGCACACGGGCATATGACATAGCTGTGTGACCCTACTTAGTGAGTTATATGGGCAGAGACATGGCCATACGTCTCTAATTTGAATGTTACATGGCTTGAGACACAACCTTATGATCCCTATACTCAAATTTTGTGAATTTTTCCTAAGATTTTCAAATGATTTCAAATTGGTTTCGATTTGTTTCTAAAGTATTTTTTTAGGGCCCTGAGGGCTTGATTTCAAGACCATATGTGTATGCATGAATGATTTAAGTTATGTTTCTACTATTGAATGAAATTAAATGTAAAATTTTGATTCTACGATAATGCTCGTAACCCTAATCCGAGACAGAGAAGGGTTAGGGATGTTACATTTAATGGTATTAGTGTAACAGCCCGATTTTCGGTCTAGTCGGAACAGTGATTTTGGGACCACAAATTTGAAGTCAAAAAATTTATTTTATTATTATTTTAATATCTATAGTATGATATTATGGTTGTGTAAAAATTTCGTGAAGAAATTTTATCAATTGGGTGCTTAATTTGATAAAAAAGACTAAATCGCGTAAAGTGCGAAAGTTGCGTTCTATATGCTAAAGGTGTCTAATAGCTATAGAATTTTAAATTTAAGGTCCTTATGTGATAAATAGCCCATTTATGAGATAGTGGATGTTAGTGGAGTGGCATTTGGTGTAGTTATTAAGGTTATTAAAGGTTAAATAAGTAAAAAGGCATTATATGTTAAATTAAATAAAACAAAATTTGTGTCATCTTCTTCCACTATCCATCTTTACCAAAATTTCAACCTAAAATCAGCCATGGGAGAGCTTGTTATTTGGCCAAACTTTGAAGACAAATTGGTGAGTGGTTTTTGCTCGATTTTTAATGATTTCTACATTTTTGAGCTCATTGCAGCTTAATCTAGCTAGCCCATATCTCCGTTTTCGAAATTGTTATAGATTTTGAATGATGCCATTGTTGAATGCTTGGTTTTTTTAGATGTTTTATGATAGATTATTAAAGTTTGAAGTTAGATTAACAAGTTTTATAAAGTGATTTTTGACAAAAATATCAATTAGGGATTTAATTGAGAAATTTGTAAAATCCATGGGTAAATGTGTGAACTAATGAGAAAAATGGTCTGTTATGGCAATAAAGAAAATTTGGCTAGCATGGGTTGTCCTTAAATTGTATGAATTTGTAATTTTACGTGATAAAGACTAAATTATAAAATGTGAAACATTAGGGGCAAAAGTGTAATTTTGCCAAAATGTGTATAAAGTGTCAAATTGAATAATTTGGAAGTTAATATACTGAATTTGATATTATATTTAGATCAAGATAATCCGAGATCGAGCTTAGATCAGGGAAAAAGGAGAAATGGATGAATAATTTATATTTACCATCTGAGCGACTCGAGGTAAGTTCGTATAACTAGAATCAAGCTATTAAATATTTGTAATTGTTTAAATTGAATGTATATAATTTGAATGAATAATTCACTTGAAATTTGAATTTCTGGTTATATGATTATATTACTGTTTACATGAATGAAAGGGAAATGTTATAAATGTTATATATGCACATGGATTTGGTATGATAATAGGCATTGTGTATGTAAATGTTACATATATTTAATTGAATTGAATGTACATGTCTTGATAAATTGAATTATTGATCATTGAATTCTTAAATGATGAAGTTGGATAATACCGAGGCCCGTCCGAACTTTAAAAAATCGTAGAATACGAGTGACATGTCACTAGGGTTACTATTTTGGTTGAGATCTAGCATTTGTTGCGGACTCACCACAACTCGTATGAGCTTACCTATATTTAAGCTCTTATGAGCTTACCGATGTTTCAGCTCTTATGAGCTTACCGTTTCAGCTCGTTAGAGCTTACCGTTCCAGCTCAATAGAGCTTACAATTTATCAGCTCAGGAGGAGCTTACCGATCATGGCTCGAAAGAGTGGAAATGATAATGAATTGAAGGATTATCAATTAATACACTTAGTGCGTATCACCCAAGTATTCTTCGAGATTCTAATAGGTTCAGCGGGCATAATTACTTTTATTAATCATATGAATAAGATATGTGTTTATATGGATAAATTACTGTTGATACTGATGAATTATTATTATTATTATTGATGAACTATTGTTTATATGAGTGAATTACAAGTTATATGAATAGAAATGAATTGATGTAAATGATATGTGAATTATATAGTATTGATGATATATGGTGAACTAAAGTATGAAATGAGAGTTATACGTGCTTGAGCTTGAATGCTTATTGCTTTCACTTATGATGATCAAATGTGATATGGACATTGTGGTACTAATTCATTGAAAGTTTTATATGCTTAGACATTTGGAAAATTGGTTGGATTGTATTGAAATGATATTACATGTGTTATATTGATGTATGGATAGGTAATATATATGTGATATAAAATATAGATGGTTTATCCATGTATATGGCAATTAGTGTGCAAGATACCAAGTATTCGATGTTAATCTCAATGGTTCGACAGAAAAGATGATGATAAGGAAATAGAAATGATGATGTGAATCAATACAGGTATATGTGAAACGCTCGACAAGTAATATTTGATAAATTCATATGACATATAAGTGGAAGTTGATAAATTATACATGAATTACATGGTTGTTAATGCAATAAGTATTGATTTGGACGAAATTGGATTATATGTATCTATGTTTCTTTAAATTGTGAATTAATTGTTATATCATGTTTACTACTGTTAATTATACAAGCTTACTAAGCTTTATAGCTTACTCTGTATACTTTCTGTATTTTACAGTGGATCGGAAGCTTGCTCGGGTTGGAAGTTATTGGAGATTTCATCACACTATCCAATTGACGGTTTGGTACTTCTGAACTTTGTGAAATGTGGAAATATGACATGTATAGGCTAACTAATATGATGATGTTTTGGTCGTTTTAGCTTATAAAGCATATATGTGTTTTGGTGTGTTTAAGCCATGAGATTTGGCTTAATATGCATAATGTTTGAATGTGTATAAATTAATATGTTTTGGCAAGTTTCTTAATGGATGAAATGATACATATGTTATATTGCTATGAGATGAGTAAAAGAGTTGGAAATGTTTGAATGATAGTTAGTAATTGAGAGTTTGTAAAGTTGAATTATAGATCATTATATGTATATGATTATTAGTTTATATGGGCATTGATTTTGATTTGTGAATGACTATGCTATTGGTGGTGAGTTAAGTTTATAAATGAGTGAAATTGTGATAGCATATAATGTGTATAGAAATGGTTGTTTTGGATGCTAAATTGAATATGGAAATGGTACCAATTGATTGATTTCAAGTACATGAAATTTGGGTGAGGAAAAGTGGTTTAAATAAGCCTATTTCTTGTCCAAACAGTTGAGCACACGAGCGTCTGACTCGACCATGTGTCTGCTGTAGCTTAATTAAATTAAGTCAGTGAGTTACACAGCTTAGACACACGTGTGTGTCTATTGGCTGTGTGTGGCACACGGGCTGACACATGGGCGTGTGGTCAGCCGTGTGACCCAAGTCAGTATGTATGCCCTATTTCCCATGGCTTGTGACACTGGCGTATCTGGTGACCGTGTGAGGCATATGGCCTGGGCACATGGGCATGTGACCTCTGTTCGAAAATTTTTCAAATTTTCATTAAATTCTTGTATGATATCAATTTAGTCCCGAATGCATGTTTAAAGACTTTTATGCTCGATTTAAGCATGTTACAAGTGTAAATAAATGTATTGATTTCAATTTGACAAATGTTTGACAATTGAATGTTTTGAATTGAGTTATAAGTCCCATAATGCCTCTTAACCTATTCCGGTGACAGTTACGGGTTAAGGGTGCTACAATCAGAGCCTGCAGGTTTAGCCTATTCTCAGGCTAAATCGAGTCTAGAGGTACATGCCATAGTTGAGTCGAATTGAGTTGGGATTTGGATGCTGATTATATTTGTTTTTGTTTTATAGTTGAAAATGTCGAGTGACTATAATAATGATGTTGATCAAGAGATGTATACCAGAGATGATGTCTCCAATAAGTTAGATAGGACCGAATCAGTAACACCAAGTGTTAATCCAATTAGTACTTAACAACCTAATGTTGAACGATGTAATAATAAGGAGGAGATGACTTATAGTTACTTCGAGCTATTGCTGATACTCGTCAGCGTGTTGCAGGAACTACATCCGCGATGACATCTGCACCTACTATTTGTCAGGCTCTGATAAAAGAGTTACGTAGATACAGTGCGACTGAATTCTTGGGGCTGAAAGGGGTTGATCCCTCCATAGCTGAACTTTGGATTGAATCCAGTAAACCTGTCTTGCAACAACTTGAATGCAACCTGTGTGAAAGGGTAATTTGTGTTGTTTCTCTACTGCAAGGAGAAGCATATACCTGGTGGCAATCAGTAACCCGTGACGTATCTTCTGATCAGGCTAATTGGGAATTCTTTCAAAAGGAATTTCAAAAGAAGTATGTTGGCGAACTGTATATTGAACATAGAAGACAAGAGTTTTTTATGTTGAAACAAAGTGGATATCTGTGGCTGACTATGAAAGAGAATTTACACGACTTAGTAACACCAATTTCATACAAACATATGAATAGGTAGATCTCGGATCAATCAAAGTAACAACAGAAGTATCATAAAGAGAAAAAGTACCCATAATCACATTAGGAGACGAAGCCTCTTCGCTAGCGCAAATGGCATAAGTCTTCGTAGGAGCTCTAACTTCTGATCTCACGGTTGAATCATTGGTCACCCCTTTACTGTTAACTTCATTCCTGGTGTTCCTCAGTGGCCTACCTCTATTGGTAGTATTTCTTGGCCTCGCACTCTAAACTTTTTCTTCTTCATCCTTCTCAGTACAATCTCGGATAAAATGCTCTAGAGAATCACACTTGATACAAGCTTGACTATTTGTTCTGCACTCACCGGGATGTCGCTTACCACAATGCTGGCATTAGGTCTAGTGGACCTAACATTTCCCACACTAGCCATCGAGGTAGCTTGAGCTTTATAATCTAAGTATGGCTTCCCGTGGTCTCTATGTGAATGCCCAGCTGATACATTCGAATGAGAATACATTTCTCTGGATTTCTTTGATTGAGATGGGAATGACTTTCTTATTGGCCTTTTTCTTGCATTTCATGACCTACGGGACTGTCCAGAGAGATCTACCACTAATAGAAAACAACCCGTAAAAGTGAGCAATACTGTTACCAGAGGTAGACCACCCCGGAATACTGGGAATCAGAGTGGAAACCATAGTGCTACACGAGATTCAAATGTTAGATCTGGGACATGTGCACCTATCCGAGCCTTTGCTATACGTGCACGCAAGGAAGCCTCGTCACCTGATGTTATTACCAGTACTTTTTCTCTTTTTAACACTGATATAGTTGCGTGATAGATCCTGGATCAACTCATTCGTATATCTGTATGGAACTAGTGTTTAAAAAAAGTTTACATGTAGATTCTACAGAATTTGTAGTTAAAGTATCGAATCCGTTAGGCAAGTCAGTATTAGTTAATAAAATTTGTAAGAAATGTCCATTGATGATCCGGGGATACTGTTTTCTGGCTGACTTGATGCTCCTACCATTTGATGAGTTTGATGTGATTCTGGGTATGGATTGACTAAATAAGCATGAGGCAGTTGTTAATTGCAAAGGAAAGAGTATAGAGTTGAAATGTCAGAACGGTGAAATTCTTCGAATTGAATCAAATGATTAGAATGAATTACCTGCCATGCGAGCTCAAAAATGTGTAAAAAGGGTTGTGATGCGTGTTTAGTATATGTACTAGATACTAAGGTGTCAGAATCAAAGCTTGAATCTGTACCGGTTGTTCGTGAATTTCCAGATGTATTTCTAGAAGAATTACCAGGTTTACCGTCGATTAGAGAGGTTGAATTTGGCATTAAGTTGTTACCAGGTACTACACTGATATCAATAGCTCCGTATAGAATGGCACCAACTAAATTGAAAGAGTTAAAAGCATAGTTACAAGAATTAACTGACAGAGGTTTTGCATGATCAAGCTTCTCACCTTGGGGTGCTCCGATATTATTTGTGAAAAAGAAGGACGGGCTAATGAGAATGTGTATCGATTACCGGCAATTGAACAAAGTAACTGTAAAGAATAAGTATCCTCTACTGCGAATCGATGACCTATTTGATCAGTTAAAAGGGGTTACAGTATTTTCAAAGACCGATCTGGATCAGGCTACTATCATTTACGGGTTAAAGATTCTGATATACCGAAAACTACTTCCAGAACACGGTACGGTCACTATGAATTTTTAGTTATGCCTTTTGGTTTGACTAACGCTCCTACAGTGTTTATGGATTTGATGAATCGTATATTCAGACCGTATTTAGACAGATTAGTTGTTGTGTTCATTGACGATATTCTGATTTATTCTTGTGATGAGACGGAGCATACTGAACATTTAAGAATCGTGTTACAGACTTTGAGAGATACGCAGTTATTTGTTAAATTCAACAAATGTGAATTCTGGCTTCGAGAAGTTGGATTTCTGGGTCATATTGTCTCAATGGAAGGCATCAAAGTTGATCTGAGCAAAATATCTGCAATAGTAGACTGGATACCACTGAAAAATGTATCTGAGATTAGAAGTTTCCTAGGATTAGTAGGATATTACCGAAGATTCGTGAAAGGATTCTCGATTATTGCAGTACCGTTAACTCGATTACTTCAAAAAGATGTGAAATTTGAGTGGACTAAGAAGTGTCAACAGAGCTTCGAATAGTTGAAAGCATTATTAACAAAGGCACCGATTTTAGTTCAACCTAAATTGGGCAAAGAGTTCGTGATTTATAGTGATGCATTGTTAAACGGACTGGGTTGTGTATTGATGCAAGATGGAAAAGTCATAGCCTATGCCTCCCGATAGTTGAAACCACACGAGAAAAATTACCAGACACATGAACTCGAGTTAGCTGCTATAGTCTTCGCATTAAAGATTTGGCGTCACTATTTATACCGTGAAAAATGTTGAATATTCATAGATCTTAAAACCTGAACTATTTGATGTCACAAAGAGATTTGAATCTGCGACAACGGAGCTAAAACTACTGAAAGATTATGAGTTTGTAATTGATTATCATCTGGGAAAAGCTAACGTTGTAGCTGATGCTTTGAGCCAGAAATCTCTATTTGCTTTACGGGCTCTGAATACTTAGATGATATTATGTAATGACAGACCTATTTTAGCTGAGTTAAAAGCTAAACCGGTATTTCTACAAATAATCTGCGAGGCTCAAAAAAATGATAGCAAGCTACCAACTAAACGACTTCAATGTGAGTCTAATTCTGATTATGAATTTACTATTGGAACTGATGATTGTTTAATGTTCTGGAATAAAATTTGCATACCAAAAGATTCTGAACTCATTCAGAAAGTTTTACACAAAGCACATGATAGTCGTTTTTCTGTTCATCCTGGTAGCACTAAAATGTATAATGATTTGAAATAATTGTACTGGTGGTCGGGAATGAAATGAGATATATCAAAGTTTGTATCGAAATGTTTAATCTGTCAGGAAGTAAAAGCTGAATATCAGGTACCGTCAGGTTTATTACAGCCAGTGATGATTCCAGAATGGAAATGGGACAGAGTTACTATGGATTTCGTATCAGGATTGCCCCTGACTCCGAAAAAGAAAGATGCAATCTGGGTTATAGTGGATCGATTGACGAAATTTGCTCATTTCATACCGGTACGTACAGATTACTCTCTGGATAGACTAGTTGAATTGTACTTGCCTGAGATTGTATGATTACATGGTATACCATTACCTATTATCTTCGATAGAGATCCGAGATTCACATCAAGATTCTGGAAGAAATTACAAGAAGCTCTAGGAACAAAATTGAATTTCAGTACAGCTTTTCATTGTCAAAATGACGGTCAGTCCGAAAGAGTTATACAGATTCTTGAGGATATGTTACGATGTTGCATCATTAAATTTGAATGTAGCTAGGAGAAACACTTGCCTCTGATTAAATTTGTATATAATAACAGTTTTTAGAAGAGTTTGAAAATGGCTCTGTACAAAGCTTTATACGGTTGTAAATGTCAAACACCATTATACTGGACAGAATTGAGTGAGAAAAAGATACATGGGGTTGAATTGATCAGAGAAACCAAAGAAAAAGTGAAAGTGATTTGTGACAGCTTAAAAGTAGCTTCTAATAGACATAAATCATACGCGGATTTGAAACATAAAGAAATAGAGTTTCAGGTCGGAGACTGAGTATTCTTGAAAGTGTTACCATGGAAGAAAATTCTTCATTTCGGCCAGAAAGGAAAGCTAAGTCTGCGATTCATCGGGCCGTATGAAATTGTTGAAAGGATAGGACTTGTAGCCTATCAACTATCATTACCGTTTGAACTTGAAAAGATACATAATGTGTTTTACATCTTGATGTTACATTGTTATCGATCTGATCCGTCACATGTGATCTCTCCTATTGATGTAGAAATACAATAAGATTTATCGTACAACGAAGAACTGGTCAGAATTCTAGCCCAAGAAATCAAAGAGTTGAGAAATAAACGTATAGCACTTGTGAAAGTTCTTTGGTGTAAACACAAAATAGAGGAAGCTACATGGAAACTCGAGGAAGCTATGCGAAAATAGTGCCTTAACCTATTTACCGGTAAGATTTTCGGGGATGAAAATCCCTAAAGGGGGGAAGTTGTTACAGCCCATTTTTTAGTCTGATTGGAACGAATGGTTTTGGGACCACTTAATCGAGTCAAAATATTATTTTTATTATTTTGATAAGTTTTACGGCATGATAGAATTACTGTGTGAAAGTTTCGTAAAGAAATTTTACCGATTAATTAGTTAATTCGGTAAAAAGGACTAAATCGCGTAAAGTGATAAACATGCGTTCTATTAGTATAATGGCTTAAATGACTATGGATTTATTAATGAAAGTCCTTAAATTGAAATTTTACCATCATTAAGGTGAATGGACGGTAGTGGACTTGATTTATATGATTTTTATATTGTTTTAATAAGGTTAAATTAGTAATTAGCATATTTAGCTATTATTAATTAAAAACAAAGCCATAATGTGTTATTTTTCATCATTCTCCATTGATTTGAGAAAGAAAGAAAGCCATTTTATGAAGTTTACATTCGTCCAATCTTTATTACTCAATTAAGGTACGATTTTTGATCTGTTTTTAATATTTTTACATTTTTGAGGTCGTTGCAGCTCGATATAGCTAGCCCGTACCACAATTTCTGAAAGTGGTTATGTTTTTGAAATGTGCCATTATTGAAAGTTTTGTGTTAGATTATTGTTGGTTGTTTAAAGATATACAAGTTTTTTGATAAAAACGAGCTTTAGGGATTAAATTGAAAAAGATAGAAATTTTATGGTTAGAAATGTGAAAGGATTGAAAATATGGACTTAGTAGAAGCTATTTGATATTCAGCTATGGTGATTTGTGATTAAAAATGTGTAATTTGTTACATTATGTATAAAAGACTAAATTGCAAAATAGTTAAAAATATAGGGGCAAATGTGTAATTTACCATATATGTGAATTAAGGACTAAATTGAATTGAACAATTATTGAAAATATTGAATTTGATAAATATAGATCAAGAAAAACAAATATCGAAAGTTGATCAAGGAAAACGGAAGGTTGACGAGTAGATATCGGATTTACAAGCTATTACGAGGTAAGTTCGTATAATTAGAATCGAACTATTTATATATTTTAATTGTTGAATCAAATACTTGTATAGTGTATAAATGAATTATTGAATTAAAATGCCTATTGGTTATATACCTAGATTAAGTACCGAGTCCCGTTTGAACTGTAGAAAGTCATAGGATATAAGTGACATGTCACTAAGGCTACTGTTTGGTCGAGCTCTTGCATTCGTTGCGGACTCACCACAGCTCATGAGCTTACCGTTTAGCCTTCGGGCTTATCATTCAGCCTTCAGGCTTACTGTTTAGCCTTCAGGCTTACTGTTACTAGCTTAGGAGGAGCATACCGTACATGGCTCGAAAGAGCGTATATGATGAATTGACGAATTACAGATATATATATACACTTAGTGTATATCACCTGAGTATCCATCGATGTTTCCAAAGGTTCAATGGGTAATATACAGATATGGAACATAAAGATCACAAATTACATGAGATATATGATATACATGATTTATATGATATAAGAATTTCATGATTACATTGATTACATGTTATATGAATATATGAGAAATAAATGAATTGATACATGAATTATATGGTTACATGGTTTATATGTTTTATAAGATATAAGATATGTATTGAAGTGTTACATGAAAGATATGTTTGATTTCTTCCTTATACATGGATGTATATGAATTGGATAAGTAACTAACACGTGGTTGAATGATGTGAATAGGCAATGTGAGCAAATGAATTGGTTTTAAATTACTTTAAATGCTTATTGGCAATTTGGTATGTTTAATTCTATATTATACGGGCTTACTAAGCTTTAAGCTTACTCCATTTATTTTTCCCATGTTTTATAGATTTCGAAAGCTAGCTCGATTTTGGACGAAGTCGGAGATTGCTATCGCACTATCCAAGCAACTTTTGGTACTTTTGGAACTTTTGTAAATGATGTAAATATGGCATGTATAAGCTAGTTTTTAAGTTGAATCTTTTGCTCACTTATGCTAATGAATGTGATATGAATTTGGTACTTTCTCAAGTTATGTGATATGGCTTGAGTTGGAAATGTTGGTTTGGGTATGAATGATTAGTTTGATAAGTTCATTTTGTGATGATTTGGTAACGGTTGGCTTAATATGAAAGTATTATACGTTATGTTATTCATATGTCAATTTTGATGTTTGGTATATGGCTTATGTGATGTTTGAATGTGGTTAATTGATAGGTTTTATTGTGGTTGAATTGGTAAGTTTGGAATAGGCATCTTTTGGCTTATATTGATACATGTTTGGGTGATACTATTTGGCATGAAAATTGGTTGATGATGAATTATTCTATATGTGTTTTGAATTGGCTGAAATTGTTGCTCATTTGGTATGTGAAGTTGGTACATTTTGATGCTTGTAGGTACAAGTGAAATGTGTGGGAAATATGACTTAAACCAAGCCTATTTCGTGCTACACGGCCCGAGCACAAGGGCGTGTGTCTCAGCCGTGTGACCCCTGCATGCTGAATAGATTGGACAATATAGCACACGGGCTAGACATACGGGCGTGTCTGGTAACCATGTGGCTAAGTCAAGATGACACATGGGCTAGACACACGGCCTGGACACATGGGTGTGTCTGGTGCCCGTGTGAGGCACACGGCTTGGGCACACGGCCGTGTGACCCTATTTTGAAAATTTTCTTAAGTTTTCCTATATCTTTTATATGTTATCAAATTAGTCCCTATTGTATTACTAGAGCTTTATATGCTTGATTAAAGCATGATTTGATTATGAATGTTTGAAAACTATTGGATTAAAATGATATATGTTATATGTTTGATAATATACTATTCTGATCTGAATTACAAGTCTGGTAATGCCCCTTACCTATTCTGGTGACAGTTACGGGATAGGGGTGTTACAGAATTGACCTATTGAAATGGTTTTGATGACAAGATTAAGTGTTAGTTAATTGTTTTGTTAAATTTTAAACTGTGATATTGAGGTATGTTATATCGGTTTTCTACCTATGAACTTACTAAGCTCAATTTAAGCTTACTCTGTTTCATTTTCCTATAGTTTTCGTATTGCAGGACCGGGCGATCAGATCATATAGAGGATCAAACTATCCAGACTACCTTTGGTATATTTTGTAAACATTTTATTTTGGGTTATGTGGCATGTAATAATTTATACATGCATATAAGTGTATAGTAAAAGTGGTATGTTTTGTCAATGCATAAAAGATGCATGCTTATTGCCTAATGATGTGGTATTTAAGCTGATACATGATTTGAATGTCATAGAAATGATATGTGCATTAGCTCTTTTTGATGTCAAATGTATGGATGGATATGTGCATTGGCATATGCTTAGTTGTTGATGAAAGGGGTTATGGCATTTTGATGGTCTATATGAAATTTGCTTCATTTTGTTTGACCTTGATTTGAACTAGAAATCATTTTAGTATTGAGTAAAGTTTGTCATGGTGCTTTGTAGCATGTTGAATTTGAAAATAGCTAAATTGTAACACCCCAAACCTGACCTAGACGTTATGGCTGAATCTGGCGGCGTCACATGTGAGTGTTTTTGGAAAACCATTTCCAATAAAAACTTGTTCAGATTATTATCTTTTCTTAGCCAGAAATTATGTAATGGTTGATTTACTTCAAAACAATTCTTTTTTGCGGAAGTTATGAAAACCGTTCATTCATACGAAAATCTTTAATTTTTAGTTTTAAAGCGCGTTCATGGTGTCGCAGTTTATAAATCAATAAAGAATAACAATTTTAAAACCCGAAGCAAAAATCAAAATAGTCTAAAGGTCCATATTACATAAAAATTCTCAAAAATAATCAAATAATAAATAAAACAGAATGTAGACTGTAAACCATGAAATCAAAACGTAGCTTGCAGTGGTCACCGTCGAGCCCTCCGTTGCATCGATCCATCTACTGCTGGGGATTACCTGACAGTTAAAACAGTAAAGGGGTGAGTTTTTGCAAACTCAGTGTATACATCCCCATAGTAAAGCATGCATACAGAAAGATAACAGTCATAATTCAGGCCTAAGCCCTTAACAGATACGGTGCAGGCCTAAGCCCACTCAGAATAGAATCAGACATAATCGGGCCTTAGCCCATACATATAATAAATGCATATCATATCAGAACAGTACATCCACCAACCCTGCACACCATCTTCGTCCAACCCTACACACCATGTGAGGATGAAATCGACCCATCCAACCCTACACACCAAGTATGGGTATAAAATCAACCCATCCAGCCCTACACACCAACTTGTACCGTATTACGGCACATATTAGAAATATGCAGCAAAGCTTCTAGAAAACAGGCTAATAGCCTTTCAGACTTCCTTCACTTCAGCAACAATTCCACCCCAATGCATTGCAACATAATATAATGGCATGTTTTCATGCAGATAAACAGATCAAGCATATCATAACCAAAACAGAAAAGATGTACATGCTAAAGATAACATGTTAATACATACATCACAGGCTTAATCATGCATCGTATAAATAGATCACAGGAATCGGGTCTAAGAAAAGCTTACCGACCTTATGACAGGTCACAGTCGGCGTGGGCGACCCATGCAACCTTACAGTACAATTTAGAAAAATGGGCTCACACGCCCATGTGGCCTGCCCGTATGGGCCTACACACCCGTATAGCCCACATGGCCCAAATTAGCCTTACCCATGTGGATCACACGTCCTAGCCCAAAATCCCACATGCCCGTGTGGTTTATCCATGTGGACCCACACGCCCGTACGGCTCACACGACCCAATTGGCTGAGTCCGTGTCTCGTACACGGCCTAGTCAGCCCTACACGACCGTGTCTATTGTGCCCATGCCGAGCACACACGGTCTGGTTCGTTGATCACACAGTAGTGTCTCACCACACGACCTCCACATGAGCAGTCCACACGCCTGTATGGCGTCGATAGTAGGCTTTTCGGCTTTCGTCGAAACCCCTTTTTTGTGCAATCGGAGTACACACCTGGTTCATTTTTGGTGTTAACGCTATTTTGAGCACTCCAGAACCTATTATTGACAATTCAAAGTCCAATTTCAGTAATCTAATTCAAACTACTATGAACCGATAAATTTCGAAATCGTAAAATTGACTTACCGCTACCGATGAACACTTCTCTAATTTAAAACGTCGATTCGCTAATTCCAGTCTCCTAATTGAATTCTAACCAGCAGTAAAACACTACTTAATCTCTTAATCAAAGTAGTGTTGAAGATTATTAAACTAAAACTTATCAAACCGTAGAATAATCGTTGCCATAGAACACAAATAGAATAAAGATGAAAAGGAAAAAAATAGGAAGAACGATAGCAAAGAATAGCAAAAATTCTACATTAGAAGAGGAAATTTTTTGGGAGAAGAATGGCAAAAAGTTTTTGGAAAGAAGAGTGGAACCGATTTTGCAAAAAGAAATCAAGATTAGATTTTCTGGTAACCTACACCTCAAATACTCAACATTTAAAACCAATTCAAATTCTTCCCCGTAACCACTCACAAAAATAAAACCGAAGTAGGGAATTGAACTCAGGACCTCATGCAATCTAACACATCTCCTAACCACCAGACCAGCAGGCCCATTCTATCATGCTTTTACAAATAAATTCTTATAAGCTTATTGTCCATAGATCAAGCTTTATTCAAATAAAAACCAAAATTTTACCCAAGCTAAGGCTTGAACTTGGGACCTCCCCAAACATGCCCAGAGCACATATCCACTTAAACAGACAAATATTTGTGTCAAATTGATACAGAAACACTTTTAGAAAATTTTAATGCCACAAATTCACAAAAGCCGAAAATAAGAAAATTTGGGGCGTTACAACTCTACCCCCTTAAAGAAAATTTTATCCTCGAAATTTTATCTGATCAGAAGAGGTGAGGATACTGCTATCGCATCAAATCCTCTAGCTCCCAAGTAGCCTCTTCAGTGCTATGATTCCGCCACGGCACCTTCACTAAAGGAATAGACTTCCTACGCAGAACCTTAACGTTACGATCCAAAATCTGAACTGGCTCCTCCTCGAACGTTAGAACTGGTCTAATCTCAATCTCCTCCATAGGCACAATGTGCGTGGGATCAAAGTGGTAACATATCAACATAGAGACATGGAACATATCATGTATACGATCCAACTCTGGAGGTAGCTCCAACTGATATGCGACTGGCCCCACTCATCTCAAAATTCGGTATCACCCAATAAATTGAGGACTCAACTTACCCTTGCGATCAAATCTCAGAACCTTCTTCCATGGTGAGACCTTAAGTAAAACCAAGTCCTCCACAAAATACTCAATGTCTTTCCTCTTCAAATCAGCATAGGACTTCTGTTTGTCAAAAGCCGCTTTCAGACTCTCACGAATCAATCAGACTTTATCCTAAATCTCTGATACCAACTCTAGACCCAGAACATGCCGATCACCTAACTCAGTCCAGCAGAAAGGAGTTGACACCTACGACCATACAGTGCCTCGTAAGGTGCCATCTGTATACTAGACTGATAGCTGTTGTTGTAAGCGAACTCCGCTAGAGGTAAGTACTCCTCCTAACTACCTCGAAAATCTGTCACACAACTCCTCAACATGTCATCCAAGATCTGAATCACCCTCTCCAACTCCTATCTATCTGAGGATGAAAAGTAGTACTGAAGTCTAACCGAGAACCCAAAGCCTCATGAAGCTTCTGCCAGAATCGAGATGTAAAGCGAGGATCCCTATCGGAGATGATCGATACAGGAACCCCATGCAGTCTCACTATTTCTGAGATGTAGAGCTTAGCCAGCTTCTGTAGGGAGAAATCTGTCCTAACAGGAATGAAGTGAGCTGACTTGGTCAATCGATCCATGATGACCCATACAGAATCCTTCTGAGTGGGTGTTAGAGGCAACCCACTAACAAAGTCCATCGTCACTCGCTTCTATTTCTACATTGGTATCTTCACTAGTTGTGGCAAACCTAAAGGCAACTAATGCTCATCCTTAACCTGCTGACAAGTTAGGCAGCGAGCAACAAAATCGGTCACCTCACGTTTTAATCCCAGCCACCAGTACAACTCTTGAAGATCTCTGTACATCTTGTTCCCACCGGGATGCATAACATAGGGGCTACTATGCGCTTCCCTCAGAATCGACTGTTTTAAGT
The DNA here is from genome assembly GCA_020496765.1 of Gossypium stocksii. Taxonomy (NCBI): domain Eukaryota; kingdom Viridiplantae; phylum Streptophyta; class Magnoliopsida; order Malvales; family Malvaceae; genus Gossypium; species Gossypium stocksii. Next base: position 92,959,278 of record CM035626.1, on the reverse strand, counting down.
CCTCATCATTCGGTACAAAAATACGGCCTCAGAAACACAGAACCCCATACCATTAAGCCCAAAATCTGAAGTAATCCCTGTAACATCCCGATTTTGGGCCTAGTCAGAATAGTGGTTTCGAGGCCACAAATTCGACAAGGAAAATATTATTTTTCTTATAATTTTATGATCTACAATTTCACAAAAATATTTTGTGAAAATTTCGTTAAAAAATTTCGACATTTGGGCACTCAATTTAGTCAAAAGGACTAAATTGTAAATAATGCAAAAGTTGAGTTCCGTATGTTAAAAGTGTCCAATTCTTATGAATTTTTAAATTGAAGGTCATTAAATAGTAATTAGACCATTGGTTAAATTTTTGGACAAAAATGGGCATGAATAAGGCAAATTTGAAAGAAAAGTCTTTAAGGGCATTTTGGTCATTTAGTAATTTAAAAGAATTAAAAAGGGAAAATGAAGCAAAAATTTGCTCATCTTCTTCCTCAAGGCTGAATATAGCATGGAGAAACCATGGCTAGGGTTTTTCAAGCTTCAAAGCTTAATTGTAAGTCCGTTCTAGCCCCGTTTTTAATGATTTTTACGTTTTTGAAATCTCAGTAACATGATTTCTCTATTTCTACCATTTATTTGAGCTAGGGTTTGATTTCAAAAATTGACCCATGTTGAATAATTGTGTATTTTGATGAATTATGGTAGATTATGCATGTTTATGGTTAGAGAAACAATTTTTATCGAGTGATTTTTGATGAAAATGTCCGAAAGGACTAAATTGTAAAAGTTATAAAATTGGTCATAAGTGTGAGTTTTAATGAGAATTGTAGGCTTCCATATTTATGAAATGATTCAATTAGGCCTAAAATGCAAAGAAATTGAGTAAATATTTATTTCCGAGCTTTGGGGCAAAAGTGTAAATATACAAAAGTTTAAGGGCAAAAATGTAATTTTTTAAAATATGTTTTAGGTCCAAAATGATTAGTACATTGATTAAATAAGTGAAATATGATGTTTTAGATCCCAGAAAACGAGATTTGGACCTAGAACGGAAGAAAAATCGAAAATCGGGAAAGTTGGTCAAAATGGTCGTATTGGTATCGAGGTAAGTTCATGTGTTTAATAAGCATTTAATTAAGCATGTTTGAATGCTAAATTGATATATTAGTTATAAATGTTTTAGTATAGATTTTTTAATATAATGATAATAATCGAGAAATGTTCGATAATGATTTGACATTAAAAATGAGAATTCGAATAAGTTTACACATAAGACCATAGTGGTAATGCGGCTTTGTATAAGATCAAGAAAGTATTGAATAGTATAATTTGAGGAAAGTAAGATAAATTGAGGATATGATGAGATTGAGAATGTAAGTATGTAAGTTGACTTGTATTTTATTATTATGCAATTGTTGTTATTATTATTATTGAGTTATGTGACTGACCTTAAGAATTTTGAGCAAGTATGTTTTAGCTATGATTTGCCAAGGCATGGAATTGGTGAGTATATAAGGCAAGGATCCCATGTAAGTCCATATCAGACATATGGCATTGGCAGGTTGAGATAGTTGAGGAACATCTTATGTAAGTCCATATTAGACATATGGCATTGGTAGGTTGAGACAGTTGAAGAACATCCCATGTCAGTCCATATCAGACATATGGCATTGGCAGGTTGAGACAATTGAGGAACATCTCATGTTAGTCCATATCAGACATATGGCATTGGCAGGTTGAGACAGTTAAGAAGCATCCCATGTAAGTCCATATCAGACATATGGCATTGGCAGGTTGAGACAGTTGAGGAACATCCCATGTAAGTCCATATTAGATATATGACTTTGGAAGGACAGGGAACATCCCATGTAAGACCATACCTAGAGCATGGCATTGGCAGGCTATTATCAGGTAGGAAAACCCAAGTACCCTTAGTATTCCAAATGGTTCATCAGGCTAATATACAGGCTAAGTTACAAGAAAGTTCAGGCAAAAGAATGATAAATAGGAAATTTAAAGAGTAAGTGGAGAAGTAAAATAAAGATTTTGTTAGTTGATGATATTAAAAGTATTTTAATGAGTATATTCAAGTATTAAGTAAGTGATAAGTTTTCAATTATACTTATGACGCTTTGTGACATGATTAGCAATATGCCTATATATTATGAGAGAGTATTAATGTGTTAAGTGAGATGTTGCAGGTACATAAACAAGCTATTAAGTAAGGTATTCTTTTTATTATTCTGAGCCTTTGGTAAGGTTACCAATGAGTAAGATAGGAAAGTAAGAACTTAATATTATTTATGTAAATTATGAAAGCTTAATAATAAGCTAAATTCATTACTAATGCCTATTATTTTACATGTGAACTTATTAAGCTTTATAAGCTTACCTCTTTCCTTTCCTCTATTCCAGAGTTTTATCAAACAAGCTTGAGTTGGAGGTCATCGGAGATCCCTTCACACCTTCGACTATCAAGTTACCAATTGGGTATTTTCATTGAAACGTTTTAAGTTATGGCATGTATAGGGACTTGGTTATTTTGTGTGTATGTCCTTATGATATGACTAAAGAATGACATGCGAATAATTGATAATGATTAGCTATTGAAATGGCTAAATAAGAACATAAATGAGGTTTAATGCAAAGAAATTCTGAAAGAGTAAAAGTTGGTTATGAAATAGTTTTGGGATAGTAGCAATGACTTGAATTTGAAAAATCACTAAAAATTTTAGAAATGGAATTGAATGGTGAATGAGATATAGAATTAAAGCTTATTGAGTCTATTTTCATAAGAAAGAAACAGAGCAAGCAAAGAAAGTCTATATTCTAAGATATTTAAATTTTTGTGAGACTAGTTCAGAATGACTTCGTGATCCCTTGTTGTGATTTTAGAAAATTACTAGAAATTTTAAAAGAATAATTAAGGATTATAATTTATATTTATAGATTTCTTAGTGAGTCTATTTTCAAGAGAAACAAACAAAAACATTATCTGAATTTTGCATAATAAGATAATCAATTTTTAGTGAAGAGAGGTTAGGTTTGTTGGACTGCAAAATAGGGGAACATTTAATGAATAAACTGTACTAACTGGCCAAACCAAAAATTCTAAAAAAATTTTGATAAAAAGATATATGAGTCTAGTTTTAGGAAAAATTTACGGATTTAAATTTTGAGTTTTTTAACTCGAGGTATAATTAATTTAGTGACTATTACGCAGATAGACAGTTTTATTATGAAGAGTGAAATAAATTGTTTTGATTTGTGTAAGTAATCAGAGAATTTTTAATGTTCCTGATTTGGTCCCAAACCATTTCAATTGCATGTTTTAGGGTCTCGAGGGCCCTCTTTAGGGATGTATTCGAAGAATGTGAGTGAATTAACTTTAAAATTAAATTTTTATGCCCCGAACCAGTAAGATAAGTCTGGTAACACCTCGTGTTTGACTCCGGCAATGGTCTCGGGTAAGGGGTGTTACAATCCCAGTCTCAATCTGAGGGAACCGCAACTCAAGAGACTTATCTTCCATCTATTTACCTCTAATCTGCCCAATCCATGTTGGTTTTACTTGAAGTTCTGCCAACCAACTCCCATCGTCATATAGACTCAATCGAGTGAATAACGCTCTTATATCGGTCACAGCCTTACAGCTCAACGCATTCGCCACCACGTTGGCCTTACCAGAATGATACTCGATGCTACAGTCATAATCCTTAAGCAACTCAACTCATCGACACTGCCTAAGATTTAACTCCTTCTAAGTGAGGAGATACTTAAGGCTCTTGTGATCAGTATAGATGGTACACTTCTCACCGTACAGATAATGCCTCAAGATTTAAGAGCAAAAACCACTACAGCCAACTCCAAGTCATACGTCAGATAAATAATATCATGAGTCTTGAGATGTCGAGACGTATAAGCCACGACCTTACCATCTTGCATCAATACACAACCCAAAACCACATGTGACACATCACTGTAAACCACGAAGTCCTTCCCAGGCTCAGGCTATATCAAAACTGGAGCCTGCGTGAAAATGGTCTTAAGCTTCTCAAAGCTCTCTTGCTGGGCATCAGTCCAAACGAAAGGAACTCTCTTACGTAATAGTTTAGTCAATAGAGCTGCGATCAAAGATAACCCTTCCACAAATCACCGATAGTAACTTGCTAGCCTAGAAAGCTGTGGATTTTCGACACAGTCTTCGGTTGTTTCCAGTCCAACATAGCCTCAATCTTACGAGGATCCACACGAATCCCCTCAGCTGACACCACATGCCCTAGAAAGGTAACCTTTCAAAGCCAGAACTCGCACTTAGAGAAGTTTGCATACAACCGTTTCTCTTGGAGAGTCTGTAGAACAACCCTGAGATGCTCATTCTGCTCATCCTCTAACTTAGAATAAACCAAAATGTCGTCGATGAACACTACCACGAACTGATCCAGATAGGGTTGGAACACTCGGTTCATCAAGTCCATAAATGCCGCTGGTGCATTGGTCGACCCAAAGGGCATAACTAGGAACTCGTAATGTCCATAACGATTCCTAAATGCCGTCTTATGCACATCAGCCTCCTTTACTCTCAACTGATGATAACCTGACCGTAGATCGATCTTAGAGAACACTGAAGCCCCTCTAAACTGGCCGAAAAGATCATCAATCCTCGAAAGTGGGTACTTATTCTTAATCGTTAACTTATTCAACTGATGGTAGTCGATACACATCCTCATCATACCGTCCTTCTTCTTAACAAACAGAATAGGTGCTCCCCACGGAGACACACTGGGATGAATAAACCCACGATCCAACAGCTCTTGTAACACCCCTTACCCGTATCCGATACCGAGACATGGTACGAGGTGTTACCGGACAACAATACAGTTAACCGTACAATATCGAATTATAAATTTCACTCCAATTTAAAATTTTTATTTCAACTTCCACTTTTTCCCTTATATGGGCCTACGAGGCCCAAAACATACTTTAAAAATAATACGGGACTAAACCAAAACCTTTGAAACACTTATAAAATTTTCCTTTAAAACAGTGTCACACACCCGTGTGGCATGGGACACGCCCGTGTGGGCAGGCCGTGTGATCACACACACCCGTGTTCCAGCCCGTGTTAAAAACACCAAGCATTCTGCTTATGACGTCAGCATCCCCTTAAGGTCACACGGCCAAGTCACACGTTTGTGTGCTAGGCCGTGTTCCCCACACGGCTGAGACATACGACCATGTCTCTACTCGTGTGGCCGACACTTAAGCTATTTTCCAAGCCCTTTTTTGTGCTCTTGGCACTTCACACTCACAAACAATTCATAACATGCATCTCCCCTTTGATTATTCCAGACTTAACCAACAAACCTACATAACATACCTAACCACATCAAAGCCTTCCTATGCATGTATAAAATAGGTTACATACTCATAACCATTATGAACCATATCTTATGGCTATATATAAGGAAATATCATCAACTAATACCTTTAACCAGCTCACAATGGCACATGTTACTCATAAATAAACCACTATACATGCCACTAGCTTAAAACTAATAAGAATTTACATTACCCTAACTTGTCGAATTAATAGTGTGACGCTGCTCCGACGATCTCCAACCCCGAGCTAACTTGACAACACTAAGAGAAAAGAAAGGAGCGTGTAAGCTTTATAGCTTAGTAAGTTGGCATACAATAATAATCAATTTAATTAGGAAGATATTTCACATAATTTCATTTTTACTCAAGTCCAGCCTATGCTGTCTTCCTGAGTCATTCTCGCTAAATTTAATATATTCGAGAGCTACAGAGCTCCAATTTTGATCCGCTAATTTTCCTGGAAACTAGACTTACATACCTTCTTACCAAAAAATTTCCAGAATTTTTTGTTTAACCAATCAATACAATTTATTCTTTAAAGATTCCTCTATTTCGCTATTCGACAACTCTAACTCTTCTTCACTAAAAATTAGATTTCTCCCCATATAGAATTTAGATAACCTTCTCGTTTGTTTTTCTTAAAAGTAGACTCATCTACCATAATCATTTTTATGCAATTTTTAGTGATTTTCCAAAGTTGGAATAGGGGATTTCAGAAACCATTTAGATCCTATCTCACCAAAGTTTAAATATCTCACAATATAAAACTTAATTGCTTACATCGTTTTTTTATGTAAAAATAGACTCAATGAGATTTAATTTCATATCTCATTCAGCATCTAATTCAATTTCCACTATTTATGGTGATTTTTCAAAATCACATAACTGTAGTTGTTTTCAAACTGTTTTGCTAGAAATTCTACTCTCTCATGTTTTCTCCATATTATTATCATAAATGCACACATAACATCAAGTATGTTCAATACCAACCATTCAAATGAATAACCATCACCAATATTTATGAGTATTCATAGTAACACTTACTCCTATCCACCTTACCACAATTTCAATCCCATATCGAGCACATTGCCCACAACACACCATTGCTCTCATGTACATTTGCCCAAGTATACACCTACACTTACATACCATATTACCACACCAAAGCTCTTTATTAAGCTTTCCCATTGAGCTCTTCGAATTAACATTTGATACTCGATGGATTTTCCGCTCATGATCCCACCAACACATAAGCCCGGCTCTCGCGTACACATGGGGAAGATCACTTTATCACCCATGTGACTTAGCCATTTAAGCTCGTAGCCTTCATGAGCACATGGTGAAGGTCACTTTATCACCCATGTGGCTTAGCCATTTAAGCTCGTAGCCCTATTGTGCACATGGTGAAGGTCACTTTATCACCCATGTGACTTAGCTACAAATGACATTGCTCTCATGTATACATGGTGAAGGTCACTTTATCACCCATGAGGCATAGTCATTAAGTCCCATAATTATCATTGCACATGGTGAAGGTAACTTTATCACACATGTAACTTAGCTACAAATGACATTACTCTCATGTATACATGGTGAAGGTCACTTTATCACCCATGAGGCATAGTCATTAAGTCCTATAATTATCATTGCACATGGTGAAGGTAACTTTATCACACATGTGGCTTAGCCATTGAGCTCTATAGCCCTCAGGTCTACTTGGTGAAGATCACTTTATCACACATGTAACCAAATCATATTTTACCCGTATCACCTGTTATTCCAAAGGTTCAACCAGGAACTCTGATTTCCGACACACCCAACATCATAGAAAAGTTTCAATATCAACATTTCATAATATTCATTAAAATTAGCAATGTACAATTCAAATTAACATATTACTTACAATTTCACCCAATCACCATAATCATAGAAAACACTTTACACCACAACATCTCAATTTATTTCCATGTCACCTATGTCACTCTTTTATCATAGACGTCATTATTGAATCAATTCACCAACATAATAATATGCTAACATGTAATTCCAAAAAAATCAATTAACACCACAATTTAGGTTTCCGACATACTTTACGACATTATTGTATCATTATTATATCACCAACTTACCTCGGACGCAGAAGTAACTACTTTTCCCGATTTGGTCCACAACCACGATCCAAGCTTGAATCTCATTTTTCGTGATCTATAACATCACAATTTACTCATTTATTAATCACATTATTCATTGTGACTTAAAAATCACATTATGGAAAATTTACGTTTTTGCCCCTAAACTTTCACATATTTACACTTTTGCCCCTAGGCTCGTAAAATAATTTTTATTTAATTTCCTTGTACAATAGACTTATTCGAACCATTATCTCCCTATTCCAGCCTCTAATTCCTACTAAATCACATACTTATGTACAAATTTTCAACTTTCACATTTTAGTCCTTTTTACGATTTTCACCGAAAATAACCTAGCAAACGACGTTCACTACACTTTAAGCATTCATTTTCTACCATTAGACATCAAAATTCATGCATATTATTTATGGGTAAATTTTTAAACTCAAACCCTAGCTCAAAATAATGGTAGAAATAGCTAAACCGAGTTATCGGGATCTCAAAAATGTAACGAGCATTAAAAACGGGGCTAGGAATCACTTACTATTAAGCTTGGAAAGCTTGAACAAACCCTAGCCATGGTGGACATGAGAAGTTCGGCCAACATGAGAAAGATGACAACAATTTTACCTTTTTTTTCCCATTATATTCTTTTATTTACCTAATGACCAAAATGCCCTTAAAGGCTTTTCTTATAATTTTGTCCTATTCATGCCCATTTTTGTCCAAACAAAATATATTGGTCTAATTCCATTTAAGGACCTCCATTTTAAAAACTCATTCTAATCAAGTGCCTTTATAAATTAGAACACACATTTTTCACCTTTGACAATTTAATCCCAATTGCCAAATTAAGTTCCCAATCGATAAAATTTCTTAACGAAAATTTCACACGATAATTCTGTCACTCTATAAACTTTAAAACTCAATCGCAATAAATTTTTCTACTTCAGATTCGGGGTTTGCAAAATCACTATTCTGTTTAGGCCCTAATTTAGGCTGTTACATCTCCTGTATTTGAGCCTTAAGCTGTGTCAAATCCTTTGGTGCCATACGGTAAGGAGCGATAAACACCAGAGCTGTACCAGGAATCAACCCGACCCTAAACTCCACCTCTCAGCTTAGAGGCAATCTCGATATTTCCTCTGAAAAAACATCTGAAAAGTCCCTCACAGTGCAGATGTCCTTAACTGAAGAGTCTACAAAATCCAAAACATTGATGTAGGCTAAAAATGCCTCACATCCCTTCCTTACTAATTTCTCTGCTACCAACGCAGATATCACATTACTCAGATAATTTTATCGTTCCCCAACCACGACTACCTTATTATCCTCATTGGTTCTCAGAACAACCCTCTTTTCAGCATAATCTAGACTCACTCAATGTTTCACCAACCAATCCATACCCAGAATTAAATCGAACTTCTCAAACAGAAGCTCCATCAAATTAGCCAAAAATACAATTCCTTGGACCTCCAACGGTACATCTTTAAATAGTGTATTGACCCTAACAGACTGCCCCAACAGACTCACTACTGATATCTCATTCGAAGTACTCTCATACAGAATCTCCAAAGTTTCAGACACAATACTAGCTACGTAAGAATGTGTAGAGCCTATGTCTATCAAAGCACAGTAAGGTACATCAAAAATTAAAAACATACCAGTGATGACGTCTAGAGTATCTCCATCCTCACGGTAATGTGCAGCATAAACCAGTGCAGGCTGCTTCGCCTCAGTCAGCCCAGCACCTCTGCCCGGTACTCTCTAACCTCGACCCATACCATTACCATCCCTAGTCTGCCCTCGACCCCTATGTGGCTATTAAACGACCTTCAGTGGTTGTACAGTCTCATCAACCGGAACTTGCATCTGATTACCCCTCAGTGGACAATCCTTAACACGGTGCTCAGTCGACCCAGACCTCAAACAAGCCCCATTAGCTTTCCAACACTCGTTTGGATGACGCCTATTACAGTGCTGACAAATCGCCACCCTCATAGGAACAACAACAATAGGCCCAACTCTCACGGGCCCATCAGTCCTAGCCTTTTTCTTAGGCCTCATACAAGAATTAGAACACTCAGAATCCCTCTTAGCCTTCTTCTTCTCTCAGTTTTGGCGCTCTAAGTGCTTCACCTCCTCCGCAATCTTCGCCTTATCCACTAATATAGAGAAATCCCGCTCCCTCTTAGGAGCTATCAAAACTCGCAGAATGTCTTAAAGACAATCCTCAAATCGAATACAGTACTCATACTCAGTCGCCACCATGCCCCTCGCATAACGGCTCAGCCTCATAAATTCAACCTCATACTCGGCTATAGATCGGTCCCCTTGTGTGAGATTAAGGAACTCATGCCTCCTAGTATCAGTATAACTAGCCCCCATATATTTGCTCTGAAAAGTTTCCTTAAACAGATCCCATGTCAACCACTCGGGCTGAGTTTTCTCCTTAACCGTGAGCCACCACTAATATGCCTCAACACGAAGTAGTGAGACAACCCCCTTAAATTTCTGCTCAGCCAAGAAATCCAGATCATCCATAATACACTCCGTGGCCTCCATCCAATACTCAGCCACGTTAGGAGCAACTCCAGCGATGCCTCTAAATACCTCAGCCCTATTGGAACAGAGTCGTTCTGTAACCGACCCACGGATTTCAGATCCAGTATTGGGCCCAACGACCCTCTCTAAAATCTAAAGCATGGCTTGGAACAGTGCGTTGTCCCCAGCTGTACGATCATAAGGTCATGTCTCAGTATCAGTCATAGGCGATGACAGTGTCTCACTAGTATTCATCACCGGTATAGTATCAGAAGCGAAGGAATCAGCTCGAGCCCTTCTACGGCCTCTACCTCAGCCTCCAGTACCTCGTCTACGAGTACCGCATGTGCTCATCGTAAATATCGAATTATCTGTATTAACAGTTTTACGCAGATTAGTTTATAGTTCCGATAATTATTAACAAATATTTTATGCAGTACAGTATCAGAGTTTTCAGAGTCTGTTTCCGCGAGAAAAAAGAATACTCTCATTAAAGTTTTCAGTCTAGGCTACGTAGAGTGTTTCAGTAGAGTCCTACCTAAGTAGTTTCATAACATACTATCAGTATTCTTCAAACAGATAAAACAGTATTTCAGTATATACTAAGCATGCTTTTAATCAGCATATATTAGAATTTAGAATTTCAGAATACTTACAGGATCGGCACCGGAGACTCGGTGTACTACTTGCTCACTTTATATCAAACATATTCCAAAGTCATTTCCAAACCATTTCTCAAAACCAATTTAAAAAAACCTAAAACCACAGCTGAGTTTTGCAACCTGGCTCTAATGCCACTAAATGTAACACCCCAAACCCGGCATGACATTATGGCTGAATCTGGCGGTGTTACATGAGAGTGCTTTTGGAAAACTGTTTCGAATAAAAACTTATCCAGATTATTATCTTTTCTTAGCCAGAAATTATGTAATGGTTGGTTTACTTGAAAACAATTCTTTTTCTAGGAAATTATGAAAATCGTTCATTCATAAAAAAATCTATAATTTTTAGTTTTAAAGCACATTTGTGGTGTCGCAGTTTATAAATCAATAAAGAATAACAATTTTAAAACCCGAAGTAAAAATTAAAACAGTCCAAAGGTTCATATTACATAAAAATTCTCAAAAATAATCAAATAATAAATAAAACAAAATGTAAACTGTAAACCATGAAATCAAAACATAGCTAGCAATTATCACCGTCGAGCCCTCCACTGCACTGATCCATCTACTGCTGGGGATTACCTGATAGTTAAATAGTAAAGGGGTGAGTTTTTGCAAACTCAGTATGTACATCCCCACGGTAAAGCATGCATACAGACATATAACAGATAACAATCATAATTTGGGCCTGAGCCCTTAACAGATACGGTGTAGGCCTAAGCCCACTCAGAACAGAATCAGACATAATCGGGCCCTAGCCCATATAGATAATACATGTATATTAGATCAGAACAGTACAAGCCCACCAACCCTACACACCATCTCCGTCCAACCTTACACACCGTGTAGGGATAAAATCGACCCACCCAACCCTACACACCAAGTATAAGGATAAAATCAACCCATCCAGCCCTACACACCAAATCGTACCGTATTACAGCACATATTAGAAATATGTAGCAAAGCTGCCAAATAACAGGCTAATAGCCTTTCAGACTTCCTTCACTTCAGCAACAATCCCACCCCAATGCAATGCAACATAATTTCATGGCATGATTTCATGGAGATAAAGAGATCATACATATCATAACCAGAACAGATCAGATGTACATGCTAGAGATAACATGTTAATACATACATCACAGGCTTAATCATGCATCGTATAAATAGATCACAAGAATCAGGTCTAAGTAAAGCTTACCGACCCTACGATAGGTCACAGTCGGCGTGGGTGACCTGCGCAACTTTACAGTACAATTCAAAAAAATGGGCTCACACGCCCATTTAGCCTACCCGTGTAGGCCCACACTGCCCAAATTGGCCTTGCCCGTGTGGATCACATGGCCTGGCCCAAAATCTTACACTCTTATGTGGTTTATCCGTGTAGACCCACACACCCGTGTGGCTCACACGGCCCAATTGGTCGAGTCTGTGTCTCGCACATAACCTAGCCAGCCCCACACGGCCATGTCCGTCATGCCCGTGTCGAGCACACACGGCCTGGTTCACCGATCACACGGTCATGTCTCGCCACATGACCTCCAGATGAATAGCCTACACACCCATGTGGCGTTAACAGTAAGCTTTTTGACTTTCACCGAAACCCATTTTCTGTGCAATCGGAGTACACACCTGGTTCGTTTTCGGTGTTAACGCTATTCTAAGCACTCTAGAACCTATTATTGACAATCCAAAGTCTAGTAATCTAATTCAAACTACTATGAACCGACAAATCTCGAAATCGCAAAATTAACTTACTGCTACCGATGAACACTTCTTCAATTTAAAACGTCGATTCACTAATTCCAGCCTCTTGATTGAATTCTAATCAGCTGTAAAACACTACTTAATCTCTTCATCAAAGTAGTGTTCAAGATCGTTAAACTAAAACTTACCAAAACTGTAGAACAACCGTTGCCGCAGAACACGAATAGAATAAAGATGAAAAGGAAAAGATAGGAAGAACGACATCAAAGAATAGTAAAAATTCGACAATAGAAGAGGAAATATTTTGGGAGAGGAATGGCAAAAAGTTTTTGGAAATAAGAGGGGAACCGATTTTGCAAAAAGAAATCAAGATTAGAATTTCTGGTAACCTATACCTTAAATACTCAACATTTAAAACCAACTCAAATTATTCCTTGTAACTGCTCACAAAAATAAAACCGAAGCAGGGAATTGAACTTTGGACCTCATGCAATCTAACACTCTTCCTAACCACCAGACCAGCAGGCCCATTCTATCATGCTTTTACAAATAAATTCCTATAAGCCTATTCTCCACATATCAAACTTTATTCATATAAAAACCAAAATTTTACCCAAGCTAAGGCTTGAACTTGGGACCTCCCCAAACACACCTAGAGCACATATCCACTTAAGTAGACAAATATTTGTGTCAAATTAATACAGAAACACTTTTAGAAAATTTTCATGCCACAAATTCACGAAAGTCGAAAATAAGAAAATTTGGGGCGTTACATAAATGGATGAGTTGGTAAGTTTTGGACTTATTTTTATGTAGAGTTAAAAAAGTGAAAGTAGTAAACTATCTTGAGTGTCGCGACACTACACCCTGGATGTCGCAACATCAATTTGATTATTTGGAGAGTTTTGAATATTGGTATTCAAGTCAGAACTTTGGCTACTGCTTTTTGTGTTGCGACACCAACTTGTGGATGTCGCGACACCATTGCTTGATGTAGTGACTTTGAACCCCAATATTGCAACACCCTTGTAACTTAAAGTTTTACATTCTAATCCTTACTGTCTCTGATATTGCAACACTAGACCTTGGATGTCAGGACACCCACCTAATTTTCTTAAGTTGTAATTTTTCGTTACCTACTCGAGTTAAGAGCTTTCGTAAGCTCAAGTAAATATCAGAGTTGTTTGTAATTCATAATAAACATGAATCATGATTTGTATTTGTTGATTTATTGAATGTTATTGATGTTAAATGTACGTGCTTAATCTTGTTAACCATTGTAGCATCCTTTAACTTAGGTCTAACGACTAGATCGAGTATGGGGTGTTACAATACTAATCTTAATGGTTTGATCAAATTTACATATTATATGGTTGTATATGAATTACTCATCTTATGATTGTAATATGTTACGAAAAGAAACTAAGTTAAATTAGTTACTTTGGTATGTTAAAATATAAAACAAGATATGTTTACTGTTTCATCAACCATGAACTTACTAAGCATATATAATTCTTACTCGGTTATGTTTTCTTGTATCGATAGGAGCTTACACTAGGAGCATATATAATAAACTAGGACCTTACACTATCCAACTTCTATATCGGTAGAATTTTAGTCGTTCAAGATTCAATTTTGTGGCATGTATATAGGCTTGTTATGTATAAAAGTCATTTTGAATGATAATGGTTTTAATGATAATGGTTTTGAATATGTTTATAATACTTGTTTTTGAACCTTATATGGTATGCTTTAGGTCTTGTTAAGTGGTTGTGTTATCTTGAATGGCGGTATTGTGGTTCTAGCTTGTGGCTAGCATATCGATGATTTATGCATGGTGATTAATGAAATGAATGTTTTGGTATAAATGTTTAGATGATTTAAGATGTTTCACTTAGATTGTATGCGATTGAGGTGCCTTGAGGCATATTGGTTAAATATAGGAAAATGGTATATCTTTGGCATGAATTTGTGCATTTTGGGACAGGTTAAAAGATTGGTTATTGCATACTTATGACCTAAGTGTAATTTTTGTTTTGAAACTTGCATAATAAGGTACTTATGCGCATACACGGGCTAACACACTATTGTGTGTTACACAGAGGTAGTGACATGATTGTGTGCTCTATTTTTATTTGGAAAGTTTTAGGTAACACGATTTTAGTTTGTTGCACGGCCTAGCAACACAACCACGTGACTTTTGATGAAATTTTACAAATTGATCCACACAGTGTCGGAGAGTTAAATGGCTTAGATATACGACCATGCTACCCCTATTTTACATGAGTGCCCTTATCTTTTGAAAATGTTTCAAATTCATCCTTATTTGTGCTCGGGTCAACTTAAGAGCTTTCGTAAGCTCAATGAAGACTCAAATTTAATTATATATCATATCATTTGAATGTTTATGAGATTGTTGATTATTTAAAGGATTTAGTTATGTTATAATTAATGTATAATTTTGGAAATGTTGCAAATTAATCCTAGTTAAATTTTAGGTTGATACTGCATACATAATCTCGTATAAGATATAAGAAAAATTATAATTGGTGGTTATGTATTGAATTGATTATGATTTTATGATTCATGTTTAATTTGAATGTTAATTGTGTATTTATGAAGTAATTTCATGTTTATTTGAAATAATCGATAAGAATTGAATTTGTTCTATTCCAGCATTGACTGTAGCACTCCATAGCTAGGGTTCGACGATCAGACTAGGTAAGGGTATTACAAGTCGTGATTGTAAATCAGTGAACTCTAGATGAATTGTTCATGATTGTAAATCAATGAACTTAAGTTGCGATCGTAAATCAGCAAGCTTTAATGATACCAGTTGCGATAGTAAATCAGTAAACTATTAAGTAGAGTCAAGAGGAATCAAGAGGAGTCGTGATCGTAAATAAGTGAACTTTAGATGAATTGTTCATGATCATATATCAATAAACTTAAGACATGATCGTAAATCAGCAAGCTTTAATGATATCAGTTGCGATTGTAAATCAGCAAACTGTAAAGTTTCTTAAAATCTTGTAAGCAGGCTCTCTGCTCCTCTAACAAAGCCACCTGTAGGAACCATCCACGGGTTCCATTTTTATCCACTTTTTTCAAACAATATAATACACACATTCATGCAAGAAATAATGAACTTGTATACAATCTAATAATTCTTGTATACATTTAAAAAAACAATAGAATAAAATGATGTGGGATAGAACTTCTAGTGGGCTCATGCTTGGTCTCTGAAAATTTCACAAGGAACCACCTGGCGAACTCTTGTGTCATCCTCTACCCTACACACGCAAGCCTTAGGAAGATCCCAACTGACCCTTGAAATTCTGCTGTGACTTGACTTGCCTCCCTTCTCTATACGACATGTTGAGAGTAGCCCTCTTCATCTCCTTCAGCACCTTAAACTCTGATGGCAGCCCCACAACTGAGACCTTCGGAGTCAAATGGTTGTAGAATAGAACAACCAGTCCATGTCTTGAACGTCAGGATGCAACGCCTGCGTACCTTTACACAAAACACCCATCTCCCTTTGCCATGGCTTTACATGCACGCTCACAGTCTCTTCTTGGAAAGGCACGACACTTCCCTGAAGATCAAAGTGGTTGAATTGTGTCTTCCTCCTTAACTCTTCATTTTGCCTTAGTAGCTCTTTATGAAATAACTGCTACTACTCCAACCTGATGCTTTATTGTGCCATATGTTCCTTCACGAGTCACAGCTGCTCCTCTCTAGCCTAAACTACCCAAGTTTTCTGGTCGGTCAACAAACCAACCAGTAAAAAAGGTCCATCTCTCGGAGTCGATTGCTGGCTTCAAAACCTTCGACTCGATATGTTATGTGGTAAGTGGTAATCATTTCACAATATCATTTATCTATCTTCTACTATCAATTCGGAAGTTGTAAATAGTGAACAACATATATGCTCTCGAAAATTTTTAAAATTAATTATTCAAACTGTAATATACATTGGTTTATCATAATTATATATTGATTTATTAAATTAAATTAAAATTCTTATTTAATTAAATATATATTAAATAAATTAGGGTAAACTACTGGGGGTGGTCATCCAATTTTTAGTAGGTTCTATTTTGATCACCCAATTTTTTAAAAAAAATCAATTTCATCACTAATATTTTCAGATTTTTAAATTTTAGTCACCCAAGGTTAAATATTTAATGGAAAGTTGACGAAAGCATTTTTTATCGACCTAATAACAATTAGCCCTCTAATGTTTACACAATTTATCAATTTGATCTTAAATATAACAATTTAACAATTTTAACCCTCAATGTTTATCAAAATTTTTATTTAGTTCTAATTCTAAAATTTTAATAAATTTAACTCTCAATATTTAAAAAAATTATCAATTTAATTCTAATTTTAAAAGTTTAATTTTTTTTTAAAAAAAATCACTTTTGGGTAAAAATGTGTTTTTTTAAATATTTTTGAACTTTGACTCATGGCTAAAGCAGCCAAAGGCTCGACCTTAAGAACGTCACGTATCTTTCTCCGAGTATCACCAATCTCAACAACATCAACTAAGAATCAAAAGAAAACGAAAACATCAAGACTTGCAAAACTACATTTTCACAACAATCTTATTAAATAATAAATGTCAGACAGTCAAATACTGAAACCGAATAGGGGAATTACCAGGGTCATTATCACCACATGCTCCTTCAAGTTTAGAGTTTGATAAAGAAGGGTCTTTCCATGTTTGTGGAAGCAAACCCGTAATTACAGTTTATATTATAGTTGAGGATAACAAGACGCCGAAACAAAGTGCTGAAAATAGCCCAAAAAGCATTGAAATGAGTAGAAAATTAAACACTCAAAATCAAAGAATCTTACATGCAGTGGTGGATTTAGAAATACAATTTAGGAGGCAAAGGCGAAATTAAATTTTTTTTTTATGAGAGCAAAATTAAATTATATATTTTTATGATAGTAAAAATAAATTCCTTTATTCTAATAGCTTATATTTTTATAATTGTTAAAGAATTGAATCAAATTTTTATCATTTGAGAGGTCAAAGTGTAATTTTATCATTTAATTTAAAATTTTATAAATTATAAAAGACTTAAATAGAATTTTTTTTTCATTTTAGGGTTGGCAGGGATCTGCGCTGTAATATCGAAACTTGCCCTTATTAGTATCCTGTTTAATGGAAGTGTATGGCTCATCAGTAGCAACCTCCATTTTTGCATTTTACTCTTTGGGTATCTCCATAATAAAGTTAAAAACATCATCTACCAAGTGCAATGGTATTTCATGCCAAGAATAAATCTAAATCACCACTAAATCTCAATGACCATTCAAATACTTCGACAAATTCAATTTCAAAGATTTAGAAACAAAACCAAAAAAAATAAAGTTGGGACAAATACCTATTTCCGCGAAGTATCTTCGAAGAAGACTTTGTAATCGAGGGTTTCGGGTTGACCGTCATGTTTGATTTGAAACTTAGGGTTATAAATGGCATTGCAAGAAAACAACCTTTTGGATAATCGTCTTCCGTTGCTGAAGGTAAGAGCATTACGATTAGGGGTGTACAAATTTTAGGTAAACTCGAATTAATTCGGTTAATTAATCGAATTCGGTTAATTGGTCGGTTAACCGAATTAATTTGGTCGGGGATCGGTTAATAATTTTTTGAAAGTTCGGTTAACAGTTAATTCGGTTCAAAATCGGTCGGTAAACTGAATTAACCGAATATAATGAATAATATTATAATATACAAGTATTCGGTCGGTTCGGTTAATTTTTTGGAAATATAAATTAATCGGTCGATTAAGTCGGTTAATTTTTGATATGTTTTATACTTGTTTTAACCAAAAATAAAAAAAAATATATAAATTTTGGTTAATTCGGTTAACCAACCAAATTAGCCGAAAAAATTCAATTCGGTTAATTTTTTTTTTTAAAATTTGATTCGATTAACAATTAAGGGTTTAAAAAGGTCGATTAATTTGGTTAATGGTAGTTCGGGTCGATTAACCGGTCAGTTAACCGATTGAACACCCCTAATTACAATCGTGTTTCAAAGCAAAAGGTGCTTTGAGTAGCAAGTAGGAATAGGAGGCAACAATGGAGCTGTCAGCAAAGGATATCATTCTAGCCACTGTTGCTGCCACGGTTGATTTATATTAATTTTTTAAAATTATTTTTTATTTTTTAAACTTTTAAAATTAGAATTAAATTGAGAAGTTTTGTAAATGTGTAAGCTAAATTTATTGAATTTTTTAAAATTAGAACTAAATAAAAAAATTGTAAACATTAGTAGCTAAAGTTCTTGAATTTTTACATTCAAGATCAACTTGGTAAAATTTATAAATATTAGAAGGCTAAATTAAAAAAAAAAAGTCTTTACATTAAGTATTTAACTATCAGTAACTAAAATTTTAAAATGTTAGTGATAAAATAATTTTTTTTGAAACTAGATGACTAAAATAGAACCTACTTAAAAGTTGGATGACCACCCAAAAAATTTACCCAATAAATTATTCTTACCCAGGTAATTATCCCATCAAATCATCAATCATCAATTTCCTAATTAACTTATTAATATTAATACTCTACTTTTTCTTTTAGATATTTTTAACTTATTAATATTTATAATATTCGACATAAAAGCAAAAGCTAATAAATAGTCTTAAAAACTTTTTTTTAATTATTTTAAATGCTACTTAGAAGTGTTAATTATTTTTTAATTATAGTGATATATATATATATATATATAGTTTTAATTGATATTTTACTATTACATTAATTAAATAATAATTATTAATTTAAAATAATAAGTTTAATTTATCACTAATATAAAACGCACATCATTTGTTTGTATTTATGATATAAGAATACTATAAGAGGATAATTAAAAAATAGGTTTGTTGTTTATTTCTCACAATAATTGTTTACTTAATTAAATTAAGTATGTTGCTTATTTATTTATCATTGTAATTTTTAATTATTAAAAATTAATTCACATATCAATCACTACTAATTAACAACTATAAAGTTCTTTAAATATTTTAAAATACTTTGTATGAGTATGAAATTGTTTATTTAATGAATTGTTTTTAATATATTATTATAATTTTATTTTTAAAAAATTTAATTATCAAGAAATTAATTATTTTATTTTATATTTTATTATTTAAATATCACTTTAGTAATATAATGAACAATAAAAAATAATTTCATCAATTCAAAAAATTTTCCCAAATACGTGCTCGTATATATTGCAAATACCACTATAACTAACGCTGTTAAATTTTATGGCGTTTATGTGGAAAAACGTCGTTGTAGAACATGATCTTTAACGGCGCTTTTTCCACAAACGCCGCTATAGAACATAACTTTTAGTGACGCTTTTTCACAAAAGAACATGACCTTTAACGGCGTTTTTTCCACAAATGCCGCTAAAGAACATGACCTTAAAAAAAACTATTTTAATTAAACAATATTTATTTCTATGATAAATATTATATTATGTTTTATTTTTGAAATTTGAACTTTAAACTATCTACTTTTAAGGATAAATAAAAAAATATTATTTAAATTAAATTTTCTATGAAAATTTTAACTTTAAAACTAAATATAAAAATTAATGAATTTAAATTTAGAATTTAAAATAATAAATTAATTAAACAATTAAAATCTAAAAGTTAGAACTCAAGTTATCTTAAATATTAAAATATAAATAAAAAATTAGAATCAAAACTAAAATAAATAATAAAAATTGGATTAAATATAAAGATATCAATAAAATAAGATATTATAATAAAGTTACTTAAATAAAATAACGACTTAAATCATAACCATATAAAATAGAAGATTTGAATATCCATTCCTATATGAAATATCAACATTGAATATTTAAATTGATTAAACTGTTAATGAATACTCTTTTCTAAGTGAAAATTCCAAAAGTTAATGAATCTATCAAAACGGCGCAGTTTTAATAAAAGTAAAAAAGTATTTGCAATGTTTATGAAAAAACGCCACTATTACTTTACCTTTAGCGGCGTTTATGAAAAATGTCGCTATTATTTTTACCTTTTGCGGTGTTTATGAAAAAAAAACCGATGCTAATGCTTTACCTTTTGTGGCGTTTATGTAAAAATGCCGCTAATACTTTACCTTTTGCTACATTTTCAATCCAAACACTATTAAAATTGCTGCTAAAAACCTGTTTTGTTGTAGTGTCCTCTATTTTGACAAATTCTTCTGATAACATTTCTCAATAAAATTAGTGGTACACTCGCTTTGATAAGTCTCATAGAGAACACAACAAAATCAAAAAGAAACTAAAGTAATATGCTTTGAGAAAAATCATTCTTTTTTTAGTTATAAAAGTAATAATAAGCTTTAAAAAAAGAAAACTACTAATAGTATCTCGCAGTTTTTCAAAATTTCTCATTTCTTATTTAATCTAAAACATATGGCCCGATTATAAAATAAAAAAATAACTTTAAAATATAACTTTTATTTAATTTTAATATATTTTTTAAAAATTGATATTATTAAAAATATTTAAAAATTTAATAGTATCCCTATTACATTTTTTAATATTTAATTATTTTTAACATCATTAATTATTTTATGATTACTTATTTAACTCATGAAATTCTAATAATCTATTTTTTAAAACAATTATTTCCAAGCAATACAATTATAACTATTTTGAAATCTTCACAATTTTAAAATTAGGTTGTTTATGGTTTAATGCAATGTCTTTTTATTGAATTGGTGGTCGAAGCGGTTAGGTCACCAATTCATCGGTTTGATTGTTCAATTGATTCAATCAGTTTAATTAAAAAATTATTAAAAAAATTAAAAAAATATATTTTTAAAATACTCGATTCAACCGGTTCGTATCAATTCCCAATCTAATCAATTTAGAACCACCCTCCAAACTAATATCCCAACTTATTTTCGATTCTAACAACATTAATTTAATGGAACTAAGATATTATCTTTCTAGCCCAATTCCAATTAAGAATTGCTAACCAGGATTCAAAGGTTGAACTGGTTGTTGGGCCTCATAGAAAATAAATATATTCACATTGTTTTAATGAAGTAGTTTTAAATTTTTGTATTAAGGGTTAATGCATTATTTGAGGTCTAAATTTAGTTATTGTTTTTATAGTGGGCATAAATTTTTTTGGCTTAAGATTGTAAAAAGTTCTCAAACTTAAAAAAAAACAAGTAAGCCTTTTTTTTTTCATTCAATTGAACACTTGAACTTTTAAAATGCATCAAAAAGGCCCTCAAACTTCTTCAAAAGAGCAATTAAGCAACTTTTTTTTCACTCAATTGGGTACTTGATCTTTCAAAATGCATTAAAAAGACCCTCAAAAATATTTCAAACAAACAATTAAGCCTCTGCTTTACATAAAAAGTAAAAAAAAATTATGAAAAATAAACAAATTTTAGAAAAATTGTTAAATTTTGTTAAAAATTTTAAAAAATTAGAAATTTATTAAAAATTAGAAAAAAATTTTATAAAAATCATAAAAAAATTGTGAAATTTTATAAAAATCATAAAAAAAATTTAATGACCCCTAATTTTTTTCAATTAAAGTCATCACGTGTCGCAACACAGTGTGACATGTGGCGAAAAATGATAAAAAATAAAAATCAATAAAAGTTATAGAAAAATTATAAAATGCTTCTTTTGGTACGATAATTTTTATAAATTTTTTTATGAAATTTATATCTCTTTACATTTTGTATAATTTTCTTACGACTTTATAAAATTTCATAATTTTTTTATATTTCTATATATTTTATAATTTTTTTACAATTTTTATATTTTTTCTATTTTTTAATAAATTTTTAATATTAAAATTTAATAAAATTTGTAGATTTTATTGATTTTAATTTTTATATTTTTTTCTAATTTTTTAATGAAAGCAAGGGCTTAATTGTTTTTTTTTTTAAATTTGAAGGTCTTTTTGATGCATTTTGAAATTTCAAGTATCTAATTGAATGCAAAAAAAAAGTAGGGGCTTAATTTTTTTTTTGAAAAGGTTTGAGGGTTCTTTTTTATGCACTTTGAAAGTTTAAGTACCCAAATGAGCGCGCATAAAAAAAAAGAGCAGAGGCATAAATTTTTTTTTTTTTAAGTTTGAAGGCTTTTTGCTTTCTTAAGCCTTTTTTTTGTTAAGGTTAGTTTGTGAACTTGATAGCTGTTTCTATTTTAGGGCTTGAACCTTATTTTAACCAAAATTTTTTTTGAAAAAATATCGTAGACTCACTTGGATTAAAAGAAATTCAAATCCCAATGTAGGAGATAGAATGACCAAGTTTAAATATTAAATTAGACCAAAAAAGAGTTCAAGCCTCAAATCTAAGAGCAATTATCAAGTTTAAGTCTTAAATAATACATTAACTCTTATATTAATTGATATTTTGGTTTTAAATAAGTTGCCTAACAATTATATCTCTTAGGTTATACTTGTTTCATTGAAAACATTTCCCATAAAATAAGAGAGAATAATGAATTATTAAATAATAATTTTTTAAATTTAAAATATTGAAAAGATTATTTTAATATTCTTATAAAATTTTAAAGCCCTAAACGTTAAATACTAAAATCCTAAAATTAAATTCATTAAAAACAAAACAAAAAACGTAAAAAAAAAATTCCATGGCTCAGCGTTGTCCATAAGTTGAGCTTATCATTTTCTATCGTAAATATTGCTTCCTCAAGCGCATGCCCCCTCCGCTGCTTCTAGCACCTTCTCCTTTGACCACGTCGTTCCCAATTAGCTATGATGCACAAATCGTTTGAATGATCATGTTAATATAATAGCAGAGCAGGGTTGAAATACAAGGAAACCAGTGACATAATTTAACCATGTATTAAATAATAGATTTGAGAATAAATTCTACAAAGATGGCTATTGCAATATCCTTGTCAGTAATAGATGGTTTTCATTTAATTCTAGCTACAAAAATTTTATTACGTAAGCTTCATAATAAGTTGAATTTGTGTTTAATCATGATATATGTTTCCTGAACTTGGTCAGATTTCTTTGGTGCCACAATTCTACCATGGCTATGCATGAACTGAGAGATATTTAGATGATGATTTCTACCAACAAACCTTGTTCCATACAAACACTAAACTTCTCCTTAAACCTGAAATTTAGCTAGGTTACCTGTTTTTTTCTCCAAGTCTTTTTATCAGTCCAAGTAGCTTCAAATGGAGTTTTCCTTACCAAAGAAGGAGATCAAAGTTCATAATGGAGCATAGATGGCACCTAATCTACCAAATCCTAAATTTGTTTTGTTTATGGTTTGACTGTTAATAAGTCCTAAGTGGCCCAGGTAAAGTCAACTGTCTCTCCTTTATTAGGAATAGGAGCACAACAATCAACAATCAGTATCTTAAAGTCTTTCCGTTAAAATCCCACATCAGTAAGTCAGCGTGAGAGAAAGCGAGAAGCAGCTTTTAAAGGAAGCCGACTTGGGGAAGAGAAAGCATACCTTTCTCGGCCTTTTGGCTAAGATCAAGTGTAGTATCTGTTCTTATCAGTTTAATATCTGATACGTGGGCCATAGGCCCACATGATATTAAATTTATTTTTTAAGGGGGAATGCCCACCACTGTAGCTTGCTACTGGGGCTTTCGCGCGTCACTCGAGCGTTGCATTATAGCTCAGGCCAGGCGCACCCCACCCAATAAAAGTTTAAAGTTTGAGTCTGATGCTTTAAAGTTTATGGACGTAATTGTAATTGCTTAAGTAACTATGTTTATTTCACAAGGTATTTGTTCAACTTCTCCTTGACTCTGATTTTCTCACTTGCCACAGCTTCTGATCCTAGTCCTCTTGAGGACTCTTTTGTGCTGCATTCTATCCTCGCTTTCTTCAGGACTTTTGTATAGCACTCAAGGATGCCAAAAATGGTCCTATGTTCGCCCTCTTAGTTTTTATCTGTAGTGTTTACAATCTCTATGTTTTGAAATGTATAGTGTATGTCAAGTGTCAACTCATACTTCCATTATTCACGCTATATCTGTTAATTGCTAGTTCTGCAAGGACCCAAAGCATGTCCTTTTCAGGACTCCACGTGCTTGGAAACACATATAATCAACTAGGATAAAAAAGTCACTCCTGTCAATAACAAATACCAGGACTTAATGCTCTTGGCATATCTTTGGCTCGAATTTATTACGCACCTTATGACCTAAACCCTCCGCACACTCACCCTCGGGCCAATGAGATCTTAGTAGTTCTAGAGGCGCACTCTATGTGGCCTTTGTCACATCTAGAGGTGTGCATGGGCCGGGCGGCCCGGCCCGGCCCGAAGGCCCGCCCGTAATGTGGGAGGGTTTGGGCAAAAATATAGGCCCGAAAAATGGGCTTGGACAAAAAAATACGGCCCGTTTAAAAAATGGGCCGGGCTCGGGTAAGATATTTTTGGCCCGGGCCCGACTCGGCCCGGCCCGAATTCACTAAAGACAAAAAATAATTTATTTTTTAATAATATTTTCCTATTATTTTCTCCCTATTTTGCTATCATTTTACTATTATATTGCTATTATTTTGTTGTTATTGTTTAGATATTGTATAAAACTTATTTTATTGTTAATTTTGTTATTATTTTAAAGACATTTGTTAATTTTGTTATTATTTTAGAGGCATTTGTTTGTTAAGTTACATCTATTTTATTGTTATTTAAGTATACATATTTTTTAAAATTTATTTTTTATTTATTGAGAAATATTTATTTTGGTTTTTTAGTATTTTTTATGGTTTATATATATTTTAAAATTATATAAAAAATAGTGTAAAAATTAATATGGGCGGGCCGGGCCGGGCCCGGGTTTTAATATTTTTATTCGGGTCGGGCTTGGGCAAAATTTTAGGCCCATTTTCCGGGCCCGGCCCGGCCCGAGCCCGACGAACGGGCCTAAATTTTTAATTGAGCCCGGCCCGAACCCGGCCCGGCCCGGCCCATGCACACCTCTAGTCACATCCAACCTAAAGAACCGTTTCATCGCTAAAGTGCTATACCATGGAGATGCTTTCTTAGTCCCTCTTGATCTATTCAATTCCAGATCAACATAGGGAAAACTAATGCAGTTGCCTTTGCTGGTCTTAGCAGCCAGAATCCAAGTATGATTACCATTGCGAATGTAGTGTTCAGATAAAAAACTCCTATTAATCCTGATGTTTTTGCCAAGGCTTTCCAGCTTGACAACGATGTTGTTACTTATCTTCAGTCACGGTTCTGGTGGAAAAACAACTTGAACATTGTTTTCAACAGACTTTCAGTCTTAAAGTAGTAGCTGATGATATTTTTTCTGTGTGTTTTCAACGCAATTCGGATTCACCAATCCACTCTGTGTAACCTTATTTAGAGAATGATTTTATTCAATAATTCATTTAGTACAACTATCGGCTAAAGCCCAATCTTTCATCCTCCAATAAATAGTTGCAACCCCAAAGTTGAATCTAAATTATTACAAATCACTCTCCCCAAATATCTCACATTTCATACAATCTCTCCATAAAAATTCTTAAACAATGAGTATCTGAATACACCTCTAAACGGCTCAATGAGGAAGTCTATCAATAGCCTAATACAAGAGTCCCTTTAGCAGAGTTTATATCTATTTACCAGTTTACTCTTTAATTTAATACATAGAGACTAATTTATTTATTTTATAAATAAAGAAAGTAAAATGTAATTCGACTATTACATTTTTAAAGTTATATTATAGTGTTCTAATAACTATAAATGAAATTATATAATTAATCAAAAGTTAAATCTTTTGATTATTGGTCAAGAGTCATATCACTTGATTTTTGACAAATTTATAACTATTCAAATAATTGTTAATACAAATATCTGGTGAGGAAAATCTCGAACACATGAACGAAACTCGAATAGAAAATGAAGAAATAGGACAAAGACTCCAAGGCGTGTATCAAGCCACTATCTTTAAGGTTATATTTGCCCCCAACTATCTTCGGTGTGTAAAAGAGTTTCAAGCAAATTAACCTTGAGAATACAATGAAGTCGATGACTATTTACGTTTTGTACTGTCGAGAATAGTCCACTAAGCATTGAGCAATGTATAACAAGAAACTCAATTTTTACAAAGGATTTTTACAGTAATACTTTATAGAATTATCTAATAATATTAAAAGAAGGATAGAAATAAATTTAGAATTTTTTGGTGTGATTTTCAAATGAAATCTCATTCCTATTTATAAGAATTCTCATGTCTTTTCATAGATACATCTTTCAAGAGGTGTCTTTTTTGAATAATAATGTCTTTAAAAATACACATAATTATTCATTTAATATTATAACTATTCAAATAATATTATTTTAATAGTTATAATTTTGTCAAAAATCAAGTAATATGACTCTTGACCTATAATTAAAAGATTTAACTATTGATTAATTACACCATTTCATTTATAGTTATTGGAACATTATAAATATTTGAAAATGTTCCAACAATCTCCCCCCATTTTTTAAATATTTTAGATTTTGATATTTTTGGAAATCAATTTGCATAAATGAAAGTGACTTATGATTGAACCTTCACTTAGTGAAAACATGTTAAAGTTAATCTATATTGCATGATAGCCTAAGCTTTGAACCAACTATTTCATTGGATTAACCGAACACATCTCACACAACGATTTTAACATCGGTCAATGTATAGTATCCATGGACACTATTATGACCATGTGTCTGTGTCCTCTTTTCATAAGTTCTGTCAAAGCTAAGCCCTTGAGCTCTTAGAGGCAGCTATACTTCCACTCATATAGGTAGAACACATCAAGAGTGTTCCCGTAATTATAATACTCTAACATATTTATGTTATGGGTCCATTAAGAGTGTATTACTTATCCTTCCCTTTTCATTGCAGGTACATAGCACTTTAATTTTAGGATGGATTTATTTATAGTGCTAATAGTCACTTACTAATGATGTACTTCATCTCAATGAACTTAAGACTTGACGTTATACCAAGCGTTAAGTCGAGTTTCCATCATGGGTGACTCTAATTAATGGGCTTGAGTCCCATCCCTTTTGAGGTCTTGTTGACTACATCTTTAGCAAGACTTTTTGTCAAAGGATATGCCAATTTTCACTTGACCTCACATTATTAATAGTGATCACTCCATCAGAGATTAATTTTCAGACATAGCTATGTCTTAATCCAATGTGTTTAGACATTTGCTATATGCCTTTGGTAGAGTAGCCTCACTATCACAACGGATAGAAATAGGTGAAATTGACTTAGGCAATAGAGGTACATCATAAAGTAAATTTCTTAACCATTCTGCTTCTTTAGATGCACCTGCTAATGCAATAAATTTTATGCCATTGTGGAATTAGTAATACATGTTTGTTTCTTGGAACCCTAAGAATTAGCTCCTCCACCAAGAATGAAGATCCATCCACAAGTAGATGCATGATCTTCCAAACTTGTAATCCAACTAGCACCCGAATACCCTTCTAAAACTGAAGGATATCCATTATAGCAAAATCCATAGTTGATCATTTTTTTAAGTATTTAAGTACTCTATTCAAAGCTTGCCAATGCAATCTACTTGGATTATTTGTGTATCTACTCAATTTCCCAATAGCATATGAAATATCTAGTATTATACAAGTCATTATGTGTAACACCACAAAACCTGACCCAAAAGTTTCTACCAGATTCTGAAAGTCACATTGGCCACCAAAATGGCTCAACACAATAACACTGATTTAAACATAGAAATTATTTCTGAAATATTTTTGCTTCCTAAGTTTATTTAGCAAATTTGATAAAACTTATCTTATATTTTGCAAACGGTGTTTAATTGACATTAACAATTAAATCTGCAATAAACCAACTTGATGTTCCTTGAACGATTTCAAAACGTGTCAGATTTTGCCAATTGTAGACCAAAATTCAAGACTAGTGATACAATGAAAAATATGTTGTTTACGTTCTAGTAGATAACCATAGGTCCTTTCTCAAAATCATCTGAATTTTAAAATAGTAGTAGAAAGATTAGTTAAAAACTATGCGCGAAATTCTCGAAAAAAATTGTTCAAAACCGAAAACACAAATTTAACAAAAATCCAAACACAAAACCCATACCACAGTTTATATAATATTCCTTACAAACAAATTGAAAATAATAAATTGAATTTTAAGAAAGATCATTTAATCCAAACCAAACTCTTTTAAAACTCCGAGATCACCGATTTGTCGAGTCTAACTTTTAAGCTCAAAGTTTACCTAAAAGGAGGAAACTAAGGGAATGAACTACACGAGCTCAATGTGAGTCTTAAAACTAAGCAGTTAAATCACGTCGGAACAGAAATAACAAATGCAAGCAGAGTAACAGAGTCGTTCATAAATTTGGAACCTTTACCAAATTAACTTATTTCATTATCAGAACACGTAACAAATATGTGAATTGAAAACACACAAAAACTAAACAGATTCATAACATACATATTACTTTACTACATTAACTTAACAACTAATTTTACTAATGTTCCAACATACTTATTCAACTATTCATACAAATGAAACATGCTCGGATGTGTAACAATAAATATTAAAACCCAACCAACCAATCAGAACACCACTCCGACCATCTTGCACACCACAATTGGGCTATGGTAGGCCCATCCACCGGGTTTAAGCCACTCAAAAGAAAATATGCAGCTGAGCTGACATATATATAATAATGTGGTAAAACTGCTGGGGTGTGAGCATTCAATCGAATCGAATCGAATCGAATGAAAAAATTTCGAGTTAATCAAGTTGACGAATCATATTTTATCATCCTAATTTGATTTGAAATTTTCTCGAATCAAGTCAAATGAGATGGAATTCTAATCGAATCGAATTAAATATATTTGTTCGAGTTAAATTTTAAAAAATAATTTTGGGTCTTTGTAACCACTATCACCCACCGTAATAAAATTTGTACACCATAATCAAAATTTTTATTAACTTTCATCACCTTATAATTTATTTATTAATCTTTTATATACGAGTTAGCTTCTTTGCTTGCTTAGTTGTTTCAATTATCTTCAGATTCTTGTCACTATGTATTTTGAAATTAAAAAATATATTAAATATAAAATGTGATTTTTTTAATAAAAGTTATTTTAAAGATAAAATGTGAAATTGATACCAACATAAAATTTTAACATGAATATTTTATGGCATCATTAATAATTCAATTTAATATAAATATTCAATATGGTTAAACAATTAAATAATATAAATAATATAAAATGTGAAATTTAATTTAATAATATAAATAGTAGATATAAATAAAATTATTACTATTTATGTTAAAAAGGTTTTTTTGGATAATTATGATTTTTATTTGGGAGTAAGGGGTGAGAAGTAAAAGTTTAGGGGGAAAATAAAAAGTTTTGGGGGAGTAAAAGTTTAAAGGAAAGTAAATAGAAGAGAGTAAAATTTTAGAGGGAAAATATTAAAAAAAATTGGAGGGAATAGGTTTGCAGTAGATGGGGGGTAGGGTAGGATGGGGTGGGACGGGAGGGGAGTAAAAGTTTCACGGGAAAAGTGGGAGGGAGTAAAAATTTTAGGGGAAAATAAAAAGTTTTGAGGGTTTTTGGGAGTAAAATTTTGAGAAAAAGTAAACGGCAAGTAAAATTTTGGAGGGAAAATATTAAAAAAATTGGTGGGAAATGGATTTTGGGTAGATGGGAGGATTGGGAATGGAGGGGAGTAAAAGTTTGGGGGGAAAGTGAGGAGTAAAAGTTTTGAGAAAAAAGTAAAAAGGTTTGGGAGTTTGGGGTAAAAAATGTAAAATATTATAGTTTGATATTTGATTTATTTGAATTATTCGATTTATTCGAATTATTCGAGTTATTCGAATGCGAAAACTCAACTTGATTCAAACTCGAAATTTGAAAAAAATTGAGTTGACTTGAATAACTCGATTCGTTTAACTCGAAATTCGATTTTTTTTCAATTTTTTCAAGTCGAATAAAGTTTTGCTCACCCCTAGCTGTATAGAATATTGCAGATAAACTGCTCAAATCAGACTTCTTTCTTTTCACAATCAAAACCTCAATTTTTTATGCAATTGTAAAAATGCACACAACATGCAGACTAATATATGGGAACAAGTGTACACATATCCAGTTAAACAGATTCAGATTCGGTTAAACTTGATTTCAATTACTGAGCAATGATAACAACATTATACTCAAACCTATTCATCAGATCACATTATCACCTAACGAACAATTAAACAAAAGCATCTAAGTGCACAAACATACACGGATCCAAGCCGAATCAAGTTCCAATCACATTTATAGAGGCTTAAACAAGTGTTGAATTACACAGGAACTAAAACGAGTCAATTACAAACAAAAATTAAAATCTACAAAAACAGGACCACACAACCATGTGGAAAGGTCCAGACTGTGTAAGGGGTTTACACGGCCGTATGAATGAGCGACATGTCCGTGTGATAGAGACAAACGATCTTGTGGCTAAGACACACGTCAGTGTGATAGAGTTAAATGGCTGTGTGGCAAGACCATGTAACTCACTGTGCCGTGTGACAAATATTGACATATTTAAAAAGCAAAGTAGACACAACCATGTAGCTAATTCACACGGCTGTGTGACTGAGAAACACAGCTGTGTGACTGAGGCACACACCTGTGTGAAAAATGATAAATTTCTCTACAAAGGTCATACGACTGTGTGGCCAACCTATGTGACCAACTCCAGGCTATGTGACTAACGAATTACCCTAACTTCTTTAATGGCACAAGGCCATTTGGAACGCTCGTGTGTGCCATACACCCATATGGCCTCGAAACCATACTAGAATTTGAAAATTTTCATGAATTTCAATAGTAAAAGGATCGCTAACCATTACTAGTTCAGAAACACACCTGAATCCGCTATTCCCTGCACCAAAAATCAACCAATTCGTCACCACTTCACCAAATTGAAATCTCAAATTAACAAACATACTAACCTATAAGTATCCAACCAAACCAATACTAAAGAATTGACCAACAATTAGTCTAAAACAAAGAAAGAAGAAATAAAAATAAATAATAAAAACTATACTAACACTTACTTGATTCCCCACTTAATTGAATGAAGAATAGCCTAAGGAGCACTAATTAACAATTACGCAGCAACCAAAAATGAAGAAAAAAGAAAACCAAAATCTAAACTTTGGAGAAGAAACTGATGTTTGATTAAAGAAATAAATAAAGAAGAAATAAGAATAAATGGATATCGTGACAGAATGGAAGAGTGGAATAATTTTGGGGAAAATTATTATTATCATTTTAAAAAAAATAAAATTAAACAAAAATATTATTTAACAAAAGGCCAATAAGTTTTATTTATAAAAGTTGAAATAGAAAAAAATAAAACACAAATTTCTTTTTGCTCACATCAGTATTCAAACACAGAACGAAGGGTAAACTAAACACCTAACCACTAAACCGCAAACTAATTCTTGTCTCTCAAACACAAAAGTAAACATAAATGCTTGACTAAGACTGCTTGACTCACCTAAACAGACTAAAACTTCTAACCCAAATTTTGGGATGTTATATTATGTACATAAGACAACCAATTAGACTTGCATATTTCAAATGATCAATTTTCCTACCAGCATTAGATCCTAATTTTATTTGAGAACCCATAGGTGTAAATGCTGGTATACAGTTGAAAAGATCAAACTTTTTAAGAACATTTTCAATGTAATGTGATAGTGATAAAGGTATAGTGCTTTCATCTCGGGTTATTTTAATCTCAAGAATAACATCTGCTACATCCATATCCTTCATATCAAAGTTGTTTGACAAGAATTTCTTTGTGTTTTCTATTTGTTCCAAATCCGTGCAAAAAATGAGCATGTCATCTACATATAAGCAAATTATGACACCTTTTTCATTTTCAAATTTGCTATATATGCACTTATCGGATTCATTTATTTTATAGCCATTAGCTAAAACAACCTAGTCAAACTTTTAGTGTCATTGCTTTGGTGCTTGTTTAAGTCCATATAGAGATT
This sequence comes from Gossypium stocksii, assembly GCA_020496765.1. Lineage (NCBI taxonomy): Eukaryota > Viridiplantae > Streptophyta > Magnoliopsida > Malvales > Malvaceae > Gossypium > Gossypium stocksii. The sequence continues at coordinate 92,926,775 of CM035626.1, read as the reverse complement.
TAACAAGCTTACATACCTTATGCTCCTGTCTTGGAAAAACAAATTGTTCCACTTCCTCTTTCAATTCACCATTTAAAATTGTAGTATTAACATTCATTTGGTGAACAACCAAATTATATATTGAGGTAAGTGATATTAAGAGTCTAATTATAGTAATTCTTGCTACTGGAGTATAGGTATCAAAGTAATCAATACCTTGTTTTTGGGTAAAACCTTTGGCTATCAACCATGCTTTAAATTTATCAATGGTTTCATCAAACTTCATTTTCATTTTAAAGATCCATTTACAACATATTGGTTTGGAACCCGGTGGAAGATCAACTAAGATCCAAGTTTGATTTCCCATTACTGAATCCATCTCATCATTTATTACTTCATTCCAAATAGCAATGTCTCAAGATTTCATTGCCTCTTCAAATGTAATGGGATTAGATTCTATATTATAATAATAAGGTATCTTACTACATATATTTTCACATTTTCCTTCTACAAGAAACATAATGAAATCTGGTCCAAAATTTTTGACTTTTTTAAATAGTTTACTTCTTAATTCTTGATAAGATTCATTATTATTATTATCAATTTGTTCCAATGAAATCTCCTTCTCATTTGAAGAATGAATTAATTGTTGTGGCTATAATTGTCTTGAAATAGAATTAAATCTATTTTCATAAAAAATAGCATCTCTTGATTTAATAACAGTATTAATTGAAATTGAATCATTTGGTTCAATTACCATGAACCTATATGTCTTGCTATTATGTACATATCCTATAAATATGCATTCAATTCTCTTTCACCTAACTTTTTATGTTTTGGTGTTGGAACTTTGACAATAGCTCTACAGTCTAAAACCTTCACATAATCAGGGTTTGGTTTCCTTTTCTTCCATTGTTCATAGGAAGTTATTTTAGTTTCCTTATTATGAAAACTATTCAATATATGGCAGGCTGTTAGAATAACTTCTCCCCAAAAACCTTGTCTAAGACCTGAATATGATAACATTGAATTTACCATTTTAGTCAAGACTCTATTTTTTCTTTCAGCTCCACCGTTTTGTTGTGGTGTGTAAGGGGTTGAAACTTGATGGACAATTCCAATGGATTCAAAATCAGTGAATTCAAAATAACTTGGATTATAGTATTCTCCACTTCTATCCAATCTTAAGCACTTGATAAATGATTCACACTGAAGTTCAACTTCATATTTATAAACTTTAAATTTATCAAGCACTTCATCTTTTGAATGCAATAAATATACATAGCAATATTTAGAACAATCATCAATAAAAGTAAAAAAATATTTTTTTCCACCTAATGTAAGAGTATTATTCATGCCACATAAATTACTATGTATCAAATCGAACAACTTTGTTTTCCTTTTAACCTTAGGTGAATGATTTCTTGTAATTTTAGTCAACATTAGAGGTGTACATGGGCCGGGCCGGGCCGGGCTCGGGCCGGGCCCAACTAAAAATCTAGGCCCGTTTTGTAAGCCCGGGCCCGGCCCGGCCCGGCCCGAAATATGGGCCTGAAAATTTGTCCAAGCTCGGCCCGACATAAAATTTGTAAGCCCGAGCCCGGCCCGGCCCGGCCCGTATTGTTTTTTAAATTAATTTAATTCAATTTTAAATGTGAAATTTAATATGACATAATTATAAATATTTTTAAAAATACATATATCCATTTATTTTCTATATTTTCTAGTTTGTGTTACAATGATAACAATATTAGTGATCTAATTTATGAGAATTTATTTGGTACTTTGGTAATAAAATTTTTAAACTCCACAAATAGGGTCGAGGAGTTGACAAAGAAATATAAAAGGTATAGCAAAATATTGAAAAAAAAAACACATACCAATTTTTTAAGATATTTGTGGAATAAAAAAATACACTACCAATATTTAAAATTCAAATATATAATTAGATAAAATCAAAATTTGATACCATCCATAAGGACCATAACCATATATTGGATCATAGAGATATTCATTTAATTAATTCAATAAAATTATTAATGTCTAAAAAAATCCATTAATCATTTAATTGAATTAAAGAAAAATATTACCGAATTTATTTTCCTCGTTGCATGCAAAATTGCAATGCATGCATTAAAAAAAAGGTCAGCATGCAAGGCATGTATATAGTTCTAGTTTTGTACAAAAAAAAAGATGCTTAATTTGTTTAGCTTAATTTATTAATAATTTTTTCATATTCTCAAAAATTCAATTGTAAAGAAATTAAATATGAAATAAAATAAACACATGTTCCTAATTTGGTAACAAAAATCAAGTAACATTCGAACTTTTGTAAGCAACTTAAAACACATGTTTGTCACTTGGAAACTTGAGATACAGAGCAATAACCAAATTAATAATAAAAATTAATTATATTAAAATTGAAACAACTTGTTTGAACCAAATTAATAATAAAACAAAAGTTCTACAATATCGAAATAATATTAAATACGACAATAGAACAATAAAATACCATAAAAGAACAATAAAACAACATCAAAACAGCCCCAAAACAGCATCAAACAGCAGCTAGCAGCAACTAACAGCAATAAAATAGTGCCCAAAAAGCATAAAAATAACACTAAATAGCAGAAAAAGAACATCACCAACAATCCCAAAACAGCACCAAAAACCTGCAAAATATAATCAACCAACCAAAATATCTATAAATTAACCAATTAACATATCTAATTTTATAAGAAACTATAAATTGTAAGCTAAATTAAATTGTCAACAGTTAGAAAGGAAGGTAACCTAAAATGCAATCGAAGAAATATCGTCCTCATCGTCCTCTTCATCCTCATCGTCCTCATCTTGTCACCAACTTCTAACATGAAATAAGAATAAATAATTAGATTATCAAATTGATAAAAAATAATATAAAATTACAACAATAAAACGAGAATAATAATTACCCGTTGAAAATCCTTTAGCTCGCATCCAATCATCAAGACAAACAACGGCTTGAACCATTCTTGGCTTAAGTGAGCTCCTCAAAGGTGTGATAACTTTTTTACCCATGCTAAAAGCCGATTCGGAAGCTACAGTCGATATTGGAATTGCTAAAAGATCACGAGCCAATAATGAAAGCTCATTATATCGAACTGAACTTTTGCTCCAATAATCCAAAACATCTATTTGACTATTCAACTCAAGCTCCGGTTCTTCCAAATAAATGTCCAACTGTGACTTTTCACTGTTAGTGCTAGATTCATTTAACTACCGTTTATAATCATCACTCTCATCAAAATCTCCCCCAAAATCAACACTATGTCGATGCAAACTAGAATCAACAGGATCTTTATCTAAGACATTAGAATTCTCAGCCAAAGAGGAAGACGTAGATTTGGATTTCTTAGCATACTCGTCAAGCAAGAGTCTAAGATTGCTAAGAATGGTTTCAACAAAATCTGAAGCATGAATACCATAGATTGTAGTAAAGCAATACTGCACATAATTCAACTTGTAACGAGGATCTAAAATTGCAGCACATGACAATATCAACGAATACTCAGCCCAATATTTATTAAATTTCTCTTGCATTTGCTTAACCATTGGAGTTAAAAAAGAATGAGGACCTTTAACTGTATCAAGCAAGAGCTTGTGAACCTTCCAAACCCTTCTAAAATAAAGATTGGCCGTCGGATAATTAGAACCAGAAAAAATACAAGTCACATCATAAAAGACTTTCAAAAATTTGCAAAGAATAGCAACATTTCTCCACTCATCATCAGAAAGTGCAAATATTTGATAGTCTTTATCCCGTTGGCTCTAATAATTTAGCACATCTTTATAGTAGAGAAAAGATTCAAGCATCAAATAAATAGAATTCCATCTCACACACACTTCTTGACGCAACTTTTTGGTCACATTCAAATGAAAACTTTTGTCGGCCACATCATAAAATCTTTTCCTACGAATTCCCGACTTTTTTATGTACTTAATTCCATTTCGAATCTTACCAACAACATCATCAGCAAGTTCCAAACCAGCTTTAACTATAAGATTCAAAATATTTGTACAACATCTAACTTAAAAAAAAACACCCTCACACAAAATAGCTCGGTTCGCACGAAAATGATTTTTAAGACAAGAAACCAACACATCATTATAAGAAGCATTATCCAAAATGATGCTAAAAATTTTCTTGTCTATGCCCCATTGAGGTAAACATAAAACAAGTTCATCCGCTATGTTCAAACCATCATACGGAGGAAATAAAGCTCTAAACCTTATGATTCTCTTTTGTAGCTTCCAATCTTTGTCAATCCAATGAGCAGTAATGCAAATATATTCATCATTAGTATGCTCTGAGTTCTAATTATCGGAAGTTAGACAGATTAAACCAGGTGCTTTAGCCAGCTCTTCTTTAACATGATCTCTCTCTTTTGCATAATACATTAAGACATCCCTAGCGGCTGTAACTCTACTTATATTCTTAAAATTAGGACTAGAAATTCTCATCATGTATCTAAATCCCGGTTCTTCAACTGTCCTAAATGAATGCTTGTCACACACAAGAAAAGTAGAAACAGCTCGACGACATTCATCAGTATCAAACTTATAGTTTTTAATAAATGAACCACCTCCTAATGATGGTTGATTGGCTATGGTGTATTGAGTGATGTCCTTATGAAATTTTTTCAAACATTGATTTAGATGACGTCTTAAATGAGAGGTTCCACTAGAAGATTTAGCAGACAAGATACTCTTACAGTGATTACATTGTGCCTTCAATTCATTTTTGCCCTCACATTCAAGCTTTGTCATTTCATCCCACACCTTTGAAGTGGTAGACTTTTGACGTTTGGCAGCACTTTCATACTCATTAAACCCATCGTCCACAGGTATAGGAGTGTTCGAACTAGCCATGGTCATAAAAACTTAAGTCCTGGAATCCAAATAAACCAAATTAGCCCAAATTAAAATTAATTTGATACATTTATTAGGATTAATTAATAAATGATACATCCAAACAGTAATTAGGTTATTAGATCACAGAAACCTTAAGAACTAAATACATTGAACAAACATGTGGTGAGGAATTTTGTTGTTTTATGATTATGATATTTAATTAAAAGAAATAAACTATAATTATTTTAGCTTTCAAACAAAAAAAGGATTACCAAATTTTTAGCCCACATGCAAAGGAACAAAAATAGAGGTGGCTGCTATAAACTTTTTTTTATTTTTTTTAAAGGGAAAAAAGAATGAGCAAAATTAGGTAAGAAATTAATAGAGAATAAGAACTTGAATAAAAGGAATGAAACATGCATTTATTATTACATCAACTCCTCATATGCTTTACTATTAAGGGTGTAATGTAAGTCTAATTGAACTAATTGAAATTTTATTAGGTTTGGGGTTGGATGCATTTAAATTTATTTAAGTTTGATAATAAAAATTATTTACTATAATACTAGTGAAGTTTTGAGGGTAATATATGTTATAAAAAAACATAAAGGATTATTATTTTTTAAAATTTTAAATATTTCCTAAAACGTATGTAATATTTTCAGTCATGTATGTTGAATTGTTGAGTAGTATAATAAATAATTTTTAAAAGAATAAATAATAATATTAAGATGAAATGTCAATAATGGATATATTAAAATATTAAAAAAATAGACTTACTTGTGTAATTAAGAATTAAATTATATTAAAATAGTAATATGGTTTGTGGTGGAATAAGGTTTTTATGAAAGAATGATTTGAGTTTGGTCAAAAACTAATATGTTTTTACTTGTCAATACACGTTTTAGCCTAACAACGACAACATGGCGGCAAACTATAGGCTATTATCTCCTGCATTTATAATGTTAGAGCAGTAATTAATTTTAAAGGGTGACAATTGCACTATTGCAGTAAGCACGTGGGAATTCATTCAGACCAAACCTAATTTTATTAAAAACATAATTTGGATCATATTGCAGCAGTGAAGAAGAAGAAGAAGAAGAAGAAGAAGAAGAAGAAGCTTACCGTGAAGAAGAGATTTTCTGAGATAAAGTAAGGCAGCAGTCTTCAACAGCAGCAGCCAGCAGTGTGGTGAGCCTTAGTAAGAACCAAACTTTAGGGAGCACCGAGATTACAAATGAAGAAGACCGAGACTGCAAATGAAGAAGCAAAAATGAAGAAGCTGAGCTGAGCTTGATGCTAGCTGGAGGTGGTGTGAGCTAGGGATTTGGGGGGTTTTGGAAATGGGAAAAAAGGGAGGAAGGCAGCAGCGACAAAATGAAAGTGAAAAAAAATGAGTAAAGTTAAAATAAAACTGTAAAGATAAAATTTAAAGTTAAAAATAAAAAATAATAATAATTTAATATAAAATTCAGGCCGGGCCCGGGCCCAAAAAACCTTACCCGAGGCCCGGCCCATTTTTTAAACGGGCCTCGCTTTTTGTCCAAGCCCATTTTTCAGGCCTATATTTTTACCCAAACCCTCCCATTTTTCGGGTGGGCCTTCGGGCCGGGCCAGGTGGCCCGGCCCATGTACACCTCTAGTCAACATACATGTATTGCATTTTTCAATATTATTATTAAAAACAAGAATTAAATCTAACTTATTCATGTCATTCAATTTTCTATAATTCAAATGACCTAATCTATAATGCCATAAATAAGTAGATTCAACCATATAAGCAAAAATAATATTTTTATTCTTATTAATAATATTGAGTTTGAACATGCTCTCATACATATAACCTTTCCCGACAAAAATTCCTCCCTTAGATAGAATAAACTTATCTGCCTCAAAAACAAGTTTGAAACCAAACTTATTCAATAAACTTCAAGGCACTAAATTCTTCCTAACTTCTAGTACATAACATACATCATTTAAGGTTAAAACCTTTCTAGAAATGAATTATAGTTAACAAACCCTTTACCTTTGATTGTTGTGGTGGAAGAATTTCTCATGTACAAGACATTATCATTTTCACATTGTGTGAACTTTGTGAACATGCTTTTGTCTTTGTTTGGTTGCTCCAATATCAACCCACCATGCATTATCATCTTGTGCCATATTAATTCCAAATATCATTATAATGACCTTTTCGTTATTATCAGCCTTAGAAGACGGTTTCTTCTTTAAAAATTGACTTTCATTTTTGAAATGTCTCGGCTTACCATAATGATAGCATGAGCCCTTTTATTTCTTTTTAAACTTACGTGCTCTATTAGTTTGTTTGGACTTTCTCTTGAATGGTTTCGTAGTCTGTACTTCCTCCGTAATATGTACTTTGGCATTTTCAGAATTTAGGCTCTAATCTTACTTTCGATATTCTTCTTCAATATAAAGATGGTTTGCCAAAGCCTCAAGAGACATTTTCTCTTTTTTATGTTTTATACTTCTTTTAAAGTCTTTCCTAGATGGAGGAAGTTTGTCTATAATGGAGGATACAACAATCATTTCATCCATTTTCATATCATAATGGTTAAATTGATTCAATATTTTTTCAATATCACGAAATTGTTCCATAACAGAACAACTATAACATCCCGTTTTTAGTCGAATCAAAATAGTAGTTTTGAAACCACAAGTCTGAGGTCAAATAATTATTTTATTATTATTTTAATGTCTACAGCATGTTAGTATGATTGCGTAAAAAATTGTTAAGAAATTTTACTGTTTGGGTGCTCAATTCGATAAAAAGGACTAAATCGCGTAAAGCATAAAAGTTGTGTTCTAATAACTAAAGGGGTCTAAGAGCTATAGGACATTAAAGTAAAGGTCCTTAAGTGGTAATTAGACCAATAATATGTTAGTGCACATTTATGAGATTGGTATTGTTGAAATTTGATTGAAATTAAAAGGGCGATTAAGTAAATTAGTAAATTAGTGTTAAAATAAATAAAACAAAACGCATTTTATTTCTTATCATCTTCTTCAACCGAATATTAAAGGGAAGAAAGCCATTTTTTTTAATTAGGGTTTGGTCACTTGGGAGCTTGATTGGTAAGTGATTTTTGTTACGTTTTTAATGATTTCTATGTTTTTGTGATCGTTGCAACTAGGTCTAGTTAGCCTAGGAACTATTTTGCAAAAATGTTAAAGATATAAAGTTTTTCTATTGATGAATACATGTATTTTGATGGTTGATGATAGATTATGAATGATTGATGATAGATATACAAGTTTTGTTAAGTGATTTTTAGTGAAAATGCAAATTAGGGATTAAATTGTGAAATGTAGAAATTTTGTGGTTAAAATGTAAATAAATGAAAAATATGGGCTTCTATGGCAAAAAAGAGAATTCGAATTACTGTTTTGTATCTTACAGCTCATATGAGCTTACCAATGCTTCAGCTCGTAAGAGCTTACTATTTCTCAGCTCGATAGAGCTTACTGTTCATTTAACTCAAGTTGAGCATACTGTTATTAGCTTGAAAAAGTGTATACTTACAAGAATCGACGGATTATCGATTAGTACACTTAGTGTGTATCACCCGCGTATCTATCGATATTCTAAGTGGTTCTACGGGTATAAATCTGTTACGGAATATCTGAGTTGATATGAATATGCACATGAGTTATATGAATTACATAGAATTTATGAGATATGATGTATTGAAGTATGGAACTTGAATGATGATTGTATACATCCATATGAATAGATGATTATGTGCACTTATATGACTAACATGTTGATGAGTACTTGTGTTTAGGAATATGACAAGTTGGTTGGTTTTTTTATTATGTTTAATTACTAAATTGTGAATAAATGGTAAGTTAAATTTTATATTATACGGGCTTATTAAGCTTTAAAGCTTACCCTGTTTATTTTTTTATGTTTTATAGTGATTTGGAAGCTTGCTCGATTCAGAAGTCGTTGGAGATCACATCACACTATCCAGCTACCGATTTGGTACTTTTGAACTTATATTTTCGATTATATGGCATTTATAGGAGGTGTGGTCATTTGGTATATATGTTAGTAATAGATTTTGGCCAATTATTTTGGCTTGTAAGTGATGTATATTTTGGCCATGCTTATAGCCCTGTAGTTTGGCCTGTTTTAGTACTTTTGATATGTATATACACATGAGTTGTTGGCCTTGCTTTGTATGGTTTATAGTTCTCTTGATGATACCTAATAGTTGCCTTGGTATAGTTGTTGTGGATTGGTATTGAAGGTAGAATATGATTGAAATTTGAGACGGACATGATTGTGAATTTGTTATAAAATTGAATGATATATTGTGGTATATATGTGCCTTACATAAGTTGGTAAGGAAACATTATGAATTATACTTGGTTGGAATGTCTATTTGTGTCATATTATGTACTACTTGGTATATTTGTATTGATGTAGGTCCAGGTGAGAAATATGGCTTGTAAACTAGCCTATTTTCATCCACATGGGCAGAGACACATGCGTGTGTCTCAACCGTGTATGACACATGGTCAGGTGACACGACTGTGTCCCATGTAGTATTTAATAAAGGCAATTCAGTGAGTTACACGGCCTAAACACACGCGCTTGTGGTTAGCTTTGTGACACAAGTCAAAGAGTTACATAGGGTAGGACATGGTCTGGGAAACGACCATGTGATCCCATTTCGAATGTCCACACGACCTGTGACATGGGTTTGTCTTAGCCGTATGAGACACACGGCCTGGTCATATCGACGTATGTCCCCTATTTATGAAAATTTTCTAAGTTTTCCAGAAAGTTTCCTGAGTTATTTGTTTAGTCCTGAACCATCTCTAATGTATGATTTGAGCCTTGTAGGCTCGTATTAGGGACTTTATGAATATATTTGAATGACTATTGATTGGAATGCAAAATGTTTAATGAATTTTGTGATAAGTATGATAATGCTCCATAACCCTATTTTGACAACAGATACGGGTTTGGAGTGTTACATTTGTTGGTATTAGAGCTATGGTTTAATCGATTCTAGGACTAACGTAGCGTATGCAAGTCTAGCAATACATACCATATTTAACCTGCGATAGTGTGATATCTCCTAATAGTTTCTGAATTGTGTTTTTATGTAGTAAATGTATTCCAATCGAGCTAACTCCGCTGATGTAGAGAGTAATGCGCCAACCCCCATTCATGGAGCCACGCCTTCTCAATCGAGACCCGTATCTGAGGGTCGTGGAGGAGAGGCCAAGAAAGCTTTCTTCCAGATGATGAACGAATGGTTTTCTGAGTATGTCCTGTAACACCCCAAACCCGACCCAGACGTTACGGCCAAGTCTGGTGTGCCACATTGAAGTGTATTTCGAAAACCATGTTTTCATTGAAAACCTTTCGCAATGTTTAGAAACTTTTATCTAAAAATTTGCATAAAACCTTAGCTTTATCAAAACGTGATACATTGTAATAATCAAAACATTGTAAACAACCTTATTAAATCTTATGGGGAATTTTGAAAACTCGTAAACATCTGTACTTGCGGAAAATATGTTATTTTAAAAACAGTTTAGGTTATCAGAAAATCAGATCCTCTTTGTCATGGCTGAAAGTGAATGGATACTATGCACCAGGTAGGATTCAAGAGAAGAGGAGGTGAGTCATTTAGACTGCTTGAGTACCAAGCTCTTCCTAGACCCACTCCTAGACATGCACACATCCATTGCCACACTTTAACCTTGTGATTTGTCTACGAACAAATTAAGTTTAAATGTATTGAAGATATACATTTGTGAAAAACATTTACGTTGCGGAAGCTTTGCTCTACTTATCGAGATATTTTGAAAACAAGTAGCGTTTATAAAACCGTGCCCTAAAGCTAACCCATTAAGAACAATTTATATAATATCATACTTAAGCTAAAACAGATTAAAAATTATTAAAAGGCTCTTATTACAAACCCAAAATCAAAATAAAAGTAATTAAGATTAAACTGAAATAATTAACTTGATTTAAACCATCAGTCCAGTCCAAGTGGCCACTCTGAATCCCTCCCAGCTCCAAGTCCACCAATCTAAGTTCACCTGTGAGGATGGAAGAAGAAGGGGTGAGTTTGGAAAACTCTGTGTGTGCAGAACCCATCCAAAACCCACATCGGCTCGAGCCCACTGGGCCTGAGCCCTAACCAGTCTCAGTCAGATACTGGGCCGAAGCCCTATTCAGATTACAGATACTGGGCCAAAGCCCTATAACAGATACTGGGCCGAAGCCCTATTCAGATAACAGTTTGGCCCCTAGGCCCATAACAGTACAGTACAGTATAACAGTATGAATGTAACCCATTTGGGGATACTACTCAACCCACCAACCGCTACACACCACCCGTACCAGCCAACACACCATATGGGGAATAACTCGACCCACCCAGCCCACACACCACAGTCGCAGCATGGCTGCTCAGATAAACAGTATACGAGGCAAAGCCCCTTTCAGAAATAGTACGAGGCATAACCCCTTTCAGTAACATGGCAGTGCCAGTCACACTTCCTCCAATATAAAACCTAACCCATGCATCAGACATACATACATCATGATATGCAGTAACAGAAACAGTCATGTCAAACAATACAGTCGATTTTAGCCCTAGGGGTATAATGGTAATTTTATACTTAGGGGTAAATCAGTAATCTCTCACTCTAAGGGTATTTCAATAATTTTGTTCTCTTATTACAGTTTTTATTATTATTACAGCCTCTACTATTACAGTGGTTGTTACAGAAACTCATTTAATTCAGTTTATCAGTTTTAGCACTTAGGCCCTAAAACCCCTAATGGGCTCTACCATGCCATTTTAGCCCATTAGGCCCATTGAAGCCTTAATTTCCAATCCATTATCTTGTTTTAACAGTTTTTATACCTGTAATCCATATTATTACCTTTAGACCTATTTTTACCCAACTGGGCCCAAATTGCCCATTAGGCCTATATTCGGCCCATCGAGGTCCAACTTACCGTAGCGCCCAAAATTCCGCGGTCAGCCCGCCTGACAGTGCCGATTCCAAAACCATCCTTCTCCTACCAACTTAAGAGCGTTCGTACGCTCACAAGCTCTCGAAATGCCGGAACTTCGGCATTTCGGCTTTTCGGCTTTTGCAGATTTGAGCATTGAAGGGTGTTCGAAACACACACCTGTTTTGCAGTTCCACTGACGAGATTTCCTATGCGCCCGTTCCTACAATCCATTATCTAAGTGATTAACAAAAGAAACTACGAAAATCGATGCTAAGATTCCTTACCATATTCGGCCACACCTTTAATGGCCATAAAACCTTACCTCTATCGATTTGGATCTACTAGATCTAGATTTGGTTGAATAGATTCCTTCAGTTCCTCGCTAGATTACCTTCTTCGCTAAATAACACATATAAGAACCAAAATATATCGTTAAAACACCCTTAGGCCATGTCGACAGCCTCCCTACATGTATACAGGGATTTCGGCTACTCTTAATTTCCAAAATAACGAATGAGAAGGAGTTTAGTTACTTACCAAAGATTTATTCGCCAAAAACATTCCCACACACCACTTCCTTTCCAGATCTGTTATAGATCTAATCCTCAAAATACGAGTAGTGAACAGATTTAAATACTAACTCCCGAATCACTGAAATATGAAGATTTTGGTTTTTAATATTTATAAGTAAAGAGAAAGAAGTATTTGAACGGATAAAAGGGATGTAAGTTGTGATTTAATTATAAGAAAAGGGACCCTGTAGTCGGTTCTACTGAGAAGCAAATCAAAAAGAATAGAAGTAGGGGAGAAGGTTCGGCCTTGATGAGAAATAGAAGAGAAAAAGAGTAAAATAGTAGAACAAGAATCGTTTGCATGAGAGCCAACCTCGGCTAATAGGGAAAGAAATCAAGGGAAACAAATTGAAAGAATCAATGCAAAGGATCTTGGGTAGAGAGAAAATAAGCAACAAAAATAAAACAAAACAAAAAAAAATAGTTTGAATGCCAGAACAAATTCAGCTAATTGGCTAAAAATAATTTCCAAATTAAATCTCGTGCCTATCTCCTTGTTTTTAGCCACCCACCGAATTTGATTTAAATTCAAATTCTTCCTACCAGCTGCAGCCACCCATTCAAATTTACTTCATCCTTATCTCCAACCGATCAGCAGCAGCATCCACCGACTGACCTGCTTCAGCACGCTGCTAGGGAGTGCCCCAGTCCCGCACGGCACCTCACACACGCGCGCAGCAAAAACCGGCTCTCCTTGCGCGCAACGCTACTCGAACCTGGAACCTGCAGGTTGCCCAGCACGCTGCTGGCCACTGGCCACTGGGACGCGCGTTCCCCTTTGATATAATAGCGCCGTGCCAATTCTTAAAGCTTACCTGCCGCAGACCTGGGTCCATTAAAAATAAAACAAAACCTACGCCTACCTGGACTCGAACCCGTGCTCCTTTTGGAACTCCTAGCGCAATGCTGCCACTGCGCCACAGGCGCTCTTGTGGCATACATCGGTCACGACTATACTTAAGCCTTACCTTAGCGTGGCCTGGCTTCTAAAAATAAAAAGAAACCCCCGCGCGCACCGTGCCTTGAACCCAGGTACTCCTACAACCCCTAGCGCGCTTAGCCACTGAGCCAGGCACGTTCCTTTGTGCCTAAACTTACACAATTTATTTTAAAAGCCTTATTGAGCAGTTCCCCTAACAAACAAAAACTAATTTCTTTGCTAAAGTCTTGGATTGGACCAAAATTTTCCCACACTTTAAATACTTCCAAATTCATTTAAAAACTGAGTTTAAACACAAAATTAGTACTAATGTCATATATATTTTTATATAAGTAATATATTTTATAAATATATTTTTATAAAAATTTCAAATACAGTAATTTTTTTCTCAATAATAATAATAATAATAGTTATAATTTTCATAAATCAGTAAAAATAAATACATTAAAATTTTTTAATAATATTTTAATTTGAACACTAAATTAACAACAATAATTTTATAAACATATTTGTATCTAATAATTATAATGATAATAATAATAATTTATAATTTTCATAAAAAATTAAAAACATCAATAGATACAGTAAGAATTTAAAATATCAGTAATAATAAATTTAGTAAGAATTTTCTAATAGTAATTCAAAATAAATTTTTCTTAAATGATAATATTTAAAACTTCTCAATTTATTCAAGTTTTCTTTTATTCGAACCCAGACTTCAAAACCCAATTCTTCTAGGCCCAAATTCAGGGCGTTACATGTCCGAACGAATCTGGCTGCTCAACAACCTCTACTCCCACGTATTTCCCAATCGATCCCCGTAGCTTCTCAAGGTATGGAACCTATACATATAAATAAGCCGCTTGTTGATAGAATCCAAAAATACGTGGCTGAAGAATTTAGAGCTATAGTTGATAATGATCTAGAGAGAGCTGAGTTTTGGCTTGAAAATACGATCCAAGTGTTTGATAAGCTGTCTTGTACACCAGCTGAATGTGTCGAATGTGTTGTTTCTCTTTTGAAAGATGCTGCATTTCAATGGTGGAATACTTTGATATTTATGGTACGGAGAGAAAGAGTCACGTGGGAATTCTTCAGACTAAATTCTAAAAGAAAGACATTAGTCAACGATTTATCGATCAGAAGCGCAAAGAGTTTTTGGAGCTGAAATAAGGTCATATGACCGTATCAGAATATGAAAGAGAATTCGTTAGACTTAGTAAATATGCTCGAGAATGTGTTTCTACTGAAGAAATTATGTGTAAACGGTTTGAAGACGGCTTAAATGAAGACATTAAACTCTTAGTTGGGATTCTTGAACTGAAAGAGTTTGTTGTATTAGTTGACCAAGCTTACAAGGCCGAAGAACTTAGCCAAGAAAATAGAGAAGCCAATTCTGATGCTCAAGATTTAAGAAAGAGAATTATAGGAAAGTCTCATCAGTTAGCATCAAAGAAATTCAAAGAACAACATTATCGTCCTACTGTTTCATTGGGGCATTCTAATCGAGATAGAAATACGAGACACTTTACTCCAAAATCTCAAGCTATGTCTGTAGCTAGTGGGGGTACTGTTAGAAATGCTAGACCCGAGTGTAACCATTGTAATAAGCCTCATTATGGTGAATGTCAGGTAAAGAATGGAGCATGTTTCAAATGTGGATCTCTTGATCATTACCTTTGGGATTGTCTAGAGAAGTCCATGAATGAAAAAACTCAAACAACGAAACTAGAGAATACTGCTGCTAGTGGGATACCATCCCGAAATACTAGAAATATGAGTGGTAATCGTGGTACGAGAGATTCTACAGTGAGATCTAAGGCACGAACACTAGCTAGAGCTTATGCCATTCGCACACGCGAGGAGGCATTGTCGCCAGATGTTATTACAGTTACTTTTTCTCTTTATGACACTGAGGTAGTTGCATTGATTGATCTTGGATCTACTCATTCATATGTTTGTAAAAATTTAGTGTCTAGTAAGATTTTGCCAGTTGAGTCTATCGAATTTGTGATTAAAGTATTGAACCCCTTAGGCAAATATGTTTTAGTTGATAAAGTTTGCAAGAATTGTCCTTTGATGAATCGGGGTTACTGTTTTTCGGCTGACTTGATGCTTTTACCGTTTGATGAATTTGATATGATTTTGGGTATGGATTGGTTGACTCTACATGATGTAGTTGTGAATTGTAGATGAAAGACCATTGAATTGAAATGTTAGAATGGTAAGATTATTCGTATTGAATCTAATGATTTGACTGGGTTGCCTGTAGTGATGTTATCGATGCTAGCACAAAAATATGTGAGAAAGGGTTGCAATGCTTATCTTGCTTATGTACAGGATACAAAAGTGTCTGAATCAAAGATTGAATCAGTACCAGTTGTTTGCGAACATCCGAATATGTTTTCAGAGGAGCTACCCGGGTTACCACTGATCAGAAAGGTCGAGTTTACTATTGAGTTAGTACCCAGAACTTCACCGATATCGATAGCTCCGTACAAAATTTGACACCAACAAAGTTAAAAGAGTTGAAAACTCAGTTGCAAGAATTAACAGATAGAGGTTTTGCACGACCTAGTTTTTTGCCTTAGGGTGCAACGGTTTTGTTTGTAAAGAAGAAAGATGGAGCGATTAGGATGTGTATTGATTGTTGATAGCTCAAAAAGTGACAATTAAGAATAAGTATCCTCTGCCGCAAATTGATGATTTATTCGATCAGTTGAAAGGGGCTACAGTATTTTCGAAAATTGACATGAGATCAGGTTACTATCAGTTACGAGTTAAAGATTCGGATGTGTTGAAAACTACATTTAGAACAACGTACGGACATTATGAATTCCTTGTTATACCATTCGGATTAACTAACGCTCCTGCAGTTTTTATGGATTTGATGAATCAAATCTTTAGACCATATTTTTGATAGATTTGTTGTTATATTTATTGACGACATTCTGATCTATTCATGAGATGAGTTTGAGCATGTCGAGCATTTGAGAATTGTATTGCAAATCTTAAGCGATAAGCAATTATATGCTAAATTCAGCAAATGCAAGTTTTAGCTCTGAGAAGTTGGATTTTTAGGACATATTGTTTCAGTGGAAGGCATCAGAGTTGATTCGAGAAAGATTTTCGCAATTATTGACTGGAAACCACCAAGAAATGTATCTAAAGTTTGAAGTTTTTTTGGGATTAGTTGGCTACTATCGACGTTTTGTAAAAGGGTTTTCAATGATTGCTACACCGATTACTCGATTACTAAAGAAAGATGTAAAGTTTGAGTGGTCTGAAAAATGTCAACAGAGTTTCGAACAGTTGAAAGCACTGTTAACTGAAGCACCAGTTTTAGTTCAACCTGAGTCGAGTAAAGAATTTATGATTTTCAGTGATGCTTTATTGAATGGTTTGGGATGTGTTTTGATGTAAGAGGGCAAAGTGATAGCTTAAGCTTCTAGACAACTAAAGCCGCATGAAAAGAACTATCCGACGCATGACTTAGAATTGGCCGCTATAGTTTTCGCATTGAAAATTTGGCGACATTATCTATTTGGTGAGAAGTGTCATATCTTTACCGATCACAAAAGTTTGAAATATATGATGTTACAAAAAGATTTGAATTTGCGACAACGAAGATGGCTAGAGCTGTTGAAAGATTATGAATTAGTAATTGATTATCATCTAGGGAAAGCGAATGTAGTCGCGAATGCTCTGGGTAGAAAATCTTTATTTGCTCTACAGGCAAAAAATACACAATTGATATTGTCTGATGATGGTTCGATTTTAGCTGAACTGAAAGCTAAACTGTTATTTATTCAGCAAATTTGTGAAGCTTAGAAATGTGATAGTGAATTACAAGCTAAAAGAGTTCAATGTGAGTCGACTACTAATTCAGAGTTTCAAATCGAATCTGATGATTGTGTAATGTTCCGAGATAAAATCTTTGTACCCAAAAATCTTGATATTATTCAGAAAATTTTAAATGAAGCACATAGTAGATGTTTATCTGTTCATCTGGAAAGTACTAAGATATACAATGATTTGAAATAGTTGTATTGGTGGTCGGGTATAAAACAAGACATTTCAGAGTTTGTGTCGAGATGTTTAGTTTGTCAACAAGTTAAAGCCGAACATCAAGTACCTTTAGAATTATTACAGCCTGCAATGATACCTGAGTGGAAATGTGATAGAGTTACAGTGGATTTTGTATCAGGTTTGCCCCTATTTCTGAAAAAGAAAGATGCCAAATAGGTTATCGTGTACCATTTGAAAAAATCTACACATTTCATTCTAGTACGTACCAACTTTTCACTTGACAGATTGGCTGAGTTGTATATTTCTGATATCATTAGATTGCATAGAGTGCCAGTTTCTATTATTTTGGATAGAGATCCAAGGTTTATGTCATAATTCTGGAAGAGATTATAATAAGCTTTAGGTACGCGGTTACACTTTAGTATTATCTTTCATCCGCAAACTGATAATTAGTCTAAGAGAGTAATTCAGATTCTCGAAGATATATTGTATTGTTGTGTTTTAAAGTTTGAAGGCAATTGGGAGAAATATTTACTGTTGATTGAATTTGAGTATAACAACAGTTTTTAGACGAGCATAAAGATAGCACTGTACAAAGCTTTATATGGTCACAAATGCCGAACTCTGTTATATTGGACTGAGCTTAGTGAGAAAAAGATTCACGGAGTTGATTTGATCAAAGAGATTGAAGAGAAAGTAAAAGTAATTCGCGACAGTTTGAAAGCAGCTTCAGACCGACAGAAGTCGAATGCAGATTTGAAATGTAAAGATATTGAATTTCAGATCGGTGATAAAGTGTTTATGAAAGTATCACCCTGGAAGAAGATTCTTTGTTTTGGTCACAAAGGAAAATTAAGTTCGCGTTTCATCAGGCCGTATAAGGTTATCGAAAGAATAGGACCAATGGCATATCGACTAGCTTTACTGTCAGAGTTAGAAAAGATCCATAATGTATTTCATGTGTCGATGTTACGACGGTATAGATCGAATCCATCGCATATCATTTCTCTTATAGAGATTGAAATTCAGCCTAATATGACGTATAACAAAGAACCGATCAGAATTCTGGCTCGTGAGATCAAAGAGTTGAGAAATAAAAGAATAGATTTAGTGAAGGTTCTGTGGCAACGGCACGGTATTGAGGAGGCCATGTGCGAACCCGAGGAAGTTATGAGAAAAGAATACCCTAACCTATTTGCTAGTAAGATTTTCGAGGACGAAAATCCCTAAGGGGGGATAGTTATAACAGCCAGTTTTTAGTCGAATCAGAACAGTGGTTTTGAAACCACAAATTCGATGTCAAAATAATTATTTTATTATTATTTTAATGTCTACAACATGTTACTATAATTGTATAGTAATTTTTTTAATAAATTTTACTATTTGAGTGCTCAATTCAATAAAAAGGACTAAATCGTGTAAAGCGTAAAAGTTGTGTTCTAATAACTAAAGGGGCCTAATAGCTATAGGACATTAAAGTAAAGGTCCTTAAGTGGTAATTAGACCATTAATATGTTATTGGACATTTATGAGATTGGTACTGTTGAAATTTGATTGAAATTAAAAGGGTGATTAAGTAAATTAGTAAATTAGTGTTAAAATAAATAAAACAAAACATATTTTATTTCTTATCATCTTCTTCAAACAAATATTGAAGGGAAGAAAGCCATTTTGCTCATTTAGGTTTCGGTCACTTGGGAGCTTGATTGGTAAGTGATTTTTATTTCATTTTTAATGATTTCTATGTTTTTGTGATCGTTGCAACTAGGTCTAGCTAGCCTAGGGACTATTTTGTAGAACTGTTAAAGGTTTAAAGTTTTTCCATTGATGAATATATGTGTATTTTGATGATTGATGATAGATTATGAATGATTGATGATAGATATACAAGTTTTGTTAAGTGATTTTTAGTGAAAATGTAAATTAGGGATTAAATTGTGAAATGTAAAAATTTTGTGGTTAAAATATGAAATAAATGAAAAATATGGGCTGTTATGGCAAAAAAGAG
The DNA here is from genome assembly GCA_020496765.1 of Gossypium stocksii. NCBI lineage: Eukaryota > Viridiplantae > Streptophyta > Magnoliopsida > Malvales > Malvaceae > Gossypium > Gossypium stocksii. Next base: position 92,907,339 of record CM035626.1, on the reverse strand, counting down.
AATTCGGCTAGCATGGATTAGAATGAAATTGCATGAATTTGCATTTTATTTTGATAAGGACTAATTTGTAAAGTATCAAAAGTTTTGGGGTAAAAGTGTAATTCAGCCATAATAAGTGCTTTGGGTTAAATTGAATTGAATGGAAATTAAACAAGTTAATTTGATATTATATAGATCAAGAAAAGCCAAGATCGGAATTAGATCAGGGAAAAGGCAAGGTTGACGAATAGTCGATAGTTTTATCTAAGATACATTGAGGTAAGTTCGTATAGTTAGAATTGAGTGTTTAAATATATGTACTTAATTGAAATGCTTGTATGTAAATTAAGAAAATAGATTACAGGTGTATTGAATACCTAAATAATAAAGTCTGATGGATACCGAGCCCCTTTAGAATTTTAGGAATTCGTAAGATATAAGTGACATGTCACAAGGGTTGCCATTTTGGTTGAGATCCAGCATATGTTGCGGACTCACCATAGCTCGTATGAGCTTACCGATGCTTCAACTCGTAAGAGCTTACTATTTCTCAGCTCGATAGAGCTTACTGTTCCTTCAGCTGAGGTGGAGCTTACTATTATTAGCTCGAAAGAGCATATACTTACATGAATTGATGAATTACCTATTAGTACAGTTAATGTGTATCACCCGTGTATCTATCGATATTCTAAGTGGTTCTACGGGTATAAATCTGTTACAGAATGTATGAGTTGATATGAATATGCACATGAGTTATACGAATTACATGGAATGTGATGTATTAAAGTATGGAACTTGAATGATGGTTGTATACATCCATATGAATAGATGATTATATGCACTTATGTGACTAGCATGTTGATGAGTACTTGTGTTTAGGAAAATGACAAGTTGGTTAGCTTTTTTATTATATTTAATTACTGAATTGTGAATAAATGGTAAGTTAAATTCTATATTATACGGGCTTATTAAGCTTTAAATCTTACTCTATTTATTTTTCTATGTTTTATAGTGATTCGAAAGCTCGCTCGATTCAGAAGTCGTCGGAGATCGCATCACACTGTCCAGCTACCGATTTGGTACTTTTGAACTTATGTTTTCGGTTATATGACATGTATAAGAGGTATGGTCATTTGGTATATATGTTAGTAATAGATTTTGGCCAATTGTTTTGGCTTGTAAATGATGTATATTTTGGCCATGCTTATAGCCCTATAGTTTGGCTTGTTTTAGTACTTTTGGTATGTATATACACATGAGTTGTTGGCCTTGCTTTGGATGGCTTATAGTTGTCTTGATGATGCCTAATAGTTGCCTTGGTATAATTGTTGTGGATTGGTATTGAGGTAGCATATGATTGAAATTTAAGATGGACATGATTGTGAATTTGTTATGAAATTGAATGATATATTGTGGTATATATGTGCCTTGCATAAGTTGGTAAGGAAACAATATTTGGTTGAAATGTCTATTTGTGTCATATTATATACTATTTGGTATGTTTGTATTGATGTAGGTTTGGGTGAGAAATATGGCTTGTAAACATAACCTATTTTTGTCCACACAGGCGTGTGTCAGGTGACATGGCCGTGTGTCCCCTATAGTATTTAATAGAGGCAAGTTAGTGAGTTACACGGCCTAGACACACGGGCGTGTAGTTAGCTGTGTGACACAAGTCAGAGAGTTACATGGGGTAGGATATGGTTTGGGACACAGCCATGTGTTCCTATTTCTAATGTCCACACAGGCGTGTCTTGTAGTCATGTAAGATACACGGCCTGGTCACACGGGCGTGTGTTCCCCTGTTTATGAAAATTTTCTAAGTTTTTTAGAAAGTTTCCTAACTTATTGGTTTAGTCCTGAACCATCTCTAATGTATGATTTGGGCCTCATAGGCTCGTATTAGAGACTTTATGAATATGTTTGAATGATTATTGATTGGAATGCAAAATGAATGAGAAATGTTTAATGAATTTTGTGATAAGTACGGTAATGCTCTGTAACCCTATTTCAGTGACGGATACGGGTTTGGGGTGTTGCAACAACCACCAACCATTTGATAACTATTGAAACGACTGATAAGAAATTTCTTACTTGTAGCATCTTCAGTCATGTATCTTATTTCCAATTTGTCCCATAATTGCTTAACAGTAACCTGGTTTTGGTATGTATCGAACAAACCATCAAATAAACCATTCAATATTCGGCCTATGCCTTTTACCTTTCTCGAGTTGTAATAACAGATTTGTTTTCATTCTCTTTAGGTCTTAGAGTATCCAAAACATAGGCAATCTTCAAAGTTGATAATAAGAAATGCATCTTTTTCTACCATCGTAAAAAATTACCACCATTAAACCGATCAAGTTTGGCAAAGTTGGAAGCCAACTCCCTTAATGTTCCACTTTCATGTGTTGTGGTAGCCATCATGAAATATAACCTTCAAATTGTTAGTACAAATCTCTAGTGAGGAAAATCTCGAACATATGAACGGAACTTGAATAAAAAATGAAGAAATAGGATAATGCTCTAAGGCATGTATCAAGCCACTATCTTTAAGATTATATTCGCCCCCACCTATATTCGATGTGCAAAAGAGTTTCAAGCAAATTAACCTTGATGATACAATGAAGCCAATGACTATTTGCGTTTTGCACTGACGAGAATAGTCCACTAAGCACTGAGCAATTTATAACAAGAAACTCAATGTTTACAAAGAATTTCTACAGTAATTCTTATAAAATAATCTAATTATATTTTTCTTTTTATTCAGGAAAACATCTATCGAAAGATGTCTCTATGAAGAGACATGAAAATTCTTATAAATAGAAATGAGATTTCATTTGGAAATGAATCCAACAATTTCTAATATTCTTTTTATCCTTCCTCCATTCTTTTAATATTATTAGATTATTCTATAAAGAATTACTACAAAAATTCTTTGTAGAAATTGAGTTTCTTGTTGTATATTGTTCAGTGTTTAGTGGACTATTCTTGTCAGCGCAAAACGTAAATAGTCATTGGCTTCATTGTATTCTTAAAGTTAATTTGCTTGAAACTCTTTTGCACATCGAATATAAGTGGGGACGAATATAATCTTAAAGATAATGACTTGATACATGCCTTGACGTCTTATCCTATTTCTTTATTTTCTATTCGAATTCTGTTCGTGTATTCGAAATTTTTCTCACAAGAGATTTGTACTAGCAAATTAATGGGAGACTCCTATGCTATGCTAGCCACTTGGATTTCATATTTTTAGACATATAAAATAAAACCAAACTAAAGGAGCTGAGTGTTTGACGCGGGTCAAATTCGCACTCCCATCCTCCACTATTGCATAAAAAAGAAATAAAACTGAACTTGTTACTAACATGAGTCAAATACATAAATGAGCGATTCCACCATTTCCGCCAGCAGCAAGGCGACTCCATCCAGATTCAACCTCGTTCAACACTTCAGCTGATAAGGCTTCTGCTGCTTTGGCTATCAACACCAAGGCTCGCTGGTCAATGTTGAGATCATCATCAATTACTGCTTTGATGACCACGTTGGCCATGTCATCAGCCACTTTTGCCTTAGCTTTTCTCTCTGAAAGCACCCTCTTCGACTCTTCCAGTGAACTTTCATCCGACATTTGCTCTGAAATGATAACATTATCCAAATAGACTTTCAGAATAATGGAATGCCTATAAGGAATATAACTACAAAACTACAAATACAAGCAAATTACCATGAGTGGCTGCAAAAACTGGTATGGAAAGTATCCAAAAGTATCAGACTTGTAGTGAAAGTGAGAAACTGAATTGAAAGTGAACGGGCTACCAAGCAATTTATAAGGCATCCAAGTATATCGTTTAATTTTTTTTTTAAAAAAAGTTACAAATTATATATAACTCAATAATGAATCCAAACTTTTTGAGTAGCATGTTAAATTCTGCTATTACTGCTTACACTTTAATTTAGTCATTTTTAATTATTATATTTTTCAAATTAAAATTTTAATCCTTAGCAACTGATAACAATTAAGTCATTAAGTTTTGGTATTTCCAGAATTGATCTAATGCAACAAACATATTATCGTATCTTTAATGTCATGTCAACTTGTTATTTCTACATATTACTTACTAAAAATTTAATTAATGGATTAACTACTGCCATTTACGTCAAGATTGAAATTTCAAAATTAAAAAAATATAAAGACTTAGAATGATCCAATTAGAGAATATGGACTAAATATACAACTGTATGCAATGTACATACTAGTAATTATATTTAAACAAACAAATCTAATTGCAACTGTTTAGATCAAGACTAAAATTTTAAAATTCGTAAAGTATACAAACTAAAATTGACCAATTTCAAAAAGTAAAAAAACTAATAGTAGAATTTAACATTTAGTAATTAATGAATTTTTTATTTCAAATTAAAATAAAGTTTTATCTTTTTTAATTTAGATGCCAGATTAAAATTATGGAAACATAAATTTTAATATATGTTTTAGCTTTTCTGATTATCAAAAAAGTTTATTTAGTTCTTTAACATTAATTAAAAAAAAGAAAATTTAAACTTTGAAATAAAACAATTTGGAGTAGATCTTAACTTCTTTTATTTAATGTAACTTTAAATAATAAATACAATTGTTATTATTTGGTATATTGGTAGTGTATTTTTTTTTTAAATTTACAAGTAACATTAAAAAATTGTTGTGTCTCCTTTTTGAATAGTATACATTCTAAAGAACATTGTCAATCTCTTGACCTAATTTGTGAAGTCTAAAAGTTCATTGATAGTATACTTAATATTATTCCATATTTTAATATAAATAAAAACATTATTTATAAATTCAACAAGTCTTATTAATATTAAAATAATTTATAGATATTCATATGTTCAAAATTCTCTGTTTTTTTTTTCTTTTAATCTAGTATTTGTTGTTACCAATTTATATCTGAATAGATATATTTTTAATACTTTTCATATTTTTTTTATGATTTATGTTTAAATTTTATGATTGCAACGTATATTTGTTAGTAAAATAAATATTATTTGTTTATAATATTTTATAAATGTGAAAATTAACTTTGTAATAGTCATCTATTTATATTATTGTTTATAAAATTTTTGGTAGAGTGTAGTTTTACTTGACTCAAATAATATTAATTCAATAGTGAATGGACACATTAAAGGATCAAAGTTTAATGACAATAAACTTATCAAATAAAGACAAAAATATAATTTACTATAAAAATAATTGGTAATATACTAAATACGTTTCCATAAGTAAATTAGACATAAAAACCAGATTTATGTTTGTGCATGAAAATAATTACAATATAAGAAAATTATTCAATTTACTAGTTTTTTTTTTTTTAACAATTGGTGAAGAAATATAATATATATGTAACATTTTTTTAGTTCTCTTAAAAATCAACATTATATTATATATTTACATAATATATGTTAAATGTAGTTAATATGCAAAAATCACTTTCATTAAATAAAAAATAAAAAGTAAAAAATAGGTCTCGGCATTGTAACGTGAAGATTGAGATCATATTCAAGTGTTTAAGTTTAAGATTCATTATGCATGGTTGTTTTTGTATATGTATAAGTTATCAATTCATATATATATATATATATATATATTATTTTGGTTTAAACCCTATCACATGTGGGCTTAAGTCTCGTAAGTTTTATCTAAATTTATTCAATTTTAAATTTAAATATAAATCAATTATCAATTCATCTATTTGTGTACATAATGATTTGATTGTAATCGTAACTATATTAATGTATTGATTTTAATTATAATTTTATATGTAAATTATATTGGTTTCAAAACACAAAATAATTTATATTTGAATTACCAAACTCAATTTCAAAATTTCAAAATTATGCTAATAATTTGGTGCTCGTCGTTCTGAAATTTTGAAATGTGTTACATTCCTATCTTTGCTTAGCATATCATCCATGGATTCTGTATTAATAGGCAAAAGAATAAAGCTTAGTATATAAGGTTTGTATAGATGAATAAGAGGTGAATTTGGGCTGGGATGCACATTTAAATTAGTGGACCCATAATTTTGAAATAGTTGCTTTCATCTTTGTTCAGCGCTCCGGTGAAGGCCCTTGTAGCTTCGTCTATCATGACCATGGTTGCCTGTTCAATGTTGAGATCATTATCAATTGCCGCTTTAATGACCAGGTTCACGAAGTCATCAACCATTTTTGTCTTTGCCTTTAAATCCCAAATCACTCGCTTCAGCTTTTCGAGTGAACTCTCCGCAGATAGTAGTCTCGCCTCGATGCCTATTTCCTCTCTTGCAACGTCCCTAGAACTACCCTGATGCCCTCCGTTATTTCTGGCAGCAGCACGGCGGTTCCCGCGAGATTGAGCCTCGTTCGGTACTTCAATTAAGGCCTTTGTAGCTTCGTCTATCAAGACCATGGTTGGCTGGTCAATATTGTTGAGATCCTTATCAATTACTGCTTTAATGACCAGGTTCACCAAGTCATCAACCAAATCTGCCTTTGCTTTTAAATCCCAAATCACACTCTTCAGCTCTTTGAGTGAACTTTCCGCAGATGGTAGCCTTGCCCCGATGCCTATTTCTTCCTCTGGTATTCTTGCTAAGTCAGCTTTTACGGCCTTAACTAGACCCTGTATTGAACAGCAGTCATAGAAAATAAATAAATTTATATTAATGTAAAACAAGCAAAATTGCTAGCTCTTTAATTGACATGAATAATTAGCATTAGGATATTCATAAATGGAAAAAAGAATGGGCAAGTTGCCTGCAGGTAGTTCCAGTCCTAATCGAATCTCATTGACCTTCGCATGAAAGGGATCTTACCTACCCAGACCTCTCTCTCTCTCTCTCTCCCTCTCCCTTGGGTCACATCGGTTTTGTATAAATTTTCGGGTGGGCAAAAGTCTGACCCGTTGCTGTCTGGCCATTTCTGTTTGTTTCTTCCTGCTGTGATGTGGGATTTAATGGTTTTGCTTTTCTGGCTGTATATTCGGAGGGATCGACGAAAACTCCGAGAGAAGAGGTAAAGTTGATAGCCTCCTTTGTGGAGGAAATAGGGGCATGCTCAATTTTCAAGTAAGGCAAGGGAATCAATTCGAAGGCACCAACGCATAAATTGGGGGTGTAGGGGTATTATAATCGAGAATGCAGTAAAAGTTGAGCCTGTTGACGACCCAAGAAGCATAGAGGAAGTATGGGTCAAATCCTAGAAGAAGATCAGTAATGAGATTTTACAGATCTTGCGATCTCAAGCACACTGTAGTCCGGACGGGCATCAAACCAAACCATTAATAAATCACAACCGAATGGTTAAATATCACCATAAAGAGAGATGCACAATTTGGTAATTGTATAGAGAATTTTTCATCTATGTACATTGTTCATTCCACAATATCATGAACAGTACCATAGATAAGGGAGAGAGAAGGCTGGGCGAGGGCATGTGAGCCGATATCTATAAACCCAAAACCCTGAATTCCACCATTTCACTGTACCAAATTTGTAATCTAGACCTAAAATCCTACAAATCAATTTTTATCAATTGATTATAAATACTACTACTAATTAAAGTATAGTAATCACAATTCCACAAGATTAAAATTTGAGAATCAAAACTCTAAAATTTTAATATAAATTCAAAAGATTTAATGTGTATGATCGAAACACTGAGTTTAAATATTAAACTCATAAAATTTGAAAAATAAATCAATCTAAAAATAATAAAAAATCAATTCGTTCTCAACGATTCAACATGACGAGACTCGGATGCTACTTGTTAAAACTGTAAAAACAATATCTAATATAAAAAATTATTAACTAGGATCATGTCAAATCATTAAGAATAAATTAAGAACAAAACTAGATACAAAAGCGTACCTAAAACCATCAATTTCTTAAAATCTTTAGATATTATGATTTCTTGACTCTAATTTCTAATCAGCCCATCATCAATCATCAATTAGAAATTAGTTATTAAAGCATATATACACATTTGACTCATTCTTTATTTAATAACTAAAGCTCAATAATTCTTAACTAAATTAAATTACTTTTAATTTAAACTAATATTCTATAATAATAAACAATAACATTTAATTAATATTACTATAGATTATTGTCTATATTTTTTAAGTAAAAGTAGTAAGTGGTTGACATGGGTCAAATTCGCACTCCCATCCTCAGCTATTGTTATATTAACCTTCAAAAAAACCCAAAATAATAGGTCATCCCCTTCTTGGACAGCCGACGGAAGATGGTGTGAAAATACGAAAATGGAATAAAAAAACCAGGTACGAAATTGAATATGGGAGCGAAGTCAAGTATGAAATGTTATATTAACCTTTAAAAAAAATCCAAAATAATAGGTCATCCCGTTCGTCACGCCACAATAAGAATATGGTAGTGGATGACGAATACGCGTTTTCGGGCGCCTTCTTAGATCCCCGACGGAAGAGGTGGTGGGAAATACGAAAATGGAAAGAATAGGGGTGGACCCAGGTGTACATGGCCTTCACCGACGTTTTGAAATTTCAAAGGAGCATAAGCGTGTGGGGCAAGGCGAAGCGATTACGCGTGAACCACGGTCTTCAAGGATCGCCAGTCAATGGATTAATGGTCGTCCGAATATGGCAAAATCGAACGACAAGCAAGGCCTATATCACCAGTCAAAAAGTCAAGAATTATTTCCAAAAGTATGACAAATCTAATGCTATCTCTTTTCGTTTACGAAGACAAAACATACAAAATATTGAATCAAAGCATCACTTTTTATTACGCGACTTCATTTTTATCCATTGTTACTGTTCCATTAAATTAATTAATTTGGTATTAAATATGATGTGCTTATAAACATATGATGAACTCATCACCGCTAAGCATAGTTTTAAATGTACTTCTATTTATTCATGTTTGTCCTCTTCCTTTTTTCTCCTCTGTGGTAATAATTTTGTATTTCCATGCATATTGAAAAAAGAAAATCCGTTATAATCTTCATCCTAGTTCTTTTTTTTTTTTTTTTTTCTAAAAATGAAGTTTTAATTTATTAATAAGATTGCTTATCAAACATTTAATTGTTTGATTAACAGCTTTTTAACTTAGTTTTCATTGTTTAGTTAAAACGAAAAGGTAATATCTAATTTTATAAATACACGCAACAAAGAAAAATAAGCCTGGTAAATATTTTTGTACATATACATTTTAAGGAGACTTATTTTCCTATTTATATGATACGATTTTTGTATCTGTACCCTATTTTAAGATTAACACGTGTTCCCTAAACATGGATTTGCTTGCATGATGATACAAACCCATCATGTAGGATGCGAACTCATGTTAGCGAATTATACAGGCTATCACAACTAGATCAAGTTGGTCTCAGTCGGATTGCAGGTTAGTAATAGCGAACTCCGTAACAAGACCAATTAAAGAAATAACAACTAGATAAACAATTAAACCTACAAAGTATACGAAGAAGCCTGCGAGTACAAGAGAAGATTAAGGAGATTATACAGTCAAATACAGGAGACATGCTTATGTAATTTGTCCAAGTTTTAAGGATTTTGGTCCAAGCCCTGCCTTCACATCATTCAAACAACAATTTGAAATATTAAGAATAGAGACAGTAAAGCGGAAACAGTTTTGCCTTGTCACTTGCAGAAACCAAAGCTTCATCAACGTAGGATACAGAGGGAAAAAGGAGAGGAGATACATAGTTAAAATAAATAAACAAATAAAATGATGGAAAAATTAAAAGCACCCAGATCTTTCACTTTCTTTTTCTTGCAATATTTGATACTAAAACTCCTTTAATTTATTTCTCAGAGGAAGGATTGAGAGTAAAAACATACTGAAGAAGCCTGTGAAAGAAAGAAAAACTGCCAGGATGATAAATCGTTGCAAACTCCGCGACCCAGAACTACATTTATAGATAAATTATGCTGGCGTTAGATGGTTGACATTTGGCAGGCCCGCTCGACTTAAAATTTAGACCAAAGAGTGAAACAGCGTATATACTATAAATTAAATATTTTAAAAAGAAATGTTAATGTTAGATTGTGTGTGTTTAGGTTTAATAAAAGGGGTAAATTTTGAGAATTATATTTCGAGGAATTCATGAATACCATCAATAGGACTCATATATTTTAGGTAAAGATATAAATTCAAATATGTTAGTGTTGAGTTGCTAGGAACACGGTTATGTAGTTTCAATTTCTATTGGGCTTTACTTTTGCATTCACTTGAAGACCCCGTGTCTGTAGGTTGGTTTTTGGTATGCTGTTCACGGTAAAATTTTGATTGTTGGATCAATACATTGTAACTTATTAGATATTATTAAACATGATTTCATTAAGGGACTCATCCATTAATCCCTCTCAATCATGGCACTTCGATTTTTTCACAAACTTCCAGAAAACGTAAAACAAAACAAAGTATCACAATATTAATTGTGCTTGCTAGAACTGTCCTCATGACCTCCACCACTTCCGCCAAAAACAGGGCGGCTCTGGTTCAGCGCTTCGGTGAAGGCCCCTGTAGCTTCGTCTATCATGACCATGGTTGCCTGTTCAATGTTGAAATCATTATCAATTACTGCTTTAATGACCAGGTTCACCAAGTCACCAACCATTTTTGTCTTTGCCTTTAAATCCCAAATCACTCTCTTCAGCTCCTCGAGTGAACTCCCCACAGATGGTAGCCTCGCCTCGATGCCTATTTCCTCTCTTGCAATGTCCCTAGAACTGCCATGATGCCCTCCGTCATTTCTGGCACCAGTGCGGCGGCTCCCGGGAGATTGAGCCTCGTTCGGCGCTTCAGTGAAGGCCTTTGTAGCTTCGTCCATCAAGACCATGGTTGGCTGGTCAATATGGTTGAGATCCTTATCAATTACTGCTTTAATGACCAGGTTCACCGAGTCATCAACCAAATCTGCCTTTGCTTTTAAATCCCAAATCACACTCTTCAGCTCTTTGAGTGAACTTTCCACAGATAGTAGCCTTGCCCCGATGCCTATTTCTTCCTCTGGTATTTTTGCTAAGTCAGCTTTTACGGCCTTAACTAGACCCTGTTTTGAACAGCAGTCATAGAAAATAAATAAATTTATATTAATGTAAAACAAGCAAAATTGCTAGCTCTTTAATTGACATGAATAATTAGCATTAGGATATTCATAAATGGAAAAAAGAGTGGGCAAGTTGCCTGCAGGTAGTTCCAGTCCTAATCGAATCTCATTGACCTTTGCATGAAAGGGATCTTACCGACCGAGACCTCTCTCTCTCTCTCTCTCTCTCCCCCTTGGGTCACATCGGTTTTGTATAAATTTTCGGGTGGGCAAAAGTCTGACCCGTTGCTGTCTGGCCATTTCTGTTTGTTTCTTCCTGCTGTGATGTGGGATTTAATGGTTTTGCTTTTCTGGCTGTATATTCAAAGGGATCGAACAAAACTCCGAGAGAAGAGGTAAAGTTGATAGCCTCCTTTGTGGAGGAAATAGGGGCATGCTCAATTTTCAAGTCAGGCAAGGGTGTCACCAACGCATAAATTGGGGGTGTAGGGGTATTATAATCGAGAATGCGGTAAAAGTTGAGCATGTTGACGACCCAAGAAGCATAGAGGAAGTATGGGACAACTCCTAGAAGAAGATCAGTAATGAGGTTTTACAGATCTTGCGATCTCAAGGACACTGGAGTCCGGACGGGCATCAAACCAAGCCATTAATAAATCACAACCGAATGGTAAAATATCACCATAAGGAGAGAGGCACAATTTGGCAATTGTATAGAGAAATATTCATCTATGTACATTTTTCATTCCACAATATCATGAACAGTACCATAGATAAGCATCTCACCATAAAGAGAGTGGGGGAGAGAGAAGGCTGGGAGCCGATATCTATAAAGCCATAACTCTGAATTTCACCATTTCACTATACCAAATTTGTAATTTAGACCCTTTATCATAATTTGGAAGAATTTGATGTCATACTTTCTAAATAGTTGTTGATAAAAGGATATATCTATCTCGGATTTTTAACTAGGATCAAATATAATGATTTGTTCTTTATCAGTTCAGGGCTATTACAAAACAACCATAAATTTGTATGTCAACCAATAATGTTTAATCTTATTAATTAAAAATATTTTATAAATTAGTAGCAAAATTTTTCGAACATTACTAAAAATATATGAATAGAGGAAATGAACAACTCTCACTTCTTATTAGTCAGCCTCCCTGCGCAAACGAAAGAATCATTTACTGTGTTACACGTAAATATCTTCTCGCTTAAAACATGTTGACAGTAAAAACACACACTAAAGTCTGCAGATATTCAACCAAAAATCTAGTTGTATATTCAACGGCAGTGGTGAATAAGAAACACTTGAAGAAGGAAAAACATAAGACCTGATTGGAATCCAACGACAGTGATAGACTGCAAAGAAGCGTTTGTGTGTTTGCTTATGAAAAAAAAGATGGAAAAAAGAAAATAACAGAGGACGAAGCTGGTGAGAAGCGTGGTTTGATTGAGAATCTTAGAGAAGGGTATGGATAAGATAATCAGGGGATTCATGATCCAACATTTTGAAAGACTTCTTTTCTTTTTGATAATGGAGGCTGGTAAGAGTTCAAAACATAGAACTCCTAGTCCCATGAAAGACCCACATGGTACTTCTCCATTAAAACCCAAAAGGTTTCAAAACTTACCAATAACTCAAATCCAAATATCTATAATTCAGATCTCCATTAATGAAATCTTCAAAATCCCAGAAATATTCATCCAAGAAGCAGTTGTGTGTATATATATAATACGTTCAAAGAATCCATTCCCAAAATGGTATATTAAAGGAATAGGAAGGTAAAAGTTTGATTTCTTTATTCTTTGCATCTTGCTAGATCAAGAAATTATTTTGTTTTTCATCAACAAAGAGCCCCCCCCCCTTTCCACGAGTGCTCCCTCTTCGTTTCCTGAATGATGGGTGGTTTGAGTACCAAATCTAGAAACACAAACCACTTCCTTATTCCACAACAACAACCAAAACCGAGCACCGTTTTGACATGATTAATTTCCATGGTGAGTTTAGAGATTGAGAGTAGGAGTGGGCAACAACCCAGAACCTAGCACTACATCTGGTTGGCAATTAGTAGCATTAAGAAAAGGGTCGACAGGGACAAGCTGGTAGCGACGAGCCTGATGATTGGCATAGAGGATGTGGGCATTGCAAACGACGGCAGCTGAGGCCCCTGGCGTACTCGAACACCCACACCCTCTCATCACCAGACGAGACGGGCTTGTTTTTGCCAGACTGAACTATAGAATCACAACTCAAGGCACACCCACACCCAAACTCATTCAAAGTTTAGGAAATCATATTCGAACGAGAGGAAGCCCTGACTCGATTTCGAAACTGATCGGACGTCGTCTAGGAGCAGAGATCGGAGAATGTTTTGGTTCGCTTTTCAATCATAGGCCAAGGGTGATTCAAAAGCTTTTTCTATTGAAACTCACCGAAGGGAATCTCACCGGCGCCATCTTTGCCGCAGTTATTTCACGTTTCCAGAAATCACAACTCAAGGCACCTCTTTTGAGATCTTGATCTTCGTAGATATCTTGATCAAGTGCTGGATTGGAACCGTTTTTTATAGACGAATTGTTATTTGAGCACCTCTTTGCAACAAACACCACACCCCAGCTTAGTAAGAAATAAGGTTTGTTCCTAGCAAAAATTTGAAGCGGAAATACCAAATCCCCTATCAACAGTTGAACGACGTGGTAGAGTAGTGAAATTTTAGGTCTTAACCGTAAATCGGGTAAAACTATAAATATTTTACAAATTATATGGAGGGAAAAGCAATATGTAGTCCTTCAATTCAATAATTTTTTTAATTTTGTTTGAAAACTTTTTTTAATTGAGATTAGTCTTTAAATTTAGATTTCATGAACCAATTTAACTTTTAGTGTAAACTATTAAAATCATTATTTTTATTTGTTTTAGGTTACATTTTAGTCATTTATATTTGAAATGCCATGCTTTATTCACTTATGTTATCGTGTTGTAATATTTTAGTCACTGAGTTTTAATTGTCATTAATGGTGTAACGGTAAGTTAGCGTGACACGTTAAATCATCATTTCAAACGAAAATTTTAGGTTACATTATACAATTGGTCCCTATATTTTTTTTTTTGTTTTGGACAATTTAATTTTTTTCTTTTATGTTCTTTGAACTTTTTTTTCCTTTTTTTTCATTCTATTCTCATTATCTCTCTGTTTTTCTCCATTCTCCATTTCTTTTAATGTAATTTTTTATATGTTTTTCATTTGTTAAAACTAGTCCCTTGGAAGCACAAAAATTTATATACTTTTTCATACCCATTTTTACTTAAATTGTGCAAATTCAGTTAAATTCTTGTCGAAAAATAATTAATTTCTATAAAATAATTAAATTGTGCTTAAAATATGAACATGATGAATTTTAATTAATTTTATAGTTAATTTTGATTATTTTTTATTATTTTTGACACATTTACACAAAGAGCGAAAAATAGCTCGGCAGACACTGCTAGAAGAACAAAACTGAGAAGCAATTAGAAGTATCAAGACGAATTAATTTCCAGCCTAAGACTGTCCAATTATGTGTATTAATTCATAATATAATTAATTTTAATTTATTCCCAATTTAATTTGGGCTAAATAAATTATTATTAATTAATTATGGAAAAAGTGGTCTAGTTGAACCGAACAAAGTGAACCGAAACCAGCCACAAATTGGGCAACCCAAAACCGTCCATATGCTGACCCAAATAAGCATTTTTGCTGATTAAACAAGCTTGCAAAGATGCCCTTGAAGAACTTTTAAAGTTGCATTCAAAGCCCACCAAATATTATGGCTTTATAGATTTGCCCCAAGCCTAAAATAACAAAGTTGAAACTATCAACTTTGCCACATGTGTGGCCGGCCAAGGGAGGGCTCTTCGGCTGATAATTTTTGCTATTTTTAGCTGCCACATTCAGTTATAAAAGGCCTCCTTGGCTGATCATTCAAAGCATCCATCATTCTCTCATTCATTCATATTTCCTCTCTTCTCTCCCTTCTCTCTTTTCTCTAAAAAGCCATGCTTCTTGTGCCGATTTTTTCTCTTGGAAAAGAGGCTCTCATTAGCCATTTTGGAGCAATAATTAGGTGTTCATAAGCCACCTTGATAGCCGAGGACAACAGAGAACAAAGAATGAAACATGCTAGTCAAGCCACGGAGAAACACCAGATTTGATTCTTGTTCCCTATCTTTTTAATTTTCGTTGTTGTTTTGACGAACATGTTTATGAATATTTATGCTATTGAAATGGTTAATTTAATTAATTTATCTTGAATTTAATTCGTGTTAGGTTGATTTCATTTCATCCGCTTAAATTATTAAAATTGTGTTTATGCTGTTATAGGCCTCGGCAAAATGATTGATTAAGTAAAATCATGCCTAAATTATTCTTGCATTATAATTGTGAGGTAGCTAATGAATTAATTATTTAAACGGATTGAAATTATAATTAATGGACACAGTACTTAATCAGTGCATGTTTAGTCTTCTAATGTAGTTGAAGGTTAAATTAGCATTGTATTTGGCGATACATATGCCTTGCATAACTTGCAAGATTGTTGTGATTAAACTGTTTCAAGGTAAGGATACCTTGTTACATCACATAGTCTTTTATGTGCTTATTAGATTTAATTAATCATTTGAATTGACATAGAAATATGCAAGAGATTGTTTAATTTAATAAGTATGTATGTGCAATAACATGTTTACCTTTTTAAATCTGATTAATCGATTGAATTGGCATAGAAATATGTACTAGAGATTAATGGATTTCTATAAGTGATTATGTTCATAAATTAGCAAATTACCGAGTTGCCATGAAATTATTCATAATAGCATGAACATAAGTTTAATAATTTTAAGTTAAGAAGTGAAATTAATCTAACACAATTAAGCTATATTGATTAAATTCATATTTTGAAATTGTGCATTAGAACTTTTATTTTTTATTTTCTTTAATTTATTTATTTTACTTAGTTTTAAACCATAATTTTTAATCACCCTTTTCAACAAATTATTTTTACATCACCAAAGTGTTTTAAATTACATTCATAAATAATTCTTTTACAGTCCCTGTGGATACGCTAACTCGATATTTACTTGTCACTTTATTACTTGTTGCGATTGTGTACACTTGCACATTTCTGTCGTTCCATCCCTATACTTTTATTTTCTTGAACAATTTATTTTTTTCTTTTTATTTCTTTATTTTCCTTTTCTTCTTTCCCTTTATTTTTCTCTCCTCATATTCTTCACAAACATAATCTTTGCACACCAAATAAATCAATTCTTGCTTTCTTTTACATGTTTCCTAAATTGAATTTCACTTAAAACAGAATATCAATCATTCTTGATCAAATCTCGATTTGACTATAGCCTAATTTTAAAACTGAAATTGGATCTAACTAATCAATATAAAAAGTCATATCTTCAATAAAATCTAAACATAAATTGAATTCTTTATATTCAAAACAATTTTTTTCATTTTCAATTTTTTACAGAATCATTTAGATTTTTCCTTTCCTTATCTTTTATTTTCTAACGAATAAAATTAAGCAAACGATAAAATTTATCTAAACCTTGGATATTCCCAAGCAAGCTTGATTGGAAGTCAAGCATGGATGAATCAATGAGAGAAAGGGAGCATGGAACCAAACTAGTTTGGGTAAAGTTGAGGGTAAGTTTCATATGATGGTCATTTTAGTCATTGAGAGTAGCTCATTTGAAGAATCCGTGAAACAACGTAGTTTTGAGAGGGTGAGAATGTTGTAGTTAAGATAGGTAAGGGGGTTGGTTAGAAGGTTAAAGGAACAAGCTTGAGAAACTTTGTGGAGGGTGGACTGCCATAAGTCATGACTAGCAAGGTCTTCGAGTAATGTGAGCTTGTGGGCTAGGTCATTAAAAGATCCAAATTGGTTCGCTAAAGTGATGATGGACAATAAGGGTTTGTAATTGGGCTGAGAATATGCAAAGCATGTAACAGCCCGATTTTTCAATGGTGTTGAAAATAGTGGTTTTAAGGCCACCAAATCCCACAAGTAAGTTCGTAAATATTATTATTTAATATTTACGAGTCAAATATGGTTTTAAAAAATGGTAAAACCTTAAGGTTAAGTGGTTTTAAAAAGTAAGGTATCGAGACCTCGTTTCTATAAACCGAGACATAAATATTTTTATAAATGTTTACGGAGTGTCATTAAGGTGGTAGTAAAGTTTCATTGAAAAATTTTGACGTTTCGATAGTTAATTAATTAAGAAGGACTAAATCGTAAAAGATGTAAAATTTAATCACTATTTGATTTGAGTGATTAAATGGTTTATTAATAAGGAAAAGGGACTTAGTTGGCAATTAGACCATTATTAAAAATAATGGACAAAGGTGGATATTAAATGGGTGAATTTTAATATTATAACAAAGGTTAAATTAGTAATTTAATAATTAAAAGAAAAGTAAAACAAAATAAAACATGACATTATCTTCTTTAACCTTTGTTTTTCCACCGAAATTGTTAAAGAAGGAAGCCATAGCTAGGGCTTAGTATTCGACCAACTTTGGATTGATGATTTGATTAAGATCCGTAGTTACTCGTGGAAAAGGAAAAATAGCGAAATAGTCCCTAGAATTCTACAATTACTACAATTCAGTCTAGGTAAGTTTAGATAGTTAAAATTTAACATTTGTATAAATTATTGATTGGTATTATGCATATATTCTATTGTTGGAAATAAATTATTGTTTGAATTATAATATTAAATTAGATATTTGATTTGAATTGAATGCGAGATTTGAGTAGATTCATGAATTGGTGTATGACGGGGGTTTGGAGTGGAGATGGTATTGGAGGGAGATATCAGCATTTTACCCAAGTAAACTGGGGTTCAGTATTTTTTGTGAACTCTCGTGTCTTACTTTATGTTTGGCATGATTGGGTGTAACAACCTTTACCCATATCCGACACCAGAACAGGGTACGAGATATTACCAAACTGAAATGCATACAATTACTCAATCTTGAATATCTGAAAATATGTCCCGATTTTAAACTTTTCCAAACATAGTTTTACGAGTCTTCTTGTGGGCATACGAAGCCTAAATCATGATTCAGAAAAAACCCAGGACCATTTCGTGCATTTGAGAAAATTTTTCCAAAACTAACAAATACAGGGCACACGCTCGTGTGAGAGGGTAACACGCTCGTGTGGCCTCTAAACATGGCCGTGCTAATGGCCCGTGTGCCTCACACAGCCTAAGCACGCTAGGGACACGCCCGTGTCCAAAACCCATATGGATTTAATTTCTAACATCAACCTACAGGGGTTTTCACACAGCCTGGCGCACGCTCATGTGCCCAGGACATGTCTGCCACACGGCCTTGACACACCCGTGTCGTGGCCCATGTGCAAAAACCTTGACATTCTGTTTTTGACGTCATCATTCACATGGCTGTGCACACGCCCATGTACTGGTTGTGTCCCCCACACGGTTGAGACACATGGTCGTGTCTCATGCTCGTAGGAGAGCTTGATGGCATTTAATACTATCCATGCAAGGTGCAGGGGACACACAGCTGTGCCACATGCCCGTGTGCGGCCCATGTGTCTCACACGGCCTAGACACATGCCCATGTGTCTACCTGTGCGAGTAATATAGAACTATTTACCAAGCCCTTAGCCACCCTGAAACACATACAAATAAGACTCCAATCTTTATACAATATAACTTGGCACACATACTCATCTAAATGCCCCCAAAAAAGTGTCCAAACACCAACCAATTCAGACACAAAATGCATGAATAAACTACTAAGCAAAATAACATAATTCCCAAGTAATTTAATCTCATTTCATTAAACAAACTTGGGAGGCTTTAGGCCAATTCCAAAGGCCATTTACAAAATGAAACCTAAGTATAAATGACCAATACAATTGGCTAACTAGAATGTGTCATGCAACAAAATAATAATAAAAAAATTTAGACAACCTATACATGCCATTACTCAAACACCAAAACATAATTATACATGGTGCTTCGGTGGATAGTGTGTACGATGCTTCCGACGCCATTGGATCCTCGAATTACTTAGGCGACACTATAAGAAAATGGAAAGGAGAGGAGTAAGTATAAAGCTTAGTAAGTCATAAGTAAATAAATAACAACTATATACCAAGTCATGATGAGCTTCCATTTGTATTTCAATCATGCATAGATCATGAATAATTACAACATAACTTACTCGATTCCATCCTTTACTAATCATACAACATGCTAGTGAGCTCATAATACATACAAATCATTTGGGCACCTGCATCACTCGTAAAACCATCATATCATCTCTCAAACTTAATATTAACTTAAACTTTCTCGTTGAACTATTTAGAATATGAAAGGATATTTAATGGGCCTTCACGTAGGTATCAAGCCGATGCCATGTCCCAGATAGGTCTTACACTGACTCACAATAAGTTGACGCCATGTCCCTGACAAGTCCTACACTAGCTTGTATATCTCGAGGCTGATGCATGTCCCAGATATGTCTTACACTAGCATTCGTCTCAAGCCTATGCATGTACCAAACGAGTTTTACACTAGCTTATAAATCTTAAGGCCGATGCATGTCCCAGACATGTCTTATACAGGCTCTCGTAGTGTGGTCAATGCATGTCCCAGACATGCCTTACACTAGCGCACACGTTGCTCAATGTCTTGGCGTGAATATCCAATTCTATCCTAAGTGTTCAAACGGGCTCTATTATGCATGTTCTCAATGCTTTATAAATTCAAATCATAAATTTCACAATTTATGCTCGATTATCTATTATACACATTGCTCATAGCACAATTCGAATTACGCTACAATGTAGCGATTTTAAGCATAAAAAAAAAATTTAAAATGTTGTATTCATTTACTTACAACTTACATCGGTATACAAAATGAAAGTGATGATTTGGTTTACTCAACTTGCTTGGCTTTCCCCTGGTCTAGGATTAGATTTGGCAACTCTTGATCTATAACAATAAGATTTCACTAATTTAATCACCATGCTTATCTAAGTTCTTTTATCCAATAGACAACTTCAAATATCCAATATTCAGGCATTTAACAAAGCAACTTGTTTTCTTTACAAACAAGCCCATTTTCCATGTGTTTTCATGCAAACTCTTTCACAAGTTGTTTATTTAACCACAATATATCATTTTCTTTCCAAACTTTTTAGAAATCAACACTTACTCATTCAAGGAAAAATCCTAAACCTTCAACCAAAATGCAAGATATACCCTTCAAAATGTAGCTCATGCTACAAGGGTTCCAAAAATGCAAAAATATTCAAGAAAAACCTTAGAAATCACTTACTAATGTGTGCCCAAAGTTGCTGTAAATTTAAGCTCCTAAAACCCCCAAGTATGGCTGATAATTTCGGCTAAAAGGAGACTCAAAATGAGGAAGAAAAGAAAGCTAGGCAACTAGGTACTATTTTTTTCATTTTAGTCACATACTCCAACTAAGCCTTTGACTTTTCTTCAATTTTTTGTCTCTTACTCCACCCCTTGGCCAGCCATGCTCTCTTTTATGGGCCTAATTTCCCATTAAATCCCTACAATTTAGTTCTCTAGCCATTTAATTCAATCTACTAACAAATCACAACTTTTACCATTCATGCGATTTAGTCCTTTTTCATAATCGAGCTCACAATCGCTAAAATTTATTTACCAAAATTTCCATGCACCTTTATTAGAATACTACAACTCATAAGATAACACTAAAAAATTTTCTTAAACCTTGGGAAGTGATTTCGAAATCACTATTCTGACTAGGCCCAGTTTTGGGCCGTTACATTAGGTGGATCAACTCTTACGAGCTTTTGTTCTGCTTTCGAGCTTCTATTGGTATATTCAGGAGGACCAGCACTTATGAGCTTCTGTTGACAATGTACTCTTATTCGTAAGTCGTTCTTTGAATAGAAAAATCTTGGTAAGGTAATTTATTTAATGAATTTGAAAGATATGTTATTTATTTTTGTTTTGATTTGAATACAGATGTATTTATCGATTGAAGTTGTGAATGACAGGAGTTGTCATGGATGATTTTTATTATTTTATTTATTATAGTTAGTTCAGTAAGATTTTTTTTTATCGCATCGAACTTACTAAGCTTCATTAAGCTTGCTTGTGTTTTTTAATGTCATTGTACATTTTCAGGATGTTGGACGACCGGATCGACACTCAAGTCACACTATCTAGTTTATCTCGGTATTTTTTGAAACGTTAAATTCAAATTATATGGCATGTATAGGCTCTTATGCTATTTTGGTTAATGTTTGGCTTATGTAAATGTTATGAATGATATTTTGTGCAAATAACCAATTTGCAAAGGGTATGAGAATGAGGTATAGTTGTTATGCTAGTATGTGTGTCTTACATATATTTGATTTGTTGTGATTGTGATAACTTTGTTAGGTATTTTGATTTGGTATTGCTTGAATGAATTGATGAATTGAATTAATGTGTATTTTGAGATTAAATTGTATATAATTGTGGTACCAATGAGGGTATATTGCTTAGGCACATATTAGGTTAGTTTTGATGTATTTTTGACCCGATTAATGTCATTTTGATTTTGTATTTTGGTTAGTATTTGAGTTTCTTAAGGTCCAAGCAATTTGATTATATTTGTATTAATGTATGATTTGAATGATTTACTATTCCGTTGTCATGTAATACTCCGTAACCCTTTTCCGACGACGGAGACATGTTAGGGGTGTTACAAAGCAAGTTTTATTTTAGTTTCAGATTTTGCCTTTTTTTTTTCATAAACATAAAAAAGTTTTAGCAAATGGAAAATATAGAAAAACTACGTTAAAAGAGATGGAGAAGGGAGAAAAACAGAGAGATGTGTAGAAGAGAATGGAAAATAAAGAAAAAAAAGGGAAAAGAACAAAAAAGAAAAAATTAAATTGCTCAAAATAAAAAAAAAATATAGAGACCAATTGTGCAATTTAACCTAAAATTTTTATTTGAAATGATTATTTAACATGCCACGTTAGTTTACCGTTACACTGTTAACAACAATTAATGGTTTAGTGACTAAAATGTTATAACATGTTAACGAAAGTGACAAAAACGTAACATTTCAAACATAAATGACTAAAATATAACATAAGATAAACAAAAGTGACTTTTTGAATAGTTTACCTTAACTTTTATAATATTAAGCTGATGACATGATACTTTTAATTTTATCATGTCATTATTTAATTTAAAAAAAATTATATGAAATATTATAAATTATATAAATATATATAAATTATATACAAAATTCATTTAAAACTGTTAAATTTGAAAAAAAAAATTAGAAATCTTAATCAAAATCGCAGACATAAATTGATTTTATTACAACCTACTAGGTGAAACCCAGATCAATGTTACTTTAAACTAACATAATTTTAACAAATATAAATTAATACAATCTTTTTATCAAGTTAAATATCAATAGACCTAATCTAATCTATAATAACTCTAATTAAATTTAAATTAATCTTACCACCCAATGTTAATAAATTAAATATCAACAAATTAAGAATATAAATTTAGCTTTCTCAATATTTAAAAAAAATTTCACCAATTGAGTCTTAACTCGGATTAGCATGGGCATTGTTGCCAATGTAGGAGAAAGTGAGTTCAAGTGCGTTAAAGCGTGTTATCCTTCCATTTGTGGGTTGAGGAAGGACTATGAGTAGTTCTAGGCATTATGTCAAAAAGAGAAAATACGATCAGAATCTATAATGAGATTGTTCAAAAAAATATTTAACTATCTCAAAAACCATACCAAAAGAATTTAGAGTGTAGAGGAATGAAAGGAAAGAATGGAGACATAGGAAATTTTGTTAATATTCTTCCTATCCGTGTTACATCCTTGTAACACCCTAAATTTTAGGGTTAAAAGTTTTGAGTTTTGTGGTTAGGGTCAGTAAGAAGGTTCCACTATTGTGTTTAGTTGTGCGTTTAAATGATAGAATGGACTTACTGGTCTGGTGGCTGAGTGAGTGTTAGTGTACCTTTAGGTTATGGGTTCGAGTTCTTATGTGTATATTTTGGAGAAATATTTCTATTTTGTTTCGTTTTGTTAAATATTAGTTTTGTTTTAAGTTAAAATATATAACCATTTATATTTATTATTATTTTTCCTTTCTGGCTAGACATTCTTTTTCTATTCTTTCTAGGTTTTCTTTTCTTTTTGTTCTTGCTTTTTTTCTTTGAAAACAGTTTTGCTGGCAAATTTTAAAGAATTTCGCTCCTTTGTCTTGAGTCAGTGTTTGGACATCTTTGGTCGTGAATCAGGTGTGAGTTTTGAGACTTTTCAATTTTATTTGTGAATTGTAAGTTTGATTTTGGTGGAATGCGGCAATCTCTGTGCCTTTTGGAAATTGGTTGTCGATGTTCATTAATACTGATGAATGGCATGGGAATTTGTATATGATGGTGTGTTTCTGAATCCTATTGATTGAGGGTCGATTTAGTGACCGAAAAACTCGATTTCCAAATTATTTGTACGTGGTTTTGTGACCACATGGGTGGCCACAAGGGCGTATGTCCCACATGGGCGGTCTACAGAGCTATGTGCATTTAGGAATTAGGGTTTTCTGGCAATATTTGATGCCACACAGCCTTGTAGCTGATTTGGAAATTTTAGTCAATTTTACACACCGTGTCCCCTGGGTACACGGGCGTGTGTGTTTGGGAATTAGGGATTTTGTAACACCCCTAACTCGTATCCATCGCCAGAACAAGGTTACGAGGGATTACTAGGTTTTACAAAATAGTTACAAAAAACTTGAGTCGATTACTATTTATTTCTTAAAATTAGTCATAACGTCCCTTATATGGACCCTCAAGGCCCAAAACATGCATTAGAACCGAGTCGGGACTAAATCAGAATCTCAAGTAATTTTTTACAAAATTACAAAATTTCCCTAACATAAAAGAGTCACAGGCCCGTGTGGTAAGGGACACGCCCGTGTGGTCAGGCCATGTGGTTTCACACGCCTGTGTCTCCAACTCGTGTAACTCTCTAACTTGTAACTCATGTAGAAATTGAAGTTATACGGCCAAGTCACATGCCTGTATGCTAGGCCATGTGGTTAATTTAATTTTTAAAAATTTAAATGCAGGTTTCACACGGTCAAGTGACACACCCTGTTCTAGGTCATGTACCTCACACGGCTAAGACGCACGCCCTTGTCTTCGCCCATGTGCTCAATTTTGATCATTTTGTTTCAAAATTTTTAGGATGCAAGGGACACACGACCATGCTACATGCCCACACATGGCAAGACTGTAACAACCCAATTTTTAATGGTGTTGGAATAATGATTCGAGATCACTAAATCCGACAAAAAAGTTAGAAAATTTGTTAATTAATAAGTTATGAGTTAAGTGTGGTTATAGAAGTATTTTAAATTAGTGAATTGTGTGATTTAAAAGAAATTATTAAGTAAATTGGGTCATGTAACAGCCCGAATTATGTGATTTAAATTAGAGCGCGCAGTGGGAGTGTAGTGGTGTAGCTTGTGTTATACCATTGTTCTGTTAGTTGGAAATTTCAGAGACAAAATTTCTATAAAGAGGGATGAGTTATAACACGCGAAATTGTGGGGTTAGAAGTTTTGAGTTTCGTGGTTAGGGTTAGTGAGAAGGTTGCACTATTGTGTTTAGTTGCGTGTTTAAGTGACAGAATAGACCTGCTGGTGTAGTGCTTGAGTGAATGTTAGTGTAGCTCTAGGTTCTGGGTTCGAGTTCTTGTGTATGCGTTTCGGAGAAATATTTCTATTTTGTTTTGTTTTGTTAAATAATAGTTTTGTTTTAAGTTAAAATATATAACCATTTATATTTATATTTGCATTTATTTTTATTTTCCTTTCTATCTAGATGTTCTTTTCCTATTCTTTTGGGGTTTTCTTTTCTTTTTGTTCTTGCTTCTTTTCTTTTTTTTTTCTTTGAAAATGGTTTTGCTGGCGGATTTTAGAGAATTTCACTTCTTTGTCGTCGAGTCAATGTCTGGACATCTTTAGTCATAAATCATGTATGGGTTTCGAGACTTTTCAATTTTATTTGTGAATTGTATGTTTGATTTTGGTGGAATGCAATAATCTATATGCCTTTTGGAAATTGGTTGTCGATGTTTGGTAATACTAATGAATGGCATGGGAATCTGTATATATTGGTGTGTTTTTGAATCCCATCAATTGAGGTCGATTTAGTGACCAGAAAACCCGATTTCCAAGCTATTTGTGGGTGGTTTCATGATCACACGGGTGGCCACACAAGCGTGTGCCCCACACAAGCGGCTCATACGACTGTGTGATTTAGGAATTAGGGTTTTCTAGCAAGATTTGGTGCCATACGGTCGTATGGCCAATTTGGGAATTTTAGTCAATTTTCACACGGTCGTGTCCCTTGAGCACACGAGCGTGTGTGTTTGGGAATTAAGGATTTGGTGATTTGGTGCCATATGGCCGTTTGGCTAATTTGGGGATTTAGAGATTCCACACGGGTATGTGTTTTGGACACACAATCGTGTCTGGTGGGCACAGCCGTGTCTGCCCTATACTTTATTTTGGCAGAAATGAACAGAGAGTTACACGACCTATTCACACGGTATTGTCCCTGGCTCCCACGGGCGTGTGCCTCCCTCTACACGGCCTAGGTTTTTTCACACGGCCAGAGCACATAACCGTGTGGTCCTAAGACACTTATTTTGGTTCTGAGTATGTTCGTGATCTAAGAATGTGACTGTGTGTTTCAATCTTTAGCTGGTCTTTAGTGAGGGTAGTTAAGACTCTGATTTGGGCTTTGGCTTATGTGTTATTTATGACTATTGTATGAGATGTTTGATTCTGAACCCAGTTTGCTGGATGTGTGTACATATCTGTTTCTGTCTGATTGTGTTCAAAAATAATATACGAAAAAATACGAAAATAATATATTTTAAAAAATAATATACGAAAAAATACGAGTAAAATAATATAAAAAACATTTTTTGCTGGTTGCCGCCTCTGGGACCCACATCACTGGTGCCGCCTCTACCAGAGGCAACACTGGTGCCGCCTCTGGTAGCAACATAACCTGATTATTTTATTTTTTTTCGTTTTCAGCAACTTTTTTTTTCAATTTTTTTTTTATTGTGGAGTCAGAAAAAACAGGGTGGTGTCGCCTCTAGCAGCAACATGACCACCCTGTTTGTACTATTTTCGTTATTAGTTTTAGTGTTGTATTATTTTTGAATTTTTTAATTTTTTTTATATTTTTTCAGTAAAAAACCCGAAATCGAATATAATAATATTTAATTTAAAATTTGATAATAATACTCGAAAGACAATGACAGCTATGAAAGTGCTGTTTGCAAAGTGGCAGGGTTTTATATAAACCCGATACTTGCAAGGCCATTCCGCGGCACTCTGTTTACCTTTCCTTGTGGAAAAGTTAGCATCTCTTCCCATCTTTTAAATTTCTCCACATCGAGCTACCAAAGAGTATGAGCTGTTCTTCGATGATGTGAAAAAGAGTAATCATCATCTTCATCTTTTTCCATGGTTTACAGAAAACCTCAGGCTTGTTGCTGTGTGTAACAACAGGCAGCCCCCGGTTACAGTGGCTACCACCACCATCCTCAATTTATTTATCCCGAAATGATAAGATATCAACAAGTGCAATGGTTCTATTAGGTCTTCCTCCCGAACTCAAAGTTTTTTAATTAAATCATAAGTTCTAACCTCTTGCTAATTTTAGATAGTAATAAAAAAGCACGATATTAAGCCCAATCGTATTCATCAGTTCTAGGTCTAAACAAAGCCAGAAAATGACCTTAGGACCCATCTTCATTAGTATACATTTTCCCCCTTCATTTCTGATTTGATATTCCCTGCCTATTGGGGATGTTTTTTTTAGTTCATGTTTTTCATTTCTGAAGAGACGTTACATATCACGTTTAATGTTTTTACTTTTATATAAATTATTGATGTTTATACGTGATTTGTTTTTCTAATTTCAAATTTTTAACATAAAAGTACATTAACCTCAATTTATTCTTAAATCCCCAAACACAACGTTGAAAATATTTTCGACAAATTGAGGAGGGATCATATTTCATTACTTGTAATTTTTTTTTGTTTAAAGCATTACATAAAAGGTTTGGCTTGAATACTTCCATGACAATCTAGGTCTTACTAATGGCTCGAAATTAAAATGCAAAATCCCTTAGGAATTGTTCAAAATGTTCACCATTTATTTTCTTCTTGCTCGAAAGTTGAATTTTTTCACATTGTTAAGAAAAGTAATTGCTTTGCTGATTGGATTATTAAACACACCAAAAATCTAGATGTTTTATCTTTTCATTGGATAGATTTTCCTCCAAAAGATGAATTTTCATTCCGCCTTAAAAAAAATTGAATTGTTAAATCGATTTAAAAAACCTAGTTATGTTGATTGAAACAAGTATGAGTTGCCGAATTACATGTGGTCGGCCATTAGGCTACGTCATTCAAGGTTTTGGGTTTAGCTGGACAACATATTCCTTAGCCTCTATAAGAAAAACTAAAAACAAGACGCTGTTCACTGATTAGGTTGGTAGAGTCGTCTATCTATCGCTCGATTTTTGGTTATTACTACCAACATTGATCGACTGGCAATCGGTGCATGCGCAATCGCTCGAGAGTTTGCATATTCGTGCGAGAATTGGTCTATTCACTGGCAATCTTTCGATTTTGGTCTACTGACTGCCGATAGGTGAACGCGATTTTGGTCCACATACGCAATCGCTCGATTTTGGAATATTGGTTCAAGCATCGGGCGATCGGTGAAGGTGGTACGCCTTGTAAAACGCGCAATCGATCGATTTTCACCATATTCATTCGAGCATTGAGCTATTCACTGGTTAAGACATTGTATGTTTTACAAAGGGTTAATTACACTGTTTGAGGCTTAAACTTAACAGATGTTTTCAAATTAACATTTGATTTCTTTTATTTTACTTCTTAAATTTGATAATTATTAATACATTGAAGTTTAAATTTTTTTATTTAAATTAATCTAGTGATAATTATTCTCACATTGAAATTTTAATTTTTTTCAAATTAAGCTTAATAATATTTCATTTAAAAAGTTGGACTAAAAAAAATTTAGACCCGCATAAAAAATTGTCAAATAGAAGAATTAATTTAAACAAAAAATTTAAGTTTTAATGTGAAAATAATTGTCAAGTTTAAGTACCAAATAATATTAACCCTTTATGAAATACCTCTTAAATTCTTTTATATATTTTACTTTTAATTACAATTGGAAGGAGTATTTGGATCATATAATATTTTATTGATATTTTATCTATAAAACAATATTTAACCTTTGAATTTGATAATATTTTTCTACTTGATCCTTATACTTTTTTTTTTTTGTTAAAGGGTCTTTAAAAGTTTTGGACTTTTCTTAAAAAAATCAATTAAATCTTTATATTTTTTTGCACTCAATTGACCATTTAAAAATTAAAATTCTAATCAATTAATTTCTTTAACTGTTAAAGTTAATGGTCAATTGTTAAAGAGTAACGATAGCCTTTTCTGAATTATTTTTTCCACATGGCAAGCCAAGATTGTCTGACATAATAAAAGTAATTCAAGAAAAGTTATCGTTACTCTTTAATAATTGACCGTTAAAAGGCATTTAAAATCATTACAAATCATAAAAATTATAAAAAATAGAAAAAATATATAGAAAATCATAAAAATTATATAAAAACTATTAAAAATACAATATTGTAAAAATATATATAGAAAATTGCAAAAAATATAAAAAAATATAGAAAATTGTAAAGATTATTATAAATGACAAAAAAATTACATAAATTATAAAGATTATTAAATTTTCCTAACAAAATATATTAAAAACTATTCAAATAAGAAAATGTTAAATTATATAAACTAGATAAATTATGAAAAAAATAAAAATGAAAAACTATTTAAAAATATACAAAATTATTAAAAATAATTTTAAATATTAATAAATTTAATAAAAAGTTTAAGGGCTTAATTGAAATTTTAAAGTATTTAATTTATAAAAAATTTGGCTAAATGGTCTTTAAAGCCCCTACACTTCTCCAAAAAAAAAAAAATTTAAGCTCCTATACTTTTTTGCACTCAAATTGAACCCTTGAACATTAAAATTTCAATCAATTAAGCCTTTTAACCCTTTAAAGTTAAAGTAAAAGTTAAAGTTAACAAACCGTTAAAGAGTAACGGTAACCATTTTGGGGATTATTTTTGCACCTAACACGTCATGATTGTGCCACCTAGTGAAAACTAATTGTTTATATTTAAAATCATTTCAAAACCATAAAAAATATAGAAAATCATAAATATGTATTATACAACAAATTAAAAATTATAAAAAAGTAGAAAATTACAAAAAAATCATTATAAATGAAAATTTATAAAAAATATTTAAAAAGTAAAAAATATTAAAATATATATAATTATGAAGAAAAATAAAAATTGTAAAAATTTTATTAAAAAATATTTTAAAATACAAAAAATATTAAAAAACTAAAAAAATTTACAAAATATTATAAAATACTATAAAAAAGCATACAAATTATAAAAAAAATTAAATATATATATATATATGAAAAATTATAAACAAAATTACACACTAACCATCATTAATACTAAAACGCTTATTAAAAATTATAAAATATTTATTTGATCCATGAAGTTATTTATTATATACGTCCATTACCGACCTCCCCAAAGCTTGCACCCCTTTGTCCTTCGTCAATAATGGAGAATTTTTTAAAATGCAAACTAATGAGAGGAAAATAATATTAAGAAGGCAAATGACAATTGAGGTTGTGTATAAAATTATAGATAATTTTTGTAATTTTATAATTTTTATTTTTTTCAATAATAATTTGTAATATTTTTTATAACTTTTGCTCATTCCTACGTTTTGCTATAATATTTTTAATAACTTTCTATATTATTAAATACTTTTAATAATTTTCACAATTTTTTATTTTTTTCTTAATATATATTTATAAATTTTAATTTTTTGTTATTTTAATAATTGTTTACTTCTTTTTGAAATTTTAAATATTTTTATAATTTATATATTTTTTGACATTTGAAAAAAATCTTTATAATTTTTCTATATTTTTATAAAGCTTTTTACTTGTATATATTTTTATAACTCCTATATATCTTTTTATGATTTTCTATGTTTCTAATTATTTTAAATATAGAATATCAATTTTTGCTATGTGGCACGGCATTATCACTACTCATTAATGGTTAAAGGACTTAATTGATTGAAATTTTAAAATTCGAGAATTTAATTGAATACAGAAAAAATTTATAAAGGTTTAATTGATTTTTTACAAAAATTTCAAGGACTTTAAAGACCTTTTAGCCAAAGTTTTATAGAAGTCTAAAATTTGCCTTTAAAATATACTCATTTTTTTGAAAAGAAAAAAAAAATACAATGAAACGTATGATGTAAAGTAATCATTACACGGAGTTGCATTGCCATTATTGTGAATCCTCAATAAAGTGGAGCGACTCAAATATCAAGAAAATATGAATATTTGTTTGCTTAAATCATAAAATGATATTTAAATTATATCTTTTTGGGTAAATTATGTCATTAGTTACACTAAAATAAAGTCGCTTATATTTTGACCACTCCAAAAAATTGTTAATTTAATCACTATTGATTGCCTATAAATGTGTTATTGTTTATAATATAATAGCATACCAAAAATATATAAAATTAAAATAATTAGCCAAAGTGATGTTTTTAATTTAACTTGATTATATTCTTTTAATTTAATTTTAATTTAAAGGTGTTATATGTCATAAAATGATTAAATAAAGTGATTTTTTAATGGTTGAAGTAATTTTGATAATGAAATATAGTTTAGCACCACTTGATATAATAGAATATAATTTAGGTGACATAATAAGAAGAAGCCTAAGTACCAATTTAAGAAAAAAAACATTATTTTAGTATCATTTTATGGTTTAAGCCATATTTATTTAGAGGGTAAAAGTGAAACAACCAAACGTAGTTACGCGTAGAGGGTAAAATGGTTTTATTGGTATTGGGTTTGATAAATATCAATGCAATGAATTGTTTCAAGGCCAATCATAATTGGCTTATCAGAACGAAATTCATTTATTTGATTAATACATGTACCTTAGCAATTCGACATAGATCCAATTTATTTTATCGAAACATGTGATGAAGGGATTTGCTTTGTCCACCAAACCCAATTTTTAGAAAAAAAAAACATAATTTTCGATAACTTCTTGTTGCCTCTTTCAAAAATTCCCGATTTACTTTTTGTTAATTTACCGGCTTAGTGTGAGATAGAAACATGCCCGTCTCGTCGTAATAATGAGTGAATCAATGAATAAAAAGAAATCGACTGTTCCAATTTTATCTCTATCGAATTTTAATATCAGAATAGCGGATATAGTCACGATTCAATGGGTTAGATCCACTTACTTTTTCTTTTGTTGATTTCTAATCTTTACAATTCTTTACAATGGATTTGATTGGAATAATCTAATTCAAAATCAAAACAAAATATATATTTGTCGCTTCAAGAGACGGGTTATCATTATTCATTATAATTTCAACTTTCTTTTAGAATTACTCAAGTCCTAGAAGTTGATAGGAAAAAATTATTATTGAAGTATTTGGAGGAACATTTGAAATTGACAACAAATATACAACGGTGTAATTTGCAAGATAAGCAAATTGGTATGAATCTAAAATGGATGTATTAATAAAACATTGAGATTTGCTCGGTAGAGTGAAAAGAAAATTAAGACGATGAAAAATTGAAAGGATAGAAAAATAGAAAGATGAAAAATATAATATTTTTTCTATAGGTATAGTTGGTAGGAAAAATGAAAAAATTGAAAGAAACCTAAATTTCTTTCCATCATTTACTTATTAGAGTTGGAAAATAAAATAAAATAAAATAAAACATTTGAAAAATACATAATTTTGAATTATCATACATTTTGCTCTCATTTTCTCTCCTCTCATCATTACAATTTGAAAGGATTGGTTTTTGTGCATCAGGATTGTAACACCCTAGAACCTGACCTAGAAGTTTAGAACGAATTTCGAAGGTTACATTGATCACTGAAGTGATCGTAGAAAAATTTTGGTTTAATAAGTGAGAAAACAAACAGTATTTTGTTTACATAAAAATTTTTAGTTATCAAATCCCGATATTCAAACACAAAGTAGTTCAATCCAAATAACGTATACTTGCATTTAGCAAAAAATTTCGTACCACAATATTAAAAACAGAACTTACAGTCCAAAATCATTTACATAAAACTTAAATTTACAAAAAACACTTTATTAACCAGTTTTAAAAACATGACACTTCTAAGACCTCCGCATACTGAGTCCAGTGTCAGAATTTAGAAATGTACCTGGAAGGGAAACACTAAGGGGGTGAGCTACATGAGCTTAGTGTGAGTTCAAAATGATTAACAACAGATTTACCGAAGAGAACTCCAGATGGTAGTTCAATAGCAAAACATACTTACAGAGATATGCAGAAATAGAAAGCAACTTGGAACCAACGTCCCAACACACGTAATAGTTAAAGCACACCAACTCACACACAGAATACTCAACACAAGTGTTATTTAGTCAAACAAAATACGGTCAAGTAATCTTACACCTAAAACACCCAAACAGATGCATATGAAAAATGTCAAGCATTAAAAACTTACCCATCCATCCAAAACACCTCTCCGTCCCTCGATCACACCTTAAAAGAGTTGTTTAAGCTCATCCAACCAAACACACCACTAAGACCTCAAAAGGCCCATCCAACCCTACACACCATGTATGTGGTCTAAGCCACTTAAATAATAATACGCAGCAAGGTTGGCGTATATGTTGTACAGTGCATTGCGGTAAACTATTGTACAGACAAGTTGCAGTTAAACTACCAGATCATATCAGAATCAGTCTTCTTTCTCTTCACAACCAACCTAAACATTTACTTTATACAAGTGTATGTATGCACACAATCTCATAGAAACAATAAACACATTGATAGACAATCAGACAGAAACAGATATGTACACACATCTAGCAAACTGGGTTCAGAATCAAACATCTCATACAATAGTCATAAATAACACATAAGCCAAAGCCCAAATCAGAGTCTTAACTACCCTCACTAAAGACCAGCTAAGGATTGAAACACACAGTCACATTCTTGGATCACGAACATACTCAAAACCAAAATAAGTGTCTTAGGACCACACGATTATGTGCTCTGGCCGTGTGGAAAAACCTAGGCCGTGTAGAGGGAGGCACACGCCCGTGGAAGCCAAGGACAATACCGTGTTAACAGGTCGTGTAACTCTCTGTCCATTTCTGCCAAAATAAAGTACAGGGCAGACACGGCTGTGCCCACCAGACACGATTGTGTGTCCAAAACACATACCCGTATGGAATCTCTAAATCCCTAAATTAGCCAAACGGCTGTATGGCACCAAATCACCAAATCCTTAATTCCCAAACACACACGCTCGTGTGCCCAAGGGACACGACCGTGTGAAAATTGACTAAAATTCCCAAATTGGCCATACGACCGTATGGCACCAAATCTTGCTAGAAAACCCTAATTCCTAAATCACACAGTCGTATGGGCCGCTTGTGTGGGGCACACGCTTGTGTGGCCACCTGTGTGGTCATGAAACCACCCACAAATAGCTTGGAAATCAGGTTTTCTGGTCACTAAATCGACCTCAATTGATGGGATTCAAAAACACACCAATATATACAGATTCAGATGCCATTCATTAGTATTACCGAACATCGACAACCAATTTCCAAAAGGCATATAGATTATTACATTTCACCAAAATCAAACATACAATTCACAAATAAAATTGAAAAGTCTCGAAACCCATACATGATTTATGACCAAAGATGTCCAGACATTGACTCGACGACAAAGAAGTGAAATTATCTGAAATCCACCAGCAAAACCATTTTCAAAGAAAAAAAGAAAAGAAGCAAGAACAAAAAGAAAAGAAAACCCCAAAAGAATAGGAAAAAAACGTCTAGACAGAAAGGAAAATAAAAATAAATGTAAATATAAAAATAAATGGTTATATATTTTAACTTAAAACAAAACTATTATTTAACAAAATAAAACAAAATAGAAATATTTCTCCGAAACGCATTCACAAGAACTCGAACCCAGAACCTAGAGCTACACTAACATTCACTCAACCACTACACCAGCAGGTCTATTCTGTCACTTAAACACGCAACTAAACACAATAGTGCAACCTTCTCACTAACCCTAACCACGAAACTCAAAACTTCTAACCCCATAATTTGGCGTGTTATAACTCATCCCTCTTTATAGAAATTTTGTCCCTGAAATTTCCAACTAACAGAACAATGGTATAACACAAGCTACACCACTACACTCCCACTGCGCGCTCTAATTTAAATCACATAATTCGGGCTGTTACATGACCCAATTTACTTAATAATTTCTTTTAAATCACATAATTCACTAATTTAAAATACTTCTATAACCACACTTAACTCATAACTTATTAATTAACAAATTTTCTAACTTTTTTGTCGGATTTAGTGATCTCGAATCATTATTCCAACACCATTAAAAATTGGGTTGTTACAGTCTTGCCGTGTGTGGGCATGTAGCACGGCCGTGTGTCCCTTGCATCATAAAAATTTAGAAACAGAATGATCAAAATTGAGCACACGGGCAAAGACAAGGGCGTGCGTCTTAGCCGTGTGAGGTACATGACCTAGAACAAGGTGTGTCACTTGACCGTGTGAAACCTGCATTTAAATTTTTAAAAATTAAATTAACCACATGGCCTAGCATACAGGCATATGACTTGGCCGTATGACTTCAATTTCTACATGAGTTACAAGTTAGAGAGTTACATGAGTTGGGGACACATGCGTGTGAAACCACATGGCCTGACCACACGGGCGTGTCCCTTACCACACGGGCCTGTGACTCTTTTATGTTAGGGAAATTTTGTAATTTTGCAAAAAATTACTTGATATTCTAATTTAGTCCCTACTCGGTTCTAATGCATGTTTTGGGCCTTGAGGGTTCCTAAAAGGGACGTTATGACTAATTTTAGGAAATAAATAGTAATCGACTCAAGTTTTTTGTAACTATTTTGTAAAACCTAGTAATCCCTCGTAACCTTGTTCTGGCGATGGATACGAGTTAGGGGAGTTACAAAATCCCTAATTCCCAAACACACACGCCCGTGTACCCAGGGGACACGGTGTGTAAAAATTGACTAAAATTTCCAAATCAGCTATAAGGCCGTGTGGCATCAAATATTGCCAGAAAACCCTAATTCCTAAATGCACATAGCTCTGTAGACCGCCCATGTGAGACATACGCCCTTGTGGCCACCCATGTGGTCACAAAACCACGTACAAATAATTTGGAAATCGAGTTTTTCGGTCACTAAATCGACCCTCAATCAATAGGATTCAGAAACACACCATCATATACAAATTCCCATGCCATTCATCAGTATTAATAAACATCGACAACCAATTTCCAAAAGGCACAGAGATTGCCGCATTCCACCAAAATCAAACTTACAATTCACAAATAAAATTGAAAAGTCTCAAAACTCACACCTGATTCACGACCAAAGATGTCCAGACACTTACTCAAGACAAAGGAGCGAAATTCTTTAAAATTTGCCAGCAAAACTGTTTTCAAAGAAAAAAAGCAAGAACAAAAAGAAAAGAAAACCTAGAAAGAATAGAAAAAGGCAAAATCTGAAACTAAAATAAAACTTGCTTTGTAACACCCCTAACCTGTATCCGTCGTCGGAAAAGGGTTACGGAGTATTACATGACAACGGAATAGTAAATCATTCAAATCATACATTAATACAAATATAATCAAATTGCTTGGACCTTAAGAAACTCAAATACTAACCAAAATACAAAATCAAAATGACATTAATCGGGTCAAAAATACATCAAAACTAACCTAATATGTGCCTAAGCAATGTACCCTCATTGGTACCACAATTATATACAATTTAATCTCAAAATACACATTAATTCAATTCATCAATTCATTCAAGCAATACCAAATCAAAATACCTAACAAAGTTATCACAATCACAATAAATCAAATATATGTAGGACACACATACTAGCATAACAACTATACCTTATTCTCATACCCTTTGCAAATTGGTTATTTGCACAAAATATCATTCATAACATTTACATAAGCCAAACATTAACCAAAATAGCATAAGAGCCTATACATGCCATATAATTTGAATTTAACGTTTCAAAAAATACCGAGATAAACTAGATAGTGTGACTTGAGTGTCAATCCGATCGTCCAACATCCTGAAAATGTACAATGACATTAAAAAACACAAGCAAGCTTAATGAAGCTTAGTAAGTTCGATGGGATAAACAAAAATCTTACTGAACTAACTATAATAAATAAAATAATAAAAATTATCCATGACAACTCCTGTCATTCACAACTTCAATCGATAAATACATCTGTATTCAAATCAAAACAAAAATAAATAACATGTCTTTCAAATTCATTAAATAAATTACCTTACCAAGATTTTTCTATTCAAAGAACGAATTACGGATAAGAGTACATTGTCAACAGAAGCTCATAAGTGCTGGTCCTCCTGAATATACCAATAGAAGCTCGAAAGCTGAACAAAAGCTCGTAAGAGTTGATCCACCCAATGTAACGGCCCAAAATTGGGCCTAGTCAGAATAGTGATTTCGAAATCACTTCCTGAGGTTTAAGAAAATTTTTTAGTGTTATCTTATGAGTTGTAGTATTCTAATAAAGGTGCATGGAAATTTTGGTAAATAAATTTTAGCGATTGTGAGCTTGATTATGAAAAAGGACTAAATCGCATGAATGGTAAAAGTTGTGATTTGTTAGTAGATTGAATTAAATGGCTAGAGAACTAAATTGTAGGGATTTAATGGGAAATTAGGCCTATAAAAGAGAGCATGGCTGGCCAAGGGGTGGAGTAAGAGACAAAAAATTGAAGAAAAGTCAAAGGCTTAGTTGGAGTATGTGACTAAAATGAAAAAAAAAGTACCTAGTTGCCTAGCTTTCTTTTCTTCCTCATTTTGAGTCTCCTTTTAGCCAAAATTATCAGCCATACTTGGGGGTTTTAGGAGCTTAAATTTACAGCAACTTTGGGCACACATTAGTAAGTGATTTCTAAGGTTTTTCTTGAATGTTTTTGCATTTTTGGAACCCTTGTAGCATGAGCTACATTTTGAAGGGTATATCTTGCATTTTGGTTGAAGGTTTAGGATTTTTCCTTGAATGAGTAAGTGTTGATTTCTAAAAAGTTTGGAAAGAAAATGATATATTGTGGTTAAATAAACAACTTGTGAAAGAGTTTGCATGAAAACACATGGAAAATGGGCTTGTTTGTAAAGAGAACAAGTTGCTTTGTTAAATACATGAATATTGGATATTTGAAGTTGTCTATTGGATAAAAGGACTTAGATAAGCATGGTTGATAAGGAAATTTGATAAAAATCAATTTTTGGGCCTAGGGGTAAAATGGTCTTTTTGCCATAAACTAAGGGCAAAATAGTCATTTTACCAATTTGTGAATTTTAGATTATTTAGATTAAATTGGTGATTAAATTAGTGAAATCTTATTGTTATAGATCAAGAGTTGCCAAATCCAATCCTAGACCAGGGGAAAGCCAAGCAAGTTGAGTAAACCAAATCATCACTTTCATTTTGTATACCGATGTAAGTTGTAAGTAAATGAATACAACATTTTAAAATTTTCTTTTATGCTTAAAATCGCTACATTGTAGCGTAATTCGAATTGTGCTATGAGAAATGTGTATAATAGATAATCGAGCATAAATTGTGAAATTTATGATTTGAATTTATAAAGCATTGAGAACATGCATAATAGAGCCCGTTTGAACACTTAGGATAGAATTGGATATTCACGCCAAGACATTGAGCAACGTGTGCGCTAGTGTAAGGCATGTCTGGGACATGCATTGACCACACT
Organism: Gossypium stocksii; assembly: GCA_020496765.1. Taxonomy (NCBI): domain Eukaryota; kingdom Viridiplantae; phylum Streptophyta; class Magnoliopsida; order Malvales; family Malvaceae; genus Gossypium; species Gossypium stocksii. Next base: position 92,869,098 of record CM035626.1, on the reverse strand, counting down.
ACGAGAGCCAGTATAAGAACATACATCGGCCTTGAGATTTATAAGCTAGTGTAAAACTCGTTTGGTACATGCATAGGCTTGAGATGAATGCTAGTGTAAGACATATCTGGGACATGCATCAGCCTCGAGATATACAAGCTAGTGTAGGACTTGTCAGGGACATGGCGTCAACTTATTGTGAGTCAGTGTAAGACCTATCTGGGACATGGCATCGGCTCGATACCTACCTGAAGGCCCATTAAATATCCTTTCATATTCTAAATAGTTCAACGAGAAAGTTTAAGTTAATATTAAGTTTGAGAGATGATATGATGGTTTTACGAGTGATGCAGGTGCCCAAATGATTTGTATGTATTATGAGCTCACTAGCATGTTGTATGATTAGTAAAGGATGGAATCGAATAAGTTATGTTGTAATTATTCATGATCTATGCATGATTGAAATACAAATGGAAGCTCATCATGACTTGGTATATAGTTGTTATTTATTTACTTATGACTTTCTAAGCTTTATACTTACTCCTCTCCTTTCCATTTTCTTATAGTGTCGCCTAAGTAATTCGAGGATCCAAGGGCGTCGGAAGCATCGTACACACTATCCACCGAAGCACCCGGTATAATTATGTTTTGTTGTTTGAGTAATGGCATGTATAGGTTGTCTAAATTTTTTTTTTATTATTTTGTTGCATGACACATTCTAGTTAGCCAATTGTATTGGTCATTTATACTTAGGTTTCATTTTGTAAATGGCCTTTGGAATTGGCCTAAAGCCTCCCAAGTTTGTTTAATGAAATGAGATTAAATTACTTGGGAATTACGTTATTTTGCTTAGTAGTTTATTCATGCATTTTGTATCTGAATTGGTTGGTGTTTGGACACTTGTTTAGGGGCATTTAGATGAGTATGTGTGCGAAGTTATATTGTATGAAGATTGGAGTCTTGTTTGTATATGTTTCAGGGTGGCTAAGGGCTTGGTAAATAGTTCTATATTGCTCGCACAGGTAGACACATGGGCGTGTGTCTAGGCCGTGTGAGACACATGGGCCGCACACGGGCATGTGGCACAGCTGTGTGTCCCCTACACCTTGCATAGATAGTATTAAATGCCATCAAGCTCTCCCACGAGCATGAGACACGACCATGTGTCTCAACCGTGTGGGGGACACGGCCAGCACATGGGCGTGTGCCACAGCCATGTGAATGATGACGTCAGAAACAGGATGTCAAGGTTCTTGCACATGGGCCACGACACGGGTGTGTCAAGGCCGTGTGAGAGACATGTGCTGGGCACATGAGCTTGCGCCAGGCCGTGTGAAAACCCCTGTAGGTTGATGTTAGAAATTAAATCCATATGGGTTTTGGACACGGGCGTGTCCCTAGCGTGCTTAGGCCGTGTGAGGCACACGGGCCATTAGCACGGCCATGTTTAGAGGCCACACGAACGTGTTACCCTCTCACACGAGCGTGTGCCCTGTATTTGTTAGTTTTGGAGAAATTTTCTCAAATGCACGAAATGGTCCTGGGTTATTTCCGAATCATGATTTAGGCTTCGTATGCCTACAAGAAGACTCGTAAAACTATGTTTGGAAAAGTTTAAAATCGGGACATATTTTCAGATATTCAAGATTGAGTAATTGTATGCATTTCAGTTTGGTAATATCTCGTACCCTGTTCCGGTGTCGGATATAGGTAAAGGTTGTTACACCCAATCACCCCAAACATAAAGTAAGACACCAGAGTTCACAAAAAATACTGAACCCCAGTTTACTTGGGTAAAATGCTGATATCTCCCTCCAATACCATCTCCACTCCAAACCCCCGTCATACACCAATTCACGAATATACTCAAATCTCGCATTCAATTCAAATCAAATATCTAATTTAATATTATAATTCAAACAATAATTTATTTCCAACAATAGAATATATGCATAATACCAATCAATAATTTATACAAATGTTAAATTTTAACTATTTGAACTTACCTAGACTGAATTGTAGTAATTGTAGAATTCTAGGGACTATTTCGCTATTTTTCCTTTTCCACGAGTAACTACGGATCTTAATCAAATCATCAAACCCAAGTTGGTCGAATACTAAGCCCTAGCTATGGCTTCCTTCTTTAACAATTTCGGTGGAAAAACAAAGGTTAAAGAAGATAATGTCATGTTTTATTTTGTTTTACTTTTCTTTTAATTATTAAATTACTAATTTAACCTTTGTTATAATATTAAAATTCACCCATTTAATATCCACCTTTGTCCATTATTTTTAATAATGGTCTAATTGCCAACTAAGTCCCTTTTCCTTATTAATAAACCATTTAATCACTCAAATCAAATAGTGATTAAATTTTACATCTTTTACGATTTAGTCCTTCTTAATTAATTAACTATCGAAACGTCAAAAATTTTCAATGAAACTTTACTACCACCTTAATGACACTCCGTAAACATTTATAAAAATATTTATGTCTCGGTTTATAGAAACGAGGTCTCGATAACTTACTTTTTAAAACCACTTAACCTTAAGGTTTTACTATTTTTTAAAACCATATTTGACTCGTAAATATTAAATAATAATATTTACGAACTTAAACGTGGGATTTGGTGGCCTTAAAACCACTATTTTCGACACCATTGAAAAATTGGGCTGTTACATGCTTTGCATATTCTCAGCCCAATTACAAACCCTCATCGTCCATCATCACTTTAGCGAACCAATTTGGATCTTTTAATGACCTAGCCCACAAGCTCACATTACTCGAAGACCTTGCTAGTCATGACTTATGGCAGTTCACCCTCAACAAAGTTTCTCAAGCTTGTTCCTTTAACCTCCTAACCAACCCCCTTACCTATCTTAACTACAACATTCTCACCCTCTCAAAACTACGTTGTTTCACAGATTCTTCAAATGAGCTACTCTCAATGACTAAAATGACCATCATATGAAACTTACCCTCAACTTTACCCAAACTAGTTTGGTTCCATGCTCCCTTTCTCTCATTGATTCATCCATGCTTGACTTCCAATCAAGCTTGCTTGGGAATATCCAAGGTTCAGATAAATTTTATCGTTTGCTTAATTTTATTCGTTAGAAAATAAAAGATAAGGAAAGGAATAATCTAAATGATTCTGTAAAAAATTGAAAATGAAAAAAATTGTTTTGAATATAAAGAATTCAATTTATGTTTAGATTTTATTGAAGATATGACTTTTTATATTGATTAGTTAGATCCAATTTCAATTTTAAAATTAGGCTATAGTCAAATCGAGATTTGATCAAGAATGATTGATATTCTGTTTTAAGTGAAATTCAATTTAGGAAACATGTAAAAGAAACCAAGAATTGATTTATTTGGTGTACAAAGATTATGTTTGTGAAGAATATGAGGAGAGAAAAATAAAGGGAAAGAAGAAAAGGAAAATAAAGAAATAAAAAAAAATAAATTGTTCAAGAAAATAAAAGTATAGGGATGGAACGACGGAAATGTGCAAGTGTACACAATCGCAACAAGTAATAAAGTGACAAGTAAATATCGAGTTAGCGTATCCACAGGGACTGTAAAAGAATTATTTATGAATGTAATTTAAAACACTTTGGTGAGGTAAAAATAATTTGTTGAAAAGGGTGATTAAAAATTATGGTTTAAAACTAAGTAAAATAAATAAATTAAAGAAAATAAAAAATAAAAGTTCTAATGCACAATTTCAAAATATGAATTTAATCAATATGGCTTAATTGTGTTAGATTAATTTCACTTCTTAACTTAGAATTATTAAACTTATGTTCATGCTATTATGAATAATTTCATGGCAACTCGGTAATTTGCTAATTTATGAACATAATCACTTATAGAAATCCATTCATCTCTAATACATATTTCTATGCCAATTCAATCGATTAATCAGATTTAAAAAGGTAAACATGTTAGTGCACATACATACTTATTAAATTAAACAATCTCTTGCATATTTCTATGTCAATTCAAATGATTAATTAAATCTAATAAGCATATAAAAGACTATGTGATGTAACAAGGTATCCTTACCTTGAAACAGTTTAATCACAATAATATTGCAAGTTATGCAAGGCATATGTATCGCCAAATACAATGCTAATTTAACCTTCAACTACCTTAGAAGACTAAACATGCACTGATTAAGTACTGTGTCCATTAATTACAATTTCAATCCGTTTAAATAATTAATTCATTAGCTACCTCACAATTATAATGCAAGAATAATTTAGGCATGATTTTACTTAATCAAGCATTTTACCGAGGCCTATAACAGCATAAACACAATTTTAATAATTTAAGCGGATGAAATGAAATCAACCTAACACGAATTAAATTCATGATAAATTAATTAAATTAACCATTTCAATAGCATAAATATTCATAAACATGTTCGTCAAAACAACAACGAAAATTAAAAAGATAGGGAACAAGAATCAAATCTGGTGTTTCTCCGTGGCTTGACTAGCATGCTTCATTCTTTGTTCTCTGTTGTCCTCGGCTATCAAGGTGGCTTATGAACACCTAATTATTGCTCCAAAATGGCTAATAAGAGCCTCTTTTCCAAGAGAAAAAATCGGCACAAGAAGCATGGCTTTTTGGAGAAAAGAGAGAAGGGAGAGAAGAGAGGAAATATGAATGAATGAGAGAATGATGGATGCTTTGAATGATCAGCCAAGGAGGCCTTTTATAACTGAATGTGGCAGCTAAAAATAGCAAAAATTATCAGCCGAAGAGCCCTCCCTTGGCCGGCCACACATGTGGCAAAGTTGATAGTTTCAACTTTGTTATTTTAGGCTTGGGGCAAATCTATAAAGCCATAATATTTGGTGGGCTTTGAATGCAACTTTAAAAGTTCTTCAAGGGCATCTTTGCAAGCTTGTTAAATCAGCAAAAATGCTTATTTGGGTCAGCATATGGACGGTTTTGGGTTGCCCAATTTGTGGCTGGTTTCGGTTCACTTTGTTCGGTTCAACTAGACCACTTTTTCCATAATTAATTAATAATAATTTATTTAGCCCAAATTAAATTGGGAATAAATTAAAATTAATTATATTATGAATTAATACACATAATTGGACAGTCTTAGGCTGGAAATTAATTTGTCTTGATACTTCTAATTGCTTCTCAGTTTTGTTCTTCTAGCAGTGTCTGCCGAGCTATTTTTCGCTCTTTGTGTAAATGTGTCAAAAATAATAAAAAATAATCAAAATTAACTATAAAATTAATTAAAATTCATCATGTTCATATTTTAAGCACAATTTAATTATTTTATAGAAATTAATTATTTTTCGACAAGAATTTAACTGAATTTGCAGAATTTAAGTAAAAATGGGTATGAAAAAGTATATAAATTTTTGTGCTTCCAAGGTACTAGTTTTAACAAATGAAAAACATATAAAAAATTACATTAAAAGAAATGGAGAATGGAGAAAAACAGAGAGAAAATGAGAATAGAATGAAAAAAAGGAAAAAAAAGTTTAAAGAACATAAAAGAAAAAAATTAAATTATCCAAAACGAAAAAAAATATAGGGACCAATTGTATAATGTAACCTAAAATTTTCGTTTGAAATGATGATTTAACGTGTCACGCTAACTTACCGTTACACCATTAATGACAATTAAAACTCAGTGACTAAAATATTACAACACGATAACATAAGTGAATAAAGCATGGCATTTCAAATATAAATGACTAAAATGTAACCTAAAACAAATAAAAATAATGATTTTAATAGTTTACACTAAAAGTTAAATTGGTTCATGAAATCTAAATTTAAAGACTAATCTCAATTAAAAAAAGTTTTCAAACAAAATTAAAAAAATTATTGAATTTAAGGACTACATATTGCTTTTCCCTCCATATAATTTGTAAAATATTTATAGTTTTACCCGATTTACGGTTAAGACCTAAAATTTCACTACTCTACCACGTCGTTCAACTGTTCGAATTTTTTAATTTTTTTTTATATTTTTTCAATAAAAAACCCTTCGATTTCATATTAATATACAAATAACCAAGTAAAAATTATTCATAGTTCAAAAATGTTAAGTAAAATGCAAAAAGTTCAAAAAAAAATTATTAAAAATTTGAAGTCCAAAATATTAAAATTATTTTTATTTAAAATATAAGATATGCATTGATGTTTTAACTCTAGTGGTACCATTAAGTTATATAAAAATAAAAAATAATTTAAAAAATAAAAATATATGATATTTTAATTTTATTAATCATTTTTGTAAAGTTTTAAAAAAGTATAAATATATCTTAATTAAAAACAGTGTATCAATTAATTTCTTATACGTGTAATTTAAAAGACTCAAATAATTGGAATATATTCACACTTCTTTTTAAACTTTACAAGTCTAATTAATAAAATTAAATATATATTTATTTATTTCTTAAATTATTTTTAGATAACCTAGAAGGTATCAGTTGAATTAAAACATTCATACACAGTTCATAAGGGTTTTAAAAAAATAATTTTTAATATTTTAAAATTTATATAATTTTAAAGTCATATTGAGTAAATTTGTAGAAATGATTTTTCAAATTCATTTTGAGTTTAAACTGATTTTTAATAATTTTTATTTTTTAACTTTTTTTAATTTTACTTAACATTTTTATAAAATTTAATAAATTTTTAAAAATTTATAAAATTTTAATAAAATTAATTTTTATAATTAAAAAAAAGTTCGAAAGAAATTTTTGTCTAGGTTCAAATGAATCTAGGTAATAAATTGTCTACGTTCATTTCAAACAAAAAATTTCAAATAATTAACTTTTTTTTTTTAATTTTGAAAATTTTTATTTTGTTGACCTAGATCACCATGTGAACACCATTAACGACCATGTTAACGACATAATGATCGAGACAGAAAATAGCGGCCAACAGGCCAAAATTTAATATAATACACTAATATTATACATGAATACAATTCTCTTCATTTTATTTAAAAATATTTTATTTATTAAAATTATTTTTATTTTTATAAATTTTATTTGATTTTGATAAAATTAACTCCGTTTATTTAGATTTGATTTATAAAGTAAGCAATTAAAAATATTTGGAACTTACATATTTTATTTCTTTAAGCCCAAATAGAGGTGAGCATGGACCTTGTCGGGTCGGGTTTAGGCTAAGCTCAACAAAAAATTTAGGCCTAGGCTTGGTCCAGCCCAAAAAATGGGCCTAAAATTTTGTCCAAACCTGACTCGGATAAAAATGCTAAAACCTGGGCCCGACCTGGTCAACCCATATTAAATTTTATATTATTTTTATATAATTTTAAAAAATATATAATACATCAAAAATACTAAAAATATCAAAATAATTATTTCCCAACAAATTGAAAATAAATTTTAAAATATATATATATACTTAAATAACAGTAAGATAGATGTAACTTAACAAACAAATGTCTCTAAAATAATAACAAATTTAACAAATTTAACAATAAAATAAGTTGTATACAATATCCAAACAATAACAACAAAATAGTAGCAACATAATAGTAAAATGGTAGCAAAATGGGGAGAAAACAACAAGAAAATAATATTAAAAAAATAGATTTTTTTATCATTTAGTGGATTAGGACCAGGCCAGGCTCGGGCCAAAAATGCCTTACCCGAGGCCCGGCCCATTTTTTAAATGGGCCTTATTTTTTGTCTAAGTCCATTTTTCGAGCCTATATTTTTGCCCAAACCCTTTCATATTTCGGACGGGCCTTCGGGTCGGGCCAGATAACCCGGCCCATGATCAGGTCTAAGCCCAAATATATTGATTAGTTTATGTTTCAGCCATTTTTCAAGCCTAGTCAATTAAATGAAATTCCATAATATCAATATAAATACAAGTAAAAGTATCCTGACAGTATATTCACAAAAGAGTCATGACCGGTTATGTCTATTTTCGGAGAGCAACTATTTTGTCCAAAATCCTTCAACTCCCAACCTTAATCCCCTTTAAACTAGTCCATGGGCCACCTAATTTGTTGTGTTCTTGACATACATCAACCTACAAATCCTAAATCTTGCTTCACATGTTCTAATCTCAAGGCGTTGTGATCATCCTCAAAATCTATAATTCGGGGTGCCACCACAATTTACAATGACAATTTTAGAGTCATGGTGGTGGAAATGCAGCTAAAGTTACAATCTTGATTTTTTTCTTAATCGAGTTTGCATTTTGTTTTTTATGAAGAAGGCACTCTGCATTTTTATCAGTCTTTTAGGTTTTCTCCAATACAAATATGGATTATCGATATCAAGCTATTAAAGTTAATGTACCACCCGGTACGTTATGTTTCCATCGGTTCCAACAAATCAATCCGAAATAGGCCGAAAATTGGGCCAGAAGGAAATTTATCCTTTATGGTCTTAGTTTAAGATTGGGATTGATTGTTCTGGCCATACTATCCGTGCTTAAACAGATTTGACCACTATGCTTTCACCTTTTATGGCTAGCGACTCTTAGGTATTTTTGTCATATTTGCCCTACCACATTAGCGTTGGTTGATGGGTTTGTTAGGTTGGTCCAAAATGGATTTCATTATATTTTTTTATTTTTCTTGAATTAAAGAAAATCAATGTAACACCCTCAACCCGACCTAGAAGACTAGACCGAATTCAGAATGCTACATTGATCACTGAAGTGATCGTAGAAAATTTTTACAAAACAACTTATCTTCGTAAACCAAAATTGTAAATAACCACGCAGTAAAAATTTACTATAAATCTTAATTTAAAGCATGTTTAAATTATGTGAATAAAACATAAATCAAAAACAGTTCAAAACTAATTATAAATCCAAAGAGTTACAAACTAGTATTCCAATTTGTCAAAGCTGTCCGAGACCTCCACGTACTGAGTCTAGCATTTAGAATCCAGAATTATACTTGAAAGAGGAAACAGAAGAGGGGTGAGCTACTCGAGCTTAGTGTGAGATCAAAACAAATATTCTACAAAAGGGAAACAAAAAAAAACTAGAAGCAGTTTGGAGATAGTACATACTTACAGACCAACTAAAACAAAATACAGACCATATGTAACTTTACAGTCATACGGCTCTGTTAGATACAGTAACGGTAAGCCTCAATAATTACAAACTGGGTCGAAGCCCTTTTTTGGAATCAGTAACAGTTCCAGTCGAAGCCTTAGCCCCTTTCAGTAACTATCCAGTCAAACAAAATCAGTCATAGCAATAAAATTGACTTAGGCACAAGTGCCTTTCAGTCAATCAGTCATTCGCAAACAGTTAATTAAACATAACAGGCAAACTATACAGTCACATTCGATTACAGTAACACATTCAGTCAATAGGTTTCAATCAAATGCATATGAGTGCAGATGAGTTATAAAATACACCCACCCATCCAGCCAACACACTTCTCTATCCAACCCTGCACTTACTGTGGGGATATAATCAACCCACCCATCCCTGCACTCCGAGTAAGACCTCGAAAAGCCCATCTAACCTTGTACTCCATAGGATGTCATCCAGGGTTGCTCGGCAATAATGATCATCAGCATTATCCGCGACCCACAGGGAATTGGGACTGCCCTCAACCCTTTGGGAATTGGGGCTATCAGTGTGCAGATAAACTGTCAGTCTCATATATTACACAACAATGCTAGCGTATGAGTTGTACTGTGCAATACGGTAAATCGCGGTACAGACATGCAGTGTGAACTGCCAGATCAGATAATAGTATGTAGTGTAGCTAATGTACATACAATACAGGGCTATACGGTAAACCGCTATACCGATGGGTTACAGTAAAACTGCCAGATCAGTCAAATCATCTATGACCCTCTGGGTATTGGGACTACCCACGACCCTCTGGGTATTGAGGGCCTCAATATGCAGATAAATTGCCAGATCGTAAATCTCTCTTTTCTTCAACATCCCATCCCAAAATACTTTATATGCAGATGTATGTATGCAAATGTATGAATACAGATGCATCAATTTAGAATTCAATTACATATAATCATTTGAAAATAGTCATTCAGAAACAGACATTTGGAGGCAATCATTCAGTATTAATGACGTACACACTTGTGTACTCAATCTCAGTACCTATTATTTCACACAACCAAACATTAGTAACACTTAAAATACGATCAGAGTAGAGTCGTGACAACCCTCAGTAAGCTTATTCAAGAAGTTGGAACGCATAGAATCGCAATTGCACTTAAATTTCCCAATAACCAAAATTTGGTGAGTTGGGGCCACATGCCCGTGTGCTCCGACCGTGTGGAGCAATCCAAGCCGTGTGGGAATCCAAACACCTATGTAAAGATAGCATACAGCTGTGTAATGGAGGCACACACCCGTGTGGTAGAAGGGCACGGCCGTGTAACTCACTGTCTAATTTTAATAATTTAAGGTGCAGGGCAGGTGCCCCGAAGTACACGCTCATGTGGAATCCCTAGGCCCCAAATCAGTCACACAACTATGTGTCTTATAACACACACCCGTATGGGAGCCCTAATTACCCAAATCAGTCACATGGCTGTATGTCCAAGGAACACGCCTGTCTGGTTTCCAATAAAATCCCCATATCGGTCACACGGCCATTTGGCACCTAAAATTAGCCTAAAGCCCTAATTCCCAAATCCACATGGTCGTGTGCCTCCAGCACACGCCCGTGTAGCCGTGGAGGTAGCCACAAACCCTCTCTGAAATAGCCCCGAAAACACCAATTTAGCCACCAGAACCTCCTTCAATCCCCAATGGTTCAAAAACACTTCAAACCTTACTATTTCTAAGCGATATATGGCCAAACCACATCAGAAACAACAAGTTTGAAATCATCTAATTGACATTAATAAAAGTTTGCGAATGGAAAAGAGAAGGGTTTGAATTCCACACTTGATTTGATCGAGATGGTGAAGACGAAAAATAAGCAGATTTCCCGAATTCACAAGTCAGATTCGTTCACATAAAACGTAATACAACTGAGAAACAAAAAGAAGAGCAAGAAGGAGAAGGAGGAAATGTGAAAAACCAAAGCTAAAACAAAAATAATGTTTACTAGATAACTTAATTAACTAATTTAATAAAATAAAATAAAATAAATATGTAATAAACAAAATATTTACTAAGTAATTAACAAAACAGTCACACCAAAATACTCTCACCAAGCCTCGAACCCCGAACTTTCAGTAGACTGACACTCCACTTAACCACTGGACCAGCGGACCCATTCTTGTCACTTAAACGCACAACTTAACTTATATGTGCAACCTCATCATCGTCCCTATGCTCAAGACCTAATCTTTCTAGGCCCAAAATTTGGGGCGTTATAATCAAGTTTATATAATTATTCAAGTCAACAAGTAAATATTCTTTTAAAAAGTAAATTAAATAATTTACTTAACAATTTTTAATTCATTAAAATTACAATGATTTTATTATATAAGAATTTATGTTCAAATCAATTTAATTATCCAAAAAAAATATATTTACAATGATTATTTCATTTAATTCTCACTTTGAACTTTAATTAAATAATTGTATAAAAAAATTAAATTTATCTTAAGTCTTGCCTTCTCTAGAAAATGCATTTACTATAGAAAGTAATTCATGCAATCTATTTCTCACATGTCATTTTCATTTAGACATTCAATTAGTTCTTATTATGCAATCCATTTAGAGTAATAGCAAACAAGCAAATGGACCGATTGAATATACATAATTAGAGTTTAAGTAACTTGTAATTAAGTTTCGACCCATCGTCTATTAATTATTGTTGAGTATGACTCATATTTTAGTTAAATTTGAGAGATAATCTCTCAGTTAAACTCAGTTTATTTGTTTTAGTCAAACTCTAATTAATCTAGATTATTTTGTTATTATTCAGCCTACGAATTTAACCTATAAATAGGATCTTTTGCAACCTTAGAAAATACACCCATTAAATATTAGAACTCATGACACTTTTGGAAAAAATTATGTTTATATTTTGAGGGTTCTTTATTTTTCAGGTTTCGGGGTTTAATTTTTATCTCCATTTTTTGTACTTTTCGTTCTTTTGCCATTATAGTAAAATTCTCTTTGCCCATTATTTTTTATCCTCTTTGGAGGATATTTTTTCATGTTAAATTTTTGTATTCAATTTCTCAATTTCTTCTGCTATTTTTACTTATTTGTTACTTAATCGGGTTGATCTGGTATCAGAGCTAGTTCAATTTTTATAGATCAGTACGTTTATAGATGGCAACAACAAAGTTTGACATTAAGAAGTTCGATGGTGTCACAAATTTCAATCTATGGCAAGTTGGGATGATAAAAATTCTAGTTCAAACTGGCTTGAAAAAGGTCGTTATTGAGAAGAAGCCTGAGAACCTAGATCAGACAGAATGGGAAGAGCTTGATGAAAAGGCCCTATTTGCAATCCAATTGTGCCTCACGAATAGGGTATTGCAGGAAGTATTGATGGAGAAACCATCACTCGCCTTGTGGAAAATGTTAGAAACTCTTTATGTGACTAATTCTCTGGCTAACCATTTAGTGTTGAAACAACATGTATTTACATTTCACATGAATGAATGTGGGCTTCTTAAAGATTACATTAGTTAATTTATTACTCTTTTAAATGATTTAAAGAATGTTAAAGATCACATTAGTTAATTTATTACTCTTTTAAATGATTTAAAGAATAATAAGGTTAAGATTAACGACGAAGATTAGAGTATACTATTATTGTGCTCTTTACCCTCTTCATACAAATTTTTTAGGGAGACCCTGATTTATGGTGTAACACCCCTACCCCATATCTGTCGCCGGAACAGGGTTACGGAGCATTACCGAAATTTATAGATCAAATACATAAATTTCATGTCATTTAACATTCACACCATAAACTGATCATATTTAATAATATTGTATCCTATATGAGCCCTTAAAGCCCAAAATACATATTAGAAACAAGTTAGGAAAAAATCGGGTACTCAAAATTTTTTCGCAAAATATCAAAATTTTTCCTTGGTGCAAGGGACACGCGCTAGTGTGGTCAGGCCATGTGAGCCACACGACCAAGTAACACCCTCGTGTCTTAGGCTGTGTGGCAATCGAAATAAAGCACATAACCGTGTCTTAACCCATGTTAGTACCCGTGTAACTCTCTGACTTAAATCACACAGCCAAGCCACATGCCCTTGTGTTAGGCCATGTAAGTAATTTAATTTGCATAAATTAGGTGCAGGGGCCACACGGCCAAGCCACACGCTCATGTGCTAGGCCTTGTGGATAATTTTGAGAATTCTGTTTCTAAGTTTTTAAGATGTAAGGGACACACGACCAATCTACACGCCTATCTTCTAGGTCGTATACCACACATGGTTGAGGCACACACCCATGTGGATGAAATAAGGTCATTTCTAAGCCAAATTTCTCACCCATTTTTGACATCAACCTATCACAATAAATTTCACATTTGCAAACCATATCAAAGCACTCAAAACCTGCCAAAATCATGTCTTAAACATGACATACTATCACATTCAACTAATGTGCCTTTAGGCACCTCAAGTGACAATTTTTTTTCATGTCTACCTAACACTCATATGCAAAATCAATCTCTATTTCACTTTCATTTATTCATTCATCCACACACACATACACACATACCTAATTTATGATACCACATACATTTATATACATATAGATCAAAGTGTATCAAACATTAGCCATTCAAATGGTTAATTTTAACAAAACATTTACTTGCCAACATTGGCCAATTTAACCTATACAAGCCATTATAACCAAAATTAGTTTATATTTGTACCGGAATGGGCCAATAGATAGTGTGAGTGATCTCCGCCAAGTTTTCAACCCAATGAGCTTTTGATTTACTATAAAACAGGAAAATAAAACAAAGTAAGATTTAAACCTTAGTAAGTTTGAATAGCATTGAATTTAACTTACCAATTAATTTACATTTAAGGTAAACAAATAAACATGCTCAAACCAATTTAGCCAATTGCCTAAACACATATCCTCATCAAGCATGTTAGTAATGTAATTCTCATGAATATCAAGAAACATGTATAAGATCACCAATATTCAATTTCCACATACATCTATTTATCACATCATCTCATATCGAAACTTTACCCGTTGAATCATGTAAAATATCGATGGATACAAGGGTAATAAACATGAAGTGTACAAATTTGAAATCCGTCAATTCATATTTGGGAATGCTTATATGAGCACATAAACGGGAAGCTCTCTCTCCAGCCATATAACAGGAAGCTCATGTGAGCTGTATAGCGAGAAACTTATCTGGGCTGTATAACGAAAAGCTCATAAGAGCCATGATCAAGAAGCTCCTGCGAGCCAATAACGAGTAGCTTCGAAGAGTCATTAATCAAGAAGCTCCGAATTGCCATTTATCAGAAGTTCAAGTGAGCCATATCGGAAAACTCTGTAGAGCCATTAATCAGGAAGCTATCGGGAAGCTCACGAAGAGCTGTATAAAGGGACGCTTATAAGAGCTGCGGTGTGTCTACAACACATGCAGGATCACAATCAATCGAGATGCTTCGAAGAGCGATTAACGGGAAGCTAACAAGAACCATATAATGGGAAGCTCGAGAGGGCCAAATATCGAGATGCTCATGAAAGCTAATAATGGGATGCTCTTTCGAGCTATAGTGTGTCCGCAACATATGCAGGACCACAACCAATTTAGAAACCCTGTATCCATTGAATCTCATTTATCCAATCGTGACTTAACATTAATCAAGTATTGTCGGATATGTGATCAATTTTATATGTATGACAATTTCACAATTCACATATACAACATTCAATTCAAACATATAAATATACACAATTTAGTTAGACAAACTTACCTCAACAATGCTCACGCACACAAAAGTTCTAATCCGCTACTTTCTATTTTCCTTGATTTAACTTCGTATTTGATCTATCCGAATCTATATGAGTAATTTAACTCAATTTAATACACTTCATATTCAATTCAATCCAATTCACATTTAGGAAAAATTACCATTTTGCCCATTATACTTTTAATTAATGGCGATTTCGTCTTTAGGCTCAGAAAATAAAATTCATACAATTTAATCCTTGTTCCAAGCCTAACTAATTTTTACATATAGTAATAACAGCCCATGTATTTCATAAAATTTAGAACTTTTCCATGAGTTTTACATCTTTACAATTTAGTCCCTAAATCACAATTTCATCAAAATTCCCTTAGCAAAAGTTATTTATCTATCAACAACCTTTCATTTTCTACCATAAAACTTCATAATTCATGCATACTCATCTATGGAAAAACTTTAATACTTTAATAAATTTACCAATTAATCCCTGAGATAGCTAGATTAAGCCATTACGATCTCGGAAATATAAAAATTACTAATAACAGGACAAGAAAACATACCTAATTAAGTCAAATAAGCTTGCTACCTTCAAGCTCTTCTAACCAGGATTTCCATGTAAAATAATTTGGGAAAGATGATGAAAAATATGATATTTTGTTATTTAATCATTTATCATCTTTTATTATTTTTACTTTCCAATTTAATCATTTTCTTTATTTAATTTTCCATGGATAAATCATCATACTTATCTACTAACTCCTCTTAATGGTCCATTTTCTATATAAGGACCTCAAAGTTTGAATTTCATAGCAATTTGATCCTTTTAGCTACTAGAATTGAACTTTTGCATTTTATTTTTTTAAAAACGTTAGAACCATTATTTCCAAGACGACAACGCACTCAACCTTCTTGGATGCAGGATTATGTAATTGGTGAAAGACTTTCTGATGATGATTTTGAATCTCATATATCTATTAGCGGAGGAGATGATCCTGTTCACTTTGACGATGCCGAAAAAGAACCCAATTTGGAGGAAAGCCATGCAAGAAGAGATTGATGCTATAGAAAGAAATGGAACATGGTTTTTAACCGACCTTCTGAGTGATGCTAAAAAGATTGAAGTCAAATGGATCTTCAAAACTAAGCGTGATGAGAATGGATACGTTAGCAAGTATAAAGCTTGATTGGTGGTTCAAGGATACACTCAACAATATGGTGTCGATTACACGGAGATGTTTGCTCCCATCGTTTGCATGGAGACTATTCGTTCCATCATTGCTGTAGCTGTTCATCATGGATGGTCAATCTACCAACTGGATGTCAAATCTGCCTTCTTACATGGTGAATTAAATGAAGACGTTTTTTGTGGAACAACCACAAGGGTTTGTGAAAAGGAAGGAAGAAAGAAAGAAAAGTCTACAAGCTGAAACGTGCTTTATATGGATTAAAGCAGGCTCCCCAGGCTTGGTATAGTCACATTGAGGGGTATTTTCTTTCTCATGGATTTAACAAATGTGAATATGAACCCACTTTATTCACTACGGTGGAGAAGAAAAACATTATGGTGGTTAGCTTGCATGTCGATGATTTGATATATGCAAGGAATGATGATGAGCTATTATGGAGTTCAAGAAATCTATGAAATTAGAATTTGCTATGACTGACATAGGGAAAATAAAGTTCTTTCTTGGTCTTGAAACAACACAGAAAGTTAATGGTATTTTTTTGTGTCAGAAAAAATACATAACAGATCTTTTGAATCGATTCAAGATGAACAACTCAAACTCGGTCCATAATACCAGAGAGAAAATTAAGCAAGGATGAAGGTGGCAATGAAGTTGACAAGACACTCTACAAGTAAATGGTTGGGAGTCTAATGTACGCAACTGCCACACGACCAGACATTATGTACAGTGTAAGTCAAGTGAGTCGATTTATGGAAAATCCAAAGGAGCTTCATTTTCAAGCAGTAAAGCGAATCATGCGCGACCTCCAAGGAACTTGTGAGTTTGGATTATTCTATCAAAAAAATGGGGGAAAAGATCTTATCGGCTATACCGATAGTGATTATGCCAATGACGTTGAAGATAGAAAAAGTACATCAGGCTATGTATTCATGATGAGTGAAGCTGCTATCTCATAGAGTTCAAAGAAGCAACCGGTGGTGAGTCTTTCAACAACTGAAGCAGAATTTATAGCTGCAGCAGCAAGTTCATGTAAGCTGTGTGGCTCAGGCGGATACTTGCGGCATTAGGACGAACTCAAACAAGTCCTACTACTATATACTGTGATAACAACTCTGCCATTAAGCTATCAAAGAATCCAGTTATGCATGGGAGAAGCAAACACATCGATGTTCACTTTCATTTTTTGAGGAATCTTACAAGGAATGAAACAATTGAGCTACAACATTGTATTTCACAGGAACAAGTAACTGATATCATGACCAAGCCACTTAAGTAGGAAGACTTTGTTCTAATGCGAGAAAAGCTAGGAGTCGTAGCAAATGCAAACTGAATATTGGGGATGATTCAGTTTAAGGGTGGGAATGTTAGATGCGTTTGAATAAGTCTCTAGCTATTATTAGAATACTGGAGGTTGTTAACAGATTCCTATTTTACTGCTTAGTTGGATAGTTGCTGAATATTAGGAATCTATTTGATTTAGTTGATTATCCTTTAGATATTTCTTTTGTAAGTTGGACTATATATATTTGTCAAGCTAGCACATGAATAAAGTATCAGGTAATTCCATCACATATTTTCACAAATTAGAGGTTCTGTCTAATAGCTGCCTGTTGTTACACACAGCAACGAGCCCGAGGTTTTTTGTAAACCATGGAAAAATAAAAAGAAGATGATTACTCTTTTTCACATCATCGAAGAACAGCTCATATTCTTTGGTAGATCGATGTTGAGAAATTTAAAAGATTGGAAAAGATGATAAAGGGGTCGCAACTTTTCCAGAAGGGAATGCAAATTGAATGCTGCGCAAATGTCTTGCAAGTATCCGGGGGTTTAAATAAAACTCTGCCACTTTAAATATGCCCCCAACCAACATCACTTTCATACCTGTCCTTGTCATTGCTACATCTCAATGTTCTAAATAATTTGAAATCGAATTTATCAATTATTCGAATATTATTATTTAAATTTGAATTAAATATTATTAGTTGTATCCAACTCTATATTAATATATGAAATTAAATCTAAATAGTGAATTATAAATTTTTTTTAATAATCTCATTTTCTTGCATTAGCAACAATGTACATGCCAATCGAGTTATGACTCAATCAACAATTAAAGTATAATTTTAGTTATTAATGATTGTGCTTGAACCTGACTAAGGAAAATTTAAATATTTTGTAACTAGCTATCCAAATCTAGATTTAGATCTCTGTATCTGGAGTCATGTTATTAATGCAGGTTCAAATAATGGATATTAAAGAGGTCTATTCACTTCTACAGCGGATAGTAATTTTAATATTTGGATTAGATATTTGAATTCACAATCCAAATTCCCATATCTATTATACGAACTTTAGAACACTTTTAATTTTAAAAATAAATTAGTGTTTATACTTTTACCAGCGTGAAGCTACAATATTGTACATTATTTAAATGGTAAAAAACAAATTTATATTTTGGGGCCAAAATTAAGATAGTTAATATCGTACCTATAGGTATACTATGTTTTTATTGTTACTACGGTAAGTTTTGATGCATCACTTTGAATTTATCATTTTTAAAAAATTTTAAGGTTAAATGGGTATATAAGTTCTTGAATTTTTTGTAAAAAAATCAATAAAGCCCTTTCGCGAATTTTTTTTTTATCTTTTGATCGTTATGTCCCTAATGTGATCATTAATGATGTTGACATGGTAGTTCATGTCAGTGACAATTATCGATTGTCACGTTAACAAAAATAAAATATTCAAAAAATTATTTAATTTTTTTAGGTTTGGGGTGAACCTAGACAAATGATTGTCCATGTTTATAGATTTATTTTAAAATTTTTAAATTATAATTTTTTAAAAAATTAATAAATTTGTAAAACATTATTAAATTTATAAAAATGTTAAATAAAATGAAAAAAATTCAAAAAATTATTTAAAAGTTTAAGTCTAGGATATTAAAAATATTAAAAATATTTTTCTTTAAAATAAAAGATGTGTATCAATGTTTTAACTCTAATGGTACCATTAGGTTATATAAAAATAAAAAATAACTTAGAAAATATAATATATAATATTTTAATTTTATTAATAATGCTTGTAAAGTTTAAAAAATTGTGAATATATTTCAATTAAAAAATGTATAAATTATTTTTTTACACGTGTAGTCTAAAAGGTTAAAATAATTTAGATATATTCACACTTCTTTTTAAACTTTAATTAATAAAATTAAAAAATATTTTTTTTATTTCCTAAATTATTTTTTATATAATCTAAAAGGTCTTTGTAGAATTAAATCATTGATACACTTTATATGGTTTTATAAAAAAAAAATTTAATATTTTAAAAGTTTATATAATTTTAAAAAATTATCTTTAATAAATTTAGACAAATGATTTTCTAGATTCATTTTGAGCTTAAACTATTAAAGGGTTTTTAATAATTTTTATTTTTTAAGATTTTTTAATTTTATTTAACACTTTATACAAATTTAATAAATTTTTACAAATTTAATAAATATAATTTTTGTAATTTAAAAAAATTAAGTTTGAAATGATCATAGACAAACTGGCGTGTAGGTTGAAATGAATCTGGATAATCAGTTGTCTAAGTTCTTTCCAAACAAAAAATTCAAATAATTTTTTTTGAAAATTTTAAATATTTTATTTTGCTAATTTAGACTATCATATCAACACAGTCATATCTAAAAATATGGGCCAAAGGGCCAAAATATAATAAATATATATATAATACGCTAATATTATACATGAATAAATTTCTCTTCATTTTATTTAAAAATATTATATTTATTAAAATTATTTTTCTTATTATAAATTTTAATTAGTTTTGATAAAATTAACTCCATTTATTTAGATTTGATTTATAAACTAAGCCATTAAAATATTTTAAACCCAAAATTATTGATTAGTTTTTTTTTTTTTTTGGCTCTTTTTCAAGCCCAAACTATTAAATGAAAATTGATAATATCATTATAAATACAAGCAAAAGTATCCTGACGGTATATTCACAAAAGGGTCATGATCGTTCATGTCTATTTCCAGAGAGCAACTATTCCGTCAAAAATTCTTCAGCTCCCAATCCTAATCCCCTTTAAGTCAGTCCATGGGCGACCTAATTTGTTGTGTTCTTGACATGCATGAATTTACAAATCCTAAATCTTGCTTCCCATGTTCTAATCTCAAGGTGTTGTGATCATCCTCAAAATCTGTAATTCGGGGTGCCAACACAATTTGCAGTGACAATTTTAGAGTCAATGTTGGTGGAAGTGCAGCTAAAGTTACAATCTTGATTTTTTTTTCTTAACCGAGTTTGCTTTTTGTTGTTTATAAAGAATGCACTCTACATTTTTATCAGTCTTTTAGGTCTTTCCCAATACAGATATGGATTCTCGACACTAAGCTTTTAAAGTTAATGTACTACTCGGTATGCTAGACTTTTCGTCTATTAATTACAAAGCTATTTAATTATGAGTGAATACAATAAAAGTACCACGGTTGATTTCTCCATTATATACAATTACGAAAATTACATATATTAATTTTTTAAATAATTTTATGATATTTGTGAGAGATGTGAGCGTTCGATCGAATCGAATGAAAAAATTTTGAATTAATCAAGTCGACGAATTATATTTTGTCATCCCAATTTGATTTGAAATTTTCTCGAATCGAGTAGAGTGAAGTGGAATTCGAATCGAATCGAATATATTTGTTCGAGTTAAATTTTAAAAAATAATTTTGGGTCCTTATAACCACTGTCACCCACCGTAATAAAATTTGTCCACCGTAATCAAATTTTTTATTAACTTTCATCACCTTATAATTTATTAATTAATCTTTTATATACGGGTTAGCTTTTTTGCTTGCTTAGTTGTTTTCATTATCTTCAAATTCTTGTCACTATGTATTTTGGAATTAAAAAATATATTAAATGTAAAACTATGATTTTTTAATAAAAGTTATTTTAAAGATAATGTGAAATTGATACCAATATAAAATTTTAACACGAATATTTTATGGCATCATAAATAATTCAATTTTAATATAAATATTCAATATGACTAAACAATTCAATAATATAAATAATATAAAATGTGAAATTTAATTTAATAATATAAATAGTAGATATAAATAAAATTACTACTATTTATGTTTTGGGATTTTTTTTGGATAATTTTAATTTTTTATTTGGGAGTAAATGGTGAGAAATAAAAGTTTAGGGGGCAAATAAAAAGTTTTGGAGGGTAAAAGTTTGAGGGAAAATAAATAGGGGAGTAAAAGTTTGAAGGGAAAATATTAAAAAAATTAGGGGGATGAGTTTGGGGTAGATGGGGGTGGGATGGGAAAGGAGGAAAATTTTTTAGGGGAAAGTGAGAGGGAGTAAAAATTTTGGGGGAAAATAAAAAAGTTTTGAGGGTTTTTGAGAGTAAAATTTTGAGGAAAAGTAAATAGGAGAGTAAAATTTTTGTGAGAAATGGATTTTAGTTAGATGGGGGGTTGAGATGGGAGGAAAGTAAAAGTTTAGGGATGAAAGTGGGAAGGAGTAAAAGTTTTGAGGGAAATATAAAAAGGTTTGGGTGTTTGGGGTATGTCAAAACCATTTTTTTGAAAAAGAAGGGTAGGTCGACTTTGATTTTGAAAATAAAAACAGAAAACGAGAGTCGCCACCAATCGTTTTTTTTGAAGTGTGATCGGATCACCTCGTAATTTGATTGTTTTAATAAAATGTTTTGATTTACTAAAACATCGATTTTGGTCTACAAAATTCGAGAAAACGGGTTCGGGAGTTGGTTACATGCGAGGAAGGATTAGCACCATCGACACGCCCAAAATTAGTACCTAGTTGATTAATTAATGTCTTAATGTCGAAAGTTGAAAATTTGAAAAGATTTAGAGATACGATCCTCTTTTATTAATGTTGATTTTAAAATGCTTGAATTAAATCAAACTGATTGCTAAAGATTCTCTCATCTCGAGATATCGGAGTATCACATCCCGTAAGTTAGGATATGATACTTTGAACTCCCGAGCACAAGTTTGTCTTTAATTTTTATTGAAATTTTGTATTTTGAAACTTAAAAGGATATTTGGCTATTTAGGTTTAACGAGAAAACTGTAACCCCGTTAAATTAGGGCACGATTCCTCGAATTTCCTAAAATGCGAAATATTGCCTTATTTTGAAAAAATTTTGTTTTTGAATAATAGCAATATGATACTTAAACGACATGCGTTATTCGTTTGGATTAAAATAAAACAATGTATTGGATAAATGTAACGAGGCTTGATTCATGAGGCGATGATATAAAATAAAAATATAGTAATGAGCCTAGAACAATGATACATGAACACAATATTATACGAATGAATAACAATAATACAAAAATACGAAATAAATGAATTAAAATACACACAATGACAATAATCACGCGACATACATTATTGAAATATTAACATTAATAATCAGAGAGCAATGAAACAAATATCATAAATAACAATTGAAAAAAAATTATATAAAGCCAATTGAAATAATTAAAGATGTAAAACTATTTAAAAATGATAATAAATGAGTTTAAAATAAATAATGTGGAAAAAGAACTTGTAATACACAAAAACAAATTAAAAATGATATATGCGAAGAATTTTAAAATAGATAATATATATAAAAGTGAGAAATAAATAATATATAAAAATTTTAAAGTAAATAATAATAAAACATTTTAAAATAAATAAATAGAGTTTAAAACAAGGCATATAAAACCATTTGAAATAAAATACGAAAGGTTTGAAATATGTAAAAGACTTACGTCAAATAATAAATTAATTTCAAAATAAATAATATATATGGAAAAGTTTAAAATAATTAATACATAAAATATTCAAAACAAGTAACAAGAAACAGTTTAATGAATGCAGTATATAAAAACTTAAAATAAATACTAATAATAATAATAAATTTTTTTAAGAATAAATAAATAAATAACCTATCAAACAGATCGAGGACTAGATTAAAAACGAACTGACATTCAAGGTATAAATTCGAAATAAAGAAAAGCCAATTAAGGATCAAAGTGAAACGCGTAGAAACTAGCAGGGACTAGATGGGAAAATATTCCCTGAGTTCTCTGCACGTGTTCAACTGACAACACAAGGGACCAAATTGAAGACCAAAAGAAATCTGAGGGCCGAATTAAAAAACAAAAGAAAACAGAAAACGGGGCCTGATCGAATGGAGCTGTAAAAAGGGGGGACCATTTTCGCAAACCTCCCCTTAAAGGAAAACGCGTGGATAATCTCCAAGAACCAAACAACGCCGTTTTATTCAATGTATAAAAGGTCCAAATTTTTTTTTGAAATTACATTTAACCTCAATCTAAAAAAAAAAATCCTAAATAGCCATTCAAACCCTCTCTCCAAAAAACTAAAAGCTTCTTTAAACCCCCTCTCCCTCTCATCTTCTCTGACGATCGGGTTCTCCTGCTGCCCGCCGCACCACCACCGTGTTTGGTGGCCGGCAAAGTGCAAGAATGGGCTATTCAGTCCCGTTTTGAGACAGATTCAAAGACCCGGACTTTTTGGCCCCAAAACGAAAGAAAAAGAGACCTTCTACTCCATTGTTACCCGACTTCCATGCTGGCGACAAAGCCTTCCGACGTCGGGACTGTGGGAGGATTTAGGTAACTTTTCTTTATTATTTTGTAAGTAAGAAAAAAAATGAAAAAAAACGGAATAACAAAACAAAACAAAAACTTAAAGCGAAAAACAAAAATAAGAGGAATCACCTTCTGAATAATTTTTGTTGTGTTTCTAATATTGTGTTCGTGACTAAAAAAATAAAGATCAAATTTGGGCTTTTATAGCCGATTACAGATTGTTTTATTTCTATTTTTTTGTCCGTTTCTACTTGATTCTTTTGCTGTTGCGTGTATTCCTTGCTGTTGCAGGTGACAGAAGAGTGTTAGAGGAATCAGTGGCCATAGACCAAGCATGCGACGGCTAAACAATGAGGCTAGGGTTTGTGTTTAGTTTTCTGATTTGGGTTTGTAGTGGGCTAGGGTTAGATTGGGCTATAATGGGTTTAGTAATTTGGGTGTTTTATTTTGGATTGTAATTTTTTGGGCTTTTTCTTTTTATTTGTTTTTATTTTGGGTTTTATTTTAGTAATTTGGGTCAGGCCAAAATTGGCCTATTACAGGGTAAAAATGTAAAATATTATAGTTTGATATTCGATTTTTTCGAATTATTCGAATTCGAAAACTCAACTAGATTCAAACTCGAAATTTGAAAAAAAATTCGACATTTAACTTGAAATTTGAATTTTTTTCGATTTTTTTCGAATTGAATCAAGTTTTGCTCACTCCTAATTTGTGCTACCTTTGAGGACATTCATGATTTCTTTAGGTTATATACATCACCTAATTCTATCCATTTTATCTTATGGTCATCATTATATCTTCCACAATGAAAATGATCATTATTTACAAATAATAACAATTAGTCATTTGTATGACTCGTGGCCATATTCCATTTTCATAATTCATACAATACTAGTGAGAAGATAAAATTTACTCTTTTAATCGAGTTATCATTCCGTTATTGTTAGCAAAATCATTCTATGCATATGTTATGTGTCCAACATACCAACTTTCGGCCCACTAGCAAGAAAACACGAGTTTTCAATATATTAAAGTACATGACTTATACAAAAATGGCCATTCACTTACTCAAGATTAAGATAAGTCACATTATGAACATTACAAGTGAATAGAGCCGTAAATAGATATTGAATAAATTCAACTTTGGTTTTGCCCGATGTATTCTCAGTCTAGATAATCAAATTTATGTCTTTATTTTTGGAAGTCAACTTAACTACGACGACCAAAACAAACTACCTCCTCAATTAAACTTATAGATGACATAATAGTCCCTTTAATGAATTATTTGTTCAATCTATTTCTGTGGACTATGAACAATTTAAATAACATGCTAATATGGATTATTTTCTTTCATTATAATCTATCTTATTATTAGTTAAATATTAAATAATTAAGAGACTAATATTTAGTTATAAATTTTGCTTTTCATGTAAAACTATTGAAGAGAAATCAATTAAATAATCATGCAATAATTTATTTATTCAATCAATAAAAAAATAAATAAATGTGGTTATAATCCGAGCCTAAAATTTAAATTTTAATGATGGCTAATTTTGATTTTTCTTTGCTAAAAAAATTCAAGTATAAAGGTTCTTTTAGCTTGGTTTTTGTCTTTAAAGAGAAGATTAGGAGCATTGATTTAGAGAGATTTTAGTTTATAATTAGTTGTTAGCTTAATTTCTTGATTGTATTAATTACTTTTGTGATCTTTGAATTTTATAAAGTAGATTTGTATTTCTTTTAGTTGTCCTTTACATTTCTACTTGGATCTCAAAGAGAGTTCGCATTCAACCTTCACTGGTAAACATTAGTTTGGATTTCTTGAAGCATACTTCAGCATTCTAAACTCTATCGTTTCCTTTTACTAGCTTCTTTGCACATGATTTTATATAATTTTTAATTAATTAAATAATATATTTTTATAATTTCAAAATATATATATTTGTACTAGATGAAGATTAGTTTAATTTATACTAAAACTCAATTAATTTTAAAAATTTAATTGAGAAATAAAATAAAGTTTTAAGAATAATAAAAATAAAAAAAGAATTAATACATAAAGCTATTAAAAATTATAAATAAATTTAACTACAAAAGATATCTACATTAAATTAATGGTCACATTTAATAATAATAAATAAAAATAATTTTAAAATTCAATTTTTTTTGTCAAAACAAATCCACAAAATATTTTTCACCTATACCAAACTAATAATGAATAAATAAAAATAGAATTAAAATTGTTTGCTTCACATAATGTAAACCACTTACAATAAAAAATTAAAAATAATATCATAGTACTATATTACTTGACATGATTCTCGTTACGCTTTGAAATAACAAGTCGCAATTTTAAGTTCCCAATCATTCTTAACAGGCACTCTCTCGAAATATGATAAGAATTACAAATAAATAAAAAATAAAAAATAGTTTGGATATAACTTACGAACCTAAATAGACTAAAAACAATTTTGGATATAACTCATGAACCTAAACAGACTAGAAATGAACCAACATTATAGAACAATACGACCCACTTTCTATAAGACAATTTAAAACTTGAAAGTTTAAGAAATAAATAAAACTTTGACCCGCTATCTATATGGAGATAAGAATCAAAGGTATAAGGTTGATCGCTACACTTGTAAATTTAGAAAGAAATTGGGAATGATAAGACCGAAAAGGGATGAACCCTACAAAAACAAATTTTATTAACTTCGGAATAATTTTTTAAATAACAAAGAGTTTTAACTCACAATATAAAAATGTTGATTAGCTTTTTACAAAATGACTTAGACCGAGTATTTATAGGACACTAAGTAGATGAATGGCCACATTGGGCCTTTAATGTTGTACATGAACTTCATTTGAACCATTAAGTACGTGTTTATGACTTTTCTTTGACCAAACAGCCACATGATCTTCATCTACCCGTTTCATGCATGCATAGTGATTTGGCCGAAATGGTCACCTTTCAAGCTGATCCGAGTAGCCATTTTTGGTGTGAACGTCCTTGATTCTTTTAGCCAAAACCGAACAGTCCCTTAGCATCTCCAAAAAGGTGGTAGACCATTGATTCTCCTAGGACAACAAACTAATTACGACACATAAACACACTATTTATAATGTAATAAAACAGGACATAATAATTAACACCATAATATAATTTAAGATATATTAAAACCATGTAATAAAAAAAACATAAAATAATATTTAATTAAATGCTGTGGAAAGTAAAATAGGACTGTTTGAGCTTTAAAAGCCCACATGCAAAACATTCCATGGGCTTGGGCTTTTATCAGGGACCCAATACGAATTAGACTTGTGATATTCGACCCAAATTTGCTGGATCAAGCCCACAAGAGCATCCTTAAACTTTTTAGCTCTAGCCCACTCCATTGGCCCAAGAGGAAGTTTAATTGGATCGTACTTTGCTAGTTCATCAACTTGTGGCCCAACGGTTGTGACAAAGACAGTTTGGTATTCGGCCCAATTGTCGAACCCATGATCACATCATTAGGTCATCATCAAATAAAATAATATTTTATCTCTCTCTAGTACCATTGATATTTGAATTTAATTTCATATTACCTCTTGGAAAAAGTATTGCTTTAGTGTTTGAATATTTTTTATATATTTTTAACTTATCATTGCTAACTATCTTCATTTTTTTACTGGTAATTTTTTTTTTAAATGCTACTTGATTGAATTTATCTAATTACTGAATGCTAATTATAAAGCTAAAGTTAAATTTTAATTGGTATATAATTCTAATATTAATTAAGTGATATTAAGATACTTAGGGTTCTATTTAATTAATAACTCTATTTTACGTAAATAAAATTAGCACAATTATTTAAAAAAATTATTTTTTATAATAACGCCAAAATTAAATTATAATTATTTTTAATTGATAATTGTAAATTAAATTATAATGATCAAAACTCTTTCTTATATTTTTATGTTTAGAATTTTATTCAAATAATAATTCTATTTTAAAATTAGCAAAACTTTGTTTACATCAAACATTTTTAAAATAATAATTGTAAATTAAATTATTATTTTAAATGTATAATTATCACAACTTCTATTTTATCTCAATATATTTAACTAATAATTCTAAATTAAATATTATAATTATTTTTAAATGTCAATTTTACTAATATAATGAAAAATAAAGAGTATTCTCGTTAGTTTAATTTTTTTTTCGAACTTGTGCTTTTATATATATTATAGATATTCCAGTTTTGTTGATGTTGATTTTTTTTAATGATTGCGGTATTATGATTCCAATGTATGGCTAAATTTCCATGGTATTAGAGGTGAATGCGAAAGATAAAAATAATTTAATATTTGATTCGTTGTGAATAATTATATATCACCTGTTTTCTTAAGTGAGCTTAATGCATATTTGAGGTTGACACAGTTGAACGTGACATAGATTAGGGAAAATGAGAAATTAAACTCTAATCATATAAACCTAATCAAATATTAGGCATCACTAAGTTGAGAGACTTGATATGTAGTGATGATTTTAAGATTTTGAGTCAAGTTATGACACAGAGGAATTGAGAATAGTGATGATATAATTAGTATTAACAAGTTAAATGTTTAATTGTGGATTCATCCACTACAACTAATCACTACTAATGTATCGGGTTAAAAAGTTACCTTTGAAATCATTAGTTTAGAATTAGTTTTTAGTTATTAATTGAGAAATAAAACTCTAATCATATAAACTTAATCAAATATTAAACATAAGTGACTTAAGAGAGCTGATGCTTACTAAGTTTAGATGTGAGATTTACAATGATTCTAAGGTTTCGAGTCGAGAGATCTTGAAGAATTAAGAATAATGATAATATAATTAGTAGTAATAAATTAAATGTTTAATCACGAATTCATCCACGGCACCCACTAATCACTACTAATATATCAAGTTTGAAAGTTATCTTTGATATAAATGGTATACACTAAGTTTTTAGTTATTAATTGACCAAGGCATAATAAACGTTGCACAATTGTAAGATAAAATCTCACAAATATGCAAAGCTAACATTAAATAACAAAACTCAATTAATTCAAAACATTTAACATAAAATTTACAATCTTAATTTCATAAAATGACTTTAAATTTTATTTTAAAAATTAAATTTCAAGATATATAGAAAATTAAGAAACCTTAAAATGCAATTTAAACTTTTAATGGTTTAGTAGTATTAATAAATTTAAAAATATTTTAAACCATCACTCCAAGATTTCCTACATTCATGAGAAAAATTACAACTTGTAATACATACATATATATGTATATGTATAATATATATATATATATATATATATATATATAAAAGGGACAAGTTTAGCTACTTAGCAAGTAACTGGCATTTCTCATGGTTGGGTTAAACAAGCAAGAAAACTTTAGGTGAAATATTTTATTGAAAATGCATAATTACAAAATTTATGAGTAATTCATAACAAATAATTCAGAACATATTCCATGTCAAAACAATAATAAAAACAAGTTAATAATTTCTAAAATATTGATAGAAAAAACTGAACACCTTTTTTTAAAGCTATGGTCACCCTTAACCTCGGTGACAAAGGTCAAAAACTAAAATTAACCTCAATAACAATTAGTAAAAAAAAAAAAAAAAACCCACAATTAACCCTAATGGGTCAAAACACAATTCATAATTCACCCCAGCAATAATAGGTCATAACAAAAAACCACAATTTACCCAATGTCAATGGGTCAAAAATCACTATTCTAAATCGGTGGCATGATAGAAATTGATTTCTAAAGATAAAATACATGCTGACATGATCAATGTTTAACCGCCATTAGTAAGTTTGGAACATAGCATTTCAGGGGTAAATTCAAAATCATAAAAAATTGATTACCTAAAACGTCATAACCTTGAACAAAATATATTCCTTATACAAAAACATAAACAATGGCATACTTTTTCAAAATACACTCTATATACCAAAATATATTTGAATACCATATATATATATATATATATATATATATATACCAAAAACAAAATCAATAACAAATTTTTAAAAAACAATCACATAGTTGAATTTAAGTATAGAAAATTATATGAATTAGAGAATTTAAAATTATACATTTTAAATCTAAAATCATACTAGCATTCTTAACCCAATTTTCATAAAATATAGAGAAAAAGTTTATATCTCACACACATAACCTAAAACATTAAAGGTTGATTTTTTTAGGAATTAAACACTAAATGAATGCCAAGCCACTTACTTGGTCTACTCAACTGACACTTGAGCATCAATTTCTACAAATCTCCTAATAGCTTAAAATTTAATAATTGGAACTTGAAAATCAAAATTCAATCAATAAATTAGAAGCTTAAAAAAGTATGCATTTTCATGGTAATTTTAAGACATCCCGATTGTGCGGCAACCCTCCTAATGTAACACCCTCAACCTGTATCCGTCGCCAAAACAGGGTTATGAGGCATTACTGGAGTTTACAGAATATTTACCACTAAATCGAGTCAAATACTATTCAAATCCTGAAATTCATCATAACATCCCCTATATGGGTTTTCGAGGCCCAAAATATGTATTAGAAACAATTCAGGATTAAATCGAGATTTCAGGGAATTTTTCGTAAACTTCCAAAATTTTTTTCTCACTTGTAGGAGTCACACACTCATGTGAACAAAATAAGGCTATTTTTCAAGCCCTATTTTTCACCCATTTCATCCCAAACCTGCACAAAACTTTCCCAACACCAACCAACCAATTCAAGCATGATTTTCAAGCCAATTTCAAACATTTAACATGATATTATGTTTACAATCTTAACTCATACCTTACCTTTCCATAACATACATTTTTAAATCTAATTAACCCAAAATGTATTAAGCATACATGTATAATCATAATTTACTTTATAAACATACCAAAATCAAGTCATTACTAGCCATTCTAATGGTTAGATTACATTAATCCAATTCATCATTAGCATTGGTACTAGTAGCCTATACATGCCATTAACTCAAAATGAAACATATTTATATACCAAAATGTGGTAGTTGATAGTGTGATGTAGCTCCGACCTATCTTCGACCTCCCGAGCTTCCAAACACTATAAAACAGGGAAAAATGAAACGGGGTAAGCACTTAGTACTTAGTAAGTTCATGTAACAAGAATTAAACTTACCCTATATTTCCATGAAAATTAAATCAAACATGCACATGTCCATAACAATAGATCATTTGCCTATCACATACAAACTCATTCCATGAATTAGTCAAATAACATCACATAATTTCAATACATAGATGAATGCTGAGCTCATTAGTTCCATGATTCCATGTACTTGCCATTTTCTATATTTATCCCATTGAATTTCTCAGAATTTTGATGGATTTCTAGTAGTACACTTATAGTGTACAAGTTCAAGTCCATCAATTCATATATATTCTTTTCAGATAGCACACTCTCGAGTCTCATTTCATACAGTGGGATTACTAGTCCAAGCTAAATCCCTTGTAACATATAATTTGTTAGGATTACTAGTCTAGGTTAAATCCTTTCAGTGACAAATACCTTATTAAGCTCGATCTGGATTACCTGTCTAGGCTAAATCCATTAAATGATACATATATTGTGGGAGGGCTATATTAGGATTACTCGTCCGAGCTAACAGAAGCTTTGTGACTTCCCTATAAATCTTTTACTAGAAATCTGGGCTTCTCTCTCTACTTGTCTCTTCTCTTTACTTAATTCTTCAGCTTTGTGTGCCCGATCAGCCAGTATTACAAATTCTCTTAATTCAGGAATTCCTATTAATAGCTTGATGTCTTCATTTAATCCTTCTTCAAAACGTTGACACATATCAGCCTTAGGCATACTTGCTTAACCGAATGAATTCCTGTTCGTATTCAGATATTGTCATATTTCCTTATTTAAGCTCTAAAAATTCTTTCTTTTTTTGATCTAGAAATCTCTAGCTAATATACTTCTTTCTGAGTTCTGTTTGAAAAATCTCCCATGTAATATTTTCCATTGGCACAATAGAAATCAAAGTATTCTACCACTGATAAGCTGTGTCTTTTAACAGTAATACAACACATTTTAGGCACTTAGCTGGTATGCATGATAATTCATCCAAAACCAACCAAAATTTAGCTCTTTCCAAATCATCTTCGGCAATAGCCTTAAATTCTTTGGCTCTATATTTACGGATTTTATCTACCGGAGGCTTACCAGTTCTAACAGGTTCAACACTTTGTAACATGTCAGGAATCGGTTGAGGAGAAAGAGAGAGAGGTTGTTTTACAGTAGAATTTGTTATTATAAATTTTGTGAACCACTCATTTATCATTTAGAAGAAGACTTCTTTTGCCTCTTCACCTTGGCCCTCAGATATGGGCCTTCTACTACTACTAGATGCAACTCTTTGTATAGAAGCTTGAGCAGTGCTTTCAACTTCCTTGGATTCAGCTCTAACTTGGTTGGACGACATTATTATATGAAAAAAACACATTTAAAATGGTCAAGAGGTATCACACTATCACAAATTATATAATGACATGTATAGCTAACTCATAATTGCTACGTTAGTCCGAGAATCGGTTGAACCAAAGCTCTGATACTAATAAATGCAACACCCCTAACCTGTATCTGTCACCAAAATAGGGTTATGGAGCATTACTAGAGTTTATAGTTCAATTACAGTTAATTGATATCATTTACTATTCATTTCCAAAAATTCTATCATAATCAATCAAAATGTCCCTCATATGGGTTCTCGAGGCCAAAAATACATATTAGAATCGAGTCAACACTAAACTAGGATCACAAAAACTTTTTTGCGAAAACTCAATTTTTTTTAGGTGCAAGGGACACATGCTCATGTGGATAAGCTGTGTGGACTTTCGATGTAAGGCACACAGCTGTGTCCCAACCCATGTCCTTACCCGTGTAACTCTCTGACTTGGGTCATATGGCCAACCACACACCTTTGTGTTAAGCCATGTGGACAATTTAATTTTTGAAAATTAATTGCAGGGATTACATGGCCAAGACACACATCCATGTTCTAGGCCGTGTGTCTCACACGCTAAGACACACGCCCATGTCTTTGCCCATGTACTCAATTCTAAGTATTCTGTTCTTCAATTTTTAAGATGCGGGGGACATGAGGCCAAATCACATGCCCATCTGCATAGCCGTGTGTCATACATGCCCATGTGTTTACCCATGTTAACAAAATAAGGTCATTTTTCATGCCTTATTTCTCACCCTTTTTACCTTGCACCTACATCAACACTTAGCATTTTCAACAGCCAGTTCAAGACAATTTAACCAAGCCAATATTAGTATTATATAAGTTATATCATCACATGTATTCAAACTTACCTTTGTAATACATATATGCTTTCTATAATTCAATTAAACCATACCAAGCTCACATGTATTAACAATATTATAACCTCATATATATATTCACTAAACATACTATCATTAGCCATTCCAATTGCTAGATTACAAACAACCATTGTATGCCAACATTGGCTAAATTAGCCTATACATGCCATCATATCAAAATAAGTTTTCTATTTATACCAAAACTAGCTGGAGGATAGTGTGATGATGCTTCAACCGATCTCCAACCTTTATGAGCTTCCGAGCACTATAAAACAGAGGAAAATAAAATAGAATTAGCATTTCAAATGCTTAGTAAGTTCGTATAACATGAATTTAACTTACTGTCTATTTACATTTAAGATAAGCATACAAAAATGTATCCAAGCAATTTGGCTAATAGCCTAAAACACAATTTCACCAATCATGTTAGTCAAGTAATTCACATAATACCAAGAATATGGATGAGCTCATCATTTAATGACTTTCATATGCATATGCTTTCCATATCATTACTCCATATTTCATATACGTTTCCATGAAAAATTATTTCAAGTTCAGTTTAGCCATGTCAGAATTTTACCCGTTGAATTTATTTGAAATATAGATGGATACACTCATGTAGTACACTTTAGTGTACAAAAAAAAATCCATCAATTCATATCTAAGGGTACCCAATTAGGGCACATATTTAAGAAGCACTCTCTCGAGCCATGTAACAAGATGCTCATGTGAGCCATGTAACAGGAAACTTATCTGGGCTAAACAGGAAGCTCATAAGAGTTTTAATTAGGAAGCTTAATGAGCTTAACAGGTAACTCTGAAGAGTTCTTATCAGGGAGCTCCGGATAGCATAACAAGGAGTTCAAGCGAGCCATGTCAGGAAGCTCATAAGAGCCTATATTAGGATGCTCACAAAGAGCTACATTTGTGTCTATAATAAATGTTGGATCACAACCGATCAAATCGTGTAACAGGATGCTCACAAAGAGGTACGGTAGTGTATAACACATGCAGGATCACTACCGTCAGGATGCTTGCAGGAACTATATAACAGGAATGCTCGAGAAGACTTTTACCAGGATACTTGTAGGAGCTATGGTGTGTCTGTAACATATGCAGGACTGTAATCAAAATGGGAAAATACTGTATCCATTGCATTTCATTATTCAAATGGGACTTATCATTTATTAAACAATATCAAACATATGATTAATTCCACACATTAAAGATTTATACAATTCAAACAAATACAACATTCAATTCAAACATTTTAACATACATAATTATGTTACACGAACTTACCTTGTCACATGTTTGTATATAGAAATCTACTAATCCGACACTTTTTCTTTTCCTCAATCTAACTTCTTATTTGACTTTTTCGTATCTATATAAATGAATTTAACATCAATTTAATCTATTTCATATTCAATTGAACTCAATTCACTTCCTGGGCAAAATTATCATTTTGCCCCTATACTTTTTGTAAATGATGATTTTGTAACGCCCCTAACCCGAATCCAACACCAGATTAGAGTTACGGAGCATTACTGGAGTTACTGATTTATTTATCAAATATTTTATTTCATCTAATATTTATATTTCGAACCACTTAAAATTGGACATATTTTCCCTCAAACATATTTATTCTTCTCGACATATTTTATTTGGATTTATTATTCGTCTCAACATACTTAATTTTTTTGTATCAACGTCTCAAAGGTGATCACATATTTACATGTCATGATAAATCTCATTTTCCTTTCCATATTCCAGTCTCGTATTTGAGTCATCCAGATTTTTATAATAAATTTGATCATCGTTTTCATTTATTCTATATTCTAATACATTCAATTAATGATCTATGAAAAACTACCATTTTGCCCCTAAATCTTTAATTAATGACGATTTTACCCTTAGGCTCAGAAAAATAAATTCTTGCAATTTAATCCTTATTTCCAGCCATTATCACCATACATATTAATAACAGCCCATAAATTCTATAAAATATCAAAATTTTACATAATTTCAACACTTTTCAATTTAATCCTTAAAACATTTTTTCCCCGATCTTAAACTAAATTAGTAATTTCATTTGAATTTTGAAATTTAAATAATAAAATAATCCATTTTAATGTAATTTGATCATTTCTAACATTTTTACAAAATTGCCCATAAAGTTTTACTTTTATTCAATTTAGTCCCTGAGCCTAAAACATGCAAATTAGCCATGCTAGCTGAATATTCATACATATTTTCCTCCTCCTCCTCTCCATTCCACATCCTTAATTTACGTAACATGCTTGTAAGTAACATTATCATTAATTTCACTATTTACTTATGTGTATATTCAAAGCTGTCCATTTGAGTCATATTCACTAAGTTATTTATATCTTGAGCTAAAGAACTCCAAATTAAGATCCGCTAATTTTACCTGAAACTAGGCTCACATATATTCTTACTATAAAATTTTCAGAATTTTTGGTTTAGCCAATTAATACAGTTTATTCATTAAAGTTTCCCCTGTTACACAGACCGACAGCTCTGACCTCTCTTCAGTAAAAATCAATTATCTCATAGTACAATTTTCATATAGTGTTTTTGATTGTTTATAATGAAAATAGACTCACTAAGGAATCTAAACATATAAATTATGTCCCATAAATATTGTTTTACAATTTTTAATTATTTTTACAAGTCAGAACAAAGGATCCCAAAATCATTCTGAATCAGTCTCACAAAAATATAAATATTTTAGAATACAGAATTCCTTTACTTGTTCTGTTTCTTTTATATGAAAATAGACTCAATAAGATTTAATTTCATATCTCACTCAACCTCTAATTCAAATTATACCATTTTTGGTGATTTTTCAAAGTTGACCTACTGCTGCTGTCCAAAACAGTTTTAGTGCAAAATGTTGAATATCAAGTTTATAACACTCTTATTTCCCTTCTCTACAATATTTCTCATCACTTTCTCTTATTTTCTCTTTACTAACATATCAAGAACATAGAACCATATATAAGAAAACTCTACCTTAACATCATTTCCATGCTTTTTCAATAATATCAAGCTTAAAAATATATGGAAATCCTGATGTTCTTACCTTGTCCCTTTGGTTTCAATCTTTAATTTGATTTTCTCTCTCCTCCAGCTTCCATTTCTTGAATCTATCTTGACATTCCAACTCCCCATAGTCTCGTTAACATTTTCTCTTTTTGGTAGCTATGGAAATTCTTTTGATTTCTAGGTGAAAATGGTGAATTTTTGGTGGAAGGACTAAATTGTAAAGAATGAAAAGTTTCTTTCTTCAGTCCTCTTCTTCCTAACGTGAATGCATGGAAATTGGATGAGAATTTCCTCATCTTTCTTTCTTTATATATACTAATAAAATAATAATAAAATATTAAAATATCATATAAAAAAATCAAATTAAAATATTAATAACTAATAATTAATTAATTAATTAATTAATCTAAAATATCTCCAACATCATCATTACTTTCTAGATTTCTCTCTCTTCCAATTGACCAGTTTGCCCTTTGTGATTTTTTAAAATTTCATTATTGAGTCATCACTTAATTTGGTAAAATTACAATTTAGTCCCTCATAATTCTTCACCTGTTCAATTTGGTCCTAATTCATCCATTTTTCTTAGTTCCTAGATTATTCCATCCTTAAAATATTTGCACTATTGGTCCTTCAACTTTTCCATATTTACAATTTAGCCCCTTAAATTTTGAGTATTTACTCTTGGGCCACAAGACTTTTCTCACTTTTACGATTTAATCCTTTCTTAGATTAATACATCATAATATACTCCCTACATAGATTTTGTTGACATAGTTCAAAATTTCTCTTTTTATTTCCTTATTTTACTATATCAAGGATAAAAATTTTCGAGGTATTACAGATTTCATCCCTAGGCTCAAAAAATAAAATTTATTCAATTTAATCCTTATTCCAAGCCTAACCGATTTTTACATGTCTTAATAACAGCCCATGAATTTCACAAAAATCAGAATTTTTCCATGGGTTTACCATTTTTCAATTTAGTCCCTAATTCATAATTTCATCAAAATTCTCTTTGTAAAAGTTGTTTATCTATCAACAACCTTTCATTTTCTACCATAAATATCTTTACAAATTAATCCCCAAAATAGATAGATTAAGCTATTCTAATATCATAAATATAAAAATTACTAAAAACGGGACAAGATTACTTACCCAATTAAGCCAAGAAAGCTTGCTTTCTCTTTCCTAAGGTTTCCATGTATATTGGGGAAGAAGATGATAATTATAATATGATATTTCTATTTAATTTATTTATCATCCATAAATTTTTCCATTTTCTAATTTAGTATTTTTCTTTTTCTAATTTTCCATAGGTGATCCATTAAAAATATCTACTAACTTTTTCTTAATGGTCTAATCACCATATAAGGACCTCAAAATTTGAATTCTATAGCTATTTAATCCTTCTGGCTACTAGAATTCAACTTTTGCACTTTATGCTATTTGGTCCTTTCCTCCTAATTAAACAAAAAATCGATAAAATTTTCTTATCAAAATTTTCATACATTTTTCCTATCATGATGTAGACCATGCAATAATTTTAAAATAAATTTTCCTTTTTACTCGGATTTGCGGTCCCAAAATCACTATTCTGATTTCACTGAAAATGCGTTGTTACAATAAGGCTTTTATTTTCCTTAGCTACTCAAAAGTAGTGGAAAGTATAACAACTTGATGTAAAATCTACTTTTCTTAATGGTTTTCTCAAGGAGGAAATCTTTATTAAACAACCAGAAGGGTTCAAGGTGATTGGTGAAAAGCTCAAAGTCTGCAAGCTCAAGAAGGCTTTGTATGGCCTAAAATAGACTCCGAGGTCCTAGTACAACAGAATTGATGCTTATATGTCAAAGCTTGGATTTGAGAAGAATATCAGTGAGCATACTCTTTATGTCAAAAGGCAGAAAATGAAACTATGCTAATTGTCTCACTCTATGTAGATGATTTGCTTGTGATTGGTAGCAAAAATAGATTAACTGTTGAGTTTAAAAAGCATATGCAAGATGTGTTTGAAATGTTTGATTTAGCGAAGATGACATACTTTTTGGAATGAAAGTTACCCAAACTCAATAAGACATTTTCATAAGACAATAAGCATTTGCTTTCAAGATTTTGACCAAGTTTTGTATGGCAAATTCCAAACTTGTAAGAACTTTGGTGGCACAAGGTGAAAAGCTCTCCAGCAAAGGTAACTATGAAAAGGTGAATGAGAAAGGGTATAGAAGCCTTGTAGGTTGTCTACTATATTTGACAGCATGAAGACCTGACATTATGTTTGTAGTCAGTCTCCTATCAAGATTTATGCACTGCTGTAATGTTGTTCACTTCAAAGTAGCTAAGAGAGTCTTAAGATATGTCAAGAGAAATCTCAATTATGGAGTGAAATTTATGAAGACTAAACAGCTCAAATGTAACATCCCAAAAACTGGGTTAGAAATATTGCGTTTTGAAACCAAGAGTGGTCACATTCAATTTTGAGTTCAGATTTTGAAAAATTTACAAGGAAATTGATCTGGTTTAGTGATTAAGTGTTTTGGGTATGTATATGAGGTTCTGGGTTCAAATCCTATTTCTAGAAATTTTGT
Organism: Gossypium stocksii; assembly: GCA_020496765.1. Lineage (NCBI taxonomy): Eukaryota > Viridiplantae > Streptophyta > Magnoliopsida > Malvales > Malvaceae > Gossypium > Gossypium stocksii. The sequence continues at coordinate 92,830,289 of CM035626.1, read as the reverse complement.
TATTTTGCTTAAGCCCTTACTTTGGAACGTGTGGTTTGTAAACTAAATGTATGTAATTGATATCAAGAATGAGTCTGCTGGTTCAATAGTAAGGTGTTAGCTTACCCATTGGTCTTATGTTCGAGTCTCGGCAAAAGCTTTGGGGATGTTTTTACTAAATTTCCTTGTAGGGTAGGTTATTTTAGTTAATTAAACTTTCCAAGAACAAAAACTTCTTTTGTTCTTTTCATTTGTTCATTTTTGTTAATGTTTCTCTTTTGCTTTCTTTTTCATTGATTTGATTTCACCGTTTCAATTTCTTTTCTTTTTTTTTTTGTTATATTATGTTACATTGATTATGTACGACTTCCCCTTCAAGTTAAATCGCTCGCTGGTAAGTTCAATTTAAAGTTCTAGTGTCGAAAGTTTTGGTGTCGAAAGTTCTTCAAAATAACTGCGAGTTTAGAATGCTAGTTTTTAGCAATTTAGCTATGAATTAATCATTTTGTTGGGTAATTGCTTGTTATTTAAGGATGAGAATTCATTTTTTTACTCCTACATCGAGTCCGTATCAAATGGGTGCCAAAACTACTCTTTTTCTATGTTTTCATTCATCAAAAAATGGGATTGTCGACACCACACGATCAGGGACATGGGCGTGTACCTAGGCCATATGAGCCACATGAGTAAGGACATGGGTGTGTGCCCAGCCCGTGTGAGCCATACAGGTAAGGACCTGAGTGTGTGCCCAGGTCATGTAACTCATTGTTTGCACTTTAAAACCACATGGCCAGGGACATGTGCATGTGAACCACATGGGCAAAGACACGATCATGTGTCCAGGCCGTGTAACTCACTGTTTATGATTTAAAACCATATGAGCAAATAACATAAGCATGTTGTAACACCCCAAACCCAGCCTAGACGTTATGGCTGCATTTGGCAGTGTCACATTGAAGTGTGAAGCATAAAAATCGTTGTCGTTGGAAACCTCAAAACCAGTTTGTTATTAATCAGTGATTCCAAAACGGGTTGTTCATTTTCAAAACGTGTGTCATTGAAGAGTTATTTACTTTAAAAAAAAATTTTATTATCCAAAAACCATTTATTTATCAAATTGTTATTAATTTCAAAACAATACTGGTGTGATAATTTATTATCATACCTGTAAAACTAGACTATTATCATGATAAAGGCAAGCACACCAATTCTACAGTAGTATAGCTTATGGCAAAACTGGGATGTCGAACCCACAGGGACTAATAGTACTAGTATTAACTTTCTTTTTATTATTTAGCCTAAAAATAAAGGGGATTTGTTTTAAACTGATTAAACTAAACTAATTAATTAACTAAGAACGCGACAGAGAGTAAAATGAAAATACTTTAGAAAACTGATTGATTAAGACAATACCCAAGGAAAAATCCACCTAGACTTCACTTATTATACGACTCTGAACTAGATGATTTATTCGCTTAACTTGATCCGTAGAAATCCTTAGTTTATGTTAATATCTCTTTCAAGACTAAGAACAACTAACCTTAGGTTGATTAATTGAATTTTCTTTCTAATTAAAACCCCTAGCGTTGCATTAACTTGATCTATGGGTTTCCCTATTAGACTTGACTCTAATCCAATAGATTTTCATCGTCCTATCTCTAGGATTGCAATCAACCCTGCTTAATTATGTTGGATCTACTCTTAAACAGGGACTTTTGCTTTACTAAATAAGCACATTCGATTTGAATTAATATCCTGAAATATTAACACAAGAATTAATAACACAATTAAGAACAAATCAAATATTTATCATATAATTCAGAAAATAATAACAAGATCCATCTTAGGTTTCATCCCTCTCAGGTATTTAAGGGATTTAGTTCATAATTGTAAAAGAAAACATCTCAAAATTGGGAAAACAACAAAACATAAAGAAAACCCAAAAACTCAAGAAGGAAATTGAAGGAAGATTTTCAGTCTTGATGGAGATCCTGCTTCTGAGATGGATCAATCGGTGTTCTTTGAGTAATTCTTTGCTTTCTACTCTGTGTGTCCCTTTAATCCTCTCCTAGGGTGTTTAAATAGACTTTGGAATGCCCAAAATACCAAAAAATTAGCCTTTTTCCAGTAGAATTGAAACAGGGCTCGATAGGGACACGGACGTATGGTCAGCCTGTGTGAAGGTGCCCAAGCCATGTGCAATATTGACTTGATTACTTGTCAACACAGTCATGATACACAAGTGTGTGGCTTGCCCGTGTGTCTAACACGGGTGCGTGGATAACACGTGTGGAAGTGCCTTGGCCATGGGAAACACTGATTTTGCCCATTTTTGGCCCGTTTCTTGCTTTTTTCACTTCCAATGCTCACCTAAGTATAAAACATGAAATTAAAGGATTAGGAGCATCAAATTCATTGAATTGTAAGAAAAATCATCCAAAAATATGCCAAGAATGGGTTAAAAATATGTTACAATTATGGTTTATCAAACACTTTATCGCGGAAGCTTTTTAAAATAAGTTGCAAAAATGTGGTGTCTTTGAAAACAGTTATATTTTGAAAAACCCAAAACCGTCTATTCCTACAACTAGCAGTTTATATTAAGCAAGCAAAGATCCCAGTTTAAAAGTTAAAAATTTAAAGAGGCCTTATTACATAAAATAAATACCCAAATCGAAATTTAAGAGTAAATAAAATTAGGAATAAAATAGATGCAATCGTGTGGCCACCTGCATCGAGTCCCTCACAGCATCGACCCATCTACGACTGTGGATTACCTGTACAGTTAAACAGAAGGGTTTACGAAAACTCAGTGAGTAATTCATTATCATACAGTTAAACATACAATATGTATTAACAGTCCTAGCTTGAGCCCATTACAAAATAGTGTCGGTGTGGGCCTTAGCCCATAACAATATAAGTTAGGCCTTAGCCCATAATAGTATCAGTTGGGCCTTAACCCATAATAGTATCAGTAATCAGAATGTATGATGCACATAATCCCAACCAACCCTGCACACCATCTCTTGTCCAACCCTGCACTCTTAGAGGGAATAAATCGACCCGCCCATCTCTACACTCCAATGTTAGCACTAGTTGCGGCACTAACCAATATTGTAACAAAGCTGCCAGTAATATAAGTGGCTTAAAGCCATCAATAGGTCCACAGTCATCTTGTGCGACCTATGCGACCTTATCAATCTGCAGTCATCTTGTGCGACCCGTGCGACCTTATCAATACAGTACAGTTCCTCCAACTATCATAACCCATCCCCGTGCAATGCAATATGTCGCGACATAATATCATACGTGTATGCAAAATGTCATGCTCAAATATAGTCATACACAAGTAAGGGTAAAACAGTCATTTGTCACATAGGGGTATAATAGTCATTTTACACTATAGGGTATATCGATCATTTCACCTTATAGGGGTATATCGATCATTTCACCTTATGGGGGTATATCGGTCAATTTACCCTAGGGGGTATTTCGATCATTTTACCCTATGGGGGTATTTCGGTCATTCTACCTTATGGGGGTATTTCGGTCATTTTACCCTATGGGGGTTTTTGGTCATTTTACCCTGTGGGGGTATTTTGGTTATTTTACCCTATGCGGATATTTCAGTCATTTTATCCCTATGGAGGTATTTCGGTTATTTTACCTTATGAGGGTATATCGATCATTTAACCGAAGGGGGTTATTTCGGTCATTTTACCCTATGGAGGTATTTTAGTCATTTTACCCTATGGGGATATTTTGGTCATTTTACCCTATGGGGGTATTTCGGTCATTTTACTCTATGGGAGTATTTTGATCATTTTATCTTATAAGTCAAAATAGTTAAATAGGCACAAGGCTCATTATGCGGCCCAAGTGGCCCAAAATGGCCTAAGCCTATGAGATCGCTTACGATGGCCTTTACGGTCAAACACTCATGTTTCGTGGGCTTAGATTACCACACGAGCGATCGTACGTCTATATGGCATCATACATCGTATTTTTCGGCTTTTGCCAATTTTTAGTTAAGATAGTGTGAATACACACCTGTTTGCGAAAAATTCGAATGGTCCTCGAGTACTAAAACCTATATCCATTTACAATACACGATTAATCGTGAGTCAATAGGAACACAACCAGCCTTAATCAATATACTTAGTCACTCAAACCACAACCACCTACCTTGCTTGAGCTAACGAATATTCGCACCTAGCTGTTGATCAAGAGTGATTACCCACTCATTGATTAATATCTGCAAAGGAATCGAACCTCCTATTAACATACATTTATAACAATAATTGATCCTTAATGAAACACATACTTACCGAAGTCGTAAAACTACTAATGGAGAGTAGTAATAATCAACTTACAATAGTATACCCAAAAGCGGAGACATGAGAGGTATTGTCACACCCCTTAATCGAATGCAGAGAAAGAGAAATGTAGAAGAGAAACTTTACGAAAGTCGAACAACAATAGAGAGGGAGAATAGAGACAAAGGGTAATCGACCAAAGATATTAGTTGATTAGAAATTCGGTAACATAGAATTAAAAGAAAAGAGCAGAGAGTGTTCGGTTAATGTTTGCCAAGGAGAGAGGAGAGTTAGAATAGAAGAAAGAAAGAAAGAAAGATTGCCAAAATACCCAAAGAAACAGAGAGGGAGAGAACAAGCAATATTCGGCCAAAGTTTGAGAGAGGAATTAGCAACGCTTCGATACTCTAGCAAAAACAATCAGCAGAAACAACATAAGAGAAGCGAAACCAAAGGGAACCAAAAATGAAAATACACGAGTAGTCTTTAGTAGACCAACAGAAGCACTCTAATGCCACTTACCACCAGACCAACAACTTCTTTTTGTCATAGTTTACCCTCATTTAATTATAAGCCTATTGGCCCAAAGCTAGTGATTTACTTCAAAGAACAAAATTTTTGCATAAGCTAAGGCTTGAACCCAGAGCTTCTTATACACTCCCAAACACTCCTAAATCACTTAACCATTGAATCAGACATTCAATTATGTCACTTTCTTACACAACTAAAAAGTTTGTGCAATTTCCTAACAGTTCCCTTTCTCAAGGCCCAACACTTCTAGGCCCAAATTTAGGGCGTCACATATGTGCCCAAGCCGTGTGGTATATGAATAGGATTCAAATCTTATTTTTGAGGCTGTGAGTGTTGTCATACACGAGCACTGACCTCCTCAATGTAATCATTTTCTGAATTCAATCGTAAGAGGACTATCTGATACTCTAAGAATGATATATGGATGATATTTGTGATATCTGAACATGTTAGACTGATGATGAACAACTTGTTATTTGTACGTATATTTGTTATGTTTGAACCTAAGTGAGTAGGATCTGTTAGAACATAATATGCTATTATCTATGTGTGTGAACTATCAGGTACAATCTGTATTCTGTTATGTTTGTTGGTACACCTATGCATTGCTTTGTTGGTAAAGAATATGCGATATCTGAACATGTTAAAGTGATTGTTACTGATTCTATTTTATAACTATGCATGTGACTTCATGAAAAATCTAATATGATTCTATTTTATAACTGATTCTATTCTATACTGGCGGTTAATGATCTGTGTAATTAGTTGCTTGACCACATATAATTGATTGGTAGTTTAACTGTATATTGATAAGCCATCGTTGCCGAGCAACACATGATGGCAAGTTATAATTGCCGGGTAACTCGAGATGACTTTATTAGTGTGCTTTGGATGGATAAGTTCGGGGGAGAACTCTATTTTGGTGTGTAACGAAGTTTGGAACGACTATTTTTGATAAATCTGCATTTTGATCTATTTGAAAAATAATGCATCTGCATAAACATACATGTGTTTTGCTCTGCTCCGTTCTATTTTATCCTGTTCAGTATTGCTCTACTCTGTTCCATTTTGTTTTGTTCTACTCTATTCGGTTTTGTTCTGTTTGAATTATGTTGTTCTACTCTGTTCTGTTTTGTTTGTTCTTCTGTACTACCTCTGTTAAAACCTCTGTGATACTCTAGATCTATTCTGTACTAGTTATACAAGTGTTATCAAATTCTCACCTTATTATGATTTATATATTACGTTCTTTTTATTTGTATTTGAGTTTGGCTATACGCGTTGCTTGGTGACTCACCCTTTGCCTTACTTTTATTTGTCATGAAGACATTTGATTTAGGATCGGACGATGTACGGGAGCTCGGATTATTTTGCACTGAGATAACTACAATTTAATCCTTTGGATTTGTAATCTATTTTGGACTTGTCTTATTTTTCTTTTTTGAAATCTCGTCAATATCTGCCAAGTCTAAATTGAATTTCTTATTTTCAAAGTTAAAACTTTAAAAAGAAGTACATTTTTACTACGTTGGTGTAACTCGTCCAAATTCGACTTAAACTTCTAGGCCGGGTTTGGGGTGTTACATTTAGTGGCATCAGAGTCAGGTTTGCAAAACTCTGGTTGTAGTTTCGGGTTTAAAATCCTTCTTGAAAAATGTTTTAAGTAAATGAAACTTCTGACTGACTTCGAGATATGAGGTTTTTGAAAAGTATATATTTAGATTTTTATTATCTTCGAGTTTGTAAACAGAGAATCCAAGACTCTGACACAATATGTATGTATTAAGATTTTAGCATTGTAAAATGAGCTAACGTATACTATAGTGTTTAGTTACTCTATTTTAGCTAAAATTGTGAAAATAATGTCACAACCTCTGCTAAACCTTTAGACTTAGGATTGTTGATAAACCTAAGTTAGTTCGTAAAATTCTAAAATTGTAGATTAGTATAAAGACTACATGTAGCCTTATTGTGTGATGCACGTTGGGTAGAACCGAACTGCTCGAGTCGAGTCCTCTACTTAGGGTGTGAGCCTAATATGAGAATATTTGAATCTGTAAGGACGCTCAAATCTAAGGCGATAGTCAGGAAATATGGGCACTGTAGTGCCCGAGTTATGTTCAATGATTAGCAAGGGTCGACGAGAGCTAACTCTAATTTGTGGGTTAAGAGTCTGCAATTGAATAACTTTAGACTATAAGAGGAGTATAAGAGTCATTGATTGGAGTCCATGATCTAAGGATTCTTAGCGATTTTATGATATGTTACTATGATAATTTGCATGAATGAATAAAATGTTATTAGAAATATTGTTCCTTTTTCTTTATATTAAACTTGAGTTGCGCAGTGACAACGTGGTGATTTGTATGAATAGGAACAATAAATATATTATATGGTTTAGGAACTGACGAGATTGTGGGAATTCCGAGGACAAAATTATTTTAAGGGGTAAAGAGTTGTAACATCCCAAAAATCGAGTTAGAAGAAATTACGTTTTGAAACCAAGAGCTGCCAACCTTCAATTTGAGTTCATATTTTGGAAATTTTTACAAAGAAATTGATCTGTTTTAGTAGTTAAGTGTTCTGGGTATGTGTGTGAGAGTTCTAGGTTCAAATCATATTTCTGGTAATTTTGCTATTTTGCTTAAACCCTTACCTTGGAATGCATGGTTTATAAATTTAATGTGTGCAATTAGCATCAAGAATGAGCCTGCTAGTTTAGTGGTAAGGTGTTAGCTTACCCATTGGTCTTGTGTTCGAGTCTCGGTAAAAGCTGTGGGGATGTTTTTACTAAACTGTCTTGTAGGGTAGTTTATTTTAGTTAATTAAACTTTCCAACAACAAAAACTTCTTTTTTTCTTTTCATTTGTTTATTTTTGTTAATGTTTCTCTTTTGCTTTCTTCCTTATTAATTCGATTTCACCGTTTTAATTTCTTTTCTTTTTTTGCTATGTTACGCTACATTGATTCTATACGGGGTCTGACTTCTCCTTCTAGTTAATTCACTGGTCGGGAAGTTCGATTTAAAGTTCTGGTGTTGAAACTTCTTTGACATAATTACGATTTTCAATGTTAGCTTTTAGTAATTTGACTACGAATTAATCATTTTGTTAGGAAATTGCTTGTCGTTTAGGGAAAAGAATTCATCCTTGTTGCTCCTGCATCGAGTTTGTCCTAGGTGGGTACAGAAACCTCTTTTTTTTTTACGTTTTCAGCCAGCAGAAAATAGGACTGTCGACACCAAACGACCAGGGACATGGGCGTGTGTCCAAGCCGTGTGAGCCACACGGGCAATGATATAGGCGTGAGTCTAGACTATGTAACTCACTGTTTATGCTTTAGAACCATATTGACAGGGACATGGGCATATGCATAAGCCGTGTGAGCCACACGGGTAAGGACATGAGCATGTGCCCAGGTTATGTGAGCCACATAGACAAGGACATGGGCGTGTGCCCAGGCATTATGAGCCACACGGGTAAGGACATGGGTGTGTGTCCAAGTCATGTAACTTAGTGTTTATGATTAGAACTACACGGGCAGATAACATGGGTGTGTGCCTAGGCCATGTGGCATATGAATAGGATCCGAATCTTTTTTTGGCTGAAAGTGTTGCCCAACACAAGCATTGACCTCCACAATGTAATCATGATCTGAATTTAATCGTAAGAGGCCTATCTGATGCTCTAAGACTAATATATGGGTGATATATGCAATATCTGAACGTGTTAGACTGATGATGAACAACTTGTGATTTGTACGTATATTTGTTATGTTTGAAACTAAGTGACTAGGATCCGTCAGAACCTAATATGCTATTGTCTATGTGTGCAAACTATCAGGTATGATTTGTATTCTGTTAAGTTTATTGGTACACCTTTGAGTTGCTCTGTTGGTAAAGAATATGCAACATTTGAACATGTTAGAGTGATTTTTACTGATTCTATTTTATGACTGTGCACATGACTTCATGACAAATATGATATGATCTGTTATGGTTCGAAAAGTTTGTTTTACAAATCATGGATTCTTATGGTTACTGATTCTATTATTGGAAGATAACATGTCTTACATGCTCATTACTCTAATTTTGCATATGCATGCCATGACACAATTGTATGGGGACTTGGGTTGATGTTAAAGGAGGAAGATTCTATACTGGCAGTTAATGGTCTGCATAATTAGTGGCTTGACCACATATAATTGACTGACAGTTTAACTGCATATTGATAAGTCATCATTGCCGGGCAACCCAAGGTGGCGGGTCATCGTTGCCAGGCAACCCCGGATAACTTTATTGATGTGTTTTGGATGGATGAGTTCAAGGGAGAACTCTATTTGGTGTGTAACGGAGTTTGGGAAGACTATTTCTAATAAATCTACATTCTAATCTATTTGAAAAATACTGCATCTACATAAACATACATGTTGTGTTTTTCTATACTCTGTTTTGTTCTGTCCTATTCAGTGTTGCTCTGTTTTGTTCCATTCTGTTTTGTTCTGCTCTACTCAGTTCTGTTCTATTTGAATTGCGTTGTTCTGCTATGTTCTGTTTTGTTTATTCTGATGTACTATCTTTGTTGAAAACTCTATGATACTCTAGATCTGTTTTGTACTGGTTATACAACTATTATCAAATTCTTGCGTTGCTATGATTTATATATTATGTTCTGTTTATTTGTAGTTGAGTTTGGTTATACACAGTGCTTGGTGACTCACCCTTTGTCTTACTTTTATCTGTCAGGAAAACATTTGATTTAGGATCTAACGGCATGCAGGAGCTTGGACTTTTTTGCACTGAGATAACTATAATTTAATCCTTTGGATTTGTAATCTATTTTGGACTTGTCTTATTTTTCCTTTTTATAATCCTGTCAGTATCTTCCAAATCTAAAACAAAACTACAAAATCATCTAAATTGACTAAAATGAATTTCTTATTTTCAAAGTTAAAACTCTGAAAAGAAGTACGTTTTTACTACATTGGTGTAACTCATCCAAATTTGGCTTAAACTTTTAGACCGGGTTTTGGGTGTTACATCAAGTTGGTTGGATATCCAGATAATGATTGGGCTGGCTCGGTTGATGATATGAAGAGCACCTCAGGGTATTTTTTTTTCACTCTAGGCTCATGAGTGTTTTGTTGGAGTTCAAAGAAGCAACAAATAGTGGCTCAATGAACAACGAAAGTAGAGTATATTACAGTTGCTGCAGCTGCTAATTAGCCCATTTGGCTAAGAAAGCTTTGACGTGATTTGAATAAAAGTCAAGGGGAAGCAGCTGGAATCAAAGTAGATAACCAATCAGTTGTTGCCATTGGAAAAATTCTAGTGTTTTATGGCAAAATGAAGTACTTTAAAATTAGCTATCATTTTGTAAGGGAAGCTGAAGAATCAAAGGAAGACAACTTGACCCATTGTAGTTCAGAAGACCAGTTTGCTGACATTTTAACCAAGCCTCTTAGGACTACCAGGTTCGAGAATTTGAGAAGAAATATTGGTGTTTGTTGCATACAAGCCAAGGAGGAGTGTTAAACGATGGCCAATAATGCAACAACAAAGATGTTTTAGCACTTAACCATATAGCTATTTTTTGTTTTACTTTGAAACTAGTCTAGTTTAGCAATCAGTTGTTGATGTACAAAGACTAGTTAGCTGATTAGCTTGGTTATGTACTGATGTTTAGGTTTTCATTTTAGCTGATAAGTTAGCTTGTTTATGTGTACAAGTTAAGTTTTGTAATTTCTAATGTTATTAATGAGAGTTGTTATGTATTAGGTAATTGTCTATAACTTAAAAACAAAGCCTCAATGAAAATCAGCAGGTGAGATATCATTTTGATCATCATTTTTTAGTTTCTTTTCTTTCATTTTTTTTTTTTTTTTTGTTTATAATCTCAACAGTTAGATAGGTGTTCACTGGATAACTCTTAAGATTTGCTTTTTATATATAGTTTATAAATGTGCCATGCCACTTCGGATATTATAAAACATAAACATAATACTGGAAAATAATTAAAACAAAACTAGGAACACCATACAAACACATTACAATAAAAAAAAGATTCTACCAATACAGATAAACAACAGCTACAGTCACATTAATTGTTATCGCTAGAACTGCCCTGATGCCCTTCATTTCCAGCAGCAGTGTCGTTCAGTGCTTCAGTGAATGCCTTTGTAGCTTCGTCTATCAAGACCATGGTTGCCTGGTCAATGTTGAGATCATTATCAATTATTGCTTTAATGACCAGGTTGACCACGTCATTAACCAAATTTGCCTTTGCTTTTAAACCCGAAATCACTCTCTTCAGCTCTTTAAGTGAACTTTCCAAAGATAGCAGCCTTGCCCTGATGCTTATTTCCTCTGTTGCGAAGTCAGCCTTCATGGCATTTAGTTGATCCTGTTTGAACAGAAAAATATATAAAAATAAATTTATATTAATTAACACAAGCAAAATTACTAGCAAGTTGGGTGAGAACGTTGGGTTCAATAAGCTACCAACAAATAGTAAATACGCTTTTGGATAATTCGAATTAACTATAATAGTTGTTTAAAAGAACTGTCTTACGCAATCAAAGTCAGGAAAGGGAAAAAGATTTCACAAATTTTGAACTTTGAAGAAACAGATGTGATTTTCGTTTTCGTTTGAAGAAAATGTATTTAGCTTAAAATTTTAAAAATTATTTTTGAAAATTAAAAATATAAATATAAAAAATTAGAAAATAATAAAAAGTTTATTTTCATCATTTTACTAAAAAAATATTTTTGTAAAAATGAAAGTGCTGAAATTAAAAGTTTTTTACTTCAAATGGATTAGTCTTGGTTCAAACTTATATAAAATGTAAAAATATCTATTAAATAATTTTTCAAAAATTAAACTTGATAACTTTGTTTGATTCCATATAAATGTAAATTTTTAATTTTATTTTTTTATGTTTTTATGATAAAAATAATTATCAAACATGTTTTTATTATTGAAAACAAATTTTTATTTATACTTATCAAACATACATGTTTTTCAATTTTAAAAATCAAAAATATATTGAGTCTAAGACTTCTGTCACCATATTAATAAAAATCCATTTACCCTTAATGCTTACTTACCCAAAGGTAGTGGTAGGTTTTTTTGGTTGGAGTCATATTGTAATTAAGGGTAAACTTCAAAAGACTTTTGAATTTCGACTTAATAGATTTAAGTTTTTCGATTTTTTGAATAAACAATTTAATTTTTTGAGTTTAAATTGTTACAATTAAAAAATAAATAAATCAATTAATAAATTGGTATACATATTCATGGACTCTCTCACGTTTTGAAAATTAATAAATTAAATTTTAGAAAATAAAAAATTAAAATAAATTTAAAAAATTATAAAAAAAAGTTAAATTATAAAAAAAGCTATTCTTAAGATTTATAATTTTGAGGAAGAATTAGAATTGATATGGGCTGGGTCGAGTCAAGTAAAAATTTTAAGCTTAGGTCAGGCTAAAAAAATGAGCTTAAAATTTTGCTTAAGTCTAGCCTAATTAAAAATGCTAAAACCCAAGATTGGCTCAGTCGGCTTGTATTAAATTTTTATATTATTTTTATATAAAAATAAATTTAAAAAATATAATACATCAAACATACTAAAAACATTAAAATAAATGTTTCCTAAAAAATAGAAAAAAATAAAAAAAACACTAAGATAGGTGCAACTTAGTAAGCAAATACCTTTAAAATAGTAGCAAAATTAATAATAAACAATAGTCCTTCTTTTTGTAATATGCAAATAATAATAACAAAATATAGCAATATAACAACAAACAGGGGCAAAGCTAGAAATTTTTTTAGGGGGTGAAATTAAATTTTAATTTTTAATAGTCTATATTTTTATAATTTTTAAAGGATTAAATCAAATTTTTATTATTTTTTGAAGGTTCAAATTGCAATTTTACCTCTACTAATTTAAAATTTTAAAATTTTTAAAAGGCCAAAATGGATAGTTTTCCATTTTAGGGGGTTGGGGCTCTTACCAACCTTCCTAGATCTGCTACTCATAGTGAAATGATAGTAAAACAATAAAAAAGAAGTAAAAAACTGTAGTAATTTTTTTTTGCAAATTCGGACTAGGCTAAAAAAAGTTTACCGAGGCCTGGCCTGTTTAAAAATAAATTTTATTTTTTGTTCAAACTTATTTTTCAAATTTATATTTTTATCCAAACCTTTTTAATTTTCGAATTTAGTCAAAACACGTTTTTAAACTTCTTGAATGACTCTTTCTATTTTGTTGTTATAGCTTATTTTAGGTTTTATAATTTAAATTGTGTTTATTTCCAAAGGAATGATAATATGGTATCATAGAACAATATATAAAATTCAATATTGACATAAAAGGCAATGCAGTTCACCAAGATTCTATAATTCTTTTAATCCATACGCAAATCGTTCTTCTTTCCCTCCTCAGCAATTCAAAAGTACCATTGCTGTCTCTTCGCCTACTTAAACTCTTATAGTTACAAAATCGTATTGACAAACATAAAATAAAAAAAAAAAATCAAATTAAGTTAATACGCAAGTTATATAATTATTGATTTTTTGGTTGGTCGAAATTTCATTAGATATAAGTATTAAAAACCTAAATTATCAAATCAAGTTTGTTTTTCTTTTTCTTATTTTTCTTTGAAAAACGTTTTTAAATATATATAATCTTCAATTTTATGTGTTTTAACTTGGGATTTAATCATATTGCTTACAAAATTTTAATATGGTCTATTCAATTTTTTTAATTTAACTTAAATAAAGTTATTCAACTTGACTTGAATTTCATTTCATTTTATTTGATTTAAAAAAAAATTATTTAAGTTGGGAGAATAAAATAAGACTCGTTACCTTGATCAACTTGAAAAATTTTAATCAATTCGATCAAAAACTCATTCTTAATTGTGATATTATTTTAACACATTTTAGTATAGTGGAGGTTTTGAGTGTACACATTTTCTAAGATATATGGATGTTTATGCTCATTTTAAAATATAAAAACAATTATATATTTTATCCGTACAATTATTAATTCAATTTATGAGTAATGTTGATAAAATAGACCCAAGTCTGAAAATTAGGGGTGAACAAAATACGATTCGATTTAAAAATTTTTGAATTTTGAATTAAATGAATCGAGTTATTCGAGTCAACTCAAATTTTTTTCGAATTTCGAGTTCAAATTAAATTAAGTTTTCGAATTCAAATAACTTGAATAATTTGAATAAACCAAATATCAAATTATAATATTTACATTTTTACCTGATATATTTTTACTTTTTCTCCCAAAACTTTTATTCCTCTCTTATCTCACAAACAACTAACCCCAAACCCATTTCCCCCCAATTTTTTTGAATATTTTCTCTCCAAAATTTAACTCCCTCCATTTACTTTCTCCCAAAATTTTATCCCCAAACCCATCAAAATTTTTTATTTTTTCCAAAATTTTTACTCCCTTTCACTTTCTTCCCAAAACTTTTACTCTTTTCTCATCACACACAAATCTACCTCAAATCTGTTAAAAAAAGTAAATTGAAAAAAAGAAACAAAAATTGATGGCAAAAAAAAAAAACTAAAAAAATACAATTAAAATTATTTTGATAAAACATATAAATATTAATGACTAAATTTATTATTAAGCCTAAATATAAACCCAATACAATGCAAAGAAATAATGAAATTGGATGTACATGATTTTGCAATCATGAAATGCAGAGAAGAAAACTGCTAGTCTATAGAATAACATCCAACGCTAAATTATGCAAAAAAGAAAATATTTAATAGGAAATTACAAATGGAAGCTTTACCATGTATGCCTGCAAATACTGGGATCGAAACTATCCTTCAAACAACAAAGAAAGTAGAGGCTTAGCAAGAGTGGGTGAGGGGTTTTTTATAGGGAAAAGTTGGGAAGCGTTTATGGGAGAGCTAAGTTAATGAAACAAAATACGCGGAAAAAGCAAATTATTTTTTCCTTGTAATTATCACGTGGAATATGCTACCAAAATAGCAACTCCTTTGCATACTATTTAATACCAAATCTACCAACTACAATTGATATACAGGTTGATGGAATCTCAACTTAGCAGAAAAACAAAATTGGAGAGATTTTAAACTCTTTGGATGTGAGTTCAAACCTTCTTATTTTAACAGTCTTCGCTCACAATAACCTAGTAATAATTACCCAAAATGGATTAATATATCAAATTTGGTTTCAGAAAATTACCTCATATTAATATAAAATTTCTTATTTTTAGTTTAATGCCAAATCAAAATTATGAATATATCTGAAACTTAATATAAGTTTTACTTTTTTTTTTTTATTTTAACATTTATGAATAATTTTTAAAAATTTTGAAATAAAATAATTTAAAGTAATTCAATCATTGACACGTATTCGAAATTTAACATAATATTTAATTCAATTTTAATAATGATTTAATTAAATCCAAGAGTCAAAGTTCTCCACCATATCTGGAGAAAAGAAATCTACAATTAGAATCCCATCTTTAAAAGGATTTTTTTTAATTATCATCTGTGGAACCCATGGATGTATTAAATTACATATTAAATAAAATTTTATATATGGTTTTGAGATTTATTTCTAAAATCAATATATTTTTAAAAATAGAAAAATAAGTAAACCACCAACAATTTTTTTTAAGATATTAAACTACAATCACAATTATATATTATATATAAAATTAAAGTCCGTCCATATGTAGTTTTGTCATTCATCTCTAAAATAATCTCATTTCAAAAGAAAAAAGAAAACCTCCCATAACTTTACTTTTTTTAAATTTTACAAATGCAATCACAATCTCAATTTTAAATTACTATTTCAATACAACTCAAATAACTACAATTAAAATCAATTGTTATAAAGCACAATCACATCAATAATTAGAATAACTTGAATAGATTTAAAATAAATATAAAAAATATACACATAATATTTATATATCATCGGACTCAAATTTAAAAAATTTTACTCTCAATACCTTATCATTTCACTAGTGCCTTTGGCCCAATAATTTAAAATGTGTAGTTTTCATATTAGGCGTAAAGTAATTTAATGTTAAATATATATAGAAAAAAATATTTTTATTAATGTAATGGTAACATTATAGTTATTTTAAATGTTGGCGATAAACTCGATTAAGTAACTAATAAGTAAAATAATGAAAAAGTTGAAAAGTTCGAATACAAATATTTTACGCTATTTGTGGGGTGTGTCTCATATTCTTTTCCAAGTTAAACTCTACTATCTTTTCTCAATTAAACACTGATTACTATAGGGATATTTTAAATATGATTAGAACTCTAATCTTAGCATATTTAAAGGGATCATTATATCCCTATTTTGATATGTCAAATTGCTAGTACTTTTGTTTTGGGGCGATAATATGTAGTTGCATATGAGTTTTGGTAAGAGTTTTGTAGTAACTATGGAGAGAACTTTGTTCTCAAATTACGACTTTTTTTTGGGGGTTTAGGTTTGTATGTTTAGTACATTTAAGTTTATTTTCTCCATATTGTACTCTCATTTGTTTACTCATTTAGTGAAAAGTCGAAACCTCCTTTGCCCATTATTTTTCTCCCTCATTGAAGGTTTCCACGTAAAATATTTGTGTTTGTTCCTCTTCACTTACCTCTTCACTAACTAGGACTCACACTTGGTAAACTTAGCATACAATTGCTTCTCACGAAGTATCTACAGAACTATTTGAATATGCTCGTCATGCTAAATCTCAGTTTTAGAATAAATTAGAATGTAGTTGATGAAGGTTACGACAAAATGATCCAGATATGACTGAAATACTTGATTCATCAGATTTATTAATGTAGCCGGAGCATTTGTTATTCATAAAAGCAAGACTAGGAACTTGAAACGCCCCGAATTTTGGGCCTAGATGAATTGGGCTATAGGCTTTGGGTCTTATAAATTATTTTTTAAGTAAGCAAGAAAATAACAAATGACATGTTGGATTTAAGAGTTTAATAAATTTGGAGTATCTAGGGGTGTTGGAGAAGTTTTGGGTTCAAACTTGGAGGTGAAGGAATTTTAATTTAATAATTAAAGAAACCTTGATGGCAAGTAGCTTGACTTTTAAATAAATAAAGATAAAATAGGACACAAGCAAGGTTGTGGTGTAGTGGATAAGTGGCGCCACTTAGGGTGCAGGGAGGTGGCGTTAGTGGCAAGCAAAGGGATCCTAGGTTCGAGTGCTGGCTTGGTATTTTTTAGGAATTTTATTTTTGCTCATTAGAAGGCTAGTAGTGGCGTTGGATGTGGACTCTAAAGGGAGTGTCCATGTGAGAAATTCAAGAAAGGGATTAAGGAGCTATCATGGAGAAAAGTTAGGAGATTGAGATAGGAGAAGTGTTGGAGCCAAATTGGCAATTAGGGGATAGGTAAATTCTGCTATAGTATATATAGGAGTCGATTATGGGGATTCTAGGCTAATGTCGAATTCTTCTTTTCTTTTTATTTGTCGAAAACACCTTTCTCTCCTAATATCTAAAAGCCAAAGCCCCTTATTCTTTCTCTTTTATTTTGTGCCGATTTCTTCCCTTCTTTTCTCATCAAACTCTTTTCTTTCTTGCTTCTAGTTTACCTTCCCTAAAGCCGAATATCTTTTCTGTGGTGTCGCCATTATTTTCTTCAACTTTGGCCGACTGATTCTTGTGTAAGTACTTTACCTTTTTTTTAGTTGGTCTTCCTAGTATCAATTTCTTCTCTCCCTCACTCTTTCTAAATCGATTTTGGTAGGGGGATTGATATTGAATCTTTGTTCTCTAGATTTCTACCGAATTACACCTTATGCGTTTTTGGGTTTTGGGTAAGTATTTCATCTCTATTTGGGATTAGTTATTGGTCGAATGATCTTAGTTGATGTGAGGGTGACTCGTGTTGGATACAAGTCACCTATTACTTAGGCTTTAATGGTTACGTTGGTACAGATCTAGGAGAAATTTCAGTTAGTGATTAAAAAAGATATTAGGACTTGTCGCACACGGTAAGGTTATGGTAAGACTTCGGTTTTTGGTAAAGATTGTAGTTAAGCATGCGATTAATTGAAAGGTGATATCAATTGTAGGTTCGGGGCTAAGGAGATTGTAATATGTTTCGATATCAGGTGTGTACATAGGCTTCACACACAATAGATCGGCAAATGCTGAAATGCCGAAATGCCGAAAAGCCGAGAGTTTGGCTACGATAGTTGTGCGAGTGCGCGAACACTCGTATGAGGAAAATCGATATGTTGCTAGAGGCCCATGAGCGATCTCATGTACTTGGGCCGTGTATTGGCTAATCGGGCCAGAATGGGCTAAATGGGCTCGATGGGCCATAGGGCCCATAATAGGCAAAATTGACAATTTGATAATAAGTAATGGAATAAGCATATGATTGCATAAATATGAATGTGATTGGGCCTGATGGGCCATATGAATGAGATTGGGCCTAAAGGCCATATGAGTATGTATGGGCTTGTTTGGGCTTTGTAAGGGGTTTTAGGCTTAGTATTTGATAAATGCTCAATCAGACATAAAAATCTGATAATTAATTAATTATGACCGTGGACATGTCATAAGGTTAAGGTGTGGCAATGGGTATATGCATGTCTAGGATTGGATCTAGGGAGAGCTTGGTACTTAAGTGGTCTTAGTGACCCACTTCCTCTTCTCTAGAATCCTACCTGGTGCATAGTATCTGTTCACTTCAGCCAACGGGGGCTTGTTAATGGACCAAGGTAGGTAACTAGGCCCTTACTAATAGGAAGTGACCAAAATGCCCCTAAGGTTGAAAATAACTAAAATACCCCTTTGTGTTAAATGTAAAATTTATGTATGTTACATGTATGATTGCTACATTCATATGATATTCTATTTAGGTTGCAAATGGGTTGGGAATTATGGAACGGAGGAAGTATATGAGGATCGCATAGTTGCTTGACGACCGTGGATCCTCCGATGGCTTTTTAAGCCCAATATTTGATTAGCAACTTTGTTACAACGTTAGGTAGTACTGTAGTCGGGCTACCATGTTGTGTAGTAAATGGGTGGGTCAATTTAGATTACTCCACAGATGTGTTTTGGTTGGACAGAGATGTTGTGTAGCAGATGGATTATTTGGGGAGGGTTTTCACAGCATTGCATGTATGAAATAACTATGTTATTAATATGATATGGGCTTAGGCTAATTAAATGTTATATGATATTTATTTGTTGAGGGTCGTACACATTGAGTTTCAAAACTCACTCCCTCTTTTATTTTTTTCAAGTGAACCTTAGTAGGCGATTCGACAGAGGATGGGACTCAGAGGTGGCCAACTAGCAAGACTATTTGGACTTTTTTTTTATATATATAATTTCTGAAAATTTTAAGTTATTTTATTTCGGGTTGTAATAAGGCCTTCCTTCTAGTTCTTATTCCATTATTATTGCTGTGCTTTGTATTTTTGAAACGGAACCTAGATTTATTTCTTTTAAACATATTTCAAGTTTTTTTCTAAAATAATAGTTGTTTTAAAATCATGCTTCCGCAGTTAAAAGGAGATTTTTTTTTATAAAGTAACAGAGAAATAGTTTTTGAATATACCTCATTTTGAAAAAAAATACAAACCGAATTTTACTCAAATTTCTTTTAGAAGGGTTTTCAATGAAAACAAGGTTTTCGCAAAAACACTTCAATGTGACACGCCGGATTCGGCCTAACTTCTAGGCCGGATTTGGGGTATTACAGAACTTGTAGTGCTTATAATGAGTTTTGAAAGTAGTTTTATACACCTCAGTCTCCTTATCCTTGAGCTTATGGTAACTAGAACAGAAACCAATTTTAGAAAATATAAATGCCCCATGAAACTAATCGAACAGATGTTTGATCACTGAAAGTATATACATGTTCTTTACTGTCAACTTATTCAATTGGCGATAATCCATATATATTCTCATCGTGTCATCTTTTTTCTTGACAAATAGAACCAGTACCCCCACGGGGACACACTCTGTTAGATGAACCCTTAGTCTAGAAGTTCCTAAAATTGAGCTTTCAACTCCATAAGCTCCTTTGGTGATATGCGATAAGGAGTAATGGATACTAAAACAACATTTGCTAATAATTCAATACTGAATTCAACTTCCCAGTCTGGAGGTACTCTCGACAATTCATCAAGGAAAACATTAAGGAAGCCTTTTACAGTTCTAATATCCTTAACAAAAAGCTTTACAAAACCAGAAACAGATAAAAAGGCTAGATATGCCTCGTAACCTTTCCGAACTAGCTTTTTCAACTACGAGAGTGGATATCATGTTAGAGAGGTAATCTCGACGCTCACTGATCATATTGGTCTCATTATCCTCACTCGATTTCGGAGTAATCTACTTGGAGGCACAATTTAAACTGGCTCGATGTTCCACGAGCCAATCCATTCCCAGAATCAGATCAAACTCACCAAATGGCAATTCCATCATGTTAGACGGAAACAGAATGCCTTGAATTTCTAACAGAACCTATCTACAAATCTTATCAACCCAAATAGACTAACCTGAAGTACTGATTACAGAAATCTCTCTAGTAGTACACTCAACAGATATACCCAATTTCATAGATATAGTGCTAGATACATATGAATGTGTAGACCCAATATTAATTAGAGCAAAGTATGGAATAATATGAATAAAGAACATACCCGTTATAACATCAGCATCATCTTAATCCTCGAGATGCCTCGTCGCCTACTCTAGAGTAGGTTGTCATACCTCAATCTAAATCATATCACTACTTAGTGTTCTTTAACCTCTGTCAGAATCGTTACCACCTCTGGCCATGCCACGTCCCCTAGGTGGCAGCTGGGTGGTGGAATAGGACTTGGAGCTAGAGCATATGCAAAAGCTTGCACCTAATCAGATCACTGGGGGCAGTCCCAAACATAGTGCTCTATCAATCTATACTGAAGACAAGCCTCCAACGTTCTTCAACACTTGTCTAGATGGTGTCTCCTACAGTTACTATAGACCTGAATCTCAGTCGATACAGCTGGTGCCTTAATCCTCAAAGGCCTATCAAACCTAACTAATTTCTTGGGGTACTGAACAGAACTAGAGGGACCCGACTTCCTCTTAACCTTACTTTGACCTCTCTCCTAGTCTCTCGTCTTGCGCTCAGTGCACTTCACCTCTTTCGCTATCTTTGCCTTGTTAACTAAGGTTGCAAATACCTGCTCCCTCTGAGGAGCTATCAAAACTCTCAAGTCATACCTCAGTTTCTCCTCAAACTAAATATTCCTCTAATAATCATCTGGAACTAGATCACAAGTATACCTACTCAATCTCAGAAACTTGACTTCATACTCGACTATATACCTCTCACCCTGAACTAAGTACATAAACTCGTGTCTATGAGCCTCTACATATGTGCTCTAGAATGTGCTCTTGAAGAAATCGTATGAAAATTTTTGGGCTAGACATCCTTCTCAACTATTAACCACCACCAGTAAGCCTCATCTCAGAGCAGATGTAATAGCTTAGTTTAGGGCTTAAGCAGAATAGTGATTTTGGAACCACGAATCTGAAGTAGAAAAATCTATCCCGATAAAGTTTTAAGGTCTAATATGAGATTAAGTGCATGTGTAAAAATTTGGTAAATAAATTTTAACAATAAAGTATTCAATTGAATTACTAGGACTAAATTGCAAGAATTGCAAAATGCGTGTTCTAGAAGAAGTGAGCGTTAAATTGAAATGGATTCATAAATTAGAGGTCCTTATTTAATAATTAGACCATTTTATATCATGATGGACAAAAATACCTACGGAAGGGAAAATTTTCAAGGAGGCCATTAAGGGCATTTTGGTCATTGGGTATTAAAAGAAATAAAAAGGGAAAAATAAGTAAAAAATGCATCCATCTTCTACCCACCATAGCTGAAATTCTCAAAGAAGCCATAGCTAGGGTTTCATTCTTTTTCAAGCTCAAAGAAAATGCAATCAAGTCCCGTTTTTAATTTTCTTTGCATTTTAAAAGTCCTTGAAGTTTAAATTTTCTATGTCTACCATCAATTTAAGCTAAGGATCATATTCCAAAATTGACCCATGTGTGACTTGTAAGTATTATGATGTTTAGTGGTAGAAAATAAAGTTTGATGTGTAATAAACAACTTTTACTAGGTGATTTTTCATGAAAATGCATAAAAGGACCAAATTGTAAAAGTTGAAAAACTTGTGCATAAAGTGTGAAATAGGGTAAAATGTGGGCTGCCATAAGAGAGAAAATGAAACGGCTAGGCTTGAGTGTTGAGAAAAAAAGGTACATTTCATTATACGAGCTTACGGACCATTTTGTAAATATGTGAAAGTTTAAGGAAAGTGTGAATTATGAATTGTTTTAGTCAATGTGGTAATTAAATAAACTTAATTTGGTATTAGGGTTTTAAGGTATAGTTTTAGGGTTCTATGGTCTAAGATTTATAGTTTAGGGTTTATGGTGTTTGATTTTGGTGTTTGGAGTTTAGTGTTTGGGGTTTGGTTATTGGTGTTTGTGGTTTACGGTTTAATATGTTTTGGTATAGGGTTTAGGGTTTAATTTTGAATATTTTACAATATAAATCTAAATAAGATAAATCTAAATTATTATTTTTAAAAATATATATAAAAATGGGTTAAATCCCAAAAGCATACATGAACAAAAATATAGGAATACACCCACATTATTTAATATAAGTATATAAAATATATATTTTTTATTTATATTAAAAATACAATTTAGGAATTGGTTTATATTAAAAATTAAAATATAGAGGTGAATTAATTTTAGTGGTGTTTTTTAAGAAAACGCTGCAAAATGTTAATTTAAAAATTATATAAATCTTCAAAAAAATTTAAAATTTAAAATTAAAAAATTAAAAATCAAAAAATTTAAAACTTAAAAATTTAATATTTTAGTCCATAGTTGAGTTAAAAAGTTCAATATTTAAAATTAAAAAAAATCAAAAGATGATAATCTCATGTTAAAAATTTTAAAAGAAAAAATAAAAAAATATATGTTAAAAATAAAAAAAATTAAAATTAAGCAATAGGCAAGAAATTAAACTATAGTAGCATTTTTGATGAAATACCATAATAAATCCAAGAATTAGCGGCGTTTTTTGAAAAACGCCGCAAAAGGCCATTATTTTAAAATCCCGGTCATTACTCATTTTCGTCGAGCGCCCTAAATCCCCAAATAAAATCTCCCTCTTCTTCTCATTCTTTTTTCCTTTTAATCTCAAATTTTACCATGGCTACATGGAACGGGGTTTTAAGATAGTGGTTGAGATGGGATCGGAAGGGGGTCCTTGATGTTCCAGTTCAAGATACTTCTAATCTCCACCATCATCACTCACGTCCCATGTCCGTACAATTCAATTCAATACAGTAACAGTGGATATCTCTACAGTGCAATCCATGCTCTTTAAGTAGCATCGGGAATGGGCCTTTACTTTAATTTTTAGAGGACAAGAGAAGTTGGATTCAACGCGTTGACGCTAGCTGTGCTGTCCGAAACCAATCCGCAGGCACCGGGCCGGATGTACTCAGTTTAGGGTTTTCGCCATCTCGACAGGTAAATCGCGCAAAATAGATGCAGTTTAGGGAGCTGGCTTTCTTTTAAAGAAAATATATATATATTCTGAACTTGCCTTCGGGTTCAGATAATGTACAGAGAATAAAAATCCACTTAAATTGAGTTTATAATTTTGTTCTTTTTTTAAAGTCTTATTTCTGTCTTCTAGGGCAGCTATGAAGTTGTCCTGACATTGGACAAGGAAAAGCATCCAGTGGTTGGACCAATATGTTATTATCTATTCAACACACTTCTATTTTGCCTGCTTGTTCTTCATATTTATTGGTGGGTACTGATGTATCGAATGCTGGTCAACCAAATCCAAGCTGGAGGCAAAATTAGTGAAGATGTTAGATCTGGTATGTACAGCATATATATATGTATTTGTTCTCGGAAATAACTGCACGTAATTAGAACACAGATTAACTATATAAAGTGATAAATCAATCTCAGTAGTAACTTCTGACTTCAAAAACATGGATTTCTTGTGTGTATGTGTGAATTTGTGTCTGTATATTTATTTTGTTAATTGGCTTACTTCCTAACTGATAAATAATGATTGCTGCTACATGGAGGCCATACGAAACATTTAAGCAGCTTTAGCTACTTTCGGCTATTGCAATGAATTTAAACTGTGTTTTTTAACTACCTTTCTTTCATTCGTGAGTTTTCTTTTAAAGCTTTATATCATATTGGCTTTTCGATTTTATATGACATTGTTTTTTTAATTGAATTCTGCTTGAAGTTTTATGTTGGAATATAATGCTCACTTATTTGTTTAAAAGCATAAAACTATATCTTGGTAATTATTTTTTTTGGAAGCTTTCTAGTGTGTACTTCACATTTTGTGGTGCTGTTCACTACTGCTGATGGCTCGGGAAGAAGTAGATCATACCATGCTTATATCTCTCTCAGTCAACTAGAGGTTTGAGGTCATCACTAAAGGAGCAAGTAAGATGCCACTCTTAACTAGTTCATGCTTTTATTTTACTTGAGTCTAAACGTACGGTTTCATGAAAATATCTGCTTGCTCGTATGTTGTTTGATAAAATGCCTGTAAAAAATGTGGGTTCTTGGAATTCCATGATATTTGGCTTAGTTCAACAAAGGACAATTTAAAGGAGCATTGGATGTTTTTCATGACAATTTTTTGTTGAATTCTTGCCACTTTCGCTGCCCATTTTTGCTTTAAGTCACTGTTCTGTTTCATTCCTTAGCATTACCATGGTATGTACTGAATGTTAAGTAGATTTTACTTTTGAACAAAACCAACAATGGGAGAATATTAAATTAATCAGTGATTGATACATCTATGTATCTCAGAAAACAAAACAAAACAAAACATACTGTTGATTTGAATTTCAGATTTTGCATCTCCATGTATAGTGCCATTTTGATTATGCTCATGAGTCTGAGGATCTTGGAGTTAGACCCAAGTGATTGGTTGAGCCGTGGCCATTTTTTTCTCCAAAAGTGTTCTTTGATGTGACCAAATAATGGCTAATATCAGAACTGGTTTCATTTTGAAAAGCATAATTTTGGGGTAATGAAGTTAACGGATATCTCTTGGAAGATGGGGAAAATATGGTTGATGATTAAACAAATTGTGTTCTTTGTTTCAATGTTCGTGTTCTGTTTTCCAACACTTGAACAAATGGCCATCTTTTCCTTGCCTAAAAGTTCAAATACCTTTACCCAATGATTCCTTTCTGGGTTATTTCTACTATCGAATTTGTGTTATTTTGTGGATTGAGTTTTAGGGTCAGTTTGTTTTAACATGAAAAATATTTTCATCTTTTCTAATATTTGTTTTAACGGAAAATTATCCATTATTGTCATAAAATGTCTTATTAATTTTCTTTTGTAAAAAAATTTTTAAACTGATAAGGCACTGTGTATTTTAACATCCTCATATCCGACCTGAATATCAAATAAAGCACCGGGATATTATATTCTTTATTTCACTCTTTATTTATAAAATATATTTTTAATTTAATCTCTTTTTATCATTAAAGCTTAATTAATTTTATTTCTGATTATTGCTATCTTATTGCTATCTTTTATTTCTGATTTTTGCTTCAGATAATAGTTGTTGATTTCTTGCTAAAATAGTTGCTGATTGCCCGCCCGAATACCTTGAAATGCTCATTAAAACTGCATCAAAATTACCCTTAGTTTCAGCATGTAATGTTTTTGAAATAAAAAGTTCGATTTTGAAGTGTTTTTAATTGTGGGGATCTTGACTAGGGTTATTGCATATTTGTAACATCTATGTGAAATCTTTAATTATTAATTTACAAAAATTAAAAAAAAATAGTCTTTCTATTTTAATTTGTCAATTGTCAAAATATAATCTTTATGCTTTATTAAAATTGAGAAGTTATTAGTTTAATTGATGGTACACATATCAACTTGAATTGTTGATTTATTTTATAATTTGTTATCTAAAAATTGTCGAACTATTTATTTTTATAAATTTTTTACATATGTATCATTTACATGTATTCAAATTCAATGGACAATTAATGATATGATTTAACAGTGTTACTCAACTAAATTTATGATAAAATAGGATAAATTAAACTAGAGGATTAAATTGATGAAAATGATGATGGGACCAAAAATTTTGGATATTGCATCGTATCCGAATTATGTTTTTGTTCATGTACTTTGTTTGCTTCTTGGCTTGTAATTTGTGATTTAAATTTTGGTGAATTTTTTGCTCAGAAGGAAAGCTCAAAATCAAAGAAAAAAATGGCAAAACAAAACCAAGGATTCCGAGCCTGCAGTTCCTTTGCCTCAAGAAACTGAAACGGAAACAAAAACAGAAGAGCCTGAACCTCCTCCCCCTGAAGATGCCACACCAGCGGAAGCTGAAAAGAAGCTTAAACAACACACCTACTTCGTCGCTCTTGCCACCGCTATGGCTGCTGCCGCCACAGTTGCAGCTTCTAAGGCGACTGCTGAGGCTGTTCGCGTCGCTTCTTTACAACCATATCGTTGGAGAGAACGGCTGCTACCAAGATTCAAACTGCATTTCGCGGATACTTGGTATGAGATCGCTCATTTTTATTTATTTATTATGTTAAGCTCTTAATTACTTCTTGCATAGCTGAGATCAATTGAAAATTCATGAAACTAGCTGAAAGTTCGAATGTTAAAAATTCCAAGGTTTTTTATCAATTAAACAAATAAAAATATTAACTTATTTTATTTTTAATTTTTTTTAAGTGTTCATGTTTGATTCATGTTTATGATGAAGATCTAATTTTTTAAAGATGTTTAAAATATTTAGAAAAATTAGATGGAAGTTAAACTTTAATAAAAAATTCAATCATAGGAGAAGGAAAAGTAATTCCATTCGAGTTTATCAAGCAAAGAGTGCATTGCGAGATTTAAAGTTTTAGGTATACTTGTATATAAGTTGACAATCATAAATTCAATGAAACATCCCATTGATGAGCAAATTAGTTGCATTTATACAAATGAATTTGAAAGATACAGATACTTGTGTTGAACATATCTCTCACATCTTGCCATCACAACTTCAATGAAACTTCCCATTCATGAACAGTTAGTTGTATTTATACGCAATTGGAGTGCAATAGTTGTTTATTGGCATCCTATACCAGTATTTGAATGTAATGTGAACTTTTCTAGCAGATCAAAGATACTCGTATTAGATATATGTTAATGTCAATGAAACATCCCATTCATCATGAGCCATCAGTTGTATTTTATGCAAAGGAAGTGATTGCGTTTGGTTTGAAGGCTTTTGGTTTGAAGGCTACAAGATGTAGTTACATATGACTTTTGATGAGAGTATCTAGTAACTATGGAGAGAATTTTGTTACCAAGTTAGGATATTACTTTCGGGGTTTGGTTTTGCACGTTTAGTACATTTAAGTTTATTTTCTCCATATTGTACTTTCGTTTGTTTTCTCATTTAGTGAAAAGTTGAAGCCTCCTTTACTTGTGGGTTTTCTCCTTCTTTGAGGGTTTCCACGTAAAATATTTGTGTTCATTCTTCTTCACTTTTACTTGTTCATTGTTTATACAGATCGATCCCAAAAAACTGGTCTAAGAGCCTGGTTAAACTTTCATAGATCGACATGTTCATAGATGCCAATGAGGTTCGATATGGAGAAGTTCGACAGATCACAAATTTTAGTTTTTGGTAGTTTTAGATAATTTCGTAGGTAACTGATGTCGCTGAGAACAAAGGTGGTGATTCGTTGCTCTCTTCATAATCCAGTTGAAGGTGGAGTCTTGTTAGATGTTAGGCATGCACCTAATTTAGAGAAGAATCTAACCTCCTTTTTGGTCTTTAGGACTTGAATGATTCGTAGATTGTTTAAGGTAAAGTTTATCGCAGAAGGTTATAATCAGATGGAGAGAGGTGATGCTTTCTTTCATGTTTAGGTATTACTGGCCCTTGTTGCATTATACAACTTTGATCTAAAGACTAAGAGTCTTTAATTTCAAAATTCGAACATGGTTTAGACTTGGTTGACATTTTGCAAAATTCGAGTTAGGCCCGTGACGGGGCATGAAAAAGGAGGCATGATAAATACGAGTCAAAGTGGAGATTTGTGCGGTGCATCTCGTATTCTTCTCCAAGTTAAACTCTGATTACTCTAAGGAAATTTTAAGTATGATTAGAATTCTAGTCTTAGCCATTTTAAAGGGACTATTGTATCCCTATTTTGATATGCTAATCAACTAGGGCTTTTATTTTGGAGGCGATAAGATACATATGAGTTTTAGTGAGAATTTCGTAGTAACTATGGATTGAATTTTGTTGTTGAATTAGGACTTTGTTTTTAGGGTTTAGGTTTGCATGCTACAAGGGCAGTTTTGACTTATCCTGGGGCCTACATATGGTTAATGGGTTGTTTGATTTATTTGGTAGTGACCAAACTTGATTTAGCATACTTGGTTCATGTCTTATCTCAGTTTATGCATGAGCTGAGGCAAGATCATTGAGATGCGGCTTTGCATATTGTCTAGTACTTGAAAGGCTCTCTTGGCCAATAGATTATACTAAGATCTGATAGTGATTTGTCCTTAAAAAGGTGGTGTGATTTAGATTGGGCTGCTTTTCCATTAACTCAGCGTTCGCTTATTGGTTGACTTGTCTTTTTGGGACAATCTCCTATTTCCTAGAAAACTAAGAAATAACATGTTGTTTCTCGTTCTTCCTCTAAGGTTAAGTATAGGTCTATGGCTTCCATTACTTGTGAGCTCAAGTTGCTGAAGGCTTTGCTATTGAGCTTAGGAGTTCATCATCCTAAAGTTATTCATTTATTTTTGTGATAGCCAATCTATGTTGCATATTGCACAAAATCTTGTATTTCACGGACGTACTAAACATATTGAAGTGGGTTGTCACTTTGTTAGAGATGCAGTTTAGGACAGGTTGATTACACCTTCTTATGTTCCAACCTTTATTCAGTTGGTTGGTAGTTTTACAAAGGCATTTGCTAAACCGCAATTTGAATATCTTCCTAGCAAGTTTGAGAATTTGTGATCTACATGTTCCCTTCAACCTCTTCAAGTTGGAGCATGTAGATCATAAATGCCTAACTTGAAGGAGTTGTTAGGATATTATTATGGAATATTATATTTTAAAAATATATTGTATATTATTGTATATCTTTTAAGCATATATTATATACCTTTCCTATTTATACTAACTACTGTTATATAAAAATTATGTATAATTATCAATAAAATTAAAATGAACTACCCTATTCTTATCGATATGTGAGTACAGAGATGTTTATTGGCTTCATTGATCGCCAGTGAATAGATCAATGCTGTTACGAGTATTGCCAGAAATCGAGCGAGTTGGTGTGGAGCAGGGCATCATTGCCTTCACCGATTGCCACTCAATATGCCAGTGTTTGTAGGAATATGACAAAATGGAGCATTGTTTCCACATTCCCCGAGGCCTCTATAGACCAATGGAGCAAGGCGTACAATACCTTCTCCGATCGCCACGGAATATGACAAAATAGAAGCATTTTGACGTTTTGTTATTATCATAGGAACCCAGCTCAGCACCTCTATTTTTGTGTCTCATACTTGTTTCAACCAAGATAACCAGCCAATGCTTTTAACCAATTTAACAAAATTGTTTGGTTTTTCTGTTAGATCCAACAAAGTGATGAGCTTCAAGAGAGAAAAGGAAGAGGGTTTAGAGGCTATTTTTTGCCAATTTTTATAGTGAACAGAGGCCTGTCCCTATCGATAAATTTAATGTTTAGGAGCATCGATAAAATCTGCCCCACTCTATTATCCTTGGATTTAAGTGTACTTTGTATTTATCTCCTACTATCAACCGTTTGCGAAAATTTCAAAACAAAATTTTAGTTATTGGGTTTTTTTTTTTTTTTTTTTGAAGTTCACTCTTATTCATTAATCATATTTATGTATTTATTTTTTAATTTATTAAATAATGTAATCTATTTAATGTAATTTATATAACTTATAGAATAAAATAATGTTAAATTATATTACTAAAAATCTTAAACTCTAATCGAATAAAATAATAAGTTTGTTTTCCTATATATGGTGATTTTCTTATACAAATCGAATAAAAATAGTCAATCTTGAATGTTAATATCATTAGCTTAAAATTTTAATTATTTATTCAATCCCATGTTGATAAGAAAAGTTCAAAATAAAGAATGTATAAGTAGACAAATAAGCTTAGTGGAAGGTCATTTTTATATTATATTTATTAAAAGATAAACATTTCAACTTAAGTTTTTTTAATGCAATTAATTTATTTTCATTAATATTCTATTTATATACTTTTGGAATATATTGATTTTTACATTAAAACAATTGTGTTGAAGAGACACGACATTTTCAATAATCGTGTTAATATTTACAGAAAAATACTAATATCTGAGAAAACAATTTATGCAAATAATCTATACTATATAAGATAATAATAAATTTGTAATTTTGATTTTTTTATCATGCTCATATAAGATAATACTTATATGTGATAATTATCTTATTATTTTAGTATTATATGTTGACAAGTGTTTAAGAATTAAAAAAATTATATGTAATTGAAAGATTAAAAGTGATTTTCTTTACTATTTATAAATATATTAGCAAAATTTTTTTTTATGAATGTGGCAAAGTTACATGACACCATATTTTTTTCTATACATTATAAAACAATGGCCAAGTTTAAAATTTTGGTCCCTGTACTATGCTTAAATTTAAATTTTAATCTTTACACTTCAACTTTTTGACAAAATTTGGAACCTCAACTTTTACAATGTCATTGATTAGTTCAAATGTTTTATTTTGGTTAAAATGATGATGTAATTTTTAAGAGTTGTTAACATCTTTAAAATTATCTATCAAATTCATGTTCATTGCAATGATTTTTTTTATTACATGGTTACTATTGGGGGTTGACCCATATACGCGATGAACAAGTAAAATAGAGAAAATTAAACACATAAATATTTACATGGAAAACTCCTCTGAAGAGGAGAAAAATCACGGGCAAAGGAAACTTTGGCTTTTCATTAATGGAATAAACAAAAGAGAGTATAATATAAAAAAGTAAAATAAACTTAAATGTATTGAATGTACAAACCCAAAACTCTAAAAACAAAACTCGATTTTTATCACGATTTAATTGGTTTCAAGAAGTTCATGAGTCAATCAATCTAACCCCTCTTTCTAAATTTGTAGCCTAATCAATTCTTAGTCCAATTGATTTGACTAATCAATTCATTCCGATTTAAATAAAATTGGTAAAAACATAACTTATGCGAATGGTTAAGCACTTACTATAAGTAACTTTAGAGAATTTTTATTATACCATTTTCTCTATTTTATAATATTGCTGTATTATGGAGGAATAATAAAACCTTAAAAGGAAAGTGTCTCATATAAGCATTTTTTTACATGAAAATTGAATTAACTTCAAGCGTTAAAGTTCATCAAGATATGATCAAAACAAATGGGTTCTATGGAACCAATTACACAAGGTGGAAAGATAAAAGAATTGTTTCTATTAATTATATCAAAGATCTTTTATGCTCTTTACCTAAATCTTTAATCCATTACTATAAGTAACCAGTGCTTATCTAGTGTATTCTTAAAAGATCTAGATTTTAAAATACATCATCTTAAACATGACAACATCACTGCAGTAATAGAAATTTTACAATGAAATATTTATTATGATATGTATTTTAAGGATTGTATTCCATATTATTGATGAGTAATTCATTGAATTAACTAAAATCGTGACAAAGGCAAGTGCACCTATCGAATAGTAGTATAACTTTGGTGAGTCAGGAATATTGTATCCACAAGGACTAAAAGTATTAGTAATTACTATCTTTTTATTATCTAACCTATAAATCAAAGGGGATGTTTTTAATCTAAAATTTAACTAAACTAATTATTAAGAACATGATAGAGAATAGAATGAGAAAATACTTGAATATAACCAAAGAGAAAGACAATACCTAGGAAATAATCCACCTAGACTTCACTTATTATTCTGAATCTGAATTAAACGATTTATTCACTTGCCTTGAGCCGTAGAAATCCCTAAATTATGTTAATATCTTTTTCGAGAATAAGAACAACTGGCTCTAGGTTGATTAATTAAAATCTCTTTCTAATTAAAACCCTATTGTCACATTAACTCGATCTATGGATTCCCCTATTAGATTTGACTTTAATTCGGTAGATTTATGTTGTCCCATTTCTAGGACTGCATGCAACTCTACTCAATTATGCCAGATCTACTCTTAAACAAAGACTTTTGCTCCACTGAAATAAGCACATCATACTTGAATTAATATCCTGAAAATATTAAAGCAAGAATTAAGTATACATAATTGAGAGTAAGAAACAATTATTTATCATGTAATTCAGAAAATCAAATAATAAGATCTATCTTAAGTTCCATCTTCCCTAGAAATCTAGGGAATTTAGTTCATATTTTGGGAGGGAAACATCTCAAACTTAGAATAATAACAAGATATAAAAACTCAATAAAACTTCGAAGGAAATTTGACTGGAGATCTTCAATCTTGAAGGAGATCTGCTTCTGAGTTGATTCTGATGGCGTTCTTCGAGTAATTTCTTCATTCTACTTTGCGTGTCCTCATTAGGTTTGTAACACCCCAAACCTAACCTAGATGTTATGGTCAAATCCGGTGGCGTCACATGAGAGCGTTTTTGGTAAACCGTCTCGAATATAAAAAACTTGTTCAAATTATTATCTTTTCTTTATCGCGGAAGCTTTGAAAACATTCATTCATACTAAAATCTGAGATTAATTAAAAACACATTTGTGATGTCACAGTTTATAAACAAATAATATCAACAATCTAAAATCCCAAAATAAAACCAAAAGCCGTCCAAATCCCAAATTACATAAAATAGCCCAATAAAATAAAATAACAAAAATATTAAAGTCTTAAATCGTAGCAACTATATCAGTGGTCACTGACGAGCCCTTTGTTGCACCAATCCATCTATTGCTGGGGATTACTTGATAGACAAATAAATAAAGGGGTGAGTTTTTGCAAACTCAGTGTGTACATTCACACAGTAAAACATGCATACGTACAAATATCAGAAATAGATAACAGTCATAATGCGGGCCTGAGCCCTTAACAGATATAGTGTAGGCCTTAGCCCACTCAGAATAGAATCAGATATATTCAGGCCTTAACCCATACAGATACGCATGCATATCAGATCAGATCATAACAATACATGCCCACGAACCCTCACACCATCTCCGTCCACCCTGCACACCATGTGGGGATAAAATCGACCCATCCATCCCTACACACCAAGTATGGGGATAAAATCAACCCATCCAGCCCTACACACCATAAGGTACCGTAAAACGGCACATAACAAGTAAAGGCAGTACAGTTGCCAGTCAAATGGCTAAAAGCCTTACAATCTTCCTTCTCTCCAATATCAATCCCAACCCAATACAATGCAACATAAATAATGTCATGGCATGCTTTCATACAGTAAATAGATCATACGTATCATACTCAGATCAGATCAAAACAGTATTATTACATATGCTAAATATAACATGCTGGCATACATCTCAGTATCATGTCACAGAACAAGGTCTAAGTAACGCTTACCGACCCTTTAAACAGGTCACAGTCGACTAGGGCGACCTGTGCAACCTTTCAGAACAATTCAGATTAATGGGCTCACACGTCCGTGTGGCTTGTCTGTATGGGCCCAAAAGCCCGTGTGGCCCACACGGCCTAACTTGGCCTTGCTCGTGTGGATCACACAGCCTGGCTCAAAACCCCACATATCCGTGTGGCCCACACGGTCCAATTGGCCTAGCCCCTGCCTCGCACATGGCCTAGCCAGCATTATATGCCAGTGTCCATCGCGCCCGTGCGTGAGCACGGCTTCACTTATTGACCACACAGCCGTGTATCGCCACACATCCTCTACAGGTTAGCCCACACGCTTGTGTGGCGTCAATAGCCTCATTTTCAGCTTTCATCGAAATGCGATTTTAGATCAATTGGGGTATACACTTGGTTTGTTTTTGCTGTTAACGCTATTCTGAGAACTCCAGAACCTAAAACCGTTAATAGAAAGCCCGAATTTAGTCACTTAAATTGAGTTTACTGAGAATAAACAAATCCTGAAATGAAAGAATCGCTTACCACTACTCGAACGTCTACCACCCCGTTTCAGTTCAACGAAGCATTGATTTTGGTCTTCTGATTGCCACCTAAACCGTAATCAAACCCCCATTAATTTTTTTCGACTTTGATGACACCAAGAGCAAAAGATCACTTACCGAATGTGCATCTCAATGAATATCACTAAAGCAATCGAAGGGGAAATAAAAGAAGGATGGGAAACAAAGAAATTTTGGCAATAGCTAGTAGGAGAGGAGATGAAATTCGATGGTACAAGGGCAGCAAAAAGAGGAAAAAAAGGCAAAAATTGAAAAAGTGAAAGTGTAAAACTGAACTTTGGTAACCTATTGTATCTTGACAACTCAAAATCCCTATTTTTTTCCACAACTCGGAAACCTCACCAATCCAAACTCTTTCAAAATAAAATAGTAAAAATAAACTCCCAGTAACGACTCGAACATAAGACCTCTTGCATCACAACACATCACTTAACCACTAGACTAGTAGGCCCATTCTACCTTATTTTTT
This sequence comes from Gossypium stocksii, assembly GCA_020496765.1. Classification (NCBI taxonomy): domain Eukaryota; kingdom Viridiplantae; phylum Streptophyta; class Magnoliopsida; order Malvales; family Malvaceae; genus Gossypium; species Gossypium stocksii. Next base: position 92,795,624 of record CM035626.1, on the reverse strand, counting down.
CCAGCATTTACTTAAAAGCCTAATTACCAAGGATTGGGCATTAATCAAATAAAGCCCAAAATTTAGCCCAAGCCTTGGCTTGAACTTGGGTGTTAGAGGCCAATTTTGGCCCTTATTAACATTACAAAACCAAAACCCTAATCCTAGCCCAATTGCCTAAACCCGGGGCCCATATATAAACAAATTTAAAACCCCAATTTAACTGACCCAACAGCAAACAAAACCCCAAAACCCGTTACAACCCATTTGACCCAAATCTAACCTACCCAATACCCAAACCCGTTACAGAAACCCATACCCATTAACCTACCCGAGCCCAAATACCTAAACTAACCATAACCTTAATCAGCCCTAGCCACCTAACCCCCCACTTGCTCTGCTGCCGCCTTTGCCATTCTACCGATCTTCTGATTCAATAGCTGCTCCACCACCACGGTCATATCCCACCACCCTCAAGTGGCACCTGTAAGCATTCAAAACGAAATGACAGCAAAAATAATAAAAAAGAAAAAAACGGTTTGTAAAATCAGCTATAAAAACTGATTGAAAGAACAATGTAAGGGATTTTTCGACTGATTTTGAATACAATACCAAAATAGAGATTTCAAACATTAAAACAGGGTCAGATCAAAGCAATTATAAAAAATCGGGGGCCTAAAGAACAAAAATCAGAATACCGAAAATAGAGGTAAATTTCTTTTATTTTTAAAACTGCTTTTTATTACAAATAATACCAAAATACATATATACATATATTTTATAAATAAATAACTAAAAAATTCGAAAAAAAAGAAAAAAATTTACCTTTTCAGCCACCGTGTACGGTGGCCGGTGCTGGTGCCGGTGACCAGACGGTGATCGGATTGACCACAGGAAATCGCCTCTGGTTTCCCCTTTCCCTCTCACTTTCTCTCTTTTTTCTCTCCTACACAGTAACAAATGATTTTTTTAAAAAATTTTAACTTTTATAGGGGGCCAAAACGCATCGTTTTGAACCCCCGGTTTAAATTAATAAAACGACATCGTTTTGCTTCGGGTCGGATCGACCCGACGCGAACAGAGAGGACCGCGTGTTTTTGAAAACGGAAGGGCAATTTCCGCGTTTGACCCTTCCGCTTTTCCAGTGTTTTGCAAGCAAGTTATGTTATTTGTAATTTGGCCCAATAATTTACCCCGTTTTACGATTTAATCCCTTTTGCCACGACACCGTTTTAAATGCACGGAAAAATTGCTCTTTTGGTCCCTCCACGTCTCACCCGTGTTCGCGTAAGCCCTTCCCTTCTGCTTTTATTTCGAATTTGCCCCAAGAATTTCAGTTTTAATTTAAATTTCGTCCTTTTGCCCCTATTATTTCAATATTATTATTATTATTATTATTATTTGTTATTATTATTATTATTATTATTATTATTATTAACATATTACTATTATTGTTAGTGTTAGTATTATTTTTACTCAAACTTAGGTATATACATATTATTATATTCTTTTAAATATTATATTTTACTTATATACTAGGTAAATATTTTCATTATTTCTAACACATATATGTGCATATATTTTACGTACCTACTTTTAGTATTATTATTACGTATTCGTTTTTAAATATACATGTATGTATTTGTATGTACTCATAGTTGTTTTAATATTATTATTATTCTTAATATATATATTATGTATGCATGTTTAAATACCATATTATAATTTTTATATCTATTCTTATATATTATTATATTTGTTGTTATATTTATTATTTTCACTATTATTACCTATTACTCCTTTATTATTATATTATATTTTCATATTGCTAGTATTATTATTATCATGTTTCTCATTATTAACTTACATATACGCATATACATTTTTCGTGTACATATTATGATTTTATTATTAATATATTATTATTCTTATTATGTTACTAACATCTCATTACTATTCTATTTAATATTATTCCATCATTATATTACTACATTATATTACCATCATATTTTCGTACATACCATGATTATTATATTATTATCTCCATTAAACTATTCGTACATCATTACCATTATTATCTTTTCACTAATATTATCATTATTACTATTATTGTTTTAATACTTTCATTACAAATTATGCAACATTTTTACCCTACGCCAAATCAATCTTTTTATAAAGGCTATGTTTCAGTGTTTAGAAATTTGAGAAATCGTGCCCTAACGTATTGAGTTTCGATTTTCTCGTCTAAATTTAAACACTCGAATATCCTTCTTAAAATAAAGTTTAAATAAAAGCTTAAATATTATTTCTATCTTGCATACCATGTTCTCACCCGTATTTATATTGTCTTTCGTTATTACGTTTCATTCTGCCTTACATACTCTTATTGTCATTCATTACGTGTTTTATGACAAATTACCTTTGCCCAATACAAAAACGATTCTTTTTTAAAGGCAATATTATGTATTTAGACATTCGGAAATCGTGCCCTAACATATTGGGTTGCGATTTTTTCGTCTAAATCTAAATATCCGAATATCCTTTCAAAACAAATAAATACATAATCTTTCAATGTAAGAACTTATTCTCGATAATTTGAGATATTGCGTCCTAACGCATTGGATATGATATTTTGTTATCTCGAGATAAGATTTTCTAAAACTGAGGCAATGTTCGGTACCTAGGAATTCGAGAAATTGTGCCTGTCGAAACCATTTTTTTGAAAACGGATGTCGACTTATTTTAAAAAATGAAAAAATGGGAGTCGCCACCAACCTTTTTAGGTGCGATTGGGTCACATTTATAAAATGTTTTGGTCTACGAAAAATCGAGAATAAGGTTCGGGAGTCGGTTACGCACGGGGAAGGATTAACACCCCCGCAACGCCCAAAATTGGTACCGAATTTAGCAATTTTCTGTCTTCAAGTCGTGATTTAGAAAGATTTAAAAATAGGATTCCTTTTTTTTTGAAACAGGGATAATTTGAGTTGAAAAGTCGAGGTTTCTTTGCCTCGATAGAATACGAACATCACATCCAGCACGATTGGACACGAGGTTCTCAAATTCTTCGAAACTAAGGTTATCTCGCGAGTTGCAAAATTAGAAGGGTATTTTAGGTATTTAGGTGACCGAGGAATCGCAACCCAGCACGTTAGGGCATTATTCCCCGAATCTCTAAACACAGACAATATTACCTTGTTTTCGAAACATTTTAAATATGAAATGTAACTTTTGAAATAATAATGCAATTAAACTTTAAAATATGATATTTAAAGGATAGCAGCAATGATATTTGCAGTAAAGGAAGATAACAAGAGCATATTTTAAAAGAGTATGTCGTAGTTATAACAAAACATACGCGTGGGATAATATACAAGTATGAACAATATGACGAAAAAATATGTAATGTGGTAAGAGTATATATATTAGATAGTATCAAAACAAGCGTATATGTATTAGCAAAATACTAATGTTAAAACAATTATTAATAGTAAACACATAAATATATACGTATATCTATAATATTCAAGTGATAAAATATATGATGACGATAATATAGTATATTAGTGATGACAATATGTTAGTACTATGCACCTAAGATAGTATGTATATATATATGAAATATATGTATGTTGAAAGTATATTGAAAGTATATAACATGAGAAATAATATGGTATTTAAACTATATGCGATATATACACAGGATGACATAAAAATATATACGTAAGGTAATGTTAAAATATATGTACACGTAATGTTGATAGATAAAAATATGACATCTGAAATGCATATATGTATAATGTATAAAAACGTATAAAAAATGGGATACATTATCGAAAAAGTATGTACGTAATATATTCGAAAATATAAATGTTAATATCGAAGGTATGTATATGATATAAGAGAAGAATAATGTTTAAAAAATATATATATACATAGTATACATGCGTATTAGAAACTAAAATAGTGTTAAGAGTAGATGAAAATATACACGGATAATAGTAATAATAATAATAATAATAGTAGTGAAATATAATAATAATAATAATAATAATAATAATAACACTAATAATAATAATACAATAATAATAATAACAATGAAAATTAAAATTGAAGGAAAATAATGAAAAAGGTGAAAAGGGGTGAAATTGAAACAAAAATAAAACTTTGGGGTGAATTTGAAAAGGAAATGAGAAGGAGGGACGCACATGGAACGCGCAAACACACTGGAGGGGCCAAAACAGCAAATACCCCTCTCCCTCAAAACGCGGCGCAGCGATAGGGGGAAAATCGCAAACGCGATAAATCTCTGGGCTAAATTATAATTTAAAAAACTTGATTGTAAAGCCTAGAAAAAGCGGAAGGGCTTGAAGCGCAATTAGCCCTTCCGCTATGAAAAACACGCGGATCCTAGCGGGTCGGGTCGGATCGATCCGACCCGAGGCCAACCCTATAAAAGACAAATTTTTTTTTTTAAGTTTCATTTGAACCGGGAAAGAAAAAAAATAGAAAAAGAGAGAAAGAAGGGAGGAGGGAAGGGGAAGAGAGGAGACCGGAGCGATTTTTGGTACCGGTTCGGTCACCGTTGCCGCCGTAAGCCACTGTACACGATGGCCGAAAGTTTGAAAAAAGAGGTAAAATTTATTTTTTATTTTCTCTTAAATAATCTATATTTATTTATGTATATTATTTGAAAGAAAAAAAGAAAGCAGAGGAAACAAAGTGTAAATGGATTCGAAAATAGTTTTTACCTTAGGCTTCGGATTTTGGGTTTTGGTGCTTTTGATTGTCTGATTTAGGAATGTTTTTGCTATTGAATCGCTAGATCTGGTGTTTTATGCTTAAGATTTGGTGCTTTTATTAGAAAGATTTCGAACTCTTGCTTGAATCTCTCTTTTGAAATCTTATCGTATGTTTTTGTATTTAAAAAAATTTGCCGATCTGATTACATGGCTTTGATTTAGCTTTTATAGCCATTGAAATACAATATTATTACTTGCTGTCTTTTCTTCTTTTTGCAGATGCAAATGGCCTGGTGACGTGATGGAGGCGGTGCTGGAGCAAGTGGGCAGCAACTTGGGCGGAGGCAGCAGCTAGGTGGCTAGGTTTGTGGTGCCATTTGGATTAGGGTTAGGGTTTAGTTATTTAGGTGGGTTCAATTGGGTTTGGGTCTTGTATTTGGGTAGGTTTAATTTTGATAGGTTGAGGGTAGTTTTAGTGGGTATTGGGCTAAGCTGTAACGGGTTAGGGGTTTTGGGTAATGTAAGGTATTTGGGTTTGGTTTGGTTTGCTGTAATTGGGTCAGGTCTGTTGGGTCTACGGTTAGGTGGGTTTAATTGTAAGGGACCAAAATTGGCTTATAACAGTGCCCTAACGTATTGGGTTTCGATTTTCTTCGTTTATTCCAAGTATTCGAATATCCTTTCCAAATAAATACCTGAATTCCAAAATAAAAGGCAAGTTTAGCCTCAAAGGTCGAAATGTCGTGCCCTAACGTATTGGATGTGACGTTTCACCTTAAGGCAAGTCGACCTTTGGCATTCAGTTTTCAATCTATCCAAGTGTTTTTTAAAAGCAAATAAGGATCGTATTTTTTTCAAACTCTGTCAAGTTTTCGAATCATCGACTCTAAAGACACTAATTAATCAACAAGGTGCCAATTTTGGGCATACCGAGGGTGCTAATCCTTCCTCGTTCCTAAATCACTCCCGAACCCATTTTCTGATATTCGTAGACCGAAATCGTTGTTTAGATAAATCAAATAGTTTATTAAAAACAACCCCTTTTGAGGTGACCAATCACACCCTGACAAAAAAAGATTGGTGGTGACTCCGGTTCTTGTATTCATTTTTAAGTCAACGTCTGTTTTCATAAAAAAATGGTCCCGACAGCTTGGCGACTCCACTGGGGATGCTAGAAAGAGAGTGGAACCATGAGTTGATTAATTTTTGTCTTTCCGTCGAAATTTGGAAATTTGTTTCAGCATACGATCCTTTCATTACATTTGATCAATTTTGCGATTTGATTTTCATTATTTTATTTCGTATTTACTGCAAGCTTTTATATATTTGTACATTCCATTTGCATGACCATTAAGGTCGCACCCTTTAAGTAGGAGTGAGAAACTATGCCTTCGTGAGGTTTTCACCTCCACACGGGCTAGTGGACTGCTTCCGGGATACATCCATACCTATGTCTTCGTGAGGTTTTCACCTCTGCATGGCCATAGAGAAATGTATCCTCCTGAATCGAACTCGATCCATATGAGCCTATAATAAGTGAAGATCTAGGAATTTGCTGGTTCAGGTACCCTTTACTCTAGAACCAAAACCACATGTACTGAGCCTTAGGAGCCCACCCTGGGTAGAACCGAGCCAAACCCTAGTGAGTCATCTGTATATATGCTTTATTTATTATTTTTATTGGGTACTGACGTGTTTTGTTTTGTTTTGTTCATGATTGCATTGCATTGCATAGTCATAGAAAATAGGCGTCAATTCAGGTTCGGTTACTAAATAGAGCGCTGATCATGGAAAATGGGTTTCTTGATAGAGTGGAAGAAAATGCGATCGTCCGAAAGTGGTCCGAGGAAACATGGAAAGAAAAAGGAGATAGTTTGGTTGAGGGGTACACATCAGAGTTGTGGGACTTCACCAGCATCAGTGTAACACAAAATGATCTCCGGGAATTGAGAGAGATATGGTTTAACTGGGACGACGAGGCCAAGCAACTGTTCTACTATAATTATGGTGATCTACCTTACTTACTAAACATTAAGGTAGATAAGCATTTGTTCCGAGCCCTGACTCAATTTTGGAACTCAGCATACAGTTTTTTTACTTTTGGGAATATGGATCTGGTACCCACTGTGGAAGAATACAGCACTTTACTTCGTTGTCCGAGACTGCAGACCAACAAAGCCTATGTTAGAGTGGTCAATGTCCCAAATTTTGCGAAGAAATTGATGAATATCACCGGGATGAGCGAGCAGTGGGTTGCAGCCCTAATTCAGCAGAAGGGAAAAGGTAAGTGCATCCCTTGGAAGAGTTTGAAGGATCTGGTTCTAGCACATCTGGACATGAAGATAAGAGTTGACGTGTTCGCTTTGGGCATTTATGGGCTGGTGATCTTTCCTAAGGCCTTGAGACATATAGATGAAGCAGTCACCGACTTATTCGATCGACTGAATAAAAGGGTCACTCCGGTCCCTACAATCCTAGTAGAGACTTTCAGATCATTGAATGCATGCTGGAGAGCCGGTGAGGGAAGATTCATAGGGTGTGCCCAACTGCTATTAGCTTGGTTTCACAGCCATTTTTGGAAAGTAGAAAAGCCGTCTTACCGAGCTTGCTATGAGAACTACTTTTCGTTAAAGGATATAGCATCTACACCAAGGCGGGATAACATTTCAGAAGAGAAATGGATAGAAATTCTTCAGAATTTACAAGCCGAAGACGTCGAATGGAAGGCTCCATGGATGACCCCCGATGAAATTTTATATCACTGTGGTAACTTTGACTGGGTTCCTCTACTCGGGATATGGGGAGTCGTCGGATATGCTCCACTACTTGTATTAAGGCAATATCGCTTGAGACAGTTTGTACCGGCAACTCAAGGTCTAGCCCAAAGTGAGTTCATATACAGGGGCGAAAACTATAAGTAGAAAATTCGTGAGATATCGAAGGCTTGGGGTCAAACCTATAGAATGAAGAGATTTGCTGCAAATCCAATGTCGACCTCCGAGTATGATTGGTGGAGAAGTAAGAGAGTCAACGATAATGTCCTCTCGCCGAATCAAGCAAATGCTCGCCCATTAGAAGAACATCTGCGAGTAATCCCGTCAGAATTAGAAGTCATTAAACAAGACTTTGAAGAAAAGAGTCGGGAGTTAGGAAAGAAGATAGAAAAGCTTGAAGAAGAAAAGATGCAGTTAGGACTGGACGTTGACATCCACAAGTTGGAGGCTGAGAAGCTAAGAAAGGGGAAGAACAAGGTTGAAGAAGATTTAGATGATCTGAAGACGCGGTATAAGAAGATTTGTAGGTCAAGAAGAACCGCTGGTTTGGGTAAGACGTCAGAACAGTAGCGGCAGGAAGTCAAAGAAGAACAAACTAAAGCTGGTTACTGGGAGAGGTAATTTCAGGAGGCCCAGGTACGGGAAGAGGCTCTAAAAAGAAGTTTGCTGGAAAACCAAAGTGAAAAGATTGATTACGAGCTCGGGTAGCCGATTTGGAAAAATCCCTGCATCATCATCCTAATTGTAAATCTGTGATTGAGCCGAAAGCCAGTTTAAGCAAAATCGAGGAATTAAAGGCGAAGATAGAGGAGCTAGAAATGTCGCTGCAAAATGCTGAAATACGAATTGAACTTCTGGAGGCAAACAATGAACATTGGAAAGAACAGCTCTACTACTCTCAATGTCAAGTTAGAGACTGAGATCATATCATGGCCGAAGCCGTGGCTCAAATCCGAGAAGTTGCCGATCACCTGCAAACCCTAGCAGCAGAGGTCGATATACTAAGCTTAAAGTTTGAGTCGGTATCGGATCGTGGCCGAGACTTAGCTTGGCTTCTTAGAAAAGTTAAGGCTCTAGGGAATAGGGCCAAGTCGTATATGTAATCATTCGCCTTATGTAAAGAAATTCGTTTTCTAGAAAAGTGATCTAATAGAATCGAATCAAGAATCAACACCTCTTTTGCATTCATTTCATTCATGTGCATTGCATCGCATTACATGCATTAATTCTCATTAAAAGACCCTAATTAATTAAAATTATGGCAGAAAGATAATCTGGAAACCACCAAAAACCAACCAACCAAACACCGTTACGGTACCCGTACTAAATCGAGAAACATGGATCAAAGGATGGAAAGGTTAAAGCAGCTCCAGAAGGAGACACAAGATCAAATACAAGAACAGTTGATCAAAATCTAGCAGGATATGATAGACTAGATGTTAGAATCGCAAAGAAATATGATGGATCAGCTTACGCAGTTATTGGCCAAGGGACTAGATAAAGGAAAAAGACCTGCACAGAGCTCTGACACTATGGAGACACAGCCAAGAGTCAATCCCGATCAGGATCCATTTTATCCCCCAGGATTCATTACACCGCATGTTCACGCAACACAAAGAGGGTACACACAAGGGGAATCCACTGGCCCAAAGTAGCGACCTATGCCAACTGCCCATCTAGGGCAAGGAATATTTGTGGCAAATCCTGGAGCTACTTCTGCCAATCCTGCGGTTCCTGATTTAGATGATCCAACAGAAATAGCCAGATTGAAAATAGAGGATCACGAGGTTCAAGAGAAGTATAAGAGTTTGGAGGAAAGACTTAAAGCAATAGAATGCGCTGAGGTCTTGTCGACACTAAGCGCCAAAAAGCTTAGCTTGGTACCCGATTTGGTGCTACCTCCAAAATTTAAGGTACCTAATTTTGAAAAGTATGATGGGACGAGATGTCCGAAAGCACACCTTGTAATGTTTTGCCGAAAGATGACCGGCTATGTGAACGAAAACAAGCTGCTTATACACTGCTTTCAAGACAGCCTGGTGGGATCGGCTCTTAGGTGGTATAATCAACTTAGACGAGAGAGGATCCGATCATAGAAGGACCTGGCATTAGTGTTCTGTGAACAGTATAAACATGTGTCTGATATGGTGCCCGACCGGATGACTTTGCAAATGATGGAGAAAAACCCGTCAAAATCTTTCAGACAGTATGCGCAGAGGTGGAGGGACGTTTCGGCCCAAGTGGAACCTCTACTAACAAAAACTGAGATAACCGTCCTTTTTATTAACACCTTAAAGGCACCGTTTTATGACAAGCTAGTGGGAAGTGCCACGAAGGATTTTACAGATATCATAATATCCGGTGAGCTCATCAAGAATGCCGTTAAGAGCGGAAGAATGGAAGGTCAAGAGAGTTCAAAAGGGGCAGCGCCCATTAAGAAGAAAGAACCAGAAGCCCATATGGTTGGAACTAGCAACCGCTATACCCCTAGTCCATATCCAAACCAACCCCGACCTCGAAATTACCCACCTTTAAATGCCAATTACCCTCCTCAAACCCCTTATTACCAAACATCACCTCCTTACCCTTCCTACCCCATTCACGCCACAAGTCATCAAAAATCGGTCGCCACATTCCCACAAAATACCACACCCGTCCATGGCCAACCCCAAAACGAACAAAGGCCAACAAGACCTAATCCCAAGAAACCACAATTCACTCCTATCCCTGTGTCGAATGGGGAATTGTATCCAAAACTTTTGGAGAAACAATTGATATCCCCATACTATATGGCACCCCTGAAGCCCCCGTACCTGAAGTGGTATGACCTAAACTCTAGTTATGTATACCATGCTGGGAATCAAGGGCATTCCACGGAAAACTGCCTCGCCTTTAAAAGGCGGGTTGAAGGACTCATTGATGCAGGCATCCTGCGATTTGATGGTGGTCGCAATACGACCGGGAACCCATTCCCTAACCATAGTGGAGGGAATGTGAGTGTGGTAATGGAGGAGAACGGCTGGCAAACCAAAAGCTGTGTTTCGGAAGTGAAGACACCTCTGTAGAAAGTCTAGGAGGTATTGGTTGAGAAGGGATTACTCAGTCGCCCCGATGGAATTCTTGAACAAAGGGGTCAAAATTCTTGTGACTTCCATGGCATAGAAGGACACGACATTCAGTCCTGTGACGAATTCAGGAGTTTTTTGCAAAATATGATGGATAATAAAGAAATTGAGATTTTTAACAAAGGCAAAGAGGCTGATGAAGGAGAAATATGCGCCTTTGACAATCAATTGCCAGGTTGCCCGTATAGCACCGATCGATCGCTGATAATCTATTACGACGAGAAGAAAGAGCCAGTGAAACCAAAAGTGATAATTGAAGTACCGTCGCCTTTCCCTTATAGGGACGACAAAGCAGTACCTTGGAAATACGATGTTAATATCGTCACACCTGAAGGTGAAAAATCTAGAACTACGATCGGAAGTGTGGGAGAAGTGGGACATTTCACCCGTAGTGAGAGGTGTTATTCTAAAGAGGTTGAGCCGGCAAAGAAAAATAGTGACCTGAAAAAGAAAAGAAAAGCAATAATGCATGAAGTCGAAGCCGAGCATGAAACTGTGCCTGAACCAGAAGCTAAAAAGCCTGTGAATGAGGAAGAAGCACAGGAGTTCTTAAAGTTTATCAAGCACAGTGAGTATAATGTGGTGGAGCAATTGAGCAAGCAGCTAGCACAGATTTCGGTATTGTCTCTACTATTGAATTTAGAGCCGCACCGGAATGCCTTGTTGAAGGTGCTAAACTAAGCTTACGTGGCAAACAATATATCCGTTGAGAAGCTCGATAGGTGGGTAAATAATCTAAACGTAGATAATTTCATTTCCTTTAGCGATGATGAAATACCCCCAATGGTAGAGGCTTCGTGAAAGCATTACATATCACAACGCGCTGTAAGGGTTACATAATACCAAACGTGCTCATCGATAATGAGTCGGCACTTAACGTCATACCTTTGGCCACGCTATCCAGGATTCCAATGGATTTGTCCTATTTAAGGCATTGTCATTCCATGGTAAGGGCATTTGATGGGACAAGGCGAGAAGTTATGGGAAAAATTGAGATCCCTTTGGAAGTGGGCCCTTACATATATGATGTTGAGTTTCAAGTCATGGACATTACACCATCATACAACTGCCTCTTAGGAAGACCGTGGATCCATTCTGCCGGAGCAGTTCCATCATCTCTCCACCAAAAGGTGAAATTTATCATGGATGGCTGTTTGGTCACTGTTGAAGGCGAAGAAGATATTGTGGCATCTATTTCTGCGGATGCACCGTACCTCGAAGTAAGCAAATATGCTGTGGAATGTTCTTTTCGATCTCTCGAAGTTGTTAATGCCACGTTTGTTACAGAGGGAAATCAAATTCCCGTGCCTAAGCTGTCTAGAAATACCAAGATGGGAATCAAGCTGACTGTAGGAAGGGGAACCCGAGCGAGAAAAGGCTTGGGGAGGTATCAGCAAGCGATAGTTAGGGCTTTAAAGCCAGTACCTCACCAAGCTCGATACGATTTAGGTTTCCAACCAGATGCCCGTCAAAGGAGGAAACAATGGAAGAAGGATCAAGAAATAAAGATCACAAGAACCTTAGGCCGAGAACCGGAATGGGAACCCATAGAGTACCCACCTCTGTCGAAAACCTTCACATTTACGAGAATGATATACCCGGGGTAGGATAATGCATGAAGCACGATGATATTGATCGAAAAAGGTCTTCAGAACATCAGTATCAATGTCATTGACAAAGGAGCTGATGCTAGCAAAGAGGTCTCAATGATACGCCCTTGTCCCCCCAGTTTCGTGTTGAACAATTGGACTGCCGAGGACCTTCTTGTAGTTTATAACTCTTTTTTAGAGTAATGCTCGATATTAACCCTCTGTTGTGTCCCTAAATACAATAGGGTTTCTTTTGTAAGAGCGTCTATTCGCTCTTTATCGTTTAAATGAATATCAATAAAGTTGTATTTTGTCATAATCTCTTGCATTAACTTTATAATTATTTTCTCATTTCACAGCCTATCTTTACATTTGCCTCATACCATGTCATAACATTTTGTTTGTCGGTACCAATACTTGGATGCCCTTCTATAGTTTCCTTTTTCCTTCAACTTTCAGGTGCTCAGATATCAATGACATGAACAAACCCATTCCGAGTCTTGAAATCGATTTTGAGAAAGCTGTTTGTTTAGGAGAGTTCGAAGCCGAGAAAAATGCTGAAGACTATGTCTCATCTCCTGACTTGCTAAGAATGGTGGAACAAGAGGATAAACAGATTTTACCTCATCAAGAATCTGTTGAAACAATAAACTTAGGAGCCGAGGAAAAGAAGCAAGAAGTGAAAATTGGGACCTCCATTTCAGAGGACTCCAGGCATAACTTGATTGCTTTGCTTCGTGAGTATAACGATGTATTCACTTGGTCATATCAGGATATGCCAGGATTAGATGAGGATATAATGGTCCATAAATTCCCATTGAAGCCAGACTGCAAACCTATTCAGCAAAAACTAAGACGGATGAGGCCTGAGATGTTGTTAAAGATAAAAGAAGAAGTCAAGAAGTAATTTGATGCTGGCTTCTTATAGGCCTCCAAATATCAAGAATGGGTGGCTAACATTGTCCCGGTACCAAAGAAAGATGGCAATGTACGAATGTGCGTGGATTATCGTGACCTGAATTGGGCAAGTCCTAAAGACAATTTTCCCTTACCGCACATAGATACATTAGTGGATAATACAGCAACACATTCATTATTTTCCTTCATGGATGGTTTCTCGGGGTATAACCAGATCAAGATGGCTCCTGAAGATATGGAAAAGACCACCTTCGTAACGATGTGGGAAACTTTCTACTACAAGGTGATGCCATTCGAGTTAAAGAATGCTAGGGCAACATATCAGAGGGCCATGGTCATGCTGTTCCATGACATGATGCATAAAGAGATAGAAGTCTACGTTGATGATATGATTGCTAAATCCTGAGGGGAAAGAGAGCATATTGAGAACCTCAGAAAGTTGTTCGAGAAACTAAGAAAGTTCCAGCTGAAGCTTAATCCAGCCAAGTGTACATTTGGGGCCACCTCAGGAAAATTGCTAGGCTTCATTGTCAGCAAAAGAGGCATTGAAGTTGACCCAGATAAGATAAAAGCCATACAAGAACTACCGCCTCCGCACACGTAAAAAGAAGTCAGAGGATTTTTAGGGAGGTTGAACTACATCACTCGATTTATTGCTCAACTTACCAGCCAATATGACCCAATTTTTCGACTCCTTCAAAAACACAATCCTGGAGAATGGAATGAAGAGTGCCAAGAGGCTTTTGACAAGATAAAACAGTACCTATCTAACCCTCCGATGTTAGTACTGCCAATTCTAGGGAAATCGTTAGTACTGTATCTGACTGTGTTCGAAAGATCAATGGGTTGCGTACTGGGGCAACATGATGAGTCAAGAAAGAGAGAAAATGCGATTTATTACCTCAGCAAAAAGTTCACAGAATACGAGACAAAGTATTTGTCAATTGAAAAGTTATGTTGTGCTTTAGTTTGGGTAGCTCGGAGGCTCAAGCAATATATGTTGTATCATACGACATGGTTAATTTCAAAGCTGGACCCAATAAAGTACATGATGGAATCACCTGCACTCTCAGAAAGAATGGCACGATGGCAGATCCTACTATCGGAATACGACATCGTCTATGTGAGCCAAAAGTCAATAAAAGGAAGTGCAATAGCTGACTTCTTAGTAGCTCGAACAACGGAGGAATACAATCCATTGAAGTTTGATTTCCCGGATGAAGACTTGATGTGCATTACAAAAGAAGAATGTGAGTCATCAAGAGCAAAGTCATGGAAGATGTACTTTGATGGTGCATCGCATGCATTGGGGCATGGGATCGGAGCAGTCCTAATATCACCAGAAGGGAGCCATTATCCATTCACCGCCAGATTGAACTTCTTCTGTACTAATAACATAGCGGAATACGAGGCTTGCATCATGGGACTTCGTGCAGCTATTGAACGAAACATCAAAATCTTAGAGGTGTACGGGGACTCAGCATTGGTAATTTACCAAATCTGTGGAAATTGGGAAGTGAGGGATCCAAAATTGGTTAAATACAGTGATCTAGTGGTGGAACTGATCAAGGAATTCGAAGAAGTAACCTTTAATTACCTTCCGCGAGAAGATAACCAATTGGCAGATGCCTTAGCCACTTTGGCTTCGATGTTTAAAGCAAATAGAGAAATAGAAATAATGCCCCACAAAATGAGCATATATGAGGCCCCTGCACATTGTTGTAGCATTGAAAAAGAGGCAGACGGACGGCCATGGTTCCACGATATCTTAGAATATGTCAAGAATCAAATGTATCCCGAACAAGCAAATGAGAATGACAAATTAACAATCAGAAGAATGGCAGTGGGATTCGTTCTTGATATGGACATCCTGTACAAAAGAGGAAAAGATCAAGTGCTTCTGAGGTGCGTGGATGCTATTGAAGCTAGAAAAATACTTGAAGATATCCATGAAGGAATTTGTGGGACGCATGCCAATGGTTTTACTATGGCCAGAAAGATTATGAGACTCGGTTATTACTAGATGACGATGAAAAGCGACTGCATCAGTTATGCAAGAAAATGCCATAAATGTCAAATTTACGGTGATAAAATTTATGCAGCCCCTTCGCCCCTTCATGTCATGACTTCTTTGTGGCCTTTTTCTATGTGGGGCATGGATGTTATAGGGCCAATTTCCCCAAAAGCCTCTAATGGACATCGGTTCATTTTTGTAGTTATAGACTACTTCACCAAATGGATAGAAGCAACCTCGTTTGCCAATGTGACAAAGACTGCAGTTTGCAGGTTCTTGAAAAAGGAAATCATTTGTCGATATGGTTTGCCTGAGGGAATCATTTCAGATAACGCCTTGAATCTGAATAATAAGATGATGAAGGAAGTGTGTGAGCAATTTCAAATAAAGCATCATAACTCCTCACCCTATCGCCCGAAAATGAACGGAGCTGTTGAAGCTGTCAACAAGAATATTAAGAAGATTATCGGGAAAATGACTGAGACATATAAAGACTAGCACGAAAAGCTACCATTCGCTTTGTTTGCATACTGTACATCTGTGAGGACATCTACATGAGCAACTCCTTTCTCTTTGGTCTATGGAATGGAGGCCGTACTGCCCGTCGAAGTTGAGATCCCCTCTTTACGAGTCTTAATGGAGTCAAAATTAGAAGAAGTAGAATGGGTTCGAGCTCGATATAACCAGCTAAACCTTATTGAAGAAAAGCACTTGAAGGTAATTTGCCATGGACAGATGTACCAAAAGAGAATGATCGCGGTCCATGACAAGAAAGTACGGCCAAGAGAATTCTGTAACGGAGAACTTGTGTTGAGAAAGATTCTCCCGATACAGAAAGACTTCCGAGGAAAATGGGCACCAAATTGGGAAGGACCATATGTTGTAAAGAAGGCTTTCTCAAGTGGAGTCTTGATTCTCACTGAAATGGATGGGAAAGAGTTACCTAATCCAGTGAATTCAGATGCTGTGAAGAAATATTATGCCTAAAAAAAATATATCAAGATGAAAACCCGAAAGGGTGTCTTGGTAAACAAAAAGGATTAGGATGAAAACCCGAGAGGGTGTCCTAATGAAGCAGGTTTGAACTCAAGGGGCAAGATGATTCGAACAGTGAGTCAAACGGCAAGACTACAGTATTTGAAGCATTTCTAAAAGCTCGAAATCTTCTACGCAAGAAGCCATGCTCGAAAAGATTCTTGATCAGGAAACGTGGAAGAGTTCATGCGCTGAATATCTAGAGCATTTGTATCCACTGAATATAATCCCCTTTTTCTTCATGACACTTTAACTGTTTTTGGTCAACTTTCTTTATTTGTTACTTTTGAAATAAATAAATGTGAAGTTTCCCTTTCATACCGACCTGGCCATTTTCATGCATCCCATTGTATGATTTTAAATGCTAAATAGTAAAATTACATGCTCTGAACAAAAGAAATATTAAGCATTACCTGGATGAAAATTGATAAGTACAAGAGCCTCAAAACAAGGACAAAATTTCAACCGAGGGCAAAAGAGTGATGTCAGAGAAACACAGATCACTCATATGGTTTGAGGACGGGTACAAGCCCTGAAGAGAACCAAGAGTCGAAATAATGAACCCAGATCATTGAAAATCGCGACGAAATGGAACATATGACAAACATGCCTAGGGCGTATAGCATAATCATGTAGGCATAAAGGCATTTAGGACCAACATATGCATGTCATGATAACATCATGTATAACATAGGCAGGTGCTGCAGTGGCACAAGAGATTTTGATGATAACTATACTGAATCAAAGGAAAAGAAACCCGAGTCTCACCAGATGACGCATTTTGGTATTCTGGTATTTTCAATTTATTTCTGCAAAAATCAACTCATATTACGAGAGGTGAGTTGAGCCTCGGGACACGCTGAGGTATTTTCAATTTATGTTTTTAGAAATCAACTCATGTTGCGAGAGGTGAGTTGAGCCTTTTAATTCCTATTTTTAATTTCTGTTTTTCAAAAAAATCAACTCCTATTGCGAGAGGTGAGTTGAGCATCGGTTCACATGCTGAGGTATTTTCAGTTTCTATTTTCTAATTTCTATTTTTCAAATTTATGTGTTTCAAAAAAAATCAACTCATATTGCTAGAGGTGAGTTGAGCCTTGGCTCACATGCTGAGGTATTTTCAATTTCTGTTTTCCTATTTCTACTTTCCAAAAATCAACTCATATTGCGAGAGGTGAGTTGAGCCTCGGCTTACAGGCTGAGGTATTTTTCAATATTTTGTTTTTCAATTTGTGCTTTTCAAAAATCAACTCATATTGCGAGAGGTGAGTTAAGCTTTGCAATTTATGTTTTTTCAAAAATCAACTCATATTACGAGAGGTGAGTTGAACCTTTTAAAATTCTGTTTTTCAAACGAAATCAACTCATATTGCGAGAGGTGAGTTGATCTTTTTCAATTTCTGCTTTTCAATTTCTGTTTTTCAAAAACCAACTCATATTGCAAGAGGTGAGTTGATCTTTTTCAAGTTGAACCTTTTAATTTCTATTTTTCAATTTTTCAAAATTAACTCATATTGCAAGAGGTGAGTTGAACCTTTGAATTTCTGTTTTTAAATTTTTCAAAAATTAACTCATATTGCGAAAGGTGAGTTAAGCCTTTTAATTTCTGTTTTTCAGAAAGGCCAACTCATATTATGAGAGGTGAGTTGAGTCTTAAGTCATACACTGGGATACTTTCAATTTATGATCCAAAAGAATTATCCCATATTGCGAGAGTTCGCAGACTGGGCTAGTTTCGATGTTTGTTTTTCAATAAAGAATAAAGGTTGGAGCTGATTGAAGACACCAGATTTTGCCTCCCTGAAGATGCAGTGGAGCAAATTGAAGTTACAATATTCACCTTCCTGAAGTTATAGCAGAGCAAATTGAAGATACCAGATCTCATCTCTCTGAAGTTACAAAAGAGTAGATCACGACGAATTTTATATCCCTGAAGAGGCGACAGATCGAGGTTACAAGTCATAGCTCTAAAATCACGATGGATTGACCTAAAGCCACGAGAGGCGGTGGACTGGAATGAAGCTACCTAAAGAAGAGTGCCAAAGAAGTCAATCCTCAGGAAGATCGGGCAAAATTGACCTTTCTTTATGTCTTTGCTCTACTATCGTTACACGAAAATGAGCAAAGAGGGGCAGCTGTTAGAGGCCAATTTTTGCCCTTATTAACATTACAAAACCAAAACCCCAATCCTAGCCCAATTACCTAAACTCGAGGCCTGTTTACAAACAAATCTAAAACCCCAATTTAACTGACCCAATAGCAAACAAAACCCCAAAACCCGTTACAACCCATTTGACCCAAATCTAACCTACCCAATACCCAAACCCGTTATAGAAACCCATACCCATTAACCTACCCGAGCCCAAATACCTAAACTAAACCTAACCCTAATCAGCCCTAGCCACCTAACCCCCCACTTGCTCTGCTGTCGCCTTTGCCATTCGACCGATCTTCTGACTCAGCAGCTGCTCCACTGCCACGGTCACATCCCACTGCCCTCAAGTGGCACCTGCAAGCATTCAAAATGAAATGACAGCAAAAATAATAAAAAAGAAAAAACGGTTTGTAAAATCGGCTATACAAACCGATTGAAAGAACAATGTAAGGGATTTTTCGACAGATTTTGAATACAATACCAAAATAGAGATTTCAAACATTAAAACAGGGTCAGATCAAGGCAACTATAAAAAATCAGGGGCCTAAAGAACAAAAATCAGAATACCGAAAACAGAGGTAAATTTCTTTTATTTTTAAAACTGCTTTTTGTTACAAATAATACAAAAATACATATATACATATATTTTATAAATAAATAACTAAAAAATCGAAAAAAAAAAGAAAAAAATTTACCTTTCCGGCCACCGTGTACGGTGGCGGGTGCCGGCACCGGTGATCGGACGGTGACCGGACGGTGGTTGGACCGACCACCGGAAATCACCTCTGGTTTTCCCTTTCCCTCTCACTTTTTCCCTTTCCCTCTCACTTTCTCTCTTTTTTCTCTCCTACACAGTAACAAATGATTTTTTTAAAAAATTTTAACTTTTATAGGGGCCAAAACGCACCGTTTTGGACCCCCGGTTTAAATTAATAAAACGACGTCGTTTTGCTTCGGGTCAGATCGACCCGACCCGAATAGAGAGGACCGCGTGTTTTTGAAAACGGAAGGGCAATTTGCGCATTTGGCCCTTCCGCTTTTTCGATGTTTTGCAATCAAGTTATGTTATTTGTGATTTGGCCCAATAATTTACCCCGTTTTACGATTTAATCCCTTTTGCCACGACACCGTTTTAAAGGCACGGAAAAATTGCTCTTTTGGTCCCTCCACGTCTCACCCGTGTTCGCGTAAGCCCTTCCCTTCTGCTTTTATTTCGAATTCGCCCCAGGAATTTCAGTTTTAATTTAAATTTCATCCTTTTGCCCTTGTTATTTCAATATTATTATTATTATTATTATTATTATTATTATTATTATTATTATTTATTATTATTATTATTAACATATACTATTATTGTTAGTGTTAGTATTATTTTTACTCAAACTTAGGTATATACATATTATTATGTTCTTTTAAATATTATATTTTACTTATATACTAGGTAAATATTTTCATTATTTCTAACACATATATGTGCATATATTTTACGTTCCTACTTTTAGTATTATTATTACGTATTCGTTTTTAAATATACATGTATGTATTTGTATGAACTCATAGTTGTTTTAATATTATTATTATTCTTAATATATATATTATGTATGCATGTTTAAATACCATATTATAATTTTTACATCTATTCTTATATATTATTATATTTGTTGTTATATTTATTATTTTCACTATTATTACCTATTACTCCTTTATTATTATATTATATTTTCATATTGCTAGTATTATTATTTTCATGTTTCTCATTATTAACTTACATATACGCATATACATTTTTCGTGTACATATTATGATTTTATTATTAATATATTATTATTCTTATTATGTTACTAACATCTCATTACTATTCTATTTAATATTATTCCATCATTATATTACTACATTATATTACCATCATATTTTCGTACATACCATGATTATTATATTATTATCTCTATTAAACTATTCATACATCATTACCATTATTATCTTTTCACTAATATTATCATTATTACTATTATTGTTTTAATACTTTCATTACAAATTATGCAACATTTTTATCCTACGCCAAATCAATCTTTTTATAAAGGCAATGTTTCAGTGTTTAGAAATTCGAGAAATCGTGCCCTAACATATTGGGTTTCGATTTTCTCGTCTAAATTTAAACACTCGAATATCCTTCTTAAAATAAAGTTTAAATAAAAGCTTAAATATTATTTCTATCTTGCATACCATGTTCTCACCCGTATTTATATTGTCTTTCATTATTACGTTTCATTGTGCCTTACATACTCTTATTTTCATTCATTACGTGTTTTATGACAAATTACCTTTGCCCGATACAAAAACGATTCTTTTTAAAGGCAATATTCTGTATTTAAACATTCAGAAATCGTGCCCTAACATATTGGGTTGCGATTTGTTCGTCTAAATCTAAATATCCGAATATCCTTTCAAAATGAATAAATACATAATCTTTCAATGTAAGAACTTATTCTCGATAATTTGAGATATTGCGTCCTAACGCATTGGATGTGATATTTTGTTATCTCGAGATAAGATTTTCTAAAACCGAGGCAATGTTCGGTACCTAGGAATTAGAGAAATTGTGCCCTAACGTATTGGGTTTTGATTTTTTTCGTTTATTCCAAGTATTCGAATATCCTTTCCAAATAAATACCCGAATTCCAAATAAAAGGCAAGTTTAGCCTCAAAGGTCAAAATGTCGTGCCCTAACGTATTGGATGTGACGTTTCGCCTTAAGGCGGGTCGGCCTTTGGCATTCAGTTTTCAATCTATCCAAGTGTTTTTTAAAAGCAAATAAGGATCGTATTTTTTTCAAACTCTATCAAGTTTTCAAATCATTGACTCTAAAGACACTAATTAATCAATAAGGTGCCAATTTTGGGTGTACCGAGGGTGCTAATCCTTCCTCGTGCGTAAATCACTCCTGAACCCATTTTCTGATATTCGTAGACCAAAATTGTTGTTTAGATAAATCAAATAGTTTATTAAAAACAACCCCCTTTTGAGGTGACCAATCACACCCTGACAAAAAAAGATTGGTGGCGACTCCAGTTCTTGTATTCATTTTTAAGTCGACGTCCGTTTTCATAAAAAATGGTCCCGACAGCTTGGCGACCTCCCCAACACACCCAAAGCCCAAATCCACTCAAGCAGACAATTAATTATGCCAAATTATTGCAGAAACAAAATTCAGAAAATTTCCATGCTACAATTTCCACAAAAGCCGAAAATTAAAAATTTTGGGGCATTATAAGGTTCTCTTCTAGTGGGTATTTATAGACTTTAGAATGCTCAGAAACCCTAAAAATTTGCTTTTTTTCGATTAAAAGGGAAGCAGGGTTCGAAATTGACACGGGCTAAACATGGGCTTGTGGCCAACCTATGTGGAAGTGCTCAGGCTGTGTGGATTCTGAAATTAGCTCTTTTTGTCCAATTTTGGCATGTTTTTTACTCCTTTCACTTTCCTATGTTCACCTAAATATAGAAACATAATTTCAAAGGATTAGGAGCATCAAATTCAGTCATTTTCATAATAAATCATCCAAAATCATGCCAAGCATGGGATTAAAACATAGTACTTTTATGGTTTATCAAATATCTCCAACCTTAAGCGTTTGTTTGTCCTCAAGCAAAATCTTCAACTCACAATTAAAATCAATCTTTCTCAACTTATAATCCTCATCAATAAAGTTTCGAAATAATTCACAAATAATCATAAATTGATAATTCAACTAAAAGAGCATTAAAGATTCAAACAATCCAAGTCAAGTATTTTAAAGCATGAAAACATAGGTATTTCCCCTTATCTAAGTAATTACCTTTAATTCAAAACCAACAAGAGTTGACATCCTCACTAAAGATTTCACTCAAATCACTCAAAGTGTTTAAGGTTCGAAAATAAAGCACTCAATAGTCAATCATGAATAGTCATTACTATAGGCTTACATGAAAATCAAATCTCCACCACTATAAAATGAGATGATACACAAATCAAAATGTCTTTAAAAGATTGTAATGGGGCTTAGGTTAAGGGTGTGGAGAAAGACCGATAAGATAGCTAAAATCAAGATTGACTTAATAAATTACCAAATTAGAAAAATAACAAATGCTGAATTTAAAATATATCATAATTACAAATTATTCAAAAATAAGAAAATGAGCTTCTTCTCAAAATATGACTTTAACTGTTCATGCTCATAACTGAAAAGAAACAATATGTAACTCAATGAAAGTAAATAGATATGTTTTTCTTTCTCTCTTTTTTTTTTTTCTTTTTCATGAATTAATAATTTTGTAAAGTAAACAAAAGAACATAATGAATTAACAATTCTGCAAATTAAACAAAAGAGCATAGTTAGGTAACTAACCAAATCAAATCTCGATAAAAAAGTGAGTCAATAAAGTGGGAAAAAAATTCTCAATAAATCAAAAGAGTGAGTTATGGGTTAACATGAATGGGTAAACCAAGAAACAACGTTTTAGGCTCAACTGAGTTCACTAATGGTTAATTATGAAGGTAAGCTCTTTATGGGATAAATGGGTTAAAACCTAAGTGCCTTTATTATCTCAGTATATCAAATCAAAGGTGTGGTCTTGACATGTATAATCGAAGCAAGTTCTAGAATAACAAATCAATATTGACGCACTCAAAACCAATAATAGATGTGAGCAAGAAAAATATATACTCTAAAGGCTCAAAATCTCACAAAAAATTATGATTTTTGATGTCAATCTTGCAAATTCAAAACTTCAAGATAATACCTCAATTTAAAGAAACAACCTAGAAATTTTGAATTCTGAAAATCAACTTATTATGCTTGATTCTCTCATGTCTTAAAGTTTAAACAATCAATGCACAAATACCTATGACTTTAATCCAAAACACATCAATAAAAATCATAAATTGATAAAAATTCATTCTAATAGTAATATGAGAAAATTACTTAAATACAAGATATAATTCAAGGATTTTTCTAATAATCATTTAAATAACCTCTCCACACTTAAGATGTACATTGTCCTCAATGTACAAATATAGATAATTACAGTACAACTAGTATATCATAAGAGAGGGAAAGAAGTGAAACTGCCTTGAATATTGGATGAAATCCCCAGAATAGTGAAAAGCAGAATTGTAGACAAAGCTAAATGTAATGCATGATTCTGAGCAACTATTAAGAAAATAGACACAACTGGTGGAGAAGATTAAAGGGTTACTCGATTAGGAACAACCATAATAAATAAAATATAGTTCAAAATATAATAAGTCTTAGAAGCTAATAAGAAACATAAAAATAAATGGACTCAAAGGTCCTCATTATCAGACGCATCGTGAGTCGTAGACACCGAGGAAGAAATATGGAGATGCTGACATACCTACTGCAATGTCACCTCAAGACTATTGAGCCGCTAAATGCAATACTGCTTGAAGCAAGCGAACCGCTCAAGAAGGTCCGTTGAAGTAGGACTAGAGGGAACAGGCTGGTGACTCGAAGGTGGGGATTGTGGTGGAGCCTCATGATGTAGAGGAACATCGCCAGTGAAGTCCTTAGGTTCATTCTAAAAGTAAGAATGAACTAATCGGTAATGAGGGGGATTTACACCACGTCGCCGCTCGATCATCCTCATATATATCATGCTCGAGATTTCCTGTAGGGACATCTAGTCGATGGGAGTAAGTGTAGATAACATCTCTGGTATGCCGAAGAGGCCGACGTGTCGAGCAAGTTGAGTCACGTAAAGGCCTAAACTGTAACTGCCCAATTTTAGTGAGATCGGAATAATAGTTTCGAGACCACAAATTCGGCCCGAAAATAAAATATATTTTTATTTTATTATATGGTCCGTATTATGTTAGAAAATGCCTGATCTACTCTTAAACATGGACTTTTGCTCCACTGAAATAAGCACATCATACTTGAATTAATATCCTGAAAATACTAAAGTAAGAATTAAGTATACATAATTGAAAACAAGAAACAAGTATTTATCATGTAATTCGAAAAATCAAATAATAAGATCCATCTTAAGTTTCATCTTTCCTAGGTATCTACAGAATTTATTTCATATTTTGGGAGGGAAACATCTCAAAATTAGAATAATAAGAAGACATAAAAAAAAACAATAAAACTTCGAAGGAAATTTGACTGGAGATCTTCAATCTTGAAGGAGATTTGCTTTTGAGTTGATTCCGACGGCGTTCTTCAAGTAATTTCTTCATTCTACTCTGTGTGTCCCCATTAGTTCTCTTCTAGTATGTATTTATAGACTTTAGAATGCTTAGAAACCCTAAATTTTGGTTTTTTCGCATAAAAGGGAAGCAGTGTTCGAAATCGACACGTGCTGGTACATGGGGGTGTGGCCAGCCTGCGTGGCTCACACGGGCATGTGGCTAGCCCGTGTGGAACTGCTCAGGCCATGTGGATCCTGAAATCAACTCTTTTTGTCCTATTTTAATTACTTTAGGTATAATATTATGGTAAGACATAAACTTAAATACTAAAAGTAAAACATAACTTGAAAAAACACATACATTTTAATATCAAAAATATAATACGAGCATGACACAAATACAGGAATCACTATCGCATTAATCAGGATGGAGTGAACTACTGTCATGCCCTCCACCATTTTTGCCTACAGCAGGGTAGCTTTCGTGAGATTGAGACCCGGTCGACACTTCGGTGAAGGCCATTATAGCTTCATCTATCAAGACAATGGTTTGCTCATCAATGTTTAGATCATTATCAATCATAGCTTCAATGACCAGGTTCACCAAGTCATCAACCAATTTTGCCTTTGCTTTTAGATCCCCAATGACTCTCTTAAACTCTCTTAGTGAACTTTCCACAACTATTATCCTGCCTTCTGTGTAAATTTCCTCCGCTCGCACTCTTCCCAAGTCAGCTTTTATGGCCTTAAGCAGGTCCTGTATTAAACAGGAAATATATAAAAGAAAATTAAGTAATTAGCAAGTTGGAGGAAGGTTCAGTAAGGAATAATTGATTTATAGCCCAAATCAAATATTTTTCTTTTTATAATCTTATTAAAGATTCGGATCATATCTACTCTTTTTTTAACACAATGCTTAAAATCACCCATAGCCTATGTCTAACCCATAAATAAGAGGATAATGCACTTCAACGCACTCGAACCTACATCCTCCTACATTAACAATAATATCTATACCAACCGAGTTAAGACTCAATCGACAAGTTATCTTATCTTAATTAAATTTATAGCCCAAATTAATACATAACTAAGGGTCTTTGAGGAAAATAATTACTCTAAAATTTTCGTAAAAGAATTGAAAGATGTTGAAATAAAAATAATTTGTTTTGAATAGCCTATATCCGAATCACAATTATATAATTATTTTTTTTCCTAAATTTGTGCTCATCACCGTTGAATAATTAAGACTATGTATTTATTCCCAACGTTCTTTGGGAAGGAATTATGAAGCCCAAATTAATGCTTCGGGCATTGGATTAAACAAAACTTTTAGACATGTCAAATTGTGAATTAAACTTGATGCAACCTAATTTTTCAATTCTCTTTGCTTTTAATTCTAAATTAGTAATTGATTACGTTAATAAGCGTATTGGCTTTGTTTAATATGTTTGGTTAAACTGCAAGTTTTAATTTATGCTAGTCGCTTATTTTTAGACTCCATTCAATTAACGATTTTTCTAATTTTTTTTATAAAAAGTTTAAAATATATGTAAGTAATTGAAAATAAAATAGCCAAAACATGAACTAAATGGACTCTCATTACCCAACAAAAAAGAAAGAGGGCTCTTAGTTACGATTAACATATTATAACTATAGAAACAATAGTTTTATTAGTTACGACTAACATATTATAACTAAATGGACTCTAATTTTACCCTCAAGTAATTCACATTTATAAACAATAGGTTAAATATGAGAAATTAAAAAAAAGGATGATAAAGTACTATAACTTAAACGTATAGAAACACGTTCGAGCCAATTTTTCATTGCAATAAAGTGTAATTTTATTTATGTTATCTCGTAAAAAAAATAATACTATTCTTTTTAATAATTAAAAAGAGGAATGAGGTTACTTAAGATTGAATTTAAATTTTCATGTCTCAATATAAAATTGTAAGATCAAATTCAAATTCAAATTCTTTAGCATCAGCCCCGCAAAGGTAGTCAACATTCTCCATAGCTCTGAATTTCTTCACCAACCACTTTCATCGATCTTCTAGCCATTTCTGCAATTCTACTCTTGCTCTATCCATTTCAGCCATGTCGTCCAAATCGGGAACAATTGGGTTGGTCAGATTATCCCCAGGCTTGGAATCTAAACTTGTCGGGTAATTCACCGGTGCTGAGGTGCCGGCTTGGTATTGTTGTGGTTTGATGGTAATGGGTACCCTTCATGGATATGTATCTAGTTAGGCTTGGAAATTTACTGGGGTAAAGCCTGGGGGTATATAGGGTCTCCATTATCATCCCCAGAGTTATTTTCAGTACTTTTCCCTTTTTTAGTCCCTCCAACTAACAACTGGGTCAACTGGCTTATCATGCTTCGTTGGGATTCTTGTATTTGATCCCTCATGTCTTATTGTACCTTAGCTAATTGTTCTTGTAACTGCGCTTGCAACTGATCTTACATGTCCTTCTGAATTTGTTCCAATCTCTCTAACCTTTGATCCATGGCTATGGTTTTACCGCAAGTATCGTAACAATATTCAGTTAGCAAATTCTTGTTGGTTTCCAGGGTAAGTGTCATAATTTTGATTAATTAGGATCTTTTTCTGAAACTTAATGCATATAAGGAAATGTAATGTTGATGAATGCAAAAAGAATGCAAAAAGAGGCGATGTTTCTGGTTCAATTCTATTAGAATAACTTTACTAGAAAACAAATCTCTTTACATAAAATAGATACATTTTACATATACGACCTTGCCTTTAATATTCAAAGCGAAGACATCGACCATTTTTTCATATCCGGATGTGCTAAGATCAAATCCTGCAAACTTTTTCAAGGGATACATTTACTATCTCCCTTTTGTTTAACCCAAGCTACGACCCATTGTTCACTTATTCCTGTTATGCTCATTAACCTCTTCAAGAAAGTCGGGACGTTGGCATCTCTAGAATAAGCTTTGTCAGCTTGGATACTCGAGCAATGGAGCAGAGTTGCGTACTTTTCTTTGGCGGATACCAAATTTACCTTCCCAAAAGTAAAACAACCATAGGCGGGATTGCAATATTGGGCCAAAGCTCGAAACAAGTACTTATCCACTTTGGCATCGAGTAAATAGGGCAAATCACCGTAGTTACAGTAGAATAACTGCTTAGTTTCGTCATCCCATTGGTCCCATACCTCTTTCAACTCTTAGAGATTATTTTGAGTCACACTAATAAGAGTGAAATCCCATAATTCTGACATGTGCCCATCCATCAGGCTATCACCCTTCCCTTGTTGTGCCTTCTCAGACCATGTCTGGACAGTCGCATTGTCTTCCACTTTATCAAGAAATCATTTTTCTTTAGCAAGCTCTCTATTTAGCAACTGAACATGAATCAACACCCTTTTCTATGATGAAAATGTAATGCAATCACAGTCAAAACAAAACAAAACAATTCAGTACATTTCATACAAAGCCAGAATTTAAAATAAGAAATAATAAATAGAACACCTATTCGATTGACCACTAGAGGTTTGGTATGGTTTTATCTATGGTAGGTTCTTAGGGTTCATTATATGCGGTTCGGTTCTAAAGTAAGGGTACCTAAACTAATAGATTCCTCGATCCTCACCCATTATAGGCTCATACAGATCGAGTTCAGTTCAAGGGAATACATTTCCCTATGGCTATACGGAGATGAAGATCTCACAAAGACATAGGTACGAATGTATCCCGAAAGCGATCCACTATCCTATACGGAGGTGAAGACCTCATGAAGGAATAGTTTATCACTCTCATTTAAGAAGGGCAAAAACAAACGATTATGCAATGCAATATGCGAAAAACACACAAAAAGAAACTTTCGAATCAATAAAACAAGTATACTAGATCGCTATATAACCTGATATATCAAAGAAAAAACACAAAGGATGAAATGCAATAAAGGGATCATAAATTTAAACCAAATTATCAATTTTTGACAAAAAGACCAAAAGTAATTAACTCGTAGCTTGACTCTCTTATTTTGTCCCTAATGGAGTCGCCAAGCTGTTGAAACCTTTTTTTGAAATCGACTTTGTTTATTTAAAAAAACGAAAATAGGAGTTGCCACCAATCACTTTTAGGAGGTGTGATCGGGTCACCTCGTAATTTGATCGTTTTAATAAGAGGTTTGATTTATTAAAACAATGTTTTTCCGTCTACAAAAATCCAAAAAATGGGTTTGGGAGTCAGTTACGTACGAGGAAGGATTAGCACCCTTGTTACGCCTAAAATTGGTATCTAATTGATTACTTGATGTCCTTAGTGTCGAAAATTTAAAAAATTTAAAGAGAACTTGAAACGCGACCCCATTTTACATAATGTTATTTTTTAATTAAAATCACTTGAATAAATCAAAAACATATGTTAAAGGCCCTCTTATCTCGAGGTAACAAAAGGTCATATCCTGTAAGTTAGGACATGGCATCTCAAATCCTCGAAAATATATTAATTAAAATCTCCCATGTTTTAATTTTAAAAGGAATGTTTAGTTATCTTGGTTCAAAGAGAAAGTTGAACCCTGTAAGTTAGGTTGCGACTTTTGGGACCTCCAAATACAGAACATTGTCTTAATTTTAAAAATATTTTTTTTTATGCATTGGGTAAAAATTAATGTAACCCTTGAAATGATATATATTTAGCTTATTCAGATATGGTATAAAAATGAAAAAATATGTTTAAATACGACACTTGGCACAAATATTAGCACAATTAAATAATATAATAACTAGTAAAAAAAATATGACATAATAAATGGGTAAATCAATAAAACAAAAACACTATGCTAGTGAATGATGATAATACACTATAATGATAATAAAAAATAACAATTTAATAATAATAGCAATAATTAAACTAGTTACCATGATAATATTAACATAAATAATAATAATAATAATAATAATAATAATAATAATAATAATAATAATAAAAGAATAATGTGTAATACGATGAAAATATAAACATAATGAAAATAAGATAAGGGCAAAGAAATAATAATTAAAGAAGCAAAATAATAAAAATGAAAAAATTGAAATTAAATAAATAAAGGATTAAATTGGAATTAAAATGTAATTAAGGGCATAAATTGTAAAAGAATAAGTAAATAGATAAATATGTAAATAAATAAAATAAAAATTAAAAAAGATTGGAATTAAATAAACCGAAGACTAAATCGGAATTAGAATGAAATTAAAAGCATAAATTTAAATAAATAAGTAAATAAAATACTAAAATAAAAATGCAAAAATATTTAAAATAAAAAATAAAGAAAAACAGGGACTAAATGGGTGATTATTCCAATTTTTAGTAAGCGCGTAACTTCCAAGGGACTAAATGGTCAAAGGATTGAAAGAAAAAAATAAACTTAAATGGATAAATTTAAAAAAAACAAAAAGGCTAGTGTAGCAACGTAAAATTTTTAGCTTTAGCTTTGGTCGCTAATAGAGGCGATTATTCGGAAAATTTGGAAATCAAAATTTGATTTTATAAAAAGGAGTCGCCACCGATCTTTTTCTTAGGTGTGATCGGACACCTAATAAATCGTCTTTTTAAAAATTATTACTTTTTAAAAGGAAGGCCGAGTTTAGGTCTACGTTTAAAATTCAGTGAAAAATAGGGTTCGGGAGTCGGTTACACACGAGGAAGGTATTAGCACCCTCATGACACCCAAAATTGGTATCTTATTAAACGTGTGTTGCCTTAAATTTTGAAAAAGCGAGCTCAATGTAAAATTTGGTCGTGATCCGATTGGAAGAAGTGAGAAATTTCGAGTTTTTGATTTTTCCAAAGGACGTCCCCATTTTAACACGAGCTGAAGCGATTCACCCAACATAGCGATGAAATCGATAGCTTAGTCATAAACCGGAATGTTGCCTCATTTATTGAAATTAATTTAAAAACAAGAATAAGATTTTAAGGTAACGGAAAACAATTTGATACGAGATAAAAATAAATGAAAAAAACTAGAAACACCTTAAAACAAATAACGAAATATCACAATAATATTAAAACAGTAATGATGTATGCGATATTGAACATGACAATAAAGTATTAAACGCGAAATGAAGAAGGATAGATGTACGTCAAAACGCATGGAACGTATATATAATAATAATATCAAAAAGATAGTTATTAATAATGCTACATAATATGCGTATACGTATTAAACTATTCGTGAGGGTAATATTGAAAGTACGTATATAATGTATGAAAAATGTGTACATAATATACATATTAGAATTAGTAACAGATTTGAAACAACTTTTAATAAAAATAAATAAACATATACCTATTAAGAAATACATACGTAATATATATACATTTGGAAAAATAATAATAATATATATAGAACACGATCATTAATGGTATTACATAAAGAATATATATATATACATAACGATATGACTTAAACAGTATATATAATAGCATTAAATATATATAATATATAAAGATACATACATAATATAAATTTAAATATATATATATTATAATATAAACGTTAAGTAAACAGATACTAAACAAATGATGCTGATATATTAATAAATAATAAACATAATAACAACAGTAGCAAAATGCGACAGCACAAACAATGTTAAAATTAAAATGAAATAAAAAGAAAAAGAAAAAAATGGAATAGGACGAAATTAAAATCAAAACAAAATTTGAAGTTCTGAAAGTTAAACAGAAAGTCAACCGGAGGACCCTCATGAATGCACGCCTAAAGAACGAGGACTCCCTCGAAAATTTACACATCCATTCGAAACTGAGCCGTTCAGGGTTTAGTTTGTCAAACTATTCGAGGATCTAATTGAAACCGGTGAAACAATCTGGGGTCAAATTGAAAAGAGCACAGGACTTTATTGCAACACGCTGTAAAAACGGAAGGACCTGATCAGAAAATAGACCAATGCTCAAAAACGCGCGGATCCTCCCCGGGTTGGGTCACTCGCACGGGTTGAGCCCTTGAACGCTGTCGTTTCGGGCACTAGAACCCCTCTCCAGAACGGTGTCGTTCAAGAGGGGTTATAAATACTGACAAATTCTCAAAAAAAAAATCGTTTTAAAAGCCTCTTTTTTTAAAAAAACTTGAAACATTCTCTCTCAAAATCCAAGCTCTGCCCTCCGAGCACTGGTCAGAATTCGGTTACGCTCCGATCATCGGGCACCGTCATATCCGCCGTCGCACACGGCGGTCGGACCCTTAAACGGACGATTTTTAACCCTAAAAACCCTTCTAAACCCAGATCTAGTTTCAGAACCCTCAAAATCCCCACAGATACTGACCGACGATCAACCAAATCTGGACTCGGGGTTTAAATCACCTTTGAAGGTAAAAAGTTTTTATTTTTATTACGTTTCCTTTATGCATAATAGATTAGAAATAGGTAAGCGAAAGAAAATGGCTAAGATACCTTCTGTTTTTTGATTTTTTGTTCTCTAAAGTGTAAAAAATACAGGGATTCTTTCGACTTCTTTTATAGTCGATAAAAAAAACCATCCTTTTCTCTTTTTGCTGTTATTTGCTGTTTCTCTGCTCTTGCGTGTTGCTGTTTATTCTTTCCCGTTTTTGGCTTGTTTTGCAGGTAAGGAGAAGGTCAACAAGAGGCCTTCCCTTTTTGGTGCAAGGGACCAGCAAAGGCGATCCTCGAGCACTGAGCTTGCTGTCGAGGCACGTTGGAGGGCAGAGGCTAGTGCGACGCCAGAAGTAGCTAGGGTTTCTGTCACTGCCTTCTCTGTTTCAGTCTAGGCCTACTGGATTTAGGTTAGGTTTGGGCCAGAGGGTAGTGGGCTAGTATCTATTTGGGTATTTAGTTTGGATATTAGTTAGTGGGTCTGTTATTTAGGGGTTTGGGTTATGTTGTAATGGGACACTCGGGTTTGTGGGCTACTGATGGTTTTGTTTAATGGGTTAAGTTTAGGGGTTTGATCGGGTAGAGGCTTAGGTGGGTCTGCTGTTGGATTTTAATTTAGGTATTAGGTCAAATATTGTATGTAAATGGACTTTGATATTTAACTTTAGACTTTTAATTTTAATTATTTGGTTTTGTTTTCTATTTTGGTTTTGGTTTACTGGGTTTAAAGTGGGTGCAAAATTGGGCTACAACAGCTGCCCCTCTTTGCTCATTGCCGCGTAACGGAAATAGAGCAAAGACCTCTAGGAAGGACCAATTTTGCCCGGGTTTGCTAAGTCCTGATCTCTTCAAAGCTCTTCTTGCTCAGTTAGTCTCTTTCCATTCTACCACGCTCTGCAACCTTGGTTCATTCGCTTCAGTAAAATAAGGCTTGTGATTTTTCCTTCTGCAGCTTCAAAGGGATAAAACTTGCAACTTCAAAGTGATAAAACCTGTAACTTCAACCCATTCCAATGTGCCCTCTAAGAGGCAAAATCTTCCTCTTCGATCAACTCCGGCCTTTATTCTTTAATCTCAGTGTGTGACCTGAGGCTTAACTCGTTTCTCGCAATACGAGTTGACTTTTGAAACATAAACTAAAAATACAGAAATTGAAAGCACCTTAGCGTGTGACCTGAGGCTCAACTCATTTCTCGCAATATGAGTTGATTTTTTTTTTTTTGAAAAACATAAATTGAAAATACCTTAGCGTGCCCTGAGGCTCAACTCATTTCTCGCAATATGAGTTGATTTTTTGAAAAACATAAATTGAAAATACCTTAGCGTTCCCTGAGGCTCAACTCATTTCTCGCAATATGAGTTGATTTTTTTGAAAAATATAAATTGAAAATACCTCAGCGTGCCCTGAGGCTCGACTCACTTCTTGCAATATGAGTTGATTTTTTGAAAAGCATAAATTGAAAATACCTCAGCATATCACCTGAGGCTCAACTCACTTCTCGCAATATGAGTTGATTTTTGAAAACATAAATTGAAAAACAGAAATAGAAAATACCTCAACGTGTCTTGAGGCTCAACTCATTTCTCACAATATGAGCTGATTTTTGAAAACATGAATTGAAAATACCTCAGCGTGGGACCTGAGGCCCAACTCACTTCTCGTAATATGAGCTGATTCCTTTGAAAAATGAAATTTAAACATAGTACCAAAACACATCATCTGGTGAAATTCTAGTTTTTTTTATTTAATACAGATAAAACCTTTTGCTCTACTGGAGTACCCGTATATGTATGATGATATGCACATGTTTGTCTTAAATGCTTGTATGCCTATATGATTATGCTATGTGTCTTGAACTTGTTTGTCCTATATCCCTTTTCGTCACGATTCTTGTGATGATTTGCATTCATTGTTTCGATTCTCGACTTTCTCTTCATGTCTTGTCCCCGTTTTTAAGCTTTACGAGTGATCTAAGTTCCTTAGATATCACCCTTTTTGCCCCTATTGAACTTTGTCCTTGCTTTGGAGACTTTTGTACTTACCAAGTTCTCATTCGAGTAATACTCAACATTTCTTTTGTTTGGAGTATGTCATTTCACTATTTATCATTCAAACAAACCACACAAAGAGATGCATGAAAATGGTCAAAATAGGTACAAAAAGATGCCCCACACTTATATTCATTTGGATAGTAACAAACAAAGAAGGTTGACCGAAAAGGTTAAAAGAGTCATAAAGCAAGAAAAAGGGAAATGAATTTAGTGGATACAACGATTATGGATATCCATCGTACAAACTCTTTCACGTTTCTTAATCAAGTATCTTTCCGAGGGTGGCCTTTTACGTAGGGGATTACGAATTTTCAGAAATGCTTCAAATACTGTAGTCTCGCTGTCTAACTCACTGTTCAAATGGTCTTGTCCCCTTGGACCCTGAATCCTCTTCATTAGGACGCCCTTTCGGGTTTTCATCCTAATCTTTTGGTTTATCAAGATGCCCTTTTCGGGTTTTCATCCTGATCTTTTTTTTTAGGCATAGTACTTCTTCACGGCATTAGAGTTTATTAGATTCGGTAACTCCTTCCCATCCATCTCAGTGAGAATCAAAGCTCCACCCGAGAAGGCTTTCTTTACGACGTATGGTCCTTCCCAATTTGGTGCCCATTTTCTTCGCAAGTCTTTTACGATTAGGAGAATCTTTCTGAGCACGACTTCTCTTTCGTGGAATTCTCTTGGCTGTACCTTCTTGTCGTGGGCCGCGATCATTCTCTTCTGGTACATCTGCCCGTGACAGATTGCCTTCAAGCGTTTTTCTTCGATGAGATTTAGCTGGTCATATCGAGCTTGAACCCATTCTGCTTCTTCTAGTTTTGACTCCATTAAGACTCGTAAAGAAGGGATCTCAACTTTGATAGGTAGCACAGCTTCCATTCCATAGACCAGCGACAAAGGAGTTGCCCCCGTAGATGTTCGTACAGATGTGCGATATGCGTACAAAGCGAATGGTAGCTTCTCATGCCAATCCTTATATGTCTCTGTCATTTTCCCAATAATCTTGTTAATATTCTTGTTAGCTGCTTCAACAGCTCCATTCATCTTTGGGCGATATGACGAGGAATTATGATGCTTTATTTGAAATTGCTCACATACCTCCTTCATCATCTTGTTGTTCAAATTTAAAGCATTATCTGAAATGATTCTTTCAGGCAAACCATATCCACAAATGATTTCCTTTTTCAAGAATCTACAGACTGCAATCTTTGTCACATTAGCGAATGAAGCGGCTTCTATTCATTTTGTGAAATATTCTATAACCACAAAAATGAATTGGTGCCTGTTGGAAGCTTTTGGGGAGATTGGCCCTATAACGTCCATGCCCCACATAGAAAAAGGCCACGGAGAAGTCATGACATGAAGGAGCGAAGGAGCTACATGAATCTTATCACCGTAAATTTGACATTTGTGGCATTTTCTGGCATGATTAATGCAGTCACTTTCCATCGTTGACCAGTAGTAACCGAGTCTCATGATTTTCTTGGCCATAGTGAAACCATTAGCATGCGTCCCACATATTCCCTCGTGAACATCTTCGAGTACTTTCTTGGCTTCCACAGTATCCACACATCTCAGAAGCACTTGGTCCTTTCCTCTTTTGTATAAGATGTCCCCATCAAGAACAAATCCCGCTGATATCCTTCTGATTGTTCTTTTGTCGTTCTCATTTGCTTGTTCAGGGTATTTTTGGTTCTTGACATATTCCAAGATGTCGTGGAACCACGGCTGTCTATCTGCCTCTTTCTCAATGCTACAACAGTGTGCAGGGGCCTCGTATATGCTTATTTTGAGGGGCAGTATTTCTGCTTCTCTACTTGCTTTGAACATTGAAGCCAAAGTGGCCAGGGCATCAGCCAGTTGGTTTTCTTTTTGTGGAAAGTAATGAAAAGTTATTTCTTTGAATTCTTTGATTAATTCAGCCACTAGATCACTGTATTTGATCAATTTTAGATCCCTCACTTCCCAATCTCCACGGACTTGGTAAACCACTAGGGCTGAGTCCCCATACACCTCTAGGGTTTCGATATTTCACTCAATGGCTGCATGAAGTCCCATGATACAGGCCTCATATTCTGCTATGTTGTTGGTACAGAAGAAGTTCAGTCTTGCAGTGAACGGATAATGATTCCCTTCTGGTGATACCAGGATTGCTCTAATTCCATACCCCAAAGCATTCGATGCACCGTCAAAATTCATCTTCCATGGCTTCTCTTTCGATGACTCGGATTCCTTTGCTATGATACACATTAAGTCCTCATCTGGAAAATCGAATCTCAAGGGCTCATATTCTTCTGTGGTCCGAGTTGTTAAAAAGTCAGCTATTGCGCTCCTTTTTATCGACTTCTGACTTACATAGGCAATGTCGTATTCCGATAAGAGGATCTGCCATCGTGTCATTCTTTCTGAGAGTGCAGGCGATTCCATCATGTATTTTATTGGATCTAGCTTTGAGATTAGCCATGTCGTATGATATAATATATATTGCTTGAGTCTCCGATCTGCCCAAACTAAAGCTCAACAATATTTCTCAATGGACGAATACTTTGCCTCACATTCTGTGAACTTTTTACTGAGGTAGTAAATTGCCTTTTCTTTCTTTCCTGACTCGTTGTGTTGCCCCAGCACGTAACCCATTGAATTGTCGAACACAGTCAAATATAATATCAATGGTCTTCTTGGAGTTGGCGGTACTAGCACTGGAGGATTTGACAAATACTGTTTTATCTTATCAAAGGCTGCCTGACATTCCTCATCCCACTCTCCTGGGTTATGCTTTTGAAGAAGCCAAAAGATTGGGTCGCATTGGTTGGTAAGTTGAGCGATGAATAGGGCGATATAGTTTAACCTCCCTAAAAATCCTCTGACTTTCTTTTACGTGCGCGGTGGTGGTAGTTCTTGTATTGCTTTTATTTTATCTGGATCGACTTTGATACCTCTTTGACTGACAATGAAGCCTAGCAACTTTCCAAATGTAGCTCCAAACGTACATTTGGCTGGATTAAGCTTTAATTGGAACTTCCTCAGCCTTTTAAATAACTTCTTCAGATTCACAACATGCTCTTCTTCTCCTCGGGACTTAACAATCATATCGTCGACGTAGACCTCTATTTCTTTATGCATCATGTCATGGAATAGCGTCACCATGTCTCTCTGATATGTTGCCCCAGCATTCTTTAATCCAAATGGCATCACCTTGTAGCAGAATGTTCCCCACATCATTGTGAAGGTGGTTTTCTCCATATCTTCAGGAGCCATCTTGATCTGATTGTACCCCAAGAATCCATCCATGAAGGAAAATAATGAATGTTTTGTTATATTATCCACCAATGTATCAATGTGCATTAAGGGGAAATTATCTTTAGGACTTGCTCGATTCAGGTCGTGATAATCCACACACATTCGTACTTTGCCGTCCTTTTTTGGTACTGGGACAATGTTAGCCACCCATTCAGGATATTTAGAAGCTTGTAAGAAACCCGCATCGAATTGCTTCTTGACCTCTTCTTTTATCTTCAATAGCATTTCTGGTCTCATCTGTCTTAGCTTTTACTGAATGGGTTTGCATTCTAGTTTTAGTGGGAGTTTATGGACCATTATATCCTCATCCAATCCTGGCATGTCTCGATATGACCATGCGAATACATCCTAATACTCGCGGAGTAAAGCAATCAAATTACGCCTAGTATTCTCTGAGATAGAGGCTCCAATCTTCACTTCTTATCTCTTTTCATCGGTTCCCAAGTTTATCATTTCAATAAGCTTTTGATGAGGTAGGATCTGTTTATCCTCTTGTTCCACCATTCTTAGCAAGTCAAGAGACGAGACATAGTCTTCGACATTTTCCTTAGCCTCAAATTTTCCTAAATAGATGGCCCTCTCAAAATTGATTTCATGATTCGTAACGGGTTTATTCATGTTATTGATATTTGAGCACCTGAAAGTTAAATGGAAAAGGAAACTATAGAGGGGCATCGAAGTATTGGAAACAACAAGCAAAATGTTATGGCATGGTATGGAGTAAATGTAAAGATAGGCTATGAAATGAAAGAATAATTGTAGGAATGCAAAAGGTCATGGCAAAATGCATCTTCATTGATATTTATTCAAAAGATAAAGAGCTAACGCAAGCTCTTACAAAAGCATCTTGTTATATCTAGGGACACAACAAAGATTTAATATTGAGCATTACTCTAAAGATTTAGAAACTATGAGAAGGTCCTCAGCAGTCCAATTGTTCAATTCGAAACCAGAAGGGCAAGGTCGTATCATTGAAACATCTTCACTCGCATCAGCTCCCTTGTCAATGGCTTTTATGTTGACATTCTAAAAACCCTTTTCAATTAATACCAGCGTGCTTCGAGAATTATCTTCCCTGGGGTATATCATTCCCGCAGACGTAAACGTTATTGACAGAGGAGGATACTCTATGGGCTCCCATTTCAGTCCTCGGCCTACGGTTCTTGCAATCTTTCTTTCTTGATCTTTCTTCCACTATTTCCTTATTTGACGCGCATTTGGCTGGAACCCTAAACCGTATCGGACCTTGAGGGGTACTGGTTTTAGAGCCCTGACTATCCCTTAATGATGTTTTCTCAAACCTTTTCTCGCTCGGGCTCCCCTTCCTACCGTCAGCTTGATTCCCATCTTAGTGTTCTTTGATAGCCTAGGCACGGGAATTCTATTTCCCTCGGCAATAAATGTGGCATTGACAAATTCGAGGGATCAGAAGGAGCACTCCACTGCGTCTTGGCTCACTTCAAGGTAAGGCGCATCAGCTGAGATAGAGGTGACAATATCTTCTTCGCCTTCAATAGTGACCAAACAACTGTCCATGATAAGCTTCACCTTTTAGTGGAGTGATGATGGAACTGCTCCGGCAGAATGGATCCAGGGTCTTCCCAAAAGGCAGTTATAGGAGAGTGTGATGTCCATAACCTGGAACTCGACATCATATACGTATGGACCCACTTCTAGAGGGATTTCAATCTTTCTCATAACATCTCGCCTTGTTCCATCGAAAGCCCTTACCGTGGAATGACAGGGCCTCAAGTAGGATAGGTCCATCCAAATTCTAGAGAGCGTGGCCAAAGGCATGATGTTAAGTGCCGACCCGTTATCGATGAGCACGTTAGATATGATGTAACCTTGCAGGGGGTTGTAATATGCAATGCTTTCACCGAACCCCTACCATTGGGTGGTATTTCATCGTCGCTAAAAGAGATGAAATTGACCGCATTCAGTTTGTTTACCCATCTGTCAAGCTTCTTCACAGATATATTGTTCGCCACGTAAGCTTGATTTAACACCTTTAATAAAGTGTTCCGGTGTGGCTCTAAATTTAATAGTAGGGACAATACTGAAATTCTTGCTGACTGCTTGCTTAATTGCTCCACCACATTGTACTCACTGTGCTTGATGAATTTTAGAAATTCCTGTGCCTCGTTCTCGTCTACAGGCTTTTTAATCTCTTGTTCGGGCACAGTTTCAGTCCCATCTTCGATCTCATGCATCAACACTTTTCCTTTTTATTTCAAATCATTGACCTTCTTTACTGGCTTGTTCTCTTTAGAATAACACCTCCTACTGTAGGTGAAATGACCTACTTCTCTAACACTTTTAGTTGCGACTTCAGACCTTTCACCTTTAGGTGTGATGATGTTAACATCGTATTTCCATGGTATAGCTTTATCGTCCTTGTAGGGGAAAGGGGATGGCACTTCATTTATCATTTTCGGTTTCATCTGTTCCTTCTTGGCATCGTAGTAGATCACCAATGGTCGATTGGCGCTATAGGGGAAACTTGATAATTGATTGTCAGAGGCACACACTTCTCCTTTGTTGGCCTCTTCTCTTCCAGTAAAGATCCTAATCTCTTTATTATCCATCATGTCTTGGAGTAACCTTTTAAATCCCTCACAAGACTGAATATTGTGTTCTTCAGTACCATGGAAGTCACAAAAAACTTGATCTCTTATACTTCTTTCCTCGAAAGCTCCGTTGGGATGACAGAGCAATCCCTTTTTAACCAGTACCTCCCAGATTCTCTGCAGAGGTGTCCTTATCTCAGAAGCCCACCTTATAACTTGCTGCTTGTCTTCCTCTCCTACTGCGCTTACATTCCCTTCGATATGGTTTGGGAATAGATTCCCGGTTGTACCGCCAGTACCATCGAACCGCAGAATACCCACATCGATGAGTCTTTGAACTCTTCTTTTGAAGGCGAGGCAGTTTTCCGTAGAGTGCCCCTGATTCCCTGTATGGTATACGCAACTGGCGTTTGGATCGTACCATTTTGGGTACGGAGGCTTTAGAGGTGCTATATAATGCGGAGATATCAACTGTTTCTCCAAGAGTTTGGATACAGTTCCCCATACGACACAGGGATAGGGGTAAACTGTTGTTTTTCGAAATTGGGTCTCGCTGGTCTTGGCTCATTTTTAGGTTGGCCTTGGGCGGGTGTTGTATTTTGTGGGAATGTGGCGGTTGGTCTCAGGTTGCTAGTGGCGTAGACGGGGTAAGAAGGGTACGAAGGTGGTGCTTGGTAGTAAGGGGTCTGAGGAGAATAATAAAAATTCAAGGGTGGGTAATTTCGAGGTCGAAATTGGTTTGGATACGGATTAAGGGCATACCGACTTCCCGTTCCCACTATGTGGGCTTCTGGTTCTTTCTTCTTCATGGGTGCTACCCTTCTCGAACTTTCTTTTCCTTCCATTCTACCACTCTTGACAGCGTTCTCAATAAGCTCGCCGGATATGACAATATCCGCAAAGTCTTTCGTGGCGCTTCCCACCAGTTTGTCATAAAATGGTGCTTTTAGGGTGTTAATAAAAAGAACGATTATCTCAGTTTTTATCAGTGGGGGTTCCATTTGGGCCGAGACATCCCTCCATCTCTGCGCATATTGTCTAAAGGTTTCTGACGGCTTTTTCTCCATCATTTGCAGAGTCATTCGGTCGGGCACTATATCCGATACGTGCTTATATTGTTCACAAAATACCGACGCCAGGTCTTTCCATGACCGGATCTTCTCTCTGCCAAGCTGATTATACCAGCGAAGAGCTGATCCAACTAGGCTGTCTTAAAAGCAGTGTATGAGCAGCTTATCTTCATTCACATAGCTAGTCATCTTCCAGCAAAATATAACCAAGTGTGCTTTCGGACATCTTGTCCCATCGTATTTTTTGAAATCAGGTGCCTTAAATTTTGGCGGTAGGACTAGATTGGGTACCAAACTAAGCTCTTTAGCGCTTAGTGCAGAGAAGACTTCAGTGCCTTCTATCGTTTTAAGTCTTTCCTCTAATCTCCTATACTTCTCTTGAGCTTCGTGATCGTCTGTCCTCAACCTGGCAATTTCTGCCGGATCATCTAAATCTGGGACGGGTGGATTAGCAGGAGTGGCTTCAGGATTTGTCACGAAAATTCCTTGCCCCAAATGAACAAGTGGCACAGGTCGTTGTTCCAAGCCTGTGGGTTCCCCTTGAGTGTACCCTCTTTGCGTTGCGTGGGGCGGAGTAAATCCTGGTGGGTAGAGTGGATCTTGATCGAGATTAACAACCTCAGGGTTCTGTACGGGTCCCTTCCCTTTTACTAGAGTTGACATCATTTCCATTATCTTAGCCATTTGGTCATTTTGTTCCAACGATTCCTCTCGGGATCTCACCATCAGATCCTTCGTTTCTTGCAGTGACTTGGCCAGTTGTTCCTGTAATTCCCTTTGGACTCTTTCCATCCTTTCGATCCTTTCATTAAGTTCAGCCTCCATTACTCTAGCTTGTCGGCGCGTCCTATACGAATGATGTGATTCTAGCCTTGTATTATCGTAACTGTGAATCGTATGATTTATCCTTAGTGAATGATTATGAAATATGTAGATACAATAAATGAATGCATAATGCCGTATGAGTGCTAGTCATGAATGCATATGCAAGAATTTGGTGTTGATTTCAAGATAGCCCCTATTTAGGCATTTCATTCATCAAAAGAGTTCATTACAAAACATTTCGCCATTTTTGATTCGGCCATTACACGAACTTCCTAGCTACATCGCTATATTTCTTTACTCGCTCTACGAATTCTGATATGCTCGATCGTTGGCTCGGCTGGAATCGGCAACTGAGATCTTCTGCTTCATCTGATAATTGGACCATGTGCATAGCCACTCCACGGATTTCGTTGATCAAAAAGCCAAGCTGCATTTCTTTTTCTTGGAGGTTCGTTTTATGGGCATGAATGTCTCTATCATATTGATCGTTTTTTTCTTCCAATGCTTTTAAGAGAGTATCTAGCTGTTGTTGTCGAGCTTGCAACACATCTTCTAGACCTCGTATTCTTTCTCTTAATTCTTGACATTCAGATCTGATAGTCATTAGTTCAGTAGACATGGCTTCGTGTTTGGCGTTTTTCTTTCACAATTGTATCATGACCCGGGCAGTCTTTTCCTCCTCTCTCTTCACTTTCCCTTTCCAAAATTCAATTTCGCCTTTTATATTACTCAGTTCTTCCTTCCATTCCTCGGATGATTTGCCTAGTCTACTTTTCTTTATAGTGCCCATTAACCTTTTATTCTCCAGATGAAGATCTCTTAGGTCGTTTCTCACGACTTCAACTTCTTTTTGCACTTTCTCAGTTCTAGATCTTTCAATCTGAACGTCGATCTTCAGCTGGTAATTTTCTTCTTAAAGAGCACTAAGGTCCCGTAACGTTTTGACCTTTTCGCGTTCGAATTCCTGTCTGGCCATTTCAAGCTCGGATGGCATCTCTTCCAAGAAAGGATTCTGAAAGGCATAACTCGTCGACGGTACTTACTGACTATTCACCCGTTGCTTTCTCCATACATCGTAATCTTGGGTGAGAGTATCGGCGTATAGATCCAACTCCATCAAATGAATTTTCTTCTAAGACTTGGCAGTGTCTCGGACCCTTCTCATATAACCCTCACCCGCGAAAGCAAACTCGAATTGCGCTAATCCTCCGGTGGTGAAAATGAATTGTCATAAAGAAAATTGCCTTTGGACCATTAATAGGGCATATCCAACTCCTCCCCATAACCTGAGTAGTGGTATCCAATCCTGGTTCCCAACTTTGTATAACAGAACTGACGGGCGTATCCATGGTGCTCTCCAAGTTACATCTTCAGCACGTAGGTGTTAAAAAACTGAGACCCAATGTTGCTCGGTAACCTCCTTTGGCCATTCTTTTTTAAGATAAGCTTCTAGTGGGGCAAATGTCTTTGAAAACATATGGAACGGGGTGCGCTCTACTTTCTAGAAATGACTCAAAATCCAGACATTGAGTAACTGTGCGCATCCGATAAAACGTCCCTCCCCCTTTCTCCTACAACTGCTTAGGGATCTGAAGGTCTCAGCTAAGATAGTCAGGACTGGGTTGATTCCTTGTTTTAGCCTTTCAAAGAAATCCACTACTGCAACTTCTATATGTCTTTAGGGAAGACAATTAAACCATAAATGGCCAAGGCGAACAAATTCAATGTCTAAAAACTTTAGGGAAGACAATTAAACCATAAATGGCCAAGGCGAACAAATTCACTCTCTTTAACACATCAGGATGGTTTAGGACCAAATCTCGTAGGGAGAACCACGGGACACAGATAACTTCATTCTTTTTCTTTATTTTTTTCTTGACCCATGCGTCAGTCATGTCAGTCAATCTCACTAGCTTCTTCTTGAAGGTCATCGGCTTAGGTTCTTTCACATAAATCTTGTAAGGTTGTACCTTATCGACTCGAAGCAAATCAGCGTACTCTTCTATAGTCGGGGTCATGTCCTCTTGATTGAAAGTAAAACATTGGTAGGCTGGATCCCAAAATCTGATCATGGCTTGAATCAATCGCTCGTCTATGTTGACAGCATTCAGGTGGGCTAAATCTCTGTATCTCTCAGTGAAAATGCCCCTAGTGTCTGAGTCCCACTGATTCCAAATCCGACCCAAATCTTCAAGGTTATTCTGACGAACATTTACAGTTACGTGCTCGGGCAGATTGGCAACGCATCCCTCCACTAGACTATCCCTTCTTTCTTTCTGGGCTTTTAGAGACCAGTCCCGAACCATGGCATTCTTCTCGGTAGTTTGTGTAACCGAATCTTCCATTAGAAACCCTTTTTTTTTTTGGCAACTGACCTCTAGTCAACACCTTCCTAACGTGATGCCTATAATGCATGATGAAAAATAAAACACGATAAAACAACCCTTTAGTTAGTAATTAAATATAGGTAAAAAGCACGAAAAATTTAACAAATTAAGCTACTTGATCTAGTTTATTAAACAAACCCGATCCCATTGCATGAAAGTAAAAATGCAAAAGGTTGGAGGCGTTTCTCCCGTGTACTTATTTCGGT
Organism: Gossypium stocksii; assembly: GCA_020496765.1. NCBI lineage: Eukaryota > Viridiplantae > Streptophyta > Magnoliopsida > Malvales > Malvaceae > Gossypium > Gossypium stocksii. The sequence continues at coordinate 92,751,308 of CM035626.1, read as the reverse complement.
AACCACTAAACGGTCGGAGGTTCAGTATGGCTCTAATTAGGTGGCTCATATGGTTCACTATATGCAGTTTTGGTTCTAGATAGGTACTCAAATTGTTCGTACTATCGTCTACTAAGACTAGTACGAAGCCCCGGTCGTGGCCCATCATAGGCTTTTGAGATCAATTCGAGGGATTACATTTACTTATGCCTATGCGGAGGGACAAGTTAACTCACGAAAGCATAAGTCGTATGTAACCCGAAAGTATTCACTAGCCTGTGCGGAGGGACGAGTTAACTCACGAAGGCATAGCGTTTACTTTCACTTAAACGGACGGAGCCCAGATATGGCGCTCATGTTATGCAAAATGCACGTGCACGATGTGGGGGGAGAAAATCATGAACCTTTCATTTTATTTAAAAACTAAACTAAAAACTAAAACCATAAAAACTTAGAGCTGAAAAATAAAAAGATAAAACAAGTTAGCAAAATTTTTATAACATGATGCAAATGCATGATTTTTTTTTAAAACGGAATTTTCGGATTACGACTAGACATTTACTTGAACAAGGGATTTCAAAAATTTCGACAACGCGCGCTTAATTCGACTCGACTCTCAAAAACAAGTCCCCAGTGGAGTCGCCAGCTGTAGCGACGTAAAATTTTTAGCTTTAGCTTTGGTCGCTAATTGAGGCGATTATTCGGAAAATTTGGAAATCAAAATTTGATTTTATAAAAAGGAGTCGCCACCGATCTTTTTCTTAGGTGTGATCGGACACCTAATAAATCGTCTCTTTAAAAATTATTACTTTTTAAAAGGAAGGCCGAGTTTAGGTCTACGTTTAAAATTCAGTGAAAAATAGGGTTCGGGAGTCGGTTACGCACAAGGAAGGTATTAGCACCCTTGTGACGCCCAAAATTGGTATCTTATTAAACGTGTGTTGCCTTAAATTCTGAAAAAGCGAGTTCAATGTAAAATTTGGTCGTGATTCGATTGGAAGAAGTGAGAAGTTTCGAGTTTTTGGTTTTTCTGAAGGACGTCCCCGTTTTAACACGAGCCGAAACGATTCACCCAACATAGCGATGAAATCGATAGCTTTGTCATAAACCGGAATGTTGCCTCATTTATTGAAATTAATTTAAAAACAAGAATAAGATTTTAAGATAACGGAAAACAAATTCATACGAGATAAAAATAAATGAAAAAAACTAGAAACACCTTAAAACAAATAACGAAATATCACAATAATATTAAAACAGTAATGATGTATGCAATATTGAACATGGCAATAAAGTATTAAACGCGAAATGAAGAAGGATAGATGTACGTCAAAACGCATGGAACATATATATAATAATAATATCAAAAAGATAGTTATTAATAATGCTACATAATATGCGTATACGTATTAAACTATTCGTGAGGGTAATATTGAAAGTACGTATATAATGTATGAAAAATGTGTACATATATTAGAATTAGTAATAGATTTGAAACAACTTTTAATAAAAATAAATAAACATATACCTATTAAGAAATACATACGTAATATATATACATTTGGAAAAATAATAATAATATATAACACGATCATTAATGGTATTACATAAAGAATATATATATATACATAACGATATGACTTAACAGTAAATATAATAGCATTAAATATATATAATATATAAAGATACATACATAATATAAATTTAAATATATATATATATATTATAATATAAACGTTAAGTAAACAGATACTAAACTAATGATGGTGATATATTAATAAATAATAAACATAATAACAACAATAGCAAAATGCGACAGCACAAACAATGTTAAAATTAAAATGAAATAAAAAGAAAAAGAAAAAAAATGGAATAGGACGAAATTAAAATCAAAACAAAATTTGAAGTTCTGAAAGTTAAACAGAAAGTCAACCGGAGGACCCTCATGAATGCACGCCTAAAGAACAAGGACTCCCTGGAAAATTTACACATCCATTCGAAACTGAGCCGTTTAGGGTTTAGTTTGTCAAACTATTCGAGGATCTAATTGAAGCCGATGAAACAATCTGGGGTCAAATTGAAAAGAGCACAGGACTTTATTGCAACACACTGTAAAAACGGAAGGACTTGATCAGAAAATAGACCAATGCTCAAAAATGCGAGGATCCTCCCCGGGTTGGGTCACTCACACCGGTTGAGCCCTTGAACGCTGTCTTTTCGGGCACTAGAACCCCTCCCTAGAACGGTGTCGTTCAAAAGGGGTTATAAATACTGACAAATTCTGAAAAAAATCGTTTTAAAAGCCTCTTTTTTTAAAAAAAACTTGAAACATTCTCTCTCAAAATCCAGGCTCTGCCCTCCGAGCACCGGTCAGAATCTGGTTACGCTCTGATCATCGGGCACCATCATATCCACCCTCGCACACGGCGGTCGGACCCTAAACGGACGATTTCTAACCCTAAAAACCCTTCTAAACCCAGATCTAGTTTCAGAACCCTCAAAATCCCCGCAGATACTGACCGACGACCAACCAAATCTGGACTCGGGGTTTAAATCACCTCTGAAGGTAAAAATTTTTTATTTTTATTACGTTTCCTTTATGCATAATAGATTAGAAATAGGTAAGCGAAAGAAAATGGCTAAGATACCTTCTGTTTTTTGATTTTGTGTTCTCTAAAGCGTAAAAAATACAGGGATTCTTTTGACTTCTTTTATAGTCGATAAAAAAAAACCATCCTTTTCTCTTTTTGCTGTTATTTGCTATTTCTCTACTCTTGCATGTTGCTGTTTATTCTTTCCCGTTTTTAGCTTGTTTTGCAGGTAAGGAGAAGGTCAACAAGAGGCCTTCCCTTTTTGGTGCAAGGGACCGGCAAAGGCGATCCTCGAGCACTGAGCTCGCTGTCGAGGCACGTGGGAGGGCAGAGGCTAGTGCGGCGCCAGAAGTAGCTAGGGTTTCTGTCCCTGTCTTCTCTGTTTCAGTCTGGGCCTACTGGATTTAGGTTAGGTTTGGGCCAGAGGGTAGTGGGCTAGTATCTATTTGGGTATTTAGTTTGGATATTAGTTAGTGGGTCTGTTATTTAGGGGTTTGGGTTATGTTGTAATAGGACACTCGGGTTTGTGGGCTACTACTAGTTTTGTTTAATGGGTTAAGTTTAGGGGTTTGATCGGGTAGGGGCTTAGGTGGGTTTGCTGTTGGATTTTAATTTAGGTATTGGGTCAAATATTGTATGTAAATGGACTTTGATATTTAACTTTAGACTTTTAATTTTAATTATTTGGTTTTGTTTTCTATTTTGGTTTTGGTTTACTGGGTTTAAAGTGGGTGCAAAATTGGGCTACAACAGCTAGAATTAGGACCAAAATAAAACATGCATAAAGGAGGAAGGACTAACTGGGAAATTATTCCTTGCCGAAAACGCGTCGTTCTTTAAGGGACTGAATTGAAACAAAATTAAAACCATAGGGTAGAAATTAAAAAACAAAAAAAAGAATGGATTAAAACATAATAAAAAAGTGGAAGGACTAAAGGTGCAATTAGACCATTCTTTAAAAAACATGCGAATCCTAAGTTGAATGCTTCGGGTCGGCGAAAACAAGGTCGTTTTGGCATCTGAGGAAACAGGCCAAAACGGCATCGTTTCTAAGCCCTATTTAAGTAAAAAATTTCCCAAAAAAATCATTTCATCCCCATTTCTAAAAAAAAAAAATTTGAAAACCTCTCCCCTCTCTCCAAGTCACCCTTCAACTTGCCTAGGCTTCGGTAAGTCATAGTCGCGACAGCCACCGGTGGCTGGCGCCGGCTCTACCGTCCACAGCTGCTAAAAAACTCAAAAGTCCCTTTTTTTAATCCTTTTTCTAAAAAAAAAAAACCTCAAAACCCATATTTAAATCAAGTATTTTCTAAAATTAAAAAAAAAAAGAAAGAGAACGCGAAGGAAAACCTTCGGTCTCACCATGTTTGTCAGACTTCCGTCAAAACCCTAATCGGTTCTGATATGTTCGAGTTGCCAGAGATAATCCTAGACATTGACAAGAAATGGGGCGACAAGTAAGAATTTTTGTTTTTACTTATTATTTAAAAAAATAAAAAAACGAAAAGAAAAATAAATAAATAAATAAACTACCTTCAATTTTTTTTATCCCTATTGTTTTTTTTAATCTTATTGCTTCTCCTTTTTAAAAAGAAGTCCCTTTGAATCTTACAAGAAATTAGCCTTTATTGTCGTTTTAAATTACAACATTTTTCTTTTCTATTCTTTTTTCTTTCGGCATCGCTATTGTTTCTCTGCTACTATTTCTGTCATTTTTTCATCTTTTTTACAGGTGTCAGCATGATAAACAGAGGGTGATGGGAGGTGCACATTGGCCATTTTAGTGCAACGGCCGTAGGGGTGGAAGGCTTCGGGCGGCGAGCACGCTAACGTGGCACGAGGAGCAGCACGAGAAAGGGATTAAGGTTTCTTAGTTTTCTAAAAAAAATTGGGTCATGGGCTTTAGGGTTTTTGTTTGTTTTGGCCATTTAGGACTATAAATTTGGGCCTAACATTTTTGTAACTGGATTGTTTTATTATTTTTTATTTAAATTTTTATTTTATTTTTTGTAATTTGGGCCTGGGCAAAATAAGGCCCTAACAATCATGCCTCAAATATAAAATTGTAATATATTTTACTGATGTGAATAATGTTTGATAAGTTCATATTTCAAATCTTACAAAAAAAAAATAATAAGTACTAAATTAAAAAAGAGAATTAAATTCAAAGACTAAATATTATATTAAACCGTTATAAAAAATATAATAAGCAAATAAGTTATATACAATAAAAAGTGATTTACACACAAAAAAGAACACTAAAAGTTATTCACGGGCACAAGCAAATCTAGGCAGAGAATAGAAATAATTAGAGGTGTCCATGGGCAAGGCTGAATCTGGTTCGGGTTGGGCCCAAATAAAAATTTAGGCACGTTTGCTAGTTTCGCGCTTTACTCGAAAAATGAGCTTAAGATTTTGTCCAAGGCTAGCCTGGATAAAAATACTAAAATCCAGGCTCGACCTGACCCACTCGTATTAATTTTTTATATTATTTATTATATAGTTTTTTTTAAAATCTTATAATATATCTTAAATACTAAAAACATTAAAATAAATGTTTTCTAATAAATTGAAAATAAATATATATATGTATACTTAAATAACACTAAGATAGGTGCAATTTAACAAACAAATATCTCTAAAATAGTAAGAAAAGTAACAATAAAACAATAGTTATACAATATCTAAACAATAACAACAAAATAGTACCAACATAATAGTGATATTGTAGCCAAATAGTGAAACAACAACAAGAAAAATAGCAAAAAAAAAAAAGTAAAAAGCAACAAGGAAAAGTAGCATTTTTCTCCTAAGGCCCGACTTGTGCCAAACCCATTTTCTAGGCTTATATTTTTACCCAAACCCTCTCACTTTTTGGATGGGTCTTCGGGCCGAACCGGGTGGCATAGCCTATGGGCAGGTCTAGAATAACCATAAATAATTATTTCATCTTTCAATATATAGAAAATGGATTCATTTATATCGGTGTAAAACTAGAGAGGTTTTACACTCTTTCATGACTTTTTATACGATTAATATTTTAACGGTTGGATTGTTAAAATGTATAAAGTTAGGGATCCATTTTCACCGTTAGAAAATTTAAGTGGTTTTACACCCTTCTGTAACTTTTTATACTTATCATACATGTAAATTTTTTAATCGAACCCATACCTCTATCAATTTTGATCTAAAATATTATCAATATTAATATACCTTTAACGGTTAAAAATTTTTTTACGTAAAATAAATAGTTAGAAAATTTTACATTATATCAAATTTGACATACATGACCTATATGAATGAAGTATGAAATAGAATGGTTGAATTATTGAAATATTAATAGTACAAAAAATTACGAAAGAATGTAAAGCCACTTAAATTTTATACAGATGTAATTGGATCCCTTGTGTATATAAATCTATTTTAGATCCACAAGTATTGGTTTAATTGTGGAAGAATTAATCTAGATAGTAAATATGACGTAATTAGAAGAAATTAATTTCAGATCCAGTATAAAAAGTCTGGTAACTGAAAGAGAGATTATTATTCCAAATTCACTAATAATAATAGTAAATAATAACCAGAGTAGCAATATGGAAGATGGAAAGAAGCAATGAAATTAACAAGACAGCAAGTAGCAAAAGCTTACCATCTAATCTAACAAACTATTGAACAGAAATAATAGAGAGAAACAGAGAAATGAAAGGAGGGGAAGTTGAAGGTTGGAAGAAGGACGAATTTATTGAGGAAATTTGATAATCAGAGTAGCAACATGGAAGATGGCAAGAACCAATGAAAATAACAAGATAGAAAGTAGCAAAAACTTATCATTTAATCTAGCAAACAACTAAAGAGAAATAATAAAGAGAACCAGAGAAATGAAAGGGGGGGGGGGCGGTGAAGGGTGGGGGAAGGACGAATTTATCGAGGGAATAGTGTTCACCAATTTTCAAAAATTACCCAATTGGTCACTTAATTTTCATAAATTTTCTTTTGGCCATCAAAAATAAAAAATTGCAAACTAAGCATCACTGTAAACAATCATTTTCATTTGTGTCACCCAATTTTAATAAGTTATCATTTTGATCACTTGTCGTTAGTTTACACTCAATTTAGTCACTCAACCCTTTTTAATTTTCATCTTTTAAATTTTAATTTATCATTTTTCCTTTTTTTTTTAAGAATTAACTTTAGCTATTTCCGGTAAAAAGAAAAAACTTGAGATTTTATAGAGAATTACATGAGTTTTTAAAAGGAAAAAACTTGAATTTATAAAGGAAAAATTATTTTATCAGTTTGATTTTTTCTCCTTTTAAAATAATTGTAGTTTTTTTTAATACAAGGAAAAAAAATGAAATTTTACAAAGAATTATCTAGATTTTTATTAAAAAAATCAATTTTAGTTTTTTTTTCAAACGAAAAATCCCTTTGATTTTATAAGGAAAATTTCAATTTCTTAATGTATATCTAGTAATTAATCCTCCACATTTTGTACGCCCATTAAGGGGTAGATGTTAGTCACGAGTTTTAAAGTTGCTCCATATTCAGGGTGAGGATCGAATCCTCGACCACTAGTTAAGATAGGAGAGACCCTTTCCATCTCACCTAACTCCCATGGTTAAGCTTAATTTTTTTTAAAAAAAAAGTAAATGATTGACCAAAATGAAAATTTATTAAATTTAATTATTTTCTTATTTTTTGAATTTTAAATTATTCTACATAAGATTTGGTATGCCACTTAATAGTGAAAATAATGATTTTAATAACGGAATAACTTAATAAATATAATCCAAAGTTTCGGAATGTGATTACAAATATTTTAAACTTTGAGTATTAGAGTTCTAAAGGATTTAAACTTTATACAATCTTATATTTTAGGATTTACAATATTCAGAATAGTAACTCTAGTTTTATTGGAGTGTTCTACTATGTCTCCATATGTTCCACAATTCGGATCAATTCAAATGGGTTAAATGAACCTTATTTAATCAATTGACCTCCATGTATAGTTTTACATGTATTCGTCACGGACTTCAATTCGTGACCTGTGACACCAATTTGTAGATGTATGTATATTGTCTTCACCAATCACCATTCTTGTACTAGTTTTGCTAAAATCGAGCGATTTTGGGGTGGACCAGGGCATCCTACTAAAGACATGGCCAAAATCGAGCGATTTGGGGTTGATAAGGGCAGCTCACTAAAGACGCCGATGTTGGTAGGAATATGACACAATCGAGAATCGACGGATTTGAGCATTTTGCAAAGCCCTACGTAGCCTTCACCGATCTCCAGTAAATGGACCGAGGCGTACATTGTCTTCACCCATCGCCACGGAATATGACAAAAGCATTTTAACGTTTTGTTATCGTCATAGGAGTCCACCACCACTATTTTTGTGTCTCATGCTTGTTTCAACCAATTTAATTGGTTTCCAATTTTGTTCTCAATGATTAATCAAGCCAAACATTTTATGCAACGCTTGTTTTTTTAAAAGGGAAAAGACTGGCTTATCTTTCATATTTTAAACGTAATGGGTGGGTGGGAATTAAGACCAAATTCATTTATTTGAGAAAAAGGATACAAAGGGTTGGAAGGAGACAAAACTCCAACGCATAGCAGCGAACAGAGGCATCCCATCAGACAACAACCATCCACCTTCCGTTTCCCATTTTAAACGGGGAAGAATCAGCAACAGCCATAGATCCGCCCTAACCAGAGGTCTCGGGTCTCATCACCCTATTATCAAGCAAAGCAAAAGACCTCCCCGCCTGCCATAGCTAAGACCAACCGATTCAACCATGTTCCAGAGCATCAGGGAAGACGAGCAGCAGAGGCGAGAGAAGAGTTAACAAGGGCTCAGGCCACCCATCTCCCAAATGACAAGGTAGAAAACCACCACCCCTGGAGGAGCTATTAATGTCAGCGGACGACCGTTTAGAGTTGTTAACGTCAGTTACAAAGTTGTTAAGGTCATTAAAGTCAATGTGTTAAGGGTTTAGGGTTTAGGGTCAGTTAGTTGAGGACTGTTAAAGAGTTATTAACGTCAGTTGTTGAAAGCTGTAGAGAGCAGTTTCTCCATCAGCGAGCTGTAGCTATAAATGTAAATGGGCAGTCAATATGGTAAGCAATAAGAAAGTATCATCCATTCAGAAAATTTTTCTTTCTGGAATTTTCTCTCTCGCTGTGCAGAGAGTCATCATTCTTTGATGACTTCTGTCAATGAGAAAACATAGTATGATTATAAGATGAAAAAAATGGTTATAGTCGGTTAAAACAACGTGAAGACATGTCGCGGCGGATGCTGTGTTCGAACTCCACTGCTAGGTATAGCTACAATAGAATGAACAGGTTTTGTGTAAGCCATGGTTCACACCTTTGAAACTCGGACACAGGATTTGCTATAAACCATAGGCCAGAAAGAAATTACAACATCGAACAACAGTTCATATTCTTTCAAAGTGATAAGCTTCAATAGGAAATGGGAAGATTTTATTATTATTTTTAGGACGAAAAATGGGCTAGTGATATTTGCGGATATTTATAGTGAACAAGGCTCCTTCCCTAATCGATAAATTTAATGTCTTTGGAGTCAAGTGTGCTTTGTATTTATCGTCTAGTATCGAGTGTTCTAGAGTTGAATTTCAATACAAAAACTAAGTTTATTGGCTCTTTTTTCCTTTAACCTGACTCTTATTATCAATCATATTTATATATTTATTTTTAATTTATTAAACAATATATTTTTACAAAAAAAATGTATTATATTTTAGATTTATATTATCTATTATACTTCTACTTTCTGTCAAACTCCAAAAAAAATAAAGACAACAATAGTAATTTTACATAATTTGATGGTTTAGTACTTTTACAATTACATTAATTAGTCCAAATAATTTATATATTTATATGTGATAATTATCTTATTATTTTACTATCATAATAAGTGTTCAAGAATAAAAAAAAAAGATATTTATAATTGAAAGGTTTTCGATTATTTATAAATGTATTAGCCAAAAAAAAAAAAAACACTATCAATGTGGCAAAGTGACATGTACCAGACTTTTTCTATACATTATAAAACAATGACGACCAAGTTTAAAATTTTAGTCCCTATACTATACTCAAATTTAAAATTTAATCTTTATACTTCAACTTCTTGACATAATTTGGTATCTTAACTTTTACAATGTCATTAATTAACTCAAATATTTTATTTTGATTAAAATGATGATGTAATTTTTAAGAGTTGTTATCACTATTAAAATTATCTATTAAATTCATGTCCATTGTATCGTTTTTTTGTTACATGTTTACTATGTGAGTATTTCAAAAAAAAAATATTTAAAATGTCATTCCAGCGAATTTAACATAAAAGATTAATAATGTTAACAATTAAATTTGACTTTTTAAATTTGAAAAGTAGATAAAGTAAATTTTAAATGTTCAAAGAGTACAGAGACTTAAAGTATATTTTAACTTCAAATTTTATTTTACAATTTAGTTAAAAATAATTAACCAAACTCGCAGTATTGTAGAGAGCCATATTAGTAATGTTAGTAAAGATATAGAAAAGAATTTATGCAAATAATAATGTTTAATAAGAATCAAGGTTTTCAGAAATAGATTGGTGATTTAATTAGTTAGACCACCAATTTTAAGTTTGACCGATTCAACTAATTCATTCATATTAATTAAATAAATTATTTTAAAATTATAAAAATTAAAAATATATTTAAAAGATAGAGAAAATCAATTCAATTAATTTTTATCATATTTTAATTGGTTCTGAGCAATTCATGGGTCAACCAATCTAACCTCCTCTCTAAACTAATACCATAATCGGTTTCTGGTTTAATTAATTTGACCAATCAATCTGGTCTAGTTTAAACACCGTTGATAAGAACATAGATTATGCGAATGGTTAATTGCTTACTATAAGCAGCTTTACAGTGCCCCTGTGTTTTTCCATTATCTTTATTTTGCTTTACATATTTTAAAATTTTGTTGTATTATGGAAGCATAATAAAACCTTTAAGGAAGGTGTCTTATATTTCAAAGTCTATATTACATAGTCTACTATATATTTCTTTAGCATTGTTAAAACTTTATTATAAGCATTTTTTATATGGAGATAGAATTAACTTCAAGTATTAAAGTTTATCAAAATATGATCAAGACAGATGAGTTCAATAAACCAATTATAGAAGGTTCAGTAAGGCATAATTGAATTTAATATGTTGGTGCTCAAATTGATTTATTTGCATAATTAAGGAAATAGTGTTAATCAATTTTCATAAATTAATAAAATAATGAGAAATTTTGGTGTTATTGGAGTTCAGGGCAAAATTTCTCTTCGGACAAAGAGATGAGCTTCAAGAAGGAATACCCAAATATGTTTGCCAATTTTTATGGTGAAGAGAGGCCGGTTCCTATTGATAAATTTATGTATTTAATTTTTAATTCATTAAAAATATATTTTTACAAAAAAAAGATGATGTATTGTATTTTACATTTATATTATCTATAATACTTTTACTTTCTATAAAACTCCAAAAAAAAAAAAAAAAAAAAAAAAAACAAGAGTAATAGAAAAAAAACACCTCACCTTGGCCTTTTCTTCAGCCACAACATTGTCTGCAACATTATCACCCGCAGCCTGAGAGTGTTGAATTGCAGCACACCTTCAAACGAGAAACTAATCTTGTGAAAAAAAATATTTACCCAATATTTCATTTCGCTAAAATCAATTTCAAAGGGAGCATTAGTGCCCTTTTATATTATGTGTTAAAAGATGAGCAAGCGGGTTTAAATTTTTAATGCAATTGTTTTATTTTGATTAATATTATTTATATTTTTCGAAATATATTAAAGTTTTTTATTAAAACAGTTGTATTGAAATCACATATACTTCTAATAGTTGTTGAAAAAAATCATGATAATAATTGTGTTATATAAAGACGTAATATTTTATGAAAAGTAATATCTTTTAAGAGCCAATAATTAAATGTCTATTATAAGTAAATTTACATTATTTATTTATGTTCACTCATTTTCAGTATCTTGCGTTGCATGTTTTAAAATTTTGTTGTATAATAAAAGCATAATAAAACTTGAAGGAGAGCCCCTCGTACCTCAATGTTTATATTTCTTACTCTATTATATATTTCTCTAACACTTTTAAGGCTTTATTATAAATATTTTTTTTACATGGAAACCAAATTAACTTTTAAGTTTCAAAATTTATCAATATATGAAGTTAAATAGTTTCAATGGAACCAATTACACTAGGTGAAAAGATAAGATGTTTTTTTTTTAATTATATTGAAGATCTTTTATGTGCTGAATTCAAATCCCCAATCATTACAGGAAGCAACTGATGGCTGCTTAGTGTTTGCTCAAAAGATATGAATTTTAAAGACAATACATCATCTAAAGCATGACAATATCATCGCATTAATAGAAATTTTACAATAAAATACTTATTGTCACAAGTACTCCACAATACTAAAAGTGAAAAATAACTAAAACAAAATAAAGACACACTTAAAAACACATCATAATATCATTATGACACAAATGAAAGAGTCAGTGTCATATCAATCACGACCGTGTGAGCTGCTTTCATGCCCTCCACCATTTCCGCCAGCAGCGGGATGGCTCCCGTGAGATTGAGCCTCGTTCAACGCTTCCATGAAGGCCCTTGTAGCTTCATCTATCACGACAATGGTTTGTTCGTCAATATTGAGATCATTATCAATTAAAGCTTCAATGACCAGGTTCACCATGCCATCAACCAATTTTGCCTTTGCTTTACAATCCCAAATCACTCTCTTTAAACTCTCGTAGTGAACTTTCCACAGCTATTAGCCTCGCTTTTGTGCATATTTCCTCCTCTCCCACTCTTCCCATGTCAGCTATCAGATCCTGTATTAAACAGGAATTAAAAATATATATATATTAATTAAGGTAAACTACCTACTTGTTGATCTAATTTTTAGGGCGCTTTTATTTTAACTGATCAAAATAAAATTTTTGAAATTTTATCACCTAATTTTTATGATGCTTTTATTTTAGTCACTTAATCATTAAATCTCTAACGGCGATTAATTGTAATACTATATCACACTTTCATTTTGGTCACCTAACTTCTAAGTCGCTTTCATTTTAGTCATCAAAATAAATATCCTTTTTTAAAGTATTGATTGAGGTAAAAAATTAAGGATTAAAGTGAAAAAAAAAAAGGATAGAACCTAAAATAATGCAATAAAATTTGAATTTGTACTTGTTTATCACATTACCAAAAATTCTAACTTTTGTCAATGTTGAAATTTTAGATTTCAAAACATAAAAGTCAAATAAATAAATTGTTGAATTTTTTTATCCCTCAATAATGTTAACCAATTTGTTGTTGTAATATTGAAATTAATTAAATTAATCTCCTTCTAAATTTTAAATTTTTATTTTATATTTTCTTATAATTCTCAATAAAATAAACTCAATAACTCATATTTATAATTGTCTGCGAAACTTAAATTTCTTTTAATTATATAATCTTGGATCTTTCCTACTAAGGTAAAAACAAAGAAAAATCATTGCAATTAATTAAATTAATTGCTTCTTCTTTGTTTGAGTAAAACATTGATGAAAAAAAATTTGAGTTTTGTTTGGCATGGAATATAAAATTAATTAATTAAATTAATCCCAAAATTTTTGTTTATGCTTCTGTAAAAATGTGATACAAATATATGTCTGCTTCAGTGGCTAAGTGTTCTGAATGTGTGTGTGAGGTCCTAAGTTCAAACCTTACCTTTTATAGTTTTGTTATTTTTGGAATTAAGCCTAACCCTTGGTGAGTAGGCTTATATTTATTTGTTTGCTATTTGATATCAGAATAGGCCTCCTAGTCTGGTGGTTAAGTGAAGTATTAATTTACGGAAGGTTGTGTGTTTGAATCCTTGCACAGGAAATGATATTATTTTTGCTCGGATATTAGATAGAATTTCGAGTGAATCAAAATTCTGAGAAGTTGAGATGTAGTGGGATAGTTGGGAGTTAAGAGGATAGTGGGAAGTTATCAGAAATTTTATTTGGTTTTTATTTTCTTTTCCCAAAATTTGGTTTCCCTCTCCTTCTCCAAAATCTCTGACCACAACTCTCCCTTTTTCTTCCTCTTCTTTTTTTTTGGTTGTTCTCGATTGTTGCTTCCCCCTTACTGTTTGTTCATTTTTACTTTTCTAGAATTCGTTCTCTATTTTCGTTGATAGTTTGTAAGTGATCTTTGTGTATTGTAGCCTCGATTTTCAAGTATTAATCGGAGGCTTATGTATTCTATTTTGATAGCCGAGTATCGGGTGTAGCAGGGTTGTTGTAGTGTTGATTTGTAGTTTAAATAGTCCGAGGTTTCGAGGTAAGCACTAAGTGATCATTTTAGATTGTTGTTGGTGTGGTGGTTTTAGATTAACCTTGGTGTTAAGATTGATTTTTGGGGTTTTATATATTGGTTTTTAGGTTTTGAAAGGTTTAGGAGTGTTTTCGCAACGAATCGACACCAGGTGTGTACCCAGAAATGTAGAAAATTAGGTTTTGACAAAAGCCAAAAACCATATTGTCGATGCCACACAACCGTGTGGTTGCTCGTGTGGCAGGACGTTTGCGATGACATGGTCGTGTGATGACGAAGGCCAAGCTGTGCGCAAGACACAGCAGTGTGATGGCCAGGTGTGACCGTATGGCTAGACCAAATTGGGCAGTGTAGGCCATACGGGCAATCCACACTAGCATGTGGGTTTCTGGGCTAGGCCACGTGATCCACACGGGTAAGGCCAATCTAGGCGTGTGGGCCTACACGGGCTAGCCACATGGGCGTATGAACCCATTTATTTGGAATTTTTCCTAGGGTTCCATGGGTCATCCCAAAGGATTGTAAGCTTACTGTAGGATCGATAAGGGGCAATTAGACCCTAATTTGTATGAGCTGTACGTTTGATATTGTTTTCTGAGCATGTTATTATCATGCATGTCTGACTGATATGATTTATATATCTATATCCGTAATTAAGCATGTAAGCATGATTATTCTGTAAGTCTGATTCTGCATTTACTGTATTTGTTTTAGGGTTGAAGATGGTGTATATATTAGAGGAAGTGTTCTAAAAGGCGCTTATGCCTATTATTTGGCAGCTCAACTGCATTATATCTGATATGTACTGCATTCGGTACAACATGGTGTATAGGGCTGGATGGGTGTTTTAAACCCCACATAGTGTGTAGGGATAGACGGAGATGGTGTGTAAAGGTTGGGGATAGGATTCTAATTTCTATTTTTAACTACATTTCTAAATCTGTAACTGAGATGGGCTAAGGTTTGAATTTGCATCTATATCTATATTCAAAATGGGCTAAGGCCTGAATCTGTATCTGTTTCTGTAATGGGTTTAGGTCCAAATCTGTATCTGTAATAGGCTTAGTCCCAAATCTGAGACTGTCTGATTATGATATTTTGACTGTGTGCATGTTTAATTCTGTGGGGTTACACACTAAGTTTACGTAAACTCACCTTTTTTTTGTTTAATCTATATAGGTAATCCACAGTCTTAGGCGGATTGGTGCGGCAGTGCTTCTTGGTGACCACTTGGCTATAAACTGTTATTTGGTTTCATGATTTTATTTAAGTTTTCGGTATTTGATTTTGGAAGTTGTAATTTCTTGGATTGTATGGAATTTTAACCGTGGAATTTGTTTTTGTTATTTTTTTTATGCATGCTACATCAAATATTTTCACTGAAGCGATGGTTTTTACAAAAATAAGGTTTTCTAAAGTTTTCAAACGGTTTCTCAAAGCACAACGTTTTTATAAGCTTCCACTAGGGATATGTTTACCACTAAGCAAATTTGTAACACCTCAAACCCGGCCTAGACGTTATGGCCAAATCTGGCGGCGTCATATGAGAGTGTTTTAGAAAAATGTCTTGACAAACTAAAAATTGTTTTGGTTATTATCTTTGCTTGAGTCAGAAAATTGCGAATTAACCTACTTGTTTAAACTCATTTCTTTTACGCGGAAGAGAAAAAATGAAACTTTTGTGGCATTTGCAGTTTAAAAATCCATCAATAACAATTTAGAACCCAAGTAAAAATAAAAAATAACAGCCCAAGTCTAGAATTACATCAAAACTCCCAAAATAATTAAAAACAGTAAAACAGTAAATAACTAGTGAACTGTAAAATCCAAAAAATATCTAGTAGTGGTTACTGTCGAGCCCTCCGCTGCACCAATCTATCTACTGCTGGGGATTACCTGACAGACAAATAAATAAAGGGGTGAGTTTTCACGAACTCAGTGTGCACATCCCCACAGTATAGCATGCATACATACAGATAACAGAAATAGACAACAGTCATAATCTGGGCCTGAGCCCTTAACAGATATGATGTAGGCCTTAGCCAACTCAGAACAGAATCAGAATATAATAGGGCTCTCAAGCCTAAACAGATACAGAATTAGTTATAATCGGGCCTTAGCCCATACAGATATCATATGCTAATCAAATCAGAATAGAACATGCCCACCAACCCTGCACACCATCTCCGCCCAACCCTACACACAATGTGGGAATAAAATCGACCCATCTAGCCCTATACACCAAGTATGAGGATAAAATCAACTTATCCAGCCCTACACACCAATCGTACCATATTACGACACATATCAGAAATATGCAGCAAAGCTGCCAAATAACTGGCTAATAGCCTTTTAGACTTCCTTCACTTCAACAATAAACCCAACCCAATGCAATGTCTCATAATATCATGGCATGCTTTTATACAGAACAATATATCATACATATCATACTCAGAATAGAACAGATCAGACATATATGCTAGTGATAACAGATTAAAACATACATCACATGCTTAAGTCAAGCATCGTATAAACAAAACACAGAAATCAGGCCTAAGTAATGCTTATCGACCCTACGACAGGTCATAGTTGACTTGGGTTACCAGTGCAACCTTACAGAGCAATTTAGAAAAATGGGCTCACACGCCCATGTAGCCTACCCGTGTGGGCCTACACGCCTGTGTAGCCCATACGGCCCAAATTAGCCTTGCCCATATGGATTACACGACCTGACCCAAAATCCTACACGCCCATGTGGTTCACGCGTTTGGGCCCACATGCCCGTGTGGCCCACACGGCCCAATTGGCCTAGCTCATGCCTTGCACACGGCCTAGCCAGCCTTACACGGCCGTGTTCGTCATGCCTGTGTCAAGCGCACACGGCCTGGTTCACTGATCACACAGCCTCCACATGGGTAGTCCACACGCCCATGTGGCGTCGACAATTTCATTTTTGACTTTTGCCGAAACCTATTTTTTGTGCAATCGGAGTACACACCTGGACTTTTTTGGATGCCTAAGCACTCCTGAGCCCTTCCCAACCTATATCGTCAATTCAAAGTCCAATTTCAGTAATCTAATTCGAACTATTATGAACTGACATATCCTAAAATTGTAAAATTGACTTACCGTAACCCGACAATCATTACTTTGAAACAACTCTACGAATTGTCAGTTCCAATCTCCTGAATGACTCCTAAGCAGCAGAAAAACATCTCTTAAATACTTAATCAAAACAGCATTCAAGATCGATAATTAGGAACTTGCCAACAATTAACACGACTAATAATCGCAAAGCCCACTAACACGAAATCAAAACCAACAAGGGGAAAGCAAAGGGAAAATCGGCAACAACAGGGGTAGAAGGAAAGAAATTTGGCAGGAAAAGGGGAGAAAAAGACAAGCGGTAGCCAAGAATTGCCAAGAGAGAAACAAAAAAGAAAAGAGTATTAAGATAACTTCCATTAGCCATAATCCCTTGATTCTCTCCATCCAGTACCCACTACTCAGATTTTCAGTCAAACATAACCTCTAGTCAAAACTAGCACAAAAAATTAATGCCCTTATTATGCATACAAGGACTCGAACCTCTACCTTCAAGTAACAGCAACACTCCCTTAAACTCTAGACCAGCAGGCCCATTCTGTCATAACTTATCCAACTTTTACTTAAAAGCCTAATTGCCAAGAGTTAGGCTTTATTCAATAAAAACCCAAAATTTTACCCAAGCTAAGACTTTAACTTGGGACCTCCCCAACACACCCAGGGCACTTAACCGCTAAAGCAGACATATATTTATGTCAAATTATTATAGAAACAAATTCAAAAATTTCTCATGCTACAAATTCACAAAAGCAGAAAGCACAAAAATTAGAGGCGTTACAAAATTATTGGATAATAGTTTTGAAACTAACTGAGTCACAAAGAATTAATGAACTAGTACGGTTTTAACTTAACAACTCTGTTTTTAAAACCCTATCATGTAACACCGCCAGATTCGGCCGTAACTCTAGGGCGAGTTTGGGGTGTTACATTAATTGTAAAGATTTTTATTTGCTTTTATTTTAATATGATATACTCAAGATCATATAATAAAAAAATTTTGGGTTTCATGTACAATTATTAAAGATAATTTATTTGAGTTGATATTAATTTAGAAACATAAAATAAAATTTTAAAATTTAAAAGAAGACTAAATTAATTAATTTCAATATTATAACAACAAATTTGTTGACACTCTCAAGGGATAAAAATTTTTCAATAACATTTAAATGATTTTGACTTTTTAAATTTTAGAATTTCAATATTGAAAATAAAAATTTAAAACTTTTGGCAATGGGGTAAACAAGTGCATTTTGACAATTTTTAAAATATTACTTTAGTTTCTACCTTTTTTTTACTTTAATTCTTAATGTTTTTTACCCTGATCAAATATTAAAAAAAAAGAATAAGATATTTTTGGGTGACCAAAATAAAAGTAACTTAGAAGTTGGGTGACCAAAATAAAAGTTTAAATATGATATTGTTGGAAAAAATGGATATGTAAATAATATGCCAAGGTTATAAATATTAGGGTTATGGTCCCCAAATTATATAAATATTAGGGTTATGGTCCCTAAATTATACACAAGATATCTTTTGTAATATCCCATCATTAGGAAAGAGAGAGCAAGTATTCTTTGAATTTCTTGTGTGCTAATTTAGAAGATCAATTCCTCAAGATCTGAAAAAACTTCAAGAAATTTATGGATTTAGGTACGTTTCTACATCTAATTTTGTTATTGATTTATTCCTGATGATTTGACATGATAGATCCTAGTTTATTAAGTTTTATTTTAGATTTATTGTACAAATCTAACAGATATGGCATGTACAAACTAATTGTCATTAGAGATTTTGTAGCACCCCAAAATTGGCCTAGACATTATGACTGAATCTGGTGACGTCACATGAGAGTGTTTTTGAAAATGCCTCGAAAAGTTATAAATCATTCCAGTTATTATCTTTACTAAGGTCTTAAAATTGCGAACTAACTTATTTGCTTAAACCCTTCTCTTTTACGCAGAAGCTCTTAATTAATTTTAAAGAACAATGTTTCGTGGTGTTGCAATTTATAAACCATAAAATAGTTCAAAATCCTCAGTTAAACAAAAACAGTCCCAAAGTCCACATTAAATAAAAATTCCCATAAATAAATCAATAATAAATAAATCATAATGTAAATCGTAAAACTGTGAAATTAAAGTGCATCTAGTAGTGGTCACCATCGAGCCCTTCGCTACATCGATCCATCTAATGCTAGGAATTACCTGAGAGATAAACAAATAAAGGGGTGAGTTTTCACAAACTTAGTGTGTACATCCCCACAATATAGCATGCATACGGTCAGATAATAGATAACAGTCATAGTTCAGGCTTGAGCCCTAAGCAGAAAAGGTGTGAGCCTTAGCCCACCCAGAATAGAATGAGATATAATCGGGCCTCAGCCCATACAGATGTCATATGCATACCAGAAGCAGAAACATGCCCACCATCTCCGTCTAACCCTGCACACCATGTGAGGATAAAATTGACTCACCCAACCCTACACACCAAATATGGGGATAAAATCAACCCATCCAACCCTACACACCATAAGGTACCGTGAAACGGCACATAATAGATATATGCAGCATAGTTGCCAGATACAGGCTAGAAGCCTTTCAGATACTTCCTTTTCTTCAACAATAAACCCACCCCAATGCAATGCAACATAATACTATGGCATGCTAAAATGCAGATAACAGATCATACAGTCATGTCTAGAATAGAATCAATACACATGCTAGATATAACATGCTGACATATACATCTCAGTGTCAAATTATAAGATAGAGGTCTAAGTAATGCTTACCAACCCTATAATTAGGTCACAGTCGACTTGGGAGACCCGTGAAACCTTACAAATCATATCAAAAAAATAGGCTCACATGTCCATGTGGCCTGCCCGTGTGAGCCCACACAACCCAAATTAGCCTTGGCCGTGTGGATCACATGGCCTAGCCCAAATTTCCACACGCTCGTTTGGACCCACATGCACGTGTGGCCCACACGCCCAATTGGCCTAGTCCGTACCTTACACATGGCCTAGCCAGCCATCATACGACCGTGTCTGTCATGCTCATATGACGCGTACACGACCTGGCTCGTCGATCACACGGCCGTGTATCGCCGTATGGCCTCCACATGAACAATCCACACGCTCGGCTTTCATCGAATTGCGTTTTTTGTGCAATCGGAGTACACACTTGATTTGTTTTCACTGTTTGCGCAAACTCAAGATCACCAAAACCACTATTAGAATACTTACTATTCCGTATCAACTTAGCAACTCGTTAATTCTAGTCTCTTGAATGGCTCCACCAACGTTCCTAAAATGCAATTAGCAAAATGATTATAAATGTGAAAAGAAAAATAGTCGAGATAGGAGGAAAACCAAAGAATTTTGGAAACACAAGGATTAATGGGAAGGGCAAGTGGCAGTAAAAGAGAGGAAGAGTATGAAGAAAATTTCGGCAGAGGATTTTTGGAAAAAGAAGGAAATCAAATTTGGGAAACAATGATACTTAGATGATCCCTTAATCCCTAATCTCTCTCCACAAATCACTCCCCCACTCCCTCACTCTCCGAATTCGAATCCAACTCAAATTCTCTTGAGTGAAAGGCACAAAAATAATGCCCACCTCATGATTCAAACACTAGACCTCATGCATAATTCCTCACCACTTAACCATCAGACTAGTAGGCCCATTCTGATAAGGTTTTACAAATAAATTCTTATAAGCCTATTAAGCAAAGACGAGGCTCTATTTAAAAGAAAACCAAAATTTCGCTAAAAAAATTGCTTGAACTTGGGACCTCCCCAACACACCTAGAGCACATAACCACTAAAGCAGACATATAATTGTGTCAAATTAATGTTGAAACAAATTCAGATATTTTTGTGCTACAATTTCAGAAAAGCCGAAATTAAGGTAAATTTTGGGCGTTACAACTCTACCCCCTAAAAGAAAATTTCGTCCTCGAAATTTACCTGATTAGAAGAGATGAGGATACTGTTGTCGCATCTACTCTTCTGGCTCCTAAGTAGCCTTCTCAGTGCTATGATTCTGTCACATCACCTTCATTAAAGGGATAGATTTCCTACGTAGAACCTTAATGTCGCAATCCAAAATCTGCACTGGCTTCTTCTCGAACGTTAGATCTAGTCTAATCTCAATCTCCTCCACATACATAATGTCTGTAGGATCAAAGCGATAACATCTCAACATCGAGACATGGAACACATCATGTATACGATCTAACTCTGGAGATAGCTCCAACTGATATGCGACTGGCCCTACTCATTTCAGAATCTGGTACGGCCTAATAAACCGAGAACTTAGCTTGCCCTTGTGATCAAACCTTAGAACCTTCTTCCATGGCGAGACCTTAAGAAAAACCAAGTCCTGCATAGAATACTCAATAAGCCACTACCTTACCATCTTATATCAGAACACAACCCATACCCATATGCGGCGCATCACTGTATACCACAAAGTCCTTACTAGGCTCAAGCTGTATCAGAATAGGAGCCTAAGTCAACACTGTCTTGAGCTTCTCAAAACTCTCCTACTATGCATCAGTCCAAACGAAAGGAACTCCCTTCCGCAGCAGCTTACTCAATGGAGCTGCAATCAAAGAGAATCGTTTTACAAAACAACAGTAGTATCCTACCAACCCCAGAAAAGCTTCGAATCTCAGACACATTCTTTAACTGTTTCGAGTCCAACACAGCCTTAATCTTATAAGGATCTACACGAATCCCCTCAGCGAATACCACATGCCCCAAGAAGGTAACCTCTCGAAGCCAAAACTCACACTTAGAGAACTTCGCATACAGCTTTTTCTCTCGAAGAGTCTTCAGAACAACCTTGAGATGCTAATCGTGCTCATCCTCCATCTTAGAATACATGAGAATGTCGTCGATAAACACCACTATAAACTGATCTAAGTAGAGTTGGAATACATGATTCATTAAGTCCATAAACGCCACTGGTGTATTGGTCAAACCAAAAGGTATAACTAGGAACTCGTAATGACCATAACGAGTCCTAAATATCATCTTATGCAAATCGACCTCATTCACTCTCAACTGATGATACCTGATTGTAGATCAATCTTGAAGAACACAAAAGCCCTTCTGAACTGATCGAACAAGTCATCTATCCTCAGAAGTGGGCACTTGTTGTTGATCATCAACTTATTCAACTAACGGTAGTCGATGCACATTCTCATTGTACCATCCTTCTTCTTAACAAACAGAACAGACGTTCCCTATGGAGACACATTGGGATAAATGAACCCACGATCCAACAACTCTTGTATTTGAGCCGTAAGTTCTGTCAACTCTTTTAGTGCCATTCGGTAAAGGGCGTTAGACACCGGAGCTGTATCAGGAATCAACTCAATCCCAAATTCTACCTCTCGACTCAGAGGTAAACCCAGTAGTTCCTCTGGAAACATATCTAGAAAATTCCTCATAATTTGAATGTCCTTAACTGAAGAGTTCCTAGAATCCAAAACACTAATATAGGCCAAAAATGTCTCATATCCTTTCCTTACCAACTTTTTCGCAACCAATGCAAATATCACATTAGTCGGATAATTTTGTTGTTCCTCAATCACGACTATCTCATTATCCTCCTTAGTTTTCAAAACAACCCTCTTTTCAGCACAATCCAGACTCACCTAATGTTTTACCAACCAGACTATGCCCAGAATTAAGTCGAACTCCCTAAACGGAAGCTCCATCAAATCAGCCAAGAACACGATCCTTTGGACCTCTAACGATACATCTCTAAATAATTTACTAACCCCAATAGTCCGCCCCAATAGACTCACCACAATTATCTCATTAGAAGTGCTCTCAAAAGGGACCCCCAACGGCTCAGACATAATGTTAGCTACGTATGAGTGTGTAGAGCCTATGTCTATCAGTGCAAAGTAAGGTACATTAAAAATTAGGAACGTATCCATGATGATGGCGGGAGCATCTCCATCCTCACTGCAACATGCAGCATAAACTAGTGCTGGCTGTTTCACCTCAGTCGGTCCAGCACATCTACCCAGTGCTCTCTACCTTCTGCCCATACCATTACCACCCACAGCTTGACCTCGGCCCCTAGGTGGCTGCTGAAGTATTCTCTATGGCTGTGCAGTTTTGTTAACTGGAGCTTGCGTCTAATTAACCCTTAACGGACAATCTTTAACTCCGTGCTCAATCAATCCACATCTAAGACAAGCCCCAGTAGCCCTTCAACACTCGTTCGGATGGCATCTACCACAGTGTCCACACAATGCAGCCCCAACAGGTACAGCAGTAGGTCTAACTCTCACGGGCCCATCACTCCTGGCCTTTTTCTTAGGCCTCATCCCAGTATTCGAAGGCTTAATTCCTCTTAGCCTTTCCTTTCTCACGGTTTTAGCATTCTAAGTGCTTCACCTCTTCGGTGATCTTCACTTTTTCGACCAGTGCAAAAAAATCCTACTCCTTCTAAGGAGTTATTAGAACTCGCAGACTTTCTCAAAGACCATCCTCAAATCAGACACAACTCTCATACTCAGTTGCCACCATGCTTCTCGCATAATGGCTCAATCTCAGAAATTTAGCCTCATACTCACCCATAGATCGGTCTCCCTGTGTGAGATTAAGGAGGTCACATCTCCTAGCATCAGTATAGCTGGCTCTTACATACTTACTTTGGAAAGCCATCTTAAACAAATCCCACGACAGATGATTGAGCTGAGTGCCCTCCTTAACCGTGAGCCACCACAGATATGCTTTGTCGGGAAGTAATGACACAGTCGCCTTGAGCTTCTGCTCATCAGTGAATTTCAAATCATCCATTATTCTCTCCGTAGCCTCCATCTAGTACTCAGCCACATTAAGAGCAACCCTAGCAATGCCCCTGAATAGCTTAGCCCCATTAGACTAGAGTCGTTCGGTATCCGACCCACAACCTCCAAATCTAGTGTTGGGCCCAGTGACCCTCTCTAAAATTCATAGCATGGCTTGGAACAGTGCGTCATCCCCAGCCACACGATCATAAGATCCTAACCTAGTGTCAATAATAGGTGACACCAGCGTCTCACTAATGTACACATTTGGAATCGTATCAGAAGTGAAGGACTTAGCTCGAGCCCCTCTACGGCCTCTACCTTAGCCTCTAGTACCCCGTCCACGAGTATCGTGTATGATCATCGTAACTATTAAAGATTATCTATATTAAAAGTTTTATGCAAATTAATTTCTAGCTTCGATAATTATTAACAGATATTTTATGTAATACAGTATCAGAGTTTCAGAGTTTGTTATTGCAAATGGCAGTTTACTACGGTTTTCAGTTTACACTACTTAAAGTGTTTTCAATAAAGTACTCCTTAAGTAGTCTCACAACAAGATAACAATGCTTTCAGATAGATCAAAACAGTATCTCAGTATTTCTAAGTATGCTTCTAGATAGTACATATCACAGTTTAAAAGAGCTTATAGGATCGGCGCCGAAAACTCGATATACCACATACTCACTTATCATAGATGTTTCAAATCGTTTTTAAATCCTTTCTCAAAAACTATTCTTTTCAAAACCCAAATCTACAGTCGAGTTTTGCAACCTGACTTTGATACCACTAAATGTAATAACCCAAACTGACCTAGATGTTATTGCTGAATCTGGCAACGTCACATGGGATTGTTTTTAAAAATACCTCAACAAGTTATAAATCATTCCAGTTATTATCTTTACTTAGGACTTAAAATCGTGAACTAACTTATTTGCTTAAAGCTTTCTCTTTTACATGGAAACTCTTAATTAATTTTGGAAAATAATATTTCCTGGTGTTGCAGTTTATAAACCATAAAACAATTCAAAATCCCTAGTTAAACAAAAACAGTCCTAAAGTCCATATTACATAAAAAATTCCAGAAATAAATCAAAATAAATAAATCAGAATGTAACATGTAAAACAGTGAAATTAAAATGTATCTAGTAGTGGTCACCGTCGAGCCCTCTGCTACACCGATCCATCTACTGCTGGGGATTACCTAACAGATAAACAATAAAGGGGTGAGTTTTCGCAAACTCAGTGTGTACATCCCCACAGTATAGCATGCATACGGTCTGATAACAGATAATAGTTATAGTTCAGGCCTGAGCCCTTAACATAAACGGTGTGAGCCTTATCCCACTCAGAATAGAATTAGATATAATCGGGTCTTAGCTCATACAGATATTACATGCATATCAGAAAAAGAAACATGCCCACCAATTGTGCACACCATCTTCATCTAACCCTACACACCATGTGGGGATAAAATCGACCCACCCAGCCCTACACACCAAATATAGAGATAAAATCAACTCATCCAACCCTACACACCATAAGGTACTGTGAAACGATACATAACAGATATATACAACATAGCTGCCAGATACATGCTAGAAGCCTTCTAGATACTTCCTTCTCATCAATAATAAACCCACCCTAATGCAATGCAACATAATACCATGGCATGCTAAAATGCAAATAACAGATCATACAGTCATGTCTAGAGCAGAATCAATACACATGCTAGATATAACATGCTAACACAGATGTCTCAGTGTCAAATCATAGGATAGAGGTCTAAGTAACGCTTGCCGACCTTATAATCAAGTCATAGTCGACTTGGGCGATCCGTGCAACCTTATAAATCATATTAGAAAAATGGGCTCACATGCCCATGTGGCCCGCCCGTGTGGCCAACATGACCCAAATTAGCTTTGACTGTATGGATCACACGGCTTGGCCCAAATTTCCACACGGCCGTGTGGTTCACCCCTGTAGACCCACATACCCGTGTAGCCCACACAATCCAATTGGCCAAGCTCGTGGCTCGTACACGGCCTAGCCAACCATCACACGGCTGTGTACGTCGCACCCATGTGGTGCGCACATAGCCGTGTATCACCACACGGCCTCCACACATGCAGCCCACACGTCTGTGTGGCATGGATAATTTACTTTTTCGCTTTCGTTGAATCGCGTTTTCTGTGCAATCAGAGTACACACCTTGTTTGGTTTCACTATTTACGCAAACTCGAGATCACCAGAACCGTTACTAGAACGCTTACTATTCTGTATCAACTCGACAACCCATTAATTCCAGTCTCCTGAATGGCTGCACCCACATTCCTAAAATGCAATTAGCAGAACGATTGGAAACGTGAAAAGAAAAATAGTCGAGATAGGAGGAAAGCCAAAGAATTTTGGCAGCACAAGGGTTAATGGAAAGGTCAACTGGTAGCAAAAGAGAGGAAGATATGAAGAAAATTTCGGGAGAGGATTTTTGGAAAAAGAGGGAAACTGAATTTGGGAAACAATGATACTCAGATGATCCCTCAATCCTTAGTTTCTCTACACAAATCACTCCCCCACTCTCCCACTCTTGAAATACGAATCCAGCTCAAACTCTCTTGAGTGAACGGCACAAAAATAATGCTCACCGCACAATTTGAACACTAGACCGCACGCATAATTCCTCACCACTTAACCACCAGACCAGTAACCCCATTCTGATAAACTTTTACAAATAAATTCTTATAAGCCTATTAGGCAAAGATGAGGCTTTATTTAAAAGAAAACCAAAATTTCGCCAAACAAATTGCTTGAATTTAGGATCTCCCCCAACATACCTAAAGCACATAACTACTAAAGCAGACATATAATTGTGTCAAATTAATGCTGAAACAAATTCAGATATTTTTGTGCTACAATTTCACAAAAGCCAGAATTAAAGAAAATTTGAGGCGTTACAGATTTAACGGTAAAAAAACTAAAATAAAAACATTTTAAAAATTAAATCACCAATTAAAAACTTTATTTTATTAATTAAACAAGTAAAATTGCTAGCAAGTCAGATGAAGGTTCAATAAAGTATTATTGAATTTAATATATAACTCAATAAATTCAAGATAACTCTACCTCTTCAGTTGATTCATATCATTGGTGTTTTAAGATTAAGAATTGAGCTTAAGGATTGAACAAACTGGATGAGTGGTTAAAGACGACTCAACTGGATGAGTGTTTTAAGATTATATGAATCAACTGAAGAGGTAGTCAAATCTTAGTGTAATTATAACTTGGGTTGCAAATTCTTAACCACTCAGCTAGGGTGATAATAATTATATTAAAGAATCTCAAGTATATTTTACTATGATTTATTTATTATATCATGTTTATTATAATCTCAGGTATGCCCAAATATTTTGTTTTTTTTTAATATTCTTTGAGGAAAGATATGAGAATGTAGTAATGAATTTTATCATTACAAATAGAAAATATTTATCTTATTTGGTACTAAAATAAATAAATATTGTTCTAATATTTGATAGTACAAAATTAGTTGAAAGCTCTAGAAGTGCTAATATATTAATATCTTGTGATGTTTAATCCATTGGTTTTAAAATATATTTATAATGGATCTCATATTGAGATTTTGAATGAAGAAAAAATTATATTTCATATGAATCACTATTGCTATAAATATCTATTTTGAAAGGATGAAAAAAAAAGGGAGGATTGAGTTATTGATTACTCTTGTTATTAAATTGAATTGATTGTGACTATGTTTATGATCTTTTGTCATTATCCGCATTAAGGGGTTGAAAACAAAATATTTGACTGTGAAAGATCTACTTATAAATAATAGAATATAATAATTCTATCTAAAGCTCTTTATGGTTGGATGCACTTGAAGTTACAAGTTTTTTTTAAAAAAATTTATGAGTATAACTCTACAGTATTCAGAATGAGATCTCAATTAAAATTACATGAAAAAAAATTACTGATGAGAACTTGCAAGAGAGAAAACTTATGTATGAAAAGTCAATGGTTATGTACCTGTTGTACACGTGGAAAATAAGATCCACTCTCAAAGTTTACTATTTAATAGATTTTGATTGGATTCAAAGTCTACTATTGGAGTTTAATTTTCTTTCTTCTTGATAAAATTGTCAAGACTCAACGTAGAAAAAATATACAGCTTTAAATATTAAATCAACTTGATATATGGTTTAAATATTTGAGATGGTCTTCTTTTTAAGTTTTGATTATATGGGTTACATATTGTTTTAAGCATCTCATTTGTTCATGAAAATGAAAGTAACTGATTTATTCATGTCGTTATAGTAGGTTTTATAATTAAATAATATATTTGATTAAAACATATCTAGTATACAAATTTGTGTCAATAAACCAATGAATTTTATGATTATTCGGATTTGATTTAATTTTTATATTATTCCATTTGTTAATTATTTAGAGAAATGACATGAGCAATTGTAAATAAAAAGTTCTATGAGCATGAATGGTTAGATTTCAAATTAAATTTCATGCATGTTTATGATGATGGTTATGAAAAAAATGCTAGTTTTTTATTATGTATATTTTTATGTTTGAAATGTGACTTTTATTGATGTATTTAATATAGGCTTGTTTCTATATATGACCTAGCCAGTTATTCTTGATAGTTAACTGATTATGCAAAACTCTTGTTAAAAAGGTTTTTAAAGTATTTTCAATCGAACTCGGGATCTTTCGCACCCAAAGCGAGAATCATACGACTAGACTAAATGCTCTACATTTGAAGATTTTGGCATATTCCCTGAAGCAAATATTGCATAAAATTATTTGGAAATTATATTTATTGACTTGGTGGCATTATAGAATTCACATTGATTTAGACAGTTCCAGTAGTAAATGTCACAATAGTACTTATATGTAGATACAAAATAAAATGAATGATAGTAAAATTATCAATTTGTTACAATTTAGTACAATTGAAACGCATGTTAAAGTAAACCAGAAGTTACACCATCATGGGTCGTATATGATGTGGAAATTAATTAAGAATTCATATAAAAATTAATTAAAAAAGTAGAAGATTTTTTAATTTAAAGAATTCTCATTTGTTGCTTGTTCTCAATGAAAATTGATTGTTAAAAACTTACTAGCTAAAGTTGAGATTTACAATCTTGCATTTCTGAAATAAATATGAGCTCATTCATCCACCATGTGGATGGTTTTGATATTATATAATTTTAACAGATGCATTTACAAAATAATCACGTATGTGTTATTAACTTGCAACATATCATTTGCAAGATTGTTTCTTTAAATAATTAATGTCAGATCATGCAATTACGATAATTAATCTTATTAATACTAATGAGTTTATATCTTAGTCATTTATTGATTGAGTTTGAAAAACTTTTGTAAAAGTATGTTATTTATGCGCATAATGGTTTAGAGAAATTATCGATTGTATGTCTCTGATTAATGTCTAAACCACCATTTATGAGAATTAAACTTCCCATTTTAATATGAGATTATGTTAACTTACGTGTTGTGTGCATCAAGCCAATAAGTTATAAATACTCCCCATTACAATTAGTTTTTGATCAAGAGCTAAATATTTCTCATCTTTGAATTTTTGTATGTGTGTATATGTTTCAATTGCTCCACCACAACGCACAAAGAAGAGTGAATCCTCAAAGAAAGTTGGTAATATATATTAGTTACAAGTTTCTTTGTA
This sequence comes from Gossypium stocksii, assembly GCA_020496765.1. Lineage (NCBI taxonomy): Eukaryota > Viridiplantae > Streptophyta > Magnoliopsida > Malvales > Malvaceae > Gossypium > Gossypium stocksii. The sequence goes on along the minus strand of CM035626.1, from coordinate 92,721,679 downwards.
TTAATAGATGTTTTGAATATATTAGAGATTCAATTGTGACATGATTTGTGATTACAATTTTGATTTGATAGTTTTTCCAACATTAGGGGAGAGTAATTTGGACTAGAAGTTCAACAAGGATAACTCATTACAAGTTAATTGTTAGATATATTTACAAACTTAATGAGAATAACCAATTGTTATCTACCATCAATATTCTAATTTGAAAAAAAGTTCCAGAAAGGCAATCAGTTAGAATAAATAATTGATTGATCAATTCCAAAGATGAAAATTCTTCTAGATGGTCATATAGTGGAGGCAGGTGCTCCAGAAGAGACCTAAAACATAACTTATAAGTAAAACTCCAGAAAAGATTCAAGTACTTGAAACTGAATGTTAAAATAATGAAAATAAGATATATCAATAAGTTATGTCAATTTGAGAAAATGTGGAACCAAATAATAAAAGTGGTCAACAATGATTTTGCATGCAATATTATTATTGAAATAATGAAATAAAAGGGAGATCTTGAATAAATCTATTGAGAAATATAGATATGGAACAAATTGATAAAAATAGAAAGGCGTAACTCAAGTACAATTAAATTCGTCGAGTTTTTGGACCAGTAGTCCAAATATCTAAATGTATAAAGTCAGTGAGGGTGCAAATAAAGTAGTTTTGCAAAAGCGAAATAAAAATATGAAGTTTTCGCTACGTACTGGCATTGATTATAAAAAGATATAATATTCTTTTGTGGTGGATGTAATAACCTTTAGATATATTATTTTAGCAATTCATAAAAGATTTAACTTGCATCTAATGGTTATTATTACAACATTTTATGAATCACTATATAGTAAAGTTTATATTAAGGATTTAAAATGTCAGAAGCATATTGAAATTCTCAGGAAATTGTTCATTTATATGAATTGAAATTTTGAACGTATGTGGTAAGTTTGACTTAGTAAATAGTAGTTGAAGAAGGATTATAAAATGATCCAAAATACCTATTTGTGTTTTTATAAAAGAGTCATGATTAAAGTTTTCTATGGTTATTGTTGAAACTCCTGAAAGATCAAAATATATTTTCCCCAAATTTTCCTCACTCATGATTTTCAAAAGGATGGTAATATAAATGCTTAAAAAATTCATTCAAATAGTCTTTTAAAAAACTAGTATTCAAGATTGAATACTTAGAATATGAGAAAGTATGTGTTGTTTTTATGAGGGGGAGTAAATATGCGTTGTACTCTTTTTCCCTTAACTGAGGTTTTATCCCATTAGGTTTTCCTAGTGATTTTTTAATGAGGCAGCATATTATGCGATTATAGATATATGTACTCTTTTTCTTCATTAGGAATCTTTTTCCCACTGGGTTTTTATCTTAGTAAGGTTTTAAATAGACGAATTATTTACAAATGAATATCCAATGGGAGTGTTATGAATATTTTATTAAGTGGATGTCCATCAAGATCAATATAAGTTTTGATATACTTTAAATTCTAATAGTAATTAGAAGTAGATCTTTACTTTATTTATACTTCTTATCCTATAAATAAAGATTTTGTAGAAGCTTTGTAGATATCCGGATTGATCAATAAAAATACACTCTCGTTACTCTCCCATTCTCTTTGTTCTTTACTTTTTTTTTTATTTTATAACAGTTTTATTAATTTATTTATTTTATGACCAAAAATTATATCATTGGTTATAAAGCTATCCCAATTTTTTGGACCATTAAATAGTAGAATATGACAGTTAAAAAAAAGAAAAAGAAAAAGAAAGAGGAAGGATGATAAAGTACTATAGTTAACAATTGATTTCAATTGTTTATCATATAATATTAAGGTCTCCTTCGACCAATTTTAGTCATAATGTTTTTGGGGTTATACATTGGATTGTCATAACTCTATGCTGTGCGTAGTTCTAGAACACAAGAAAGGTATTTTTGAGTAAGTATTTTGCATATTTTATTGTTAGAATCAGTTCTACTTATTTAAGGAAATTGGTATTTGAATTATTCTACGTTACTGTTATCTCTTATCTTTGATTTGATTTAAGTGTACAATTTTTATTCTTTGTTAAAATATTATTGTATGGCTAGAGAAGTTAAGGTCATCATTAATAAAACTCAAATCATTAAGTGTAACGCCCTAACCCATCTCTGTCAGATTAGGGTTACGGAGTATTACAGAACAATCAGAAACATAGGAACATTTTATTAGCCAATATAATAATCATATAATAAACCTTTCATACTCACGCAAAATGTCCCTAAATTGAGCCCTCGAGGCTCTCAAAATAACTTAGAATCAATTTGGAAATAATTTGAAATAGTTTGGAAAGTTTAGGAAAAAGATGCAAAATTTGCAAAACAGGGCTCACACGGCCTTACACGGCTGCGACACATGCCTGTGTAATATGTCCTAGCCTATGACCTCACCCGTGTAACTCTTTGAGTAGGGTCACAGGATCGTGTCACACACCCGTGTGCCAAGCCGTGTAACTCTCTGAGTTACCCCCACACACCTGTGTGCCAGGCCATGTGTTAGATCGTGTAAGTCACTGACTTCCACCCTAAAGAACTGATCAGATGACACACAGCTGAGTCACATGCCCGTGTCTCAGGCTGTGTGGACCTAAAATGAACCTTAAACAACAATTTTACCAATTCAAGCTTACTTGGACTCTAAGTAATCCATTTTCTAGCCAAAATACCTATTCAAAGTGACCTTATACAAGATAAAAACATGCTAAAGAAACCAGCCTAAGTGCCTAGCCAATGTATCATCATTGATATCACAAGTATATACAATTTTACAACAAGAACTATCATTCAAAGTATTTTAAATCACACCATCTAACATTCAACCAATATGCCAAACATAGGCACCTCAATCACAACATTCCAATCATACTTACAATAAACTTGCACATAAACATCATACCTCATTCACATAATCATATAAGTTGAATATTTGCACTTAAGATCATATTTTAACATTTTACATATCAAAACAATAGGAATGGCATACAAGCCTATTACATGCCATGTAATCCAAAATGAATGTTCCAAAAACTACCAAAAATGAGTTGATAGTGTGACTTGAGTGCCAATCCTGTCCAACCTTCAAAGTATCTACAAAAATAGAAAAATAACATAAGTAAGCTTATTGAAGCTTAGTAAGCTCAATGTTCTAAAACGATAAATCTTACCTAAGTAAGTACAACAAATCAAATAATAATAATATAACCATATGTGTTCCCTATCAACTACAAATCTTAATCAATGAACTGTAAAATTCAATTTAAAACTCAAATACATGACAAAACCATAAAAAATCACTAAAGAAGTTAACTTACCAGAATTTACAATCTAATGAATGATTTACGGATAAGAGTACATTGATATTCCAACCAAAACACATTAGATGCTCATAAGTGCTAATCCATCCGAAACACACTAGATGCTCATAAGAGCTAATCCATCCAAAACACTCTAGATGCTCATAAGAGCTAATCCATCCGAAACACACCAGATGCTCATAAGTGCCAATCCATCTAATAACACACCAATGGTTCCGAAGAGCTAGTCCAACCGAAATCACATCAAAACAGGGAGTATAACACAAGAGTTCACAACAAATTCTAAACCTTTCGTCTACTCAGGAAACATATATATCTATCACTCCACAACAATCTCCAGTCCAATCCCTCTATAACACGTTATTTTTAAATTGTACTCTATCTAGCATTCAATTCGATCCAAGTATTGAATTTCAACAACTTTTCTTAAAAAAATTTACTCCATTCATAATCAAATATATCTATTATATCACATTATATAATCAATCATTTCATATAGATGTTAAATTATAAATTGTATAAACTTACCTGGACTGACTTGTAGTAGTTGCAAAAGTTCAGGAGCTATTTTGTAATTTTTCCTTTTCTACGAGTATCAACTTGCTCTTGATCTAAAATATAAAATTTCTCAATTATTAGCTTACATGTCACATTCCAATTCATTTTTACATTTTATACCCTTTTATTTTTTAATTTACATAATTACCCCTAACTTTTACACTTTTTACAATTTAGTCCCTTAACCTAAAAATCATCAAATTAAGCATTTTTCTCAAATCAACCTTATAGTAGAATATACTAGGCCCTTAAAAAGTCCCTACTAAATATCAAATTCACTATCAAACCCTAAAATTCTAACATTTTCACAATTTAATCCCTAAATCAAAATCTAACAAAAATCACTTTACAAAATCACCAAATAACACAATCAAAGCTTCAAATATATAGTTATTAATTATAAAAAAAATTTGGGATTCATCAATGGCAACTTCTAAAACTTTTAACAGATTCAAAAATGAAGGTACATGCTAGTTGGACCTAGTTACAACTATCTCGAAAACATAAAAATAACAAGAAATAGGTGAGAATTGAGCTCACATGCACAAGGATGAAGAACCTTAAGCTTGAAGCTCTCTCCAATGATGGTTTTGGCAAGGTTGAAGAAAAATGAATAGGAAATTTCTAATTTTTCAATTTGTTCTCTGTAATTTTAATTCTAATTGTCATCCCAAACATTAATTAAGGCTTAATTACCACATAGATCCTCCCCCAATTACTAATTGAGCCATTTGATCAACAAAATGCATTAATTAACAAGTTTTACACTTTTACAAATTAGTCCTCTCTTAAATTAGCTACCTAAACGATAAAATTTCCTAATCAAATTTTAAAAAGTAGGGTAGAATGAGCCTGCTGATTTAGTGGGTAGTGGGTGTGTTAGTTTACCTTTGGGTCTCCAGTTTGAGTCCTCCTGTATGTTAAAGAGGAATTGATTTTATTTTAGTTTTGCTCATCTTAAAGTTTTAATAAATTTTTATTTTTATTTATTTTTATTTTATTTTAATTTGGAAATAGGAAGTTCTCCCAAAATTTCTTTCATGTTTTTTCCCATTATTCTTCATGTTCTCCCTCTTTTATCTTCTTTTATTTTTTCCTAATTTTCAATTTTTGTTTGTTTTCTCTTTGTTCTTTCATTTCTATATTTTTGTTTTTGTTCGATGGTCAAGGGTTGATTGTTCTCATGTTTTCCCTTTATTTGGATGTTGATCAGGTAGGTTTTGTCTATTTTTATTAAGGAAAGATTTGCTTCTGCTTCTTTTATGTGGTTTAATTAAAGTTCCTATAGTTTAGTTGTATGTGAAATTGAGTTTCAAAATCATTTTGTAGAGGTGAATCGGTCAGTTCTTAGTGCTTAAGATTGGATTATCATGTGTGTTTCTTAACTATTAGTGATTAGAGATCATTTTGTTGTCGCAATTCGCGATTTTTAGCCTGTTTTGGTGTGGTTCCATGACCACATGAGTAGTCACATGGGCGTGTGCCACACACGGGTGGTCCACATGGTCATGTGTCTCTGCAAAATTAGGGTAATTTTTGGGTCACACGGACTAGGGTGTGCCACACAATCGTGTGGCTACTATTTAGGGATTTTATTATTTTCCACACAGGCATGTGCCTTGGACACATAGCCTCTCAACCACACAGGCGTGTGAGAACCACACGGCCGTGTCTACTTTGTTTCTTAATTTTGCTAATCTTTGAACATTTGCACAATGAATTACATGGGCTACTCACACGACCATGTAACTTTATCACGCGGGCATGTGTCTCTGCCACACGGCCTTGTGCCTTTTTCATACGGGCATGTCCCTCTTTCACATGACCCTATAGACCCTTCACACGGCCTAGACTCTCTCACACAACCATGTGGCTTTGTTTTGCAAATTTTTGTCATGTACTGTAAACTAACTTGTTTCAGTTCTTATATAGCCAAACAGTTGTTAAAGCCTCTGTAATGTGTTAGGGACTCTGTTTCAGCTTAGACTCATGTGTGTATTTGCAATTATAGGATTAAAGGTAATTATTTATTTATGCATTAATGTGATATCATAAATGGATTTGAGATATTACCTAGTAAATGAATACAAGTATAACTGATTTTGAATGTATTCAACTGAAAATATCTCTCTCTTTCAGTGAGTTGTTAGTGAATGGTGTGCATTTATGCATTTGCATAAAATCTAGGATTTTGGTCGTGAAGAGAAGGAAGATTGATTTGGCAATTCAACTTCAATATTCCTGTACAACGGATTATTGCATGATTTTGTACATATGTCAGCTCAGCTGCATATTTTAATTCGAGTAGCTTAGTTCAACATTTGTGGTGTGTAGGATGGATGGGCCTATGATGGTCCTATGTGGTGTCTAGGGTGGTCAGAGTGGTATTGGTTGGTTGGGTGCAATTTTAACTGTTGCATTCAGTGTGCATTTGGGTTTATGTGTTTGATTAAGTAATATTCTAATTGTTTGCAAATTAAGTAATTTGATTTGATGTGTTTAGTACTTTTGTGTGTATGGAGTAATGTATGTGTTTCTTTGAATGGCTTATGAAAATATGTTTGTCTTTTGACTACCAGTTCAAGATTTTCATACACTGACTGTGTACTATTATCTAGGACATTTGTTTTGAAACCTCATCAATTATTTTCATTTTTGTTTCGGACTCACACTAAGCTCGTACAGCTCATGCCCTCAGTTTCATCTTTTTTTAAGTTAACTTTGAACTTGGAGGTTGGACTCGGCATACCGGTGGTCTTGGATTCTTAAAAAGTTTGGTTTATTTTAACAATATTTCTTAAATTCAGTTTATAGTTTCAGTTGATTTGTAAGGGAGTTTGGAATGCTGTGGTATGAGTTTTTGTTTTCAGACACAGTACATTTTGAGTTTATGGTTTTCAAAACTTAAAATTTGTAAGATCGCAAATGAGTTTAAAATTAAATATGATTTTTTGGTAAGATGATAGTATAGTTCTTTCAATGTAAATTTCTAACTTAAAGCTCGTTGGTTTAAACTTTCAAACTTGTTTTGGGTTGCAAAATCAACAACTTATTAATTGTAAATTAGTTCCAAGTAGAGTTTTTAACGGAAACATTTCCAACGTTTGCAAAGAGTTTTGGCAAAATTTGTTTTCAGTTTTGGTAAGCGGCAAGAGAAAAAGATTCTCGAAAAGAATTTATGTGTTTAAACTCGTAATTCGTATTGTGTTCTTTTGGTGGCCAATGTGACCACCAAGATTTGGTCAAAAATTTTAGGCCAGATTTGGGATATTACACTGTAAATATTTTATAAATAATATTTACAAGTCGACACAACAAAAATTTGTGGTCCTGAAACCACTATTTCGTCGCCACTGAAAATCGAATTGCTACATTGAAAGTCCAGCTTGTTTACTTATGTTCTTGTGTCTCATATTAGATAAAAGTTTTCAATAGTTTGGTATCAGAGCCCCCACTAGGCTTGAGAACTTTCAACGGGAGCATAAAAGATAACTTAAAAGATAAATTATAACAACCTTATACAACTAGTTATTCCTCTCACTATGATCATTGGAGCATGCTAATAAAATTTTTTCTACGTTTTAAGGAATATTGGGAATTGGTGGATCCTAGCTATGATAAACTAGTAAGAGAAGCACCTTAGTCAGATGCAAAATGAAAGAAGAATGATGAGACAAAGGTAAAAGATTTGAAAGTGAAAAACTCTCTTTTAGGTCATCTACCGCATAGTTCTTAACACCATTCTCAAAAAAATACTGCCAAAGAAATATAGGATGTAATGAATAAGAAATACAAAGGAAATACAAGGGTTAGGAAATCTCATCTTCAAGCTCTCTATAGAGAATTTGAAATGCTTGAGATGAGAAACGATGAAGGCATGACAGAGTATTTCTCAAGGGCCATGACAGTGGAAAACAAGATGTGAACTTTTGGAGAATATATGCAAGATGTTAAAGTGGTAGAGAAAAATGTATGATCTTTAACTAAGAAGTTTAACTATGTTGTTTGTTCTATTAAGGAATCAAAAGACATTGATGCTCTCATTATTGATAAATTACAAATCTTATTACTAATACATGAATAGAAATTTCAGAGGCATCAATGAAAAAAGTAGGTTTTGAAAGTGACATGATAGAGGAAGAGGTATCGGTTGCAATGCCAATAAAAGAGGAAGAGGTCAAGAAAATTTCAACAAAGCAACGGTGGAATCATACAAATATCATAAACTTGGACATTTTCAATTTGACTACTCTAAAAATAGAGAAGCAAACTATGCAAAATTTAATGATGAAGATGATATGCTTCTAGTGGCTTATGTGAAGCCAAATAGAGTTAGAAAGGAAGATACATGGTTCCTTGATTCGGGTTGTTCTAATCACATGTGTGGTGGTTGAGCTATTTTCAGTAAACTTGATGAATGATTTCGACATTCAATAAAACTCGAGAATAACACAAAGATGAATATGATGGGAAAAAGAAGTGTAGAACTATTACTAAATGGAGCCAATCATGTTGTTACCCAGATTTACTATATTCTTGAATTAAGAAATAATCTTTTGAGCATAAGGAAGTTGCAGGAAACATGCTTGGCTATTTTGATCAAAGATGGAATGTGCAAGATTTTTCATCTAAAGTGGGGTTTGATTATGCAAACCAATATGAGTAACAATGGAATGTTTATTCTAATAACTCAGTCACATACTTCTTCTTCAACACAAGTTGATCAGTTCTTTCACACAAAATTTGGAAACTTGACTCATCTTTAGCATAGAAGATATGGACATCTAAGCTACATGGACTATCTCAACTCACCACCTTAAATGTGATATGTACTAATTGTATCAATGGAAAACAACATTTACATTGTGATCTCATCCCAAAGAAAATTAATTGGAGAGAAACTAAAATATTGACACCTTATTCATGTCAATATTTGTGGTCCGATCACTCTTACTTCCAGTAGCAATAAGAGTTACATCTTGTTATTCATGGATGATGACAATAGAAAAGCTTGAGTGTATTTTTATAGAGAATTTTTAATTTTTTTAAATGTTTTTAAGAACATGGTTTAGAAAGAAACATGACTATTTTTCAATTGTGTACACACTGATAAATGAGGCGAATTTAATTAAAATGAGTTTAATAATTTATACAAACAAAATGGAGTAAGGAGGCAACTAACCGTTGCTCATACACAGCAACAAAATGGAGTGGCTGAATAAAATAATAGAACCATCACGGACATAGTTCAATCAATGATATCTGATAAAAGCATTAAAAAAAGGTTTTGTTCAGAAGTAATAAATTGGATTATCTATGTCCTTAACATGTGTCCAACATTGGCTGTTAGAGATGTTACACTAGAGAAGGCTTGAAATGGATTAAAGCCATTAGTAGAACATTTTTTATTTTTTGGCTGCATAGTACATACCCATGTTTGAGAAGGAGGGTGGAAAAAAATTTGACAATAGAAGCATTACTTGTGTGCTATTGGTGGTTATTAAGGAATCAAAAGGTTGCATGTTATTTGATCCTATTGCTAAAAGAGTCATTGTGAGTAAAGATGTAATTTTTGAAGAGGGTCAACAACAAAATTAGGATGAGAGTTGTAAGAAAACATATTGTAGTAGACTTAGAGTAGGGTAAGAATAGAGAAGGGGTTAGTGAGAATGAGAATAGAGTTAGCATTAATGAAGAAGTGAGTGATGAGGAAGTTGGAGGAGAGGAAGATAGATTTAATGAGAGTGAAAATAAGTTAGGAGACCTCCTATTTAGATGGGTAATTATGTTAATAGAGAGGGTCTGTGTCACACCCCAAGTCTAACGGATCCAAGACGTAGGCGTACACTAGTGAAATAATCTATTTGGCGAAGTATAATCTGCCCAATTGTTTCTATTGGTGAATAAGAATGGGCGTATAGTAACTGTTATGTAAGTAAGTAAAGATTCTGTTTCAATTTATTTTGTTATTTCAAGAAAAAGGAATGTATTAGCAAAAATAGGGTATTTAAGGTATGAGTTACTGCCAAATATATAGTACGCTTAGTTTGTCTAAGTACTGTGCCTGTTAGGTTTGTACAATGATCTGGTTGGGAGCCAATTGAGTTAGCCGATCAAATAATATTGGTTCAGGATCCTCATTTATGTTCTTTTTGGAATCTGTAGGCATTAAGAAGAACAAATTATGAATTTGAGTGACACTTGTTAAGTTTTACTAAGTGGAATAGTATAATATTTATATTTATGTTAGAAGAGTTTTGAGGAAGGTTCTTCTTTCTCCAATATTACACTTTGATTCTTTCTTTTCAAATCTAATTGTATTTCTTCTTTGTTAAGCTAAAAGTTATAGTTCTTTGTTAAATGAGTTTTCATTTCATCTCTAATGGTTGTTACGGGTTCAAGAAAGATGTCTGAGTTTGGAGCTTTAAGCTACAATAGGTAAGTCCCTAATATCGACTCCTACAAGTCTTTTAGATAAATCTCTTGTGATCGATGTTCTAGTAATGGTGTATGAATTCTTGATTGACTGCTAAAAATATGTATGTAATCTTGGTATAGAATTATTGTGAGACCATCATGTAATAAGTGGTATGTATGAGTTCACGTGACTCTGTGAAGTAACAATGTGTATGTGTGCTTGGGATGTATACTTTGATACATGATTGTGTAGATATGTGTGAAACATGTATTGAAGTTTGATTTGGTTAAGAAACTAAGTTTAGTCTGCTTGAATGTATACTTATGTTAGATATATAATGTTTGATTGAAAATGTTAGGGAAAATGGGATGTAACTAAGTGAAGGGAAGTTATGATATAAGTCTTGACACCACTGTAGAATTTGATGAAATTCGTCAGAACAATAAACACAAGTTTTAATATGAAAACTCAGATAAAAATCCATGGCCATGGCATATTTTGAAAAAGAGTGGATGAGCCGTATTTATCAACTAGGGTTTTCTACGTGTCCCAGCGTGATGATAGGCGAACTACACGTGATGTAAGTTTAGGCAAATCCATATCGCAAACATGACAGTTTGTAGGGTTCCTTTGTGGCATTCTATATAGCTTTTGTGACATTCTATTAACCTTGATGGTGTATCTAGTATGTTGCTTATATGGCATATTATGTTTGGCCTTTGTGGTGTGCTCGGATAAATCTATAATCTGTTTAAAGTGATTTTGGCTTGAAGAGTTTTATGATGTAAACAAATGGACATGAAAGAAAGTTTATTGAAAATAAGTATGAATTATATATTCAAATAGGATATTCGTCATGATTATTTGTCAGTAGAATATGTCAAAAATATAATTTATTTCAAAAACAAATACGTTAATACTAACTCGGAAAAATAAATAATTAAATATGAAATCAAAAATTACTATACTGTTGTAAATCCACTACCTTAGAAATGAATTCGCCCTGATTGGTGTAATCGTGTAGTGGACGTTGTCCCCTAAGGTTAACACAGTCGATATTCGTACACTCGAATATGGAAGATGACACTCAATTGGTGTTGCTCTTCTCGAGAAACCACATTAGGAATAATTCCTAGGAATGTTTGGAAGGGTCACAGTCAATCCCACTCAAAACCTAAACTCCTAGGCAAAATTTGCTCTACAAGTGATTTGAGAAAAATAGACAATTTATAAAGAAATTGTGAATAGAGAGCAGAGGAGAAAAATGTTTTCAAGAAGGTTTGTGTTTCTGCTGAGTGTAAAAAAAAAATCAGCCCTTTATTTATACTACTAACAGAAGGGTAAAATAGTAAAAAGACATGGGAAATATTTTAAAATACTCATAACATTATCTCCACTAAATCCTCAATAGCCCCCCACTAAATCCTTAACAATCATGATTTTCTTTGCATTATCAACAATCCCTCACTAATGCAAAATGATTTTGAGACTTTTTTTTTTAAAATGCAAGAATTCAAAGGGATAGGTAAAAGGTACATTTTGGGTTTTTCCACGGTTTAGTTTGACTACATTGAACTTAGAAACTAAGTTGAGTATCCACCATGAATTTCTCAACCACTAGGCTTAAGACCTATCCCCTACGATGAATCAAGAAATATTTTCCTACTTAACCCTTTTGGTAAGTGGATTAGCTGGGGCCCTTTCAGATCTCACGTACTCAAAGCATGTACTCCACTCTTTATTAAATGTCTTATATATTCATTTCTTACTCAAATATGTCTCTTCTTACCATTATAAGTATGACTCTTAGCAATACAAACTGTGGTTTGGAAGTCACATAATAAAGATACAGGAGGTACTAGTTTTCCTATATAAGAATCTTTGCAAGTAGATTCCTAAGCCACTTGGCCTCTTGCCCGGCTAAGTTAAGAGCTATAAACTCTGACTCCATCGTGGAGCGAGCAATACAAGTCTATTTAGCTGACTTTCACAAAATGGCTACTCCACCCAAAGTAAAGACATACCCACTTGTAGAATTTACCTCATCATTATCAATTATCCAATTTACATCACAATAGTCTTCAAGAAATGTAGGGTAACCAAAAAACTCTAACTCCCAAGTTAAAGTAACTTTAAGGTATTTAAGTAAACACTTTACAACATTCTAATGCTCAATGCTTTGATTATCGGTATACCTACTTAGTCTACTAACAGTATAAGCAATGTCCGGTTGAGTGTAGTTCATCAAGAACATAAGACTTCCAATAATCTTTGTATACTCTAATTGGGAACTATTGTTTCCTCAATTCTTTAATAATTGTATGCTAGAATTATAAGGAGCTCTCACGGGGATTACCTCAAAACTATTAAATCTTTTTAACACTTTTTTATATAGTGAGATTGGTTTAATGAAAATCCCTTTTCTGATTTTGTAAATTTAACTCCTAAGATTACATCTACCTCTCCCAAATTAGTCATTTCAAATTTGGTAGATAAGAAATTCTTAATTTTATTAATGGCTTCTATATTAGAGCTGAAAATTAACATATCATCTACATACAGACTTATGATGACAAATTAGATCCAAACATTTTGGAATATATACATGCATTTGAACCATTAACTATAAAACTGAAACTAAGAATAGTCTTATGAAATTTCTTATACCATTGTTTTGGAGATTGTTTAAGACTGTACAGTGATTTTTTGAGTTTACAAACTTAATCTTCCATACCAAGTGCCACAAATCTTTAAGGTTACTCCATATAGATCTCATTATCCAAGTTACCATTCAAGAAAGCTATTTTTAGACCCATTTGATGTACCAATAGATTATGAATGGAAGCTAATGCAAACAACACACGAATGATAGAGATTTTAGTTACAGAAGAGTAAGTATCAAAATAATCTACTCCAAATTTCTAAGTAAACCCTTTAACCACTAGTTTTCCTTATACTTTTCTATTAACCCATCTGGACTAAGCTTCTTTCTACATACCTATTTGTTACTAATAGGTTTAAAACATTTAGACAAGTGTACTAATTCCCAAGTGTGGTTAGACATAATAGATTCAAGATCATTATTAATAGTATCTCTCTAAAAACTAGCATCTATAGAATTTATGACTTCATAAGTTTTTGAATCCTCTTCTATCAAAAAATCATGGGAAATAGAATCATTTATTAAGTCTAAATTATTAACCTCTGTTATAAAAGAAGTAATAAAATTAGGTCTGAAACTAGATGCAATCCTTTGTCTTTTACTTCTCCTAGGTTCCACATCATCATTAAGAATACCTCTATTATGTGCACTAGAAGAAGAAACATGCTCATCTAATTATGTATCATGATTTACATCAGATTTCTTTAGAAGAATAATATTTTCAAACAAAGTCAACATCTTTAGATTCACATATGGCAGAATCATGCAAAAACATAAATCTATATATAGTACTGTTTAGAGCATAACCAATAAAAACAACATAAAAAATTTTAGACCCAATGGTGTTCTTTAAAAATAGGTATGCCTATTTTGGCTAGGCACCCCCACACTTTCAAGTATTTCAGATTAGGGTCATAAACTTTCCATAATCCGTATGGGGTACAACCTCATTTTTTTATGAGGCACTTTATTAAGGATGTGATTCGCAGAGAGTACGACCTCTCCCCACATGTGATCAGGTAAGCTAGAATTAAGTAGTAAAACATTCATTATTTCTTTTAGCGTTCTATGTTTCCTTTCAGCTATGTCAATTTTTTGTGGAAAATAGGGAGAGAAAAATTTATGTATAATTTTGTCTTTCTCACAAACCTCTTTAAGGCAGTTAATGACATACTCGCCTCCCCTCTATTGGATCTAAGACATTTTATTTCCTATCAAGTTATTCTACTTCTACTTTATAAATGCTCAGCTTTAGCTTTTGTTCTTAAAAGATAAACCTTTGTATACTTAGAGTAGTCATCTGGTAACATAGTAGTTTTTCCCAATTTTATTTTTTATGTTTCTAAAGTCTACTAGATCAATATGAATTAATTCCAAAAGTTTAGTTTTCCTATCAGTGATAGGTTTTAAGGTTTAGCATGCTTGGCTTCAACACAAATTTCACATTTATTAAAGCTACTATTATCTAGATTAGGAAGCATATTCAAATTTACGAGTTCCCTTAAAGAATGAATGTTCACATGTCCTAATCTAGCATACCACATCTCAAATAATTCAACAATATAAGAAGAAGTGGTATCTTTATTATTATTAAACATAGTCTCAATCACGAATAAACCCCTACTTAAAAAATTTTTCCCCCATAATCTCTGTTTTGGGAAAGTACAAGTTTATCAGATTCAAAGACTAGTTCAATGTCTGCCTTATTTAATAAACCACTACTAATCAGATTTCTACGAAGAGCAGATACATACAAAACATCACTCAATGCGAATGTTTTACCAGAAGTGAGTTTGAGTAAAATTTTTCCTTTATCGAGTACTTCCGATGTGCTTGAATTACTCATGTAAACTTGCTCACCTTCAATTATCTTTTCAAATTCAGTGAACATTTCTCCATTGGCACAGAAATGATTAAAGGCATCTGTGTCTACAATCCGCTCGGCGTTATTTTTGACCAGGTTTACTTCAGAAACCACAATAGCTCTAACCTTATCTGTGATGTATTTTTTGATCGAGTTAGACATGTTTAAGTAGTAGGAATTCATTTTTAACTTGTTGGAGATATAATATATTGCAAAAACAAATATGTAAGCACTAGCTGGGAAAAATAAATAATTAAATATAAAATCAGAAATTATTGTGCCATGGTAAATCCATTGCCTTAGAAACGAATTTGCCTTGATCAGTGTAATCATGTAGTGGATGTTGTCCACTAAGGTTAACACAGTCCTTCGATATTTATACACTCGAATATGGAAGATGAAACTCAATTGGTGTTGCTCTTCTCAGGAAATCATAGTAGGAATAATTTCCAGGAAAGTTTGGAGGGGTCACAGTCGGTCCCGCTTAAAACTCAAACTCCTAAACAGGATTTTCTTTAAAAGTGATTTGGGAAAAATCGACAAATTTTATAAAAAAAATCACAAACAAAAAGCAAAGGAGAAAAATGTTTTCAGAGAGGGTTGTGTTTATGTTGAGTGTGAAAACAGAGGAAATCAACCCTCTATTTATACTAGTAACAGAATGGCAAAAAGATAAAAAGGCATGGGCAATTTTGTAAAAAAACCCATAACAATATCTCTACTAAATCCTCAACACTCCTACTAAATCCTCAACAATCATGGTTTTCTTTGCATTATCAACAGAATATGGGCGTGTTATTAGATAGAAGTAGTATATAAGTATCCATTGTTCCAATTTTGTCTATGTTATGTACAATTAGTAATTTGAGTTATTAGTATCTACCATATTTAG
This sequence comes from Gossypium stocksii, assembly GCA_020496765.1. NCBI lineage: Eukaryota > Viridiplantae > Streptophyta > Magnoliopsida > Malvales > Malvaceae > Gossypium > Gossypium stocksii. The sequence goes on along the minus strand of CM035626.1, from coordinate 92,705,940 downwards.
ACAATGCTATGTTTAAACTCTGAATTTATCTAGTATTTGTGCTAATTGTCAATTTGGGTATTGAGATAGAATATAATATGATTGGTATATTAATGGTATTCAACTCTTCACGGAAATTCACCAAAAGTGGAAATATCCGCCTGTGAATAGTGTTTGTGAACAAGTGTTCTAGAATAAAAGGTACAAGTAATCTGCGTAGAGAAGAAAAGGTAGTATGGTCTGGTAAAATCTGAAGTCAGCCATTGAGTTAAGTTAGGAATAATTACTGGTAAATGGCACCTAGATATGTATATATGTGTTGTACGACAATGTAAAGATACTAGCCAAAGACAGATTTGGTAATTTAAATAATCAAGATGAGGAGTTCAGCTTGAGAGGTTTGAAGGTAAATTGGATTTCAAACTCACTAAGTTTGTATAACTTATAAGTGTTACGTTTATATTTCACATTATGTTGTTTGGATGAGTTCAATAAGAGAGAAGCCAGGAGCACGCCAAGGAAGCAATAATCAGGGATATTATGCATACAATGGTTGTATTTAGATAGTGGCAAATTGTAGGATTATGCTATATTAGTCTATTTTATTATACCTATGCATTGTAATAAGTTATAATAAATATGATATATTGTCTCTAAATAGGTTTTTTTCTTTTTGAAATAAATGAGATTTTGAAGTAAATGATAAGAAAAAATGTTTTGAGTCACTTGTTTAGGAAGGACGTTTAGTGAATTTTGCTAAGTAGAACATGTAGTAACACCCAAGGCCTAGACCTAGAGAATCAGGTCAGGTTGAGTGCATTACAGTCTGGACCTATCCGATGACGAGGTTCATATGGCTCAAGTAGTATCAAATGATCCATTATATTTTAAGGAAATGAAAGTTGCAAATTGAAAAATGGCCATGGGAAGAAAAACCAAATCCATTGAGAAGAATAAGACATGGACGCTTACTGAGCTGCCAACTAGAGAAAAAAATTGGTATGAACTGGGTTTTTAAAACAAAGTACAATGAACATGGAAAGATTGATAAGCAAAAGGCACGTTTAGTTGCAAAATGGTACTTTCAACAACATGGAATAGACTACACTGAAGTTTTGCACCAATAGCAATGATGGATTCAGTAAGGATAATCATTACTTTAGCTACACAAAAGAATGTTAAGTTGGCTTTTTTCCATGGTGAGCTAAGTGAAGATGTTTATGTGGAATAGCTAAGAGGATATGGGAAAAGGGCAAAGAGCATCTGGTCTACAAATTACAGAAAGCTTTGTATGCATTGAAACAAGTTCCATGAGATTGGTTTAGTCGAATTAAAGTGCACTTCATCAAAGAAGGATTTCAAAGGTGCGTCAGCAAGCAAACACTATTTAAAAAGAAAAGTAGATAAGGAAAAATTATCATTGTAAGTGTTTATGTTGATGATTTAATTTTTTTTACTAGTAATGATGAAGTTACGATATCTGAATTTAAAAGCTCTATGTTGAGAGAATTTGATATGACTGATTTGGAAAAGATGAGATTTTTTCTTGGAATTGAGGTGTTGCAAAAATCTAATGGTATTTTTATATGTTAAAGAAAATATGTTTTGGAAAGCTTGAAGTTTGTATGGTTGAAAGTAATTTGATATGGAGTCCAATTGTTCCAAGCTTCAAAGTAAGCAAAAATGTAGATGAAATCTCTATTGATAAAACTCATTACAAACAACTAGTTGAAAGTTTGATGTATCTCACCATTACAAGGCCTGACATGATGTTTGTTACTTATCTCATAAGCAGATATATGGCAAATCCAAAGGAGAATCATCTACAAGTAGCTAAGAAAGTTATTTGATATTTAAAAGGGACTATAAACTATGGAATTCATTATAAGAAAGAAAGAGATGGTGAGTTGTTGGGGGTTCACAAATAGTGACTATGATGGATATATGAAGGATAGAAAAAGTACGTTTGGATATGTGCTTTTAATGAGTTCAGGGGTTGTTTTATGGTGTTAAAAAAATAGCCAATCGTGACTTTATCCACCATAGAAGCTGAGTTCATACTAGCTACAATTTGTTCTTGTCAATGAATTAGGATGAAAAGAATTTTGAAGGAGCTAAGGTACTCAAATGAAAGTCGTATTACTATAATATGTAACATCAGTTCATCTATTAAGTTGTAAAAAAATCCAATTATGCATGGTCACAGTAAGCATATTGATGTGAGATTTCATTTTCTAAGGAATCTTACTAATAGTGCAATTGAATTAGTTTCTTATGATAGTCAAGATCAAGTACCAGATATAATGACAAAACCATTGAAGCTTGAAGCCTTTCAGAAGCTTCGAAAGATGTTGGGTGTTTGCGAGATTTCAAATCTAAATTAATTGCTTGCGAAGCATTTAGTTTGAGGGAGGGAATGAAGGAGTCTTTTGCAAATCTTCTTGTTAGAATAAGTTACTATTCTTTAGGGATATTGGTATTTGAATTATTCTATGTTACTATTATGTCTTATCTTTTATTTAATTTGAGTGTACAGTTTTTATTCTCTTTTAAGATCTTATTATATTGTTATATAAGACAAGAAATAAAACTGAAATAATTGAAAGTCCAGCTTGTTATTTACTAGTGTTCTTGTGTCTCATATTAGATCAAAGTTACCAACAATTTTGCGTTGGGTGGAGCCTAACGTTATGTTTGGTTGGGTGTAATAGGAATGATTACAGCCCAATTCAATGGGCCCAACACCAAAACAATGTTTGGTTGGCTATAATGCTATTACAACCTCATTCAATCCCTCATCTATTCCCACTAAACACGCTGAATAGCATTCAGCACCCTACCCATAGAATAGCCATTCCTCATGTCTTAGTTTCAACTTTACCCTTCTCTCTTCCCTACATCTGAAGCCTCTCTTTTTTTTGGTTCTACTTCCCATTTCCTTCTAGCCTCTTCACTAACTTTACCCTTCCTCACGTCTGAAGCTCCATCGACGACTTCGCCATCAATGCTTTTGCCCTTTCAGATTAGGGTTTCCATTAAACTTGCCTTCGAGTGCCAAATGGGGAAAAATACTACTGTTGAGTTGTCGTTGTTTTAATGTTGAATCTGTCTATTAAAGTATTTGGAAATAAAGACAAGAATTGTTGATGATTTTGTCTCAGGATTGGGTTTTTAGAGGTAAGGCTTAGGGTAGGCCATGAATCAGGACAATTCCATGCTCATGGATTCTATAGTTTATTTTGAGAGTGGTCAGAGTTTCATGAATCAGGATTGGTTCACCTTTGTATTTATGCTTTGGAATATCTTTCGTTGTCCTCTATGGCTGAAAAGCATCAATGTGTTTTAGCAACTGCAATACACTAATTTGGCTCTTTTTATTTTCTCCCTACACATCTTTGGTTTCAGCAAGATTATTGAGTCATAAGAGCAAGGTCATGTGTTTTCAGTTTATTTATTCCAGTCATAATACCTTCAAGTGTTAGTTAACATAAAATGTAGCAGTATTTTATGTGCTACTATTCATAAGTTAGAACTTCTTGCAATCTAAATAGATTTTGTCTTGGCTTTCTATATTTCATGGTTATTTCCTTAGTATATAAGGGAGGATAGCTGAGTTGATTTAGATGGGTGGTTAAATATCGGTAGTGTGGGTAGAGTTGTTTCTCTCTGTAGTTAAAGCTTTGTTATAAGCATTTGCCATTAGTCATACTCAGTTCAGTTTCCACTGCTCTTTACCTTTTCATTTGAGACTATGAATGAAAGATTTTTTTTATGAAGTGATGGTAAAATGGTTCCCTTTCTGGGCCTGACACAGCAATTCTTTGTGCTTGCGTAGTTGTTTATATAACAAACTTCAGTGATTATAGCTCCTGACCAAGCTCAAGTTTACAACCTAGTTTGTGTTTCTAGTGCTAATTGTGCATTGACTACGAATATCAACTAGATTTGATTTCTTTTTTGTGTTTGGTTAATGAGATTTGTGATTCTCATTGTTGACTCAGGGAGGTTACTTTTTAATCCATAGCTAATTCTTCACAAAACAGAGGAATGCATCTTAGTAGTTATATATGCAATTGATGTATGACGTTTTACTGTAATCAGCTTTGTGCTGGTTATAACATAGAATCCTACCTTGTTGTGTATCCTCTACTATCCTGTGCGCACACATGCACGCAATAGCATAAGTTGGTTTTGTTGGTACTTGAAATAAATCTATATGATCAAAAGGATGATGGAATCCAATGTTGGTTGTGTTGCTACTTTCAGACAAGCATCACATGATGTGGATGCCTTCAGTAGACAGTGAGTCTATAGCAAAGTGTTATTTTTAACCAATATAGTTAATGGGTATGAATTGTTGCTCTCTATTTCTTTTATTAACAAGTGGTCCCGAAATGGCTTTATTTGATTAGCCTCTTACTTTTATTTGATTCGTCAGTTTTAAGATTTTTTTTGGTTGAGTGCTGGGTGGCCCTTTAGTTCATTGGATGAAGCATCTGGTTTGTTGTTTATAATTCATGTAAAGGCTCAGAGGTTCCCTTGTAAGATATTGAGACATATTGAATTTTTTTGAATTTGTCTGCTCACTTTTTAATCAGCATCTGAGATTGATTGATTGCAGCACTGGACTGCATGTGTGGCTATCCTTCTCTTTTTGGTGCTGCTTTGCTGTGTTCATAATATCGTTATAATTTTATTGACTTCCAAAGTTGCATTATGGTAGAAATAATTTATTGAGGATTAACTTTGTCTTTTCTAATTGAAGTGTTGATTGAGAGATTCCTCATGGCAACAATTTTCTTATTTGCACTCTTTGTATAGTCTCCACTATGTGAGAACATCTTTGGCAACAACATTAATAACCCCAAATCTCTTTTTCCTTGGTTGATCTGTCTTTGATTTTCTTTTTTTGTGCAATACCCTTTTTTCAGCAGTACTCTAGGATTGCCAAGTTTCATAATAACCTTTTATCAATAGTATTTCAGTATTTCAGTGTTCTTTCTAATCCCACATATTCACTTATCCATGAATGAGCATATGCTACTGGGAAAATGAAAATTATGATAAAGTTTTGTTTTTGGCATGATACATAACTTTTGTTGGCTATTATACTTGTGATTAACTTGTAATCTTTCACTTGTTGCAAATTATCTTACACAAGAGAAGAACATTCAGAGACTTCAGGAACTTGTGCGGAGCCTTCAGCATCAACTTTTGCCTATTTTTTTTTTTTAACTCTCTATTAAATTTTGCCTAATTTTATCTTTACCTGAATTTTTCTATTCAAATTTAATTTAAAGACAATTTTTAATAAAAACGTATTTTTAATGTTTTATTTTAATTCTGAAAATAATAAATTAATTAATATAATTTTAAAAATTAAATTTAAGTTATATTTAATTTTCAAGTCTTTTAATTTAATAAATAAAAATTCTAATTTAATTTATTATATTTTATAAATTAAGTTATGGTTAACTATTAAAATAAAATATTTGAAAGAATATTTTTGTTGTTAAATTTGTTTTCAAATCATCAAAATCAATATTGGGTGGTAAATTTTAATTAAAAAAATCAAAGTTCATTTTGAATATTGATAAATAAAATATTTTTAAAAAAATTTAAACTTGGTTTCAAAATACAAATAAACATATAAAAATAATTTAAGAAAAAATTAAAAGTATAATTAAAAATAAATAAATATGTAAGTGTTATAAAATACTAATAAAAGATAAAAAATATTTAAAAATTTCTAAAGTTTATACATAAGTTTAGCTTTTACTATATACTAAAACATTTGAATAATATAGAGATGGAAATTAAAATGTTAAGCAATTTTAGCTCTTCATTAAAAAAAATCATCTTTAGAAGTTTTTTGTAGATTCAGTTACATTAATGTACACCATAAGATATTCTTTTCTAATTAGAACAATTTTTATAGTTGATTCTTTCTTTTCCACACTAAGTGATTTATTTTTTAGTAAGGGATAACCGTTAATTTTATTTACGGAACAACAACAAAATAATGTTAGTATAATCAAAATAAATTTTAAATATATTTAGATTTAAAGTAAATAAAACCAAAATTAAATATTATATAATTGAATAAAAAATAAATTAATGGAATAATATCAACAAATGTTACTTTTTCTTGTTAGTGTCAATTTTTCCATCTAATTCAATAAATATATTTTTTTTCAAAACTTACATTAATTGTTTCTACTCTTTTATCATCGGGATAACAGTAAATGCTTGGTGAAAATCACTTCCCAAAATAACTACATTAATTGCTTGATGAATTCTTCAAATTTTTTCAATATTCATGAAAAGAATGCCATAATGAGCCACAAGTTGTCTCACAAAAATGTTCTTGTTGTAATTATATTAAATTAAAGATTAGTTTTACATACTAAATTAATTTATTTTGTATTTTTTTAAAGATTCGTAATATGTATTGTTTATTTTTCTTAATATGTATTTTTTTAAAGATTCTAAAAAGATCATTATATTTAGTTGTAATTTCTATTTTGTGCTTTATAAAGATTCTTAATATGTATTGTTCATTTTTCTTTGACAGGTTGTTATTGATTCCTTTTCTTATTTGGCTTGTTTGATTGCTTCCTCCACCCAGACTTGAGCATCTTGTATTCACTGAATCATTGTAAGTTCTTTGGAATTAAATTATTTAATTTTGTTTTATTGTTATTGAAATTAGTATTGGAAAAATGTGACCCTTTTACTACGATTTGAAGATATGTAACACTTTAATATCTTGCAGTAATGGCTCGTCTGCCTTTAATAGTACAAAGTGAGAGGTGTAAAAGAATTGGTCTTGCTATTACAATATGGTTGCAAATGTGTACAGTTGCGAGTTGGTTCTTAGTTGCATTGGGTGCCATCTATAGCCTACATACTTATAGACTAAGGATTAGATCCTATATTTTAGATTTTTATGCAAAACTAGATTATGTGAAAAGACTTGTATATGCTAGTGATGAGACCTGTATTGAACAAGTTAGGATGAATAGAATTTCCTTTTTTAAACTATGTGAGATGTTACAAACTTTAGGGGGATTGAAGTCGTCAAGGAACATGCTTGTTTGATGAGCAAGTGGCATTTCTCATCACCTTAAAAATAGAGTTATCAAGCATCACTTACTAGGTCCGAGGAAACCGTTAGCAAATCATTTCAATATTTTAAATACTGTCATACGCTTACAAGATGTATTATTTAAAAAGGCAGAGCTAATTACAGCTAATTCTACAGACCCAAGGTGGAAATGGTTCAAGGTATTGGAGTGAGTTCTATATATAGTTCGTACATAATTTAGTCCATTTAGATTTAAATATAGTATCCTAACCCGAGGTTTTATACATGTGATGTAAAATTGCTTAGGTGCTTTAGATGGAACTCAGATCAAAATTAGGGTTCCAATAGTTGATAAACCTAGATATCGAACGCGAAAAGGTGACATAGCAACAAATATGTTAGGTGTTTGTACACCTGATATGCAATTTGTTTATGTTCTTCCTAGTTGGGAAGGTTCTGTTGCTGATGGACGAGTTTTTTGAGATGTCATTAGTAGGAGACATGGACTAAAAGTTCCTCATGGTAAAGTGCAAAATTAGAGGAATTTGAATTAATTTTTAAGATCGTACTTTTTTGGGAAATTAACCATGACAAATAATTTCTTTTTATAGGTTGTTATTATCTAGTTGATGCTAGATACACAAATTTTGAGGGATTTCTTACACCCTTTAGAGAACAAAGATATCATTTGAATGAGTGGCGTTAGAGTTACCAGCCAAGTACTTCGGAAGAATTTTTCAATATGAAACATGCTTCAACGCATAATGTTATTGAAAGATGTTTTGGGTTATTAAAACTTAGATAGGGAATACTTAAGAATCCATCATTCTATCCTGTGAGGGTGCACAATAGAATCATTATTGCATGTTATTTGCTCCATAATTTTATTCAAACCTATACGAGTCTTGATCCTATTGAAGAGGAGTTGGGAGAAGAATTAGCTAGTAATGTGATAGATGACGATGAACCGAATATCGTAAATATTCATCCATCGGATGCATGGGTTACTTGGAGGACGGAACTAGCCAACCAAGTGTTCGATGAATGGCAAGCATCTAGAAATTAGTTAGGTTTAGTGTAAAAATAGTAAACGTTAAGTTTTTTATGTTATTTCATGTATCTAGTTTATGAAACTTTGGTGTTATTTGAATTGTTTTTTTTGTATTGTACTAGACTTGTTGAATGATAATTTATTTTCTTTTTATTCATCATGAGTTTTAATTTTATAAGGTGTTGACCTTTTGATGCATAATATTGAACTTAATTTTAATTTGTGTTTTTTCTTAAGATAGTTATGTCAGGTTTTTCACAATCAAGTGTTTCTTCCCAAAGTTCTCGAGAAACCAAAAGGAAATGGGTTCCAGAAGAAGATGATGAGTTGGTTGCTTGTATGGTCGACTTGCACAATGCTGGAACCTTTAATGCGGATATGGGATTCAAAGCTAGTTATTTAAATGAGTTAGAGAAAATGTTAGAAAAAAGTTTTACCCAATGCCATGTTGAAGGCTAAACCTAATCTTGAATCAATGATTAGGACATTGAAAAGCGATTGGTCAATCGTTTATGACATGCTTAGTGGAAAAAATAATAGCGGTTTTGGTTGGGATGAGCATAGGCAGCTTGTTGTTGCTAAAGATGCGATGTGGAACTCATATATAAATGTAAAAATTATTTCAAGTCTTTATTATCTTATTTTGACCAAACTTATATCTAATATGAATTTCTCATTTTTTATAGAGTCATAAAGAAGCCGCTCAATTCAGACACCGGAGTTTCCCTTATTATGACCAACTTACAACCATCTACACAAAAAATCGAGCCACTGGAAAAGATGCTCAAACAGCCATTGATATTATTGAAGAAATAAATGTTGAGGATGTAGCTGTTACAAATACTCATGAAGAAAGAAACGATTTCCATGGATGCGAAGTTGATGTTTCTTTGGATGACATGGATCTTTCAGCTACACAACCGCAACCAGCTAGAAACCAAGGTAATTCTACATTTTCAAAGAAGAAAAAAAAGATTTCTAATGCAAGTGATTTTTCTACTTCATTTAATGATGCTGCCACTTTATTGGCGGAAAATATACGGATCATTGGCCTTGAAACCAGTAAGAGTATTGCCTTCGAAGTGCTAATTCAACAAAAGTTAGAAAGGACCATTCAAGAAAGTGCTCTGAAATTATATCCAACATTATGTGAAGTGGAAAGTTTAACTGAGGATGAGCGCTATCGAGCATTAAGCAAAATTCCAAATCATCCAACGCAAATGTTCATTTTCTTTAGTTTACCTTCTGCTATGCGATTAGAGTAGCAACATGGAAGATGGAAAGAAGCAATGAAATAAACAAGACAGCAAGCAGCAAAAGCATACCATCTAATCTAACTAACTATTGAACAAAAATAATAGAGAAATGAAAGAGGGGAGGTTGAAGGTTGGAAGAAGGACGATTTTTTATTAAGGAAATAGTGTTTTGGGCGCCTCTTCTACCACAAGGAGCAGCCATGTGTGGTTATAGCAGACTGGAAACAAACTTGCTTGTCCCCAACAAAAATAGACGGGAAATAACATTATTAACATCCCTTAATCGAAACTCCACCTTTAAATCATTTTAAGGTATGGTTACTAGGAACCAAATAGGATTGGAATGTAATAGCTATGTGGTGGGAGTCGAGTTATTTTTTGTGATTGAAGTATTATATTTTAGAGATATATATTAAATTTATGCAACAGAGTATTTTTATTTGTTGGGGAACTTGTTTACAAGGGTTATTGTGAAATAAATATTAAAAATAATTAATGGATAAAATTAATTTTTAAAGAATTCTATTGATCAAATTGAAGAGTCTATAAATAAGTTGTTGATTAACACAATTCTTAAGCCGTGTGGGGTGTTTTTGACACACTCTTGTTTAGGGATTTGTTACAGAGAGATTTTGTGTGATGTGAGGTATTTGGGGAGAATGATATGTATAATTGGGGTCAATATTGGGGTTGTAAATACTTCTTTGAATAAGAGTAGATTGGATTTAAGACAATAACAAAAAAAATTTTCTGAACAAAGTTTCACATATATAAGATCAAAAAATCTGAATTGCGTTAACAAATATCCTACTTTGATTTTATATAATTTTATCTAGATTCTGTTATAATTTATTTTTCAAATAGTTGTTAACCAAAATTTTTAGCTTTACCTATAATTAAATTATCAAAATTTTAAACTGATAAAACAAATATTTCAAAGCCCGAATCAAATCAGACTTTTGAACAAATAATTTGTTTTTCTCTATCTCTGGTATGGGTTTGAAGGGTGAAGTTTGACAGCAACTGACTTAAAGAATAAAGCGTTTATAGCAAAGATAATTTAACAAGTCAAGGAAAATACTGTCTTGGTATCCATCTTTCTAATTTTCTCAGACCCAAATTCATTCTTGTTTTTGATGAGTAAGAGTATATATAATGTGGATTTGCATTTGTAATTTAAACAAGGCATTTGATAGAAGTGTGGAGTTTCAAAAGAAACCCAGCTCCTGCATCACCAATGTCTCCAATGCCCGCAATCTCACAAAGTCGTTGATAACTCTATTCACCTCGTCCCTTAGCTCATTCCTCATCATCTTCAACAACCTATACCTTGACTTACCCTCTGCGGCTTCTCTTTTAGTCGCCTTCAGTGACTCCCTCATCAACTTCTTCTGCTCTATCCTATTTCTCACCACTGTTTTCCTTCTCTTAAGCCTAGTAGTTTCTTTCGCTTTCTGTGTATTCCAAATCATAATTGTTAAACCACTTTCATTTTAAAAAAAGAAATTTAATTGCTGTACAAATAATTAATCACACCATAAGAATTTATTTAAGTGATTCCACTGACTCCCAGATTTAAAAAAATATATATAATTTAAATTAAATACAAGAAATAATTCTTAACAAATTGGTATGAAAAGCCCATGATTTTTATTTTTTTCCTTTGAGAAGGAAAATCCAAAACAAAAAGACAGACCATTGTGTATTTTAATTTAATTTAATTTAATTGGTTATACATGCCTTTCAAACAACGTGAAGTGGGTCATAGATGAAATCTTGTAAATATATATGAAAAATTATAATTTTCTTATTTCTTTATAAAGATTGTTAAATTCTTGAAATATTACCTGATTTCTTTAAAAAATAAATTTGTGGTTTGAAATAGAATTACTTTATTGGATTCGTAGGATATTGTAAAATGTGTTTAGTTTATTATGCATCATGTAAACAGAAATTACTAAAATATTAGTAGCATTTATTAAAACAAAAAAAAAAAAAAAAAAACTGTTATCTTGTAGCTCTGTTTTGATCAGCAATAATTTTTTGGAAGCTTCCAATTCCTTACTCACCGGTGGGACTTGTCATAACCCCAATCGAAGACGAAGACGAAGACTTTTTCTTGCCAATTCTTGTTTGTGTGTATGACCTGCAGGTAGATTTCAGACACTTGTGTAACCATTTGTTTTTCAAGTATAATAATATATATATATAATCATTGACACAGAAGTAAAGTAATTATATTTTTATATCGATGAATATTATAGTAAGTTATTTCGGTTGAATTGTTTTTAATTCATTTCAGTTAGATTTTGTTTTGTAAAGAAAATTGATAGTAATGAGAATGGCGGATTAAAATTTGATTCAATTCGGAAAATATTTTAAAAAAATTGAATTTCGATTTAATTGAATTGAGTTAATCAAATTATTCAAGTCAACTCGAATTATTAATTTGAGTTCCAATCGAATTGAATTTTACAATTCGAATGAGGTATTCGAATAACAAATTGATGTAAATACCCTTTTTGTCCTTATCAAGTTTGAAAATGAGCAAATCGATCTCTCTCTTGACAGAAATTACAAAAAAAATTTAAAATAATTTTTAAAATCTCCAAATTTATATTTTTTAAATTATAAAAATTTAAAAAAATTCTTAAAAAATATATAAAGAAAGTTAAAAAATTAAGAATTTTATTGAATAATAGTTTTGAGACCTAAACAAGTTAATTAATTATTCAAGTTTACCATACTAAAATATTTTTTTGAAAAAGTTTTTAAATATATATGGTTTCAAATTTATGTGATCTAACATGGAATTAGTTATACTGTAACAATAATTTAATTTGTTACGTTTATTTTTTTAATTTAATTCAATTAATTTCACTTTATTCAAAAAAAATTCAAATCGAGTTAGAATGATGAAATAAAACTAATTAATTTGATTAACTCAAAATTTTTTCATTTGGTTTGATTCGATCAAATACTCACCTTTAAAAATGAAGGTAAAAATGAAAGAAGTTAACTTTTTATTTATTTTATCTGCTATGAAGTTCAAGAATAAAGGAAAATGATTTTAAAACTAAAATTGTTAATAAGAGTTTACACTTAATTTTTTATTCCAATTAAATACTTGTATATGTGAAATATTTATTAGATCATATTTTGATCTGAATATTAAAATCAAACTTAAAAATTAAATAATATATTTAAAAGAAAAAAAGAAAAATGTAGTATTAAATTGGGAAAGTTGTTTTGGACCGAAAGGATGGAGCATAAATCCACCCTTTGGCGTTTTCTTTAAAAATTAATTTGTGTTTGCTCTTTTTCATTGTTTTATCGTATCGAAAGCACCAAATTATGGAATGAGATTAAAGTATTAAATAGACTTTTTGATATTTTTTCGATGTTTTAAATAACTTTTTATATACCAGATGCGTTGGCACAGTGCTGGATGACTAGTCTGACAGAGACCGGGACACCCTTTATTATTATTATTCAATTTTAGGGCTAACCGTGCTCATTAAGGTATCCATAAACAAATATATAGGAGAAACAAAAGGAAGGATAAAAGAATATTTTCTTTTTATATATATATTTATATATATATTACTTTTACATATTTATAATATATTTTATTTCAAATATAATATAAAAATATTTTTCAAATTTCTAACTATACTTGTAGAATTATAAAACTTTACTAAGCTCTAAAAAAATTGGATATAATTCACAAAATTAATAAAATTTTATTTTAAGTTTAATTATAAAAATATTTTTTAATAATTTAAAATAAAATATTTTGCAACGGTCTGACTAGTTTTGGTTCACTTGGCAATGATGTATATGTGTCATAATATAATATTTTGTTATGTTATAATATGGTAAAACATATTTTATATAAATATGAATACATTACTAATTTATATTAAATATATTTTTAAATATTTATTTATTTATTTATTTCATTCTATATTTTTATATTATGGTATGTTTTATGTATACTTAAGTGTTGCATTTAATATTATTAGAGGTGTAATTCTTGGTCACGGTCTTGGTTTTAAAAATGTCACACGAATTTAATCAAATTTCTAGCTTTAATATGCAATTTTTTTCTTGTCCAACTGCAATTTAATATACTTCTTTTAATTTTTAAATTTATATTATTTGTCAAATCATTTTAAAATAATTTGTTAATGTAACAATTTATAGATATACCAGGTTAGTATTTAATTAATTTTAAAAAAAAGTTAAAAATATTGTTTTATATTTTTATATGTTTTCAAAAATTTTAATTTTTTAAAAAATTAAAAAATTAATTAATTATTGATATAGCATTCCACATTTATACCACCCCAATAAAATTAAGAGATATTAATTTTTCATCTATTTAAAAGTGATTTGAGAAACAATGTAAATTTAAAGACTAAAAAAAAATTAAATGGAAGGCCAAATAAACTATTATACCTAAAATTAATATTACGTATTTTTTGGTTAAATGCAAAACTCATTTTAAAATAAAATAATTAACTTTAATTTCAAAATTTTGTAATTTTAATTCAATTTCGCAACATCAAATATCTGGTGCTATCGACAAGTTGTATGTCGTCGGTAGAAAATCTCTTGATACCTATATATCAAACCCAAACTAAAACAATTAAATTAAATTACACCATTTTATAGTAAAAGAACTTTACACGTTACCTTAATCCTCCGACACACCTTTGCCCTTCATCGCCTCTATCTTGGTGGCGTATCTGCATCCTTTGCTGGGAAGCCATAATCAAAGCAAATTAATGACTGCTCAATTGTTATAATACCCAAAAATTAACAATTGAAGCGAAATGGCGATGAAACTGGATTTGAATTATAGAAAACAACAATTATACCTTTAGCTTTTTTGCAACTGATTTCCCCTCGTTCGAATGCATTGTTTTGATCATATATATATATATATATAGAGAGAGAGAGAGAGAGAGAGAGAGAGAGTGAGAGTTAGGTTAGCTGTGAGGTAGAGTCGAAAATGTGTAGGTGTCATGGGTTCGGGACCTTTTCCGAGATTTTAATAATTAATTAGTCAATATTTTGCAACATAGCGGACGACATCTTACGTGCAGATTACCAAGGCAACACATTAATTATTCTCATATACTTCCAACTATATTTATTCTTTAATCTCAATTCTCTTGCTTAAAAACAAAATCTCAATCCTCCTCCTTAATTGTAAGATTTTAATTATTTCCAAAATAATGGAAAATGCAATAATTTGAGTTTTTTTTTTAAATTATCGAAATGTAATTTCTTTTCTTTAGTAAAAACTGATATCTTTTTTTATGTTAGGGTGGTTTAGAATTTATACTATCGAATAGCATACAAATAAAATTTAAAAAAGAATAACAATATTTTTATTCAAAAAAGATTAACAATATTTTGTTAAATCAAAATTTAATGTAATACTATAAAATATTATTTTGCTACACTTTTGTGTCATAATTCACTTGAAGCAAAGGTTAAAATTCTTATTCGGCACTAATGTGATACAAGTTACCATAACAAAAAAGTAATACAAATTTAAATTCTATCATCCTATTTTCCTTACTGAATATTTTAATGATAAAAGATAATAATAAAATAACTCTCAAACTTTACATTGGCTTGTTGGGATAGTGCATAGAAGGTGAAGTTTAAAAAAAATTGGTAAAATATTAAATTTAACTCTCAATATTTATATTTTTTTGTTAATTTGATTTTTTTAGTCAAATATGGTCATCAATTTTTCAAAATAAAAAAGTTAAATCACTTTTTTAATTAAAATACTTACTAAAATATTAATTTTTTAATGATGTTAGTGTGGCAACATACACATCAGTCCACTGGTACTTTCATATTGAAATAAACATTATTTTTCTTATATGCCATATTAGCAAATAATTTAAAAAAATATAAAAATTCAAAATATTTAAAATTCAAAAAATTATAAAAAGTTCATAAAAAGTGAAAAAAAATAGCATGAAGTACATTTGGATTGTCATTCGAGCTATCGTGTTTATAAATTTAACATTTTAGACAATATTTCTATTAAAAATAAATTAACTCTTTTTGGAAAGTTGATAATCAAATTTGACTTTTTTTTTTTAAAAAATGAAGGTCAAATTTAGCTAAAAAGGAATAATGGTCAAAATAATAAAAAAAATTAATCCCTAAAGGCTAAATTTTACATTATTATGTTTAAACTTAAAAAATAAAAACTTCTTTAGATTTTTATTTCAAAATCTTGTCCCTAATTATTAATTTTAGTAGGAACTAAATTCCTTCTTGCCTATAGTTTATTAATGAAAATAATTAACTCAATAATCAAGGGTTGTTTTTTCGGTATATTGATTATATTGATTTATTTATTTTTACATAATCTAAATTATTGAACTGATTTAATATATTTATTATATTAATTTAAAATATTTTATATATTAATATATATTCAGCGATTGAAATATTTTTTACATAAAGCAACAATATTTCATAGATCATTAAAATATTAATTATATAAATATTTATAAAAATGTGTAAAATTAATTTAATTTTTATATCGTATAAGTGAATCTCTTTCAATATAATGCGTATATATATATATATATATATATATATAAGTTTGTAAAAAAATTGAAGCAAAAGAGTCCGCATCAGAACAAAAATGTTAACATCTAGTTAAAGAAAAATTTTGATTGATCGAGTGAAAGGTCAAAAAAGTTTACCAAAATCGAACGTTAATTGTGCGATCATTATTGAAATTATACAAGCATATATGTTAAGAGAAAATATCTCATACGTTATCCTAGTCCTTATACAAATTAATAATATAATACATATTACTTAAATAAAACATAGATATATTAGCTATTTGTCAATTGAGCCAATTGGATATGAATTTGAATGTTTTTAATTGCATATTTTTTTTATTTGAAAAAATTATATAAATAGAAGTAAATATTATATAAAAAAAATTCATTAGCTAGTTATCAAATTTAAAAAAATTAGTTCGGTCAAATAATAATAATAATACATAGGCATCACGTAGTAATCAACTGAAGCATGGGAGAATATGGGAAACGAAAACAAAAGAAATTATAAATTGGTGAGAATTGTTTCATGGTCTATCACATCCATAAATATATAAAATTGCTTCACGTATCGACCGACCTCTAACGATATTTCACTGAAACTCGAACGAACGATTTACGACGGATGTCCAAATTGTAAAATAGAAATAATATTGTAACAATATATATCACCCTCAAACAGAATTTTAAATTACAAAATGGCAACTGTCATCTTAGCAACATGACTAATTTCATAACGTAAGATAAATAAAATTCAAGCAAAAAAAAAAATTTTATCGCGTGATACTCTTCCTCTTTCTTTCCGAGACTCCAACTCTAATTTGAATTTTATTTTCAATAAAAAAATTTATTTCTAGAAAAGATAAGCAAAAAAAAAATATATTACAAAGAAACAAAAGGGGACAAATAAAAAATCAGAAAAAAAAAAAAAAAAAACTTGACAAATGAAAACTTTGGCTCATTTATATGAATTATAAATTAGACATACCATATCAACCACACTAAGGTTGAACCAATAGTTTACCATACGTTTTGGTTCGTAGACTAAAATAAAACTGAAAATTATGATATGTTTGATTAATTAAAATAAATTAAAGTGAAAATAGAATAATAATTCAAAATAAATGGAATAAAGATGTAATATAGTTTTACTGGAGAAATGAAATCAAAATTTTATTGTTAGTTGGAACATAAATAAAAAATGATATTAAATAAATATATTTTTTTATAAAAATCAAACTTATTTATTTTGCCTAATATAAGATATTATTAGTAATTCATAAGAACTTAGTATTAAATATATTATTTTTTTAATATTTTTAAGATTTTATACTATCTTAAGATATTCATAAATAAAAATACATTAAATGAATATAAATAATACAATATTTTAGATATTAAATATTTACCATAACTCGATCTTTGCCTTCTTTTTTCCCTCTAACAAACCCTAATAGCTTAAATCTAAGCCTAAAGCCTTCGAACAAACCCCCAAGAAGTCCTCTGATGGTAGCTTTAAACCTATTGATAACTTAAGTTTGTTGTTCCCCATCTTTAGTTCTTCCTTCTCACCAAAAACCAGAGGGGATTTTGGGAGAATTCTTATTTTTGTTGAATTTTGTCACCGGCGAACTAATCACCGTTTTGTTTGCTGAGGCGGATGACATCAAAAGATTGGTCGAAAGACGTAGACATGGTCATGTTTTGGTGTATTACTGTTGAGGGTGGAATTGAAATGACTATCACAGCTTTTTAAGGAATAGAAAAAGTGTCGAGGAATTCTAACTCCCTCAAAAAAAATTTTTGAAGTGTCGTCTATTAAATTTCTAATAAAAATCGGTATTGAATACTAATAAGAGTTTTATCTCTTAATTCTATTCAATACTGATCTTCAAAAACTCCTTTCAAAAAATTTAAAAATTCCCTTTAACAATGAGGAATTGGTATTCCGCAAAATAAATATTAGGTTAAACAAGCTAATGAAACACTGTTAAAGTGGGCAACAAGGGCAGAATGATTATTCCATTAAAAGGAGGAAGAAATAAGGCAATTTATGCTATGGAAAATCAGCATGAAGCAGACCAGCTAAAGAATAGAAGGCTAATTTGGTGCCTTAGTGGGGTTTAGTAGCATGAAGCATGGAGCATGCTACTTCTGGGCTTTCGGGGATTATATAGATGCAAAGCATATTGCGTTCTACCTGGATACTTAATGTGGCTTTCATTTAGTAAGAGATAAGATAATTGAGCAATCCAAAAGTCGTTTCTGTCATTTTTCTTTAATAGATATAAGTTGGAAAAGTACTCCTACTGACGATAGCTTGATAGCGGAATATATCTTTATTTATTTATCTTGATAGGGGTAAGGATAGAGACGTGAAAAATTCAACTTGCTACCACTAGATTATAGAATATATTTTTCAACAAGGTAAAATAATTATAGTATTTTTTATTATATTTCAGATTATATTTTAATTTTTTTACTGAAAAAATATTAAATTTATCTATGTAGTTAGATGGAAGCAATAAACTAGTCCTTGTTTATTTTGACTTTTTGCATATAAGAGATAATAATAAATTTAACTATTAATATTTACACCTTTATTCAATTAGGCTCTAACTATTTTATCTAAAGTAAATTAGCTTCAACTTTTTACCGCTGACATGAAACTACTTTATCTTATATACTATGTCAACAAATAATTTAAAATTTTAAAATTAAAAAAATATAATTTCAAAAACTATGAAAAAGCTTTTCAAAATTTTAAAAAAAATCCAAAGTACAAAAAAATATTAGGAATGCAATTTTTTTTAAAAAATAAAAAAGATAAAAAGTTATAAAAAAATTCTTTCCAAATTCAAATCAAAGTTAAGTACACATCAGTGGTTCTATATATGGTTTTATCATTGGTTAGAATTGAACAATTATGTGGGTCAATCAAATTAATAACAATAATAATAATTTTGATTGTAAATGCAGATTTTATGACACCAAATAAAATTTAATAAAAGATCTCCATTAACATTTAATTGCATGAAAAGAACAATGGATTCTTCAATTTGTCTTGAAATTAAGGGCGTTTTGAAAAGTATTATGAAAAATTACTTTTAACAAGTTTGGTTTAAAAATGAAATGTTTAGTATTATTGTCAATAAGTTTTTTTGAGAAATAAAATGTCTATTTTAGATATAGTATTATAAAATAACAAATATGCATTTAAATAATGTTCAAATTAGTTAATATTATGATATTTTACTAAGAATATAAAAAATAATTTATTATAACTTATTGTTAATATTTTAATATATAATATTAATTTTAAATATTTAAATATAATCATTAAATATTTGTAATTAGATATTAACACAATTGTATTATTTTAAAAATTGATTTTTTAATTTTTAATTAATGATTTTAACACATTTTTATTTTTTTATTTTAAAATATAATTTGAATATATAACCCATATTAGATATTAACATAACATAGAAAACATAAACCTAAAAAATTAAAATAGTACATGTAGTTGGATTAAAGTTTCAAAAAGGGATAATATTTATATACCAAATATATATACTAAAAATTTTACATTAGCATTTACAATTTAAAGTGAATTCATTAAACTAGAAGCTATAGTGATTAGTGTTTAAATTATACATTATTTCATGGTTGATTACTCCTTTATTAGCTATTTTGAGTAGCTAACTTGGCCTTTTTCATTCTTTTTTGATTCAGGACATTGAATTGTAGAAATTGAGCTTAAATCAACAAAATTGAGCAAATTTTGAATTTTCCAAATACATGGCCGAATTACCGGGCGTGACTTGGGGCATGATGTCATTGACGTGGCGTCCAGTCAGCAGTTTCTAGAAGGTCCAGTCAGCAATTTCTAGAAGGCATTTGGCATAGAGAAGGAGACTTAGCCACCCATTTAAATTCAAATTAGGATTAAGATTTATTTTTATTTATTTAGGATTTATTTCTTAATTTTGAATGCTACTTTTTAGGATTTTTTAGGACTATAAATACCCCATTGGGGTAAGCCTCAAGGGAGTTTTTTCCATCAAGCATTCTTCACTTTGCATTTATTAAAATCTTTGTTTCTTTCTAGTTTTAATAAATTTCTTTTTTTTTATTTAGTTCTTACTTTATTTTCTTAAAATGCTAATTATGGTCTCTACCATGCTTAGCTAAGTTTTCCATAGCCGAAGGCTAAAGCGATGACTCGATTCTAAGTCGTGAGAATCGAAAAGCACTTCATACCCTCGAGGGTTACATTTTTAGTTTTCGGGAATCAAGGATTGGTAATCGACCATCCTTTTACAATCAAATCGGTTTGATTTCAAAAAGTGCACGTTGGAATAAAATTCAGTTTCGATTAATAGCTGGGAGGAAGGATCGGCCTGTGGCACTTCGACTTCCTGTGAACACGCTTAGCGGCGGTCCGCCAAAGGAAACTGAAATCGGGTTAGATTCTTATTTGAGACGATAGAATCCGAGTCGGGTTTTTCCAGATTTTCAAAGCATTGAATTAATAAGCGATTGACGCTTTTAGCTCATAAAGAATTAAGATCTAAAAATTGATTTTAGATTCTTAATTCACTTGAGAGAAAAACAAGTTATAGGGTTGGGCCCTATAGACTGTAACCGACATGCACCCAGAGGTAAAATCCCATTCGAGGATCGATTTAAATCGAGGCAAAGTCTTTAGCCCAAGGTTGATTTTCATCTCTTGATTTCAATTTCAATTTTTTTAATTTACTTATTTAATTTTAATCATTTACTTCATTTCAAATCTTACAAACCCCCATTCTACTCCTCCCTTTACTCATCACGCCTAAGCAAAATCAAATGCAAGAAAATCATCAAACTCCTAGTCCCTGTGGAATCGACCCTTACTTTCCCTATTCTACTTATTCCAATTATTTTATCGAGATTGAGGCTATTTATTTTTGACATCATAATGACAGCGTGTCATATAGCATCTCTTGTTAATTCCATTTCAAAACCACTTGAATTGTTTGATTCACAATCATTATCATCACTTTCTGCATCATGCACATTTTCTAAATCAATAATATTTCTCATATGCCTTGTTAATATTTTCGTATTCCATAAAATCTGCATCATTTCGATCGACATGTTTTCAAATAAAATTGTGTATCGCCATTGTAGTAACAACGATCATCGTTTGCTTTTCAAAACTATAACTTGGCCTTTTTGCCATAAAAAATATGTCTTACGGAAATGAAATGTTAGAGTTTTAAAAATTTACATGACTTATCACTTGAAGAGCATAGAGATGCATAACGTTTCTAGCCATTTGTTAGAACAGGAAAATATCTTCTAGAATTTGTTGAAAATCAATGAAATCAAAATAGTTGGTGGATTTCACAACTCACATGGAGTCAAATTTTTAATGAGTTCATATTATTCGCCAAAGATTTTATGAAGGCATGTTTAAGAACACCAAGCTTTCTTAACATCTAAACAATTATTATCATCTCCAATAAGTTACTAACATAAATGTAGCAGCAACTGAACAACATTATAATTGCAAATAACAACTACTCAATTCTAAAATACAATTAATTCTTCATCTTAAAACAAAAGACCAGAAGAAACTTCAATCAACTTCAACTAACAAGTCACTCTCTTTACAAAACACATGCCTAGTATCTATTCCCAAATCCACCTACAAGCAACACGATAGCATTTTAGAAAACTCATGTGCAGTGCACCCAGCTTTTTGAAATATAACATTACTACTATGTTCATCAAAGAAACTTACAGCCGAATGAATGAACTAGATATTATGCCTAAAAAAAATTCATCGCTATAACATATATTATCATTTTAATAGTTAGTGATAGTCTTATTACTAAACTTGCAAGTTACTAGAATTTCTTTTCTAACTAGGTTGGATATTGACATATAAGGCAACCCAAGGTAAAACAAAATGATATTTTTGCCAAAAAGGAATGCTAACTAACCTTGTAAACATTTATATTCGAGAAAAAAACATGCAAAAGTATATGAATTCTTTTAGATTGTATTAGAAGAATAACTACATACAAAAATGGCAACATTTTGACAGGCATCACTTAGCATGAGATTGCTCATAAAATTCTTAAATTCATTTACCTTCTTTCTAGGCTCCACTTTTCCTACTTCGACACCAGCTAAAACTATCTGAGGTTGAAATCATAAAATGAATTAAGACATCTTAAGAATTCATTTGAAAAGGGGAAAAATGTGTTTAACAGATTGTCATCATACCTCCCTTATCAGGTACCTTTCAGACTTGACAACTGATTTGGGCAACAAAACTCCACCAATTGATTTCGATGGTATAAAAATTACAATTCATTTTCTCAACAATTGGCAATAGTAGGGGGACAAAACAGAAGATATTTATCATATAAGACTAGTACAAAATAGATAATCTCTCAAAGGGAGAGTAATGATTTACAAGTTTATACACCACAACCTAGAAATGTGCATTCATCCACCAATAGGTCATCATGTAGATATACTTCTATGCTTAAAGTGCTCACTGAGTTAATGTCAAGAGTTAACAAGATACAAACTTACTTAATGAAACTACTTAACAATCTAAATATAGAGTAGTGAAACCAACATCAATTAAGATTAACAAACTTATGTAACTCAATCTTCATATAAATTCAGTGAACAGGAAATGGAAGGGAAAAACAACAAAGATAAAAAAAAAACAAAATTAAAAACCCTTCAACACCATCATTGCCCTTTGAAGGTAAATGTTTGTTGTAATAGGCCCAATCTGCCCCGGCCCATAAACCAAAAACAAAATAAATTAAAGTCCAAAGTTCGATTACAAATCCCATAACCTAACTAAATTAAACCCAAACTTATTACATCAGTCCAATTACAAACCTAAAGGCCTAGACCCAATATCAGACCCAAACTAAAACCAAACCTATGGGGCCTAAAAGGCCCAAGAACCTAAAGCCAAATTAGAAACATTAGGGTTTCTGAAACCCTAGACGCCGTAGCCTTCATGTACCCAATATGCACCACGCCGCTGATGGCTCAAATCCCGCCCTTATCAACACTATTCACACCTACAAAAAAGGGCAATTAGAATCTTGTATTTATGTTTTTTGGCTTATTCTAGCTATAAGAAGCCAAATGTAACTAGTGTAAAAACATACGAATGATAATACTAAAAAATCAAAGAAAATAGATAGTTCTTTGAAGGTATTCTTCATTTTTTTGGTATACCTGTTTCAAATATTAGATATACAGACATATATAATATAAATAAAAACTTTTACCTCTTTTGTGATGATCTGGGAAGTCGCAACCAAAATGTTTCTTTGATCTCTTTTGATTTTAGAGTAGTTTTTTTGGTTGTTTAGTGTTCAAATTTGGGTTGAGGGGAAGGTGGTGATCGAAAGGGCATTTTTTGGTCTTCTTCGGCCATCATGGACAGCGGGGCTATTACTGGCGATTGACGAGCGCCCGAGAGGAAAAAAATCCCTCCCTTTTCGAGTTTTTTTTAAATAGGCAACAAATGAAATTTTTTGAGAAACTGACTTTTATTGGCGTTGCAAACGACATCGTTTAGGGCTTGACTTTAATAGCCCTAAAATGGCATCGTTTCAAGATGGGGAATTTACCCGCGTGACCCAACTCGGGGAGCATCCAATTTTTCTTTTTAATGGGAAATTTTGTGCAACTGGTCCCTCCCTTTTGCTGTGTCATTTGATTAGACCCCATTTCATTTCTTTTGATTTCTAAATTTTGCCCTAAAATTTGCACGTCATTTCATTTTGGTCCACGTTAAACGTCGCGTTTAGGGAACTTGAAATAATTTCATTTTTAATCCCCATTCGTTTGCGCGCACTTTATGTTAGTCCCTAATTCTATTTTTAGTGATTTATTTATTTATAGATCATCTTTTTGACTTTGTTTCTAATTCAATTGAGTCCCTTTCTTTTAATTTCAGTTTTCATAAACCTTTTATGTATATTATTCATTTTAAATTATTTTATATAAAATTCATTATTCTTTTTTAAAATTCATTAAAATTCATTTTAATTGCTTTAGTCATTATTTTTAAAGTTTCTTTTATATATTATTTTTTTGAATTGTTTTATTTATACAATTTATTTATTTTAAGACTCCTTTTATGTATATTACTTATTTTGAAATTTTTATATATTGTTTATTTTAAATTCTTTTATACATTATTATTCTTATATATATATATATATATGATTTATATTAAACTATTTTTATTTTATGTATATTATTTGTTTTAAATTGCTATATTTTATTTTAAATTGTTTTGTATATTAATTATTTTAAATTTTTTTAATCACTTTAAATTGTTTTTTATGATATCTTTTTTTAACCCCTTTTTTTTATGTGTTTTATTTAAAATCATCTCATTATTTATTTTAGGTTGTTTTCTGTTATTTCTTTTGATTATTAATGTTTTTTTAGTGACATATGTCATGTGATTATTGTGATTGTGTCTTATAATGCGTTTATTCATATTTTTATTTGCTTATGTAACATTTTACTCATATATATCGTTCCATGCTTTTAGCTATGCTTTTATTTCCTGTTATTGCATCGTGATTTAAATTCCAACGAATTTGTCTGATATCAATTGTTTCATTTTTTTACTCCAAACAAACTGAATAAATGCATGTCATGTCGGTTTTATAATTGCTATTATTTGAAATTTTCTCAAAATGAGGCAATGTTTCATGTTTTGGGAATTTGAGAGATCGTACACTAACTTACAGGATTTTGATTTTCTTGTTAAACCCAAATTAGCCAAATATTCTTTTGAATTTCAAAATTATAAATTTTAAATAAAAATAAAGACAATATTCCGTGTTTGGAAATTTGAGAAATTGTGCCCTAACGTGCTGTGTTTTGATTTTTTGTTTGACCCGAATAGCCGAATATCCTTAAATTTAAATGCATGAGTTTTGAAAATCAAAAGACAAGCTTAGTTTCGAGGGTTTAAAATGTTGTATCCTAACATACTGGATGTGATATTTTATTACTTCGGAACAAGAGAGTATTAACATCCACTTCAATTTATTCAAGCTTCTTTTTAAATAAAAAGGATTGTATTTTAAAATATTTTTAAATTTTTGACACTAAGACATTAATTAATTAATTAGGTACCAATTTTAGGTGTTACGAGAGTGCTAATCATTCCTCGTGCATAACCGACTCTTGCACCCGTTTTCTCAAATTTCGTAGACCAAAATTGTTGTTTTAGTAAATCAAAATGTTTTATTAAAATGATCGAACACAAGGTGACCAGATCACACCTCAAAAAAAGAATAAGATTGGTGGCGAATATATTTTTATTTTTGTAAAAGTCGACCCCGTTTTTCAAAAAAAATGATTTTGACTGTTTGGCGACTCTGCTGGGGATAATAAGAGAGTCAAGCCATAAATTGATTGTTTTCTGTCTTTTTGTTGAAAATATAAAATCTGATTTGAAAAATTACGATCCTTTTATTGCATTTGTTTGTATTAGTTCGTATGATTGCTGTGATTTGAGTCTCGTAGAATACTCTTGCATCATACTGCATAAATATCGTTTGGTTTTACCTCTTTTAAGTAGGAGTGAGAAACTATGCCTTCGTGAGGTTTTCACCTCCGTATGGGCTAGTGGACTACTTTTGGGATACATTCGTACCTATGTCTTCGTGAGATTTTCATCTTCGCATGGCCATAGGGAAATGTATTCCTCTAAACTGAACTCGATCCATATGCGCCTATAATGGGTGAGGATCGAGGAATCTACTGGTTCAGGTACCCCTTTCCTTAGAACCGAACGGTATGTAATAAACCCTAAGAGCCCACCCTAGGTAGAATTATGCTGAACCCTAGTAGTCACCCAAATAGATGATCAGTTATTTTCTGTTTGCTTTGAGTTTTATTAATATGAAACTAACTTGTTGTATTTTGTTCTGGCTTTGATTGCATGACATTTCATAATAAAAGGTGTCGATTCGCATTCGATTACTAGCTAGAGGGCTTGACATGGAAAATGAATTTCTTGATAAAGTGGAAGATAATGCGGTCGTCCGTATATGGTCAGAGAAAACACAATTAGAAAAAAGGTGATAGTTTGGCCGAGGGGTTCACGTCAAAATTATGGGACTTCACCCGTATTAGTGTGACGCAGAATGATCTTCAGGAATTGAAGAAGATATGGGCTCAGTGGGATAATGAAGGCAAGCAGTTATTTTATTATAATTACAGTGATCTACCATATCTACTCAACGTTAAGGTAGATAAGAATTTGTTTCGGGCTATAGCTCAATTTTAGAACCCTGACTACAGTTGTTTCACCTTCGGGAATATGGCCTTGGTGCCCACTGTGGAAGAATATACAGCTTTGCTTTGTTGTCCAAGGGTTCAACCTGACAAGGCCATTGAGAATTATTCCCCATTAAAGGAAGTAGTAGCCATGCCAATGAGGGATGTCATATCGGAGGAAAAATGGATAGCAATCATCTAAAATCTCCATGAGAAAGACGTAAGGTGGAGAGCCCCTTGGATGGTTCCTGATAAGATCTTTTACCAGTGTGGGAGTTTTGACTAGGTCCCTTTGTTTAGAATTTGGGGAGTCATCAGATATGCTCATTTGCTTATATTAAGGCAATATAGATCAAGACAGTTCATACCGACGACACATGGGCTAGCTCAATGCGAGTTCTCGTATAAATGGGACAATTATAAGAAAAAGGTTCGAGAAATTTCTAATACTTGGAACCAAACCCGCCGGATGAAGAGATTGGCTGTAGGTTCAATGACAACTCTTGAGTACAATGGGTGGTGGAATAAAAGGATCAATGATAACGTCCTTGGGCCAAGTCTAGAGGGCGTCCGATCAATGGAGGAATACTTGCAAGTGGTCCTATTAGAATTAGAGATAATAAAGCAGGGTTTCAAAAAAAGTAATTCAGAGCTCGGAAAGAAGATAGAGTAGTTGGAGGAGGAAAAAATGCATTTGAGATTAGATATGGATGTTCAGAAGCTAGAGGCCGAGAAATTAAGAAATGAAATGAATAAGGCCGAGGAAGATTTGTATAGTTTGAAGATAGATTATAAGAAGTTGCGTCTATCGATGAGAACCGTTAGATTGGGGAAAACTTTAGAACAATGGCGACAAGAGATTCGGGAAGAAAAGATTAAAGTCGACCAGTAGGAGAGAAAATTCCAAGAGGCTCAGGCACGAAACGAGGTCCTAGAAAATAATTTGACAGAAAGCCAAAGTGAAAAAATTGAGTTAAAGGCTAGAGTGGCTAAACTTGAAAAATCCCTTCATCAGTATCGAAATTGTAATTCCTCGATGGAACTGAGAGTGAGTTTAAACAAGATTGAAGAAATGAAAAGAAGGATAGAAGAATTAGAGTTCGCGTTACAAAATTGCGAACTCCGGGTTGAGCTCCTTGAAGCAAGTGAAGAGTGCTGGAAGGAACAACTTCACTATTCTCAAAATCAAGTTAGAGATAGAGATTACATAATTGGTGAAGCAATGGCTCAGATTTTGGAGGTAGCCGATCATTTACAAACTTTGGCAGTTCAGGCTGATATGTTAAGTGTGAAATATGAGCTAGAATTAGACCGAGGTTAGGAGCTATCACTACAACAAAACAAGGCTTTAGCGACGTGTTTAGTGGCATTTGGGCTAAAAACGCCGTAAAGATTATACATTAGTGGCGTTTGTACAAAAACACCACTAAAAGTTTGGGCAATAGTGGTGTTTTTGTAAAAACGCCGCTAAAAGTCTGACCAATAGCGGCGTTTTTACAAAAACGCCGCTAAAAGTCTGAGCATTTAATTTAGGGTTAGTTATATTAATTGGGTTAGGAATTTACTACTTTAAAGTTTATTATATAGGTTTTATTGTTTTATAGTCAGGGTCGACTTAGTGTTTAATTATGATATTTAAGGTTAGGATATTAGGGTTTAAGGGGTTAAGGATTTTGATAATAACGATAGAAAAATATGGTTTAGATTTAATAGTTTTTAGAGTTTAGGGTTTGAGTACTTATGGTCTAAAATTTATGGTTTAGGAATTATATATATGGTTTTAGGGTTTGGATTAATTTAAGGTTGGGATTTGGTGTTTGGTGTTTGTGGTTTAGGGTTTAAGCTAGCTTCAGGTTATCAGGTAGGGTAAAAGGATTTTAATTATTATTTGAAAAGAATATATATCAAAATGGGTTTTATCCCAAAAGCATATATGAAAAGTAGTTTAATGTATGATTTAGGGTTTAGTGTTTATAATTTAGTGGTTTAATAATTTAGTGTTTAGGGTTTAGAGTGTAGTGTTTATGGTTTATGGGTTTAATGTTTAAGATATAGTGTGTAGGGTGTATGGTGTATAGTATAGGGTTTAAGGTGTAGTGTTTACGATTTAGTGGTTTAGTGGGTTTAAGCGGGTTTAGAGTGTAGGGTTTAAAGGTTTAGTGTTTATGGTTTGGGGATTCAATGTCTAGGGTTTAAGCCGGTTTAAGGTTTATTAAGTTTAGAAGGTTAGGGGTTTAGGGTTTAAATTTTAGGGTTTAAAGTTTAAGGTTTAGGCATTAGTGGTTAGGGGTTAGGGATTCAGGGATATGGGATAAGGGTTTATGGGTTAGGTGTTAAGTGTTAAGGGTTTAAGGGTTAAAAGGACAAAGGTTAAGGGTTTAGGAGTTAGTGGGACAGGGGTTAGGGGTTTAGGGTAATTAGTGTGAAAAATATATGTCAACAATTTGAAATACTATTATTAAAATAAATTTAAAGTTTTTTCGGGTATATGACTGATTTGTTTTTAATTTATATATTAAATAATTTCAAATTTTAAATAATTTTTAATATTTCAAATTTTATCTAATTCTTTTAAATATTATTTAAATTTTAAAAAAATATTTATTTAAATGAAAAAAATACTATTTTTTAAAATAATTTATAAGTTTTTTGGTATACAATTGTTTTTTAATTTATATTTTTTTAAATTTATATATTAAATAAATTTAATTTTTAAAGGAATTAGTGGCGTTTTGTGTGTAACGCCGCAAAAAGTTCCCCAATTTTTACTTAAACGAGATCGTTTTTTTGAGTCCCAAATTTCCTTTACTCTCCCATTCAAATTTCCCCGATTATTTTCACCAAGTTCCCAAGTTTTCTTGCCCCCAATTTCCCCCAAGTTCTTCCCCAAAATTTTTTCCCTATTTTCCCAGCTTCCGAAATCAACTTTGACTCTTCTCTCCGCCATTTCAGAAGGAAATTCTTCGCCTCTTCACTCCGCTTCCGCATCTTCTCTCCGACGCCGCCGTTGGAAATTCGTTCATAAAGGTATTTTTTGCAGTAACCTTATATGACTCTAAATTCTAAGCTTTTAACCTTATTAAATCTCTTTTTCTTATGAGACTGATCACGATAGCAGTATTTTCATTCTGAGGTTAGTTCCCTAACTATTTAACGACCATAAAAGGTTCACCTAGAGAGGGAACTGAAAGGAAAGAAATAAAAGAAGTGAATACTTAATGATTCTTTTTAGGTTTGTGGTGTTACATTCTTCTTTAGATTAGAATTTTAGATTAAGAGTGTCCCGTCTTAAAATCCATTTGGTATGATGCAGGTCATGACTTGTGTAAGCTCTGCTTTTATTTAAAGTTTATTACAGATGGATGATAACCTAATTTTTGGAATCCAGTTGTACTACTATCTGTTGAAGGAGGTTTCGCAGGAACTTCAATGGAACAAATATAGATTTCTCTTGTTCTTCTGTTTAGTGATATTTGTTAGGTACTTTTCTGGACTGTATGGTTTTCCTTTTTGGTTGATGGTATTAGTAGGGCTGGATTATTGATAAAATATAATAGATATTAACTGTGCAGCTCCCCGTTTTAGGGACTTCTTTATTGGATCTAGAAAGGTGCAGCTTTTGCTATTCTCCTAGCCCAGAAGTTTTATTTTATTAAGAGGTGGCTGGCTATTTATTCTTAATTTTGATGAATATGTTCGGTTGGTGTGCATTATTCTACAGTTTGAATCCTGAAATTGCTATTTTGAAGCTTTCTGGGCATTTGAAATTACAATTAGCTGCTTGTTCTTACGAGTGCAACTATTTGTCTTGATGTATGCGTGTAAGCTAGTGCTATTTGTTAAGACTGGTCTAGATAGGCTCTGATTTGTAGAAAATGCATTCTTCAGCATTATGTTACACTTTCTGGTTTTGGAGGATTCTTGGTCTGAATTCTGTAATATAGAAACAAGTTCATATCCATTTAAATAACCTAAAGTTTGGTCTTTGGATGAATGGCAAGAGGAACATAATGAGGAGTTGGATATTCTTTTAAAGGTAGTTCTTTTACTGATACACATCAAAAGGTATTAAATGGTTCTAGCAATCAGGATTCTCCCTTTTTAATTGCAAATGATCTCTGGCATATAAGTTATTTTTATTTATTCAGATTTTGTCGAAAATTATATTTTTAATTAATTTTACGTAAGTTAATTACCAAAAGCATTGAGATGAGAGTAAGTAGTTGTAACTTCAAAACTACGTATGTTTGCATTCACTATAATGCTAATGGAAGACTTTATTTCACAAGGAGCTTTTAAGTATTTTTTTTTTAGTTAAGCTTAATTTAGTGTAAAGTTGGGCTCAATTATTACTTTAGTATTTAATTTATTTTGCATCAATTTCCTAGGGCAACTCACAATTGGAAGACTTTGAAAGAGCTAGAGAAGGCGATCCAGGTATATTGGAATTCCAAGGACCGGTTACCTCCTCGGGTAAAAATCTTTGGTTTGTCTTTAATCTGAAAATACTATATTGATAAAATATAAACTAATCTACACAAACTTTTGATTTTTGTGATTGCATACTTTTGATTTGATGACTGATGTTGTTTGCATATAAGCCACCGTTATTATTCTTCATAAAAGCCAACGCTTGGTTTCAACGCCTCCAAAGATCCTCCAAAAATATGAAAACCAAAAAAAAAATCTGAAATACCCCTGTTACTAAAATAGAAATATATCATCAACTGCTTTTTCTGTTTTTCTTTAAACATAGGATATCTGAAGAGCTCAGTGTATTTGCACAACCAATGTTCGTCATCTTTTATAAAGTATGGAAATTTTATTGATTTTTGTCTTGATTACAACATGGTAAAGCTGATTAATTGTAACTGTTGTTATCTTTGGCATTTCTTGAGTGATTTTGACTATATGGTAATTAGATTTATGAGTGGGGAGTGTACCTGAAAAATCTCACTCAGCAGGCATAAAACGAGGCTACATATTGGTTATGTTTTTTTTTTCTGGTTATGATTAATTAAACTGTTGTTACATGGGAACGTGTTTTCTCCCCATGTCTTCTTAAAGTTGCTAAATATGATGTCCTGCAGATGATTAAATCAAAAACTCGAGCTTCACTTATAAAATTTCTTCAACTTTTAGTCGCTCAAAAAAATGATAACCATGTTATCAAAATTATTTTCCTTTGTTAATGATGCATTTCTATGTAGGATGCACATGAGGAATCAAAAGCAGTGACTAAGGCTCCTGCCATGAAATGTAAGCAATAGTTTGTTGCATGCTTTCTTACAATTTTGGATTTAAACAAAAAAGGTAAACTTAACATGTAATTTCTATACTAAAAGAAATCAGATTGCATTGTTTTTTATAAAAAAAAATGGACAATTTAGTTTTTATAAGTTAGATAAAAAGGCAAATTGATCTTTTTGTTTAAAATTTTATTCATTTGTACGGTTGATTAGTGTGATTGATACCAATCAAATAGTGGTACGTGGTATGCCATATGTATTTCATATTGACGTATAATGATTAATTTTTAAAAATACAGAACCTCATGGTACTTTTACCGAACAAAAGAGGATAATCATTTGAAAATGAAAGTTGAAGAAAATTTTTAAAAGAAATGGGGTAGCATTGTTAAATTTAGAGAAGGAGATTGAATTGTTTAAAAATTGTGAAATTGAGATAAAAATATTTGATAATTAAAACAGTTTTTAATTATTATTTAATTGACTGTTGAAGTAGTGAGAAATTTTATAATATGGGTTTTTTTTATTATAATAGATGGTGGGAAACCACCCATATTCCAAGAGAAGTTCACATTCTCCTTGCTTGAAGGGCTAACAGAGGTCAATGTAGTGGTCTGGAACATCAATACTTTATCTAGTGATGACTTAATAGGCTATGGAAGGTAATTCCATTCATTTGAATCTTTTATCCATAAAAAAATTGTAGAATCTTGTATTAATTTTTACTCAAAAAATAAGTAAATTAGTTAATATATATTTGTAATGTTAAAAATAAACATAGTTAAAGGAATAACTAGATAGTAACATGTGACATGTCATATGTACATATTGATATATAAGGATCAGTTTTTAATAACAAAAATAAATAAAAATTTTAACAGAAAAATCAGTTTACTCTTTAACATATAAAAACTAAATTATTTATTTTTAAATAAAAAATAAAATAAAATATAACTCTTGATTTAAAATCTTCCATAATACTTTTAGGCTTTTCACAAAATATATATATATATTCCCTTTTACAATTTTGGTTCTAATTTTCATTTGGGGAATTTATTTATTTATTTTCAGAGTTCAATTGCAGAAGGCTCTTTCTCAAGGTTATGATGATAGTTTTGGGCCATTCAAACCAAAACTGGCAGGTATTTGAATTCTGTGCCTACTTTGGAAGTTTAATATTAAACATGCATTCTTCATCAGCTGATCTGTCCATGGCATTCTGCTCCCATGAAATCCTCCTCTCTATGCAAATTTGTTCTTCTTTTTCTATTTTTCTTTGTTGAAGAGTCACTCTGTATGCATTCTTCATCAGCTGATCTTGGAGCTTGTATATATAGATGATTTGTGGACTTAAAGGAACACTTAGTAACTATATTTGTTAAATTCCATATTATATATATATAGTCTATGTTTGTTAAATTCCAGTGTAAATTTGTTTAATATTTTCTTTTCTTGTTTAATTAATTCATGCCCAAGCTTATCTGTTCAAACTTGCTTAGCATAATTTGTTAATGATGAATCTTGTCAGTAACAATATTGAGTACTGATTGAGATGTTCTTATGATGCATTTCTATGTAGGATGCACATGAGGAATCAAAAGCAGTGACTAAGGCTCCTGCCATGAAATGTAAGCAATAGTTTGTTGCATGCTTTCTTACATTCCTAGTTTCACTAAAGATGCAGCAAAAGAAAAACCATGATGAGACTTGCATTTGTTTCTATTCCTTTAATGACATTGCTTATGACAGATGCTATTATCATCTGTAGCTGTTACTGACTGCTTTTATTTTGTTCATTCATATCTCACACAGGATGCTTATTTCTTTTTCTTGATGTTGGGTAGAATTAGCCAATAGGCAGAAGCCTGGATGCGGAAAAGGAAGATGTGTAGACCGGTCAAGGACGTCAACAACTCTGTGATATACCATCCTTTTTCTATTGCTCCATATTCCTTTTAAATATACAATTAAAGCTGTTTTAGTTAATTCCCGTTAATGTGGAACTAAATTAAGCTTAACATAAGTCAGGTATATTGTATTTTCCTTGCCATGTTTAGTTTGACAAAATCTGGCAGGTTTTAAGGATTCACTACTATTTTTTCTTGATACTTGAAAAGAAGTTATATATGGCTTTCTGCAAATATTGGAGCATGTGTTGTTAGCATATTATATCTAAAGCATATTTATCTCCTTGCTTCAATGGGAATATGGATTTGTATTTTATCTTTATATTTTTATTTCAAGAATGGATTTGCATATAAACTGTCATCGAAGTAATGCTTGTAGTGTGTGCCATAATAGTAGTCCTAACTCTATTGTATGCTTCCCTTTGATATTTGCTATTTTTAAAAATTATTATTTTTTTATTTTTCATGAACTTTAGCGGTGTTTTTAGAAAAAGCGCTGCTAAAAATCATGAGCATTAGCGGTGTTTCGGGGAAAAGTGTCGCTAAAAGTCATCTTTAGCGGCGATTATGGAA
The DNA here is from genome assembly GCA_020496765.1 of Gossypium stocksii. Taxonomy (NCBI): domain Eukaryota; kingdom Viridiplantae; phylum Streptophyta; class Magnoliopsida; order Malvales; family Malvaceae; genus Gossypium; species Gossypium stocksii. The sequence continues at coordinate 92,671,889 of CM035626.1, read as the reverse complement.
AAAACGCTGTTAGAAGTCTTGATCTTTAGCGGTGTTTGTAGGAAAAGCGCCGCTAAAAGTCCTGATCTTTAGCGGCTTTTTTTTATATAAACGTCGCAAATTTTTTGCCGCGTTACTTTTAGCGGTGTTTTTTGCGGCGCTAATAAAAGCGTCGCTAAAGGCAAAAAAAGCCCGCTAAAAGTTAGTTTTGCTGTAATGTATCTTCGTTGCTTAAGAAAGTTAAAACTTTAAGCATTAGGGGAAAGCCATATTTGTAGTTTGTTTTATGTAAAGGATTTCATTTTCTAGTAAATTTTTCTAAATGCGATTGAATCAGAATCAACTCTTTTTTGCATTCATCTCATGCATTCGCATTGCATCGCATCATATGCATTAAAATCCACAAAAGTCCCTAATTAGCTGAAGTTATTTCAGTTAATCTAGAAACCTACAAAAGCTTACCAACTAAATATTGCTATAACACCCCAAACCTGGCCCGGACGTTATGGCCGAATCCAACATGTTACATTGAAGTGTTTTTGCGAAAACCTTGTTTTCATTAAAAACCCTTCTTAAAGAAATTTGAGTAAAATTCCAGTTTAAAGTTATAAGTTAGTAAATACCTTTTTCAAAATAAAAAATCTTTGTTTGCAGAAGCTTTTTTTAAAACTAAAAACAATTGTTTTAAGAAAACTTGATATAACTTAAAGAAATAAATCCAAGTTCTGTTTCTAGATTGTAAAGTATAGCAGTCAAAGTAACAGTAAGTACAGGGAAGACCTTATTACAAATCGAATTTAGAATAATCGTAATACTTAAGAACTATAAAGAAAATCAAGTAAAACAAATGTCTTGCTAGCTGGCCACCTCTGAGTTCCTTTGTTCGTCAAATCGCCTACTGAGGATTCCATGAGAAAATAAAAGAGGGAGTGACTTTTGAAACTCAGTGTGTACAACCCTCAGCAACAAATAGCATACAAGCAATCGATTGGGCCTAAGCCCTTATCACAGTATCATCATCATAATCGTATCACGCATGCAATGTAGTAAAAACCATCCCTAATAAAACCATCCGCTACACAACATTTCCCTTCCACCCTTATACACTTTTGGGGATTTCTAAATCGACCCACCCATCTGCTACACAACAATGGTAGCCCAGTTGCGGTACAACTCAACGTTGCAGCAAAGTTGCTAATCATATATTGGGCTTAAAAAGCCAACGATGGATCCACGATCGTCAAGCAACCATGCGATCCTCAAATTCTTCCTTAGTACCATAATTCCCAACCCATATGCAACCTAAACAGAATATCATATGAATGCAGCATGTCATTCCCATAAATACTAAGTTTAGCACCTAGGGGTATTTTAGTCATTTTCGCCCTTAGGGGCATTTCTGTCATTTTTAAGTATTATGGATTTAGTACTTACTTGGGTCTGTTAACAAGTCCCTGTTGGCCAAAGTGAACGGTACTATGCACCAGGTAGGATTCCAGAGAAGAGGAGGTGGGTCATTGAGACCACTTAAGTACCAAGCTCTCCCTAGATCCAATCCTAGACATGCATATACCCATTACCACACTTCAACCTTATAACTTGTCCACGGTCGTAATTATGTGTTTAAGTTTTATGAATGTTTTGGCAGTTATCAGATGCTAGGCCCAAACCCATATACAAAGCCCACACAAGTCTAAAAACATGCATATGGCCCTCAAAGCTCATTCTCATTCATATGGCCCACTAGGCCTAGATCACATTCATATGGCCATTAAGCCCAAACCAAATTCAGGTCATGTAACTCGCATGACTAATTCATTTCATATAGACAAATCATCAATTTCACATATCTTAGCCCTAGGGCCCATCGGGCCCATTTAGCCACTTTCGACTTTTCGACTTTTTGGCATTGCCTATATCGTGTGTGTGCAGTGTATGTACACACCTAGTAATAACGCGTGTTGCAATCCCTTAATCACGAACCTACAATCGACATCACTTAACGATTAATCATGGGCTTAATACTTTATCAAAAAAAAAAAAAAAACCAAAACCTCACCTTAACTTTACCGTGTGCGACAAACCTTAATAGCTCATTTCTTTGCTAACTGCTATTAGACCCTAGATCTCTACCAACTTAATCATCAAAACCCAAGTATTAGGTGACTGGCATCCACCACGAGTCACCCTCACACAGATAAGTCTATTCGGCCACTACTTAAACCAAGGTAAAGGGTACTTACCTAAAACCCCGAAAACGTGTATGAACAATCGGCAGAGGATTGGAGAACAAAAATCCGATTACTTGAGAAAAGAAAGATTATCAAACTCTACAATATTTGATCAATAGAGTGAGGGAAAGATTCAGCCTAGCCAAAAAAAAGGTTTGGCTATGGCCTAAAACTGAATGGATGGGGTGATGAGAAAAGAAAAAGAAAGAAGAGAATACCTAATTTAATGGAAGAGTCGACAATTGTTGAAGAGAGGGGTATTCGACACAATACAAGAGGGTATAAAAAGGAAGGAAGAAGTCGGCTATTGTTTCCAAAGAACTAGAGGAGAATTCAGCTAGAGAAGAGATTGAGAAGTTGACACCAATTGGGTTGTGGAATTCGGCTTAGGCAAACAAAGTATGGTTTCAGTCAATAACAAAAAGAGAATTCAGCAAAAGGATGAACAGAGTTTCGGCATTACCCTAGAGCTTCTCAAAATCAGCCCTTAAATAACCTATAGTAGAAATTCCTATCCCTCTCTTCCCATTTCGGCTCAATTACTTCTTCTCCTAACTTTTCTCCTTGATAACCCCCTATCCTTCTCCTAAATTTTCTCTTCTGATCACTCCCTTTAGAGTCCATCTTCACGCCACTTCCAACCTTCTAGAATGCCCGAATTAAACTCTTAAAATACTAAGCTTGGGTCCAATACTTAACCAAGGGCTATTAACACATACACAACAATTTGCTACAATATTAAGCTCGCATTTCACATCAAAATCGAAAAAGAAAGGTTTTGGATTTTTGGGGCATTACAACTCTACCCCTAAAAGAAATTTTTTCCTCAAAATTTTACCAGATCCAAATAGTTGAGGATATTGATATCGCATCGTCTCCTCAGGTTCCCATGTAGACTCCCCAGCCTTATGATTACGCCAAAGCACTTTGGCTAATGGGATAGATTTCCTTCTCAACACCTTAATATCTCGATCAATTATCTATACGGGCTCTTCCTCGAAAGTTAGGTTTGGCCTAACCTCGATCTCCTCAACTGACACGACATGTGAAGGATCTGAATGATAATACCTCAACATAGGCACATGAAACATATCGTGAATTTGGCTTAGTTCAGAGGGTAATTCTAGCTAATAAGCAACTGGCCCAACTTGCTTCAGAACCCGATAAGGCCTAATAAACCTAGGGCTTAACTTTCCCTTTCGTCCAAACCTTAACACTTTCTTCCATATAGAGACTTTAAGAAAAACTAAGTCTCTCACTGCATATTCAATCTCTCGATGCTTAAGATCGGCATATGATTTCTACCTATCCGAGGCCTCATTCAACCTTTCTTAAATTAACTTTACCATATCCCCAGTATCTGCTACCAACTCAAGACCAAAACTCGTCGTTCGCCCAACTCTGTCCAACATGTTGGGGTACGATACCTTTACCCATACAGCGCTTTATATGGTGCCATTCCAATACTTGCTTGATAACTATTGTTGTACGCAAACTCGGCTAATGACAAGTAGTCTTCCCAACTACCTCGAAACTCCATCATACAACACCTTAACATATCCTCCAAAACTTGGATCACCCTTTTCGATTGTCCATCAGTTTGAGGGTGGAACGTCGTACTGAAGTTCAACCTGGTACCCAACGCCTCATGTAACTTCTTCCAGAACCATAAAATCAAACGTGGGTCCCTATCGGATATTATAGAAATTGGCACTCCATGCAACCTTACAATCTCTGCCACATACAACTTAGCCAGCTTTTGCAATAAGAAATTAGTGCGGACCGGTATAAAATGGGCGGACTTAGTTAATCGATCCATTATAACCCAAATCGAATCTTTCTTAGCAGGCGTTAAAGCTAGCCTACTTACAAAGTCCATCGTAACCCTTTCCCACTTCCAAAGTGGAATCTTTAGTGGTTGAAGTAATCCTGAGGGTAAGTGATCTTCTGCCTTCACCTTTTGATAAACCAAACATCTACTGACGAACTCCATAACCTTGTGCTTAAGTCCAGGCCACCAATAAAGCTCACGCAAATTTTGGTACATCTTGGTTCCGTTAGGGTGCATAACATAGGGACTACTGTGCGCTTCCTACAGAATAGACTGCCTTAGCTCATCATCCTTTGGTATACACATTCTCCCACAGAAACATAGCACTCCTTCACCATTTATCCCAAAACCTAACGTCTCCCTATTTTCCACTTTCCTAAATTAAGAACCTTGTTCCTTATCCAATAACTGCTTACTCTTTATTTTCTCAACCCACACCGGCTTTACTTGTAGCTCTGCTAGCAGACTCCATCATCAGACAAACTTAGCAGAGCCAGCATAGCCTTCAAGTCCGACATAGCTCTACGACTTAAAGCATCAGCTACTACATTCGCTTTGCCAGGGTGGTATTCGATCATACAATCATAATCTTTCAATAATTTCACCCACCTACACTGCCTAACGTTAAGCTCCTTCTGAGTAAGAAGGTACTTCAAACTTTTATGATCTGAGTAGATGATGCATTTCTCCCCATATAAGTAATGCCTCTATATCTTAAGTGCAAAAACTACTGTAGCTAACTCCAAGTCATGGGTTGGGTAATTCGCCTTATGAGTCTTAAGTTGTCGTGATGCATATGCAACCACCTTTCCTTCTTGCATCAATACACAGCCCAAGCCCACATGCAACGCATCACTATAAACAATAAACTCCTTCCTAGGCTCTGGATGAATCAACACAGGAGCCTCAATTAAAACCTTCTTGAGCTTTTCAAAACTCTTTTGTTGCTTGTTTACCCAAATAAACGGTACCCCTTTCCTTAATAACTTAGTTAAAGGTGCAGTAATTAGTGAAAACCCTCAACAAACCGCCTATAGTACCCTGCCAAGCCCAAAAAACTACAAATCTCAGACACCGACTTTGGTGTTTTCTAATTCAGTATCGCTTCAATTTTTCGAGGATCCACCCTAATCCCCTCAGCTGACACCACATGCCCTAAAAAAGTAACTTCCCGTAACCAAAATTTGCACTTGCTGAATTTGGCATATAACTACTTCTCCTTTAAATCTACAACACAATCCTTAGGTGTGCATCATACTCATCTTCATCCCTTGAGTACACCAAGATGTCATCTATAAAGACTACTACAAACCGGTCTAGATAGGGTTGAAAAACCCGGTTCATGAGATCCATAAAAGCGGCAGGTGCATTCGTTAGCCCAAATGGCATCACTAAGAACTCGTAGTGTCCATAACGAGTTTTAAAAATCGTCTTATACACATCCGTCTCCCTAACCCTCAATTGGTGATAACCTGAATGCAGGTCAATCTTTGAGAAAATCAAAGCTCCCCTAAACTATCAAAAAGACCATCAATCCTTGGAAGAGGGTACTTGTTCTTAATGGTTAACTTATTTAACTGCTGGTAGGCAATGCACATTCGCAAAGACCTATCCTTCTTCTTCACGAATAACACCGGTGCTCCCCATGAAAACACACTTGGTCGGATAAATCCCCTATCCAACAATTCTTAAATCTGTGCCTTAAGTTCCACCAACTCCTTCGGTGCCATCCGATAAGGGGCGATAAACACCGGAGCCGTACCAGGTAATAACTCAATTCCAAATTCTACTTCTCTATTGGGCGGTAGCCCAATGAATTCATCGAGAAAAACATTCGAAAACTCACTAACTATTCTTACATCCTTAACAATAGGACTCTAAATGTAACACCCCAGACTCGGCCTAGACGTTATGGCTGAATCTGACAATGTCACATCAAAGGGGTTGTTTCCAAAATGACTTTATTTAATTAAAAACATGTTCGATAGAAAATTGACTTGGTTAAAAACTTAAGTTTGTGATTTAGAAATTCAAATTCATGTTAAACCAAAAATTAAAGCCCATGTTTAAAGAAATGCCCATATGATAAAGTTATTTAAGAAATTTATCTAAGTAAAAAAAACTAGGCAATCAAAACATTAATAAACCCTAAATACGATCACATCGGAGACACAGGGCCTTATTACATCAAATGAAAATAAAATAAATAAACTAAAGTAATTGGAAGAAATAATTTATTTAAAATCCCTAAGTAACTTGCAGTGTGGCCACCTCCGAGTCTTTTCCTACGTCAAACCGTCTACTGAGGGTCACCTGAAACATTTAATTTAAGAATGTGAGTTTTGCAACTCAGTGTGTACGCCTCTTGGCAATCAAATTAATTCAATATAAACATATAACATTGGGCCTAAGCCCTAACAATATCGGTGGTCTGGGCCTTAGCCCACATTGACCTCATATCATATTAGAATCACATGAATGCAATGTACCCACCCTAAATCCAACCTTGTACTCCACCTGTACCAACCCTACACTCCTGTGGGGATATAAATATCAACCCACCCATCCCTACACTCCAAAGGTAGCACCGATTGCGGCACTACTCAAATGTTGCAGCAAGGCTGCTATATAATGGGCTTCAAGTCTCTAGTGGATCCAAGGTCGTCAAGCGACTATGCGATCCTCATATCTTCCTCCGTTCAATTTATCCCCCCAAATGCAACATACATATTATGAATGCACATACAACATTTCATGAGTGCATACAACTTTTGCCATACATTAAGCATTTAGGGCTATTTCAGTCATTTCGCTACCAGGGTATTTCGATAATTTTCTACCTTATAAGGGTGTTTCAGTACTCCTACCCTATGAGAGGGTTTTAGTAATTCTACCCTACAGGGCATTATAGTAATTCTACCTTAGAGAGTATTTTCGTAATTCTACCCTACAGGGGTATTTTTGTAATTCTATCCTACAAGGGTATTTTCTTAATTTCCTAAAGGTACAGATTTTGATTGTGGATTTTGGCCTATCAACAAGTCATCGCGACTAAAGTGAGTGGACACTATACATCAGGTAGGATTCAAGAGAAGAGGAGGTGGGTCACTAGGACCGCTTAAGTACCAAGCTCTTCCTAGATCCAATCCTAGACATGCACACATCCTTTGCCACACCTTAATCTAATGACTTATCCACGGACATGTTTAATTATTTAATTAAGTCTTACGTAAAATTTGAGAGATCAGAACTAGGCCTATAGTCCATTAAAAACCCTAGCATGCATTTCTACAATCCCATAAGCCCACTAGGACCAATCATACTCATTAAATCCATTAAGCCCCAAGCATACTTATGTAGCCCATTAGGCCCGATCATAATCTAATCATGCAATCACATAATCATGCATGTCAATCCATCATACAGTTTCATATCACAAATTTGCCACTTTGGGCCCACAAGTTCATTAGTCCCATTCGGGATTTCAGTTTTTATCGATTTTCGTGTGTGTAGTGTATGTACACACCTGATTGATGACCCACACTACACTATTCTTAGCCTCGACCTACAATCAAAACCACTTTTGAATCAATTCTATACCTTAAACTACAACTTAATCAAATCTCGAAGCCTTACTGTAACCTTATCGTGTACCTTCGGCTTTTCTAGCCTTTCCTTAGAATATTCCCGAATATTCTCTAGATCACTTGCTAGAGATCCTTACTATGCTTGAAATCTTTGAACCCTACCCCTTGTTAATACTAGGTTAACGACAAGAATAAGATTAGATAGCCCTTCGGCTTTTACCAAAACATACTAAATGATGTTTGACGAATCACTTACCGAATCTAACCTTTGATCTTGCGGCCTAGATAGCTACTGAACGAGATCCATCTTTTAAAACTTAATTAAGAGAAGATAATAGCAACCGATTTGTGATGGAGGAGAGCAAAGAGAGATTGGCAATTTGATGTGGCTATTTCGGCATTTAAGAGGTTAAAAATGGATTCGACTTTTTAGAAAAAGAATACTACCATGCTAATAGAAAATTTGGCAAAAAGATGGTGGGTTATTCAACAGAAGAATGAGAGGGAGAAGAGAATTCGTTAATGAAATGAATAAAAAAAGGGTTTTCTAAATGATAACCTCAATAGCGAAATTGCCTAAAGAATTCGGCACTACTCCCCTTAGCCCCCTTTTAAAGCCGATTCCATGCCTCTAAAGTCCCATTCAGTTCCACTTCATCCAACTTCTGATCACATCCTATTATTTCTTCTTATTATCCACCTAAATTCTCTCTTCAATATCCATCCAAAAGAGTTTTAAGTCATTACCACTACTTGCACAGCATGAGTGCAAAAATAATATTCCTAATGCCAAAGCCGTTCCTTGAACCTTAAACCTCCCTACTCCCCACATGGCATCACCCTTTACTCCACAAGGTGGTGCTACCTTGCCACTGAGCCACAGGCCCATTTGTGTCCTATTTTCCCTAAATTTGTTTAAGAGGCCTATTACCAAAGACTAAGGTTCCACTAAGGCAAAAATTAAATTTTTCCTATGGTCATCCCTATCCCTAGAACTTCAAATAATTCTTGTAACATCTTAAAATTAATACTCTAATAGTGCTAATTCTTCTAGGCAAAAAATTTGGGGTATTACACTTAACCTCCATATCACTTATGTATGCCACATAAGCTTCGCAACCCTTACGAACTAACTTCTCAGCCCTTAATGCTGAAATCACCTTCGACAAATAATTTCGGTGTTCTCTAATTACTACTACTTGCTCATCTTTCACCGTTCTTAACACTGTCCGCTTTACATCGTAATCTAAAGTTGCCCGATGTTTCACCAACCAATCTATCCCCAAGATAACATCAAACTTACTAAAAGGTAACCCCATCAAGTCCGCTAAAAAGGTAACCCCTTGGAATACTAAGGGTACATCCCTATACAACTTATTCACCTCCATCGACTGGCCTAAAGGACTTAACACTGTAATCTTATTTCTAGTAATTTCAAACATATCACCCAAAGACTCAGTCTTATTGCATGCAACATACGAATGCGTCAATCCAATATCAATCAATGCAGTGTAAGGTAACTCATGAATTAAAAACATACCCGTTAATACATCTGGGGCATTTTCGTTCTCTCGACGACGAGCAGCATAAACTAAAGCTGGCTGCCTCGCCTGAGCATGACCTACACCTCCGCCTGGTGCCCTATATCTTCATCCATTGTCATTACCGCCCTTAGCATGTCCTTGGCCTCTTAGTGACTGTTGACAACCCGTCTGAGGCTGAACATTACCTTGACCCTAGGCTTGCACCTGAATCGGCCTCCTAGGGCAATCTTTGATCCTATGCGCCATGGATCTACAACCCAAACAAGCTCCTATCCTCTTTCAACACTCGTTTGTATTACCTCTCCCACAATTAACACAAAGTGGTATCCCCGAATTAGTAGCAGGGGCCCCCACTCTTACTGGCCCATTAACTCTGGCCTTAGCTCTATGCCTTTGTCCAACATCGGAAGATTCAGCCTTTCTTTTATTCCTACCCTTCTCTTTTTCCCGATTTAAACGCTCAGTGCGCTTTACCTCCTCTGCTATCTTTGCCTTCTCCACTAACTCCGAGAAAACTCACTCCCTCTGTGGAGTTATCAATACTCTGAGGCTATCTCTAAGACCATCCTTGAACATAACACAACGCTCATAGTCCGTTGCCACAATAGCTCTTGCATACCTACTAAGGCGTAGAAACTCTGCCTCATACTTTGCCACAGATTTGTTCCCCTGGTTCAAGTTCAGGAACTCCTTCTTTTAGCATCAACATAACTTGCACCCACATACTTTCCTCAAAATGATAGGCTTCCTCCCTAAGCAGTGACATTGCCCCTTTCAACTTTTGCTTAGGGGTGCAATCCAAGTCATCCATTATCCTTTCTGTGGCCTCGATCTAATACTCAGCCACATTAGGAGCCACACTAGCCACGCCTTTAAAGATCTTAACCCCGTTAGAATGCAGTCACTCCAGAATTAATCCTCGATTCCCCATACCATTATTGGGCCCAGTGACCTTTTCCAAGATCCTCAGCATTGCCTGCGATAATGCTTCTTCTCCAGAGGCTCGATTATACGGTCTAGTTTCAGCTACAAGTGAAGCTGGAGCCTCTCCTACTTCAACATTGAACATATGGCCCGATGCTAACGACTCAACCCTAACACTTCCATAACCTCGACCGCGGCCCCTTACACCTCTTCTAGCTCTCATTATCTATATTAAAAGTTTTATGAATTTTTAGTTAGTTTCAATATTTATGTTGATGTCTTATGGGAGTATTAAGTAGAGTATTGTTTTCGCGGTCGTAAATCCTCTACAGTCTTAGTTCCCTACGGGCTTTAGTTTTGCTCTAGGTATATTTTAAAAGTAGCCCACTATCTACATTATAACAATTCAAAATAAATTCAGTATCAAAAGAACTTACTTGGTTCGACGCTGGAGACTCGGTGTGCTACCCAGCAAGAATTTCAAAATATTTTGATCTACTCAAAAATAGTTTTTAAAAATAATAAGGCCCATTTTACAGTCCGAGCTTTGTTACCTAGGCTCTGATACCACTAAACGTAACACCTTAAATCTGACCTAGATGTTATGGCTGAATCCAGCATGTCACATTGAAGTGTTTTTGCGAAAACCTTCTTTTCATTGAAAACCCTTCTTAAATAAATTTAAGTAAAATTCTAGTTTAAAGTTGTTTTTTACACAGCATGTGCTTTAATACTCAGTCTTTTTGTATAAGTTAGTAAATACCTTTTTCAAAATAAAAGTTATATGTTTGCGGAAGCTTTTTTTTAAACTAAAAATAATTGTTTTAAGAAAACTTGATATAACTTAAAGAAATAAATCCAAGCTCTGTTTCTGGATTGTAAAGTATAATAGTCAAAGTAACAGTAAGCAGAGGGAAGACCTTATTACAAATTAAATTTAGAATAATCGTAGTACTTAGGAACTATAAAGAAAATCAAGTAAAACAAACGTCTTGCTAGCTGGCCACCTCTGAGTCCCTTCGTTCGTCGAACTGCCTACTAAGGATTCCCTGAGAAAATAAAAGAGGTAGTGAGTTTCAAAACTCAGTGTGTACAACCCTCAGTGACAAATAGCATACAAGCAATTGATTGGGCCTAAGCCCTTATCACAGTATCATCATCATAATCGTATCACATATGCAATGCAGTAAAAACTCTTCACAATAAAACCATCCGCTACACAACATTTCCCTTCCACCCTTATACACCTGTGGGGATTTCTAAATCGACCCACCCATCCGCTATAGAGTAGTGGTAGCCTAGTTGTGATACTACTCAACGTTGCAGCAAAGCTGCTAATAATATATTGGGCTTAAAATGCCAACGATGGATCCATGGTCGTCAAGCAGCCATACGATCCTCAAATTCTTCCTTCGTACCATAATTTCCAACCCATATGCAACTTAAATAGAATATCATATAAATGCAGCATGTCATACCCATAAATCCTAAGTTTAGCACCTAGGGGTATTTTAGTCATTTTCGCCATTAGGGGCATTTCAGTCATTTTTAAGTATTATGGATTTAGTACTTACCTGGGTCTGTTAACAAGTCCTCGTTGGCCAAAGTGAACAAGTACTATGCACCAGGTAGGATTCCAGAGAAGAGGATGTGGGTCATTGAGACCACTTAAGTACCAAGCTCTTCCTAGATCCAATCCTAGACATGTATATACCCATTACCACACTTCAACCTTATGACTTGTCCATGGTCGTAATTATGTGTTTAAGTTTTATGAATGTTTTGGCAGTTATCAGATACTTGGCCCAAACCCATATACAAAGCCCACACAAGTCTAAAAACATGCATATGGCCCTCAAAGCTCATTCTCATTCATATGGCCCACTAGACCCAAATCACATTCATATGGCCATTAAGCCCAAAACAAACTCAGGTCATGTAACTCGCATGACTAATTCATTTCATACAGACCATTTCATATAGACAAATCATCAATTTCACATATCTTAGCCCTAGGGCCCATCGGGCCCATTTAGCCACTTTCGACTTTTCGACTTTTCAGTATTGCTGATATCTTATGTGTGCAGTGTATGTACACACATGGTAATAACGCGTGTTGCAATCCCCCTGATCACGAACTTACAATCGACATCACTTAACGATTAATCATGGGCTTAATACTTTATAAAAAAAACCAAAACCTCACTGTAACCTTACCGTGTACGACAAGCCTTAATAGCTCCTTTCTTTACCAACCGCTATTAGACCCTAGATCTATACCAACTTAATCATCTAAACCCAAGTATTAGGTGACTGGCATTCACCACGAGTCACCCTTATACAGATAAGTCTATTCGGCCACTACTTAAAACTAAGGTAAAGGGTACTTACCTAAAAACCTAAAAATGTTTATGAGTACAATCGGCAGAGGATTGGAGAACAAAAATTTGATTACTTGAGAAAAGAAAGATTATCAACCTCTACAATATTTGATCAAGAGAGTGAGGGAAAGATTCGGCCTAGCCAAAAAGAAAGGTTCGGCTATAGCCTAAAACAGAATGGATGGGGTGATGAGAAAAGAAAAAGAAAGAAGAGAATACCTAATTTAACGAAAGAGTTAGCAATTGTTGAAGAAAAGGGTATTCGATACAATACAAGAAGGCATAAAAAGGAAGGAAGAAGTCAGCTATTGTTTCTAAAGATCTAGAGGAAAATTCAGCTAGAGGAGAGATGGAGAAGTTGACGCCAATTGGATTGTGGAATTCGGCTTAGGCAAACACAGTATGGTTTCGTGCAATAACAAAAAGAGAATTCAGCAAAAGGATGAACAGAGTTTTAGCATTACCCTAGAGCTTCTCAAAATCAGCCCTTAAATAGCCTATAGTAGAAATTCCTATCCCCCTATTCCCATTTCGGCTCCATCACTTCTTCTCCTAACTTTTCTCCCTGATAACCCGCTATCCTTCTCCTAAATTTTCTCTTCTGATCACTCCCCTTAGAGTCCATCTTCAGGCCACTTCCAACCTTCTAGAAGGCTAAAATTAAACTCCTAAAATACTAAGCTAGGATCCAAAACTTAACCAAGGCCTATTAACACATACACAACACTTGGTAACAATATTAAGCTCACATTTCACATCAAAAATGAAAAAGAAAGGTTCGAGATTTTTGAGGCATTACAATCGCTACGGTACTTATGCTAAGACAAAATATTTAGACCAAAGGTTAGAAAGACTAGAACAACTTCAAAGAGATATACAAGACCAGCTACAAATGCAAATGGAAGAGCAACTGGCCAAGATCCAGCAAGACATGAGGGACCAAATGCTGGAGTCCCAAAGAAATATGATGACTCAATTGACCAACTGCTGACTGGGGAATGGATAAAGGAAAAGGCCCCATGTCAAGACTGGGGAGGATAATAAGAAGCTTCTCTATCCTTCGGGTTTTACCCCAACAAATGCACAAAAACAACCTGAGGTGTACCCACGAAGACCATCTGTCATGATTAGGCCTCAACAGTTTCACGCTGGTGCTTCAATACCAATGAACTTCCAAGCTGGCTTAGATTCTAACCTAGGGGATAACTCAACTAATCTTATTATCCCCAATTTGGATGATATAGCAGAAAGGGAAGGGGCAAGAATAGAACTTTCAAAGTAGTTAGAGGACCGATGTAAATGGTTGGAGGAAAAATTCAAGGCAATGGAAAATGCTGATAATCATTGTGGAATCAATGCCAAAGATCTGAGTTTGGGTCTAGACTTGGTACTTCCTCACAAGTTCAAAATACTAGAATTTGAGAAGTATAATGGGCTAGCTGCCCTGAAGCTCACATCACCATGTTTTGGAGACGGATAACTAAGTATGTTAATAATGATCAACTGTTGATCCATTGCTTCCAAGAAAGTTTGGTGGGGTAGCATCCAAATGGTACAATCAACTGAACTGTATTAGGATTAGTTCATGAAAAGACCTAGAGCAAGCATTTATGAAGTAATATAGTCATGTGACCGACATGACTACTGATAAAATTACCTTGCAGAATATGGAGAAGAAACTGAATAAAAGTTTTAGGTAGTATGCGTAAAGATAGAGGGAAGTTGCCATACAAGTTCAGCCTCCGCTCTTAGAAAAAGAAACCACGATGCTCTTTATCAGCACTTTAGAGGCCCTGTTCATCACTCACATGCTCGAAATTGCCATAAAAAGTTTTTCAGACATAATGATGACTGGTGAAATGATAAAAAATGTAGTGAGAAGCGGGAAGATAGACATGGGAGAGATTACCAAAAGTTTATCCCGGAGAAAAAAGGAAAACAAGGTGAACAATACAATTACTTATAACAAGGGATACTTAAAATCGATTATTATTAGCCAGCCAAGAGCAATGACCACTGGTCATCAGGGTTCGTCAAGGCAAGAATCTGGCACAAAGTAAAAAACTGAGAAACTCCAATTCACGCCAATCTCAATGATGTATAAGGAGTTGTATCAAAGTTTATTTGATGCACACGTAGTATCCCCTTTTACTAAAAACCATTACAACCCCTATACCCCAAATGGTATGATACAAACACTCAATGCGAGTACCATGCAAGGATCACAAGGTATTCAATAGAAAACTGCATAGCCTTCAAGAAATTAGTTGAAAGACTTATTAAAATGGGCATTTTAAATTTGATGATATACCTGGCACAGAAAATCTGCTACCCAATCACACTGATAATGGGGTAAACGTGATAGGTGAGAATATGGGGAGAGGAATCAAGACAAATATTGTATAAGTAAAGGGTCTGGAAGGAGATGGTAAAAATGGGATTAATCGTATCAGATTCAGAAGGGAACTATAAAAAAAACGAGGAACTACTGTGAGTTCCATCATAGAAAGAGGCACAAGATCTAAGAATACATCGAATTCAAGGCCTTGGTGCAAGGCCTGATGGACAATAAAGAAATGGAATTTTGTGAAAAAGTTAAAGAAGAGGGAAATATATGCACATTAGAGGGAGAATCAACAATGAAGATCTCGAAGGTCAATTATTTGGTGGTCAACATTTCACGACCTAAAAGCAACAAAGCTAGAGTACAAATAACACCAAAGATCATAATTCAAAAACCTGCAGTCTTCTCTTACGAAGATAGCAAGAGAGTTCCCTAGAATTATGACTACAATGTGACAATATCAAGAAAAGAGAGCCTAGATGGCTTTTCGAAGGAAGACTAAGATATAGGTTTTTATACACATAGTGGAAGATACTACGATTTGGTAAATACATGAGTAAAGCCTGTAAAAGGAAAGGCCTTGATGGTGGAACAAAAGAAAGAAAATGCAGCTAGACCTGAACTGCCTATTAATAAGCCAGTAAAAGAGGAGGAAGCTAAGGGATTCTTGAAGTTCTTGAAACACAATGAGTATAGTGTGGTAGAACAACTGCATAAACAACTAGCTCGCATATCTATCCTAGCTCTACTCTTGAGTTTGGAGGTACATCGAAGCGCATTAATAAATGTGCTAAACAAAACTTATGTAGCCAATGATATCTCTGTCAACAAGCTAGATCGGCTAGTTAATAACATAAATGCTGGCAACTTTATTTTCTTCAATTATGATGAAATACCCCTAGGAGGCATAGGATCCACTAAAGCTTTGCACATCACTACTAGATGCAAAGGGTACACATTACTAGGGGTTCTGATTGATAATGGATCAGCACTGAACATATTGCCCCTATCTACACTTAATAGATTTCCCGTGGATGATTCTCACATGAAGGCATGCAAGAACATAGTGAGGGCATTTGATGGCATGGAAAGAAAAGTTGTGGGGAGAATTGAAATACCTTTGTTAATTGGCCTAACTGCATATGAGGTGGACTTCCTGGTGATGGATATCAAGCCTTCTTACAATTGCTTATTGGGGAGACCTTGGATACATTCGGTAGGGGCAGTGCATTTATCATTACATTAAAAGTTGAAACTAGTAATAGAAGGTCGGTTGGTGATGATAAATGCTGAGGAAGATATTATTGCAACCATAATTAATGACGTACCATATTTAGAGACAAATGATGAAGGAATTGAATGTTCTTCTCGATCTTTGGAGTTTTTGAACACAACATTCATCACTGAAGGAAGTAGGATCCCAGTGCTAAAAATATCCAAGACCACAAGAATGAGCTTACAATTGATGGTAGGGAAAGGAGCCTTACCGGGGAAAGGACTTGGGAGACATCTCTAAGGAAAATTTGAGGCTCCAATACTGAAGGACAAGTGTGACCGCTTTGGCTTAGGGTTCAAGCTAGATGTGAGACAAAGGAAGAATGAGTTAGAAAAGAGGCAAGAAAGAAAGAGGACATGTTTGAGTGGGGAAGAAATCAAATGGGAACCAATGATATTCCCCAAAATATCCAAAACTTTCATATCAGGTGGGATTATTCATCTTGACTGAAGGATGCTAAGAAAAGAAACCATTGAAGAAATGTTGGGAAATGTACACATCAATGCCATATCCGAAGAAGCAAGCGAAGAAGGGAACTTGTCAGACATCCGCCTTATGAACCTGGGAGTGTTCTGAACAACTGGACTGCAGAAGAGATTCTTATAGTTTTTAGAGCTTATTTAGAGTAATGTTCAAAACACACTTGTTGCTTTAAGCTTAGAAAAAATAAGAATTACTTTGTGAAATAGGCTCATGTCCAAACATCGTTGTTTTAATGAAACACATCTTTGCTATCATTTCGAGCAAATATTATTTCATTCTTTCCATACAAGCAATTATTTTAGATTCTTTCGTTCTTTGGACTTTCTTCCAAAACATTCTTTCATTTCATTTATATCATACGAATAGTTATTCTTAAATTCTTTTGTTCTGTGCCTACAATAGGTCCCTAGATATTAACAACATGAGCGACGTTGTTACTAACCTAGAATCTCCTTTTGAGCAAGACATGTATTTAGAGGGATCTTAAGATTTTGAAAATGACAGATTGTGACTTATCTCCGGACTTGTTAAGGATGGTAGAACAAGAGGAGAAGCAAATTCTACCTTATAAGGAGACAGTGGAGATTGTGACCTTTGAGGAAGGAAAGGTAGTGAAAATTGAAACATGCATAACCGAAGAAACAAAGTAAGACCTCATTAAATTACTTCAAGAATTCAAAGATGTCTTCCCATGGTCATGCTAAGATATGCCCAGGTTAAACATTGATATTGTAGTACACCGCCTTCCCATAAAATAAGAGTGCAAGCTAGTTCAGCAAAAGCTCCATAGGATGAGACCCGACATTGTGCTAAAAATAAAAGAGGAAGTCAAAAAGCAATTTGATGCCGAATTCCTACAGGTGGTTAAATACTTGGAATGGGTAGCCAACATTGTACCTATCCCTAAGAAAGATGGAAAGGTAGGAATGTGTTTTGATTATAGAGATTTGAACAAGAGCAACCCAAAGGACAATTTTCCTTTGCCCTACATTGATACTTTAGAGGATAATACAGCAGGCTACTCGCTATTTTCCTTTATGGATGGTTTCTCAGGATACAATCAAATAAAGATGCATTCTAAAGATATGAAAAAGACTACCTTCATAACCTTATGGGTATATAAAGTAATGCTGTTTGGACTAAAAAATGTAAGAGTGACATATCAAAGGGCCATGGTGACCTTGTTCCATGATATGATGTACAAAGAAATCGAAGTTTATGTCGATGATATGATCACAAAATCCCGAATAAAAAAGGAACACATCCAAGTTTTGAGGAAGTTGTTCTTGAGATTGAGAAAATTTCAAATAAAGCTTAATCCGACAAAATGTACCTTTGGAGCTAGGTCGGAAAAATTGCTGGGCTTTGTAGTCAGTAAAAAAGGAATTGAGATTGACTTAGACAAAGTCAAAGCTATACAAGAATTACCTCTGCCATGTACTAAAAAAGAAGTTCTAGGTTTTCTTAGAAGGCTAAATTACATTACTCGGTTCATTTCACAATTAACTAAGAAATGTGATCCCATATTTCGTCTTCTTAAGAAACACAACCCAGGCGTATAGGATGATGAATGCCAGAAAGCTTTTGACAAGGTTAAACAATATTTTTCAAATGCCTCAGTGCTATCCCCACCTAATCCAGATAGACCATTAATACTGTATTTGACAGTGTTTAACAACTCCATGAGATGTGTGCTTGGTTAACATGATGAGTTAAGAAGCAGAGAAAAGGCGATATATTATCTCAATAAGAAGTTCACTGAGTGTGAAATGAGATATTTTCCAATTGAGAAATTGTGTTGCACCCTGATTTGGACAACTCGAAGATTGAGACAATATATGCTATATCATACGACCTAACTAATCTCGAAACTAGACCCGTTAAAATATATGATGGAGTCAACTACTTTGAATGGAAGGATGGCCGGATGGTAAATTCTGCTTTCTAAATTTGACATAATCTATGTAAACCAAAAGGCTGTGAAAGGAAGCGCAATAGTGATTTTTTGGCCAGCAGAGCTCTAGAAGATTATGAGTATCTAAACTTTAATTTTCCCAATGAAGAGCTATTGTATGTGGCAACTACTGAAGGAGTTGCTACAAAGATCATCTTTGGAAATTGAACTTCAACAAAGCATCAAACGCTGTGGGTAATAGAATTGGGGCAGTCCTGGTATCCCCAAATGAAGATCATTATCCATTCACATGTAAATTGGATTTTGATTGCACAAATAATATATAGAGTATGAAGTATGTATCATGGGAATCTGTGCAGGCATAGAATGCAAAATCAAAGTGTTAGAAGTATATGGAGATTCTGCATTAATGATCTACCAGCTTAAAGGTAAATGGAAGACAAAAGACCCTAAATTGGTCAATTACCGAAGGATAGTTCTAGGGTTGATGGAGAAGTTTGATGATATCACTTTTAGTTACCTCCTACAAGATGAAAACCAGATGGCGGATGACTAGGCTACTTTAGCTTCCATGATCAAAGTAAACAAACAATAGGATGTAAAACCCATTTAAATGAGTATTTACGAGGCCCTAGCTTATTGTTACAACATGGAAGAAGAGGAAATGGATAATCACCCTTAGTACCATGATATATTGCGATACGTGAGAAATTGTGAATACCTTGACCAGGCAACTGAGAATAATAAAAGGATGTTGAGAAGATTAGCCTATGACTATGTCTTACTTAGGGAGATCCTGTACAAAAGAAGAAATGATCAGGTACTATTGAGATGCGTGGATGTTTTCGAAGCTAAGAAAATTTTGGAAGAAATCCATGAGGGCGTTTGTGGAACACATGTTAACGATTTTACAATGGCTAGACAAATTATGATATTCGGATACTATTGGTCCACTATGGAAGAGATTGTATCAACTATGCCAAGGGATGTCATAAATGCCAAATTTATGGAGATAAAATTCATGTATCTTATTCGCCTTTACATGTTATGACTTCCCCATGGCCTTTCTCCATGCGGGGCATGGATGTCATTGGGCCGATCTCATCGAAAGCTTCGAATGGGCATCGATTTATCTTTGTGGTCATCGATTATTTCACCAAGTGGGTAGAGGCTGCTTCATATGCCAGTGTTACTAAGTCGATAGTTAGTAAATTCCTAAAAAGGGAAATCATATGTTGATATGAAATGCCTGAGAAGATCATATCTAACAATGCACTAAACTTGAACAACAGCATGATAGCAAAGGTCTACAATCAATTCAGGATCAAACACCACAACTTATCACTGTATTGCCCAAAAATGAATGGTGCAGTGGAAGTAGCCAATAAAAACATTAAGAAAATCGTGGGGAAATGACTGAAACTTATAGAGGTTGGCATGAAAAGTTACCATTTGCTTTTTATGCTTATCGAATGTCTATTAGAACCTCTACCGGGATAATGCCTTTCTCATTGGTCTATGGAATGGAGATAGTTTTATCCATTGAAGTAGGGATACCTTCCTTTCGAGTTTTGTCCAAGCTAAAGCTAGATGAAGTAGAATGGATCCAGTCTCGATATGATCAGTTGAACTTGATTGAAGAAAAGAGGCTAAGGGCTATTCGTCATGGTCAAATGTACCAAAAGCAAATGATGGAGCTTATGACAAAAAGGTTTGCCCAAGAAACTTTCACGAGAGAGACCTGGTATTGAAAAAGATACTTCTCATACAAAAGGATTTCAGAGGAAATTGGATGCTAAACTGGGAAGGACCTTATGTGCTAAAGAAGGCTTTCTCCGGAGGAGCGCTGATTTTAACTGAAATAGAGGTGAAAAACTTACCCAATCCTGAAAATTCAGATTCAGTCAAGAAGTATTTCACTTAAAAATGGCAAGAGCCAAAGTGAAAACCCGCAAAGGGTGCTTTGAGACCTTTTTTTTTTTAAAAAAAAGAGAGGCCAAGGTGAAAACCCGCAAATGGCGCCTTGAGACCAAAGGGGTTTTGAGTTGAAAACCTGAAAAGGGTGGCTCAAATTTTGATGGGGCATGCGGTGATCTTGCTATACCTGAATTAACAAAGAGAATGTATGCTGCATATTGTGGCGTCGACAAAGTACTCTAGATTTCCTAAACACATGTTAAGTTCAAAATAGTCCTCAAAAAGTTTGTACAGAGAAGCTCAGGCTGAGATATCTGGGGCACCTAGTTCTTCATTCCACTCATATTGAATTTGCTATCTTTGAATACTTTTTTCTTTTCAAGATACGTTCCTAATTAATTTCCTTTTTATCTTTGCTATTTTTGATAATTTATTCATTTCAAGCTATGCTCCAAATCAATTCCATTCTTATCCATTGTTATGATCATTTTCAAGTATTTTTGCATTGAAATAGCAGTTAATGGACTAATACTTTCATAAAAGGAGTTTCGCATATTACTTTGGAAGCTTCTAAATAATACAAAAACCTGAAACAAGACTATTGTTTCAGAACTCAACATGCCTAAGAGCTAGAAATATTTGAGAAAGAGGAGTCTAAATTGTGACTACCTCTTCAGATTTTCTGTCAAAGATATTAGTTGAAGGAGAAGCCAATATATTGCGTCAGTAATATGATCTCGACGAACAATGAGTAATGTCAAAAGGGGATTATTCACGAAGATGACATTCTACATTCATGCATACACATCTGGTCGTGTCATCCAAAGAGTGGTAACAGATCAATTGATTGAAGAAGCCACAAATTCTATACCTCCGAGTTACAGTGGCGATGGATTAAAGAGGATACAAATCCTATACCCCTGAGATGCAGTGGGGTGGATTGAGGAAGTTATATATCCTATACCCCTTAGTTGCAGTGGGATGGATAGAAGAATATAAGTTTTATCTCCTTTGAGTTGCAGTGGGGCAAACTAATTGAGCAAAATGAAATTGTTTCATCAGGTTTTCTATCAAAGGTACTAGACGAGCAAGAAGGCAACATAATACGTCAATGATAAAGCCTTGATGACACCCTAAGCATTAAAAAGGGATCATTCTCATGACATTTTTGTATTCATATATCATTCATAACACATCTAGTTAGGTGCATTTGATTCGTTATGATCATAGCATCCTAATCATTAGGCACATGCATATGCCCGTAAAACTGATTCTACAGGTCATGTCCCCTAAAAGACGGTGTAGTAATATCAGTAAATCCAAAAATCTCATCCCCCTGAAGTAGCAGTAGAGCAGATTGAAGCTACTAGCCTTATCTCCTTGAAGTAGTAGTGGAGCAGACTGAAGATTGTAGATCTTATCTCCCTAAAGTAGCAAGTGGAGTAGATCGAAGATGGTGAATCTTATCTCCCTGAAGTAGCAGTGGAGCAGATTGAAACCACTAGCCTTATCTCCCTGAAGTAGCAGTGGAGCAGACTAATAGATCTTATCTCCCTAAAGTAGCAAGTGGAGTAGATTAAATATGACGAATCTTATCTCTCTGAAGTAGTAGTGGAGTAGATTGAAGCCACCAGCCTTATCTCCCTGAAGTAGAAATAGAGTAGACTGAAGATTGTAGATCTTTTCTCCCTAAAGTAGCAAGTGGAGTAGATAGAAGACGGCGAATCTTATCTCCAAGAAACTACATTGGAGCGGTTCGAAGCCACAATCCTTATCTCCTTGAAATTGCAATGGAGCAAGATAAAATATAAACCTTATCTCCCTAAAGTTGCAATAGAGTAGGTTGAAATTACTAATTCTTATCTTCTTGAAGTTCCAGCGGAGTAGATCGAAGCTACAAATCTCTTCTCCCTGAAATTACATTAGAGTAGATCGAAGCACCAATTCCTATACCCCAAAAGATGCAGAGGGATAGAATAAGGTTACTTGAAAAAGAGGAGCATCAAGAAATCAAAGTTAAGTGAGACCAGGCAAGATTAGTCCTTCTTAAAAGTTTTTGCTCCATTCTAGTTACACAACAACGAGTAAAGAGGGATAGCTGTAATAGGCCCAATCTGCCTGGGCCCATAAACTAAAACAAAATAAATTAAAGTCCAAAGTTTGGTTACAAATCCTATAACCCAACTAAATTAAACCCAAACTTATTACATCAGTCCAATTACAAACCCAAATGCCCAATAAAAACAGACCCAATAATAGACTTGATATCAGACCCAAACTAAAACCAAACCTACGGGGCCCCAAAAGCCTAAGAACCTGAACCCAAATTAGAAACCTTAAACCCTAGGGTTTCTGAAACCTAAGCGCTGTAGCCTTCATGAACCCAGCATGCACCATGCCGCCGTCGACACAAATCCTGCCCTTATCAATGCCATTCACACCTGCAAAAAAGGGCAATCAGAATCTTGTATTTATGTTTTTTTGGTTTATTCTGGCTATAAGAAGCTGAATGTAACTGATGTAAAAACCTACGAACGATAATACAAAAAAATCAAAGGAAACAGATAGTTCTTCGAAGGTATTCTTCATTTTTTTAGTCTACCTGTTTCAAATATTAGAGATACAGGCATATATAATATAAATAAAAACTTTTACCTCTTTTGTGACGATCTGGGAAGCCAAAACAGAAAGGTTTCTTTGATCTTTTTTGATTTTTCGAGTAGTTTTTTGGTTGTTTAGTGTTCAGATTTGGGTTGAGGGAAAGGCGGTGATAGAAAAGGCGTCTTTTGGTCTTCTCTGGCCATTGTGGAGGGCGACGCTGTTATCGACAATCGACGATCGCCACAGTGGCCCGATGGTCAGAGATCGAAAAGCTTAAAAGAAAAAATCCCACCCTTTTCGAGTTTTTTTTTAAAGCAGGCAACAAATGATTTTTTTTAGAAACTGACTTTTATAGGTGTTGCAAACGGTGTCGTTTAGGGCTGACTTTAATAGCCCTAAAACGAAGTCGTTTCAAGAGGAGGATCCGCGCGCGTGACTTGACCTGGGGAGGATTCGCGTGTTTTTGTTTTATGGGAAATTTATGCAACTGGTCCCTCCCTTTTGCAATGTCATTTGATTAGACCCTATTTCATTTCCTTTGATTTCTAAATTTTTCCCTAAAATTTGTACGTCATTTCATTTTGGTCCACGTTAAACGTCGCGTTTAGGGAAGTTGGAATAATTTCATTTTAATCCCCATTCGTTTGCGTGCACTTTATGTTAGTCCCTAATTCTATTTTAGTGATTTATTGATTTATATATCATCTTTTTTATTTTGTTTCTAATTTAATTGAGTCCTTTTCTTTTAATTTCAGTTTTCATAAACCTTTTTTTTATATTATTCATTTTAAATTATTTATATAGAATTCATTATTCTTTTTTAAAAAACTATTTTAATATATCTTTTTGAATTATTTTGTATATACTACTGATTTTACATTGCTTTAGTCGTTATTTTTAAATTTTCTTTTATATATTATTTTTTTGAATTGTTTTATTTATATAATTTATTTATTTTAAGACTCCTTTTACATATATTACTTATTCTCAAATTTTTATATATTGTTTATTTTAAACTCTTTTATACATTATTATTCTTATATATATGATTTATATTAAACTATTTTTATTTTATGTATATTATTTATTTTAAATTGCTATATTTTATTTTAAATTGTTTTGTATATTAATTATTTTAAATTTTTATACTAATCACTTTAAATTTTTTATGATATTTTTTTTAACCCCTTTTTTATGTGTTCTATTTAAAATCATCTCATTATTTATTTTAGGTTGTTTTCTATTTTTTCTTTTGATTATTAATGTTTTTTAGTGACATATGTCATGTGATTATTGTGCTTGTGTTTTGTAATGCGTTTATTCATATTTTCATTTGCTTATGTAACATTTTACTCGTATATTATCGTTCCGTGCTTGTAGTTATGCTTTTATTTCTTGTTATTGCATCGTGATTTAAATTCCAATGAATTTGTCCGATATCGATCGTTTCATTTTTTTACTCCAAACAAACTGAATAAATGCATATCGTGTCGGTTTTATAATCGCTATTATTCGAAATTTTCTCAAAATGAGGCAATGTCTTGCGTTTTGGGAATTCAAAAGATCATACCCTAACTTACGGGGTTTCAATTTTCTCGTTAAACCCAAATTAGCCAAATATCCTTTCGAATTTCAAAATTATGAATTTTAAATAAAAAATAAAGACAATATTCCATGTTTGGAAATTCAAGAAATCGTGCCTTAATGTGCTGGGTTTTGATTTTTCGTTTGACCCGAATAACCGAATATCCTTTTAAAAAATTTAAATGCATGAGTTTTGAAAATCAAAAGACAAGCTTAGTTTCGAGGGTTTAAAATGTTGGATCCTAACGTACTGGATGTGACATTTTATTACTTCGGAACTAAAGAGTCCTAACCCACTTCGATTTATTCAAGCATCTTTTTAAATAAAAAGGATCGTATTTTAAAATCTTTTCAAATTTTTGACATTAAGACATTAATTAATCAATTAGGTACCAATTTTGGGCGTTACAAGGGTGCTAATCTTTCATCGTGCGTAACCGACTCTCGAACTCATTTTCTCGAATTTCGTAGACCAAAATCGTTGTTTTAGTAAATCAAAATGATTTATTAAAATGATCGATCATAAGGTGACTCGATCACACCTCAAAAAAAGAAATTGGTGACGATTCCATTTTTATTTTTTAAAAGTCAATCCTGTTTTTCAAAAAAAGAAATGGTTTCGACATTTTTCACAAGAAAAGCTAAAAAAAAGAAATGAGCCCCATCTCGTTAAAAAAATAAACAATCAATTGCTGTAAGATTTTTTTTCTTATTTCATCATATATCAGAGATTGAAATATTTCAATCCAATATCAAGAGCTAAAAAACCTAATTCTTTCACAAGCCAAAACAGTCGTAGAAAACAACTAAACTAAGCATAAAGAACAATTAAAGAGAAGAAGAGAACAATTAAAATAGTCATAGAAGAAAAGAAGCTCACCGGTGGAATAATTAAAAAAGAACAACCTAAAATGAGAAAAAAAACGAAGAAATTAAATTGAGAGTTAAAATTAGAAGATAAGATCGGGGGAGCAAAAAGAGAGAGAGAAAGAGAGAGAGAGAGAGAGAGAGAGAGACAACAACCTTGAAGAAAATGAGAGAATTGAAGAAAATAAAAGAGAAGAGAACCAAAGAAAAAACTTTGAAAGAGAAAATGAAGAAAAAATTGAGTTTCTACCATGTGTTTTAGGAGAAGACAAATGGAGGATAAAAATGTAAATAGCCAGCCAAAAACACTTTTAGCTTATGACCATATGAAGAAAATCACTTTTTTTAAGTTAGAATTTTCAGTGAACCGGTGTTTGTTTAGCAATACTTTAGAGTGAGAAGTGCTTTTTGAAGAAAAAGTTATTCTCAAAAGCACTATTGAACAAGCCTAAATCTCATATAATCTACCAACAAAACTTGAAAATGTAAAAAGAATAAATAAATTAATTAAAGTCTAAAAAAAACCATGCAAGCGTTGAAGATGACAACTACATCAAGAAAAATATTATTATGGAACCGGCTAGCATTTTTCTTTTTCTTCACAAAGGTAAGAAAAGTTTTATTTATGGAAATATATTTGGGATAGGGTAAGAAAAGGGATAGGGATTGATAATCCTCTTATAAAAATATTAAAAAGCATGTAAAAATAAATTTTTGCATAATTATCTTTTTTATAGAAAGACAGAATTCATATGGTGATTCAAAACTCCAAAGTGCTATTATTGGAGTATTCAATATTATTATTAGAGTAATTGAGAATTTAATATAATTGTATCCCATGAATTTGGTATTTGTATCCATGCAATTAATATAATTGTACTAAGTTAATATAATTTTGAATATAAACTGATTAAATTAATCGTGTAAAATTAAATACAGTAAAAAGATTTTTTTTAAAAACCTCTTATTTATTGTAGTTAATTTTAATATAAATTATAAAATGCAATTCAATAGAAATTATAAAATGATATAACTTTTACCAAATTAAAAAAATATTAAATTGTATGATACATGTTGAATTTTTAAAATTATATACATGTCATAGTATTAGGCTACCCAGTCCATATATATATATATATATATATATTTAATAAGAAGACATTTTATTATTTTCCATCAAGATTGTTATATTAATACAAATAGTCAAAGCAAGAACTACTAAAATGAATAAATCCATGGATTAAAGAGTATCATTTCATTATGTCAAATACATAATACAAAATTTTGATCAATGTGTCAAAAATTTTGTCCATCTTACATTATAATAGCTCAATTTTTAGTGGTATCGAAAAATGTAGTTTCTAAATTTTCTTTTCGTAAATCAAGTCTGTAAATTTTCCTTTTTAATATTTACAAAGCTAATATAAAAGTATATTAAAGATTGATTCAATATTTTTACCAAATTATTAGTTAATTAAGACTTAGGGACTAAATTGTAAAATTTAATCGTTATAGGTTTTTAATTGAGTATGGTTAATAAATCATTATATTGTGAAAATTAATGGATGATGATGTCAATCTCCATTAAAATTAATGGAAGATGATGTCAATCTCCATTAATTTTAGTTAATACATATGAGTGAGAAAAGATGACAACCATTGTCATATTCTTCAACCCATCATCCAAGTAAGAAGAAAAAAAACCTTCCAAGCATTTGATACATTTGACCATTAATTGGGAGGTAAATTCAAGCTCTTTTCTCTCTTTTTTTTTTTTTTTTTTTTATAAATTTGAGATCATGAGAATTTGATTTAGCTAGCTCATGTACCAATTTGTGAAATCGTTAAAGTTTTAGAAAATTACCATTGTTGATTTCTTGAAGAATTAGACTTTAAATTGATGGATTTTAAGCTTAGTTTATGAAAAAGACATTAGGGACCAAATTGAATTAATGTGAAAATTGCAATGAAATCAGGTTAGAAATAGAAAGTATAATGTCCCTAATGAATATATATAAAATTGGATTTTAATCTGAAGCTTGGTATTGAAAGTTATGACTATTTCGAGTTTAGGGACTAAATTGAATAAAGTGTAAAACTTTAGTGATATCGAAAAATTGAATTCATATAGGTTCATTCATATCATGTCATAATATAAAATGGTTAATATTGATTGATTATATAAAATAATTGTATAGATCAAGAATTAGATTAAAGTAGAGTTAATCGAGGAAAAGCAAAAATTATTGACCAGTCCCTAAAGAATCAACTTGTTTGGTGTTTCAAACGGGTAAGTTCGAATGAGACTTACTGCCCCTCTTTGTATTATATGTGTAATCTTGTGTTTAATTTAATATATAAATGTTTCTATATAGATGAACTATTATGAAATTTGACATATTTGGCTAGATTGGGACTGAATTGAAATATTATATATGGTGATTGATTATTATGTAATAAAACATGGTACAAAATATATAAATAAGAATGATTTCAGGATATGGAAGCCTGAAATGTGACCACTTCTTTAGGTTGTATTATGTAATTGAAAATGATCACATGGATGATATTGCAAATTTTGGAAATTGATGCCCATGTGAACTAAGTAAAATGTTAGGATACAATTTATCAAAAAAAAAATGCTAGGATACAGTTAACATGTGTAAACTCAAAATTATATATGGTTTTTCTATATATTTTTACCACTTTTTTTTACTTAATAAATGTGTTTATCTTGAGTAATTATTATTGAAATAAGTGGATTTTACTTAATTAGTAATTTTAGACATGAATTTAGAAAATATGTGAAATTATGCTTAATTATATTATTTTCATGCATATTTTATATTAATTCATGTTAATTTATTAATGTATGTATTCTTCACCATGTAGAAGGTCCATTGGAGACATGATTCAAATAAATAAAACATGGACATGTACAAGTGATCCATGTGTACAACAAGACCATGCAATTTGGGGCATGAGGTTAACTACTTGACCTAGTAAAGAAGGTGATGAAAGATGGACATGCCTGCTAAATTTTGGACGAAAGAACTGACCAACAAGGGGAACCAAGAACCCAAATTCGGTACTTAAAGCTGGCTGCCCAAAATATTTTTGGGGATAATTAATTGAAGGTCCTTATAGTTGGAAAACAATTAGAATTCAGCCCAATAACTTCTCTGCTCAAACCGTCCACTCTATAGCTATATTTAGCTTGAAATTGAAATTCAAATAAAGAAGACTTGGTTATCCCTTGTTCCTTGAAGCATGGTCAGCCACATGAGAGAGGGAAGGAAGGAAATTTAAACCTATTTTTAGTAAACTCAAACCCTTACCTTCACCTATAAATACCTTGCCATCTCTCACTTCTCATTCATCCCTCATCATTCAACATTCCTCTCTTACTCACTCTAGTTTTATCTCAATTCCTTTTCCACTTCTTCCCTTGCATAGCCGTCCATCCCTTCTGCAATCTCTAGCCTCAAAAGCTTTGTCAAAAGCAATCTCTAGCTAGCTAGCTTCTAAACCCTTAGCAAAATAAGCTTTAATCAAAATAGAGGAGTGCTTCAGTCAGAATAGATCCGAAAGGCTGCTAAACTGAGCAGAGTTGAGTACTTTAGTCAGAATAGATCCGAAAGCTATTGAACTGAGTAGAGTTGAGCACATTAGTTAGAATAGACCTGAAAGGCTGTTGAACTGAACTGAACTGAGTTGAGCACATCAGTCAAAATAGATCTAAAAGACTGCTGAACTAAGTTTACTCTTTCCTCTTGTCATTTATTTTAAACATGTTTACTTTGAGTTTTATGTTTTTGACATCAATTATGAAGTTTTAATTCCTATTTTCTAGGATGATTATATTAATTTAATGAGATTTATTTAATTCATGTTAACATGTTTTATGCCTCAGTCAATTATGTTTTCAATTAATATCATGATGCATTTCATTCATACATGACTGAGCACACTTAGATTAGCTGAGCGATTCTAACCAGATGACAACTAATAGATGCATAACTGAAAAGTGCAATGCTTAATTTAAGTCATTAAAATTGACTAAGTTAAGGTTCATAATATCTTTAGTTAGCTCTATTATCTTGCATGGTTTTTAGATTTATATAATTAAATTATTGCAAACATAAATGTCCCTATGACCTAGCATAAATGCTAAGAAACCTTTAGTCTAATATGATCAGTAACATGCATATTTAACTAAGTAAAAGATTCGAGAGGACTTAATTTAGGTTTCCAAACCCATAAGAGATCGAGTTGCTATGGAAATAATTTCGAACATGTTAGCATGATAAAAGTAAGTTGATTTGATTAATATCATTATCCTAGCCCATTTAATATTGATTGTTTTTGTTGTTAAAGCCATTCATTCATACGTTTAGGTAAATTGCATCTATATTAGAATTGCATAGGGATCAATCTTTGCATCTAATTAACTTTACTTAGTTTAATCACCACCATCCAAATTATTGAGTTTTTACATCAAATTGTTATTTATAATTTTGCATTTAATTGAGTAAGCTTTTACAGCCCCTGTGGAGACGATAACTTATTTTACTTACTTATTACTTGAATGACTACGTACACTTGCGTAAACGTCGTTACAACATGCCAATAAGGTTTTGTGGATGCTTGTATGGGACATATTAAAGATGTTAATGAGATCTAGCATTTGTTTCGTATTCTTGGGTATTATGAGATACTGGTTTAGCTCAAACTAGTAACCTGATGTGTCATGATATAGGTTTAGCTCAGATCAGTAACCTGATATATTTATATCCATCTCGGACAAGCAACTACTGTGGTTTAGTTTACCTTTGTATCCGAGTCCATTTACTGGGGTTCCATCGGGCGAATGAGTATAAACGAAATTGAAAGCCTAAAAAATGATGAAATGGACTTGTTAAACAATCAAAATACTATTAAATAATTCAATTGGAAATGTTACACAATTATGTAATAATAATAGGAAATGGAATTGAAATAAATTACGAATGAATGACTTGCACTTATGAATTGTTGGATTAATATGTTTTATGTTTGATTATGTACCCTTATGAATTGACATACTGTGAGTTACTTATCGTGTCTAATGTCAGGGATATGTATGTATAGATATGCTCACTTTGTTAATGTTGTAAACTGCTATGATCTAGCCAACATTATTAATATGCTTAGATGAAAATAAGGTAAGCAAAGTACTTTCCGTCTGAACTTACTAAGCATTCTATGCTTGATCTTGTTGTTTTCTTTTCCTTGTAGATCGTTACTTTATGAAACTCACCTAACCAGATCATCTCAAAGCTCACATTATCATTGAAATCTGTAGTTATACGATAGTTTTGAGCTTAAATTTGTAGCATGTATATAAGGGTCTTAGTGTGCACTTTGGCATTTTGAACCCTTTACTACTTTCCAAATATGATATAACCATCTTATGTAATATGATCCTTAGTGACTTGGTAAATGTTGTTGGAACATCGGTGCCCCCAAAGCACACCAGAAAAAAATAAAATTTCAGCGATCCAAACCATGGATCCATGTGCGAGGAGCGAATCGGAGTAAAAAGAAAAAAAATAATGGTTTTGAAATTACCAAAACTTTAATCTGAGTAGACAGCGACACCTCGGTAACGAGAATTCAGAACCACTATCGAACCAAGTTGCAACTTTTCAGGTGCTGACCTCTTGTAATCCACCCAGTTGACGATAAACGGAAGAAATCTCCAAAACTGTTTTAGAAATTTCTTTGCTTGACGGCTGCTAGACTTCACAAGCAAGGTTTCGAGTTTTATTTATATCTTTTTTTTAGGGCTTTTCACATTTTCTATATATAACTCCCCTTTTAATTGGTATATTTATAACGAATCTTAATTCATAAAATTTTTTTATCCGAATATAATAATCATAATTAAAATAAATAAATATAATAATGTTTTAACCAAAAATTATAATTACATTAATTATAACAATGATTTCGGTAAATTGTATTTATTTAGATTTTTATATGAACCAAATTCATATATTAATAGAATTATGTTCTCATTATGTGTACAACATCCTTGTACATATAATATGTTCGATATTTGATTGCCTAATTAAATTAATTCTATAATTAATCTAATTTATGTGATAATCAAATACAATACCAACTATGTTTTATTCCGTTCATTTCAACCATAGGGTGTGACCCTATAGGGTATTGTAACATTAGCAGTAATACTAGAACGATTCTAATGTTACAAACAATGATTGGCAACTAGCAATGCATCATTGCTACCGAAGTTACAAGAAGTCATGATTCGACATAACCTTTTGTGATTTGCCTTTCATGCATTAATCCTTAAGTCCTTTATCTCTGGAATGGACACAAGTCATGGAATAGTCACACTTGCATAGTCCATCCCATATTTCTTGATATCTTGAGTAGACTATGATACACAAATAAGTATGACATCTCATATCAACTTATTTGAGCATGGCCATGCATTTCTAGTCTCACTCAATCAAGTAGCCTAAGATATTACTCCTATTATGTAGGAGGGGACTTATCCTATATTGATTAACCATATCCCTCTACATAGATTATGGTATATCCAACATCAGCATTTATAGAACAATCAGTTACAGTGTACGTTTGACTGTATCAAAATATACAACTCACAATGTTGGGATAATGATGATCTCAAGTCTAAGGATCATATACATATTAATCACTATGAGTAATATTGTGATAATTACATAATAATCCAAGAAACATACTCATAGCGGGTCTGTCCAATATGTTGTTTTCTAACACACATATTCATGCATTGATTTTGACACTCATATCAATGGCAACTCTTTTTCATCAATCAACTACATGTTAGTCTTAATGCATTATTGTTGTCCTAGTCAACAATAATACTTGACTAAGGATCTTTTAAGAACAATCATATTATTCTCAAGACATTATTATGAAATAGTTTATTTATACACACAAAAACGAAACTGAAATAATAATGGAAACGCCTTATATTAACAAACATGGTAAATCAAGTATGTTATTACAACCATCTCATGATTGATCTTTGGGCATACTCTTACAAATATATGGTATTAGTCATGTTTCATGCTAAATTAAGTGATAATATATTCTTATATGTTTGGCATGTGGAATGATATAAAATAAGGTAGAAAAGATAGATAAATTAACGAAATGTTGAAATTGACATATTTGAATATGGTTCTTGGAAGTATGCTTGAAATATGTAGTTGGAACTTGATTGTTGTGGTTCATGCTAAAGGCTTATAAGTCATTGATAACTTCAATATAGACTTTTTTAATACTTTCTGATCTTTAATTCATGCAAACTCCAAGTGTTTCTCATCATATTTTGTAATTTTGTTACAAGATATCTAATTTGGATAAAATTTAGGACACATCTTTATTTTTTTAACTATTTTGATGCTAAACTTACACAATTTAGCCAATTTTAAACAATTTGAAGCAATGGAAGAAAAATCAATCTTGAAGTTACTCTTGGAACTCAAATTGTTTTAACATGATCCATGCAGCAAATGGTTGATTAATAGTGTAACACCCTAGACTCTGCCTAAACATTATTGCCAAATCTGTTAATGTTACAAGGAATGGGTTTTGAAAACTAAGTTGTTTCGATAAATCATTCAACTTTTATAACTCATATTCATTCATGATTATTACTGAAAATGTTATTTAATTAGTTCATGTGCCAAGACTCATATTACAGCAGAGGTTTAATAAAATTGATATATATTGGAAATATATGATTTGTATTTTTAGAAAAACTTTTATTTGCATAAAACTATCGTTTTCATAAAACATTTTATCGAAGCATGCAAATTATCAAACAAACCAAAAATCAACAATTAAAAACCATACAGTTCAGAGAGTCCCAGAAATTAAAAACTCTCAAATGAATCTAGAATTTTAATTAAACCGTAAATTACTAAGTTTAAATAGTTTATAGTCGAGTGGTCATCGCTGAGTCTCCGCCGTACTGATCCGTCTAAGTCTGTGGATTACCTAAACAAAACAGACAAACATATGTGAGTTTTTGTAAACTCAGTGTGTAACCCAATAGAAATAGACATACAATTTATACATAACTCATATACATTCATATTCAGATCAGACTTAAGTCCCTTACAGAAATAGCTAACATAATTAGATATGTAGAATCCTACCTTTATTCTCTACACACCATCTCTGACCATCCTAGCACACTATGTGGGGTTAAAAACACCCATCCATCCCTACACACCGTGTTGTGTCATTATGACCCGTATCAGACAATATGCAGCCAAACTACCAAAATATAGGCGATGGTCGCCTTTCAGAACACTTCCTCCATATATACCATCCCCCCCAAAAACAGGTACAAAATACAGATTCAAATACAGACATAACATGCTTATCATGCTTGTGTACAAATATCAGATATGCATAAATCAAAATAGTCAAACATGTATAAGAGTATCCTACTCAGAGCATACTATCAGAATATCAAATCACATAATCTAGGGTTTCGTTAGCCCTTACCGACCCTACGGTAGATCCACAATCGATCAGAACGATCTGTGCGACCTTAGGGAAAATTTTAGAAATTTGGGCCCACACGCCTAGATTGGCCTTGCTTGTGTGGCCCATACGGCCTAACCCAAAACCCACATGCTCGTGTGGCCTACACGCCCAACTTAGCCTAGCGTATGTGGTCGACACGACCGTGTCTTGCACACGACCATGCCCTCGTCAATCACATGGTCGTGTCTCACACACGGCCAACCATACAGACGACTTCATGCCCGTGTGGCATCACCAGAACAGTTTTTCTGCTTTTTTCGAAGTTTAATTTTCTAGGTTTCAAGTACACACTTGTCTCGATTTTGATGTAAAAACACATCCGAGATCACCAAAACCTAAAAATAAACAAACCAAACTCTAAAATTAGTCTTAATTCATGATTAATCCGAAACCACGAAACCAACAAAAGTTTGATTCAAATGCTCATCAATTACCCCAACACCTTGAACGATTTCGACTACAAATCCGAAAGAGGAGAGCCACGCACTTCAAAATTCGCTGCTGCCAAAATAGAAAAATAAGGCTCCAATCGGTAATTTTGAAAACAAAACTACACAAGCATTAGAACCCCACTTACCGAACAATCGAAAGAAAACAGAACAATAAAATACCAAGACTCGTTGACGGATCCAAGCAAAATGGAGGAAGTAACAAAAAAGGTGAGGAATAAACGAATAGAGAAAAGAAAAAAGAAAATTTGACGTTAGTTTTCTTGGAAAGAGAGAGGAATTTTGAAATAAGAAAATAAAAATAAAAAGATATCCCAAAAATCCCTCAAATTCCTCCTCACAAACAACAACTAACTCAGAATTTCAACTCCATCGAAACTCTCTCATGCAACTGAGCAAAAATAACATCCATGCTCGTGCAAGAATTCAAGCACAAGACCTCCAACACACTAACTCCTTTACCACTCAAACTAGCAGGCTCATTCTAATATAAATTTACAGAAAATTTTATATAAGCCCACCCAATAGGGGTAAGGCTTGGATCCAAAAATAATAAAATTTGGCAAAGGTACGATTAAAACCCAAGACCTCACTCACATGCCTAAAACACTTAGCCACTAAAGTAGATACATATTTGTGCTAGATATTTTACAAAAGTAGATAAAAATTATTCGGAGCGTTACAAATAAATAACTATGGACGCCCCCAAAAATAATATTGTTGGACCCTAAACATTCATTTGACCTAATTCTCAACTAGGTTAATGGAATTGGATAGTTGATCAAAGGAAGAGGCCCAAAGCACCCATTGAAGGAGGAATGAACCACAAGACCAAGAGAGGCCCAAACCTAGTTACATTTGAAATCAGACTGGATTGATTAGTTAGATTAAGAACCAATTTACATATTGATTTAAACGAGAGAGAGGATCGATTGAATCACAAACTGGTAAGAATTGTAACTTGCGAATTAATGAATAAATGAAGTGATAAAAAATTAATTGAGTTAATATTTAAAATATTCAGGCCAAATATCCAAACACACACACAAAAAAGAAACTCTTTTTTTTTTTTCCTAAATCATTTAAAAGCTAGCCTAAACTCTTTAAAATTTCTAAAATCAACCTAAAAATCTAAAATAATAAAACAAATGAAAAAAAAGTAAGAAAATAAAATAAAGGCAGAGGGTCGAGTAAGATCTCTTTTTTTGCCAAAGGCAAAGTTGCTTCTACTTCTACCTTTGCCTTTACCCTGCTTTGCTTGTTAGTTTGTTTTTATTCTCTCAATAAAAGTAAAAGAATTAAAAAAAAATTGAGACTTGAAAATGAATGGAAAGAAGGATGGGGAGAGAAAACGATAATTTAGATGAGTGTAAGGAAGAGAGAGACGGAAAAGAATGATTTGCATATGGCCCAAAAAGATATGGAGACAAATTTTTAAATTGCCTATAGATTTGGTTTA
This sequence comes from Gossypium stocksii, assembly GCA_020496765.1. NCBI lineage: Eukaryota > Viridiplantae > Streptophyta > Magnoliopsida > Malvales > Malvaceae > Gossypium > Gossypium stocksii. Next base: position 92,635,898 of record CM035626.1, on the reverse strand, counting down.
CATTGGGATATAGGAGGGAGAGGGAGAGGGAGAGGGAGAGATCAATAAGATTTTCTTTTTTTTTTTTTTGGAAATATAATATTTTTTTGGAAATATAATATAGACATTACATAAAGGATAAATGGATAGATTATAAATAAAATATAACTTATTTGGTTTTCATTTCCCTATTGGTAGCTTGAGAAATATTATATATAAAATTAGGGTTAGTATTTTGTATAGTGATAGTATATTTTTTGTTTTATAAGTATCTTTAAAAAATATTATGTATCTTTATTTTTTAAAATATTTATTTTTAATATTATATTATACTCTTATAGGAAATTTGTCAATCTCTTAACTCTATTTGTGGAGTCAAAAAATTTTATTGGCAATGTACCAAATTCTTATAAAATTATAGGATAATTATTTGGTACATTAGTTGTGAAAATTTTTAACTCACAAGATGAGATTTTTTTGCATGTGTCCTTAAATTGTAATTAAAAGAAAAAAACAAAACATGTGACAAAATCTTGAAGTTAAATATTTCCACTACTTGTTTACCAAATTATTGCCCTTAGATTATATTTTATTCAATTTTCATTTGCACTACCTGTTTAAATTATATGAAAAAAAATCAAATACAAGATTTTTTTTTCTTTAAATTGAATGTCCATCCACTTAAAATAATATTTTATTATATATGGTTGAATCGATTTTAAATTAATTATATCTATTGAATTGGAAATTATTAGTTTAATTGATTTGATCAATGGTTCGGTTCTAAAAATTTGTCAAGTAACAATTATTTTTAGCCATAATATTTTTATGGAGAGAGAATAGGGATCCACTTATATTAATGTAAAATTTAATTAGTTTTATATATTTTTATAATTTTTTTATGATTAATATTTTAATGATCTAAGTATTGAATTTGTCAATATAATTGTACTTGTCTACATGTAAGTTTTCAAACCTATCCAATATCTCTAATAAATTAAGAAAAAAATTTTAAAAAATTAAATTTATGCCAAACTTGACATGCATGACCTACATAAATAAATTATGAAAAATCGTTAAAATGTTAATATATTAATTATATTTTTTCATGCTTGAAACTGTTGCATCTTCAATGTTTGTTTTACAATCTATGAAGACTAATCATTTTGATATTCATGTTTACTCTAACCTAAAATGTTGTCTTCAGGGTTCGAACTTTAATTTTTTCATTGAAAATGCAATCACTACATCCAAAACTTGTCTGCATGTAAATAAGATTTATATTAATATATTTTAAAATGATGAGAAGATAAATTTTAGATTAAAATTGAATTAGTATAATGAGTTATACTAAGGCATGACTTAAACACCAAAAGTACATGAATATAACATAAATGCAGTCTACATGAAAAGAATTACGAAGTAAAGCATAGTCGCATTAAAACAAAATGTGAAATACAATACAAACATCTTTAAATTGAGTCATTATAATAGAGTGTTCAAAAGAAAATTTATTCTTAATAAATTATTATGACAAATTATGAAAAAATATAATACAACACAAAAAATACATCAACATGTAACTTTTACAAACACGCAAAAATATCTGTAAAATGATTATTAACATGTAAATGCATATAGAAATTTATAAAAGTACCAAAACATAATACCAACATGAACACCACGAACACACAAATGTACAAAATCGACAAAAATAATTGATTAACATGCAAAACTTATATCAACGATCATCTTTGAAATGTAAAAAATAAACCAAATAAGTATTACTTCATTTTGATTCCAACAAATTGGAAAAGAAAAACATTCGAAATATCTAATTTGTCTTTGCCATCACTACCTCTTTTACAACCCTTTTAGGACAGAGTTGATTTGGCCAACTTCAATGTTGAGTTGGGATAGCCTTTATTATATTACAATGAAAGAGACCGCGAATTATTTTTGCCCAAATCTTAGACACTGCAATAAGCTTTAAGAGTAGATTTAGTAGCACCTTGAACAGCTTGGGGGGAGTAAATTTTCAAAAATTCTTCCAGATCAAAGGGTTTGAAGAGCATCGGATTTTTGTCATCAACAAGCTCTTTGGGAACCTTTACTAGGTACCCTCCTCTTGGCCTTGCAAACAATCCGATGCTATACCTGGTCTTGTTTCCCTTCATCATCACGCGGTGATAAGCAGAAGGCAATCGACCATTCAACCATACCTGCAATAGTACAAAATTTACTTTCTATCTACCTTGAGCTTTTGTTTAAGTCAAGCTATTTATATACGAGTGAGTTACGCTGAAGGATTCTCCAAGCATGACTACGAAAGAGTTGGGTGAAGGATTTATATTTATCCATTCGCCATTTTTGTTTTGGATCTCCAATCCTTGAACCTTATTTAATTGACACAGAAGAGTCATTGTAGTATGATCACAGTGCGCAGGTACCCCAAGGGTTGACTCGCTGGTGTTTGCCCTTCCGTATTTCATTGCCCTCAGGTGATTATTTGTTGAGTCCACAAGTTCATCCATGTATTTCTCAAGGCCAAAACTCTCCAAAATCATCCTCAAAATTGTCTTCTCTAATCCTGATGCTAGCTGAGTGAAAGACGCCAGAGTTTTACTGCCAAAAACAGAGCAGATAATTAAAAAAAAAGAAGAAGAAGAAAGTGTAGTAGTTTTGCTAAAGGGTTCTTTGCAAGTGAATCGAAGTACCTGAAGCTTATGTTTCCTTGAGGCCACAAAGTGGTTGTGAGGCATTGTTCAATGTTTTCAACAATATGTGCATCATCAGTGGACATGCTCTCATACAATCTTGATGGAGGCCCAGAATAGGCACGAAAGGGTTTATCGGAAACACAAAGCTGTTTTGTTTGTGAAGGCAAGTCAAATAGCTGTTCCAAGGCCTCTAAAACTGGCTGCCGAAGTTCCAGGAGTTGGTGAAACGAGGCCTCAAAACAGCTGTACTCCTCCAATGCTTCCCGGACTTGGGATTTCAACAAATCCCATTCAGGGCTGCTCGGTTTCAGGTTCTGGTTTGAGAAATCTATGACCGGCACCTTAGCCCTAGTTCTTGAGCTCATATCTGTCTTCTTCTTTTTTCTGATGTAAACAAAATAATAATGGAAATATCGGATCTGTGTGTGCTTTGATTATTTATATTTCATATCTTGACAATGCTGGACTTTATACATGAGTGGCTCCTATTTTATTACCCACTTGCAAATCAAAATGAATGGATTATAATTTTTGTCTTTCTATACAGCAGCGGTGCTAGGCAGGAACCGCGTCTTGAATTGCTACAATAGCAATTTTGTATTCAGAAATTATAGTTTAACATTATAATAAAATTGTAATTTCATCATTAAAAAAATTCAGATACTTAAAAAGTTTACTATTATGTAAATAATTTATAATTGAATATCGCAGATTTAAAATCTTTGATTAAGTTAACTGTAACAAATTAATTGACCGGAGATTCAATTAAGAAATAACTTTTAAAAAGTTACATAAAATAAAATATATTAGTGTGACAGTAAAAATTTTAAACTTTATTATTTCAATAAGATTTTTTTTAATTTTTATATAAATTTTTAATAAATATATCATAATCTAATATAAATATAAATATAAATTTTTATCTTTATTTTTTTGTCTGTAACTAGAAATCGGTAGTATATGGTCACTTATCACAATCAAATAATTTTGTTTGGGTTCATGTGAAATTTTCTCATCCTATCATTTTCACCTGATACGATGATGAGGATTATATTAATAAAAAATTTGCTTCTAGGGACCATTAAGGTTATTCTGTATTTGCTTGTGCTATTTCTTGTCAATTTATTTACTTGTATGATGTTGACGATTTCATATTTTATTAATGTGAATCAAGAAGGATGAAATAAGAAATAAATTAATAAAAGAAAATAAACAAAATTTAAATTTTATTAATGTGAATCAAGAAGGATGAAATAAGAAATAAATTAATAAAAGAAAATAAACAAAATTTAAAGGTTGATAATGTAAGAGCCCAACTTTGCCCGGGCTTAATAAGTCATAAACTAAAAAACCTAAAATAGAAATAAAAGCCAAATCCACAGTCCATTTACAAAATGTAAAAGCCCAATTTACAAATGGCCCAAACTCTAACCCAAAGCCTAAGCCCACAACATTAAGCAAATTTTCGGAACCCTAGGGTCCCCTCCACCTCCTAACGCCGCAGTCTGCTCCATGTGCACCCTCGGCGCGCACAACGCCTGAGGGACAGCTCCCTCATCGATGTTACACCAGAATAGCAAAATTCGCCTTCGTTGACCTTCCATAACCTGCAAAATAAACGAAAGCAGAAACAAGGCAGCAAACAGAGAAAGCAGATAGTGATAGAGACAAAACATAGACCAATATTTGTATTTCTTCTTTTCTCGGCGATAAAGCCACAAAAATCGAACGATTGTAAGGGGGCTTCTTCCTATTTTTTTTGAATGAAAAGAAATAAAAAAATAGAAAATTTCGAATAAAAAATTACAAAGATTTCAATAGAGAATAGAAATTTATTGAGACAGAAGGTGATTTCCATTTCGTATTTACTTCTTTTTCTTAAATCTATTTTACTTTTGGATATATACATGAAAATAATAGTAAAAGAGGCAGAGAAATCGTCCATCTTACCCGCGGTCGGAGTTTGGATGGCCGAACCTCTGGGTTCGTCGAAAACGTCACCGGCGCGAAAGGGGAGACGATGGGCCTTCTTTTTCTTTTTAGTTTTCGAAGGGATTCGGGTATTTAACTTTTGAAACGGGTTAAATAGGGCTTAAATAGGCCGAAGAAAGTTCCTTTTAGGAACACTGGTCGCTGTATACGGTGGCGGTTCGGTGACGTCGGTGCGAGGATGGGTTTTCAAAACCCTAGCAGAGAAAAAACGAAAGGAGAGGGGAGGGTGCCAAAATTTTTTTTTTTAAAAAAGAAATAGTGGGAATGAATTTTAGAAAAAAAATCTGATTTTTATAAGGGCACAAAAACGGTGCCGTTTTGCACCTAATGCCCTAACGCCGAAACGGCGTCGTTTAGGGCAGATCCGAGCGCGACTCGACCAGCTCCAGGGGGATTCGCGCGTTTTGCTCTTTTGGGATATTTATCCCTTTAGTCCCCTAACCTTGTAGCGCATCTCAATGGGATCCTTTTTTTTATTTTCGGTTTCAGCCATAGGATTTTGCCTCCATTTCAATTTGGTCCTCGGGCCATTCAAAGAGGCAGACACTTGAAGCACTGCGCTTAAAGGGTTGGGAATATTTTCCCAATCAGCCCGTCAATGTTTCAGCGCGTTTCAAATATGTCCGCTGTTTCATTTTTATGTCCGAATTCCCCCTTTTAATTTTACCTAGATTTTGATTTAGTCCTTTTTATATACTTGCATTCATTTTATTCGAATTTGAACCCAAAATTTTCATTTTATTTGCAATCTAATCCCTTTCCTTTTTATGTAAATTTGGACTCTTTGTTTTTTTATTTTTTATTTTTTTAACTGTTTTATGTTTATCCATTTTAAGTTTTTTATGCATTACTTATATCATTCAAAGATTTCGTATATTATTTTAAAGAGTGTATGAATTATTCATTTCAAATTACTTTATATATTATTGTATTTTATTTATTTTTTTGTATTATATGTGTTAATTCTTTTAAATCGTTTTATACTATTTAGTTCAAATTGTCGTTTATGGTATTTATTTTAAAAACGTTATTATATATTATCTATTTAAAATCGTTTTGATTACTTATTTTAAAATTGTTTCATATATCTTATTTTGAGCTCCATTTATTTATTTTAAAATATTTTATTATTATTTACTTTAATTTTTATACATTATTTTATCTCATACTTTTGTGTATACATACATACATACATACATATATATATATATATATATATATTATCTATTTTAAAATTCTTCCTATATATATCATTCTTTCTTTAAAAAAAAATCGTTTTGTATATTGTCCATTTTAACTCTCCTCTTTTATATTATTTATTTTAAGTTCATTCATTGTCATTTTAAAATTTATTTTGCAATTGTTTTATTTTAGTTTGCTTTCAACTATTTAGTTTTGAATTATATTATTTAATTCACTTGTCTCTAATTATTAATGCTAGTATTTAAATGATGTATGTTGTGAGACTATTGCCCTTGTGTGTTCTTTAATCCGTTTATTCCCATTCATATTATTGTCTTTCGCTTGTGTAATATTGTATTCATGTATTATTGTTCCATGCTTATTACTATGTTTTTATTTCATGTCATCGCATCGTGAATTAAACTCTAATGTGCTTATCCAATGTAGTCATTTTACTTTCACTTCAAACAAATTAGATAGCACATATCATTTCGGTTTTTGTAATCATTATTATTCTAGAAGTATTGAAAATAAAGGCAATATTCCATGTTTGAGGGATTTAAGAGATCGTGCCCTAACGTACTGGGTTGCGATTTTTCTTGTTTGACCCAAATGATTGAATATTCTTTTAAAATTAAAATACATGAGTTTTAAAAATTAAAAGACAAGCTTATTCTCGAAAGTTTAAAACGTTGTGTCCTAGCGTACTGGATGTGACATTTTATTACTTTGGGATAAGAGGGTCTTAGCATCCAATTTGATTTATTCAAGTTTTCTTTAAAATAAAAAGGATTGTATTTTAAAAATCTTTTCAAATTTTTGACATTAAGACATTAATTAATCAATTAGGTACCAATTTTGGGCGTATCGAGGGTGCTAATCCTTCCTCGTACGTAATCGACTTCTGAACCCGTTTTCTAAATTCGTGGACCAAAATTATTGTTTTAGTAAATCGAGATATTTTATTAAAACGACCAAATTTCTAGGTGATCCAATCACACCTAAATAAAAAAAATTGGTGGCAACTCCTATTTCTTTTGTTTTCATTTTCAAAACCAAAGTCGACCCCTATTTTTCAAAAAATGGTTTCGACAGATAAATTAATTTTATTTCTAAATATTAAAAATCATCTTAAAAAAAAATTTAAAGGTGGCTTAAATGGTTCCCAATCATTACTCTAAAATTGTGTCCTTAAAAGAAACTTGAAGAAGATTATTCTCAATTGTTCCGTTTGGCGAATTTTGTCTCGACGAATATTACTCAAAATTCATTAAAAAAATTAAAATATTTGCAGTGATCATCATCTCATAACGAGCATTATATAGAAAACTATCATCCCAATGATAAGGTAATGAGAATTACTGATTTTTATATTAAGATAATGCTACCATACAAAATTTTAGAGAATCACACTCAAAAAGTTACCTATGAAGGTTAGTGAGCAGCCCCAACACCTATGGATTGGCTTTGCGCTAGCTTACTCTAACCCTAAGTAAACACTATCATAATCATAACCCGCTCCAGATGATTGCAACAAAGAGACATGGTGACTGTTGAGATATTTTTTATATTTGGTAAATAAAGCATTCCTAAAAATTAGGGATTATCAAATATGATTGAGGATTTTTCTCGTATTTAACTTTGCTATTTTCAACTTTAACCTTACTAATTTTAGCTATTATACAACTTATAAAAGACTAGAACCACTTGAAATTATTTGTCAATTCAATAAAAACTATCTTCTCTTATTTGAGTTAAAAGCTCATTTTTCTCTCTTTCTCTACTTGTAAGTGCAACAGTGGTATCAAAGCTAGATTTGTTCTTGTTAGCCTAGAAAATGTTTCACCTATGGCCTTAGAAAGCAGTTTTGTTCAAGCAATCATTCCCCTTTTTGATGGTCACTGTGACCACTGAAGTATGTTGATGGATAATTTCTTACAATCAAAAGCGTATTGGCCAATTGTTGAGGCAAGTATCAAAGAGTCTGCAAAAGGATAATCTTTGACGGATGCCCAAAAAGTAGAGTTCGACGCGAAAAAGCTAAAATGTAATGACTCAAAATTTACAGGCACCGGAAAAACGAGTCATAGGGCCTTTGTCATAGTAAATTGAGTTAGTAAATAATTATTAGAAATATTTGTGTGTCTAGTGTGTGTTTAATTAAGCTTTGAATAGGTGACTTTAATTTAATTAGAAGTAATTAGTAAAATGGTCTAAATTAAATAGGGTACGAAAGTTTAGTTTTAGAGTGGTGAAAAGTCAAAGGGCTCAAGTGATAATTAAACCATAAAAGTGACATGTGTGTTGGAATAATGAAAGAAATGTGTATTATTAGTGTATATGTACACTTGTAAATTAATTATATATTTACTTATTAATTAAGAAAATATTATTATATTATATTATATTATATTATAATTAAGAAAATAAAATAAATAAAATTAGACAAGTGTGAGGTGATGATATGGACAAATGTAAATATATGTATTAACACACTTGTAATGTATATATTTGAAAATTAAATAGATATTTTATAATTGTTAATTAATTAAATAATTAATTAATATTAAGTAAATAAAAAGAACTAAAAGAAATAAAAGAAAGAAAAGATTACAGAGAACAAAACGAAAAAGAAAGAAGAAAAGAAGAAAGAAAGAAGAAAAAGGAGAAATTGGAGATTTGAAGCTTGAAAGTTTGAAGGGTAAGTCAATTAAGCCCTTTTTCTTTAATTTAGATGTTCTAGAAGCTTTAGGACTAAGTTTTGTTAAAACTAAGTTGAAGTTATGAAAGTTTTTACGTTTTTGAGTAAAGTTTATGTTAGACAAATGGTTGAATTAAGGGCTTAATTGATAGAATTATTGATTAGAAGTGGTTAAGGGATTAAATTGTAAAAGAGGTTATAAATTTTGTGTTTGAGGGACTAAGTTGAGAGAAAGCTTGAATTAGGGTTCTAATATGAACATTTGATAGTTAAGTGGGAGATGGAAGGAAATTGAGTAGAAATAAAGTAGGAATTAGGGTAGAAAAGTAAATGAGTTCAATTAGGTTAAATTAAAAATTTAGGTAGAAATTGAATAGAAATTTTATTTATGTTAAAATCATGTCGAAATTAATAGTATAAATTATTATTATTTTCATAGCTAACAAAGAAACCGAAGCATTAGCATTGAAAGGAAATCAGAAAATAAATGAGGAGTGAATACGAAAAATCCAGGTTAGTATTACCATAATTCAAGTTATTTATTATTAAATGTTTAATTTCAATATATGTGTATGGAAAATGAAATTGAGGTAAATATTGACATTTGAATTGAATGCGATTTGGATTTATTGATGAATATTTATATATGTGTGTGAAATTGAATTGCATGATTGAATTGAAATTGCACTGAGTAAAGTTAGTATAACAATGAATTTAAAATTGAGATGGAATTGATGTTATGATTGAATTGAATTTGAATGATTATAATCAATTAAAAGTGAAGTGAAATGAATAAGTGAATCCGATACCCTATTAACTAGTCGGACTTAGTTGGATATAGTTGGCATGCCATAGGATTGGAAGAATTCAGGGATACTTCGACCTCAAGTCGATGAGATACTGGGTGTCATTACTTACTTCGGATAGATTCGATGAGGTACTGGGTACCACTTTACTTCAGCTAGGCTGATGAGACATTGGGTGTCATTATTTGCTTCGAACTATCCGATGAGGCATTGGTTGCTAATCTGGTGTGTTTGGTTGGATCCACGTATCCGCCAAGGTCCGAGTTAAGTTAATAGGAGAAAATAAACGAAATGAGAAAATCAAATGAATTTGATTAATTAAGCTATTGAATGAAATGAGAAAGTGGTATTGTAAGATGAGTTGTGAAATGAAATTTGTAATGAGATTGAATGCATGAACTAAATGTTCATGAAGTGATCATAGTTGAAATGTGAATAAAATAATTATATGTGGTTAAGAGATGAACCAAAGGTTTATGAATTGTTTGAAATTTCATTGATGATATATGGAATCAATTATTAGAATTGATATAACGGAATTATGATAATTTTGTACGAACTTATATGTATGATTTGCTAATTATCTATGTATGTTTATGATATTTTATTGTGTTATAGTTTGAATTATGGTAATACCACTGAGTATTTCCACTGCTCAGTGTATGGTTGTTTTCTATGCGTTGGTTAGGTAAAGTTGAAGTTCAGTCCAGCATCCGAGTCACTTCCGATCTCAGCTTCATTTTAGTGATGTAATCCAACTTTAAGTAATATGACATGTACTAGGTTAATTTGGTCATTTGTATATGGCTTACATTTTGGGATGTAAATTTTAGTATGAAACACTAAGTTAATGTTTGTGAATAGATGAATTATAAGACACAAGTTAAAGCATGGTATGTTAAGTGTTGAATTTAAATTGAATGAATGAAATACAAGTTGAATTTTGAATGACATTATGATTATCTATTAAATAAGTTAGTAAGTTATGATTAGGGCATAATAAGAATGTTTGAATGTGAAAATGTCTTGGTTGATATATTAGTTGCAACTTGGTTTTGGTTTGAAATTTGTAGGGAGGTTAGTTTAGTGTTTTAAGGCTCATATACAGTCTACACGGCTTGGCACACGGCCGTGTGACCAAACCGTGTGAACCACATAGCTAGCATAAGGGCTTGTAATCTGGCCATGAGTCCCCTGTATCTTAAAATGTGAAATCAAGATATCACAAGGGCTAAACACAACCGTGTGTCTCGATAGTGTGAAGGACACGGTTCTAGCATGGTTGTGTGATACAGCCGTGTGAAAATGGCTTAAAAATAGTGAAAAATCAGGTTACCAGATGGCCTAGCCACATGGGCATGTGCCCAGGCCCTGTGGCCTTCTGTTTCTTATTAAATTGTAAGTCAGCCTACTACACGAGTTGGCCACAGGCCATGTCCAAAGCTACACGGGCGTGTGCCCCTATTTCTTATGAAATTTTCCTAGAGTTTTCTAAACTTTTCGGTTTAGTCTCAAATCATTTTCTAAGCATGTTTTGGGCCTCGTAGGCCTATATTAACGCCCATTTTCACATCTCAATTTAATAAATTTCCTCCCACAATCCACTATCACATTATGAGTATACAACCAATCTATACCAAGGATTACATCGAACTCATCAAACGACAATAGCATAAGGTTGGCTGGAAAATAGTGACCTCTAATTGTCAACGGACAGTTTCTACATACTTGGTCAACTAACATGTGTTTGCCTAGCAGATTAGTCACCTTTATTACGAATTCCGTAGACTCAACTAGTACATTTATACTAGGTACCAACTTAATGCAAATGTAAGAATAGGTAGACCCCGGATCAAGTAGAGCAAGAACAGATATATTGTGGATAGAAAAGGTACCCGTAATCATATCTAGAGATGAGGCTTCCTCGCGAGTGTGAATGGCATAAGTCCTTGCCGGCGCTCGGCCCTCAGACCTCTCGGTCAAATCTCTAGGCACACCCTTGCTACCGGCCCTGCTCCCTGGGTTCTTCTGTGGTCTAACCCTCGACGGTGCACTACTCCGTCGGGCATTCTGAAATTCCTCTTCCTTAGCTCTCTCAAGACAGTCTTTAATAAAGTGGTCCCGAGAACCACACTTGTAGCAGGCTCAACTATTCCCCTAACACTTGCCAAAATACATTGTGAGCATTTAGGTCTATCCGATTGAGCACTGCCAACACTCACAAGGGAGGTAGTCTGAGCTTTTTCTTGCTTCTGCCCGAGTATCCCACTGAAGCAGTCGATCAGGTAGGTAACTCTCTTGATCTTTTAGATGAGGACTGATGTGATTTCCCCATCTGTCTTTTCTTGGAGTCACAAAACTCCATGTCAGCCTTTCTTTTCTCCTTGACCAACTCTTTGGCCTTGCATGCCTTCTCCACAAGGACTACAAATTTTTGGATCTCCAAAATACCCACCAACAGTCTAATATCCTCATTCAAACCATCTTCAAACCACTTACACGTGATGGCTTCGGAGGACACACACTCCCGAGCATATCTACTGAGCTTCATGAACTCACTCTCGTACTCGGTGACCATCATTCAACCTTGCTTGTAACATCCCTTACCCGGGTTCGATGCTGAAACAGAGTACGAGGTATTACCGGACGATAACACAACCAATCATACAAAATCTAGCCATGCAATTTTGTTCCAAATTAAAACTTTTTCATAATATATCATACAATCCTTAAAATGGGCCTACGGGGCTCAAAACATAGTTTGGGAGTGGTGACCAAACTGAGAACTTAGAAAAATTTTGGAAATTTTGGTAAAAAACAAGACACACGCCTGTGTGAGATATGGACATGCCCGTGTGGGCAGGCCGTGTGGTCACACCAGCCCATGTCCCCTTCCCGTGTTAAATTATTGGAAAATTATTATTTAAATCGAACCTATAGGGGTTTTCACATGGCCGAGCACACACTCGTGTCCTTGGCCCGTGTCCTTCGCACGGCTTTAACAGGCTCGTGTTCTCTCCCCATGTAAAAAACTAGGGAATTCTGTTTATGACATCAGCATGCAATTTTGGTCACACGGCCATGGGACACGCCCGGGCCGTGTGACGTTCTTATTCTCCAAAAATTTCATGCAAAGTTCACACGTCCTACACCTATGGCCATGGTGGCTGGCTGTGTGGCCCTAAGTTAGGCTATTTTCCAAGCCATCCTTTGCCCCAAAACACATAAAAACTTTACCATTTTTGAAACCACGTGCCATACACATTTTTAGGCATCTAAATAACCTTAATTAACCATCAATCATCCATTTCAATTCATTCACACACAAGCACACCAAGCATTCCGTGAATTACCTTATTAGGATATATAGAAAAACTACTATCATCATTGGCCATATCACATGGCCTTAATTACAAAAAAACTTATCAAATGACAATTGCCACAATATAGCCAAACCAACTTGACACTTACAACACCACTAAGTCCTTATACATGCATAGTCCAAAAGAGTACATATTATAATACCAAAAGAACGTTGTGGACAGTGTGGGTGATCATCTGATGCTTCCCAATCTCCAAGCTGGCTTGATTAATCTATGGAACAAGGAAAAAGATAAAAATAAGCTTTAAGAAGCTTAGTAAGTCTATATGCAAATAATTAAAATTATACCAACTCTCTTAACCACCAAAATCATATCATCACATATCAACTTACCACATAGCCTTACCAATGTCATATACATACCAAACACATCATTACATAAACCTAAGTTCACATGCACCCACGCACACATATACAGTCACCCACATTTTCACTGGCTCATAAATACACCTGCACTTATATACCACATAACCACACAAATCTCTTTTAGTAAGCTTTCCTATTGAACCCTTCGGAATAACATTTGATACCTGGTGGTTTCAGTACATAGCTCCACCAACAGATAATCCGGCTCTCATGTACACATGGTGAACTCTTAGTATCACCCATGTCACCTACCCATTAAATCTCGTAGCTCTCGTGTCTACATGGTGTCCAACACTCAAAATCACACATGCGACCTAGCACATATAACATAGCTCTCGTGTCTACATGATGTACCCTCAGTAACATACATGTGAAATAGCTATTTTAAACCCGTAGCTCTTGTGTATACATGATATACTCCCAGTATTATGCATGTGACCTAGCTAATCATGAAATTATCATCTCGTAGCTCTCTTGTACACATGGTAAACACACCGTATAACACATGTGACCTAGCTACCACATAGCATCTCGTAGCTCTCTTACACACATGGTGTCCTACCCTCGAAAACACACATGTGACCTAAATACCACATAGCATCTCGTAGCTCTCTTGTACACATGGTGTCCTACCCTCAAAAACACACATGTGACCTAGCTATACATTATCCGTATCTTTTGTTTTCCGAAGGTTCAATCGGGAACACCGAATTTCCATAATTCACCAAATCATAGAAGTTATCCAAAATTATTCGTAACATACAATAAATTATATTTATGGAATTAAAATCGATGTATTACTTACATATAAACTTACTTTGATAACAAAATGCGATAATTTGCTATTTAGTCCGAAACCTTGCCCTTGCCTCAATCAAGGTCGATTCCTTGATCTTCTCGATCTATAACTACACACTTAGCTCAGTTAATCACTACATTATTCAAAATAGCACAAAGTCTTCTTATAGCAAATTTTGCAATTTGACCCCTAACTTTCTTAATTTTACAGTTTAGTCCCTGGGCTCGGTTTATAATTTTCATTCAATTTTCATGCATTTCAAGCCTAACCGGAACACTTTTCCTTTTATAGTAGTCCCCAATTTCCATCATTTCACAATTTATGCACACTACATTTCACCTTTTATAATTTAGTCCTTTTTACAATTTTCGCCAAAAATCACCTAGTAGAAGTTGTTCATCACACTTTATACTTTCATATTCTACCACTAGCCATCAAAATACATGCATGTCATTCATGGGTAAAATTTTAAACATCAACCCTAGCATGAAATAGTGGTACTAATAGCTAAAGCAAGTTACGTGGATTTCAAAAATATGAAGAATATTAAAAACGAGGCTAGAAATCACTTACAATCAAACTTGGAATTGAAAGAAACCCTAGCTATGGCTTCTTGCTAGGTTCGGCTAAGGGAAGAAGAGTATGGACACATTTTTGACCTTATTTTCCCTTTTTATTTCTTTTATTAACTAATGACCAAAAACCCCTTCATTAAAAACCTTTAGTATTCCACCATTCTTTGGGCATTTTTGTCCAAACAAGGTTAAAATGGTTTAATTACCATATAAGGCCCTCAAATTTAAAATCTCAATTCAATCAAGTGCCTTTACAGATTAAAACCCATATTTTTCACCTATTGCAATTTCGTCCAACCTATTAAATTGGACATGCAAATAATAAAATTCATCCACCAAAATTTCACACAATTATTCAAACACCTAATAAACCTCAAAACTCAATCGAAAAAATATTTTAGACTTCGAATTCATGGTTTTGAAATCACTATTCTGTTTAGCCTCTAATCCGGGATATTATATTGCTTCAGTTAAAGAAACTCTTTCCTCCTCTGGTCGATGAACTTCTGGCTGATGTACTTTTTCTGGAACTCTTCTTGAAAGATCTCTCAATTACTCTTTCTCTTGGTATCATCGACACGAGAGTGTTCCACCACTGGTAGGTTGAATCCTGTAGAAGTGACACTACGCATTTTATGCACTCCTCAGGCGTACATGATAACTCATTGAACACTCTGACAGTGTTCTCCAACCAGAACTCGGCTCTCTCCGGGTCGTCATCCTTATTTGCCCAAAATTCCTCTGCCTCATGTTTTCTAATTTGGTGTACTGGGAGTTTCTCTCTCCTACTCAATTCTGCTCCTTGAGAAGCTACTGGAGCATGATGATAAATTGGAGGAGGTGGAGGAGGTGGAGCGTTCAGGTTCGCACAAACTTACTCCGTATACCAAGCGTCCATCATTTGGAGGTAGGCTTTTCTAGCCCCTCCGTCCTGACTCCAAGTGACGGGCCCCATTTCAACTGGCGTAGACCCTTCAGCGGGAGCCAGCGCAGTACCTTCCACATCATCTGCCATAGGTTGATCGGTATCCATTACTATAAGAAAAACATAATTTACTATCTTCAGGAGTCGTCACACTATCATCAAACAATAATGACATGTATACCTAGACTCATACACACTCTCGGTTAGTGCTAGAATCGACTAAACCGTGCTTTGATGCCACTAAATGTAACACCCCTTACCGTATCTGATGTCGGAATAGGGTACAAGGCATTACCTTACTAAATTACATGGAAACCTTCAACTTTACACTCATTGAAAAGTGTCCCAAATTTAAACTTTTTCAAACATTGTCCTATGGACCTTTATATGCGCCTAAGAGGCCTAAAACATGGCTTAGGAACGACCCGGGACCATTTCAAGCACGTAAGTAACTTCCAAGAAAAATCCACTAAAAATAGGGCACACGCCCGTATGGCCTCTAGACATGGCCGTGCTGATGGCCCGTGTACCTCACACGGCTTAAGCACCTAGGGACACACCCGTGCCCCTCATCAGTGTAAAATTATTTTCTAACTTCAAACCTACAGAGGTTTTCACACAGCCCGGCACACGCCTGTGTGCTCAGCCCATGTCCTTCACACGACCATGACACGCCCGTGTCGCAGTCTGTGTGCAAAAACCTTGACATTCTATTTCTGACGTCAGCAGTCACAAGGTTGTGGCATACACCTGTGTGCTTGGCCGTGCTCTCCATACGGTTGAGACACACGGCCGTGTCTCATGCCTGTGTGGTACACTGATGGGTATTTAATTCTATCCATGCAAGGTGCAGGGGACAAATGGCCTAACCACACGCCTGTGGGGCTGACCATGTGTCAAACATGGCCTAGACACAAGCCCATGTGTCTACCCATGTAGACAAAAATAGGCTATCTACCAAGCCTCTTTGCCACTTTGAAAAAAGATAAAAAACAACCTAACATTTTCATATCGTAACTTGTCATCGATATACATCTAAATGTCCATACCTATGCATTTATCCAACAAACACAATTTGCATAATGTGCATGCACGATTAAATCTAAGCAACCATCCACAATATCCATGAATTCATTCTCATTTCATTAAGAAAAACTTGAATAAATTTGGCCAATTCCAAGAACCATTTACAAAATGAACTTTATAAAGTAAATAGCCAACACAATTGGCTAACTAGTGTAACTTACACCGAAATGACCTAAAAACCTTTACATGCCATTACTCAAAACACAAATACTAACTATACCGAATGCTTTAGTCGATAGTGTGAACGGTGCCTCCGACGTCCCTAGATCTACAAGCTACTTAGGTGGCACTAAAAGAAAATGGAAAGGAAAAGGGTAAGCATAAAGCTTAGTAAGTCTATATGCAAACATTTAATACCATACCCATGCATTGAACAATTAAAATGTAGCTCAACTATACCAATATTTCCCAACCATACATTCACTTACTCGTCCCACACCTTACCCAACATTCTCAACATAATCTTATGCAGAAAGCTTATCTTATTAACAAATACATTCCCTGCACATTATTTATCATCTCAACACTCATAAATTTCACTTAATCATAATCTCAATACACACCACAATATAATAAATTATGCTCAATGATTCGCACATAGTCATTTATATTAGCAATTATAAGGTGGTTTCGCACATAGCCCACCAATATAAAAAATTCCCGGTGGTTTCGCACATAGCCCACCTTTATCAATGTCTTACAATGGTATCGCACTTAGCCCATCAATATTAATTACCAACGAGGTAATTCACACTTAGCTCATCAATTTCAACTATTACCCGGTAGTTTGCACATAGCCCACCGATTTTAAAACTTCCACGTAATTTATCTGTATCCATACCCTTCATAATTTCATACACTGAAATTAATAATCATTCACATTTCATATAGAACATCCGCATGTAAAATCATCAATAAAAAGGATGTATTATTTACATATAAACTTACCTCGGTACAAAATACGAGAAATGTAGAATTTAATCCAGGACCTTGCCTTTGCCACGGTCAAGGTTAACTTCATGCTCTTCTTGATCTATACAAATGTAAATTCACTAATTTTTAATCACCAATTTAATATAAAAAAATTCTAAAATCATACTAAACTTTGGGAAAATAACCATTCTACCCCTAGGCTTGAAAATTGTTTTTTATCGAATTTTCTCACTAACCAAGCCTAACAGAATTCTTTTTACTTTTATGACAAACCTCAAATTCTCATTATTTCACACAAATAACATCAACTTAGCAACTTTGCAAACTAGTCCATTTTAGGTGTTTCTCCTAAACACCCTTTCACAAAAGTTGTTTATTACACAACCATAACTCATTTTCTTCCATAAAATTTCAGCAAGATACACAAATCCATCCATGGTAAATTTTAAACTCTTAACCATTTTGTAAAATACACCCCCAATAGGTAGCCCATGCTACAAGGGTCACAAAAATGCAAAAATCATCAAAAATAATTATCAAAATAATTTACTTGTGAGGGTGATAAGTTGCTGAAATTTCTTTTTTGAAGCTTCAAACCTCCATTTTTGCTGATATTTTCAGTGGTATGGAAGAGGAAATGAAACTATGACACTAGCTACATTTTAGGTATTACTTTATTACCAAATTAAGTCAACTACTCCCCTAAATTTTGACTTTTCTCTTCCCTTTTGTTTACCATGGCCGGCCACCCTTACTTTGAAGGCTAATTTGCTCATTAAAACCCCTACATTTTGTTCCTCTAACTTTATGACTATTTTAACTAATAAATCATAACTTTTGCCCTTTATGCAATTTAGTCATTTTTTTTCAATTGAGCTTGTAATCACGTAAATTAACTCACCAAAATTTTCCTGCACCCTTATAAAAATATTAAAACACATAAAATGATGCTAAAATAATTTTCTTTAACCTCGGGTAATTGATTTCGAAATCACTATTCTGATTAAGCCCAAATCTAGGCTGTTACAATTCTCCCTCTTAGAAATTTTCATCCCCGAAAATCTTACCATTAAAAAGGTTTAGGTACTGATCTCTCATAGTCTCTTCGGGTTCCCATGTGGCTTCCTCGACTCCATGTCTATGCCATAAAACTTTCACAAGTGCAATGCTTTTGTTTTTTAATTCCTTGACCTCCCGAGCCAAAATCTAAACGGGCTCTTCACCATAGGTCATATCCAGACTTATCTCTATCTCTGCCGGTGAAATCACGTGTAAAGGGTCTGAGTGGTAACATTGTAACATAGATACTTGAAACACATCATAAATTTTCTCTACCTCCCGAGGCAATGATAATCATTATGCTACCGACCCAATTTTATTAGTCACCTCATAAGGTCTAATAAACTGTGGACTCAACTTGCCTTTGCTACCGAATTGAGGAATTTCTTCTATGGAGAGACTTTCAAGAATACTTTATCCCTGACTTGAAACTTAATCTTTTTTCCTTTTTAAATCCGCGTAGGATTTCTGTCTATCTAAGGTAGCTTTCAAGCAATCTCGAATTATTTTAACCTTCATTTCGGTCTCTTTGACTAAATCGACCCCGTGTATCTAATTCTATAAGTTCTGACAAATATAAGGGCGTTCGGCACTTTCACCCATACAAAGCCTTATATGGTGCCATCTAAAAACTCGATTGATAACTGTTGTTGTAGGCGAATTCAACTAGTGGTAAGTACTTTTTGCAACTGCCTTGGAATTCGAGAATACAACATCTCAACATGTCCTCAAGAATTTAAATCACCCTCTCTAACTGGTCTTCAATCTGCGGATGGAAAGCCGTGCTAAGATTCATCTTTGTCCCTAATTCTTCTTGTAACTATTTCCAAAATCGAGATGTAAATATCAGATCTCTGTCTGAAATTATTGACAAGGGCACTCCGTGCAACCTCACTATCTCAGAGATGTATAACTCGACTAGTTTCTCAAGTGAATAATCCGTGCGAACTGGTATGAAATGAGCTGACTTTGTTAGTCTATCTGCTAGGACCCATACTGCATCTTTCTTTTTTGGCAACAAAGGTAGCCTTGACAGAAGTCCATGGTAACTCGGTCCCATTTCCACTCGGGAACTATTACCGGCTGAAGTAAACCCGAAGGTACTTGGTGTTCGGCTTTTACTTGCTGAAAAACTAGACTCTTAGAGATGAACCCTGATATGTCTCTTTTCATTCTCATCCACTAATCCATTTTCTTTAGGTCATTATACATTGTCACGCTGCCTGGATGAATAGATAGGTGACTACTATGCGCCTTTAGCAAGATCATCTGAATAAGCTTAGCATCCTTAGATACACAGATTCGGTCTCGATACAGCAAACAACCGTCAGCACAAATTCTGAAGTCTTATTCATTTCCTGTCTCGCACTGAGCTATCTTAGCTTGTAGTTCCTTATCACTTTTTTGAGCTTTGACAATCTCTTTCAAAATTATCGGTCTGGCTCTCAACTTAGCTAAAATTAAACCATCATTGGTCATTGACAACCGAGCATCCATAGTCCTCAAGGCAAACAATGACTTTCAACTTAATGCATCAGCCCTCAAACCTCCCAGTCGAATCTCTAGGTGCAACCTTACTGTCGACCCTGCTCTCCAGGTTCTTCTGTGGTCTACCCCTTGACGGTACGATACTCCATCAGGCATTTTAAAATTCCTCTTCCTTAGCTCTCTCAGGACAGTCTTTAATAAAGTGGTCCCGAGAACCACACTTGTAGCAGGCTCAACTATTCTGCCAACACTCGCCAAAATGCTATCTACCACATTGTGAGCATTTAGGTCTATCCAATCAAGCATTACCAACACTCGCAACGGAGGTAGTATGAGGTTTAGGCGCCATGTGTTGCTTATTCTTGCTTCTTCTCAAGTATCCCACTGAAGCAGTCGATCGAGTAAGGAACTCTTTTGATCTTTTAGATGAGGACTAATGTGATTTCCCCATCTACCTTTTTTTGGAGTCACGAAACTCCATAATAGCCTTTCCCTTCTCCTTGGTCAACTCGTCAGCCTTGCATGCCCTCTCCACGGGGATAACAAATTCTCGGATCTCCAAAATACCTACCAACAATCTAATATCCTCATTCAAACCTTCTTCAAACCACTTACACATGATGGCTTCAGAAGACACACACTCCCGAGCATATTTCCTGAGCCTCACAAACTCAAGCTCGTACTTGGTGACCGTCATTCGACCTTACTTCAGTTCAAAAAACTCTTTCCTACTCTGGTTGATGTACTTTTTCAAAAACTCTTCTTGAAAGAACTCCCAAGTTACTCTTTCTCTCAGTATCACCGACACGAGAGTATTCCACCAGTGGTAGGCTGAATCCCGTCGAAGCGACACTACGCACTTTATGCACTCCTCAGGTATGCATGATAACTCATCGAACACTTTAACGATGTTCTCCAACCAGAACTCGACTCTCTCCGGGTCGTCATCCTTATTTGCCTGGAATTCCTCCCCCCATGTTTTTTAATTAGGTCTGCTAGAGGTTTCTCTCCCCTACCCAATTCTACTCCTTGAGGAGCTACCGGAGCATGATGATAAATTGGAGGAGGTGGGGGCGGTGGAGCGTTTAGGTTCGCACGAATGTACTCCGTATACCAAGCATCCATCATTTGAAGGTAGGCTTCTCTAGCCCCTCCGCCCTGACTCCACGTCACGAGCCTGTTTCAACTGGCGTAGTCCCTTCAGCAGGAGCCGGTGTATTATTTTCCACATCATCCGCCATAGGTTGATCGAGATCCATTACTATAAGAAAAACATAATTTACCATCGTCAGTAGTCGTCACACTATCATTAAACAATAATGGCATGTATAGCTTCACTCATACACACTCTCAGTTAGTGCTAGAATCGACTAAACCTTGCTCTGATACCACTAACTATAACACCCCTTACCCGTATCCAACATCGGTATAGGGTACGAGGTGTTACCTTATTATATCATATGCAAACCTTCAACTTTACACTCATTGAAAAGTGTCCCAAATTTAAAATTTTTCAAACGTTGTCCTATGGACCTTCATATGGGCCTACAAGGCCTAAAACATGGCTTAGAAAACCCCGGGACCATTTCAGGCACTTCAGAAACTTCTAAGAAAAATCCACTAAAAAAAAGGCATACGCTGATGTGGAAGGGTAACACGTCCGTGTGGCCTCTAGACATGGCTGTGTTGATGGCCCGTGTACCTCACACGGCCTAAGCACCTAGGGACACGCCCGTGCCCCTCGTCCCTGCAAAATTATTTTCCAACTTCGAACCTACAGGGGTTTTCACATGGCTTGGCACACACCCGTGTGCTGAGCCCATGTCCCTCACACGGCCATGACACGTCCGTGTCGCAGCCCGTGTGCAAAAACCTTGACATTCTGTTTCTGACATCAGTAGTCACACGGTCGTGGCACACGCCCGTGTGCTTGGCCATGCCCTCCACACGGTTAAAACACACGACCATGTCTCATGCCCGTGTAGTACACTAATGTGTATTTAATTCTATCCATGCAAGGTCCATGGGACACATGGCCTAACCACAAGCCCGTGGGACTGACCTGTGTCACACACGGTCTAGACACATGTCCTTGTGTCTATCTGTGTGGACAAAAATATGCTATCTACCAAGCCTCTTTGCCACCCTGAAACAAGATCAAATACAACGCAACATTTTCATATCATAACTTGCAATTGATTTATATCTAAAAGTCCATAACTATGCATTTATCCAACAAACACAATTTGCATAATGTACATGCATGATTAAATCTAAGCAACCATCCACAATATCCATGAATTCATTCTCATTTCATTAAGAAAAACTTGAATAATTTTGGCCAATTCCAATGACCATTTACAAAATGAACTTTGTAGAGTAAATGGCCAACACAATTGGCTAACTAGTGTAACTTATACCAAAATGACCCAATAACCTATACATGCCATTACTCAAAACACAAAAACTAACTATACCAAATGCTTTAGTCGATAGTGTGAATGGTGCATCCGACATCCCTGGATCTACAATCTACTTAGGTGGCACTAAAAGGAAATGGAAAGGAAAAGCGTAAACATAAAGCTTAGTAAGTCTATATACAAACATTTAATACCATACCCATGCATTGAACAATTAAAATGTAGCTCAACTATACCAATATTTCCAAACCATACATTAGCTTACTCGTCCCACACATTACCCAACATTCTCAACACAATCTTAGGCACAAAGCTCATCTTATTAACAAATACATTCCCTGCACATTATTTATCATCTCAACACTCATAAATTTCACTTAATCATAATCTCAATACACACCACAATATAATAAATTATACTCAATGATTCTTATATAGCTATTTATATGAGCTATTATAAGGTGGTTTTGCACATAGCCCACCATTATCAATAATCTTCGGTGGTTTCGCACATAGCCCACCAATATAAAAAATTCCTAGTGGTTTCGCACATAGCCCACATTTATCAATGTCTTACGATGGTATCACACTTAGCCTATCACTATTAATTACCAACGATGTAATTCGCACTTAGCTCATCAATTTCAACTATTACCCGGTAGTTCGCACATAGTCCATCAATATTAAAATTTCCACGAAATTTATCCATATCCATACCTTTCATAATTTCATACATTGACATTAATAATCATTCACATTTCATATAGAACATCCACATGTAAAATTATCAATAAAAAGGATGTATTATTTATATATAAACTTACCTCGATACAAAATATAGGAAATGTGGAATTTAATCCAGGACCTTACCTTTGCCTCGGTCAAGGTTAACTTCACGCTCTTCTTGATCTATACGAATGCAAAATCACTAATTTTAATCACCAATTTAATATAAAAAATTATAAAATAATAATTTGGCAAAATGACCATTTTGCCCCTAAACTTTGGCAAAATAACCATTCTACCCCTAAGCTTGAAAATTGATTTTTATCAAATTTCCTCACTAACCAAGCCTAACCGAATTCTTTTGACTCTTATGACAAACCCCAAATTCTCATTATTTCACATAAATAACATCAACTTAGCAACTTTGCAAACTAGTAAATTTTAGGTGTTTTTCCTAAACACCCTTTCACTAAAGTTGCTTATTACACAACCATAACTCATTTTCTTCCCTAAAATTTTAGCAAGATACACAAATCCATCCATGGAAAAATTCTAAACTCTTAACCATTTTGCAAAATACACCCCTCAATAGGTAGCCCATGCCACAAGGGTCACAAAAATGCAAAAATCATAAAAAACAATCATCAAAATCATTTACTTGTGAAGGTGATAAGTTGCTGAATTTTTTTTGAAGCTTCAAATCTCCACTAGTTAAAGTAGTCATAAAAGGGCTAATTTACTCATTAAAAGCCCCACATTTTGTTCATCTAACTTTATGACTACTTTAACTAATAAATCATAACTTTTGCCCTTTATGCGATTTAGTCCTTTTTTTTTTCTCAATTGAGCTTGTAATCGCGTAAAATAATTCACCAAAATTTCATGGAATCTTATAAAAATACTACAACACATAAAATGATGCTAAAATAATTTTCTTTAACCTCGAGTAAGTGATTTCGAAATCACTATTCTGACTAAGCTCAAATTAGGGCTATTACAAAAATGATGTCGTTTTTAGTGGCATTTTTAGTGGCATTAACAGCGCTCGGTGAAAAATGCTATAATAGGTTGAGCTTTAGTGGAATTAGGTAAAAAACTCCGCAATAGGTTGAGCTTTAGTGGCTCTAGGTGAAAAATGTCGCAATAGGTCATTTTATTTTAATTGAACCGGCATCGTTTTACTCTCCTCAATTTTATCCCATCCCATCCCATATACTTGAAATCCTTAAAATTTTCCCCTAGACCTAAATCCCCCAAATTATTCATCTTCTATTTGTTAAAAATTAATAAATTTTATACTGATATAAGTGATTAATCTCAGATTTTTTTAATATGAACTGTATTGTGATGTAAGTTTAATTTTAAGGTTTTGGTGTTAGCTTCTATAGTTATGACAAGGGTTTATGTAACGCCCTAATTTTTGGGATTTTTGGGATTTTGTATAAACTTAATTTTTGCTTGTTTGGATGTGTTAATTTATGTTTTGAGTGTGTTAGTGGGCCTTTAGAAGGCCCAAGGTTAAGTTAAAAACTCGGTAGAATTTAGGAATTTTGGACCTAAGGGAGAAGAGGCTCTGACTAAGTAGGCTTTTAAAAAAATGTACGTAATTTAAGACACAAGATAACCTGTGGTAAGGTGGCAATGTAGCGCCACTTAAGAGACAAGGGGGTGGCGTGTGGAAGTTGTGCAGGAGCTAAGGTTCAAGTCTCATGGTAAGCAATGTGGTGTTATTATTTTTATGCATGTGTAAGGCAAGTGGTGGAAGTCAAATTAAACTCTGAAGGGAGGTGTTTGAATGACTCAAGGGATTGAATCAATGAGGATAAGGAGAAGAAAATTTAGGGATTTCAAATGGAAGCAAGTGATGGCCGACTATGAGGCTCTTGGAAGAGCATTTTCGGTTAGGGGCTTTTGTTTTGGCATAATCGGCAATGGGGAGTTAAGGGGTGTTAGCCGAATGTTTTTGGGTTCTCTTTAGGGTTTTAGTTCGGCATAATAGGTAGGTAGGTGCCAGCAGCACCTTTTCTTGTTACCAAATCCTTCACCTATCTTCTAAAACTGAAACACTCTTTTCTTCCTCTTCTCCTTTTCTTCACCAACGAAAGTAACCCTTTCTTGTTAGCCAAATCTTCTACTTGGCCAAACCCTCCTTTTCTCTTCTTCTATTTTAGTCGAACCACAGAACATCTCATCTCTTGGCCGATTGTTCTTCTTCAAAACCTTTTCTTCACATCTCGTCTCTTGGCTGATTTTTGTTAAAAGCCGAAACCTGAACCTATAGTTGTCGATTTCTCCTTTGTTGAAACTTCTTCTTCTTTCCATTGCTAATCTTTCAAGAGCCAAATCTCAACCTCTCATCTCTCTGCTGATCATCTTTTCTCCATTCCATAAACTTCTATTCTTCTTCTTCATACAAAAGCTGAAACCTCCATATCCATAGTGATTCGGGAACTGAGCTTTTAGATCTCTTGGATCCATTCTCTTTTCAAGTTTCAATTAGATCTATACTAGATCTCAAGTAGGTTGGATCAGGAATGCTTCTTTGGAAAATAGATCGTTGGTAAGTATTCGAAACCCTTTTCATTCTTTATCTTGTGATTCAAAAAAAGCCGAAAACCCCTAACTCCTTAGGGTGGCTGTCGTTTTTGGACTAAGGGTTTTATTAGCCTCTTTCTTTCGGTTCTTTTGTGGTTTAGTGTAGACAAAAAGTGATCTAACGAGGAGAATTGGAGGCTAGGACCGTGGGGCAATCTAGATCTAGATCTAGATCTAGTTATTGATTTTGGCAAAGGTAAGGGATTAAGGGCCTTAGATGATGTTGGTTGAATATGGTAGGTTGTTAGTTTCATTGATTCCGTTGTTTTGTGGCTAGCAGTGTGGTTAAAATGATTGTAGGATTAGTTCGGTGTGGATCTCGACGTAGTAGTGCAAACAGGTGTGCAATCGACACCCACTAGTAGACTTGATCGCCAAAAGTCGAAATGCCGAAATTCTGGCATTTAGAGGGCTTGCGAGCGTGCGAACACTCGTGGGTCGATTTAAATCAGTAAAATCTATAATCGCAAATGGTAAGAATGATGTGTGTTAAAACTACTAAAACGGACATAAAATTTAGGCTTAGTGGGCCGTAATAGCTAGTGGACACCGTTGGGCCCATTAGGGGTTTTAGGGCCCGATACTCTGTAGTATTAAAATGGGCTAAATAAGTTATCTAGATACCATTAAGACTGTTAACAAACTGTAACGAGCATGAAACCCTAAAAACTGGCAATTTACTAAAATACCCCTTAAGGGTGGAAAATTACTATTTTACCCCTAGGTGCAAAAAGACCATTTTACCCCTAGGGTTAAGTTGACTGAATTGCATGCTAAAAATTATGTCTGTTCACTATATGCCATGTCATAATATACTGTTGCATGGGATTGGGTTTTGATGGAGGAAGTGCTAAGTGGCAATGCCACGTTTACTGATAGGGGCTTTACCTCGTTTTACTATTAGTGGCTTGGCCACGTTATCTGATGAAGCAGCTAAGCTGTGACTGTAGTGTGTAGGGCTGGGTGGGTTGAGTTATTCCCCACATGGTGTGTAGGGCTGGATTAGGCTGGGCTTTACATACATGCATAAATATTATTCTGTTACTGTAATGAGCCTATGGGCCACACTGATTTCTGAATAGGGCTAAGGCCCAGTTAATACTGTATCTGGATAGGGCTTGGGCCCAGTTAGGCTTGTACTAGTCTGGACTCTGGTTGGGTTTAGCTTGCACACTGAGTTCCCAAACTCACCCCTTTTCTTTTCATCTATGTAGGTGAGCCCCAACCTTAGAGGACTTGGAGCTGAAGGGATTTAGAGTGGCCACATAAACTGCCTTCGGTTTTTTTTTAAATTTATTTATTTTAGTATTACTTAGTTATTTGGGTTTAAATTTGCAATAAGGCTGCTCATTGGTTATTTTTTATTTTTTTATGTTGGTTTTTAATTATTAAATTATTACTTGTTTAAAATTTATAGTATTAGGCTGCGCAGGTTTTTATTCCAAAATTAATCAACGATTTCAAAATATATATCATACGCAACAAATGGATCACTTAATGACAATATAAGATCTTTTAAAGAAATAAACTCCAACTGGTAGTGGATAGGACTTCCATAAACTAAATGACCTATTTTTTCACAACTCTTAAAAATGATTTTACAAGGTCACCTTAAACGTATTAATTAAAGAATGAGGTGTAATTCAGCGTCCATGTGACACACCAGATTTGGCCATAACATTTGGGCCGGGTTTGGGGTGTTACAGTTTAGGGTTTAAGGATTTAAGGTCTGAGATGTATAGTTTTAAGGTTTAAGGTTTTATGGTTTTGAGGTTTAAGGTTTGGGTTTAGTGCTTAGGGTTTAAGGTTTTGATAAAAAATGTTGTAGAAAATTATTTTATTTTAAACTAAACAGGGTCGTTTTGCTCCCTGTATTCTCACCCATCAACCAAGTGCCCATCATGTATTCTTTTCGACACGTAGAAAAAATTTGAAAGTAAAAACATAGAAAAATATATGTTAAAAATGGAAAAAAAATTAAAATAATATTATTTAAAATAATTTTAAAGTTTTTTGGGTATATGACTGATCGTTTTTAAACTTATATATTAAACAAATTCAAATTTTAAAGATTTCAAATTTTAAATAATTTTAAAGATTTCAAACTTTATCTAATTCTTTTAAATATTACTTAATTTTTTAAAAAATATTTATTTAAAAAATTAAAATACTATTATTTAAAATAATTTTAAAATTTTTTAAGTATATGACTGATTGTTTTTTAATTTATATATTAAATAATTTTAAATTTTAAAGATTTCTAATTTTAAATAATTTTAAAGATTTCATATTTTATTTAATTCTTTTAAATATTACTTAAAATTTTAAAATTATTTATTTAAAAATGATATGAAAGATATAATAAATCAATATAAAAATTGTAAAAAAAGTCAAGCATTAGCTGCATTTATGAGAAAAATACCGTAAAAAATAATTTTTTTTAAACAAAACGGCGCCATTTTGCCATAAACACCACTAATTTTTAATTTTGATTGAAATGACGCCGTTTTATTTCTCCCCCGATTCCCTTTTCTTTCCCAATTCCCTTGAAACTTTCTTAGCTTTTCTCAATCTGTTCTTCTTTTTTATACCTGAAAATCCTCTCAACCTGTTATTCTAATTACTTATCAGTCTATTCTTTAATTTCTCGAAACCACTAATTAAATATACAACAATGCACGCACAAACACTAGAATGCATAGACAAAATCCTTATTTGAGAGAGTTGAGTTGAAACCCCTTTCCTTTCTTTCTTTCTCTCTCTCTCTTTCCATTTTTTATTTAATTTATTTTTCTTGTGCCACCAGTGTTGTATGTGCCACCACCATCATCGCTACCATAACCTAGGGTTTGTTTTAGGGTTTGAGATCTCTTTTCACTTACCGTTTCTTTAATTCATTTTCGATACTAATTTACTTCATTTTTTTTAGAAGTTTGCTTCAAATTTGAGAAAATTTAAGGTATCTAGAATACTCAGAGAGAAGTGGAAAAAGCTATCAGGTACGCATATGTTGGGGAAGAATTTAGATGTTTACAAAATCAATATGTTAATAATAGGTTGAAAAATAATAGATTGGTTGGTAACAATGAAAACCTTTTGTTCATTTTTGTGTGCAAAGGAGGAAAAAGAACCATATGAAGCAAAGATTCAGGAAATGAATCTGATAGTGAATAAACCTATTGAAAGGAATGCATATAAAAATCCTTAGCCGATGGACATAGATTTAGGAAATGAATCTTACAGTGAATAAAATTTAGAAGGCAGTTGGGGGTGCTTTAGGGTTGGAGATTCTATTTTGTCACTAGCGTAGAGAGATTAGAAGGAAAAAAATGGGTAAGAGAAACTATTTTGTAGTGAATAGGGCTTGGGTTTCAAAGTGTACATTCTAATGATATTTACATGTTGTAGGAATATAGAGAATGAACAGATATATTTATATATACCCTGAAATCCTAAATTATAATTGTATGGTTATAGTATTAGAAAGGCATTATTTGAAGTTCCATCCTATTCTTCAGCTCTTTGATCCTTCTCCTTATCTTCCCTCTGTTTCCACTTGTTGCAGATACCACCTATATATAATTATAATATTGGTGTGCTCTGTTTCATGTCCATTACTTTATAATTAGTTACGTAATTCAATTATGCCATTTCATAAAACGTTTAAAGTGCATAGATGTTGGATACTACAAGATCCTACCTATCACTATGGCTACTTGTTTTGGGACTGTTGTTGTTCATAGCAAATGGGGCTTACATCCCAATTACTTATGTTCAAAGCGCTATAGCAAAAGGAGCAAGTCAGTATTTTTTGTTTCTTCCTCTTTGGAGTTCTATTGTTAGATTTATAAATAATATGCTTAAATTGTAAAATAAAAAATTGGCATTTCTATTCCTTACCATTATGGGCTATAATTCAACCCATATTAAATTTTAGTAATAAAATTGAAGAAAATAACAAATTTGTTTTTTGGGGACATATTCTTAATGTTTTATTAAATATTACGTTTGCTAAATATTATTTCTTTCAAGTTTAATATTCAGATCCACAAAGAAGATTATTATTGCATCCTAAAAATGTAAAACATAGCATAGCTTGTAGACAGCTCCATAACCCCTTTCTTCTAACTTGTTTGAAGGACTGAAGTTTTCTGTTGCAGTTTTCAGCTCAACATAGCTAAATGTGTTTGGTCTAGGACCAATTGCAAGAAGCACTGCAAAAGGGACACATTGTTCATGCAACTATGAAGAATTTGGGTTAGTTTTTCTTCTCTATTTGCTTTCTTTGGTTCATCTGTAGAAGGTGATGATTTTGTTTTGCTTTTATTCAGTAGAAACAATGATTACATTTTATTTTAGTGGCATTTTTGTTTATTCCTTTTGGGTTAGGATAAAATCAAAGTGGTGAAGAGCACAAACATTCCCTTTTTTACATGTATTCATTTTTCTTAAGCTGTCAAAATAACAAACTAAGGACTTCCAATTCTGTGAATTTTCTAAATAACTTTTTATTATTGTTGGGTGGGAAGAATGCTCTAAGTGTTTGACTACTCATTTTTTTAAATTAAACTAATTTTACTATTCCTCTTCTCTTGTCTCCATCTTTATAAAATTCTTTGTCTTTTATTCTATTTTCCGTGAAAAACTAAAATGAGAAAAAAAATCTATTGTGGGTTTTTCCAATAGACCAATAAAACAAACAGACTAAAAATTATATTAAAATAAAAGTGAAATGATTTATACATGCAAATAAAATATCTTGATATTTGTGAAAAATGTTCCCCAAGTCATGATCAAAATGTTAAAACTTTATAAATATTTTGCTAGTACTCCTATACTTAATTTGATTAATTTTAGCTTATATATTATTTGGATTGGTCAATTTTAGCTCCAGTATTTTTCAAAATTTGAAACTTTAGTCTTGACCAAATGATAGTAGTTAAATCTGTTTGGAGTTTTATTTTGCTATTAATCTTGTATTATCTGTGAAGTTATAGATTTAGTTGCTGATTTTTCTTTCAAATATTGGATCATCCCATCTTATCCCATCCATCCCATGGGTATCTCACAAAGCATAATTACTCAACCTAAAAATTAAATACAAATTTTATACAAGACTATATAATCTTGTCTTATTTATGATATGTTTTATATCTCGTCTTGCTGCATTTATTTGTATTGGATTTATTCTTTTATGAATTTTAGTGTTATTTGTGAGGACATCAATTTAGAATTGCAGTGGACAAAGTAAGAAGCAGATAAGGGCATTTGTAAAATAAATTAATTTCTCAATCTCTTGCTCAACTTTGTAGCACCATTTATATCTAGCCTCAACCTCAATAATATATTTAAAAGGAGTTCATTAAATTTTGTCATTTTATAGAAAATTATTTTTGTTTTATTGATGATATGTTGTTCAAAGCATGATGAAATAAACATGTTAGGCGTGGTTTGATACATTTCTTGCTGACCTTTAAGGTTTCTAAAACAAGACAAAATTTTGTTGTCTTTAAGATGTTCGAATGTGGTTGTTCAAATGTTCTTCAAAATTTCCAAATGTGTCTTTAAGGTGCTCGAAAATGTCATATTAATGTTGTCCATATATGATTCTGAATGCTAGAAATTTGCAGCATTTAATTTCCTGCTTGAAGTTGATTAAACCATGCTGTAAATGCAAAACATGTATGTTGTTCACATGTTAAATTAACCGTTAGTGAGCTTAAAATTGATCTATCCAAATGTGTTAAATTCATCGTTCAATGTGATGTTATTTATGCTAATGTATTGAGTATATTAAGCTGTGCAATTTGATGTTATATGTGGCGTTAATGTTGACTTGTTAATTGCATATTTTATTATTAATTTGATTTAGGGTTCTAAATTTAGAAGAACCTTATCTTAGATAAGTTATCTACTTTCATATAATTGGAATCTGATTTTGTTATTTTAGTTGGTTTTTGCCTTTATATGTCATTCATTAACTTTTGTTTCTTTTTTCTTAGAATCGATATGTCATTCATTTGCCTTCTTATGCTAAGCCTACAAGTTATTCAAGCACTTAACACAATCCTGGTGATTATTAGATAGCTGGAGGTTACCTAAGCAGCAGTTACACTCATCAGACTACCACATGGAATTGGAGCAATTATGCAAATTATACTACTTAGTAATATTCAAACAACACTCAAGATTCAAGTAGGGCTTATGCCGCTAGTAATGCAGGTGCAACTTCTTTGCATTATCAATAGCGTTACAAGAAATGGGTTGATTATTACAATCAAACGGAAGTTAGTTGTGCCCCTGGAACATAAATGGATTTGTATAGGAATTGTTATCAAAGTAATGCTATATGATTTACTTAAGCTAGTAGAGGAATGGGAATGGATTTGTATATAAACTGTTATCTAAGTAATGCTTGTTATGCGTGTTGTGATAATAATGTTGATTCTATTGCATGCTTTGATATCTTCTCTTTTTATAATATTTTATTTTTTTTATTTTTCATGACCTTTAGCTATGTTTTTGAGAAAAACGCCACTAAAAACATGACCTTTAGTGGCGTTTGTGGGGAAACCGCTGCTAAAGTTCATGTTCTTTAGTGACGTTTGTAGGGAAAGTGCCGTTAAAGGTCATGTTCTTTAGTGGCGTTTGTGGGAAAACTGTTGTTAAAGGTCATGTTCTTTAGCGGCATTTATGGGAAAGGCACCGCTAAAGGTCACGTTCTATAGTGGTATTGTGACAGCCCTAAATAGGCCTCAGTTGGGAAATGGTTTCGGAACCACTAAACCGAGTCAGAAAAATTCTTAAATAATATATTTTGTGTTTAATATACGTGAAATCTTGCATGTGATAGCTTGATATTGGAATTTGAGTAAAGGTATGCTTATTTCTTTAAATTGGATTTGATTGTGAAACTTTGTGAATATGTGTGGGTTATTTGAAGTGACCGAATAATTGTGGTTTACAAATGTGGAGGCTTGCATGGTAATTTAGCCATCTTTTATTTTTCACGGTAGTGGAAAATCATGAGAGTCAACAGGTGTATACTTTAATGATTAAAAATAAAGGTTTAATTTAAGTTTTATTATATAAAATGAATAAAATAAAAGTGAGTGGGGGATGAGAACAAGGTGACATTCATTTGTTCTTGTTTTAGCCGATTGTTAAAGGAAAAAGAGAAGGGTGATGTTCGGTCCGTTCCATGCTCAATTAAGGTTGATTTTTCATGTCAAATTTTATGATTTTTTATGAATTTGAGATATATGCTAAGCTTCTAGTATAACCTATGTAAAAATTTGAGAGTTTGAGCTCATGTTTGCATTCGGCCATGAAAGGGGAGTTGGAAATAGTTATGTTTTTCATGTTTTGATAAGTAATGGAGTTTGGTTGAAGTTGAGCTAATTGTATGTGTTTTTTTTTATGTGGATTCAAGAATAGTTTAGAATTGGCTTGTGTGTGTTTAAATTTTATTCATAGTTACTGAATTTGAAATTTGTGACATTGTTAAGTAATTTGATGTTAAATCGTGAATGTAAGCTTTATATGGCTCAATCTTCTTGAAATGAACATTCGGCCTTGATGTTGTTAATAGGAAAAAAAAATAAATTGTTCATAGTTAAAACATTGGACTAAATTTGTGGGACTAATTTTGATATAGATTTATAATGCTTGAAAAAGTATGGAGAAGAGCTAAATTTGTTAAGCTTAAATAATTATGAGTATATTAGTGAATAGAGCAAATTCGGTTATAGTACTTCATGCTTAAATATTCGATGTGAATTAATCCTTGAATTTTGGTTTAGTTAGGCATGATTAATGCTTTCAAGTACATAGTATATAACTGAATTTTTGGTTGAATGTTATTTGGTTAAAGGGCTACTTTATTAAATAAAAAGATACTCGGTTATAAGGAGAATTAAAGTTTGAATGTTGAATTTTTAATATATGTGTGAGCAATTGCCGAATGTGGACTTAATTGGTGAGAGAAGTAATTCATAAGTCATATGTGTGTTATATACTTGGAAAATGTTTAAGGTTTAAAATAATGTCTTGTAAAGATCATAATTATTCTTTTGGTTAATTTCAATTATATGATAGTTGTTAAAAGCTAAAGTTTGATGTTAAACATAGTCGTTTCCATAATGGCCGAATGGGCTTATGATTTACTTATGGTCTAGTTTAATGAATGTAAGGTAGAAATGAAAATTCCTTATAAATTTTATATGTTAGTCGGTTGAAGTTAAATTATGAGCTAACTTAGAATTAGTTGGCAAAAAGGAAAATATATATATATGTGTTAAGTTTGTTATTTATAGATCCGAATAAGTTATTAATGAGTAAATGAGTTATTCGATGCTCGATAGTACAGCCGATTGGAGTTTATGTATATATGAATAGATTCTTGAATTATTTTACCTCATTGCCGTATGGAAAGTATTATACTTAAATAATTTTGTAAGTTAATATGTCTTACCTTTAGCTCAAGAACAAAGGGGGGCAAATTTTGGACAAAGGGGAAATCAAAGTTGGTTGAATAGCGTATCCGAAATCATTCGACATTGGACAGGTAAGTTCTGAAGAGCTTGATTTGATTCGTTATGCTTAATCGTTAAATAAAAGTAGCTAAAAGAATATTTTCGTTATTTAATTAATAAGCCAAATGAGATTGGAATGGAAACTATTATCCGAGGATAGCTATTAAATATAATTATATATATTGAATTGGATGTGTACAGTGAGGTGAGTAATGAGTACTTTGATGGTTATAAATATTATGTCATATGTGAAATAAAAGAGTTTATCACAAGTGGTGATTAGTTAAAAGTTAAAGGTAATTATACTTATACCTGATATTAATTACTATGTGGGAAAGCCAAATGGGATATGAACTTTTGAATTTGGTAATTTTCGAAAGCGAATAAAGGTTGGCCATGGGCCGTATGTGTCCTATGCGTGTAAATAAATTTGCCGGTGGATTAAAAAGGGATTTAAGGCCATGTGAATTCATGCTAAAATAGCTACTGAGCTTGATAATGCATTAAGTGGCTCAAATACGCATTATGTATTTTTGTTTATGATGATAATGTGATTCGAATTATAAATGTGAAATGAAAAGTAAATGAGAATCGGTTGTATACTTATATATTCGACCAAATGGAATTTAGAATGTGAATAAATGTTACATATACAAATTTAGTGTGAATAGTTGAATTAAGAACAGCATGCTATGTTTTAAGTGATTAAAATGTGTTAGATTATATATTATCATAGTATATCATGAACAGAAGTGATCTATATTATATATATGTGTATATTATGCTGAACATGATGGTGAGATGTTAATAAGTGTTTTGACCAAATGGAAATGTATGATGTGTAATAAGATATTATTTGTTACTATGCTTAAATAATATTAAGCTCTTGTTATATATATATATATATATATTCGTAGGATATTGGAAATTTGAAAGTAAATGTTTAATTGTAAGTGAAAGCTTGTGGTGCAATCTATATTTTGTGTTGGGGCAGTTGTCTAACAAGTAAAAAAAAAAAAAATGGTGGTTATTCTCGAGTTTTAAGAATAGCAGGCATAGTTGCCGGTGAAATCAAATCAATTGGTACTTAGCGAATAACAAGTCGGGTTATTAATTCGAGACTTTGAAATTATGTATTATTACAAAGTTAATACGAATAGTAAAGCAAGGTATGAGTTCTAATTTTACTAACTTGTAATAAGGTAAGAATATGTTTCTATCGTGAGACCTTGAATCAAGTTAAAATGTGTTTGAATTATGGTTGTATATTCGTTTGTAATTGAACAAATTATGCCTCGTGGAAATTAGTTTATGAAAATGTGATAAAACTTTTGGTTATTTATGGCATAAGTAAATAAGTTTGATAAATGAAAATTAAGTATTCGGTTAAGTGTAAGTTTATACCGAATTTGTGACTAATGGTTAAATGTGATATTATACATGAGATGATATCGAGTGTGTATATTTTGGCTATATGTGATATACTATTTAGCAAGGATATAAAAGTATATGTGATACCTATGTGATGTGATCATTGGAATTGTAAATTTTTATGGAGCTCTAGATTATCTTTATTGAGTTGAATAAATGAGTGACATCTTGATATTAGATGATGTGATTATGTGATCACAAGTCAACATATGACAGGTGACTTGATAAAAGACTAAGATTTTGTAACTTCGCGATGAAATGATATTTGAAATATTTTAATACCTTAAGTCTGTCAAGTATGTGTCCTACACTTATAATTAAGTTTGCTTTGGATTGAACCACAGGTATGTAATGAAATGTGTATATATATGAATCAGTATTAAGATTAACTATGTGATTAAGATATGTTTGACCAAATGTTCAATTCAGTGAAGTTAATTGTTTTATTTAAGACTTATTAAGCTTACGGAAGCTTACTTTGAATGTTATGTTTCTCTGATTTTGTAGATTGTTGACTCTTACTATCAGCTTGGGGATTGTCAGCACTTCGTCACACTATCTACTATTGTGGTAACCATGTGATTTGGACTTAGCTTATGGCATGTATAGGATAGACTATAAGTAGAATGATATTTTGACTACTGTATGTAAGCCATGCCAATATGGCATCTTATGGAAGTTTACTTTTATAAGTTTTAAATTCGATCTTTGTTTGTGCCTATTATTTATGTAAATAAGTGATCTTTTATTTAAGAAAAGGTTCAAAATTTTATTGTTCTGATCTGATTCCTAATTTTCGGTAATGACTCGTCCTATTCTGGTGACGGTTATGGGATAGGGGTGTTACAGGTGTTTTTCTACATAAACGCTGCAAAATTTAGTAGCATTATCTATAGCGGCGTTTTTCGTGGCGCCTATCAAAACGCCACAAATTATTTTTGTGGTGCTTATAAACGCTTCTATTGGCCCAAAAAATGCCGCTAAAAACTTGTTTTGCTGTAGTGATAGGATGAAGCAATCAAAGCTTCAAGCCATGAGGAGGACTTCGAGACTCTACAGATGAAGGGGGAATCTATCACTAGCTATTGTGCTAGAACAATGGAGATTTGTAACAATATGTGGTTCTATGGTGAGAAGATGGAGGATGTCACCATAATGGAGAAGATTTTGCGCTTCATGACACCAAAGTTTCATTATGTCATTTGCTCCATTAAAGAGTTAGAAAATATAAATGAATTGTCTCTTTATGTGGTGCAAAGCTCTTTGTTGGTGCATGAGCAGAAGATGAATTGTATTTCAACCTCCGAGGAACAAGCCTTGAAGGCTTCTACTTTTATGTCACCTTCCAATTTTATAGAAAGGGGTAAAAGTAGTGGTATAGGTAGAGGAATAGGAGATAGAGGTTGTAGAGATGGTGACAATAGAAATGACAGCAGGAATTACAGAATCAATGATGACCAATGTAAAGGCAAAGGATGAGATTTTGATAAATCCAAGATAAAATGCTTTGGATTTCAAAAGTTTGATCATTATCGTTTTGAATGCTATGCTAAGTTACCAAGTGGCAAGGATGAACAATCACATTTAGTTGAGAAGAAGGAATAAGAGACCTTGTTAATTGCGGTTCAAGTTAAAAAGGAACTTGAGCCATATGTTTAGTATGTGGATATAGACTGTAGTATCCACATGTGTAGAAGTAAATAATCTTTTTCAGATTTAAATGATTATTTTCATTCCACCGTAAGCTTTGGTTATTGTTCTACTGTGGATGTCATAGAAAAATGTAACATGAGCATTAGAACCAATAATGGTTTTGTGGAACCATATTTAATGTGTTATATTCTCCCACTTTAAAAAACAAATTATTGAGTGCTGGTCAACTATTGGAAAATGGATTGTAACACCCCAAACCCAACCTATACATTATGGCCGAATTTGGTGGTGTCACATAAGAGTGTTTTTGGAAACCATTTCGAATATCAAAATCTTGTTCAAATTATTAACTTTCACTTATCACGGAAACTTAGAAATCCTCCATTAAACAAAAATCTGAAATTAAGTTTAAACCGTGTTTGTAGTGTCGCAGTTTATAAATTTAATAAAAATGGCAAACTAAAAACTCTAAGTATAAAACATAAGAGTCCCAAAATGATAAAATATTAAAATAATAAAATTATGAATAACTAGTGTTAAAAATAGGAAGTCCAATAGAAACCATCAGTGGTCACCCTCGAGCCCTCCGCAGCACCAATCCATCTACTATTGGGGATTACCTGATAGACAAATAAAATGAAAGGGGTGAGTTTTTGCAAACTCAATGTATACATCCCCACAATAAAACATGCATAAAACATATATCAGTCAATCAATCATGAATCAAGCTTGAGCTTTTAACAGAATCAGTGTGGACCGTAGCCCACTCAGTACAGAATCAGATAAGATATAACTGGGCCTTAACCCGTACAGATAACGCATGCATATCAATCAGTATAGTAAATGCCCACCAACCCTGCACAACATCTCTGACCACCTTACACACCATGTGGGGATAAAATCGACCCACCCAACCCTACACACCAAGTATGGGGATAAAATCGACCCATCCAACCCTACACACCAAATCGCACCGAAGAGCGACACATAATATGTAAAGGCAGTATAACTACCAATCAGACGGCTAAAAGCCTTACAGTCTTCCTTTTCTCCAATATCAATCCTACCCCAATGCAATACAGCATAAATATCATGGCATGCTTTAATACAAAATAGTAGATCATATATACAATCATATACAGAACAGAGTCAATACACATGCTACTATCACATGCTATCTCATATAATCAGAACACAGAACGGGGTCTAAGATAACCTTATCGACCCTATAACAGGTCACAGTCAACTAAGGCAACAGTGCAACCTTTCAGAACAATACAAATTAATGGGCTCACACACTCATATAGGCCCAAATGCCCGTATAGCTCACACGACCCAATTGGCCTAGCCCGTGTGGCCCACAAGGCCTAATTGGCCTAGCCTGTGCCTCGCACATGGCCTAGCCAGCATCGCACGCTTGTGTCCATCACGCCCGTGTGGTGCGCGCATGGTACCATTCGTCGACCACACAGCCGTGTCTCGCACACAGCCTCCACATGGGTAGTCCACACACCTGTATGGCGTTGACAGTCTCGTTTTCGGCTTTTATCGAAACATGATTTTAGAACGATTGGGGTACATATCTAGTTTCGTTTAAAGCCTAAACACTCCTGAGCACTTCCAGAACCTAATAATCAGAATAATTCCACTTTAGAACCCAAAAATCGAGTCTTAATCACTAAATTTTGATAACACAAAATCGACTGACCACCCTCAAGATCAAGCACAACTCTAATTCAAACGTCGAATTGCTAATTTCCAACCTCCAGATCTCCTCCTAAATAGCAGCCAATACCACCATTAGTCACTTAAATCACTAGAATTCGAGATTGAGAGACGGAGACTTACCACACGTATTCCCAACAAGTGAAGAAAATAGAACGGTTAAAAGGGTAGAAAAACGAAAAGAAAACTAGGGGATTTCGGCCATAAGGGTAGGAATTTTGGGGAACAAACGATAGCAAGAGTAAAAATGAAAGGAAGAGAGTCGATTTTTTATCAAAAAGAAACCTAATGCCCAAAACACTGTTAACCCCCTAATCTAAGTTCCTCAATTCCCTCCATTACTCAGAAACATACCCAACTTAAATTCCTACACGCCCATAGTATTAAAAATTAATGCCACACCATGAATCGAACACAGGACCTCCTCTTCATTATCCCTTCGCCTAACCACCAGACCAGTAGGCCCATTCTGATATATTTTTACTAACTTTTACTTAAAAGCCTAATTACCAAGGATTGGGCTTAATTCAAATAAAAGCCAAAATTTAACCCAAGTCTTGGCTTGAACTTGGGACCTCCCCAAACATACCCAGAGCACTTATCCACTATAGCATACATTTAATTATGCCAAATAATCGCAAAAACAATTTCAAAAATATTCATGCTCATAAAAACACAAAAGCTGAAATTTTGGGGCGTTACAAGGATATTTTGTCACTCTCAAGAATGATGCTTGTGAGATTTTTAATCTATCTAGAAGAGTTGTTTCTATTGTGGAAATAAGTTAGAACAGGTTCTTTCCATTAAATATTGAGATTGTTCAATTTTGTTTGATGGCGGAAGTTAAAGATCCTTCATGGTTGTGACATTTTGACTATGGTCATTTAAACTTTGGTGGTTTGAAGATACTTGAAAAGAAAAATATGGTGACTGGTTTGCTCCAATTATCTCTTCCTCCTTGGTTTGTGAAGAATGTGTTGTTGGCAAACAACACCGATTTCAATTTCCAAAAGGAAAGTCATGGAGAGCAAAAGAGGTATTGTAGTTGGTACACTCAGTCATTTGTGGTCCAATAATCCAACTTCCAATGGAGGTAAAAGGTAGTTATTACCTTTATTGATGATTATTCTCGTAGAACTTAGGTTTACCTTTTACAAGAAAAATTAGAGGTTTTAATGCATTTAAAAGCTTCAAGGCTTATGTAGAAAATGGGAAGGGAAGAATCATTTAGGCTCTCTGAACTGATCGTGATGTTGAATATTACTTTAAGGCATTTAAAGATTTTTTTAATGTTCATGGCATTTGAAGAGAGCTCACAATTGCTTGTACACCATAACAAAATAGTGTATTGGAAAGGAAAAATAGAACCGTTCTCAACATGCTTTGAAACTTACTAACAAGAGGGAGAATTTAAAAGGTGTTTTAGCCAAAAGTTGTAAATTAGGGCATCCACATTTTGAATAGGATTCCTACTTATGCTCTTCGAGATGTGACTCCAAAGGAGGCTTGGAGTGGAAGGAGATTAGTGTTAGATCATTTTAGAATTTTTTGGGTTCATTGCCTATGCACATGTCTTAGAAGAGAAAATGAAGAAGCTTGATGATAGACGTGAGAAGTGCGTCTTTCTTGGTATTAGTGAAACATCAAAAGGATACAAATTGTTCAAAGCTATGACAAAGAAGGTCGTGATTAGCGAAGATATTATGTTTGATGAAAAGAACACATGGTATTGGGATGAAGTACAACCTACTCAAGTCCTTTGAGATAATGAAGTTGAAGAAATGTGATAACTTTAAAAAAATATAGAGTTATATTAAGCCTTTATAACTACAATTCTTGCTAATTCTAGGTGATTTCTTATTAATTTCAAATTTTTTCTTAAAAATATTAATTTATTTTTTTATTAAGACTGTTGGAAGTTAAATTATATTATTATGTAAAATTTCATAAAATAAATATTTATTAAATATTTAGTGAGTTCAATGATTGAAATTATGTAGGCTTAGGATGATTTCAGAATCAATTAGGCCAAAAAGGTGATAAACATGATCAACTAAGGGGAGCTAAATTTTAATTATTCCATGCATGCAAGATGAGCATATTTCATGTCCAAAACAACAAGGAAAAGTTGCCCAACAAGTCCAAATTTATAGTTAAGAAGCCATTGGTGAAAAAGAGCAGTCTTGGAGCTTGTCCGTTGAGGCACTGATGTATGGCGAGTTGAATTCTAGCATGTAAACTACTAGATGAACATCAAGGAATGTCTAAAATGATGAATTTGGGCTCTAAAAAACATGGAGATGAGATGTATAAATTATCAGTGAAAACCAGAACATTGGGCGCTGGAAGAAAGGGTCGAAATATTCACTTGAGGGGAAGAGCTTCACACGCTAATGGAGGTCAAAATTTGTACCCAAATTAGCCCATTTTCCTGCAGCCCAGATCAATTATTTAATACTAACTTTAATAATCGCGAACAACCTTTAACTTCCAAAAAATCCTGTTCAAACCCTTTTACTATTTAAGTTTGTTATTTTTAGCACTTAGCTAAAAATAACAAAACAAAAAAACCTCTATTCCACCTTTCAAGTGGACAGCCATTATGAAGGAGTAAAAGGGGGATTTTAAATGTTATTTTTAGCAGCTTAAAGCTTCCCCCCTTAATATAAATAGGTCCCTACATTTGTGGCAGCTAATTCACTCACATTTTCTCATTCTCTTTTTAAGCGATTTTGTTTCCTTTTCTTTTTCAAGAGAAATAAGCTTCTTGAATATGGGTAATTGAAGCAATAAGCTTCCTTCAAGATAGCTTGTAGCGTCCTAAGGAGGAGAAGCTGTGTGCAGCACTGCGACATCCACCGTGATACAACTCAATTTCCTTTTACTCTTTTAAATTTTTATTGTGTTCTTGTTGACTGAAAATATGATTACATTGTATTCTTCTGTTTTCTTATCAATTGCCATGTTTTAATCTTGTTATGCTAGAATTATTATGAAACATTTGTTCATGTTTAATGAAGTCCAAAAAAATTATTTTGTGCATTTGGTTGTGCTCACTTAGTCATGTAAAATCATGTTTGCTTATTAATTATACGTAAGTTTAATAAGTAATTGAGTTAGTTAATTTATCTCGAAAGATGGTTGCTAATTGAAAAAATACTTGACTTGTGTATGTTTAATTGATTAAAGGATTAATTAATTAAATTTAGCAACTATGCCAAGAGGTAACTATTGCCTTACATAACCTCAGGAATGCATGATTAAATCGTTTCAGTATACACCTAATTTTGTTACTTCACATAGTTTTTAGAGTTGCATTTGACATAGGGATATCAAATGGGTCTACAAGACTAAATGTAGTGACTTCGGGAGAAGCATGCTAGTGATTAAATTGTTCCATATTAGATTTATATTGTTGCATCTTTCATTTTCTAGTAACGACGCCTGGAAGGGTAAGTTAAAATTATGGTTAGTGACTCA
Source organism: Gossypium stocksii (assembly GCA_020496765.1). NCBI lineage: Eukaryota > Viridiplantae > Streptophyta > Magnoliopsida > Malvales > Malvaceae > Gossypium > Gossypium stocksii. Next base: position 92,593,341 of record CM035626.1, on the reverse strand, counting down.
CCAATTATGCAAAGATTTTATTTCATAATAATTTCTATCTAGGTTAAATTAAACATAGACTAAAGTGGATTAATGACTCTAATGTTACTATTAAAACTCATTTGTTGAAGTATTTATTACTCTTTTGAGAGAAAAATTGCACACATATAGAATAAAATCATTTAGATTAGATTAATTGCACAAAACCCTTGATTAATTATTTGTCTTATCAAATTGTTAAATTTATTTTTCAAAAATTTTGTCTTAGTTTTCAGTTCTTGAGGAGACGATACTTATTTACTTATCACTTTATTACTTATTACGACTGTGTACACTTGCACATATTTCACGATTAATGTTATATATTTACACATAGCAACAAGTTTTGGCGTCGTTATCGAGGATTATCTTAGAATCATTATTTGTGAAGTTTATTTTTGCAGTTCTGTTTATTTTATTATTATTTAATTCTCTCCAGGTGTTTATGAACGTTAATCAAATTATCGACTTACTCCCAATAGACCTTAAAATAAAATGAACTTTTAGACAACGGAGACGAGAAAGACAAGCCCGAGACAAGTTGAAGAAATGAACCTTGAAATTAAAAATCAAGGTCCAGCAATTTGGGATAATCAAGCTCGCAATCCAATCCTTATTTCTGATGATAGGGATAGAGCCATAGGATAATATGCAATGCCACTTTTTAATGAGCTTAATCTGGGCATTAGAAGACTTGAGATCAAGGCATCGTCATTCAAGCTAAAGCATGTTACGTTCTAGATGCTTCAAAAAGTGAGTCAATTTAGCGAAATGCCCACTAAAAATCCACACATTCACCTCTGATTGTTCATGGAGATGAGTGACTCCTTCAAGATGGTTGGGGTAATAGAAGATACACTGAAATTAAAATTCTTTCCATACTCCTTAAGAGACAGAGCTAGAGCTTGGCTAAATTTATTGCCATCTGATTCAATCTCTACCTGGCAAGAATTAGAAGAACGTTTTCTAGTCAAATACATCCCACCTAGTAAGAATGCTAAGTTAAGGAATGAGATCACAACCTTTAAGAAATCAGATGATAAATCCCTATATGAGGCATAGGAAAGATTTATAGAACTCTTACACAAATGCCCTCATCACAGGATTCTACACTGCATCCAATTAGAAACCTTATATAATGGTCTCAATGCACATACGAGGATAATAGTGGACGCTTCAGCTAATGGTGCTCTCCTCTCCAAGTCTTATAACGAGGCTTATGACATCATTGGGAGAGTTTCCAGTAACACTTACCAATGGCCGATCAATAGAGCAGGAGGAATATGAGTAGCAGGAGTACATAAAGTGGACACTTTCACTTTACTTGTAGCTCAAGTATCTTCGATCTCCTCAATGTTAAAAACTTTTACTACTAATGGTCTTAATAATGTTGCAGTCCAACCACCAAGTCAGTTTGACAACATTTCCTCATATATTGTAAGGACGGACACTCGTTTGACAACTGTCTATCAAATTTGGAGTCTGTCTACTATGTAGGAAATCAAAATTTGAATAGAAGTGGGTAGGGACCACAGCCGAACTTCTATAACCTTTCATGGCGAAACCATTCAAACTTCTCCTAGAGTAAACTTAAAGCTGGACCTGGTAACAATTACATGTAGCCTAAGTTAAATCACCCACTAGCTTTTAATCAATAAGTTCAAAAGCCACCTTGAGCTGAACATATCAATAGCCTGGAGGACTTGTTGAAATCATACATGGCCAAGAACGACGCCTTGATCCAAAGCCAAGTGACCACTTTGAAAAATTTTGAAAACCAAGTTGGTTAGCTAGTTACTGAGCTTCGTAATAGACCACAAGAAACTTTAGTAAGCAATACGGAAAATCCAAGGAATAAGGGTAAAGAGCACTACAAAGCGGTCCTTTTTACAAAGTGGAAAGAATTTGGAACCCAAGTAGTTGAGGTTGAAGATGAGTCTATAGATTAAGAGGAAATTCAACTGGAAGTTGAAACTCTCACACTCTAAAAGCCATAGTTTAAAAACTCCGATGAGGTAAATTCTAACCCAATCAAATTTGATAATCTAACACCTATGTTAGATGCAGGACCCAAGCCTCAAAAGAGTTGTTCGGTCCAAGCCAAGGTTCTACCACCTCCATATCCACAAAGATTGAAACAACAAAAGTAAAGGTGCAATTCAAGAAGTTTTTTTAGATGTTCTTAAGCAACTTCATATCATTATTTCATTGGTAGAAGCTTTAGAAAAGATGTAAAAATGTGCTAAGTTCATTAAGGACATTATATCCCAAAAAAAAAAAAAGACTTAGAGAGTTTAAAACTATAGAGATGTCAAAGGAGTGTAGTGCATTTTTACAAAACAAGCTACCCCCAAAGCTGAAGTACCCAGGTAGCTTCACTATACCATGCAACATTGGCAAATTTTATTATGGGAAAGCTCTATATGATTCAGGAGCAAGCATCAACTTGATACCGGTGTTTGGATTCAAGAAATTGGGTATAGGTCAAGTAAGATCAACAACACTTTAACTAGCGGATCAGTTAGTAGCACTTCCGGAATGAAATATTTAAGGTGTTCTGGTACATGCTGATAAGTTTATCTTCCCTGGTCACTTTCTCATTTTAGATTTTGAAGTAGATAAGGAAGTACCAAACATCTTACGGAGACCCTTCCTTGCAAGTAGTAGAACATTAATTGATGTACAAAAAGGCAAACTTACTGTGCGAGTTCAGGGTGACCAAGTAACTTTTAATGTGCTAAAAACGATGAAATTTCCTGACCCAGTTGAAGATTGTTCTACAATAATGAAATTATAATCCTCAATCTCTATAAAATAGGTGCTGAATTCTATAGAAAACCCATTAAACAATATTTTAGGATCTAATCCATCAGAAGATAAAGAAGCCAAGGAACATATGGCTTTGTTGAAAGCCAACTATGCTCGACCATCTTAGTTCTACTCTTTAGAGCTAGAATCTCGAGAATACACACAACGCAGAACATCAATTGAGGAACCAACTACATTGGAACTCAAGGTGCCAAGGCTACAGTTTATACTGACCACCCAGCAATCAAGTATCTACTTATGAAGGATGCTAAACTGAGAGAAATTTGGTGGGTACTCTTACTTTAAGAATTTGATCTAGAAATTCAGGACAAGAAAGAAGTTGAGAACCAAGGGGTAGATCATTTGTCAAAGTTAGAGCATTCCAAGGAAACATGTTCTCTAGTTCTTATAAATGAATATTCCTAGATGAATAATTTTTTTAAGTACATTTTGTACATAAATGTCGTTGGTTTGCTAATATCACTAACTACTTGGCCAGTGAAATAATCCCACCAGATTTAACATACCAATAAAGGAAGAAATTCCTACATGATGTTAGATATTATTTCTGGGAAGAGCCATATCTATTTAAACAATATGTAGATCAGATGATCAAGAAATGTGTATCAGAATGGGAGGTTGCTGAAATTTTTGCCATTGTCATTCTTCTCTAAGTGGAGGACACTTTAGAGGATCAGGTATAGCGACTAAGGTGCTATAGGCTAGTTTCTTTTGGCCTACTCTCTTCCAAGACTCATATGCCTATGTAAGGAACTATAACCGGTATCAAAGGGTAAGAAATATATCAAGGAGGAATGAGATGCCGTTAAACAATATTCTTGAAATGGAATTATTTGACGTTTGGGGCATCGACTTCCTTGGTCCATTTCCCTTATTACATGACAATAGGTACATTTTAGTGACAGCTGATTACGTATCAAAGTGGGTTAAGCCCGAAGCTTGTCCAACGAATGATACTAGGACAGTCATGCACTTTTTACACAAGCATATATTCACAAGGTTCGAAACCCCAAGAGCCATAATAAGTTATTAAGGGCTTCAGTTTATAAATAAATGACTTAAGTGGTTATTGGAAAAATATGATGTGAAGCACAAGATTGCAACAGCTTACCATCCATAGACAAATGGGCAAATTGAGTTGGCAAATAGAGAAATAAAGAGCATTCTTGAAAAAGTGGTAAGACCTAACAAGAAAATTGGCCCAGGAAACTCGACGATGTGCTATGGGCTTATCGAATAACCTTTAAAACTTTTTTGGGGATGTCTTCATACCATTTAGTGTTTTGAAAAACCTACCATCTTCTTTTGGAGCTTGAACACAGAGTTTGCTAGGCTTTGAAGCAACTCAATGGACATGAAGCTTGCTGGAGACAAACAAAAACTTCAGTTAGCTGAATTGGAAAAATTGAAAATGTTCTTGTATGAGAATGCCAAGATTTGGAAAGAGAAAATAAATGATGTCATGACAAGCATATTTAGTATTGAGAATTCAAAGCAAGTTAGAGAGCCTTGTTGTTCAACTCCAAGATGAAGTTGTTCCCTTGAAAACTTAAGTCTCGATGGTCTAGGCCCTACCTGATTCACCAAGTCTATCCATAAGGAGTTGTAGACTTGCGCAATGGAAAGGGGGATTATTCAAGGTAAATGGTTGGTGCCTTAAACACTATGGAAATAATAAAGTTGAGCAGAATAAAATCTCATAAACTTTAATCAAGCCAAATTGTGACCCTTCCAATATTTCCTTGGAATTAATTTCATTCTAATTTATGAGAAATATTTTTCAAGTACCCATTAATTAGGGAGTTTGCAAAATAAATGGTCAATTCTGGACCAAAGAGAAATTTCTTTTTATTCAAATGATTTAATTTAATTATCAATTAATTATATCTTTTCTAATTGGATTTTCTTGCTAGAGATAATTATTGAGTCAAATTAATGTTTTTTATTTAATTGATAAATATCAATTATTTTAATATTTTTAATTTTGATTATCTCTTAGTAATTAGTTTTGAAAAGCTCTTTTAAATTGTTGTTCCTATCTCTTAAACCCCCACCATCCCTATAAATATACCAATTTTCCACCCTTATTTCGTCAACAATCATTCCCTCTACTAAATCTTCTTCTTGTGCTGCCCCCACCCCTTCCATTCTTCTCCCAAATTTAAATTTTTTTCTCTTAATTCTTCATCCAAAACTGACACTCAAACCCCCCAAAAACAAGTCATTTAAACCAAAACTTGCCCAACAATCTACTTCATTAGTACAAACCTTCAATAGACCTAAACACACTTCAAACACATATAAACGTACCAATTCAATCAACCTATTTCTCCTAACCAATATGCCATTTATAACCTTGCCAAAATAACTCAAGAACTACCAAAGTGATTACTGGATAGTGTGATAGAACTCTGACAAGCTTCCAACTGGTACAGCTGCCAATAATTTACGAAACAAAGGAAAATAATTATGTAAGCAACTAGTGCTTAGTAAGCTCGTATAAATTCAAACATAACTTACCCTTCTTAAGCTCAGTTTATAAAATATGCACAACATCATTACCATGCTCATAAGTTAAATAAACTCCTATATACACCACCAAACTCACAAGTTAGCAAGTTCATACATAATACATATAAATTCAACCATATTATAAGTAAATTTCTATGTACATACCATTCATCAAATTTACCTTTCATAAGATTATTAATAATTATCCATTTGAATACATGTTTTGCCATTAACCTTTACTTACTCGTGAATCATCTAGAATTTCATTAGATACTTGGGAATGCTCACACATAGTGTGCCTTTCCATATAACTGTAACATTTCCTTTTCAATAATGCTCAAACGAGCTGTGAAATGGGCCTGCACACACGAGCTGTGGAGATTCTGCAACAAATGCAAGACCTTAACCATCAGTAGTACATTCAAGACCAGTACCCGAAACATGAAATCCCTAATGAGATGTATTTCGTATCCTAAGAATTCTTAAGGTCCAAATGGGATTATTTATTCGTCAATTATTCAAAATGTCAATATATTTATATATTCAAGTTAGTTTATAACTAATATAATATAAAAGATAATCAATCAAACTATCATTAATAAAATTATAATTCATATGAACTTATCTCGATAACTATAGTCGCAAAGGTAGAGGTTGGAGACTAATCCAAAGCTTTTGGCTTTCCTCGATTTAAATCCTGTTGTGGTTTATCTTGATTTAAATAGTACTTCAAATAACCTCAAATATTCAATTCAATCTATAATTCATATTATCATAAAATTACTAAATTACCCCTTCTATTTTAATTTTTTACAACTTAGTCCTTATAACCATAACTTGCAAATTTACTATTTTTCTTAGACAACATGTGCTAATTGATTCTTCTAGAGGACCGAATCAGCCCATATTTACCCAAAATTTGACATAAATTTCAAGGAATTTTACACTTTTAGCAAATTAATCCTTAACCCTTAATTTAAAAAAAAAAATCAGTTAAGAAAACAAATTTATTTAACAATCGAATGTAATAATCTATCAATTAACATCACAAATTCATCAATTTCATTTTTAACATATCCTTTAACCTTTAACAGATTTACAAATTAATCCCCGAGCTAAGTAGTTTAAGCTAAAATGAGCTTCAAAACATAAAAATTACTAAAAATGGGACTTGAATACATACCATGCAAGTGAATTAACAAAACTAAAGCTTTTCTCCCTCCTTAATGGTATTTTCAGTTAAACAAGAAAAAGAGAAAGAAGATGATAGCTTTTGTTTTATTTGTTTCATGATTATTTGACTAATTACTCTTTTGCCCTGATAATATAACTTAAATACTAGCATAAACATGTCAATATTTGTCCACTATAAACATATATGCTATAATTACTAAATAAGTCCATTAACTCACCTTGTTAAAGCTATTTAATCCATTTAACTAATAGAACTCAACTTTTGTATCTTTTTCAATTTAGTTCTTTTTACCTAATTAACCGTTTAAACTTCAAAATTTCTTAACAAAAATTTAATAATACCTTAATAAACACTCGTAAGCTTTAAATAATTATTAAAATATTTACTTCCTCATCTAAATCGTGGTCCCAAAACCACTTTTTTTGACACCACGATAAATGGCTGGTTACAACTCTCCCCCTAAAGGAATTTTCGTCCTAAAAAATCTTACCAAAAATAGGTTCGAGTATTGCACTTTCATAGCTTCTTCTAGTTCCCAGGTAGTTTCCTCGACCCCATGATGATGCTAGAAAACTTTAACATAGCTATTCGTTTATTCCTTAATTCTTTGACTTCCCGAGCTATAATTCTAATTGACTCTTCACTGTAGGACATATCTAGCTAAATTTCTACATCAACTGGCGAAATTATGTGTGAAGGATCAGATTGATATCTTTGTAACATCGATACATGAAACTCATTGTGAATTTTCTCTAATTCAGACGGTAAATTTAAATAGTAAGCTACTGTCCCAATTCTCTCGATGATCTCATACAACCTTATGAATCATGGACAAAGCTTCCCTTTTTAGCTAAAACGGAGAACTTTTCTCCATGGCGATACTTTTAAGAACACTGTCACCAATTTGAAATTCAATATCTTTTCTTTCCAAATCTGTATATGGTTTATGACGATTAAAAACAACATCTAAAAAATCACAAATTATCTTCTCTAATCCAAATCTTTAGTCTCTCAGATTAAATTGACACCAAAAAGTTTTTTCTCACTCAATTCAGTCCAGTATAATGGAGTTCTACATTTTCGAGCATACAAAGCTTCATTTGGAGCCATTTTAATACTCGATTGATAACTATTATTATAAGTAAACTCAACTAATGGAAGAAAATTTTCCCAGCTACCTTCAAACTCTAAAATGCAACAACAAAGCATGTCCTCGAGTATCTGTATCACTCACTCAGATTGACTATCGGTATGTGGATGGAATGTTGTACTAAAATGTAGTCTAGTACCCAAAGTTTTGTGCAATTTACTCCAAAATCTAGAAGTAAACCATGGATCTCTATCAGAATAATAGACGCTAACACACCATACAATTTAGCAATCTCAGAAACATATGGTTTTGCCAACTTCTCAAGTTAATAATCCATATGTGCTAGAATGGAATGTGCAGATTTAGTCAAACAATCAATAATAACCCAAATAACATCTTTCTTCCACGGAGACAAGGGTAACCCATTCTCATTTCCATTCTAGAATCATAACAGGCTGTAACAATCTAGAAGGTACTTGATGCTCAGCTTTGACTTGTTGACAAATCAAACATTTTGATACAAATTCTAAAATTTCACGTTTCATACTTGGCCACCAATACATTTGTTTCAAATCACCATACATTTTGTTATTACCGGGGTGTATCAAATAATTACTGCTATGAGCTTCCTAAAATCTTTTGTATAATATTAGAATTTCTCAAAACAGAAATTCTATTTCAAAATATAAACTACCATTAGAACTAACATGAAATTTTGAATTAGATGTCTTTTCAATCTGTTCTCGTTTAGCAATCAATGCAAATCACTTTTCTGAGCTTCTCAAATCTACTGCAGAAATGTCAATCTAGCTTTTAATTCTGCTACAATAGAACCATCATCAATCAACATCAAATAAGTATTTAAAGCTCGCAAAATAAATAAATATTTTCTACTTAAAGCATCATCACAACATTAGCTTTTTCTAGATGATAATCGATGATCAAATCACAATCCTTTAGCAGCTCCAACCATTTACGTTGTCTCAAATTTAATTCTTTTTGTGACATCAAATACTTCAAGCTTTTGTGATCTCTGAAGATGTGACATATTTCCTCGTACAAATAGTGCCACCAGCTATTTAATGCAAACACAATAGTTTCAAGTTCTAAATCATGAGTTGGGCAATTTCTCTCGTGCGGTTTCAATTGACGAGAAGTATAAGCTACCACATTGCTTTCCTTCATCAAGACGCAACCTAAACCATAAAGTGAAGCATCACTATAGATCAAAAATTCCTTGCTGGACTCTGGTTGAATCAAAACAAAGGCTTCGATCAACAACATTTTCAACTGATCAAAACTTTGTTGACATTTTTCATACTATTCAAACTTAACATCTTTTTGGAGTAGCTTCATCAACGGTGTAGAGATCATCGAAAACCCTTTAACAAATTTCTGATAATATCTGGCTAAACCCAAGAAACTTCTGATCTTTGAAACATTTCTAGGAGGCTTTAACTCTATAATAGTTGATATTTTACTTGGATACACTCTAATACCATCCACCGATACAATATGTCCCAAAAATCTAACTTTTCACAGCTAGAACTCACTTTAGCTAAATTTAGCAAATAATAGTTTCTTGCGTAAAGTTTGCAATATTACCCTCAAATGTTGTGCATGCTCAATTTCATCTTGAGAATAGATCAAAATATTGTCAATGAATACAATTACAAATCTATTTAAATATGGCCAGAATATTCTATTCATCAAATCCATAAGCACAACAGGTCCATTTGTTAAACCAAATGACATAACTAAAAATTCATAATGTTCGTACCTAGTCCTAAAAGTAGTATTTGGCACACCAGAATCTTTAACCCGTACCTGATAATATCCCGAAGGAAGATCAATCTTTGAAAACATTGTTACACTTTTCAATAGATTAAACAAATCATTGATACGCAACAATGAATATTTGTTTTTTATCATGAATTTATTTAGCTATCAATAATTAATACATAGCCGCATTGACCCGTCCTTTTTCTTACCAAATAGTATAGGAGCGCCTTAGGGAGAAAAACTGGGTCGAAGAAATCCTCTGTTTGTCAATTCCTGCAACTGTGCTCTTTCAATTTTGTAAGTGTCATTCTATACGGAGCTATTGATATCGAAGAAGTTCCTAGTACCAACTCAATAGAAAATTCAACCTCTCTGACTGATGGTAACCTGGTAACTCTTCTAGAAGCACATCTGCAAACTTACAAACAGTCAGGACTGCCTCTAATTTCAATTTTGAAGCCCTAGATCAAGTATATAAGCTAGATATGCCTTACAACATTTCTTGGCATATTTCTAAGTTGACATAGCTGAAATGATATTAAATGTACTATCAATCTATCTGGTTTAACCGAGCTATCTCACCATTCTAACATTTTAATAAAATTTACTTTTGTCTACAATTTACAACAACATAATGTAAAGTCAACCAATCCATGCCAAGAATCACATCAAACTCATTAAATGGTAATAACATTGAATCAGCTGGAAAGTGGCAATCTTGAATCATCAGAAGATAGCTTCTACAAACTTTATCAACTAACACATACCGACCAAATAGATTAGTTACTTTGATCGTAAATTTAGTTGACTCAAAAGGTATTTTCTTATCTGACACTAAGGTTGTGCATATATATGAGTGTGTTAACCCCGAGCCAATTAAAGCACTAATGTTAGTATCGAAGATAAAAAAATATACTGGTAATCACATTAGGTGCCGAAGCTTCTTCACAAGCTCGAATTGCATAAGCCCTTGCAGGTGTCCGAGCCTCAGATCTAACTGTAGAATTTTCATTCCACTTCGACTATTTCCCTCATTACCACTATTTCTGGATGGCCTCCCTCTCGCAATCATGTTACTCAACCCTGTGTTCTGAGCTTTCTCTGTATCAGACCTTTTAGGATAGTCTAGAAGAAAATGATCATATGAACTGCATTTGAAGCACGATCTCTCAATCTGCACTCTCCAAACTGTTGTCTATTACACTGTTGACATTCAGGTTTATTATTTCGAACACTAGTCACACTCGCTGCAGAAGTAGCTTGGGGTCTCGAACTTGAATGTTGCTTCTCTTTCTCTTTTTTCAAAAGTTTGGTTGAAGCTGACGTATGACTGTGAAATTCTTTCAATTTCTTTGATGGAGATGAAAATGATTTTCCCATCGATCGTTTACCTGTGTCACAAGCATCAAAATATGCCTTTCTTTTAGCTTTACTAAGTTCTTCAACCTTATGTGTTTGATTCACTAATACCACGAATTCTTTCCATTCTAGAATTCCCGCTAACAATTTGATGTCTTCGTTTAAACCAATTTCAAACCAAGTGCATATAACAACTTCTGTTGGTATACATTCCCTAGCATACTTGCTAAGTTGCACGGATTCTCTTTCATATTTCATTACAGATCTACTAACTTGCTTCAACTCTAAGAACTCTTTCCTTTTCTTGTCAAGATATCTCTGACTTATGTATTTCTTTTTAAATTTGGTTTAAAAGAAATCCCAATTCACACGATCTTTTGGTATCACCGCTATTAAAGTATTCCACCACTAATACGTTGAGTCTTTGAGCAACGATATAGCACATTTCAAACTATCAGCAGGAGAGTAGGACAGTTCATCAAAAACTCTAATAATATTCTCTAACCAGAACTCAGCTTTTTATGGATTACCATATGTAGTACCACTAAACTCTTCTACCCCATACTTATGAATTTTATCAACCGGAGGTCTATTCACTCGTACCTATTCTAAACCTTGAGGAATTGAAGGGACAAGTTGGGATATTGGAGGGGGTAGAGATTGTTGAGCTATTGGTTCGTTCCAACAAATTCAGAAAACCACTCGCACATTATAGGGAAGAAAGCTTCTTTTGCCTCATTTCCCCAGCCCTCAACTACGAGCCTACTAATAGCTGCTTTTTGAATGGAGGCTTGTGCATTACTTTCAACCTCATCATAATCAGCTCGGTTGCATGACATCTTTTATCTATATACAAAAAAAATCAAATTATGTCAGGAGATATTACATTATCATAGGTTAATAAATGACATATATTCTATACTCCTTACTAGCTACGTTCAGTCTGAGAATTGACTAAATCGTAGCTTTGATACCACTAAATTTAACACCCCTAACCCATCTCCATCGTTAGTTTAGGGTTACGGAGTATTATCGTACAAATGAAAACTATTAACTTCAAGATCAATAATATCGTTTAATATTAATAACTTAAAACTCATTACAAACCTAGCAAACATATATATAATTAGGACTAATTTAAAACAATTCAAAAAATATAGGAAAAAGTTAAAATATTTGAAAACAGGGGTCACACGGCTATGTGGCCAGGCCGTGTGACATAGCCCAGATTGTGTGGTATTCGAACAATGGGACACATAGCTGTCTCCCAGCCCATGTCTTAAATTGTGCAACTTACTAACTTGGGTCACACAGCCGTGTTGTAGACCATGTGCTAGACCATGTTACTCTCTGACTTGTGTCACATGACCATTGCAAGCCATGTGCTAGACCGTGTAACTCACTGACTTGATACACACAACCGTGTGATACTCACACCTGAAATAATAAGTGACAAACGGCCATGTAGCCAGACTGTGTTCCTAGGCTGTGTGCTCTATAATTGGTCTATAAAAATAAGCCATTTAAAGTCCAAAACTTGCCCAACAATATACTTCATTAGTGCATACCTTCAGTAGACCTAAACACACTTCAAACACATATAAACCTACCAATTCAATCAACCTATTTCTCCTAACCAATATACCATTTATAACCTTTGTTAAAAAAACTCAAAAATTACCAAGTAATTGTTAAATAGTGTGATAGAACTCCAACAAGCTTCTAGCTGATCGAGCTTCCAATAATCTACGAAACAAAGGAAAATAATTATGTAAGCAACCACTACTTAGCAAGCTCGTATAAATTCAAATATAACGTACCCTTTTTAAGTTTAATTTATAAAATATTAATAGCATCATTACTATGCTCATAATCTAAATAAACTCCTATATACACCACCAAACTCACAAGTTAGCAAGTCAATACATAATACATATAAGTTCAACCATATCATAAGTAAATTTCCATGGAGATACCATTCATCAAATTTACCTTTCATAAGATTATGAGTAATTATCCATTTGAATACATGCCTTGCCATTAACCTTTACTTACCTATGAACCATCTAGAATTTTATTAGATACTCGGGAATGCTCACACATAGTGTGCCTTTCCATATAATCATAACCTTTCCTTTTCAATAGTACTCTCAGGAGCTGTGAATTGGGCCTGCTCAAACAAGTTGTGGGTCAAAATGTTAGCTACACGATGTTGCTCACACGAGCTGTAGAGAATTCGTAACAAATGCAAGACCTCAGCCATCGATAGTACATTCAAGACCAATACCCGAAGCATGAAATCCTTAATGACATGTTATTCTTATCTTAAAAATTGTTAAGGTTCAAACGAGGTTATTTATCCTTCAATTATTCAAAATGTCAATAGATTTATATATTCAAGTCAGTTTATAACTAATATAATATAACAAATAATCAATCAAACTATCATTAATAAAATTATAATTCATACGAACTTACCTCGGTAATCATAGTCACAGAAGTAGAGTTAGGGACTAATCCAAAGCTTTTGCCTTTCCTCTATTTAAATCTGATTATGGTTCATCTTTATCTAAATGGACAATTTCATTCACTTAAGTACTTCAAATAACCTCAAATATTCAATTCAATATATAATTCATATTATCATGAAATTACAAAATTACCCCTTCTATTTTAATTTTTCTACAACTTAGACCTTATAACCATAAATTGCAAATTCACCATTTTTCTTATACAATATGTGCTAACTGGTTCTTCTAGAGCACCTAATCAGCCCATATTTACCCAAAATTTCACATAAATTTTAAGGAATTTTACACTTTTAACGAATTAATCCTTAACCCTAAATTCATAAAAAATCACTTAACAAAACAAGTTTATTTAACAATCAAATGTAATAATCTATTAATCAATATCACAAATTCATCAATTTCATTCCCAAAATATCCCTAAACCTTTAACAATTTTGCAAATTAATCCCTGGGTTAAGTAGTTTAAGCTAAAATGAGCTCAAAAAAATATAAAAATCACTAAAAACGGGACTTGAATACATACCATGCAAGTGAATTAACAAAACCAAAGCTTTTCTCCCCCTTTTCAATGGTGTTTTTGGTTAAACAATAAAAGGAGAAAGAATATGACAACTTTTGTTTTATTTATTTCGTGATTATTTGATCCATATTTGTCCACTATCAACATATATGGTATAATTACTAAATAAGTCCATTAACTCACCTTGTTAAAGCTATTTAATCCACTTAACTAATAGAACTCAATTTTTTCACCTTTTTTAGTTTAGTCCTTTTTACCTAAATAACCGTTTAAACTTCAAAATATCTTAACAAAAATTTAATACTACCTTAATAAACACTCGTAAGCTTTAAATAATTATTAAAATATTTACTCCCTCGTATGAATCGTGTTCCCAAAATCACTATTTTTGACACCATTAAAAATGAGTTGTTACACTGTGTGTGAAGGAAAAGAGTTACTTTTAACTCTTCAGTGATCAATATATTGTTTGATCAACCTGATGTGGATGCTGAAGACTACTCGGCCTTGTGTAAGGATATTGATGGTGAAACTCTTCAAGATGTGCTTAGAGAATTGACCATCCGTGGCACTAAATGGAATATCTCAAGGCAAGGTAATTATAAATGTCGTCATGAATTTCTTAACTGAGGAGCAAAGGTATGGCTTTACTTCATCTGATCAAGTCTCATGCCTATCACAAATTGTTACATTATATCTATGGAACATATGATCTTGTTGTATTGCATTATGACTAAAAAATCAATTAACATGGGGAAAATAATCCTCAAGGAAATTCAAGGATGTACAAGCAAGAGATTTGGTAGTGCATATTTCCCATCACTCTTTACTTATTTATGTCGTCAAGCACGGGTACATATGAAAAATGTCTTTTTAGATTTTTATAGTACGGGAATTATTTCTGCTAATGAAATTGCAAGGGTAATTAGTGATAATACCAAAAAGAAGTTGATAATAGAGATTGACGATGACTCATCCAAACCAGTAGAGAATACAGAGGTGAAATCTTAAGAAAAAATTCACCAACAACCAAATCGCCAGAAATTTTAACTAAACTAAGTGAAGAGTCCATGCAAGTTCCTTCCTATTCTATGGTTCAACCAGAACAATTAGTGATATGGGATTTGTTGCAACACATGTATAAGCAACAATAGGCTTATTGGCAATATGCTAAGATTCGAGATTACGGAAATAGGACTAGTACGCAGAAATTTCTTATTCAAAATTTTAATGAACTACCTCCATTTCCAGATTTTGTTCTTGAACCGTGGAAGCCGAGAATCAAGGAGAGGATCATGGTTCGTCAACAAAGAAAAGATCAGAGGATCAAAACATGTCGGGATACGATGATGATTACGTGGAAATGAAGACAATTTCAGATAATTCCGAGTCAAATTAAGAGGGTTTTTCTTTATATCTAGAATAAAAAATTATTGCTTTTGGTTATTTTATTTAGGATTTTTATTTATGTTTCATATTAAGTTGGATTTCTTGAACTTACCCCTAATGTTGGTGTCCTTATTTTGTTCCTTCTTTTGAGAAATTTTAAAACAAAGAATTATGGTAATAGGAATGTGCATGTCTAGGAATGGATCTATCTAGGAAAGACTTGGTATTTAAGCAAGTCTAAATGACTCATCTCTCTTTCCTAGGATCCTACCTGGTTCATAGTTCACTTTGATTTATGTTTCATATTAAGTTGGATTTCTTGAACTTACCCTTAATGTTGGTGTCCTTATTTTGTTCCTTCTTTTGAGAATTTTTAAAACAAAGAAATATGGTAATAGGAATGTGCATGTCTAGGAATGAATCTATCTAGGAAAGACTTGGTATTTAAACAAGTCTAAATGACTCACCTCTCTTTCCTAGGATCCTACCTGGTTCATAGTTCACATTCATTTCTTTTCTGTAATGAGGACATTGCTCGTTTTAAGTTTGGGGGCTACGACATGTGTTTGAGTTTAAGTCATTTGAAAGTGCTTGAAATTTTTTCAATCAAAGTTCACATGAGGTACGTGTAAGTGGAAAAGGGCTCAGAGTCAGTATGTTTCACATAGTAGGTCATTTCGAGTTTAGATATAATTCTTAGTTTTTCTTTAAATGTCTATGATGTTAGTTGAAATTATGATTTGAATGTTAATTTTTAGTGAAAATGAATAAAATTTCTTCCAGTTAATTTCTTTTTAGTAAAACTAAAGTATGCATGAAAGTTTATATTTTTAGAATTGAATTTAGTAAATTCTTGAGGTGAAATCCTAGCGGCATAATAATACTAAAAATGATTTAGGTAATTTGTTTAGTCTGTTTGAACCTTTCAAGCCCACCTTACTAAAAAGTTTATCATTAAAACCTTATTTTGAGTTATATAGTCCAATTTTTCTTAATACCCTTGAAAAGTAAGCCATACTCTTTAAATTATTACTCTTTATTTCTCCACCAAGTTTTGCACTCACTATTCACGATATGCTTTTTGTTAAGTTGGGGGAGGTAGAAGGAGAAAAGTGAAGTGCTTATTTCAAGATTCTTAGTATTTTGTGCAAAAAAAAAGTACTCTTTAGTTGAGACAAGGGAGAATTGGATTCCTTAGTTATGAATATATTTCAAAAGGTTCAAAGTAAAGCTGAGTCCAAGTATGTATAGCCCCAAAACATCTGTCTTTTCCTACATTGAACCTAGCCACGTTACAACCATATAAAGACCTATTGATTTATATTAATATGCCAACTATATTAGTGGAGAGGATTTATTAATATCAATATATGAAAGCTAATTCAATAAACTTGAGAATTGTTGCTTAGTTTTATTTAGAAGAATTTATGGGAGAAATTGCATACATAGTTCCTAAAAGAGCATTTGAATTTTATTTAACATTAGGTATTTGAGAAGAATTCAAATAATACTTAAGCACAAGTTGTTCACTTGCGAAAATTTATTGAACGACATAATTTCACTTATGCATAACCATATGGACTAACTCTGTTTTCTATGTGTTTAACATAAATCATCACTCAAGACGAGCAATGGATTAAGTTTGGGGGTTGATAACTCTAAAAAATATGGAATCATCTTAAACCTTTATAACTATAATTCTTATTAATTCTGAGTGATTTATTTTTAATTTCCAAATTTTATTAAAAATATTAATTTATTTTTTTATTTAGACTCTTGGAAGTTAAATTATATTATTATGCTAAATTTCACAAAATAAGTATTTATTAACTATTTAGTGAGCTTAATGATCGAAAATTATGTAGGTTAAGGATTACTTCAAAATTAATTTGGCCAAAAAGGTGATAAACACGACCGACCAAGGGGAGCTTAATTTTAATTAATCCATGCATGTAAGATGATCATATTTCATGTCCAAAACAGCAAGGAAAAGTTGTCCAACAAGTCCAAATAAATTCAACTCGAATTTATAGTTAAAAGGACATCGATGAAAAAAGACAATCTTGGAGCTTGTCTGTTGGAGGCCCTGATGGCGTGGCGTGTTGAATTCCAGAATGTAAGCTACTAGACGAACATCTATGAATGCCTAAAATGATGAATTTTGGCTCTAAAAAAACATGAAGATGCAATGCACAACTTATCAGTGACAACTAGAACACTAAACATAAGAAGAAATGACCAAAATATTCACTTAAAGGGAGGAGTTTCACACACCAATGAAGGTCCAAAATTGTACCCAGATTAGCTTATTTTACTGTAGCTCAAATAAGTTATTTAATACTGATTTTAATAATTGCAAACAACCTTTAACTTCCCAAAAATCTCGTTCAAACCCTTCCAGTATTTAAGTTTGTTATTTTTAGCACTTATCTAAAAATAACAAAATAAAAAAACATTTCTTCCACCTTTCAAGTGGCGACCATATAAGGGAGTAAAAGGGGGATTTTAAATGCTATTTTTAGCATCTTAAAGTTACCCCCTTTAGTATAAATAGGCCCTTTCGCCCATTCATTTGGGGCAACTAACTCACTCTCATTCTCTCCGTCCCTTAGGTTCTCTCTTTCTCTCTTTCTCTCTTTAAGAGATTTTGTTTCCTTTTTTTTTTCAAGAGAAGTAAGCTTCTTTAGTTTAGATAATTTAAGCAATAAGTTTCCTTCAAGATAGGTTATGGCGTCCCAAGGAAGAGAATAAGGAGAAGTTGTGTGCACCCCCGTGGTATCCATCGTGAAACAACTTTATTTCCTTTTACTCTTTAAAATTCTTATTGTGTTCTTATTTATTGAAAATATGATTACTTTGTGTTCTTGTGTTTTCTTATCAATTACCATGTTTTAATCTTGTTATGCTAGAATTATTATGAAACTTTTGTTTATGTTCAATAAAGTCCAAAAAAGTTATTTTGTGCATTTTGTTGTGCTCACTTAGCCAGGTAAAATCATGCTTTCTTATTAATTCTACGTGAGTTTAACAAGTAATTGAGTTAGTTAATTTATCTCGAAAGATGGTTGCTAACTAATAAAATACTTGATTTGTGTATGATTAATTGATTAAATTTAGCAACTATGGCGAGAGGTACCATTGCTTTACATAACCTCAAGAATGCATGATTAAATCATTTCAATATAGAATTAATTTTGTTGCTTCACGTAGTCTTTAGAGTTGCATTTGACATAGGGATATGCAATGAGTCTAGAAGGCTAAACGTAGTGACTTCGGGAGAAGTTTGCTAGTGATAAAATTGTTCCAGATTAGATTTATATTGTTGCCTCTTTCATTTTGTAATAATGATGCTCGGGAAGGTAAGTTAAAATTATGGCGAGTGACTCACCAATTATGCCATGAATTATTTCGTAATAATTCTTATATGGATTAAATTGAAACATAGGCTAAAGTGAATTAATCACTCTAGTGTTACTTACTCATTTGTTGAAGTATTTATTATTCTTTTGAGAAAAGAAGTTGCACACATTTAGAATACAATCATTTAGATTAGATTAATTGCATAAAACCCTATATTAATTATTTTTCTTATCAAATTGTTAAATTTATTTTTCACAAATTTTGTCTCAATTTTCAGTCCTTAAGGAGATGATACTCATTTACTTATCACTTTATTACTTATTATGATTGAATATAATTGCACATATTTCATGATTAATTTTTTATATTTACACATTATAACAACTTCTGAAAAGAGAAAATAATAAAGTCAAGAGAAAAGTAGAAGTAATTGGAATGGAAGGAATGTATTTCATTGAATTGAAACTAGTGCTTATATAGTACACAGTTCAACAACTATTAATTAAAAATAGACTATTACCAGAATCATAAATCTCTAAAAATCTTTTTTTTAAAAATCTGAAAATGATTATATATAAAATTAACTAAATTACGATAAGTGAAGCAAATCTTCAACAATGTTTATAGTTGGGTACTTTGCGCACATCTCAAGGTACCTATCTCTTTCCTTTCTCGCAACATATAATGTTGAAACTATTTCTATTTGAAATACGAGGGTCGACTTTGGATTTTGAAAACAAAAATGATTAAACGAGAGTCGCCACCAATCATTTTGTTGAGGTGTGATCGGGTTACCTCGAAAAGTTGTTGTTTTTAATAAACAGTTTGATTTATCAAAACAACTATTTTGGTCTACGAAATCCAAAAAAGGGGTTCGGGAGTCGGTTACACACGAGGAAGGATTAGCACCCTCGATACGCCCAAAATTAGCACCTAGTTGATTAATTAGTGTCTTAATATCGAAGATTTGACAATTTGGAAGAATTTTAAAATATGATCCCTGTCGCGACCATTTTTGAAAACGAAAATGGACGTCGACTTAAAAAATACATTCAAGAACTGGAGTCGCCACCAATCTTTTTTTAGGGTGTGATTGGTCACCTCAAAAAGGGTTGTTTTCGATAAACAGTTGGATTTATCAAAACAATGATTTCGGTCCGCGAATACCAGAAATGGGTTCGAGAGTCGGTTAGCACGGGGAAAGATTAGCACCCCCGATTCGCCCAGAAATTGGTACCTTGTTGATTAATTGATGTCTTTAGAGTCGATCATTAGAAAATTTGTAAAAACTTAAAATACGATCCTTATTTGCTTTAGAACATTTAGATAGGTCAAAAATATGTATCAAAGGCTGGTTCGCCTTGAGGTAAAACATCACATCCAATACGTTAGGACACGACATTTCAACCTTCGAAGCTCAACTTGCCTTGTTATTTGAAATTCACGTATTTAACTTTGAGAGGATATTCAGATACTTGGGATAAACGAAGAAAATCAAAACCCAATATGTTAGGTCACAATTTCTCGGATTCCTAAGTACTGAACATTACCTCGGTTTTAGAAAATCTTATCTCGAGATAACGAAATATCACATCTAATGCGTTAGGACACGATATCTCAAATTTTCGAGAATAAGTTCTTATAGAAAGATTATGTTTTTTATTTGAAAGGCTATTCGGTTATTTAGACTTAAACGAAAAGACCGCAACCCAATACGTTAGGGCACGATTCCCGAGTGTCTAAATACAGAATATTGTCTTATAGAAAATCATTTTTAACGAACAAGGGTAATTTACACCAAACGCGTAATAAAGGACAATGAGAGCATACATAATAGAAGGAAACGCGATAATAAAAGACAATACGAACAAGAGTGGTAATATGATAGACAAAAATGATAATAATAAATAAACTTTTTATATTTAAACTTTGTGTTTTGAGAAGGATATTTAAGTATTTAGATTTAGACGAGAAAAATCGAAACCCAATACGTTAGGGCACGACCTCTCGAATAGCTAAATACCGAAACATTGCCTTTATAAAAAGATCAATTCGGCGTAGGTAAAACATAGTATTATTTGTAATGAAAGTTAAAACAATAATGGTAATTAATAATAACAAAAATAATAACGAAGATGGTGTGTAAATAATTTGAGAATGTATATAAATAATAGAATCATAATATGTACACGAAAAATGTATATATGTAAGTTAATAATGAGAAATATGATAATAATAATAATACTAGCAATATGCAAATATAAAATGATAATAGAGGAGTAATAGGTAATAAGTAGTGAAAATAATACGGTATTTAAACATGCATACATAATATATATATATATATATATATATATATTAAGAGTAATAATAATATTAAAACAACTATGAGTATATACAAATACATATATGTATATAAAAAAATACGTAATAATAATACTAAAAGTATGTACGTAAAATATATACACGCATATGTATTAGAAATAATAAAAATATTTACATAGTATATAATATTTAAAAAGAACATAATAATACGTATGTACATAAGTTTTAAGTAAAAATAACACTAACACCAACTATAATAGTAATATGTTAAATAATAATAATAATAATAACAAAAATGATAAAAATAATAATAGTAACATATAATAGTAAAAAGATGATATAAAGGAGGATAACATCATGCATAAATAATATTAATAACAGTGAATAATAATAATAATAATAATAATAATAATAATAAAATAAAGATATCTAAATAAAAGGAAGAGGGACGAAATTGAATAAAAATCAGGGTTTTCGGGGCGGATTCGGGATAAAAATCAAAGGGAGGGACCTATCCGAGCACGGATTAAAATATGAGGGACTGAAATAGCAATTTACCCGGGTCCTTAAAACGCTATTGTTGAAGGGAGGACCAAATCGCAACGCGCGATAAATCCTGGGGCCAATTTAAATTAAATTAAAACTTAATTGCAAATCACCAAAAAAGTGGAGGGGCTAAATGCAAAAATAGCCCCTCCGATTAAAAACACGCGGACCCTGAGGTGGGTCCGGGTCAGATCGGGTCGGGTCTATTATTAAGTATAAAAGCTAAATTTTTTTTGTTTTAAGTCAGTTTGTACGGGGGGAGGGAAAAAAAGAAGAAAGAGAGAAAAAAAAGAGAAAGGGAAGGAGAGAGGAGGGAGAGGGGAGAGGTCCGGGGTGGTCCCCGGTCACCGGACCGGTCACCGTCGCTGGCACCGGTGCCGGCAACCGCACACGGTGGCCGGAAGGTAAAAATTTTTATTTTTTTTCTTCCTTTTTTTATTTTTTATTTTCTGTTTAATAATATGTGTTTATGTGTGTTATTTGAGGGAAAATGGAAGAAACAATGGGAAAATAGAGAGCGAAACAGATTTGGGAAAACAGGTTTACCTTAGCCTCTTGATTCGGGTTTTTGATGTTTTTGGATGGCCTGATTTGGGATATTCCTGCTATAATATTACTAAACTCGATTCTTTGTGTTTAAAGTCTAATGTTTGTATTCGAAATGTGCCGAAAATCTCTCTGTTTTTATTCTAAAAAAAATCTCCAAAAGCGTACAACATTAACAGTGACAACTTAAATTCTTAATTTAATTTCGATATTTATCTCTTTTTTTTTTTTAATTTCTTTGGCCAATTGATGACTTTTTATTTTATGGATTTTGTATATTTTTAATTATTTATGTTAAAACTCTTCAAGTTGAAAGGTGATAATGTTGCTTTATAATGGTTTTTTAGACTATGCAATTTAATTGTTTAAATTATTAAAAACTATTTGATATATTACAATATTAATTCTAAGACAGTGCAAACACAGTCATATAACCACACATGAATTTTTCAAATTTTAATATTAAAAAGAAATCCTTTATAATGTGTTGATATTCCAAAAGGTCAAACTGCCATACAATTCATTGGACGCATGAAAATAAACACGTGTTAGTACTTTATTGTTTGTTGGAAAATAAATAAAAAATAACTATTAAATGATATTTTTTATTTTTATAAAATTAAACTTATTTTTTTCCTAATATAAGATATTGATTAGTAATTCATAAGAACTTAGTATTAAATATATTATATTTTAATAGTTATAATATTTTATACTATACTAAAATATTAATAAATATTATATTAAATGAATATAAATAATACAAGATTTTAGATATTAATATTTACAAGAAAATAAATAAAAAGTATTAAATATATTAAATTTAATATTTTAAAAATATTATATACTGAAATAATGACAATACAAAGTTTAATCCATTTAAAAGTAAAAAAAAAAAATAATAATTAGGGTGTGTTTGATAATCTAAAATTTTTACTATTAAATTTTACTAAATTTTTACTGTTAATTTTTAAAAGTTTTGAAATTATAAAAGAATTGAACAGAATTATATTCTTTAATAAAATAAATATTAATTTTTAAAAATTATTTATTTTTAATTTTAATTTTATTAATATAATATTTTATGTTATTTTAGATAGTTATTGATGAAAAATAAATACGATAATTTAAATGTCTCATTTCCAACAAAAAGAAGATAATTTATTGCAAATTTTGAATAAAATAAGATTAACTTACTATTTCTTTCAATATTTTTTGTTGAAAATTTTATATAAATAAACAAAAAATAATAACTGTTAAACACATCTAAAATATTAAAGGATGATAATTCATTTATAATAAAATAAAAAATTTAATGATTTATCAAACACACCATTACTCTTTGTAAAAAATATTTTAAAATATTAAAAGTAAAAAAAAAAGTAAAATATTTTAGCAAGATTGATTTTAAAACATTTTATTTTATGTTTAATAATTATTAAATAGTATTATTAACTTTAACCTAATCCAAACAAAAAAGTTTCTCACCTCACTTTCTCTCTTAGTCCATCCTTTTGACGCTCATCCTCTCTTTCCCTATTTGAATATTCACCGATTGATATCTTTAGTTTGTTGTTCCCCATCTTTAGTTCTTCCCTCTAACCAAAAACCAGAGGGAATTTTGGGATTCTTCTGTCTACTGTTGTGTTTTACGAATTCTTATTTTTGTTGATTATTGTCACCGGCGAACTAATCACCGTTTTATTTGCAGAGGCGGATGACCTCAAAAGGTTGGTCGAATAAAGACGTAGACACGGTCATGTTTTTGGTGTGTTACTGTTGTGGGTGGAATTGGAATGATTATCACAGCCGTTTAAGGAATAGAAAAGTGTTTGAGGGAATTTCTAGCTCTCTCGAAAAGAAGTTTTCAAAATATGGTCTGATAGATGACTGAATTTTCAATAAAGATCGATATTGAACATCAATGGGAGTTTTCTCTCCCGACTTTATTCAATATAGATCTTCAAAAACTTTTCTGGAAGAATTCAGAAATTCCCTTAACAAAAAGGAATTGGTGATTCCAACAAATAACTATTAAGTTAAACAGACTAATGAAACACTGTTAAAGTGTAGAATAAGGGCAGAATGATTATTCCATTAAAAGGAGGAAGAAAAAACGTAATTTATGCTATGGAAATTCAGCATGAAGCATGCCGCCTAAAGAATACAAGGTTAATTTGGTGCCTTAGTGGGGTTTAGTAGCATGAAGCATGGAGCATGCTACTTGTGGGCTTTCGGGGATTATATAGATGCAAAGCATATTGCGTTCTACTTGGATATTTAATGTGGATTTCATTTGGTAAGAGATAAGATAATTGAGCAATCCAAAAGTCGTTTCTGTCATTTTTCTTTAGTAGAGATAAGATAATGCTTAATTTTAATATTTGGGGGGCATTGAATTTGGCGATAGCTTGATAGCGGAATATATCTTTATTTATTTATCTTGATAGGGGTAAGGATAGAGAAGTGAAAGATCCAACTTGCTACCGCTAGATCATAAAGTTATACGATATATTTTTCAATAAGGTGAAAGAATTATAGTATTTTTTATTATATTTCAGATTATATTTTAATTTTTATTAAAAAATTGACTAAATTAATCTATATAGGTAAGATTAAGCAATAAATTAGTCATTCCATTAAAACCAATATGTCAAATGCTTATTTTTACTTTTTGTATATAAGACATAATAATAAATTTAACTATTAATATTTACGCATTTATTTAATTTGGCCTCTGAAACACATAGGCTTTAACTTTTGTTGCTAACATAAAATTTCTTTGTTGTATATGTTATGTCAACAAATGATTTAAAAAATTAAAATTAAAAAAAATATAGTTCCAAAAGTTATGGAAAAATATTTTAAAAAAATTCAAAAAAAAATTTTTTTCTTAAAATATTAGCAATGCAAAAGATTTTTTTAAAAAAATCAAAAAATAAAAAGTTATAAAATAACAACAATAATAATAATAATAATAATAATAATAATAATAATAATAATAGATTTTGGTGAGTATTGTAAATGCATATCTTAAGACACCAAATAAAAATAAATGGAAGATTTCTATGAACATTTAATTGCTTGAAAAGAACAATGGATTCTTCAAATTGCTTTGAAAGTAAATCTCATGCAATCTACCAACAAAACAAAACTTGAAAACGTAAAAAGAATAAATTAATTAAAGTCTTAAAAAAAAAAAAAAAAAACCCATGTGATGAACACTTACAACAACCTAGCATTTTTCTTTTTCTTCTTTTTAAAGGTAAGAAGTGTTTTATTTAAGGGAAAATATTTGATATATTATCAGTGGAGTTTTTAGACTTCACAAAGAGGTTTCGAGAGTTACAAGTATCCTACAAGAATATAATAAAATATTAAATATTTAAAAAAAGAACAAGTGAAAAATGACAATTTTTTAATATTATATTTGGAATAAGAAAAGGATAAATTACACCAACAATCACTCAACTTTGATGCTGTTGAAAAAATAGTCACTCAGGTTTCAATTCAGTCACTCAACTTTCAAAAAATGACAAATTGATCACTAATGTTATCAAAAAGTGACAAATTAGTCACCCACTAACATTTTCCGTTACAGATCTAATGGGATAGGTGACATGGCCAGTTAACTAGCTGACGTGGCCAGTTAACTAGCCATGTTGGATATGTCCACGGTGGAAACTCACCAATTTAAGAAGAAATTGAAAAAAAAAACCCTAAACTGTTAAGGCTTTTTTCCCCATATTTTTCTTCTTCTTCCTTTAGTTGCTACTATTGTGGATAAATTTCAACCTCCCTCAACACTTGCACAGCCAAATATATACTTCACTAATTTTTCCAAGGCTAAACTTTTTCCCATAGAGAAACTTCTTCCTAAAATACTAAATTACAAAAAAAAGAAGTCTTTTCTGCCTAATTTTTGTCAATAACAATACATAAGTGTAACACCCCAAACTCGGCCTAGAAGTTAGGCCCGAGCCTGGCGTGTCACATTGAAGTGTTTTAAGAAAACCGTGTTTTCATTGAAACCCTTCTTAAAGAAGTTTTAAAGAAATCACTATTCTGTCTATCGTTGATTAATCAGATTATGAAAGTAGCTTACTTTGGAAAACATAATCGTTGCGGAAGCTTTGTTTGAATTTTCGTTTGTTGTGAGAACATGGTTTTTGAAAAACATATATCTTTTTGAAAAATGCACCCTAGAGCTAACAAATTGTAAACATGCAGATAAATAACCCAAACCTTAAGAAAAATTAAATAGCGGCCTTATTACAACCCAAAATAAAAACCATAATTAAAATAAATAAAAACTGAAAACAATATAACATCAGAGTGTGGCCGCCTCTAAGTCCACGTAGCACCGAATCGCTTATGCCTCGGAATTACCTGTACAGTTAAAATAAATGGGTGAGTATACGAATACTCAGTGTGTAACCCTGGCAATAACAATATAACAGAATCAGTCTGGGCTAAAGCCCATTACAGTAACAGCATAGCATGCAATCAGAGTCCATATCACAATCAATGGCCTAAGCCTATAGCAATAACAGTATTCTACCCAACCATCCGCTACACTCTATCTCCGTCCAACCCAACACTCTGTGTGGGGATATAAGCAACTCACCCAACCCTACACTCCACAGTGTAGTACCGATGCTGCACTATCGATAAAATGCAGCAGAACTGCCAGAATATTAGGCTAGTAGCCTCAGAATAATGCAGTGAAGCTACCAGAACAGTACACTTCCTCCAAAAATATATACCCAACCCCCATATAATGCAGCATACTCAATGTCATGTCATGTCACATTACAGATTATTCACACATAAATATATATAATAGAACATGTATAATAATAAAACATCAAATAGGATAAAAAAGGACATTTTACCTACGAGGGGTATTTTGGTCATTTCGCCCTTAAGGGCATTTCAATCATTTATTAGTGTGGGCCTATGTATATGAAGGTCCATTAGTAAGCCCATGGTTATTTAGTGACACATGCAGCCAAACAGTACAAAGATTCGAATGCAGCCTAAACCCTTCTAGCGAGCCCACGGGCCTATAGGCCCATTCGACCCGTTTCGGCCTTGCTAATGAAATTGCTCATGAAAGCCATTTTCCGATGTGAGGTTACATTCCGTGGCCTCAATCAAACACATGAACGTTCGACCGCTCATGTGGCCAACAATCGATTCGTCGGCTTTTCGGCACTTGCCGTTTCGGTATTTCACCTTTGTATCTAAGAAGTGTGATAACACACACCTGAAATGAGATAGTCGCCCACCGTTTACGACAACTATGCACCTATAGTCACCATCATCTCTTTGTTAGTCGACTACCATAATTGAATCCAAAATCATGTTATAGGTTATAATTCAGTCAACCTAACGTCACTTACCAACAATGGAACAAAAATGATCACTTATAAGAGACAGTGATTCGACCCATTTCTCTCTTAAACAGATCAAACCCTAATCATATCATCAAAATATGATGCCATAAGACCCTTGCTTAGAAGAAAACAATTAGTCACATAAAGGTATATGTAACTTCCAAATAGCGTAAACAACGCTTATGATAAGAAACTTACCCAAAACTCAAGAAAACGTCCACAAAGAAAAGGAATTCAAGTCACGATCTTACCACCATAGGCTTAGATTTGGCCTACATAAAAGAATGAACCAGAAAAGAGAAAAATAAATAAAAGGCCATAACAAGGTTCGGCTAGAGCCAATGTTTCGACCAAAAGAATACCCACTTGCCTTATGAAAAGCCAGAGTTCTTACCAATTGTTCAATAACGAGAATGAGAAACGAAAGGGAGAGAGATACAATCGGTTCAAAAATAAAAATGCTGCTACAAGAAAAAGAAGATGAGATGAAGTAAAGAAGAATCGGTCTAGTGGAGAGTACGGTTGGAAAAGGAGGAAAGAAATCGAACAAAGGAGATGAAAGAAAAACTAATATAGGGGATTCGGCAAAATGAAGAAAAATTATAGTGAGAAGGAGTAGAGAGGGTCATTGGTGATCAAGTTCAAAAATGAAATCGGCTTTGCAAAAATCAAAGTGAAGTGAGTGCACAATTGCAAGATAGTGTCGGTAAGAAACAAAAAGGAATGTGATCTCCTATCCCACAAAAATGCTGACATATCCCCAAGTCTAAGCACCCAAACTAGGCAACAATATCACCTATGACCGAAGGGACCAATAAGTCCCACATTCGGCCAATTCTTGCTAAAAATACACTTTTAATAGCTGCAAGAAATCAGTTAGCAACTATCCAAAATTTCCATAAAATAAAAAGAATAAAAAAACACTCCACCGCTTGGTTTAATCCACCGACAACAGCCTTCCTTCAAAAATTTCAAATCTATGTTTAATGCACCGCTCCACCGCTTGACTAAATCAGCCAGCATCAAATCTCCATGTATGGGCAACAAAAAGAAAAAAACCTTCCACGCGCAGGGTGAAGCTTGAACTCCAAACCTCATCTCGTCACTACGCCTTCAACCATGCTACTTGCCGCTGCACCACGTTTCTCTTTACACTATAATAGGGTCGCACTTATTTTTAACTTATACCTGCTGGAGCCACTGTTATTCAAAAATAAAAATGAAAATTTCGCCTGCAATGAAACTCGAACCTGCACCCTCTCTTAAAAGCCCAACACGCCGTTTGCCACCCTTCCACAGCTCCTTTTGTGTCACGAATCACCCTTAACTAATTATAAAAATTAAACGCTAGCCTCCACGCCCTTAAGCAAAAATTAAAAGAATTTATGCCATGGCCAAGATTCGAACCTTGGACTGTCTACATGCTACCAACGTTCCTAGTCACCAGACCACTTGCTTCTATTCGTTAGTTTTGACCAAAAATTATTTATAAACCCTTCCTTGTGACGTTATTTTCCCATAGTGATAAAAATTAAAATTTTTCTTGAAGTCCTGATTTGAACCCAAGACTTCTTAGACATCCCCGAGCTCTCCAAATCTCTTAATTATCAAACCAAACATGTATTTGCGAAGTTTTTTCTTGACCACAAAAATTTGAATTTCTCCGATACAAGAAGCCCATTTCTCCTAAGCCTAAAATCGGGGTGTTACAACTCTACCCTCCTTAAAGAAATTTCGTCCTCGAAATTTCCAACTATCAACTAACCGTACTACTCAAGTCATATCACTATGCTTCAGCTGTGCACTTTAATTCCAGGCTAAATTTTTAGCCCAACAGCAAAGGCCCAACTCTCGCACCCTCACGGCCTCTACTTTGGCCTCTTGAACCTCGTCCGAGTGTACTCATCCTTTATTTGTTTTTTGTCTTTTTAAAAAAATTTATGAAATAACTTAGAGTTTCAGTAATTATTAACAATGTCTTATGCAAACAAAAGTTAAAGTTGTTTCCGCGGATCGAGCTCACACTATCGTCTTCAATTTCCTACAGTTTCAGTCTAACCTATAGAAAGTGTCATAGCATAGTTTGATGTTTATAACAGTCTCAATATTCAATAAATAAATAGATAACAGTGATTAAAACACTTACAGATTCGGCTCCGGAAACTTGGAGAACAAACTTACAGTAGTAGAATTCAAATTTTCCCCAGATCCTTTAAAAATAACTTGTAGAATATTAAATTTCTAAGTAAGCCCAACTTTTGAAAACATTTTACAGGAATTCAAAAATTTTTGAATTCCTATTCCACAGTTGAGTTTTGCAACCGGGCTCTAATACCACTAAATGTAACACCCTAAACTCGGCTCAGAAGTTAGACCCGAGTCCGGCGTGTCACATTGAAGTGTTTTAAGAAAACCGTGTTTTCATTAAAAAACCCTTTTTAAAGAAGTTTTAAAGAAATCACTATTCCGTCTATCGTTGATTAATCAGATTATGAAAGTAGTTTACTTTGGAAAACATAATCGTTGCGGAAGCTTTGTTTGAATTTTCGTTTGTAACACCTTTAATCCTTGTCCGTCGCCGAGGTAGATTACAAGGTATTACAGGATAATGCACATCATTCATACACACAATAGATTTTTATGGTCCACTCTCACAAACTGTTCAAACATAAAGTCGAGAATCCAAATAATCACTTTCAATTTAATTCATGTTTAACAAATAAACAATTACACATGAAAGTATACCAAAGCATGATATAAGTTTACACTTTTTAAAAATGCCATATTAAAAAAATACATGTATAAACACATTCTAATCAAACATGTCATAAACAATCATGCACATTTATAATATACTAATCAATATTGCACAAAACTCATATTTCCATATTATAATCAAATCAAGGTATATAACACTATTGGTACTATCACAAACGCATATGACCATTTATTCTCTTATAACATGGGTTACTATTCATTTGGTCAAACTCCAAAACAAATGTCGAATTTAAACCTATAAAATACTTATTTCTTAACAATGATTTACTCACATTTTACTCTGTCAATTTGTATGCAAATAACATACCACCTAAATATCTAATACTTAAATTATTAAAACCGAATCTAGATATGTATTAGCATCCAATTTGTATTGTATCAATTGTCATATAATAACTCAATTTCCTTGTTAATAGCCGAATATATAACCATTCATGACATTGTTCATTCAATACAAATATAGCTCAAACTTACAAAACTTCACTCAATAATGAACCACATTAACAACATTCCCATATTATACCATAACCAACATGAATAAAATCCACCAACGAAGATCATCAAAACCAATTCGGCACCTTATTTACCAAAAATATAACACATCAACCACATTTGAAAATTCACAACTAATTCATTCAACCAAGCGATTATAACATCAAATCATTTACTCAAAACACTTAAACATACTTATCAAAGTAAACAAGCCACTTTCGCATGGCTTATCATAGACAACTCTATCAAAAAGGATTCTTAAGTTAGCATAGCTTATACATGCCATAAGTTTCAAATTTTAACTTTTAAAAGTACCAAAATAACGACGATAGTGTCGATGACTTCACAGATGATCCCGATCGCGTAACGTACTCGAAAAACTATAAAACAAAGACGAGAAAAAAAAAACACACAAAGTAAGCTAATTTATCTTAGAAAGTTATAAGCAATTAAACTCTCACTTAACCTTAGAATTCCAATACAATTTAACTATTCATACTATCAAATCACCTAATTTCAAGCTCACCGATTCACAAAGCATTATTTTTTTTATTCATTGAATACCAAAAACCCAACTAGATCAAACATACATTACTCAACCATAAGTATTACTTTACTTTTAACATAAAGCCGAATACATAATAACATCCCATTATCATGTATTAACATGGTAATATGCATATATCATTTCATATCATCCATTGCTCTCATTCAACTTTAATTTTTCTTAATCTTTCACGCATATCACATAAATTACTATCAACCACGTAGGTTTTAATACATACTTGCAATTTCATGAAATTATATATGATACTTACCACTTTCAAATCATTGAATAAAATTGCACACTTAGTGCCAAGTAGTTATTCGAAGTTGAAATAAGCTCGCACACTTAGTGTCTTTACATTCGATCTAATGGCCTCAATAATGCACACATAGTGCTCGATATTCAATCATCATCATTACAGTTTTGCACACTTAGTGCCATTCTCAAAGCCGTAACTAATCTATACGCGCACACTTAGCGCCAAAGTCTCAACCAATTACATACACATTAATTTTTATATTTCTCTAGCCAATCTCACATTTGGCTATCAATATAAATTATACATACTTCAATTGAATACACATAATTCATATGTAAATTAATTCGAAATAACTTATTTACTTAAAAACTTACCTCGGATATTGACGGGCAGGGATTATCGACTATTCAATGATTTTTGCTTTCCCCCGATCCCCTTCCGTTCTTCTCGTTTCTTGATCTAATTAATTTAAAAATCGAACTTAATTAATTAAATTCATTCAATTCAATCCCAATGCATACTTGAACAATTTGCTAATTTGTCCTTCATATATCACATTTTTGCAAAATAGTCCTAAATGCATAACACATAAATTACACCCAATCTCGTCTAAAAATACAAAGGCTGAATTCTCATTAGGCCTATACAAGTCCTTACCTTCTATTTATTTCTCAAACTAATCCTTAAAATTACAAAATTCGTATTTTAGCCCTATCAATTCAATTTCATAACATTTTCTAATACAAAACTTACTAATTAAACTCACATTTTAAATTTCCCACATCAAACACAAAGTTTCTCAACTCACATTCATCACCGAACACAATATCTTCATTAATTAGAAAAATTGATTCATGGGCTAAATAATAACCTTAACTACAACCTCAAAAATACAAAAAATTAAAAAAAAAATCAAACTAATACATGCCTTAAAATTGACTCAACAATGTCCAAACACCTTGGTTCTTTCTCTTTTTTTCCTTCTTTTATTTTCGGCAATATCAAGGCATTATGAAACTTTGTTTTATTTTATTAAACCATATATTAATTCATAAAGGACTATTATAACCTTACTGAAAATAATATGAAACCATTATAAATAAAGGTCAATGCCGTATATCCTTTATTTCTATGGCATATTTATAATATGAAATCCCCACATTAAAAGACTTAGCTAATAGGCATTTTATAAACTAGCATGGTTATTTCTCTTTCGATGCAAATAAATCCTTTTTAATAATCGAGCACTCAAACATCAAATTTATCACACAAAAAGTTTATGAATATCAATTCACACATTATAAATAGCAAAATAATCTTAAAAATATTTTTCTGACTCGGATTCGTGGTCCCAAAACCACCGTTCCGATTAGGGTCAAAATCAGGCTGTTACAACTTTCCCCCTTAAGGATTTTCGCCCGTAAAAATTTTACCGGTAAATAGATTCGAATATCTTTCTTTCATTGAGTCCTCAGGCTCCCAAGTTGCATCCTTGACTCCGTGCTTAAGCCAAAGCACTTTTACCAATAAAATTTTCTTATTTCATGATTCTTTTACTTCCTGAGCCAAAATACGAATCGGTTCTTCTTCATAACTCAAATCAGATTGAATTTCAACTTCTGACGAATTAATCACATGTAAAGGACTAGATCTATATCATCGGAGCATCGAAACATGAAAAACATTGTGGATCTTTTCTAGTTCAGGTGGCAATAGTAATCTATATGCAGCGGGCCCAATCCGCTCTAAAACCTCATATGGTCTAATAAATCTCGGACTTAATTTGCCTTTGCGACCAAATTTGAGTATTTTCTTCCACGGCGAGACTTTCAAAAACACTCGATCACCAGTCTGTAACTCTATGTCTTCACGTTTTAAGTCCGCATACGATTTCTGACGATTTGACGCCACTTTCAAACTTTCACTGATCATTTTTATTTTTTGTTCGGTTTCTTTGACCGAATCAACCCCTTGTATCTTATTTTCACTGAGCTCGATCCAATACAAAGGTGTACAACATTTATGATCGTACAAAGGCTCATAAGGTGCCATTTTGATACTCGATTGAAAGCTATTATTGTACACAAATTCAATCAAAGGCAAGTATCGTTCCCACGTACCCTTAAACTCGAGAACACAACATCTCAACATATCCTCAAGTATTTGAATAATTCGCTCAGATTGACCATCCGTCTAGGGGTGAAAAGCTGTGCTAAAATGTAGTTTAGTACCTAATGCATCTTGCAGTTTCTCCAAAACCGTGATGTAAATCTCGAATCTGTATCCAAAACAATAGAAATAGGTACTCCGTGTAATTGTACAATCTGAGAAATGTACAATTCAACTAGCTTATCAAGTAAGAAATCTGTACGGACCGAAATAAAATGAGTCGACTTTGTCAATCTATCAACAATAACCCAGATCGCATCTTTCTTGTTCGGTGTTAACATTAGACTATATACGAAATCCATCATGACTTGATCCCACTTCCATTCGGGTATCATAATCAGCTGTAGTAATCCTAAAGGTACTTGATGTTCGGCTTTTACTTGCTGACATATTAAACATTTCGAAACAAAGTCAGAAATGTCTCGTTTCATACCGTGCCACTAGTAATGTTGTCTCAAATCATTATATATTTTTGTGCTACTGGGTGAACAAATAAAAAGCTATTATGAGCTTCATTACAAATCATTCAAATCAACTCAGGATTCTTTGGTACATATATTCGATTTCTAAACTGCAAACATCCATCAGCATCAACTTGAAATTCTGAGTCAACATTTGAATCACAGTGAGTTCTCTTTGCTATCAAGGCATTATCCACTTTCTAAGCTTCGCAAATTTGCTGAACAATTAACGGTCTCGCCTTTAATTCTACTATAATCGTACCATCACCAGACATAGCCATATGAACATTCATTACACGTAAAGTAAATAGTGATTTTCGACTTACGGCATCTACAACAATGTTAGCTTTTCTCGGATGATAATCAATCACAAGCTCGTAGTCTTTTAGCAGCTCTAACCACCGTCGTTGCCTCAAATTCAAATCTCTCTATGTCATCAAATATTTTAGACTTTTATGATCAGAGTAGACATGACATTTTTCACCGAACAAATAGTGGCGCCATATCTTCAAAGCAAATACTATAGCAACTAATTCGAGATCGTGTGTTGGGTAATTCTTTTCATGTGGCTTTAGTTGTCTCGAAGCATAAGCTACAACCTTTCCCTCCTGCATCAATACGCAACCCTAACCATTCAAGGATGCATCACTAAAGATAACAAACTCTTTACCTGATTCTGGTTGAACAAGCACTGGAGCTTCAGTTAACAAAGTTTTCAACTGATCGAAACTTTTCTGGCATCTTTTTGTCCACTCAAATCTAACATCTTTCTGAAGTAGCTTTGTCAACGGAGTAGCAATCATCGAGAAACCTTTCACATATCATCTATAGTACCCAGCAAGTCCCAGAAAACTCTGAACTTCTGAAACATTCCTCGGGGGTTTCCAATCAAGTATAGCCAAAATCTTACTCGGATCAACTCGAATACCGGAGGCTGAAACCATGTGTCCTAAAAAACTAACTTCGTGTAACCAAAACTCACATTTACTAAACTTCGCATATAACTGATTATCTCACAAAGTCTGTAGTACCAATCTCAAATGCTCTGCATGCTCGGTTTCATTATGTAAGTAGATCAAAATATCATCAATAAACACAACTACAAACTAATCTAAATACTGTCTAAAAATCTGGTTCATCAACTCCATGAAAACAGCAGGTGCGTTAGTAAGTCTGAACGGCATCACCAGGAATTCATAATGTTCGTATCTCATATGGAAGGCAGTCTTAGGTACATCCGAATCTCTAACTCGCAACTAATAGTATACCGATCTCAAATCTATTTTCGAAAACACTGAAGCCCTCTTTAACTGATCAAACAAACCATCAATGCGTGGCAACAGATATTTATTCTTTATAGTCATTTTATTAAGCTGCCGGTAATCAATACATATTCTCATTGTTCCATCTTTCTTTTTCACGAATAGAACTGGTGCACCCCAGGGAGAGAAACTCGGTCGCGCAAAACCTCTATCCGTCAATTCCTGCAACTGTGCTTTCAACTCTTTTAGTTTAGTAGGTGCCATACAGTACGGAGCTATCAAAATCGGAGTCGTTCCTGGTATTAATTCAATACCAAACTCTACCTCTCGAATAGGCGGTAAGCCCGGTAATTCTTTAGGAAATACATCCGGATACTCACACACAACTGGTACGAATTCGATCTTCTTATCGGTCACTTTACAATCGAGCACATAAGCAAAATAAGCTTCACAACCTTTTCTCAAATACTTCTGAGCCAACATCGAAGAAATTACTGCAGGTAGTCCATTTAGATCGTTAGATTCAATCTGAATAATCTTGGCATTCTGGCATCTCAATTTAATAGTCTTCTGCTTACAATTTACCACAGCATCATGTACGGTCAGCCAATCCATTCCAAGAATAATATCAAACTCGTCGAATGGTAGTAACATCAAATCAACTAGAAAACATGAATCTCGAATCTTCAAAGGGCAATTCTTGCACACCTTGTCAACTAATACACATTGGCCCAGGGGGTTCGATACCCGAGTCACAAACTCAGTAGACTCAACAGGCAAAGTCTTACTGGATACTAATGTTTCACACACATAAGAATGAGTTGAACCGAGATCAATCAAAGCAATTACACTAGTATCATAGAGAGTGAATATACCAGTAATAATATCAGGAGATAAAGCCTCTTCTCGAGCGCGGATGACACAAGCTTTGGCAGGTGCATGAGCCTCGAATCCAACTACTATATCTGAAGTCCCTCTTTGAGTACCACTCCTACCTCCTACATTTCGTGATGGTCTGCCTCTCGCTACAGCACTACTCGGTCTCACATTTTGAGTATTATCTTTTTCAATCACCTCTGAACAGTTCCAAATGAAATGATCTCGTGATCCACACTTATAGCAAACTCGACTGTTGTATTTGCCCCAACACTCACCAACATTTTGCCTACCACAGTGTTGAGGTTTATTCGGTTGGTTATTACCAACACTAGCAACTGAGGTGGCTCGTGAACTCGCTGGTGGTCGTTCTCATATAAAAAGCTCGGCAGTAGTCTTAGATCAGTTTCCATCATCCCTAAACTTCTTTGATACCGTTTGAGAAGTTTTACTCGCGGATCTCTTGCGAAAATCTCTAGCTTCAAACTCAGCATTTCTTTTCTCTTTTCTGAGCTCTTCAGCCTTGCAAGCTCGCTCGACGAGTACTACAAACTCTTTTATTTCAAGTATGCCAACAAGCAATTTTATGTCTTCATTCAGTCCTTCCTCTAATCTTTTACACATAGCGGCCTCGATAGCAACACACTCTCGGGCATATCGGCTGAGTCTCACAAACTAACGCTTATAGTCAAATACGGTCATACGACCCTGTTTTAGTTCAAGGAAATGAATCGCTGACTGATATGCTTTTTGTGAAACTTTGTCTGAAAGAAATCCCAAGTGACATGCTCTTTCGGAACAACCAAAACTAAAGTGTTCCACCAATAGTAGGCTGAATCCCGTAACAAATATATAGCACATTTCAGGCACTCATCGGGTGAACAGGATAATTCATCGAAGAC
Organism: Gossypium stocksii; assembly: GCA_020496765.1. Taxonomy (NCBI): domain Eukaryota; kingdom Viridiplantae; phylum Streptophyta; class Magnoliopsida; order Malvales; family Malvaceae; genus Gossypium; species Gossypium stocksii. Next base: position 92,556,195 of record CM035626.1, on the reverse strand, counting down.
ACGAATAGTATTATCGAGCCAAAATTCAGCCCGCTCAGCATCATCAGTAGTTGTAGCCCTAAACTTTTCAGCTCCGTATTTTTTGATTTTATCAACAGGAGGCCTATTCAATCTCATCAGATCGATGGTTAGAGGTACCACAGGTATCGGAGGTGGGTTATTCAGATTCGGGGGTTGTTGAACAGCTGGATTTGTTCGGATATATTGAGTAAACCACTCGTTCATCATAGAATAGAAGGCTTGCATAGCCTCATCGTCATGGTTACTCGTATTCAATCAAGAATCAACCGGCACTGCCCCTTGCACGGGAGCAGGCGCTACACTCTTGACATCGTCTGCTACAGCTTGATCGAGATCAAGTTTCATTTATTATTCGAAAAACATATTTTTTATCATCAAAAGTCATCACACTATCGATATAAGAATTATGGCATGTATAGCTAGACTCACACATGCTATGTTAGTCCGAGAATCGACTAAACTGTGGCTTTGATACCAATAAAATGTAACACCCTTAACCCTTGTCCGTCGCCGGAGTAGATTACAAGGTATTACAAGATAATGCACATCATTCATACACGCAATAGATTTTTATGGTCCACTCTCACAAACCGTTCAAACATAAAGTCGAGAATCCAAATAATCACTTTCAATTTAATTCATGTTTAACAAATAAACAATTACACATGAAAGTATACGCAAGCATGATATAAGTTTACACTTTGTAAAAATACCTTATTAAAAAAATACATGTATAAACACATTCTAATCAAATATGTCATAAACAATCATGCACCTTTATTATATATTAATCAATATTGCACAAAACTCATATTTCCATATTATAATCAAATTAAGGTATATAACACTATTGGTACTATCACATACGCATATGACCATTTATTCTCTTATAATATGGGTTACTATTCATTTGGTCATACTCCAAAACAAATGCCGAATTTAAACCTATAAAATACTTATTTCTTAACAATGATTTACTCACATTTTACTCTGTCAATCTATATGCAAAAAACATACCACCTAAATATCTAATACTTAAATTATTAAAGTCGAATCTAGATATGTATTAGCATCCAATTTGTATTGTATCAATTATCATATAATAACTCAATTTCCTTATTAATAGCCGAATATATAACCATTCATGACATTGTTCATTCAATACAAATATAGCTCAAACTTACAAAACTTCACTCAACAATGAACCACATTAGCAACATTCCCATATTATACCATAACCAATATGAATAAAATCCACTAACGAAGATCATCAAAACCAATTCGGCACCTTATTTACCAAAAATATAACACATCAACCACATTTGAAAATTCACAACTAATTTATTCAACCAAGCAATTATAACATCAAATCATTTACTCAAAACACTTAAACATACTTATCAAAGTAAACAAGCCACTTTCGCATGGCTTATCATAGACAACTCTATCAAAAAGGATTCTTAAGTTAGTATAGCTTATACATGCCATAAGTTTCAAAATTTAACTTTTAAAAGTACCAAAATAACGATGATAGTGTGGATGACTTCACAGACGATCCCCAAGCGCGTAACGGTCTCGAAAAACTATAAAACAAAGATGGCAAAAAAAACACACACAGAGTAAGCTAATTTAGCTTAGTAAGTTATAAGCATTTAAACTCTCACTTAACCTTAGAATTCCAATACAATTTAACTGTTCATACTATCAAATCACCTAATTTCAAGCTCACCGATTCACAAAGCATTATTTTTTTGTTCATCAAATACCAAAAACCTAACTAGATCACACTTACATTACTCAACCATAAGTATTACTTTACTCTTAACATAAAGCCGAATACATAATAACATCCCATTATCATGTATTAACATGGTAATATGCATATATCATTTCATATCATCCATTGCTCTCATTCAACTTTTATTTTTCTTAATCTTTCACGCATATCATATATATTACTATCAACCACATTGGTTTTAATACATACTTGCAATTTCACAAAATTATAGATCATACTTACCACTTTCAAATTTCAATGTATAAACTCTTTCGTTCATCTTTGATCACTGAATAAAATCGCACACTTAGTGCCAAGTAGTTATTCAAAGTTGAAATAAGCTCGCACACTTAGTGTCTTTACATTCGATCTAATGGCCTCAATAATGCACACGTAGTGCTCGATATTCAATCATCATCATTACAGTTTTGCACACTTAGTGCCATTCTCAATGCCGTAACTAATCTATACGCGCACACTTAGCGCCAAAGTCTCAACCAATTACATACACATTAATTTTTATATTTCTCTAGCCAATCTCACATTTGGCTATCAATATAAATTATACATACTTCAATTGAATACACATAATTCATATGTAAATTAATTCGAAATAACTTATTTGCTTAAAAACTTACCTCGAATATTGACGGGCAGGGATTATCGACTATTCAATGATTTTTGCTTTCCCCCGATCCCCTTCCGTTCTTCTCGTTTCTTGATATAATTAATTTAAAAATCGAACTTAATTAGTTAAATTCATTCAATTCAATCCCAATGCATACTTAAACAATTTGCTAATTTGTCCTTCATATATCACATTTTTGCAAAATAGTCCTAAATGCATAACACATAAATTACACCCAATCTCGTCTAAAAATACAAAGCTTGAATTCTCATTAGGCCTATACAAGTCCTTACCTTCTATTTATTTCTCAAACTAATCCTTAAAATTACAAAATTTGTATTTTAGCCCTATCAATTCAATTTTATAACATTTTCTAATACAAAACTTACTAATTAAACTCAAAATTTAAATTTCCCACATCAAACACAAAGTTTCTCAACTCACATTCATCACCGAACACAATATCTTCATCAATTAGAAAAATTGATTCATGGGCTAAATAATAACCTTAACTACAACCTTAAAAATACAAAAATTAAAAAAAAAATGAAACTAATACATACCTTAAAATTGACTCAACAATGGTTGAACACCTTGGTTCTTTCTCTTTTCTTCCTTCTTTTATTTTCGGCAATATCAAGGCATTATGAAACTTTGTTTTATTTTATTAAACCATATATTAATTCATAAAAGACTATTATAACCTTACTAAAAATAATATGAAACCATTATAAATAAAGGTCAATGTCGTACATCCTTAATTTCTATGGCATATTTATAATATAAAACCCCCACATTAAAAGACTTAGCTAATAGGCATTTTATAAACTAGCATGGTTATTTCTCTTTTGATGCAAATAAATTCTTTTTAATAATCGAGCATTCAAACATCAAAATTATCACACGAAAAGTTTATGAATATCAATTCACACATTATAAATAGCAAAATAATCTTAAAAATATTTTTTAACTCGGATTCGTGGTCCCGAAACCATCGTTCCAATTACGGTCAAAATCGGGCTGTTACATCATTTGTTGTGAGAACGTGGTTTTTGAAAAATAGATATCTTTTCGTAAAACGCGTCCTAGAGTTAACAAATTGTAAACATGTAGATAAATAACCCAAACCTTAAGAAAAATTAAATAGCGGCCTTATTACAACCCAAAATAAAAACCATAATTAAAATAAGTAAAAACCAAAAATAGTATAACAGTAGAGTGTGGCCGCTTCCAAGTCCACGTAGCACCGAGCCGCCTATGCCTCGGAATTACCTATATAGTTAAAACAAATGGGTGAGTATACGAATACTCGTATGTAATCCCGGCAATAACAATATAACAGAATCAGTCTGGGCTAGAGCCCATTATAGTAACAGTATAGCATGTAATCAGAGTCCATATCACAATCAGTGGCCTAAGCCCATAGCAATAACAGTATAACATGCAATCAGAATCCTACCCAACCATCCGCTACACTCCATCTCCGGCCAGTACAACACTCCATGTGGGGATATAATCAACCCACCCAACCCTACACTCCACAATGTAGTACCGATGCGGCACTACTGATAAAATGCAGTAGAGCTAGCAGATTATTAGGCTAGTAGCCTCAGAATAATGCAGCAAAGCTGCCACAACAGTACACTTCCTCCAAAAGTATATACCCAACCCTCATGCAATGTAGCATACTCAATGTCATGTCATGTCACATTACAGAATATTCACACATAAATATATATAGAACAGAACATGTATAATAATAAAACAGCAAATAGGATCACACAGGACATTTTACCCATGAGGGGTATTTTGGTCATTTCGCTCTTAGGGGCATTTCAATCATTTATCAGTGTGGGTCTAAGTATGTGAAGGTCCATTAGTAAGCCCATGGTCGTTTAGCGACACATGCAGCCAAACAGTACAGAGATTCAAATACGGTCTAAAGCCCTTCTAGCGAGCTCACGGGCCCATTAGACCCATTCGGCCCGTTTCGGCCCTACTCATGAAATCTCTCATAAAAGCTGTTTTTTGATGTAAGGTCACATTCTGTGGCCTTAATCAAACACATGAACGTTCGCATGCTCATGTGGCTAACAATTGATTCGTCGGCTTTTTGGTACTTGCCATTTCGACATTTCGCCTTTGTATCCAAGAAGTGCGATAACACACACCTGAAACGAGATAGTCTCCCAGCATTTACGGCAACTGTGCACCTATAGTCACCATCATCTCTTTGTTAGTCAACTACTATAATTGAATCCAAAATCATGTTATAGGTTATAATTCAGTCAACCTAACGTCACTTACCAACAATGGAACAAAAATGATCACTTATAAGAGACAGTGATTCGGCCCCTTTCTCTCTTAAACAGATCAACCCCTAATTATATGATTAAAATATGATGCCATAAGACCCTTGCTTAGAAGAAAACAATTAGTCACATAAAGGTATACATAACTTCCAAATAGTGTAAACAATGGTTATGATAAGAAACTTATCCAAGACTCAAGAAAACGTCCACAAAGAAAAGGAATTCGAGTCACGATCTTACCACCAAAGACTTAGATTTGGCCTACGCAAAAGAATGAAACAAAAAAGAGAAAAATAAATAAAAGGCCATAACAAGGTTCGGCCAAAGCCAAGGTTTTGACAAAAAGAATACCAACTAGCCTTATGAAAAGCCAAAGTTCTTACCAATTGTTCAATAACGAGAATGAGAAATAAAAGGGAAAGAGATACAATCAGTTCAAAAATAAAAATGTTGCTGCAAGAAAAAGAAGATGAGATGAAGTAAAGAAGAATCGGTCTACTAGAGAGTACGGTTAGGAGAGGAGGAAAGAAATCAGATAAAGAAGATGAAAGAAAAACTAAGATAGGGGATTTGACAAAATGAAGAAAAATTATGGTGAGGAGCAGAGAGGGTAAATGGTGATCAAGTTCAAAAGTGAAATCGGATTTGTAAAAATCAAAGAGAAGTGAGTGCGTAATTGCAAGATAGTGTAGGTAAGAAACCGAAAGGAATGTGATCTCCTATCCCACAAAAATGCTAACATATCCCCAAGTCTAAGCACCCCAACTAGGCAACAATATCACCTATGACTGAAGGCTCTAATAAGTCCCACATTTAGCTGATTCTTGCTAAAAATACAGTTTTAATAGTTGCAAGAAATCAGTTAGCAACAATCCAAAATTTCCATAAAATAAAAAGAATAAAAAAACACTCCACCGCTTGGTTTAATCCACCGACAGCAACTGTCCTTCAAAAATTTCAAATCTATGTTTAATGCACCGCTCCATCGCTTTACTAAATCAGCCAGCATCAAATCTCCATGCATGGGCAACAAAAAGAAATAAACCTTCTACGCGCAGGGTGATGCTCAAACTCTAGACCTCATCCTGTCACTGCGCCTTCAACCATACTGCTTGTCGTTGCACCACGTTTCTCTTTACACTATAATAGGGTCGCAATTATTTTCAACCTATACTTGCTGGAGCGACGGTTATTCGAAAATAAAAATGAAAATTTCGCCTACATTGAACCTCAAACCTGCACCCCCTCTTAAAAGCCCAACATGTCGTTTGCCACCCTTCCACAGCTCCTTTTGTGTCACGAATCACCCTCAACTAATTATAAATATTAAACGCTAGCCTCCATGCCCTTAAGCGAAAATTAAAAAAAATTAGCCATGGCTAGGATTCAAACCTTGGACCGTCTACATGTTACCAACGCTCCTAGCCACCAGACCACTTACTTCTAATCGTCAGTTTTGACCAAAAATTACTTATAAACCCTTCCTTGTGACGCTATTTTCCCATAGTGATAAAAATTAAAATTTTTCTTGAAGTCCTGATGTGAACCCAGGAGTTCTCAAGCATCCCCAAGCACTCCAAATCTCTTAATTATCAAATCAAACATGCATTTGTGAATTTTTTTTCTTGACCACAAAAATTCAAATTTCTCCGATACACGAAGCCTATTTCTCCTAAGCCCAAAATTGGGGTGTTACAATAAGTAACTAGAGTGTTGGGTTAGAAATCATTTTTAGGGTTCAAGGTTGGTTGAGGGTTAAAAAAGTATTCACAAATCGATTAACAGGGGTATGTTGAGTGTGGGTCCCACTATGTGGGGAACCCTTACACCGGTCAACCCAACTTTAAAGGGGTTGTTTATTTTTTTTTGTTTGGTTACAAAAAGGAAAGCTTCTACCACATATTTATTACCCTTTTTGGATTTGAAAAAAAGCCATTTTTTTTTGGCTTTTACGTGTGGATGTGTGCAGCCATTTATTGTGAGCCAAAATCAAATTTTGAAATAGAGTGATTGAAGCCAGAAATCAATTTTTTTTAAGTTTGGTGCAGTTGTGATCAACTCTTCGATCGAAGGTCCATCCGTGGTTCGATTAAGCTGATTTTTGGACAAAAGCTAGGCGATAAGGTGTTCTTGACTTTGTACATTCAGATTTTTCATTCGAGTCTTGTAGCGCCAGAAATACCCATTTTTCAGCAGCTACATTTTTGATGATGTTCTCCCATTTTTCTCTCTTTTGCTAAAGATTACATATTGTTAGCCTTGTTGGCATTGAACGCTTGCTGTAGGCTTGATATTGTAATATTGTAGTTGAACATTTGATGATAGTGGAGCTTTTGATCGGACTCTAAAGTCCCGTGGTTTTTGCTATTGATTTAGAGGGGTTTTCCACGTAAAAATATCGGTGTCTCTATTTATTTATTTATTTATTTTTTTGTGGTTGCATTGGTTGATTTGTGGTTGATTAAGGTTGCTAGAGAACATATTTTGTGCTATTATGCTTGCCATAATTATTGACAGGAGTTATAGGGAGAGAAAGAACACTGGTTGTGCTTCACTTTGTTTCGGTTGTTTAGTTTCTTCCCAATAGGGTAAAGGTTAGAAATCGATTGGTATTTTTCATCTGCAATTTGCACCTCACTTTGTTGTGAGATATCCCACTTCAAGATTTCATCTTTTTCTCTTTTTGTTTTTGGGTTTTTTTAAAAATAAGAAATTATTTGTCCTCTAATAAAGAAGATCATGTATTTTTTCTTTGTTTCTTGTAAAACCCAATATTGAGATGGAATATTTTTTGTGCTTAAATCCTTCTTCTCTATTTGGGATGCCAAAATCTACTGAACCTAAAGATGGGTCTAAACCCAATACAGATTTATTCAAGATATGTACTTTTTTTTCTTATTTTGGCCATACCTAGCAAAACCCTATTTATCGTCCCTGCAATGTGATTGCTCTCATGAAGAGGTCAGTCAGACCCTTGATAATCATTCTAATGCTTGTTTCATCGATTGCAACCTTAAGCTGTCGGATTGTTGATCCCCACAGTGGTGTCTTTACTATTTTAGTTGAGTTGGAGTCACCCAATGCCTTAATCCAACCTTTACAAACCCAAATTTTTAACTCCATTCTACTCAAGTTTACATTTATTGATATAAGTGAAGCAAAATCCAAGCTAGAAAATAAAGCAGCTACTGGAAATGAACTTTCCTAGTCAAGGAAGGCAAAGGAACTTTACAACGAGGAGCTTCAGTCATCATAATGCCAAATCCAAAAATTCTAATGGATTACTAGTATTACTTGGGTCCCCAAACTGGTGCAATTTGCCTTTTTTTTTTTTATTCTCTTCTTCTTTTTATCTTCTTCTTCTATTGCTTAAACCTTAAATTGGTGCTAAAGGGGGCTATTTAAATTGGTGCCTAATATCCAACTGGCAGATTAATGACAACAAGGAATTGCTCAATTGCCATGTCACTTTTTCGTTACGTCTATAACGGAAAATGGTTAAGAAAACTTTTTTCATTTTTCGAAAGTTGAGTGACTAAAATGAAACCTGAGTGACTATTTTGTCAACTGCATCAAAGTTGAGTGACTATTAATGTAAAAAATACACTAGCACTATACCAAATACTCACCATTTCTGACTCTGAAAAAATGATAAAATAGAGACACACCATCCACCAATAAAAATGTACAACTCATAACAATTCATTCTAATTACTTGCCAGCATATACATTTTCATCTCTTTAAAAGGAGAGTTGGAAAAGGGGGATTTCATACAACAAACAGTATTGCAAAATTGGTTTTTCTAGGAGAGCTTTTGATACAACTTGATTTTTGGGAATCAAAGGCTGACTCATCATTATTTTTCAAGAAAACTAAGAGCTCTTTGACTTACTTGGTGATGTACGTAGATGATATTCTTGTTATAGGCAGCTCCATCTTTGAGGTTATCCAATAGCTTGATAGAAAATTTTCATTAAAAAACTTAAGCGAGTTAAATTGCTTCTTTTTTCTATATTATGTCAATAAATATATTCTTAAATTGTAATTTGAAATGGTGATTTGGTGTCAGGTTTTCTAATAAATGGCACGAGTAGACTTAGGAGCCCATGTAATAATGACCATATTTGATGACTCAATAGAAGATAAGCAAAAAAAGATTATAAGGTTTATGGATGTAGACATGAATAACAATATAGGACTCTTTTATTGAACCCTAAAATTCTTCCCCAGAACAAAAGATATTCATAACATAAAGTTAGGAATAATATCTTCAGGATATAGGTTAATTAATAGAGAAAACCTAGTTATAACTCTTGGATTTATTGGAAAAGCCACTCAATATACCAATATTAATTATAAATGTGAAATAAAAGAATTCATAGAAGCTATAGCCTCAAAAGGAGTAAGGTCCATAAAACCCCCAAAATTTTCAATCGAGCTTCTAGCAAGAAAAAATTAGAACTTAAATAAATTATTTGAAAAACAAAGACCAATAACCCCCCAAGAAGGAGAAATATTTCAAGGATTAATAGGAAATGTAAGTATAAGATTCGCACACTATAACCATAGACATTTGATATCGACAGAATGCCTCGCTTCTGCTAAAAGTATAAATTCAGACTTCGAAATAGATAATAAGCTAAAAAAGTAGATCTAATAAACAGTGAACAAGATGAAGAAAATATAAGAAGATATATAGAATTCTATAATCATAAAATGTTCTTTAAATCTTATAGAGAGTATGAAAAAAGATTAAAATATTTCATATCACTCAACGAAAAAGAAAGGACATAATATATAACAAAGACCAGTATTAAGAAAAAGATCAGATAAAGTCATAGAAATATTCAGAGTAAGACACAAAAAAATATTAGAACATGTATCTATTAGAACAAAATCTAGAGAATCTAACAATTTTGTAGAAAATGATAAGAGTTTCTAGAAAGAAACCCGAAAAAATTAATGTACCCGATAACAATGCCCATGGAAATGGACATACCAAATACTAGTAATAATACCTCGTTAAACACTCAAAGAATGAGCCCTCTACAACTACATATAATTATGGTAGTATACCACCAAAACCTTATTCAGACTATAGAGAGCCTAAATACCCATACAAAAATAAAGGCCGAAGACAACCCTTGGATGTTTTTGAAGAAGATCCACTACTAAACCTTGGAAAATATAGCCCATAGCTATGGCCCGAAGTAATACAACAATGGAAAAATATGACAATAAAAAAAAACTTAAAACATAATTTTAAGCATACTTCAAAAGAGATGTATAAATACTTGGAAACTACTTTAGGAAATACAGCCAAAAGAATTTGGGATAATTTTAAAAGTAGTCATGAAAATAAATACAGTAAACTTATACAACTAGGAGCAAATCCTAATAATTTTGTAAATACGGTAAGCAACATAATAATTGCATCAGACTCATCAATGGGATCCCGATATCAACAATTAGAAACTGTAAGAAAATTAGAGCAATTATCATTAAATGATTGCTTAGATGTAATATACTTTCTAAATGACTACATACATTATACTGCTACATTTCAGAACATATATAATGAAGAATTTCAAAATAAGTTAAAAAATAAATTATTTGGACTATTAGAAATTCATGAGAACTTATTCATTCATACTCCAACTATACGGCAATAGTAAACATTATATAGCGGTAACTTCACAATTGATCTATAACTGATTATACCAGAATACTAACTAATTAAAACAGATGACTGATACAGTTATTAGTTATTCTAATATTCCCCCTCCAGTGGCTGAAACTAAACTGCTAGTAGCAACAACACGCATTCGATCCCGACAATGAGCAAAGTCTCTAAGTGTTAAAGGCTTAGTCAATACATCAGCTACTTGTTCTCTGCCAGGAACAAAATTGACACACAACTGATTATTGAGCACCTTTTCTCGAACAAAATGAATATCTAACTCCACATGCTTCACTTTAGTATGTAACACAGGATTAGCAGCTAAAGAAACTGCACTTGTATTATCACACCAAATGGCAGGTGTACTACTGAGCTTAAAGCCTATCTCAGTTAACAGAGACTGAAACCACACCACTTCGGATGTTGCATTAGTTAAACTCCGATATTCAGCTTCTGTCGTAGATCGAGAGACAACACTCTGTTTCTTGGACATCCAGCCTACGAGATTATCACCTAAGTATACACAAAAATCGGAAGTCGACTTACGATCTTCAATTGAACTCACCCAATCAGCATCACTAAAACTAGTCAAACGTAGACTAGATGCTTGAAACAACAACCCATAATCAAGTGTACCCTTAACATATCGCAGAATACGCTTCACAGCAGTCCAATGTACATCATGAGGTTGATGCATATACTGGCTCACTTTATTGACAGCAAAGGATAAGTTAGAACGGGTCAAACACAAGTATTGTAGACTACCAACAACTTGTCGATAAAGAGTACCATCTATCAATGGCACCCCAGCCAAGGATATAAGGGTAGGCGGACTCACCATGGGAGTAGGCACAGGCTTAGCATGCAGCATGTTAGCTCGTTCCAACAACTCACGAGCATTCTTCTGCTGAGATACATGCATACAATCTTGATGTTGGATCACCTCAAGCCTAAGAAAGAAACTCAACTCCCCTAAGTCTTTAAGAGAAAACTGACTATTAAGACATGAAACAACAACATCTATTTCAACACAAGAAAATACACACTACCAGCAGTTGTGTGTTTGTAAAACAGTGAAGAATCAGCCCTTGAAGGCGTAAAACTCAGTTGATATACAAAAAAATTCTTGAGCTTATCAAACCAAGCCCTTGGGGCTTGTTTAAGACCATAGATGGCCTTATTCAGTCTACATGCCAACAATTGTCCATGCTCACCCACAACTTCAAAACCCGGAGGCTACTTCATGTAAGTGTCCTCAGTGAGGTCTCCATTTAAAATTGCATTATTCACTTCAACCTGTTGAAGCTTCCAATTCCGTGACACGGCTAAAGCAAGAATCAGTCGTACGGTATTGATTTTGACAACAGGATTGAAAGTCTCGTGATAATCCAGTCCAGCTGTCTGAGAAAACCCTTGAGCAACCAAACTAAATTTATTACGTGCTATACTTCCATCAGAGTTCCTTTTGATTTTAAATAACCACTTGCAACCAACTAAAGATTGATTTTTTTCACTGTAACTAAATCCCAAGTATGATTTCGTATTAAGGCTCGAAGCTTATCATCCATAGCTTGCTTCCACGAAGGAATCTCCATTTCCTCATGAATAGTTGAGGGCTCTACATCACTCATCTCTACCATATAAGCTTTTGGTTTGTAAATTCCTATTTTGCTTCGAGTCATCATGGGGTGACAATTTGCTGAAGAAGGCCCCTGTTTATCACCACCTGGTGCTTGCTGTTCACCCACAGAATCGGTAGCTAGACTTTTTGATGAGAAGCCAAGAGCATTACCCAAAGAAGGACCCGAAGCATTTGTATTCCTAACTAAAGTAGAATCAGCTATAAGAGGAGTAGAAAATTTTGCTAGAGGATCTACAAATATAGGCAAAGTAGTAATATCTCTCAAAGACTGCTCAGATCTGTTATCAGCAACTGGTACAATAGACTTCGAAACATAAGCAAAGGGAAAAACAGATTCATCAAACCGAACATGTCGAGAGATAAAAATTCAACCAAATCGATCAACACATTTATAACCCTTGTAATTCGAGGCATAACCCAAAAAAATACATGGAGCAGACCTGTATTGAAGCTTGTGTCGATTTTAAGGTCAAAGAAGTGGATAACAAATACATCCAAAAACTCGCAATTGTTGATAATCTGGTTTGCAACCAAAAAGCTACGCATAAGGAGATATCCTATTCAATGCCTTTGTTGGAAGCATATTCATAAGAAATACAGATGTAGCAAAAGCATCAGCCCAGTAGGAAATGGGCAATGAAGCCTGACTAACAACACCAGACCTGTCTCAACAATTTGTCTGTGACGTCGTTCAATAATGCCATTTTGCTCCGAGGTGTACGGACAAGTGACACGATAAACAACTCCCCATTGTTTAATATACGAATCAAATGCTCGAAAGTCACCGCCACCATCCGTTTGAAGTTGTTTGAGTTTAGCACCTAACTGGAGCTCAACATAGTTCTTGAAGGAGATAAACACAGAAAGAGCATCAGATTTCTTTTTAAGAAAGTAAATCCAAGTATGCCGAGAAAAAGAATCAACAAACGACAGATAGTATTTATAACTAGAAGAGTAACAGGGAGCTGGTCCCCATACATCAGCAACCACAAGTTCTAGAGGAGTAGTATATACAGAGTCAGAAGATCTAAAAGGCAATTTTCGTGCTTTTCCAAGTTCACATGCACTACACAGCGAGTAGCTCTTACATCTTGAAACTTTAATATAACAACCATCCAAGACACTATTAACAATATTATTTGATGGATGTCCCAACCTTTGATGCCACCAGTCGAACTGATCTTCTTGCCTCTGTGGTGAAGAAGACTCTGTACAAGACGTATTCTCAACACTAAAAGCAAAATCTGGCTTAACAGTATCAAATCGATACAGCCCATTTGACTCACTTCTGCAAAGTAGTGTTTGGCGAGTCTTCAAATCCTTGACATAACAGCAAGTTGGATAAAATTCAAAGAATACAGCATTATCTTTAGCAAACTTGGAAACCGGCAGTAAATTTTTCCTAACATCAGGAACATACAACAAATCCTTCAGCAACAATGGACTAAAATCACCAGCCAAGATTGAAGAACCACCAATACACTTAATAGGTATAGAAACACCATTACCTATAACGACCTTACCTCCTCCATTGTACAGCTGAGCATCCAAAAGTTTAGACGAGTCATTTTTCATATGAGCAGTAGCTCAACTATCTGGATACCATGCAGAGTCAACAACTATAGAAGGATTAGCAAGCCTAGACGATCTAATTGACTTCGCCTGTGATAAACATCTTGAACGATGATGCATACAATCACCATCACAACTAGAAGAAACTGGCATGTGAAATTGGAGATTTTGACCATGTTGATGAATTGAATCAACATCAGTAAATGAGGGCTGAATTTGGCGAAGAGGCCCACACATTGCTTGATCTGAAGTATAATATGAAGAATGAAGCCCATCATCTGCACACCACATGTATGCTGTAACATGCTTTCGGTCCATATGAGAACCAGATTCAACCCAACGCTCACGACCCACATAAGAACTAGATCCAGCCCAACGCTCAGCATCATCCCTCACTCTAGGGTTTTCTCCTTCACCATCGGACGTTGAATCATATCGGTAGAAACACTTCTGAGCAAGATGTCCAAACTTCCCACAAATCTGACATTGTGGTCGCGCACCACCACCACATCTTCCACGGCCTCGACCACGACGCGAAACTTGAGATCCTCACAAAGAATGAAACATATCTAGTTGTGGTTGTCCAGTATAGGACAGAGTATTTGAATTCGAACGATTCTTTTGCACTACTACAACATTCGCTGAAGAAGCCATCTGGGCAAAATGTTCTTGCTGTCGAGCCTCAACATCAAGAAGAGCAGTTGTGATGCCTTGAAGATCGAATGGCACTCTACTCGTGGTGATAATCGACACCACATGATCAAACTCCAAAGGTAAGCCATTCAAAATTGCAGATTATTGTTCTTTCATAGTTACTGGTTGTCCACATCCCACCAAAGAGTCACAGATATGCTTGATTTCGCAGACATGGATAGTTCATTTTTGCGACTATTATGCAGCAATCAACGATAGTGCATTGCCTTAGTAGTTGAATGAAACCCAAAAATACGCATAAGGGCTTGCCACAACTCATAAGACGAACCTGAACTCCCTACAAGTTGATTGTGCAACGACGGACTAATAGTTGAAAGCAGCCATGCTGCCAGAGCAGAATCTTGTTGCTCATAGCGTACATACAGTGGATTTTCATCCGAAACACCACTTTCATTGACAATTATTCTTGGAGGAATAGAAACCGTTCCATCGAGAAACATTTGCAGTCGATGAGTCTTGACCATCAACAAAATGTGTTGCTTCTAGGCCAAGAAATTTCCATCATCAACCAGCACTGCAACTTTCTGTGAGGCAAGAGCCAAAAACTTATCTATTGGTAACTCCATAAAAAAAAAAAAACAAAATTCACTCGATACCATATGAGAAATTCATGAGAACTTATTCATTCATACTCCAACTATACAACAATAGTAAACATTATATAGCAGTAACTTCACAACTGATCTATAACTGATTATACCAGAATACTAACTAATTATAATAGATGACTGATACAGTTATTAGTTATTCTAATATGGACCCTTAGGAAGAGAAATACAAGAGTCTTATAGAATCATAAAACAAGCCAATAAAGGAACATATGTTGATAATCCATAGACAGATAAAGGGAAGATACGCTTTTTGTAAAAATATAAATATAGGCCAACAATATGGAAACAATAGCTCGAATACCTATAGTTGTAAAAGAAATAGGTCGGCTAGACTAAATTATAATAAAACAAGAAAAGGTATGCCGAAGAAAAAAATGTGTTATAAGAAAAGCAGGAGCTAGAAAACCATACCTACAACGAGAAAAACATGTTTGAAAATTCAATCCCAATAGAACATACAATGACCAAAATAACTTACTTTATATGCGGACAAGTGGGAAATATTGCTACTCAATGTCTGAAACATCACAATACACACAATAAGCAAGCCCAGCTAATAGAAAATATTAATTTAGATCTAAAAAATGTAACATAAAACCTAATTGATACTGGGACTATATACTCAATAATCTCAGAAGAAATAAAACACATAGATAGCGAAGATAGTGAGCAAGAAAAAGCAAACTTTATACAAATGATAAAGCGGTTTGAAGGGTTTGAATTTGTAGGAATAGAATTAATGTATTTAGGTCTAGAAATAATAGAACCTCTAACCTATATGCATAGTTGGGAAAAGAATAAAGGATCAGATGATAAACCATGCATAAAATGAAAATTATGACTAGCGAAATATTTGAGAGCTAAATGTAAATAGTGTAGAATTGAAATCTGTCGATGGTGCCTACAACTCCATTTTAATTATAAATGGGAAGAACCAAAAGAAGAAAATATAAAAACTCAAGGAATTATTATATTAAAAAAGAGGATAAAAACATTAGAAGAAAGAATGTCGCTTATGGAACAACAAATGGATAACTACTTCTATATAGAAGAAGAAACTATAAAAAATTGTCATAATCTTAGGTTAGCTGCTAGACAACCTCTACCTAAAGAAATCCCACCAGTAGGGACAAGTAATCCTCCTAGTAAAGGAAAAGAAATAATAAGACAAAAAACTTGCAAATAACAGACTATTTAGATTTATGTTATAATATCTCAATATGTAAAAACGAAGGAAAAGTTCGAACCACCTTCAACAAAAAGGTACCTGTACTCAAAACTGACACAAGTGGGTAGGTAGAGAATACCTAGAGGCGCGAGACAACTCTCTCTAAGGAACTCGGCAAAATAGCCCCGTAACTTTGGGAGAAGGGGTGCCTTCTCACAAAGAGGGTCGCAGTGACCAGGCCCAGGCGACTGTTTACCAAAAACACAAGTCTTCGCAAAGTCGTAGGACCGTGTATGGGGGCTAACGCCTGCCCAGTGCCGACAGGTCAAGGAAGTTGGTGACCTAATGACAGGAAAGCTGGCGACCGAAGCCCCGGTGAACGACAGCTATAACTATAATAGTCTTAAGGTAATGAAATTTCTTGTTGGGAAAGTTCTGACCCGCATGAAAGGCATAACTCATAAATACATGAATATTTAATACCAGTAAAAATATGAATAGAAGAATACAAAACAGAAGGAATGACCCTAATAGATACATGATGTACAAGGACTGAAATAAATGAAAATAAATTATAAGAACCAAGAATAAGACGACAAATGGATGGTTTTATAACATATACATTCCATCAAATAGATAAAATAGAAATAAAAATCATTGATCAGTGTAACAAAACCAATACATTTAAACAGGCAGATCTTGCTCTAAGAGACCTAATTATCCATAAATATATAATAATATTAGGCCTCGACTTTATACTATATAAGAATAATATGATGATTCTAACTAAGGACTACGTAACTTTTAGTCAAAATGAAACTACTTGCTATACCAAACCAAATCAAAACATTAGAAGGCATGATGAAACCCCTGAAGAAAATTGTAAATGCTAGAGAAATAATGAAAGGGAAGAATATACAGAAGAAGATCTCTGCTATATAGAAATAGAAAAAGACTTGATAAATCCCCAAGAATATCAAAAAGTAATAGATGCAGAATTAGAACAGATGCAGAGTAGACTAGATAAATTAGGGATAATAGGAGAAGAACCATTAGCCCACTGGGATAAAACAAAAACAGAATACAAACTAGAAATTATAAACGAAGATAAAGAAATAATAGCTGACGCTATACCTGCATCAAATCAAGAATTAAAATGGTATAAACAACAAATAACTGAACTAGAAAAGATGTAACTAATATGAAGCGAATCAAAACATAGGTGTGCATCATTTTTTGTTAATAATCATTCAAAGCAAGTAAGACAAAAGCCCAGAATCGCGATAAACTAAAAACCATTGAATGATAACACCTATAATAATGGCTATAATGTTCCTAGCAAAGATCAACTACTAAATAAAATACATGGAGATAAATGATTTTCAAAATTTGATTGTAAGTCTGGATACCACCAAATAAAAATGCGTAAAGAATCTATAAATTAGACTGCATTCATATGCCCAAACCCAATAGGTCACTGGGAATGGATAGTAATGCCCTTCGGGCTCAAAAAAGCCCCAGCAGTATTTCAGAAATGAATGGATAAATTATTAGAAAGATGCCAAGTATACTTTAATATATATACACGATATATTAGTTTTTAGTAAGACAAAATAAGAGCACAAAAGGCATCTAAAAGAAAATTTTAAAATACTAGAACAGGAAGGTATAATAATAAGCAAAAAGAAATTTGAGTTATGAAAAGAAAGTAGAAAACTTTTAGGAGTAATAATGGGAAAGGGTCAAATAGAATTACAACTCCTCATAGCTACAGCAATAATAGAATTCCCAGAAAAAAATGACAGAATTAAAGCAAATACAACAATTCACAGGGTTATTAAATTATGCAAGGCCATTTATCAGAGACTTAAGTAAATATCTAGGACCTATATACCAAAAGACTAAGAAAAATGGAAAAAAAGGCAATTCGATAATGTCGATATAAAACAAGTAAAAAAGATAAAATACTTGATTAATAACTTACCTAAATTAGAATTACCTTATATTCAGAATATTTAATAATAGAAACTGATGGTTTTAACTCTGGATGGAGAGCAATAATACTTGAAAAGCCACATATGCTATCTAATAAAGGGGAGGAAAAAATATGTAGATAATCATCAGGGTCTTATCAAGAGAAGGAGAACATAGCTAGCATAGATGTCGAATTATTAGCCATAAGATATGCACTAGAATCATTCGAACTCTTTATACTAGGAAAAGAAGAATTTACCATAAGAACTGATTGTATTACAATAGTAAAATACTATAACAAAATGAAAATAGAAAAGAAAAGATCTCCTAATAGATGACATAATCTAACTAGTTACATAATAGATTATGTCTCTAGTTAATTCTCTGGTCAAGAATTGCATATTATAAAGGCTCTAGTCAAGAATTCAACTTGGCAGAGAATACGATCATAACATCTGCAGAAAGAATACTCATCGATAATATATTCATAGCTCATAAAAAGAGAGATATTAAACACCAAATAACCTATCTTAACGGGCTCTCCCTATATTTTCATAACATCCATAATAATGAGATATGTTATATCTTATTCACAGGAGACAATAAAAGAATATTGTCAAAAAATATAATGTCGGTAATGACAAAATATCTCAAACAAATAAATAAAAATAAAATAAAAATAAAGAACACACAGATTTTACGTGGAAACCCTTTCGGGAAAAAAAACCACGGGCAGAGGAGAAGAAAATTGACTATGTCAAAAATTCGAATCAATACAAGATGAATAGACTATGTCTATTTATAGGCTTGTAAAGCCATATTCTATTAGGATTGAAACACTTTATCCTAATCAATATAAAATAGATGGAGTTTAATAAGGTTTAAAAAACCGTATTCTAAAATAAAATAAAAGAAGTCTAGTTCTATTTGGATATTACTTTTATTTTATTTTCCATCTTATTTTATTTAAATAAGAATTTGGGTCACTTAATTCTAACAATCTCCACCTTGACACGAATTCTCAATGAACAAGTTCTTCATCGCGAACTTTCAACGAACAAGTTCTCTACCTCTTCCATAAAACCCCTTAAGGGTTTAACTTCAACGATGAACACCAACCAAGTCTAAGCAATGCCCAAACTTGGTTATAGGAAGTGACTTAGTCATCATATCTGCAGGATTTTCATGAGTACTAATTTTGCTCACAATAATATCACCACGAGCAATAATATCACGAACAAAATGATACCGAACATCAATGTGTTTTGTTCTCTCATGAAACATTTGATCTTTTGTAAGGAAGATGGCACTCTGACTGTCACAAAATACTGTACTGATTTGAAGGTCTTCATTGAGTTCACTAAATAGTCCCTTCAACCAAATAGCTTCTTTACAAGCCTCAGTAATCGCCATGTACTAAGCTTCAGTGGTAGACAAAGTGACTGTAGTTTGCAAAGTGGCTTTCCAACTGATTGCACAACCTCCAATTGTAAAGGCATAACCTGTGAGAGATCTTCTTCTATCAAGGTCTCCAGCAAAATCAGCATCAACATATCCAATGACTCCATCTCTAGTTCTTCCAAACTGTAAGCAAACATCAGTAGTACCTCGTAAGTATCTTAAAATCCACTGAACTGCTTTCCAGTGTTCTTTACCGGGATTCGCCATGTATCTGCTAACTGCACTGACTGCATATGATAAATCTGGACGTGAACAAACCATAGCATACATGAGAGATCCCACTGCACTAGAGTATGGAACATGTGACATGTACTCAACCTCATCATCTGTTTGTGGAGACAAAGCTGATGAAAGTCTAAAATGAGCTGCTAAAGGAGTACTAACAGGCTTAGCACTCTGCATATTGAACCTGCAAAGAACTTTCTCAATGTACCCTTTCTGACTTAGGTACAATTTACTTACTTTTCTATCTCTAAGAATTTCCATACCAAGTATCTTCTTTGCTGGTCCCAAATCTTTCATCTCAAATTCTTCACTTAGTTGGGCTTTGACTTTTCTTATCTCTCCTTTATCTTTTGCTGCTATCAACATGTCATCAACATAAAGGAGTAGATATACAAAAGAACCATCATTGTTTTTCTTATAGTAAACACAACTGTCAAAGCTACTTCTTTTGAAATAATGAGAAGTCATAAAAGAATCAAACCTCTTGTACCACTGTCTTGGTGACTGTTTCAAACCGTAAAGAGACTTTTTCAGCAAGCAAACATAGTCCTCCTTTTCTGAGACTGTAAAACCCTCTGGTTGTTGCATGTAAATATCCTCCTCAAGTTCTCCATGCAAAAAAGCAGTTTTAACATCTAACTACTCAAGCTCCAAATCATGCATGGCCACAATACCAAGCAAAGCTCGAATCGAACTATGCTTCACAACTGGGGAGAACACATCTGTGAAGTCCACTCCTGGAATTTGACTGTAACCCTTTGCAACAAGCCTTGCTTTATATCTGGGTTCTTCAACTCCTAGAGTTCCTTCTTTCTTTTTATACACCCATTTACAACAAACAGCCTTTTTACCTTTTGGAAGTTTTACAAGATCCCATGTTTTGTTTTTATGGAGTGATTTCATCTCCTCTTGCATAGCAAACATCCACTTTTCTGAGTCTTCACAACTAACTGCCTCAGAATAATTAGATGGCTCTTGATTTGCATCTATATCTTCAGCCACATTTAAAGTATAAGCAACTAGATCAGCCTCAGCATACTTCTTTGGAGGTTTAATTTCTCTTTTAGTTCTGTTTTTGGCAATAGAGTATTGTGGTGAAGAAGCAACTTTATTCTCAATTTTTGTACTGGCTTGAGGAGTTGACTCTGTATTAATCTGATGCTCCACCTACTTTTGATTTTCTTTATTGGAAGGATCTTTAAGAGATAAGTTAGGTAGCATAGCAGTTTCATCAAAAATAACATCTCTGCTAATCACAACTTTTCTATCTTCAGGACACCATAACTTATATCCTTTAACACCAGTTTTATAACCAAGAAAAACACATTTAATAGATCTTGGTTCCAATTTTCCATTATCAACATGAGCATACGCAGGACACCCAAAAATCTTTAAATCAGAATAATCAGCAGGGTTACCAGACCATACCTCTTGTGGAGTCTTTTTCTCAATGGCAATGGATGGAGATCGGTTGACCAAAAAACATGTAGTAGAGGCTGCTTCGGCCCAAAATGACTTTGGTAAGTTGGCATTTAATAACATACATCGAACCTTCTCCATGATCGTTCTATTCATTCGTTCTGCAACGCCATTTTGCTGTGAAGTATGACGAACTGTTAAGTGTCTCACGATTCCTTCTGACTTGCACAGTTTATTAAACTCATCAGAACAGAACTCTAAGCCATTGTCTGTACGGAGGTGTTTTATTTGTTTTCCCGTCTGTTTTTCAATCATAGTTTTCCAAGACTTAAATGCGGAAAACACATCACTTTTCTGCTTCAAGAAGAACACCCAAATTTTTCTGGAAAAATCATCAATAAAAGTTAGCATATAATTAGCTCCACCTCTCGAAGGCACTCTGGATGGCCCCCACAGATCAGAATGAATATACTCCAAAGTTCTCTTCGTGTTATGACTTCCTCTGGTGAATCGAACTCTCTTTTGCTTCCCAAAAATGCAATGCTCACAGAACTTCAGTTTGTAAATTCCTTGCCCATCAAGAAGTCCTCTTTTGCTTAACTCTACCATACCATTCTCACTCATATGCCCTAGGCGCATATGCCAAAGTTTAGTAATATCATCATCTGACAGGGAAGAGGAGGCGACAGCTGCATCACCAGTAACAGTAGAACCTTGCAGAACATATAACTTGGCAGTCTTTCTTTGCCCTTTCATCACAACGAGGGAACCTTTAGAAATCTTCAAAACCCCACTTTCAGCTGTGTATTTGTATCCTTTTGAATCAAGAGTGCTTAATGAAATTAAATTTCTCTTCAATTCTGGAACATGTCGTACGTCACTAAGTGTTCTGACAACTCCATCAAACATCTTAACTTTAATCGTTCCAACACCTGCGATTTTACACGAAGCATTATTTCCCATCAAAACAACACCTTCAGGCACTGTCTCGTAATTTGTAAACCAATCTCTATTGGGACTCATGTGGAAGGTGCAGCCCGAATCAAGGATCCACTCATCGCTCACTTTAGAATTGATGACTGAAGCGACTAAAAGTTCACCATCACTGTAGTCTTCTACAACATCAGCTTCACCGGAATTTTCTGGTTGTTTTCCCTTTTGATTCGCAGCCTCCTTTTTGATCTTATTCTGTAGCTTATAGCACTCAGATTTAATGTGCCCTTTCTTCTTACAGAAGTTACAAGTTTTACCTCTGTTTGAAGACTTTGATCTACCCTTAGATTTACCGTGAGGATTTCGTTCTTGTGTCCTTCCACGATCATCATCAACATTCCGATCTTGTCTCTCACGAACAATGAGACCCTCCCCCTGAGAGTCGGTTTTAGCCACAAGATGCTTCATCTTATCATACGAGGTTAAAGAATTATAAACCTCATCGACTGTGAGAGACTCACGGCTATATAAAATTGTATCTCTAAAGGTTGAATAAGACGAGGGCAACGAACAAAGTAGAATCAACCCTAGATCTTCCTTATCATACTGAACCTCCATGGCCTCCAAGTTTGAGAGAATTTCTTTAAACACTGTTAAGTGTTCGTGCACAGATGCACCTTCCTCCAAACGATGAGCATAAAGACGTTGCTTCATATGCAGCTTGCTGGTTAGAGTTTTCGACATGCATATTTGTTCCAGCTTTTTCCATAATCCAGCGGCGGTCTTCTCCTTCATCACATCTTGCAAAATTTCGTTAGACAAATGCAGATGTAACTGTGTTAATGCCTTTCGATCCTTACGCTTCTTCTCTTCATCTGTTAATGTTGAAGGCATCTTATCTATCCCTAGCAGGGCGTCCTCTAGATCCATCTGCGCAAGAACTGCTTGCATCTTAATCTGCCATAACGCAAATCTGGTGTTGCGATCCAACAGCGAAATTTCATACTTCAAAGACGCCATTAACGTGATTGAGATGAAAAAACCCGGAAGCTCTGATACCAATTTGTCAAAAAATATAATGTCGGTAATGACAAAATATCTCAAACAAATAAATAAAAATAAAATAAAAATAAAGAACACACAGATTTTACGTGGAAACCCTTTCGGGAAAAAAAACCACGGGCAGAGGAGAAGAAAATTCACTATGTCAAAAATTCGAATCAATACAAGATGAATAGACTATGTCTATTTATAGGCTTGTAAAGCCATATTCTATTAGGATTGAAACACTTTATCCTAATCAATATAAAATAGATGGAGTTTAATAAGGTTTAAAAAACCTTATTCTAAAATAAAATAAAAGAAGTCTAGTTCTATTTGGATATTACTTTTATTTTATTTTCCATCTTATTTTATTTAAATAAGAATTTGGGTCACTTAATTCTAACAAATATAAAAAGAATGGACTGAAATTATCCATTATACAAAATCTCAGAAAAACCCAAAATATAAAAAATACAGCTCTCTGACAGCTGCATATAAAGATGCCCAAATATACACAAAGATAATGTATCAAAGAAACTCAAGACGAAATGGGCAGAAATATTTGAAAATCCTCAACTAGAAATAGAAACTTCAGTAGAAAAGGCAGCACTTTAAGATCAAATCATAAAACAAAAAAGGAGAGGAACTCCTCCTAGAAAAACAACGTAAGACCGAGTGAGTAAGGAATATAGAACTTATAAAAAGAATGGAAGATCTCCAAAAGGAGGCCAATCATAAAGAAGCACGATCTCATACGCTGGGGCCACCGCCAGACAACCTATAACGAAGGAAGACAAAATAATAGAAAAACTCTCAGATATCCAATAAGACTTATCCACCATCATAAGTGGGATAAATCAATTTGATGAAAGGCCCTATGAAGGGTGGGTTCAATGGTGGCTCAATCTGGCATGTCGGGCTAAGATAATAGAGAAACTTATTTATTGCTTTGTAATTTCATTCAAAGTTATGAAAACTTAGCCTCTGTTCTTCAAATCTTTGCCTTTGTTCTTCAAATACTTTCTGGGATTGAGATACAGAGAGAGAAGCGTAAGACCTCATATCTAGACCACGACTTGGAGAACTTAGTCAAAAACTTATTTAGTATAACTCTCTGTAAATAGGGCTAAGCAAAACTCGATTCGACTTGAAAAAATCGAAAAAAATTTAAATTTCGAGTTAAACGAATCGAGTTGTTCTAGTTAATCGAGTTATTCGAGTCAACTCAAATTTTTTTTTGAATTTCGAGTTCGAATCGAGTTGAGTTTTCGAATTCGAATAACTCGAATAATTCGAATAATTCGAATATCAAACTATAATATTTTACATTTTTACCCTAAATTCCCAAATTTTTTTACTTTTCCCTCAAAACTTTTACTCCTTCCCACTTTTCCCCCAAAACTTTTACTCCCTTCCCATCCAAACCCCCCAATCTACTCAAAATCCATTTCCCACCAAAATTTTACTCTCTCATTTACTTTTTCTCAAAATTTTACTTCCCAAAACCCTCAAAACTTTTTTATTTTCTCCCAAAATTTTTATTCCCTCCCATTTTCTTCCTAAAACTTTTACTCCCTTCCCATCTCACCTCCCATCTACCCCAAGCCCACCCCCCAAATTTTTTTTAATATTTTCCCTCTAAAATTTTACTCTCCCTATTTACTTTCCCTCAAACTTTTATTCCCCAAAACTTTTTATTTTCCCCCAAAACTTTTACTTTTCACCCTTTACTCCCAAATAAAAAATCAAAATTATCCAAAAAAATCACTAAACATAAATAGTAATAATTTTATTTATATATACTATTTATATATTAAATTAAATTTCACATTTATATTATTTATATTATTGAATTGTTTAGTCATATTGAATATTTATATTAAAATTGAATTATTAATTATGTCATAAAATATTCGTGTTAAAATTTTATATTGGTATCAATTCCACATTTTATCTTTAAAATAAATTTTATTAAAAAATCTCATTTTTACATTTAGTATATTTTTTAATTTCAAAATATATAGTGACAAAAATCTGAATATAATTGAAACAACCAAGCAAGCAAAGAAGCTAACTCGTATATAAAAGACTAATAAATAAATTATAAGGTGATGAAAGTTAATAAAAAATTTGATTAAAGTGGTCAAATTTTATTACGATGGGTGATAGTGGTTATAAAGACCTAAAATTATTTTTTAAAATTTAACTCAAACAAATATATTCGATTCGACTTGATTCGAATTCCATCTCACTTAACTCGATTTGAGAAAATTTCAAATCAAATTAGGATGATAAAATATGATTCGTTAACTCGATTAACTCGAAATTTTTTCATTCGATTCGATTCGATTGAATGCTCACCCCTATATGTAAATATATGATTTTAGTAAATAAATTTCATTCTATATTATTTAGGTAATTAATTCTTTTTTGTTCATATTATTTCAGTAAAAAAAACTTAAAAATTTTGGTATTTCTTTAAAAATTTGGTACTCTTATTTTAGTATTCAGAAATCTTGGTGAGCACTTAGGCAACATGATTTATTTTATAAAATATGTTTTATATATACCAATTCTTTTTATTATAAAAATCTAATATTTAAAAATTATCCATAAAATTATTGATACTTCCTTTGAATTTTTTCTATATTCCAAAATACACTCTTTAAAGATATTGAAAATTTTTTTTTTCATTTTAGACTATTATTGGGTAACCGAATTTTGGTAATTCCTAATAATTTTCTTACAAATTTTGATATTCCTTATAAATTTTAGAATACCAAAATATATAAGGATATGCGCTTAAAAATTATTAAAATTTTGGTATTGACTTTTAACTTATTGAAGGGGAGCTCACCCTAGGCGGCACAAGTAATATATAAAAGTATCATAAAGGTTCCTACACTACATATGAGATTGTATTTATCCTTCTATTTAAAAAATAAATAAATTAATCTATGTACGTCAGATCAAAGAGCGAATTGGTCCTTTTGTTACAAATTTCATCTATTTCTATTGTTGAATATAGCATAAGATGGATATAATATACCACGTGTTATTGACTGGTTATTTTGATAATTATACTAATTTTTAACTATACAAATAAATGAAATTTGTATAAAAAAAAGGATTAATTTACCTTTTGATATAACATAGAAAAATTTATTTTTTCGGCAAAATTGTAATCTAATTTCTAGTAAAAAACACTTGAGTGGGGAGAATGTTGCGACCATTTTGTGCATGAGATCAGAAGTGGGTCAAAGGCTGTTATCTGGTAGGTAGCTTTTTCGGTTAAGTAATTGGGCTAGTGGTTGTTCGTTATTGCCCGTTATTATTGTTATGGCTTAGTCTGTTAGTTACTATAAATAGACCTAAGCTTAGCTTTGTAAAACAGTTTTCCAGAGATAAAAAAGTTCATTTGAGATTTCTTTGATTCAATTTTCTTTTCTTTTCTATTTCTCCAACTTTTTGCTGAGTTGGTTGAAATTTCATTAAAACAGTCGTATTCCCATTAAGATTCCAACCAGAAAGGCACACAAATGGTGGAAAAAATAGTAAAATCATTAGTTGAAGTTAAACGAAGCATTCAAAACTTTATTCTGAGGCTTAAACCAAATCTCTTTCTTTTTATACAATCCATACTTTTCTAATGATTTACACATTATATATACATACATATATATATATATATATATATATAAGTGCATCGTTTAAATAAATTTTCAAAAAGAAAAGATATAAAATGATTTAATTAATTAAATCACACTCAAGAAAATTTGATATACATAAAAATGTAATGATGCAAAAAATCATGTTCATTCTAAGGAATTACCGTATTATCAAAGCGAAAAAGAAAAAGAAAACATAATGATATTCTAAGCATTGAAAAACATAAATTTATTCATAATAAATCAAAGATAAAATATAATATTTCCAATATGAATATTTGACGTAGGTAGTGAAAAAAACAAAAACAACAATGTAGATCAATAATTTTGCATATTTTTTTTATTGGAAGGCATAAGTAATATATTTATAGATTTATTATTTTTTTGGTTAAAAAAGGGGAAGATTACATTAATTTAATCCAATCTAAAGGGATATCCTCGACTAAATGAAGTCCCTCGTTTCTGTCAAAAGCCATCTTAGTGATGTGATCTGCTTCGAAGTTTTCTTCGTGAGGTATATGTTCAAGCTTCCATTGACTAATATTCAACAAGTGCTACTGAATACGCCTGATAAGCATGGAAGAAGATGTTTTTTAGAATGATTCCTAAATAGCCTGCAGAGCCTCTTGACTATCAGTTCTGATCACCAATCCATTATAATTTCAACTCTGTAAAATCCTTAATCCATTAAGAACCCCCTATAATTCAACGTTGAAAACAGAATAGGAACCCAAACTCCTATTAAAACCAATAATTCAACCCCTATGACAATCATTTAACACTCCTCCAGAAACAACCAACTTGAAACCTAACTTCGCAACACCATCAGAATTTAGACAGATCCAAGACCTTTCTCCATTGACAAACATCTTGATACTTTGTCTCCTGAGATGAGATACCTTGAGAGAAGAGTAACATTGTAAGGCCCAACTGTACGATCCTTTAATTATTTCATCAACACTCCACTAATTGTCTTGAAAAATGAAAAAATTTTGGTTCTTCCAACTGCGCCACACTAATAGTCCAAAGAAACACTTCCATTCCACTCCCCTTTAGAAGAAGTTGTAACGATTTCCCAAGTAGGATACTAGCCACTCTTGAAGATAACTTGAAAAGAAAACACCATGTTTATCTGTTGGTATGAGCTTATACCACACTTCTTTCGCAGTGGAACAATCTCTTATGGCATGAACGACATTTTTTGGTGCACTCCCGCATACCGTATAGCACTCCTCATCCCTTATACCTCGCATTTTTTGCTCCATCTGTGTGAGTAGTCTCTCCTTAAAGGTAAGCCAAAGAAACATGCAAACCCTCTATGGTTGTGGAAATTTCCATACCACCTTTCAAACATTATCATTCGAATTCTATGTCTCTTCTCTAAGCATTATGTAAGCACTCTTAATAGAGAAAATCTTTGATGCAACCCCAACCCAAGCGATAATATTTGGATCGGCTAAAGGGTGAGGAGGAGGAATGTTTACAATATGCCTAATGGCATCATTTGACAGCTAGATTCGAAACAAATCCATATTCCACAAATTATCTTCACTCACCAACTCACTAAAGGGACAATCTAAGTCTAGATTAGCATGAGAAGGAATGTGATTAACCAAAGGACTAATTTTCGGTATCCACTTGTCCTTCCAGCATCTATTACTTTCCCTATTACCAATTGACCAAAATAAGTTATCTCGAAGCAAAGGCCATATTCTAGAAAGAGACCTCCAATGGAAGGAACCCTTGCTATGAAATATGTCTTTTGGGATACATCTATTGACACAATACTTATATATGATGACCCGAACCCATAAAAAATATGTGTTAGAAATTATATTGAAATCCAGTTTCAACATAAATGAATTATTTTGGTCTCTCAGTTATTGAAACCCCATACCACCACAAACCTTTAGTTGACAAATCTCTTGCCATTTCACTAAGGGTATCTTCCTATTTCCCCCAAACGACCCCAAAATAAACTATTGCACCAAATATTCGATCTCCTCGCACAACCCTTAAGGGATCATTATGGACTGCATTAAAAAACTCGAAATGGATAAAAGAGCTGACTGGGCTAGAATAACTCTACCCACAATAGATAATTGCCTTGCATCCCAACTCTGAAGCTTGCTTTGAACCTTGTCCACTATAAACCTCAGGGAATTGTTTGTTACCCTTTCATAAAATAGAGGGACTCTGAGATATTTTCCAAGGTTTTGCATCATACGAAATCCAAGAATATTACACAGTTTCCTTCCATATTCTCTCTCAACCCTATTAGAGAAGACCACATTAATCTTGGAAGAATTGATTCGATGCCTTGAAAGAGTACAAAAATTATCTAAAATTTTCTTAATCAAACTTACCTATTGCATTTCGACTTGACAAAAAATGACCAAATCATCTAAAAAGAACATATGTGATAGTGTCAGACTCGATCGCGACAAACATATAGGACGCAATTGCCTAGAGTTAATATTGAACTTAATACAATGCCCAAGACATTCTATACACAAGATAAACAAGCACAACAATAGAGGACATATTTGTCTAACCCTTTTAGTTGGACAGAATTTTTGCGTTGGCACCCCATTCCACATTACCTGTACAGTAGAACTCATGATGGTAGACATGATAACGTTTCAATGGAAATCGAGAATACCTATTGCTTGAAGAAATGCATCGATAAAATCCCATCTTATCTTGTCATAGGCTTTTTCCAAATTTATCTTGATAGGCAACCACCTACTATTCTTTTATTTTCTTCTCATGGAATGAATAACTTCTTGAGCCACAATAATGTTATCAGTAATGTTTTTGCCTGCGATGAAACTTGCCTACTTCGGCATAATAATTTTAGGGAAAAACCATATTGAATTGATTAGAAATGACTTTCATAACCAATTTATAAAAAACTAACCATAAGCTTATCAATCTAAATTGGGAATAGCTTTCAAGATTAGACACTTTCGGTATAAGAACAATCAAGGTTTATTTAACTCAGGATCAATGGCGTGCCTAGCAAAAACCTTTTGAACCCAATCATAAACAGCATCACCAACCAAGACCCACTAGCTTAGAAAGAAGAGTGCATGAAAACCATCACTCTTGAAATCTTTTAAAGGGGCCATATCAAACAAAACTTCTTTAACCTCATTCTTTGAGAATTCTTTTCCCAAAAATAGAGTATCACTGTGATCCAGTTTTAGGAAGGAATTATCCGGTAATTCTGGCATCTAGTTTGGATTTCATCATACAATTTTTGAAAAAACTTAATAGATTCTTCTTGAAGTTCTTCCTCATCATATATCCAATCTTCGTATCATTCTTTAGACTCTTGATCCAATTATTCTTTCTTCTAAGTAGTGCGCAAGAGTAAAAGAACTTAGTATTACGATATCCTAAATGCAGCAAATTACACCTAGCCTTTTGCTTCCACAATAATTCTTCATGATGAAGGACATTTTCAATTTCCTCTCAAACCTAAACTTTTAACTGGGCTAGATAGTCAAAATATGACTTTTCTTAAGCTTTTTGAATTCTGGAAAGTTTTTGAGTCAACTGTCTTTTATGAACATCTAGGTGTCCATACATTAACTTATTCCAATATTTGATTTTCATGGTGAACTTAGAAAGAGAATTGACCATATTAACATTAAAATTCTAATTATCTTTAATGAAACTAGAGAAACTAGGATGCTCCACCGAACTGACCAAGAATCCAAACGGATGTCCCTTGCGCATTTTGATCTTTGGCCTAAGAGAAAGAAATAATGGTCGGTGGTCAAATTTCAATCTAGGGAGATGAGTGGCCGAACAATTGGGAAAAGCATTTTCCCAAGTAGAATTTTCGATTACTCTATCCAACCATTCAAAAATGCTTCCCTTATCCTAGGTAAAGGAAAGGCCACTGAACCCTAGATCTTGCAAACAACTTCTTCAATAAAGTTATAAAAAAGTGAAAATCTCCTCCCTTCTAAACGACCATTTGACTTTTCATTGGGAGAAAGGATAACATTGAAGTCACCAATTGCAAGCCACAAAATAAAGCTCGTTAGGATTACCGATTTAAGATCCTTCTAGAGATTCTTCCTTTCTATTTACCAAGACCTCCGTAAACTAGCACAATGAGAATAGGTTGGGAGTTTATACCTTTAGAAATCCGTAAAAAGATAAACTCAGATGATTACATAAAATTTCAACTTGAACTAACTCTTTCTAGTTGACCCAAATACCACCAAAAAAATCGATTGCCTCCACTCAGTTAGAATTATGGAATCCGAGCTTAGCAATAATGGCTTTTCCCCAGTAGTCCTTATCTCAAGCAAACTAACAATATCCGGATTATATTCCTTGTTGTACTAATGAAAAATCTACGAAAATTTAACACTCGCACAACCCTGACAATTCCATGAAAAAATGATAAATAAAGATAGAAAGAGTAAACCAACCTTTACTGCTTTAAGATACTGGGCTTATCATAATGCTTTCCCTTTGGGCTAGCAATCACCTTCCTCGCTTCCGTGTTCAATTGAGCACTAATAAGTTCCACTATCGAATTCATCGAGTCAATTAAGGGAGCCTTGGGAATACTTGCTCATTTAAAATGCTTCCCATGATCTCTAATTTTCTGATTAAGCCTCATTCCATTGCAAATTTGGCCACCTTTTACTCTTGGAATACGTTATTTAAAACCAGAATACATATCACCATTCCAAATAAGAACTCCATTATGCCTTAAACTTCTCCTATTTGAAACATAATTTCCTTTAAAACAGATTGCTGAATGATTTTCTGATTTCAATACTGCATCATTAAACTTCACCACCCTCTTTTTTGTCACTTCAAATAAGAAGTTGGAAACACAAAAATATATAGACTTTTTCATGCATCTTTTAACTCAAATTCATGTAGTTTCATAGTAATTCTTGTCGAAAAATATAATATAATTATAAAATAATTAAATTTTACTTCAATGACTAACATATTGAACTTTAATTAATTTTATAATAAAATTTTCATAAATTTTGATTTATTTTCAACAAATTTGCATAAAGGGTGAAAATTGACTCGGCGAATTTTAGATGAAGAGTTAATTCGTGAATTTTATGCAAATTTGACCTCAATGGAATTAATGGAAGTTTCTGTCTGAGGAATCAAGGTACCAATGAGCTCAAACATTATTAATGAATTCTTTTAATTACCTAATTTTGAAGATGAAGAATATTCTTCTTTGATGAGAAATATTGAGACTGAAAAATTGCAAGAAATTCTTGAAGAACTTACAGTTCCGGGTTCTAAGTGGATTGTGTCAAAGGATGGACCTCACATTTCTCATAAAGAATATTTGACACCATTAGCAAATGTATGGTTCTATTTCATTCGATTCAAGCTTATGCCTATTTCACATAGGACCACAATTTTATTAGAGTGAATGGTCTTGTTACTCGATTTTAACGGCAAAGACCATTGATGTGGGAAAGATCATTCTGAGAGAAATTCGAAATTGTGTCGCTAGACGTTCTGGCCCAACATACTTTCCCTTTACGATAACAAATTTTTGCTTAAGAGCTAAAATTCTTGCAAACGTAAAGAAGGCAAGTTATAGCCAAGACACAATAATAGATTGGCACTTCTACCGAATAGCTGGAGATTCTATTCTACAACAACGAGTTGAATTGAGCGAGGATTCTAAAGAAGAAGAAGAAGAAGAAGAAGATCCCAAGAGATTGAACCAATGTAGTTAGCTGAAATCCTTGATAAGGAAGAACCAATTGAACTAATAACCAAACCTAAAATGGCGGCCTCAACATTCAAAACTCAGCTGGCTCGCCCAGATCCTTGTGATGAGTTGTCAAAGTTGATGGACATAATGCAACATATGAAGTGGCAGCAACAAGATTACTGAAGATATTCAAAAATACGGGATGACTCAATGAGAAACGATTTTACGAAAATATTTCATAACCCGTTTATTTTTGTGCTTGAGTTTCCAGATTTTATATTTGAACCATAGGGTCCAATATCGAAGAGGGAATGAAGCGAATCATGCAAAAACAAAGACGATGGAGCACAAGATGAGTTGGATTATGAGAGAACTGCAAATAAATAAGAAAGGGGATCTTTACTTTATATTATTTTCTTTCTTAAGATATTTAATGTTTTTAGGATTAGGTACTATTAGGATTTTTATTTCTCGCATAATAAAATAAGAGGTGAAAATCATAGATAAAAATGAACAAGTTACAAAATAAGAAGTGTGACAATAGATATGTATTTGTCTAGGATTCAATCTAGAGAGAGCTTGGTACTTAAGAAGTGAAATTGACTCACCTCCTCTTTTCTAAAATCCTACCTGGTGTATTGTATCTATTCACTTCTAACAATGAAAACATTGTTCATCTTAAGTAGAGGGGGCCAAAAAAATTGGAATTATTTGCTCTCAGAATTAAATTTTCTTGTAATTATGATTAGGTTATATTTTGTTCAAAAATTTTAAATTTTGTTAAGGATGCTAAACTTTAGTATGAGTAAAGTTCTATTATCTCAATAATTGTTATGTTAGCTGAATCATGGCATATATGTACTCTTAATAAAGTATGTCAGTCATACCATCAAATTTTTGTTCCTTAGGAAAGCTAAGCATCCATGAAAGTTTAAGTCTCTAGAATTGACTTAGTAATTTCTTGAGACGAAATCCTAAGAAGCATGGAATGTTAAAAATGATTTAGGCAAATTTTTGTTTGGACCGTTTGAGCCTTTCAAGCCAACCTTAATGAATATTTATCCTTTGAAACCCAACTTTGAGATTATATGGCCTAATTTTATTTAAACATTTGCAATATTTAGCCACCACTTCTCTCATAATTATCTTTAAATTATCTCAAACACTAGACTCAGTTTATTTAGAATATTCTTTGAAAATAAGTTTAGGGGAGTTGAAAAGAAGTACCCAATGCTAAAAAAAAGAGAGAGCATATGTACTCGAAAGAAATAGATGTACAAAAAAGCAGGTAAAAACCAAATGAGTTGGTGTATTGAAGGTAATTATTCTAAAGGTTTGATGCAAGCTGAGTCTAGGGTTTTTAGCCTAAATTTATCTATCTTTTACCTACCCCTAGCCTAGCCATGCTACAACCTATTTAAAAGACCTACTGATTCAAGTTTTTGTGCTACTTACATTAGTGGAGAAAAATTGCTATACTCAACATATGAAGGCATAAATTAAATTTAATGATTGCAACTTAATCTTAAAAAAGGGAATAAAATAAAATTGGTAGGGATTTAACGTGTCTTTATTCAGAAAGCATTTAGTCTATTTTTACTATCATAATAATAATTGAGATTAATTTGAACGATATGTATTCTTAAGTGGCATAAATCTCAATTTTTTTGTTCTTAAGAATAAGTATACTAACTTCATAATTATGGGAAGAATGTTTTCTAAAGGAATTTTTCAAGAACAAAAACACTACTAAAAGCTCAAACTGTGAAGCAATTTCTGAAGCGTTGAGGCAAATTTATTTTTCAACCTAAGACAGTTCAAATTATGAATATTAATACATAATATAATTAATTTTAATTTCAATCCAATTTATTTTGGGTTAAATAATTATTATTGATTATATTATGGAAATGAGGCCCAGTTGTGCTAATACGAAAGACTAATCCAAATGAGCCATCGGGCTGCCCAAAGCTATCCAAAATGCTGAGCCAATCAACTCAAATAAACTAATTTATTGACTTGCAAATCAGCCATTGAAGTCTCCTTGAAATCGCATTCAAACCTCTCCACTTATTATGCTTTTGTAGATTTGCCCCTAGCCAAATATAGCAAGTTGAAATCATCAACAAATGCATGAGTGGTGGTTGGCCATGGGGGGAGTTAATGGCTGATATTTCTTTGCTAAAATTAGCAGCCAATCCCACCTATAAATACCTCCCATTGCTACTCATTTCAGAACTCAACTCAACTCAATTCATTCACAACACATTCTCTCTTCACTTACTTTTCTCCTTTTGTTTTCCATTTTCTTTCTTGTCCCTTCCTTTGCCAATTTATCCTCCTGAGAAAGAGCCTTCTTTTGTTTTGGAGTAGCAGCACTTGAGTGTTTGAAGGAGGCCTCGAATTGATAAAATGAGCAGAGCATAATAAGAGTGCACTAGTGACTTCAGAGAGACACTGGATTTGTTTCTAGTTCACTACTCTTTTATTTTCTTAATTCTGTTATGATTAATGCTCATTGTTTCATTACTCTTGATTTAATTAAAATGGCTTAAATTTAATTCATGTTAGATTGATTGCATTCTATTCCTTAATTTATTAAAAATAATGTTTGCGTTGTCATAAGCCTTGTTGATTTATTCAATTAAATAAAATCATGTTTATGTTATGCTTGCATTTAAATTGTAAGGTAACAATTGAATTAATTATTAAGCAGATTGAAATTGTAATTCATGGGCACAATATTTAATTGGTGCATGTTTAATCTTCTAAGGTAGCTGAGGGTTAAATTAGTGACGATATTAAACAATACATCAGCCTTGCATAACTTGCAGGATTTTGTGATTAAATTGTTTCAATATATAGATATATTGTTACCTCACTTAATCTTTTACTTGCTTATGAAAATTGAATTAATTGTTTGAATTGGCATAGAGATATGTACAAGAGATTATTTTAATTTCATAAGTATGTATGTGCATTAACACATTTGCTTATTAAAATTTGTTTAATCGGTTGAATTGACATAGAGATATAGTCAAGAGATAAATGAATTTTGGTAGGTGAGTATGTTCATAAGTTAGCAAATTGCCAAGTTGCCGTGAACTAATTTTGCAAGAAACATGAACATGGTTATGATAATATTAATTAAAGAATGCAATTGATCTATCACATTTATGTCATATTGATTAAAACTTGTTTTGAAATCTTGCAATGAAAATTGTTATTTTTATTTTTATTTTACTTAGTTCAGTTCTTAATCTTCATTAAACCCCTTCCAAATCATCAAATTTTCACCACCAACTTGTTAAATTATTTATTTCATAAATATTTTTTTGCACAATCTCTGTGGATACGATAACTTGACATTTACTTGTCAGTTTATTACTTGCTGTGATTGTGTACAATTGCACATTTTCATCATTCCAGGGGTTTAGACAAGAAACAATTATAGAAATGGAATTAAAAGAATTGGATTTTTAATTAAAATTAATCGAACCCGGAAAAAAAAGTTAACTTTCAAAACTATTAAATTGTTGGGTATCTCTTGTTTATTATTCAAATACTTTAGTGCCTGTATATTAACCTCCATTTCATCTTTTATAGCTGTAGCCTAGAAGATGAAGGACCTATAGCTCATGCCTCCTTAATGATTATTGGACTTGTCACAAAAGAACCAAAAAACCCATTAGTTAATCTATTTGGCCTAACATCCAAAATCGGTCTCTTTCTAAGAGACTTCAAGCTCGTCCGAATCCATCAAGGCCCATTTTGTTAGAAGAGGTTGTCTCCCTATCCATTGGCTAATTAATCACCCATTTACCATATTCCTTTTTCCATTAGTTGATTCAACTCCATTTCATAAATTAAAAATTTCCTTCAATCCTTCACCAGATCTCAAATCCCCCATTTCCTCTTAGGTTTTTCCTTAATCCCCATTGCTTTTTCATTTTATCCTTGACCCTCTTATCCCCAAATTCCTTCGAATTTCGTAGCCTAGTCAACGTAACAAATCTAGAGCCTGACCCTTCCTTACTAGTAAAATTAGTTACTTGATTTTTAGAGTCCCTTGTAACACCCCTTACCCATATCCATGTCAAAATAGGGTATGAGACATTACCGAACTTAAACACAAACACATATACAATTTCCAGCCATAAGTTTCCATCCAAATTTAAAACTTTTCACAATCTTTCACATCGTCCCTAAAATGAACCTACGAGAAACAAAACATACTTTGGAAGCAGTTCGGGACTAAACCAAGAACTTCTAGAAATTTTGTAAACTTATAAAAAAAATTGCCCTAAACAGGGGTCACACGCCCATGTGGATATAGGACACACCTATGTGGGTAGGCCGTGTGGTCACACACATTCGTGTCCATACCTCGTGTAACTCTTTGCTTATGATGTCATCAGCCAAATGAAACCACACGGCCAAGCCATACGCTTATGTGCTAGGCCGTGTGACGAATTAAATTCTCGTAAAATTAGGTGCAGACTTCACATGCCCTTGGCACACGCTCGTGTTCACGGCCGTGCTGTCCACACAGCTGAGACACACGCCTGTGTCTCTGCCCATGTGCTCCATACTGGTCATTCTATTTTCTCAAAATTAAGGTGCAAGGGACACACAGCCTGTTCATACGCCCATGCTGGCCGTGTGTCACACACGACCTAGACACATGCCCGTATGTCTACTCGTGTGGACAAAAAAGAGGCTATTTTCCAAGCCATTTGCCACCCTGAAACTCAATCAAACTTACACCAATTTCAACCACATATAGCATAACATAATTTAGCAATCTAACATCCTCAACTAAGACATAAACTTAAAATTTGCGTGTCACAACCATCAAGCAACACATCACATACTCATCTATCTAAACTTGCAACAACCATATTCATGAAAGACAACATCATTTTATCATAAATGAGACCCATATTAGCCAACCTTTTATGGCCTTATACAAATTGTACATTCATAAAAAATAAGCCAACATGTTTGGCCAAATCAAATATGACACATAACAAAATGACCAAGTCCCTATACATGCCATAAACTTAAGAGGTTTGTATTCACTTTTACCCCAGGATGATAGCTTGATAGTGTGATAACATCTCTGACAATCTCCAACTTAAGCTAGCATACAACCCTATAAGATATGGGAAAGGAAGGGAGTAAGCTGCATAGCCTGGTAAGTTCATATGCAAATAATAAGCATCTAAAAATACAACTTAATCATGCAATTATAACACAAATGTCATTTAAAATCTCATAGTTATAACTTGCTTAAACACAACCTTACTAAGAGTTCATCAGCTATCAAGTTCGTTACTTATGAAATAAATTGCTATAAGGCTCACAATTATTACTTATTCGATCACATCATCTTCTCTATCACTTTGCAAGTAGAATTTAACATGTCTTGACATTAGCTTAATCATCGTAGTCTCTTCATTATAATAGGTTACCACCATTATCAATCATTCTCAACCTCAAAATAAACATGCACAATAATTATAAGTATTCACTTTTCTAACATATATTTTAATATCCTTTAATTGTTTAAGGCACATTTTTTTTCCCATAATCATTTCAGTAGCCAATTATGCCAATCATTCATTTTTTCTTATATCTGATACATCATAATTTGTGTGAACAAAATATGCTATATCATAACTTAATTTGGCCCAAAAGCCAATTACACAATCATTAATCGAATTTTCCATGTATCTCATATATCACAAGCATGGCCCAATAATCACAAGGCTTTCTCTAAAAACATTCTCATGGAAACCATGAACTCACAATATCATGTAGTTATTACTTATAAACTTTATGTACATACCTGTATCACTTAATTCATAACATATCCACATACACTTTGACATCTTTGTCTTATCCCGTTGAGCACTCGGAATATTAACGGATACATGGAAAGTTGTACATAAGTGCCACATATGTAGCCAAGCTACCTCATATCACATTTCACATATATGCTCGTTCTCAAGCTAGTTGCGGGTCTGCTCACAGAAGTTGACGGTTGAGATGTAGCTACTCAGTGCTGCTCACACAAGCTAACAGGTATCCACAACATATGTATGAGTACCTAGCCACTAGTAGACGTACAAGACCAGCTTTTGAAATCACATAATCACATAATCACACATAGGTTCCTAGTGACATGTCACTTGTATCCTATTCTATTCCTAAGGTTCAACTGAGATTTTTCCTCATTTAACACTTATCGAACTTTATCAAATACATTTGTTAGATCATTTGCACAATTCATACAATATATAAGCATATAAACATAAAATAATGGTGCATTATTTACATACAAACTTACCTCGATACCATAAATGGTGAAAAATGACCTAACTGTTGAATAGTCGTTTTTCTCTTATTCTATTTCCGAACCTCATTTGCCTTGATCTATAATATCACATTTATCTTATTTATTAGTCACATTATTCAATGTGACCCAAAAATCATATTATGGTAAAATTACTTGTAATAGCCCAAATTTGACCGGGCTAAATTTGAATAAAAGAAAATGGATTAAATAAATATTTATTTAACAGTCCATTAAAAAGTCCAATTTAAAAACAGTGAAGCCCAAACACTACTGACCTAATGCATTACCTATATGGCCCAAGTACGCCCGAAGTCCAACTCTGGTCATTACCCACCTAGCAGACCTTAACCCAAAATACAAGGGCCCAAATAGCCCAAAACTTAAAGGGTCCAGCTAGGGTTCCCAACCCTAGCTCATTTCCCTACATTGCAACACCTTCTGGAAGCATCGAGGAGCGTCTCTCCAGCTCTCGAAACAATGGCCATCAATGAGGCCTGTCCCCTCATTAATGCGGGTCAGGCAACAGACATCACGAGGCCCCATCAAAGAACGTGCCAGAGATTCGAGGAGACTCCAAACGACACCACTGTCGATATACCGCCATCTTAGGCTTCCCCACCGGCCTTAGTACCCCCATGGACACCGAGATTTCAGCAGAAAGGACTATCTTGTGGACGTCAGTGCAAATGGGCATTTGCTAGGATTCTCACACGAATCCAAAACAGCAGGGCCACCACCGATATCTACGGGTACCTGCAAAATGAAAAGGAAACTCAATAGATATGCAAAGCAAAAAAGGAAAACTCACTTAGGTAAACGAGAATCTCAGCAGATCACGGTCAAAGATACATCATATACAAGAAATGGAAAGAAATCAAAAGATTTTTCTTTCCTAGAATATATCGAACAGAGGCTATAAAACTTTCTTTCTTTTTACTTGTAAAGGATACCGAGAGAAAACAGAGAAAACATCCATAAACAGAGAGCAAAAACAAAAAAGAAAGAAGAGATAATTGTAAATCTTTGCAAGCATATATATAAATACAAAAAGGAAGGCATTTGTCTGGCAAAAAGGTGATCTTTTTCTTCTGTTTTGATTTTATTATTTTCGTTTCCAGGATTGGTTTCCAGTTTACAAACAAACAAAAAGGGGAGAGAGAGACGTACCTCTATACCATTAAGAAACGGAATTTTCTTACCATCGGCCGCCGTATACGGCAGATCAGATGATGGCGCGTGAACGCGTGGGAGTCCAGTGACGGAGGCCCGACGGAGCTCCGAGGACTCCCTCTCTTCTCACTCCCTCTGCCTTCAGAGAATTTTTCTTTTTTTTAAAAAAACCCAGCAACCAAATGAATTTTGAGGCTTAAAATAGCCTTTTATAGCCTTGGTTAAACGACACTGTTTCTGTTTAGTTAATAAGCAGTAAAACGGTGCCGTTTTAGGGATCAAGGTCCGCGTGTTGCTAGTTAGTGGGTTAATTATCTAAGTGATCCTTCCGAGTTTTCTGTGCTTGAAATTTCATTTTATTTTATTGACCCAAATCTTCTGTTTTCATCATAATTTAACCCCCCGGTTCTTTTAAATGGCTAACTTTGGGGAACGTTGTCGTTTTTGTGATAAGGGTAAATTTCCCAATGAGTCCCTCTACTTTTACGCGTGTTCCAGAAGACCCGAAATCCATTTTTAAATTTTTTAAAAAAACCCTAAAGTTCTATTTTGTTTTAATTTTAATCCTTTTTTTATATATATTTATTAGATAATATATTTTTATATTATTATTTTATTATACAAATTATATATTATATATATTGATTTATTATTTTGTTTCTTTATTATTTTATGTTAAACTATTATGTTTTAATATATTATTTTATTTGCAACCTATATACTTTTATATTATGTATTATATAATTATTATTTAATATATATATTATTTCATATATTATCATACATTTTAAAATTATTATTAAAAATTATGCTAATCTGCATCATTTTTTATGTATCATTTTACTCTAAATATTTTACTAATTCTTTTGTAATTTTTATATACTAAATACTAATTTAAAATTATTAGAAATTGTACTTTATTTTAAATTTGATATTATTATATTACTTCTTTTTTATGCGTCATTATTATTGGTATGTTTATTTTTACATTAAATTACATCATTTTCATTTATAATTTATTTAAATTACAACTTTGCATGTTCATTATTTAAATGTTTTGTTATTCATTTTTAATGCATGTTATATATCTTCATATGCAAGTTTTTAGATATTTGAGATTTGCCATGATCATTATTTCTTTCATGTTTGTTAACTAATATTTGATATATATATTAACTTGTTATATTCATGCTTGTATTAGCTCATTATTTTATATGTTATCTTGTATGTTGCATTTCATAATGTTTATATATTATCCTCATACATCAATTTTAAAACTAAACCCCAAAGTTTTCAAAAATAAAGGCAATGCTTGGTATTTGGAAACTTCGAAAAGGTAGTGCCCTAACTTACTGGGTTGCAATTTTTCTCGTTGAGTTCGAATAGCCAAGCATCCTTCTAAGTTTTCAAGGTTTTCAAAATACGAGCAACTGTCTTGGAATTTCAAAGCATTGTGTCCTAACTTACTGGATGTGGTGTTTTGTCGTTTCGAGATAGGGATTTTCAAAAAAAGCGGTTAGCTTAGGTTCGAATGTCTTAAAAAAATTGCGCCCTAACTTATCAGACGTAATATTTTGGTTCATTTGATACAAGTAAACCCTAATTTTCAAAAAACCAAAATATTTTTTTTAAAGAGGATTGCATCTTAAAAGTTTTAAATTTCCGACATTAAAGACATTTGGTAATCAATTTGGTACCAATTCTTGGGCGTTACGAGGGTGCTAACCCTTCCTCGTACGTAACCGACTCCCGGACCCGTTTTCTGATTTCGTAGACCAAAATTAAAGATTTTAAAACAAAATGTTTTAAAGGTGATCCAATCACACCTAAAAAGGTTGGTGGCGACTCCCGTTTTCGCTTTTTAAAGTCGAACCCCGTTTTTTTCAAAACCCCATAAAAATGGTTTCGACATTACTTTTTCGCCTAAACTTTCACATATTTACAAATTAGTCCCTAGGCTTGTAGAATAAATTTCATTCAATTTCTTTGTACTTCAATCCTAGTCGAACCATTTTCATGCTTATAGTAGCCCACATTTTCCATTAAAATATATTTTTACAACACTTTTTATGCTATTTTACAAATAGGTCCTTTTATAAATTTTCACCGAAAATCACTTAGTAAAAGTTGTTTCTCTAACCATAAACATGCAGAATCTACAATTAATTATCAAAATACACAAATTTATAACATGGGTCAAACCCTAGACTTTAACCATATCTCATATTAGTGTTTCGCTCCTTAGTAAAAGTTGTTCCGCTCTTTCACCGTCGTCAAACTCAGCTCCTTTGATGGGCAAATCTCTTTGGTGTGGCCATACTTCTCACAAGAGAAGCATATCGTAGGTAAAGCTTTATATCGTAGGCTAAAAATATCCAATCTTTGTATCCATAAGATGGAATGACTTTAAAGATCTCCAAATACTACTAATCCAATTGTTCAGTGTTGTATATCTAATATTCCTCCCCAACAATTTCAATATTATTGTAGTCTCCACTTCCTTGAAAAGAATTCGCTAAATCTTGTCAGAAAAATCAATAGTCGAGATTTTATTAACAATAGATCTATTGATATCTCTTTCCTGAAACTCAAGATCGTCA
This sequence comes from Gossypium stocksii, assembly GCA_020496765.1. Lineage (NCBI taxonomy): Eukaryota > Viridiplantae > Streptophyta > Magnoliopsida > Malvales > Malvaceae > Gossypium > Gossypium stocksii. Next base: position 92,513,489 of record CM035626.1, on the reverse strand, counting down.
TCATCTCCCTCACCAAAAGCCATCGACTCCTTCTCATTATTACCTAATCTGTTCCCTAATAATTTATCCTTCTAAGACAATGTTTGGATCACACTCGATTCAACCATCATTTTTGTGTCCACAATTTGGTAGTCCGTTTTAAACCATACCTTCTTAATATCTCGATCTACATCGTACCGAGGACCATCATTTCTATTATCCTTAAAAAATTACCATTGCCTTCGGTGTTTAGAGAAAATTGCCAAAAAAAGATTTATTAATTATAGTTTTGATTATTCTGATACATTTCATTTAGTGATTCTGTAACACCGTATACACGGCCTGGTCACTAAACCTGAACATCAATGTAACACCCCAAATCCGGCCTAGACATTATGACCGAATCTAGTGGTGTTACATGGGATGGAATTTTGAAGTCGTGATGGTCGAGTTAAAAAATTATTCACCTACAAATCGTTATTTAATTTCAAAATGTTTTTCGTTGCGGAACAGTTTAAGAATATCATTTCCATTTAATAAAATCTTAGTTTCACTTGTTTTTGAAAAACATACTTTGGTGTGATCGAATTGTAAAACCATAAAACAGTTAAAAATCCCAAAATTTAAAATCAATAGTCTATTAAGTCTAATTTACATAAAGATTTCCCTAATAATAGAAGAAAAATAAATCCAAGAAAAATAACAAAACCAGTCTCTAGTTACGTGTGGACATTGTTGAGTCCACCGCTGCACCTACCCGTAAAGTTTGGGGATTACCTGTAAAGATTAAATAGTAAAAAGGGTCAGTTTTCGCAAACTCAGTGTGTAATCCCTACAGAAAACATACACAAAGTTCAATAACAGAAATCAGTCTAGGGCCTGAGCCCATCACGGATTCAGTTCGGGCCTTTGTCTATGCAGATCAGTCTCAGACATAACATGCAGAACAGATATTAGATTACAACCCACCAGCCCCCCACACCAACTGCGACCATCCCTATACACCTTGTGGGGTTTTAAAACACCCACCTATCCCTGCACAACAAATAGGGTTTAAAACACCCATCCATCCCTATACATCATACAGTACCAAAATGCGGCACATGATCAGAAATATGTAGCTTAGCTACCAGATAACAGGCTTTAAAAGCCTTTTAGATACTTTCTTCAACTTCATCAATCCATCCCAATGCAATGCAACGTACAAAAGATGACATGCTATTATACAATAATCAATACATACAATCAAATTGGAACATGCTAGGTATACTCATACTTAGTACAGATCACACAATTAGGGGTTTAGGTAGTGCTTACCGTGCCTACAGTAGGTCCACAGTCGGCTTGGGTAACCCGTGCAACCTTATTAAACATTTTAGAAAATGGGCTCACACACCCATGTGTCCTGCCTGTTTGGGCCCACATGCTCGTGTGGCTCACGCGGTCCAAATTAGCCTTGGTTGTGTGGATCACACGGCCTGGCCTAGAATCCTACACGCCTGTGTGGTTCACCCGTGTGTGCACATATGCTCGTATAGCCCACACGCCCCAATTGATCGAGCCCGTGTGTCGTACATGGCCTAATCAGGCCATCACAAGGCCATGTCCTTCGTGCACGGCTTGGCCTCGTCGACCACATGCCCGTGTACTATCACACGGCCTAGCACACAGGTGACCACATGCCCATGTGGCATCGACAGATTCATTTATTGGCTTTCGCCAATTTTCATTTTTCGTGTATCAAGTACAAACCTGGTTTGTTTTCGCTGTTAACACAACTACGAGCACTCCAAAACCTAGAATCAACCATCCTGAGTCCAAAATTAGTCACTTAAATAGAATTGTTAAGAATAGATAACTCGCAAAAATTACTGACAACCTTACCTTCAACGAACAACGGTCATTTCTCGTTACTAGAGTGTTGAAAAACATCCCCCAGATCATTGATTGTCTCTTAATTAGAATACAAACTTTCAATAATCAAACACTTCAACAAAATGAAACAAAATGCACTACTAAACTTACCAAAAATGCACCAAAAGTAGAGATGTACAATAATGATGGGAAAGAGGCAGAAATTGAGTTTGAGAGTAAGGGGAAAATGTGAAAAATAAAAAAAAAGGGGGAATTTTGGCTAACAAAACAAAAAGAAAAAAAAAGGTGGAGAGGGTAATTTTGTAGAGATTTTTGTTAGGTGAGTACAAAATAATTGGTTAGCTCCCTATTCCCTTGATTTACTTCACTAATCCACATTCGTTCCAACTACTCCAGTATTCTAGTCCAACTCAAACACCCACACAGTATTAGTAGTAAAAATAATGCCTCAGTACTGACTCAAACCTAATACCTTCCTTACTCCAACACTCCTCTCAACCACTAGACCAGCTGGCCCATTCTGATGTAAACTTACCAGCAATTAAACTTAAGCCTACTGAACAAGAGTAAGGCTTTATTCATAAAATAGAAAAAAAAAGTTACCCAAATCAAGGCTTGAACTTGAGACCTCTTACACACCTCTAGAACACTTAACCACTAAAGCAGATAGATATTTGTTTCATAAATACACTCAAGCAAATATACAATTTTTTGGGGCGTTACAACTCACCCCTAAAAGAAAATTTCGGCCTCAAAATTTACCTAATCAGAATAGATAAGGATATTGTTGACGCATCGCATCCTCAGGCTCCCATGTGGCTTTCTCAGTGCTATGATTCAACCACAGCACTTTGACTAAGGGGATAGACTTTGTCTGAAGGATCTTTACATCATGCTCTAAAATCTAAACTGACTCTTCCTCGAAGGTCAAGTCTGGCCTAACCTCTATCTCCTCCACAGAAACAATATGCGTGGGATCAGAGCGGTAGTACCTCAACATCGAGATGCGAAATACATCATGAATGTGATCCAACTCTGGAGGTAGTTCTAACTTATATGTGACTGGCCCCACTCGTTTCAGAATCTGGTACGACCTGATAAATCTAGGGCTTAGCTTACCCTTGTGACTGAACCTCAGAATCTTCTTCCATTGCGAGACCTTGAGAAAAACGAAGTCTCTCACTAGATACTCTATCTCTCGATGTTTCAAATCTGCATAAGACTTTTGCCTATCAGAAGTCACTTTTAGTTGATCTTGAATCAATCTGACTTTATCTTCAAACTTTGAAACCAATTCATGACCCAGAACTAGTTGCTCACCCAACTCTGTCCAACATAAGGGAGTGCGACACTTACAACCGTACAAGGCCTCGTAAGGTGCCATCTGGATGCTATACTGGTAGCTGTTATTGTATACAAATTCTGCTAATGGCAAGTACTCCTCCCAACTACCTCAGAAATCAATCACACAGCTCCTCAACATATCCTCTAGTATCTGAATCACTCTCTTCGACTGGCCATCTATTTGAGGATGGAAAGTAGTACTAAAGTCTAATCTTGAACCTAGAGCCTCATGAAGCTTTTTCCAGAGCTGAGACATGAAACATGGATCCCTATCAGAAATAATAGAGATAGGTACCCCATGTAGTCTCACCATTTCAGATATGTAGTGTTTAGCCGATTTTTACAGAGAGAAGTCTACCCTGACCGGGATAAAGTGCGCAGACTTGGTCAATCGATCCACGATGACCCAGAAAAAATCCTTCTTAGTGGGTGTTACGGGCAATCTACTAATGAAATCTATCTTTACTTGCTCCCATTTCTACATCGGTATCTTTACCGATTGCAACAACGCCAAAGGCAACTAATGCTTAGCCTTAACCTGCTGACAAGTCAAATAGCGAGCAATAAAGTCAGTAACCTCACACTTCAACCCTGGCCACCAATATAACTCTCACAGATCTTGGTACATTTTATTCCTACCAGGATGCATAGCGTAAGGACTACTATGCGCCTCCCTCAGAATTGACTGTCTTAAATCCTCATCACTCGATACGTAAATTCGACCGTGGAAAGAAAGTACCCCATCATTGTTAACCTCAAAATCAATAGTATCCCTATTCTCAACCTGACAAAAATGCAACTAAAGTGACTTATCCCCCATCTATTTACCTCTGATCTAAACAATCGATGTCGGTTAACCTGAAGTTCTACCAATAGACTCCCATCGTCGAATAATTTGAGTCGAGTGAACATAGCTCTCCGATTGGTCATAGCCCTACGGCTTAATGCGTCGGCCACCACATTGGCCTTACTAAGATGGTACTCGATGGCGTAGTCATAATCCTTAAGTAGTTCAACTTATCTATGTTGCCTAAGGTTTAACTCCTTCTGAGTTAGGAGATATTTGAGGCTTTTGTGATTAGTGTAGATAGTACACTTCTCACCTTACAGATAGTGCCTCCAAATTTTTAGAGCGAAGACTACTGCCGCTAATTCCAAATCATGCATCGAATAATTAGCTTCATGCGTGTTGAGCTGACGAGACGCATAAGCAACCACCTCACCGTCTTGCATCAGAACACACCCTAAACTCACATGCGGTACATTACTATATACCATGAAGTCTTTATCGGACTCAGGATGTATCAGAACAGGAGCCTGAGTCAGAATAGTTTTGAGCTTCTTAAAGCTCTCTTGCTGTGTATCAGTCCAGATGAAAGTAACTCTCTTACGTAGAAGCTTAGTCATTGGAGCTGCGATCAAAGAGAACCCTTCTATGAAGTGTCGGTAATACCTGTAAGCCCTAGAAAGCTATGAATTTCAGACACATTTTTCGCCTGTTTCCAATCCAACACAACCTTAATCTTACAAGGATCAACACGAATCCCCTCAGTAGAAACCACATGACCCAAAAAAGTTATTTTTCGGAGCCAAAACTCACACTTACTGAACTTCGCGTAAAGCTATTTCTTACGAAGAGTCTGTAGTACCACTCTGAGATGCTCATCGTGCTCGTCTCTAGTCTTAGAATACACCAAGATTTCATTGATGAATACCACCATAAATTGGTCTAGATAGGGTTGGAACACTTGGTTCACTAAGTCCATAAATGCCGCTGGTGCATTAGTCAAACCGAAAGGCATAACTAGGAACTCGTAAAGTCCATATTGAGTCCTAAATGCCGTCTTATGCACATCAGCCTCCTTAACTCTCAACTGATTATATCCCGAACATAGATCAATTTTAGAAAACACAAGAGCTCATCTGAACTGGTCGAATAGATCATCCATCCTCAGAAGTGGGTACCTGTTCTTAATCGTTAGCTTGTTCAACTGACGGTAATCGATGCACATCCTCATTGTCCCATCTTTCTTTTTCACAAATAGCACAGGTGCTCCCCACGGAGACATATTGGGATGAATAAACCCTCGATCCAACAATTTTTGAATTTGAGCATTAAGCTCTGTAAGTTCCTTAGGTGCCATTCGATAGGGCACTATAGACACTGGAGCTGTACCCAGAATCAACTCAATCCCAAACTCCACCTGTCGGCTCAGAGGCAACCCCGATAGTTCCTATAGAAAAAATCTGGAAAGTCCTTCATGGTCCTGATGTCCTTAATCGAAGAGTTCTCAAAATCAAAAACACTGATGTAGGCTAAGAATGCCTCACATCCTTTTCTCACCAACTTTTTCGCTACCAAATCTGAGATCACACTAGTCAGATAATCCTGACATTTCTCAATTATGACTATCTCGCTGTCCTCCTCAGTTCTCAGTACAACCCTTTTTTTGCACAATCTAGACTCACTCGATGTTTAACCAGCCAGTCCATGCCCAAAATCAAGTTAAACTCCCCAAACGGAAGCTCCATCAGATCAGCCAAAAATATTGTCCTTTAAACCTCTAATAGGACGTCCCTAAACAGTTTACTCACTCGAGTAGACTGCCCCAACAGACTCACAACAGTTACCTTACTAGAAGTACTCTCAATCAGAATCTAGAAGGTTTTAGACACATCACTAGCTACATAAGAGTGTATAGAGCCTATGTCTATCAATGCCAAATAAGTACATTATAAATAAAAAACGTACCCGTGGTGACGTCCGGAGCATCTCTATCCTCACGGTGACGAGTAACATAAACCAGTGCAGGCTGCCTCACCTCTGTCAAGCTAGAACCTCTACCCGATGCTTTTTGGCCTCGGCTTATACCGTTACCACCCCCAGCCTATGCACAGCACCTAGGTGGATGCTAAACTACCCTCGGAGGCTGTGTAGTACCTGAACCCATAGCCTGCATCTGAGCAGCCCTCAGTGGACACTCTCGAACCCAGTGTTCAGTAGACCCACACCTTAAACATGCCCTGTCATCCTCTAACATTCGCCCGAATGGCGTCTACCACAATGCTCACACGGCAAGATCGCAATAGGTGCAATAGGGGGCCCAACTCTAACTGGCCCATCACATCTGGCCCTTTTCTTAGGCCTTAATATAGAATTTAAGGGCTCTAAATTCCTCGTATTTTTTCCTCTATCCTTATCCCAATTTTGGCGCTCAGCGCGCTTCACTTCATTGGCGATCTTCGCCTTCTCTACTAGAGTTGAAAAGTCACGCTCCCTCTGCTAAGCTATCAGAATCCTCAAACTGTCCCGGAGTCCATCCTCGATATGGACACAATGTTCATATTTAGTCGCCACCATGCCTTGCGCATAGCAGTACAACCTCAAAAACTCGGCCTCATACTTGTCCACTGAAAGGTCACCTTGAGTGAGATTAAGAAACTCATGCCTCCTAGCCCTCTTAAGCTTCTGCTTAGCGGTAAAGTCCAGATCGTCCATAATCCTCTCTCTGGCCTCCATCCTATACTCAGCCATGTTAGGGGTGGCTCTAGTGGCACCCCTAAATAACTCAATCCCATTGGAATGGAGTCATTCCGTAACTGACCCTCAACCCCCAAATCCAATGTTGGGCCCAGCGACCTTCTCCAAAATCTTCAGCATAGCCAGGGACAATGCGTCATCGCCATCTATGCGATCCTGAGACCTAATCTCAGTGACAGGTGATCCCAGTGTCTTACTAGAATCCAAATTGGGTATATTGCCATATGACCAGGACCCAGCTCAAACCCCTCTACAACCTCTACCTCAGCCTCTAGTACCCCGTCCACGGATACCTCTTACGCTTATCGTAGAATTTGTGATTATCTACATTAACAGTTTTATGAATCAGTTATAGTTTTGATATTTATTAGTAGGTATTTTATGCAGACAGTATTAGAAGTTTAGAGTTTGTTGTCGCGAATTGCAGTCTCACTATAGTGTTCAGTCCAGTATACTACCTATAGTAGTTTCAGAATCATAGCAGCTTTAGTTAAGAACATTTAACAATTTCAGAAAACTTACAAGATCGACGTCAGAGACTCGGTGTACCACATACTTAGTCAAAAATATTCCAAACCATTTAAAAACCACTTCTTTAAAATTTTAAAACCCAAATCCACAGCTAAGTTTTGCAACCTGGCTCTGACACCATTAAATGTAACACCCTAAACTCGGCTTAGACGTTATGGCCGAATCTGGCGGTGTCACATGGGATGGAATTTTGAAGTCGTGATGGTTGAGTTAAAAACATTATTCACCTACAAATTGTTATTCAATTTCAAAATGTTTTTTGTTGTGGAAGCTTTTCAAACCATTTATTTGAAGAATACCGTTTCCATTTAATGAAATCTTAGTTTCACTTGTTTTTGAAAAATGTACTTTGGTGTGATCGAATTGTAAAACCATAAAACAGTTAAAAATCCCAAAATTTAAAATCTGCAGTCTATTAAGTCCAATTTCCATAAAGATTTCCCAAATAATAGAAGAAAAATAAATCTAAGAAAAATAACAAAACCAATCTCTAGCTACGTGTGGCTACCGTCGAGTCCACCACTGCACTGACCCGTCAAGTCTAAGGATTACCTGTAAAGATTAAATAGTAAAAGAGTGAGCTTTCGCAAACTCAGTGTGTAATATCATAGAAAACATGCACAGATATCAATAACAGAAATTAGTCTAGGGCCTAAGCCCATCATGGATTCAGTTCGAGCCTTAGCCTATACAGATCAGTCTTGGATATAACATACAGAACAAATATCATATTACAACCCACCAGCCCACACACTAACTCCGACCATCCCTACACACCTTGTGGGGTTTTAAAACACCCGCCCATTCATGCACACCAAATAGGGTTTAAAATACCCATCTATCCCTACACACCATATAGTACCGATATACGGCACATGATCAGAAATATGCAGCTTAGCTACTAGATAACAGGCTTTAAAAGCCTTTCAGATACTTCTTTTAACTTCATGAACCCACCCCAATGCAATGTAACGTACCAAAAGATGACATGCTATTATGCAATAATCAATACATACAATCAAATCGGAACATGCTAGGTATACTCATACCTAGTATAGATGTCAAAAATCAGATCACACAATTAGGGGTCTAGGTAGTGCTTACCGCCCCTACAGTAGGTCTGTAGTTGGCTTGGGTGACCCGTGCAACCTCATCAAACATTTTAGAAAAAAGAGCTCACACGCCCATGTGGCCTGCCTGTGTAGGCCCATACGCCCGTGTCGCCTACATGGTCCAAATTGTCCTTGGCTGTGTCTGGCCCAGAATCTCACACACCCGTGTGGTTCACTTGGGTGGGCCCACACATCCCAATTGATCGAGCCCGTGTGTTGTAATGGCCTTATCTAGCCATCACATGACCGTGTCCTTCATGCATGGCCTGGCCTTATCGACCACACTCCCGTGTACCGTCACTCGGCCTACTACACGAGCGACTACAGGCTTATGTGGTGTCGACAGATTCATTTTTTAGCTTTCGTAGATTCTCGTTTTCTGTGGAATCGAGTACACAATTGGTTCGTTTCACTGCTAACCCAACCACGAGCACTCCAAAACCTAGAATCAACCATCCCGAGTCCAAAATCAGTCACTTAAATAGAATTGTTAAGAGTAGACAACTCTCGAAAATTATCGACAACCTTAGCTTCAACGAACAACGGTGATTTCTCATTACTAGAGTGCCGAAAAGAAGCCCATAAATCCTTGATTGTCTTCTAATCAGAATACAAACTTTCAATAATCCAACACTTTAACAAAATAAAACAAAATACATTACTAAACTTACCGAAAACACACCAAAAGCAGATACTTGCAATAACAATGGGAAAGAGGCAGAATCGAGTTTGAGAGTAGGGAAAATGTGAAAAATAGCAGCAGAGGGGAATTTCAACGGACAAACAAAAACAAAAAGAAAAGGTGGAGTGGGGAATTTTGTAGAGATTTTTGTTAGGTGAGTACAGAATAATTCGGTAACTCCTAATTCCCTTGATTTACTCCTACTAAACCACATCCATTCCAACTACTCCAGTATTCCAGTCCAACTCAAACACCCACATGGCATTATCAACAAAAATAATGCCTCAGTACCTACTCAAACCCAAGACCTCCTTACTCCAACACTCCTCTTATCAACTAGACCAGCAGGCGCATTCTAATGTAAGCTTACCAGCAATTAAACTTAAGCCTACTGAACAAGAGTAAGGCTTTAATCATAAAATACGAAAAAGAAATTACCCAAATCAAGGCTTGAACTTGAGACCTCTCACATACCCCCAGAAAACTTAACACTGAAGCAAATAGATATTTGTGTCATAAATACATGGAAGCAAATATACAAATTTTTGGGGCATTACAATCAGGATGTCACACCACCGTCTTATGTCATACTCATGGTAAATTGTCACATTACTAAGAAATCATCCTCTTTATTACTGATCTTGTAAATTTTTATTCAAACATATATCAATCATCATTAGAACATGCCAAACATAATTTAAATAAACTTATAATAATAATTAAACATGCATTAGGACCACTTAGCAAAATTTCCTAGACAATCATATAAGTATCGATACTGTAACAAATGTATCGATAATTCTTTCAAGTGGTATCAATACTGCTTGGAAAATCGGTACCAAAATTGCTTACTATTTCTCGCTTAAAAACCTAAACCTTGAAAATTATTGGTACTTCTGCCAAAGTATTAATATTTGTACCCTGAGTATCGATACTCGTGATAGGGTATCAATACCAAATTATGATTCTGACTTTCTGCACATTTCAAGTAACAGAGGTATCGCTTTTACAATACAAATATCGATACCTCTGCTTCAAACTAGAAAAATACAACATACGTGAGCATATATGTCATTCCAACATGTACCAATTCATCATGCTATTATATCATCATCAAATAAACGTCAAAATGATCGTAATAATAGTCTCAAATATCAAAAGTAAGTTCAAATGATAATCAGCATAATATAATTCAATTATCAAAATCCTAAAAGCAATTAAGCTATAAAACTTCCAAAACATCATGGAAAATATCATTAAAAGTCTACCACATTACCTTATTCCAAAAACATAAACAAACAAAAATAACACCTATGAAATCACAGAAATGGACTTGCTTCGATCACCCCTTGGAAACCACACTACTTGTACCGGCACACTACTAATCTGTAAGGTTTAAAAGAAGTGACTGAGCTGAACAAGCTCTATGAATGCCTAGAACAATTACCATGCAAACAATGCATCAAACATTAATGAAAAAAAACCATATAACAAAACCTCAACAGTTCTAACTTTAATGTCATAATATATTTACTCATGCATTTTTTACTAGTTCTTTTACATGGTAAACATATTCACTTTTAGCATATATCATATTACACATATAATAACATATATCTCAATACTCAAATAATCACATAACATTCAAGCATATATCCCAATACTCAAAAATATCTTTATAGATTAGTTGCATAATGGTTGCATGTCATATAAACACATATCACAATTCACACATATTCATAATTTAAGATAATTTTGCACTTAAGCTATGAAACATAAAAGTGAGCTCTATCATTATTCATTAGATACACGGATCTCCAACACACCACATGCACTCATAGAGTCAAAACTACAATAGCCTGTTTCTTAGTGGTTTCAGGGCCACAAATTTGATGAGTAAGTTTATAAATATCATTATTTAATATTTATGAGTCCAATATAGTATTATAATAAATTTTGATTTAATGATTTTTGTTCATTGAACAAATAATTAGTTTCAAGTTGTATGTCCCTAAAGTCAAGTGGTTGTAGAAACTGAGGTCTCGGGACCTTATTTCTATAAATCGAGCCCGTAAATATTTTTATTAAATATTTTCGGAGTGGTTAGATAGGTGTATTAAAATTTAGTTAAATAACTTTAATGTTTAAATAGCTAATTAAGGCAAAAAGACTAAATTGAAAAAGATGCAGAAGTAGATTTCTATTAAATTAAGGGGTCAATTGGTTATGGAATATTATACTAATGGAATTAAATGGTATATGTGCCAAATGATTTCATAGTGGATGGTTGGATGATTAAATGCATGAAATTTGATTAATTTTAAAAGGGAAAAATTGTAAATTAAAAATTAAATGGAAATTAAAACAAACAAAAGGCCAAAAATTGCTATCATCTTCTTCTTTTCTAAAAAAAAACCGAAACCCCATTAGAGAGGTTGGAAACTTTCGACCAAACTTAAATTCCATGCATGGTATGGTATTTTGTCACATTTTTAGTCATTTTTATGTTTTTGTTATTGTTTTAGCTTAATCTAGCTAACCCGGGAGTCAATTTGTAAAATTATTAAAAATATAGGGACTTTCCATGAATGATTTTGATGTGTTTTTGAATATAGTTGATGAATTATTAAAGTTAGCACTTAGATATAAGTATTTTGTTGAGTGATTTTAGTGATTTTGAATGTTAAGGATTAAATTGTTTAAATAGTAAAATTTAAGGGAAATAGTGTGAATTGGAGAAAGATATGGGTTGTTATGAGATTAGATGAAATTTAGCTAGCATGAATTTTAATTAAAAGTGGTTAAATTACAAGTATTGTATTTAGGGATTAAATTGCATAAAAGGTAAAATATTAGCTGCAATTTTGTGAAGTTGCCATTATAAAGGGTTATAGGTTGAATTAGTTAAATTAAGTTATTTAACTAGTTTAATTGAATGAAAAAAAAAATTATTTAGATCAAGAAATGAACCGAATGGACCTAAACCAAGGAAAATGCTACAGGATCTAATTAATCTTCGACTTCGTTTTCACAACTGTAATTGTCGAATTAAGTTCATAGTCTTTAATTTCAAACTTTATTTATTTAATTAAATTAAATTGATTATTATTTTGATGTTTAATTACAAGTATATAAATATAATTGAATAGAAGTTAAATGAAGAGTTATGGAGTTATAGTTATAGTTATGGAATAGATTAAAGGATTACTTATAATCATTGATGCAATCGTTGAATTATGAAATGAGGAATTGTGGAAATTATATATATATACCATGGAAGTATAATGGAAAGTGATTGGAGTGTAACACCCCAAACCCAACCTAGACGTTATGGTCGAATCCAGTGGCGCCACAAAGAATGTATTGAAAACCGCGTTGTTTTGACGAGGCTTTACAAAGTGGTTTAAACAAAACATTCGTGTTTTATAGTTAAAATCGGGAGCATTAGTTAATTAACTTGTTAGCCAAAACACAATTTACAACAGAAGCTTTAAAATCATTATTTTGATAACCCAATTCATATTTCCAAAAATCATTTGTTCTAGTAAAAACGTGGTTTTGCTGAAAACTTTAGAGGTAAAACCAAAAACCACAACCAAAACCCAAATTAATGTAAATAGTCCTTAAAGTCCAATTATTACAAATTACCCAGAATAAATATAAATTTAAAATAAAAACCATAATCAAAATCAGTTTATAACATGTGGTCACCATGAGACTCCGTAGCACCGATCCACCTAAGAATGTAAATTACCTGCATAGAACATATAGAAAGAAGTGATTTTACGTAAAATCAGTGTGTAACCCCATAGAATTAAGCATGCACACAAACAGATTATCAAATATCAGACATATATAGATTCAGACCTAAGCCCATTTCAGATACAGAATCAAACACAGATATGTGGATCGAAAATCAGAATACTACCCCCAACCTCTACACACCATCTCTGACCATCCCAACACACTATGTGAGGTTTAAAACACCCACCCAACCATACACACCATATTGTGCCAATATGGCACATAAAAGATAAAGTGCAGCCATGCTGCCAGAATATAGCTGAAGGTCGCTTTTTAAAACACTTCCTCCATATATGTCAACCCACCCCAAAAACAGATACAGAATAATCAGATTTAGATATCGGATACAGATATGCAAACTAACATGCTCGACATGCTATTATTCAGATATCGGGTAGGCATATAGAACAGAAATTAGTCATGCATAGTATTATTTAATACAAAACAGAGTATCGGATCATCAGTTTGTAGGGTTTGGATAGCCCTTACTGACCCTATGGTAGACCTACAATCGTTTACGATGACCTGTGCGACCCTAGGGAAAATTATAGAATTTTGGGCCTACATGCCCGTGAGGGCCCACAAGCTCGTGTGGCCTACACGCCCAGATTACCCTTGCCCGTGTAGCTGACACAACCTGGCCCAAAACCCACACACCCATGTGGATTGCTTGTGTGGGCCCACACGCCCAATCTGGCCTAGCCCGTGTGGCTCACATGGCTACACTCCGGCACTACACGGCTCTGTCTTACGCACGACCATGCATTCACCGATTACATGGCCGTGTTGTAGCACACGGCCTACCAGATGGTCGACCACATGCTCGTGTGACGTTGATAGTAAGGTTTTTTTGACTTTTTCTAAAGCCTCATTTTTTGTATTTCGGGTACACACTTGGTATCGTTTCGATGATAGTACAAACACGAACCCTCCAGAACCTAAAAACTATCATACCAACGCTCAAATTCAGTAACATCTTCGAAAACTCTAATGGAGAAATTCCATAAATGGGACTTACAATGTTCAACAATGCATTCGAAACTTACCGGTAACAAAGAGGAACCCCTAATGCCCAAATCGCTACAGGAGCATCAACAAGATCTTGCCCTCCCCCTAATCGAAAGTAATTACAAAACCTTCATTAAGACACTAGGTACGAAATAGTAAAATAGAAACGACACAAGACTTATCAATCAAGTGTAATAAAAAATTTCACAAAAAGAGATGAGGTTTAAAAGAATCAAGAAGGAGAGGGAAAAGTAAAAATTCGGCAGAGAAGAAGAAAGACAATAGCTGTCCAAAAGAAAAAAGATTTTTGGGAAAGAAACAAAATAAGATAATATCATAACTATTTTGATGTCCTCAACTTCCCACTACACCTCAAACTCAACCACTCCAGAATTTAAGCCACACCGAAACACTATCAGTCAACAGAGCAAAAACATCAACCCACATTCGCACGAGGATTCGAACACAAGACTTCCAACACTCCAACTCCCTTACCACTTGAACCAGCAGGCTCATTCTAACATGATCTCACAGGCAATTAAATATATGCCCTCTGAATAAAGGTAAGGTTTAGATCCAAAAATAACAAAAATTGCTAAAGGTAAAGCTTGAACTTGGGACCTCACACACACACCCAGAACACTTAACCACTGAAGAAGATAGATATTTATGTCAAAATTCATAGAAGCAAAAAAAAAAAAAAGGCTTGTGGTGTTACAACTGTACCCCCTAAAAGAAATTTTGACCTCGAAATTTACCTAATCAAAACAGATGAGGATACTGTTGATGCATCGAGTCCTCAGGTTCCCACGTGGCCCCATCAGTGTTATGATTCCGCCACAGCACCTTCACTAGTGGGATAGATTTCCTCCTCAGAACCTTAATGTCAAGATCTAGAATCTAAACCGGCTCCTCCTCAAAAGTTAGATCCGTTCTAATCTCAATCTCCTCAACAGAGACAATGTAAGATGGGTCAGATCAGTACCACCTTAACATTGAGACATGAAACACATCGTGGATATGGTCCAACTCTAGAGGTAGCTCCAACTATTAAGCAATTAGTCCCACATGTTTTAGAATCCCATACGACCCAATGAACCTAGGGCTCAACTTGCCTTTACGACCGAATCTTAGAACCTTCTTCCATGGAGAAACTTTAAGAAATACGAAGCCCCTCATAGAGTACTCAATTTCACGCCTGTTCAGATCTTCATAAGACTTTTGTTTATCAGAAGCTACCTTTAGACGATCCCGAATCAGTCTAACCTTATCCTCGGTCTCAGAAACCAACTCAAGACCCAAAACTTGATGTTTACCCAACTTAGTCCAATATAGCAGAGTACGACCATATAGAGCCTCGTAAGGTGCCATCTGAATACTAGCCTAGAAACTTTTATTGTAGGCAAACTCAGCTAGCGGCAAATAATCCTCCCAACTACCTCAGAAATCTTTCGCACAACTCCGAAGCATATTCTCTAGTATCTGAATGACCCTCTCAGATTGACCATCGATTTGAGGATGGAATATAGTACTGAAGTCCAATCTCAAACCCAGAGCCTCATGTAATTTCTTCCAGAATCGAGATGTGAAGCAAGGAACTCTATCAGAAATAATCGAGATAGGAACCCCATGCAGTCTTACTATATTTGAAATATTCAACTTCGCTAACTTTTGTAGAGAATAGCCCGTCCAAACTGGAATGAAGTGAGCATACTTGGTCAAACGATACACGATGGCCCAAACAGAATCCTTCTTTGTGGTTGTCAAGCGCAACCCACTAACAAAATCTATCATTACTCATTCCCATTTCCATAAGGGAATCTTAACTAACTGTAACAATCCTGAAGGCAACTGGTGTTCAGCCTTAACTTGCTGGCATGTTAAACAACGAGAAATAAAATCTGTAACCTCACGCTTCAACCTCAGCCACCAGTATAACTCACGAAGATCGTGATACATCTTATTACCACTGGGATGCATAGTATGAGGGCTATTGTGGCCTCCCTCAAAATCGACTATCTCAGATCTGAATCATTTGGCACACAAATCTGACCATGAAAATAAAGCACCCCATCATTATTCAGTCTAAAATTCGAAGTGCTACCACTCTCTACCTGGTGAAACCGTAAACCCAGAGACTCATCCCCCTACTAGTTATCTCGAATATGGTTAATCTAAGTTAGCTTGACTTGCAACTTGGCCAACAGACTCCCATAATCAAACAGACTAAGTCGAGCCAACATCGCTCTCAAATCAGACATCGCTCTATGACTTAGAGCATCAACCACTACATTGGCCTTACCAGGATGATATTCAATCGTATAGTCATAGTCTTTGAGCAGCTTAATCCAGTGATGCTGCCTAATGTTCTACTTCTTCTAAGTAAGGAGATACTTGAGGCTCTTGTGATCAGTGTAGATGATACACCTCTCACCATACAGATAATGCCTCCAGTTTTTCAATGTAAAGGCTACTGTAGCCAGTTTGAGATCATGCGTCAGATAATTCCCTTATGTATCTTAAGCTGGCGGGACTTATAAGCCATAAATTTTCCATCTTACATCAAACACATCTCAAGCCGACGTGCGATGCATCACTATAAACCACCAACTCTTTACTGGGTTCATACTGTATCAAAACTGGAGCCCAAGTCAGAATGGATTTGAGCTTCTCAAAGCTCAATTATTACGTATCAGTCTAGACAAAAGGAACTCCCTTGTACAGAAGTTTAGTTACTGAAGCTACAATCACAGAGAATCCTTCCATAAAATTCTAATAATAACTCGCAAGACCTAGAAAACTATAAATTTTAGATACATTCTTAGGTTGTTTCTAATCCAGCACCGACTCAATCTTTCTGGGGTCTACACGAATCCCTTCAGCAGAAATGACATACACCAGAAAAGTCACCTCACGTAACCAGAATTCATATTTGTTGAATTTGGCATAGAGTTATTTTTCACGTATGGTCTGAAGTACCACCCTAAGATGTTCATCATGTTCATCCTCAGTCTTAGAACAAACCAGTATGTTGTCGATGAAGACCACGAAAAACTGATCCAAGTACGGCTAGAATACTTGATTTATCAAATTCATAAATGCTGCCAGAGCATTTGTCAGACCAAAAGGCATCACTGGGAACTCTAATGTCCATAACGAGTCCTAAATGCAGTCTTATGAACATCAGCTTCCTTAACCCTCAACTGATGATACCCAGAATAAAGATCTATCTTTGAAAACACAGAAACTCCTCGAAACTGATCAAAAAATCATTGATTCTCAGAAATGGATACTTATTCTTCATGGTCAGTTTGTTCAACTATCGGTAGTGAATGCTGTAGCGACGTAAAATTTGCTTCGCAGCTTTGGTCGCTAATTGTGGCGATTTATGAAACCTGAATTTCGATTTACTAAAACAAGGGAGTCGCCACCGATCTTTTCTCTAGGTGTGATCGGACACCTAATAAAACATCTTTTAACAAAAACTTGTTTTCGGATAAAAGAAGGCCGAGTTTAGGTCTGCATTAAAATTCAGAGAAAAATAGGGTTCGGGAGTCAATTACGCGCAGGGAAGGTATTAGCACCCCCGCGACGCCCAAAAATTGGTATCTTATTAAACATGTGTTGTCTTGATTCTCAAAAATGCAAGTCCAATTTGACGTTTAGTCGTGATCCGATCAAAAAAACAAGAGTTTTTGGATTTTTTTTTAGAAGGACGTCTCGTTTTTTAACACGAGTCGACAGATTTCACCCAACATAGCGATGAAATTGACGATCGAATGTTAAATCGACACGTTGTCTTATTTATCGAAATTAATTAAAACATGACAAATATTAACATAGTTTTTAGAAAAAAACAATAATGATATTTAAAAGAAAATAAAACAGGCAATGTATGAACAATAAAATGAAAACAGTGATAGTAATAGTAATGATAATAACGAAATGATTGTGTGAATAATATGAGAATAATATATATAATAAAATCGTAGTATGTACACGGAAAACGTATATATGTAAGTCAATAATGAGGAATAATAATACTAGCAATATGCAAATATAATAGGATAATAAAGGAGTAGTAGGTAATAAATAGTGAAAATAATATAGTATTTAAACATGCATGCATAATATATTAAGAGTAATAATGACGTTAAAACAAATATGAGTATATACAAATACATATATATAAAAACAAATACGTAACAATAATACTCGAAGTATGTACGTAAAAAATATATACGCATATGCATCAGACATAATAAGAATACTTACATAGTAGAAGTAAAATATAATAGTTAAAAAGAACGTAATAATATGTACATACATAATAGTTATCAAAAGACATACATAAGATAGAATAAAAATATATATATTTGGGTTAATAAAAAAATATATATATGAATAATATGATATATAAAGTATATGCGAAAATATATAAGAATATGATATCATGAATATATGTATATCTAAGATAATATATATACAAAGAAAATATGTATACGAAAATGTATCTACACATGTAAAGATAAATAACTCAAAACGTACGTAAGTAATATATGTAAAAAATATATATATACATAAGATAATATGTAAAAAATATATATAAACAATATAATATTAAACGTATATATATAAACATATATTTAATGTAGTATTAAAAATATATATAATATGTACATGTTAGAAATAATAATATTAAAAGCAAAAAAATATATACACGTATATTAAAATAGATACATAATAATGTTAAAAGTATATACATGATGCGCATACGTATAGTATAGTTATTAAAAAAACATATACAGATATAATAGTATTTGAAAATATAATATTAAAAGAAAAAAAAATAATGATACATATATACGTATTAAGTAAAAATGCTAACACTAACAATAGTAAATGTTAATAAATAATAGGTATAATAATAATAATAATAATAATAATAATAATAATAATAGCGATATAATAAAATATAAAAGACGAATATAATATAATAATGAAAATAAAGTAACAGAAAATAATAAATAGAATAGTAAGTATAATAATTAAAAAATATAATATCGAAAATAATACTATAATATGATAACAATATGAAATAATAAAAGTAAAAAAGGTAATAATACTAATATTAAAAGTAAAATAGATATAATAATAATAATATGGTACTAATAATATATACGTATATAATAAGATATACAATAATGTAATAAGTAATAATAATAATATAATAATAATAATAATATTAGTATTTAAAGAAAATAACGCGAAAAGGAAATAAAAGGGTGGAATTGAATTAAAGATAGAAGTTTCGGGGCGAATTTCAAAATATAAACATGCGATAAGGGCTTATTCGAACACGCACTGAACCAAGGGGGACCAAAAACGAAATTTTCCCGACTATTTAAAACATACAGCAACTTCGGGGATCGAATTGAAAATCGAAACAAACATTAAGGCCAAATTGCAAGTAATTAAAACCCGATTGCAAATTAATAAAAAAAGCGGAAGGGCTAAAATTGCAATTAGCCCTTCCATTTAAAAACACGCGGACCTTAAGCGGGTATGGGTCGGATCTCGAGTCGGGTCGTCAAAACAACATCGTTTTGGGGCTTAAGTACAGCCTCCAAAACGACGTCGTTTTGGAGGGCTATAAAATGCCTGTTTTGGTGAAAAAAAAATTCATTTGTGGGGGAAGAGGAGAAAAAAAAAAGAGAGAGGAAGAGAGAAAAGAGAGAAGGGAAGGGAGGAGGGAGATTCCCGGGGGGTCAACCCGGTCACCGGACCGGTCAACGGTCCGTCGTCGGTCACCATCGCCGGTGCCGGCCACCGGACGCGGTGGCCGGAAAAGGTAAAATTTTATTTTTTTTGTTTTTTTATTTTTTTTGTTTTATTATTTTAAAAATATCTATTATGTATATAATATGTAGAAAAAAAAACTAGATTAAAATAAGCAAAAGAAAAAAAAAACGACGGAATCACCTTTGATGTTCGGATTTCACTGCCGATGTTTTGCCTCTCTGATTTACGTTGGGTTTCTTGTCTTAGATCCACTGTTCGTGTTTTAGAATGTAATGTGTATTGCAATTTTTGCCAAATCTATTGCTTCTGTTTTTATTGCTGTAAAACGAAGGACCGACCCCTTTTACAAAATTCATTCGGGTTTTTATAGCCCTAAAATTTACAAATTGCTTTTCTATTTTCTACTTCCTGTCATGTCTCGTTTAATTCTTTGCAGAGATTTGGGCGGTGCTGAACAGTTAAAGGCGGTGGTAGCAACAATGGCTCTGACAATGGCATTCGACAGTGGCAAGTGGGCAGCAAGTGGGGCTAAGGTTTCGGCAGCAGCTAAGTTTAGGGGGATTGGGTTGTAATTGGGCATTGGGCTTTGATGTAAGGTAATTGGGTCATGGGTAGGGGTTTTAATGTATTGGGTTTCAATAAAAGGGCCAAAATTGGCCTATGAAAAATGCACATACTCATGGTCCCGTCATTCTTCTTAACAAACAGAACTGGTGCTCCCTAAGGAGACACACTAGGTCAGACAAAACTACAAGCCAGTAACTCTTACAGTTGAGCCTTAAGCTCTGTAACTCCTTTGATGCCATTCGATAGGGAGCGATAGGCACTGAAGCTATACTCGGAAGAAGCTCAATCCCAAACTCAACTTCCTGATTCAAAGGTAAACCTAGTAACTTCTCAAGAAAGACGTCAAGAAAATCCCTTATAGTTCTAATATCCCCTATAGTAGAGTCCCTAGAAACAAAAACACTAACATAGGCCAAAAATGCCTCACATCCTTTTCGAACCAGTTTCTCAGCCACAAGAGTGGAAATCACATTGGACAAATAATCTCAATGCTTTCTGATTAGAACCACTGTATTATCCTCCTTATTTCTCAAAACGACCCTATTAGTCACACAATCCAGACTAACTCGGTGCTTGACCAATCAGTCCATACCAAAAATTAGGTCGAACTCTCCAAACGAAAGCTCCATCAGATTTGCCAAAAAAATCGCCCCTTGCACCACTAACAGAACATCCCTATAAAATTTACTAACCCGAACAGATTGTCCCAACAGGCTCAGTACAATAACCTTACTCGAAGTGCTCTCAACGAAAATCCCTAGGTTTTTAGAAATAGAACTGGCTATATATGAGTGAGTAGACCTTATATCTACAAAAGCAGAGTATGGTACATCAAAAATAAAGAATATACCAGTGATGACATCAAGAGTATCTCTATCCTCTCAGTGTCGAGCAACATAAACTAGTGCAAGCTACCTCACCTCTATTTGACCAGTACCTCTACCCAGTGCTTTCTACCCTTGGCCCTTACCATTACCACCCCTAGCCTATCCATGGCCATTAGGTGGCTACTGAACTACTCTCTGAGGCTACATAGAACCTGGTCTTAAAGCTTGCACATGATTAGCCCTTAGTGGACACTCTCGAATATGGTGCTCTAATGACCCACACCTCAGACAAGCCACAATCCTCCTCTAGTACTCACATGGATGGTGTCTACCACAGTCTCCACAAGGCTGAATCCCAGTAGAAACAACAAGGGCTCCCACTCTAACTGGCCCATCATATCTATCCTTTTTCTTAGGCTTCTGAACAGAACTCGAGGGCTCCAAATCCCTCTTGTTCTTACCTCTCTCCTTATCCCTATTCTGGTGTTGTAACACCCCAAATCCAGCCCAAACGTTATGGCTGAATCTGGTGTGTCACAATGAAGTGTGGTTCAAAAACCAGATTTGTCGATAAAAGTTCATTTAATGTTTAAGTCTTTTTGTGATTGTGTTTCCGTCCAATGCTTTCCAAAATTTAGATTTGTGGCAAAAATTTGAATTTAATTTAAAACCCATCTAGTTTTTAATGCTTGAGAAAAATTCAGCAAATTACGTTATTATGAGTTGAAAACAACTTAGTGAAATGGTTGCAATATTTGTTATCGTTAATTTGTTAGACTGATCAAAACCGTGGAAACTTTTCTAATTGAAAACCATGAAGTTTAAAAATGCGTGTTTTTCTTTGAAAATAGTTTTTAATTTGAAAACTCATTTATCCTACTCTAGTAATTTAAAGCAAGTAATTAAAGGCCAAGTAAAAGTTAAACCCTCAAATGGCCTTATTACAAAAACAAAAACCCAATATGTAATTTACGTGAATAAATTCAAAAGAAAAATAGCAGTGATCTGTGGCCACCTCTAAGTCCTTCTGCGGCCCAAATCGTCTAAGGTTGGGGATTACGTGTACAATTAAAAGAAAGGGTGAGTTTGCAAAAACTCAGTGTCTAATCCCCTATCAGTCAAATAGAACAGTGCATACAGATATAGTCTAGGCCGGAGCCCTATTCAGTAACCAAACAATCTAGGCTTTAGCCCTATACAGTAACAGTGTGGGCCTAATCCCAATACAAAGTCAGTATAGTACAATAATGCAACCTATCCCAATCCAACTAACACACCACCTGTACCAACCAACACACTATGTGGGGATAAAATCGACCTACCCAGCCAACACACCAATATCACAGTGAAGCTGCTAGTAGTAATAACGCAACAAAGCTGTTAGTGACAATAAACATGGCAAAGCCACTAAAATAAGAAAACATGGCAAAGCCACTAGTAACAGAAAATACGTGGCAAAGCCACTATACAGTACTTCCTCCATATCAGAACCCTAATCCCATGCAGAATGTCGTGACATAAATATTATGTGTATACAGTATGTCATACTTAGAATTAGTCATATAAATATCATACACACATCAATCAACCATTCCACTAGGGGTAAAACGGTCTTTTCATCAGTTAGGGGTAAAATGGTAATTTTACCCCTTAGGGGTATTTTGGTCATTTTACTAATTTTAGGGTCTTGGTACAGATAACGACCCTTTAGAAGGTCTACAGTTGTCTCAAACGACTCAGATAACCTAAGTGGTCATAACGGTGTAAATAGGCCCAAAGTCCATTATTTGGCCCAAGTGGCCCACACGTTTGTTTGGCCAATTTATGCCAAATTTGGTTACGACTATATGATTTACAAAGCCCAGTCCAATAATTGTCACTTACCGTGGACTTTATCCGTTTGGGGCCTACGAGCCCATTGGGCCCACACGCCCATTTTGGCCCAATGAGGCCCATAATGGCCCAAGTCCACAAGAACTCTCGTGGTAGCCTCTATAGTCTATCGCCCTTATTTTGTGGGTTCGATTCACCTCACGAGCGTTCGCACGCTTGTGAGGCCTCAAATGTTGAAGTTCGGCTTTGGGGGTGCTTACACACCTGTTTTTGAAACAAGTGATCAAATCGTGACACCGAACCTACAATTAATCAAGGTATGTTGTTAGACAGTCGACGACAGAACACGAACCTCCAAATCTTAATTCAAATTAGACTAACATCTTTACCTTGATTGCACAAGTAAGACCTTAATCTTTTAAGATCACTGACCAAAGCTGATTCCATGCTCTTGACGATTATCTGTGTTACCAATGAATCCTATTAGACTAAGCGATTTTAGAGAGTATGGCTCAAAATCCCCATACAAGAGTCATTAAGCTCAAAATCCCCATACAAGAGTCATTAAGTATTCGACCGAACACTACTTACCCCCAAAGCCAACTGATTGCTGATAGACTAGATGTCCAACTCACTTGAAACCGCAGAGATAGGAGAATAGTTCGAACTCCTTGTGAAAACCAAAGTCCCAATAATAGCACTTCTAAGATTGAAGATGGGAAAAAAAGAATAGGCTATAATGATCATAAAAGAAAAGCATTTGATTCCAACCCACTTAACGTATAGAAGGAATAAAGAGAACCAAAAGTAATCCTCACTTACTAATCGCTAAAATCACTTCTAAGCTTAACCCGATCAAAAAAGAAGAAGAAAGATGTAGTCGGTAACAAAATCAAGACTAGAAGTTGAAGAAACATGAGAAGGAGAGGGTGACGAGAATCGGCTGCAAAGGAAACCAGAATGAAAAGGAAAGTGGGATACGAGAGAGGCAATATTCGGCCAAAGGATCAAAAATGGGAGAGGAGAATCGATTAGCTCAAGTGTTTCACTCTGCTTCAGAGAACAAGAGTTGAAAAGAGAAGAGAGAAAAGACAACACCTAGTCAGCCCTAAAGGTAAACAAACGAAACCGAATGGTCAAATAATGATTCGGCTACCCAAAACGCAAAACACCAAAATGTGAGAAACAAAAGACTAAAAAGAAAAGCTACCGCAAACACAATGACCATACCAAATTGGCACTAAGCCAATGACCGAATAGGCACCCCAAAGAGTTCCAAATTCGGCCAACACCTTCCGTCACCAACTCCACAATTTTCCCCCAAAAACACTCTTTAATTCACTCCTATTTTTCCTCCAAGATTTTCTCCTTAACTTAATTCCACATCTCATTCAAATTCCTCAAGACTCATTCAAACCAGAGTCCCTATCCAGCTCAAACACCAATCATCCCATGCAGTAAAATAAATACTCTAAAGCGCAATCTGGGACTTGAACTCTAGTCCCCTAGCAGAAACAACACACCACCTTGCCACTAGACCACGCACATTCTCTGTGACATAAAACAAACACAATTAAGTATAAGGCCTTTAAGCTAACATCCAGGGTTACTTAAGAGCAAAAATCAAAATTTTGCAAAGGACCAGACTTGAACCCAGGCTTCTCTAACACCCCTAAATACGCCCAAACACTTAGCCATTAATGCCACCATGCAATTTGTGCCAAAACATGCAAAATTAAAGACCCTATATTTTTGGGGCGTTATAGGTGCTCTATCCCTATTCTGGCGCTCCACGCGCTTAACATCTTCGGCTATCTTCACCTTTTCAACCAAGACAGAGAACTCGTGCTCCCTCTGTGGAGCAATCAGAACCCTTTGGCCATCTCTCAGACCATCCTCAAAATGAACAGATCTCTTATACTCAGATTCCACCATGCCTCGAGCGTAGCGGCTCAACGTAACAACCTTTACTTGAGACCGTCGACAAAGTCGAGCACGGGGTGTTACTGGACTTATCTTCCTAATTCGGGGCATAAAAATTTACTTTTTAAAATTAATTCGATCACATTCACCCAATATCCCTAAATAGGGCCCTTGAGGCCCTAAATCATGCAATTGAAACCGTTTGGAATCAAACTGAAAACATTAAAAATTTTCTGATTACTTACGCAAATCAGAACAATTCATTTGCACTATTCATAATAAAACTGTGCACCTGCATAATAGTCACTAAATTAATTATAACTCAAGTTACAAAACTAGAAATTTAAATCCATAAATTTAAATCCATAAATCGATTGGAAGCCTCCTAGGAATGTATCAGAGGTCAGAAGTTTTCTTGGTCTCACCGATTATTATAGACGATTTGTAGGGGATTTTCCATGATAGCTACCCCATTGACAAGATTGCTACAGAAAGAGGTCAAGTTTGAGTGGACTGAAAATTGTCTGCAGAGTTTTGACAAGTTAAAGGCATTATTGACTGAAGCTCCTGTCTTAGTACAACTAAAATCGGGTAAAGAGTTTGTGATTTACAGTGATGCATCCTTGAATGGACTATGCTGTGTACTTATGCAGAAAGGGAAGGTAATTGCATATGCCTCTAGACAGCTAAAGCCACATGAAAAAATTTATTCGACACATGATTTGCGTTGCAATTACCTTCCCTTTCTGCATGTGTTGGATAAATTTTCTCATGTGGCTTGATAAACGTTAAATTATACATATTTTTACCCCATGTTTAGCCTATATTTTGGATGGATTATTATCAATTTTGTGACAATTGGTGCTCTTAACCTTTCTTTTTCATATCTTATACTCATGAGAGCATAGGGAAGAGAAAAGAACGGAAATAGACCAAAAACGATGAAAAATAGGCCAGAATGTGTGAATAACACGGCCCAAGGAATTACCACACGGTCGTGGCACACGGCCGTGCCACACAAAGATCACACCGACCAGGCCCGACAAGCACGGCCAGGCCACACGGCCGTGCACCACCAATAGATTCACATGGCCTCTGTCAAAGTCACACGGGCGTGGCACACGGGCGTGTTCTAGTCATGAGGAATGAAAATTTCACTCGAATGGGGATGCTTAGAGGCTAAGAAAGACCCCCCAAAAGCTCTATATAAAGAACCCATGAGGTAATATGCAAAAGGGACTTTTAGGCACTTTAGATACTAAATAGTTAGATTTCTTATCGTCTTTCTGCCATACGGAGGGTAGAAGCAAGGGATTACTCCAAAGGAGAGCCGATTGATTCATCCCAGAAGCCGAAATTCTGCAGCAACATAGAGGATCTCCCTAAATTCCTTTAGGGGTTTTTGGTTTCTTTTATGTTTTGTTGTTTTATATCTTCTAAGATGTTTTCTTTCTTTATTATGAACTAAACCCCTCAAATACTTGAGGGGGATGAAACCTAAGACATATCTTGTTATTTATTCTTGATTTATTTGATAAATACTTGAATTGTTCTTAATTATGTGTTCTTCATTCTTGATTTAATAATCCTAGGTATTACTTCAAGAAATAGATGTGCTTAGAGCAGAGGAGCAAAAGTCCCTGTGATAAGAGTAGATCTACCATAATTAAGCGGAGTTGCATGCAACCCTAGACATAGGGTAACATAAATCTGCCGGATTAGGGTCAAACCTAATATGGGGAGCCATAGATCGAATTAATGCAACCTAGGGAGTTAATTAATAAATGAACTTTAATTAACAACACAGGCCTAGTTGCTCTATGCCTCGACGGAGGGTTTAGCATAAGTTAGGGATCTCTACGGATCAAGTAAAGTAAATAAATCATATAGTTCAAGGAAACAATAACAAGTGAAGTCTAGGTGGATTCTCCCTTGAGTATTGCCCATATCAATCAGCTTTTCCCTAAAAAGTCTTCCCAATTTACTCTTTGTGCTTTCTTAGTTTAGTTTTAGAATTAGTTTAAACAAACCTCTTTTATTTTTAGGCTAGATAATAGAAAGGAAGTAAGTAATAGTACTTTTGGTTCCCTTGGGTACGATAACTCGGTCTTGCCACTAAACTATAATACTGTTCGATAGGTGCGCTTGCCTCAACGTCGTGTTATTAGTTAGTTTTGTTGTGATCAAGTTCTTTATAAATTTTATTACTTCATATCACGCATATCAAGTTTTTGGCATTGTTGCCGGTGAACTAAAATATTACGAAAGCTCGATTTCTATTACTTTAGCCATTATTATATTTACTATTTATTTATTTTCCGTATTTATTTGTTTATTTGTTTATTTATTTATTTTTATTTTCTTTTAATTTTTGAATTTTCTTCTTAGGTATTTCTAGTTTATGACTAGAAACAACCCAACAGGACAATTGCTTTTTGAAGACAATCTAGAAGCAACAGTTTGCAGAAATCGCAGAGAGATTAGACGCAGTTTACATTGTCCAGAGCAAGAACCTGAGCATGAGCCAGAACCTACAGAAGGGATAGAAGCAAATCAAAATGTTCCACCACCTCCAGCACTACCAGCAGAACCAGTAAACCAGGATGAAGCTCCTCGAACTATGTATGATTATGCTAAACCTAGTTTGATTGGTACTCAAACTAGTATTGTTAGACCTGCTATTGCTGCTAATAATTTCGAATTAAAACCTAACACCATTCAGATGATTCAGTAGTTTGTGCAGTTTGATGGTTTACAGGATGAAGATCCCAACGCTCATTTAGCAAACTTTTTGGAATTGTGCGATACTTTTAAAATTAAAGGCGTTTCTGATGATGCTATTCGACTAAGGCTATTTCCATTCTCCCTAAGAAATAAAGCCAAACAGTGGTTAAATTCTTTACCATGAGGCTTAATCACTACATGGGAACAGATGTCTGAGAAATTCGTACTTAAGTATTTTCCTCCAGCTAAAATAGCTAAATTACGAAACGATATTTCTTCTTTTGTGCAGATGGATTTAGAAACACTCTACGACGCCTGGGAAAGGTACAAAGATCTTTTGAGGAGATGCCCTCATCACGGATTACCCCTGTGGCTACAAGTTCAAACCTTCCACAACGGTTTAAACCCATCAACTCGACAAATGATTGATGCAGCCGCAGGAGGGACAATTAACAATAAAACACCTGAAGCAGCTTATGAATTTATCGAAGAGATGTCATTGAATAATTATCAGTGGCAAGTCATGAGGACAAAGCCGATAAAAGCTACAGGAGTTTACAATATTGATGCTGTTACTATGCTTACTAATTAGGTAGAACTTTTCAATAAAAAGTTTGATAATTTTGTTGGTTCTATGCAGGTACAGCCAGTTATGCAATGCGATGCAACTCCAAGAAATATGTTCAATCCAGACTATTCACACAACATGGAAACTGAGCAAGCCAACTATATGGGTAGCAATTCTTGACCTCAGATTAATCCTTATAGTAACACTTATAATGCAGGTTGGAGAAATCACACAAATTTCTCATGGGGAGGACAAGGAAACCAAAGACAACAACCTCCGATATTCTAGCAACTGTCACCATAAAAGGAGAAAAAGCTGAATCTTAAAGAGATGTTCACTAAATTTATGGCAGCTTCAAAAACGCGTTTCCAAAACACTGAAACAGCATTAAAGAATCAACAAGCATCGATTCAAGGGATCGAGAACCAAATCGGTCAACTCGTAAAATTAATTTTAGAAAGACCACAAGGTGGGCTGCCAAGCAACACTGAGACAAATCCCAGAGAAC
This sequence comes from Gossypium stocksii, assembly GCA_020496765.1. Taxonomy (NCBI): domain Eukaryota; kingdom Viridiplantae; phylum Streptophyta; class Magnoliopsida; order Malvales; family Malvaceae; genus Gossypium; species Gossypium stocksii. Next base: position 92,484,861 of record CM035626.1, on the reverse strand, counting down.
ATGTTAAAGCCATTACTTTAAGAGATGGGAGGGTACTAGCAGAACCAGAAAAGGAGAATACTCAAGAACCTCCAAGAAACAAAGCAGAAGAACCCAAGGAAAACATTCCTCCAACACTCAAAGAATACAAACCACGCATTCCATATCCGGTAAAGTTGAAGAAAGACCAAACAGACGCCCAATTCGGTAAGTTTCTTGAACTCTTTAAACAATTACACATTAACTTACCTTTTGTTGAAGCAATTTCATAGATGCCGAAGTACGCAAAGTTCCTCAAAGAACTCCTGACAAACAAAAGGAAGCTGGAAGAATTAGCCATAGTAGAACTCAACGAGGAATGCTCAGCTATTCTCCAAAATAAACTGCCGGCAAAACTAAAAGATCCAGGGAGTTTTACTATTCCTTGTTTAATTGGTAGTTTAATTATTAATAAAGCATTGGCTGATTTAGGTGCAAGCATTAACCTCATGCCTTACAAAATGTTCAAACAACTAGGTCTAGGGGAACCTAAACCCACCAGGATGAGTATTCAATTAGCCGATAGAACTGTTAAATATCCTAGGGGAATCATTGAAGATGTGCTAGTAAAGGTAGATAATTTCATATTCCCTGTTGATTTTGTTATGCTTGACATGGATGAGGATATTGAAGTGCCTTTAATTTTAGGACGCCTGTTCTTAGCCACTGCTAGAGCTGTTATTGATGTGAGGGATGGTAGATTAGTTCTTAGAGTTGGTAAGGAAAAAGTCATTTTTAAAATCTACGATGCCATGAAATTTTCTAAAGAACAAGATGATTCCTATTATTTTGTTGATATGATTGATCACTTTGTTCAAGATAATTTTCATGAACTTTCTCTCCCAGACACGTTGGAACTATGTCTTGTTCAAGGTGAGAAGGAAGATGAGGCCACCACTAAGGTTGAGGAAGTAATAAAAGAGTTAGATTCTAGTGAAATTATCACTAGACACATAAGTTATGAGAGTATAAAGATGAACGATGAGCTGAGATAGAAACCTTCTATTGATGAAACCCTTGAATTAGAGTTAAAACAACTGCCGATCACTTAGAATATGCCTTTTTAGGGGAAGATTCGACTTTATCGTTTATTATCGCATCAGATTTGAGCACTGAAGAAAAAGAAGAACTTCTCCAGGTATTAAGAAAGCACAAGTAGGCCATAGCTTGGAAAATTTTAGATATTAAAGGAATTAATCCTTCTTTTTGCACCCACAAAATTTTGATGGAAGATGAATATAAACCAGCAGTGCAAGCCCAAAGGCGGTTGAATCCCAACATGAAAGAAGTTGTGAAAGCCGAGGTAATTAAACTTCTAGATGCAGGCATTATTTATCCTATTTCTGATAGTTCTTGGGTAAGTCCTGTGCAGGTTGCTCCTAAAAAGCGAGGAATGACCGTGATGTCTAATGACAAAGAAGAGTTGATATCTACAAGAACGATCACTGGATGGAGAGTTTGCATTGATTATAGGAAGCTGAATGATGCAATCCAAAAAGATCACTTTCCCTTACCATTTATTAATCAGATGTTAGAAAGATTATCAGGTCACATGTATTATTGCTTCCTAGATAGCCTCTCTGGTTACTTCCAAATCTCGATAGCTTCAGAAGATCAAGAGAAAACGACGTTCACATGCCCATACGGTACATTTGCTTATCGTAGAATGCCTTTTGGTTTATGTAACGCTCCTGCTACTTTTCAGCGATGCATGCTAGCTATCTTCAATGAATTTGTTGAAGACATCATGGAGGTATTTATGGATGATTTCTCCATTTTCGGTAATTCTTTCCAACACTGTCTAAATAATTTAAAGCATGTTTTGATAAGATGTGAAGAGACAAATCTAGTGCTAAATTGGGAAAAATGTCACTTTATGGTCCAAGAAGGTATTGTATTGGGACATAAAATCTCTAGTAAAGGAATAGAGGTAGGCAAAGGAAAGATAGAAACCATTGAAAAACTACCTCCTCCTAGTTCAGTTAAGGCTATAAGAAGCTTTTTAGGACATGCTGGTTTTTATCGTAGATTCATTAAAGACTTTTCTAAAATAGCTAAGCCTTTAACTAAATTACTAGAAAAAGACGTACCCTTCAACTTTGACCAAGAATGTCTAGAATCTTTCAACACCTTTAAGGAAAAGTTAGTCAACACCCCAATTATGAATTTCACTTGATTGGAATCTACCTTTTGAACTAATGTGCAATACAAGTGATTTTACAGTAGGTTCAGTTTTAGGACAGCAAAGGGACAAGCACTTCCAGCCGATCTATTATGCTAGCAGGACCTTGATAGTTGCTCAAGCAAATTACACGACCATAGAGAAAGAATTGCTAGTTGTTATTTTAGCATTTGACAAATTTAGATCTTATTTAATTTTGTCAAAAGTCATTGTTTATACTAATCATTTGGCTCTTCGCTACCTCCTAACTAAAACTGATGCAAAACCTCGATTAATAAGATGGATTCTACTGTTATAGGAATTCGACTTCGAAATAAAGGACAAGAAAGGAGCTGAAAACTTGGCAGCAGATCACCTCTCAAGATTAAAGAACGCACAACCCAAGTATCTCGACAAGATAAACGATTTGTTCCCTAAGGAACAACTCTTATCCTTAGCAGATACGATAGTTCCTTGGTTTCCTGATTTTGCAAACTATTTAGCAGCTAACCTAACCCCAAAAGGGTTAACCCATCAACAAAAGAAGCGATTCTTCACTGATGTGAAAAACTACTTTTGGGAAGACCCCTTTCTTTTTCGAATTTGTGCAGATCAGGTTATACGAAGATGCGTTGATGACACAGAAGCATATCAAATTTTGAATCACTACCACTCAGGACCCACAGAAGGACATCACAGTGGAGCCAGAACTGCTCATAAGGTACTCAAATCAGGCTTTTATTGGCCTACACTTTTCAAAGATGCCAACAGGTACGTAACCTCTTGTGAAAAATGCCAACAAACAAGTAATATCTCTCAGCACAATGAAATGCCTCAGAACTATATACTCTCATGTGAAATATTTGATGTGTGGGTTATAGATTTCATGGGTCCATTCCCTAACTCATTTGGGAATAAATACATACTAGTAGCAGTAGATTACATGTCAAAATGGGTAGAAGCCCAAGCCTTACCTACGAATGACGCTAGAGTGGTAGTACGCTTTTTGAAAAAACTTTTCTCTTGATTTGGAACACCTAGGATAATCATCAATGATAGGGGCACACACTTTTGTAATACCCAATTTGAAAAGGTTTTGAAAAGGTATGGAGTATATCATAGAACAGCTACCCCTTATCACCCACAAACTAGTGGCCAAGTCGAAGTAACAAATAGGGAGCTAAAACGCATTCTAGAGAAAACAATAGAAACAAACAAGAAAGACTAGTCAAGAAAGTTAGACGATGCATTATGGGCTTATAGAACTGCTTTTAAAACACCCATAGGAACATCTCCATATAAACTCGTTTATGGAAAAAACTGCCATCTACCATTTGAACTTGAACATAAAGCATTCTGGGCTATAAAATTTCTAAACCTTGATTTTAAGAGTGCAGGTGAGAAGAGATTAATACAGTTGAATGAACTACATGAATGGCGCTACAATGCTTATGAAAACTCACGACTGTATAAGGAAGCCATGAAGCGACGCCATGACAAAAGGCTGAAACAACCCAAACAGTTCAAAACAGGTGATCTTATATTACTCTACAACTCAAGGCTGAAACTATTCCCTGGAAAACTCAAGTCTAGGTGGTCAGGTCCATTCACTATTCTAAATGTCTTTCCATAAGGCACCATTGAGGTAACTCACCATAACCACGGTACTTTCAAGGTAAATGGCCATAGGCTTAAACATTATAGAGGTGAAAATTTTACAGAAAACAGGGAGGAGCTTCGGCTCCACCACATCTCTTCTTGACACATCCAGGTAGAGTCAAGCTTAGACTCTAAATAAGCGCTTCTCGGGAGGCAACCTGAGCACTAACTTAGTAACTTTTCTTTTCTTTGAGATTTTAGTATTTTTCATGCATAAACTAACCCTTTTTCATGCAAAAATATAGGACCACACGGCCAGGCACACGGGCGTGCCTCAGGCCGTGCGCACATTTAAAATAGGGGCACGGTCGTGCACCCCGACTGTCTACAAATAGAGTACAAATTTTTCCAAAACACGGGCTATCGACAAATTCCCATGGCCGTGCGACATGGCCGTGGCAACCTTATGAATTCCACACAGGCTAGCAACAATCACACACGGCCGTGCGACATGGCCGTGGCAACCTTGCAGTATCAACACAGGCTAACACAAATCCACACGCCTGTGTCTCAAACCCGTGGAAGACACTATTAAATTGGACATCCCCGTGGACCATATCACACAACCGTGTGACCAACAGACATGATCTCTCACGCCTATGTATACCAGCACACAACTGTGCGAGTGACGAAGAACTGATCTCCCACGGTCGTGCTCGACGTCCCCATGGGCGTGCTCATCAAACCAAGCGTGCCATAACCTCCGATTTTTGAAAGACACGGGCAAAATATGACTCACACGGGCGTGTGACATGCCCGTTTGACCCAAAATGTATAAATAGGAGGGCACTATTCACTTTCCCCTTTACTCAACCCTTAAAATTAGTCTCCCAAACTCCACCCTAAACCACCACAAATGCCGCCACAGCCCACCAAACACCACCAAGCCCGAATTCAGCCTACCCACGCCCGTGCGAACGACACCCACGACCATGCAAACTCAATTTTGGTTCTATTCTCTCAATTTTTCTCATTTATTCATTTATATTTCATTTTTATTTTCTAAATATTTAATTTTGCTTTACTCTAGATGATAATTTAAGTATGGAATTAGGAGAATTAGGATGATAATCTAGAATAGTATAAAATACCTTGGATTTGCATGCTACTTAATTTCATTTTTACTTGCCATTTAGATTTCATTTTAATTGCCACTTAAACACATATTTGCATGCCATTTTTCTCATAATTTAGTATATATACATACCCATAGTTCTTCATTTTGTTACAAGTTCTAACATGATTAGATTCTACTATTTAGGTTAATACCCATTCCTACATTCACATTTTATTCTTTATTTCTTATTATCTATTGTAGTTTAATTTCAATTTTTAAGACTAATACTTTATTTTATTCTAGATACCATGTCATCTTCACGCACCAGAAAAGCTGCCGTCCCCGCCTCAAAGAAACGCAAAGGGCCAGGAAGTTCATCTTCGCGGCCCACCTCTGAGGCACGCCATCCTTTTATTACATTTACGCAGAAGTCCCAGGAGGAATGCTATCAGTTACTCCGAGCCCGCACCATTTCTATGGGCCGGTGCATCGACTGGGAGGCCCTCCAGCAAATAAATCTGGTGGACGACGTTCGAGCCTTATTGACAACCGATCTTTGGGACCAGTTCTTTAGGATTGTAGAGCCTACTTACCTAGAGCTCACCCTCGAGTTCTGCTCTACATTCCACCTCCAGACCGTAATGACTAGATTTGACAATCCAGGGACGGTCCAATTCCATTTGGAAGGGCTCGTATGACGACTCAGCGTGCCGGAGTTTGGCGTAGCACTAGGGCTCTACACCGAACAGTTCATGGCAGAGGAGGACTTCCCCACCCTCTCCTGCCAAATCCATATCCGGCCCGTCGGCTGTTGGCACGAGATTACTCCAGGGCAGCAAATTTACAACCCTAGCATTAGCAAGGCGACCGCTCTCGTACCATCTTTGAGGTATATGCATGCTCTCCTCGCTCACACTCTGATAGGTCGCCAAGAGAGCACAGACGTCGTCAACACTCACGACGTCTACTTCTTATGGTACATGGCCAATGGGCGCACTATCGACCTTGCATACTTCATTGCGCTGGCCATGCAACACCAGACAGAAGGGCACCGGAGAGGCATCATATCTATGGGCCCTTACATTGCAAGACTAGGCCGCTACTTCGGCCTATTCAACACTGCAGCCCAAACATCCTCCTATACTCAACTGGGCCAGATGTCCTCACAGGGCATCCAGGGCATGTTGCATATGAGGATGATTGAGCGACGACCAGGGGGCGGCCACTTCCACTTCTGCCTTGTTCAGGAGGGCGAGGACCCAGAGGACGTCACTGATGATGTCCCACCACCACCACCAGCAGAGGATGCACCGCCGAACCACTACACCCCAGATGACCCACCCAGATAGCAGCCCCACATGCTGACATATCCGAGCACCTGGATAGATTTGAGCAGCAATACTTCCAGCGCTTCGACTACATCGACGCCACTCTAGCGCAGATTTGTCAGCACTTGGGCATCACACCACCGCCGCGCGATCCATCAGAGGATTAGACTTCTCTAGTCCTCTTCACTTTACTTTTCTTATTTATTTTATTTTCTTTTACTTTATTCTAACTTTTAAACACTGATTTTTATTTTCACCTTTTCTTCTAACTTTATTTTCCTTTTTAGGTTTATTTTTATTTTCTTTTATTTTAGCTTTTTCTTAAATATTCATCTTTTTATATTTTGTTTATTTTATTTTCTTCGGCTATCTCCTAACAAAGTAATCCCTCTTCATCTTAACCTCCCACGACTAATAAGTTAATTCGCAGTTTCAAAGGAGCTTCACAGCTCAAATCTCTACAAAAAAGGGAACACCCCGCCACAAATGCCAACTCTTCTGGCCTCCGTCTCATTAATCCATCCAAAGCAGGGAGTTTCATACCCTCCCCTATCTTATGATCTTGTGCTTCTATTGCTATTAATGTTTTTCTTGTACATTGAGGGCAATGTACATCTTAAGTGTGGGGGGTAACTTACTTTCATTTTTTATATACTATCTTTGAAACCCCTGATTTCTAACATTTTGTATTGTTCTCAATAGCATCATCTTCAGTCTCCTATTAGGAATTAATTCTGATTGATTTATAATTTTTATTGATAAGGTTGAGAATTAAGAAATAGGCGATTGTACCTTGATTATTCAAACTTTAAAACACTAAGGAATCAAGCATGATAAGTTGAAATTTTTGAGAACCCCCAATTTTTGCATAAGTTATCTTCCCTAATTTTAAGTATTATCTTGAGATTTGAAATTCGCAGGATTGACATCAAAAGCCATAATTTTGGTGAGATTTTTGAGCCTTTTGGGCATACATTCTTTCGTGCTCACTTTTATTATTGCTTTGAGTGAGTCAATACTAAATTGTTATTCTAGAACTTGCTTTGATTATACATGTCGAAACCACATCATTGATTTGGTATACCGAAATGATAAAGACACTTAGGATTTAACCCACTTACTCCACAAAAAGCGTACCTCCATAAATTAACCCCTAGTGAACCCCGTTGGGCCTAACAACCCATTCTTTGACTTACCTTCTAATTATTAACCATTAACTCATTTTTTGTTGAATTTCATTCAATTACTTTGATCCCTATTTTTGTCGAGATTTGATTTGAAATTTTCATCTAGCTTTATTCTCTTTTCCAGATTTAAAGTATTGTCAAATTTATTGTATTATTGTTCTTAAAAAAAAAGGGGTTTATTATGTATACATATAGTGAAATTCAAGTGTAATCTGTAATAGTTCAATTGTTTTTGCATATTTCTATTTTAAGGCTACCAAGGAGAAAATGCTGTTATTAGGCTTGTGAAATATGTTTCAATAATAAAGATTTTTCTAGCTAGATAATTTTTCAGTTCAATCTTGATTCTAACCCTCTTTTTGCAACCTGTGACAACACCCCTAACCAAGCCCCGTTACAACCATTAAAAGACCTTTTGATCGATGTATCATATCAAACTATAGTGGTGGAGGTTTGATTTTCTCGCAAGCTTATGGTAATAACTTTTCAGGTTGACTAGAGAGTGCTTAAATTTTGAACCCTAAACACTTCGAGTGAATAGAGTGAATCTTTAGTGAGGATGTCAACTCCTGTTAATTAAGATGGAGAGATAACTACTCAGAAGGAAGGAAAAGATTTATGTTTTCAATGATAAAATTCTCAACTTAGAATAATTGAATCTTTAATGTTCTTCTGATGAATATTTCATTGTATAATTACCTGCGGATTAGTTTGAAACATTATTGATAAAGATTGTAGGTTGAGAAGAATGATTCTTATTAAGGATTGGGATTTTTGCTTGAGGACAAGCAAGGGTTTAAGTGTGGGGGTATTTGATAAACGTTAAATTATACATATTTTTACCCCATGTTTAGCCTATATTTTGGATGGATTATTATCAATTTTGTGAGAATTGGTGCTCTTAACCTTTCTTTTTCATATCTTATACTCAGGAGAGCATAGGGAAGAGAAAAGAACGGAAATAGACCAAAAACGATAAAAAATGGGCCAAAATATGTGAACAACACGGCCCAAGGAATTACCACACGACCGTGCCACACAAAGATCACAGGTCCAGCCCCGACAAGCACGACCAGGCTACACGGCCATGCCCCCACCGATAGATTCACACGGCCTCTGTCGAAGTCACATGAGCGTGGCACACGAGCATGTTCTAGTCATGAGGAAGGGGAATTTCACTCGAATTGGGATGCTTAGAGGCTAAGAAAGACCCCCCAAAAGCTCTATATAAAGACCCCATGAGGCAATAGGCAAAAGGGACTTTTAGGCACTTTAGACACTGAAAAGTTAGATTTCTTATCGTTTTTCTACCACACGGAGGGTAGAAGCAAGAGATTACTCTAAAGGAGAGCCGATTGATTCATCCCAGAAGCTGAAATTCTGCAGCAACATAGAGGATCTCCCTAAATTCCTTTAGGGGTTTTTGTTTTCTTTTATGTTTTGTTGTTTTATATCTTCTAAGATGTTTTCTTTCTTTATTATGAACTAAACCCCTCAAATACTTGAGGGGGATGAAACCTAAGACAGATCTTGTTATTTATTCTTGATTTATTTGATAAATACTTGAATTGTTCTTAATTATGTGTTCTTCATTCTTAATTTAATAATCCTAGGTATTACTTCAAGAAATAGATGTGCTTAGAGCAGAGGAGCAAAAGTCCTTGTGATAAGAGTAGATCTACCATAATTAAGCGGAGTTGCATGCAACCCTAGACATAGGCAACATAAATCTACTGGATTAGGGTTAAACCTAATATGGGGAGCCATAGATCGAATTAATGCAACATAGGGAGTTAATTAATAAAGGAACTTTAATTAACAACTTAGGCCTAGTTGCTCTACGTCTCGACGGAGGGTTTAGCATAAGTCAGGGATTTCTACGAATCAAGTCAAGTAAATAAATCATATAGTCAAGGAAACAATAACAAGTGAAGTCTAGGTGGATTCTCCCTTGAATATTGCCTATATCAATCAGCTTTTCCCTAAAAAGTCTTCCCAATTTACTCTTTGTGCTTTCTTAATTTAGTTTTAGAATTAGTTTAAACAAACCTCTTTTATTTTTAGGCTAGATAATAGAAAGGAAGTAAGTAATAGTACTTTTGGTTCCCTTGGGTACGATAACTCGGTCTTGCCACTAAGCTATACTACTATTCGATAGGTGCGCTTGCCTCAACGTCGTAATATTAGTTAGTTTTGGTGTGATCAAGTTCTTTATAAATTTTATTACTTCATATCACGCATATCATGGCTTTAGCTGTCTAGAGGCATATGCAATTACCTTCCCTTTCTGCATAAGTACACAGCATAGTCCATTCAAGGATGCATCACTGTAAATCACAAACTCTTTACCCGGTTTTAGTTGTACTAAGATAGGAGCTTCAGTCAATAATGCCTTTAACTTGTCAAAACTCTGCTGACAATTTTCAGTCCATTCAAACTTGACCTCTTTCTGTAGCAATCTTGTCAATGGGGTAGTTATCATGAAAAATCCCTCTACAAATCGTCTATAATAACCGTTGAGACCAAGAAAACTTCTGACCTCTGATACATTCCTGGGAGGCTTCTAATCAACAATGGCTGAAATCTTACTCAAATCAACTCTAATACCTTCACCTGAGACTATATGTACAAGAAAACTGACTTCCCGTAACTAGAACTCACTTTTGCTAAACTTGGCATAAAGCTGATTATCTCTTAAAGTCTGTAAAATTGTTCTCAAATGCTCTAAATGCTCAGTCTCATCATGAGAATAAATCAAGATATCATCAATGAACACAACTACAAATTTATCCAAGTAAGGTTTGAAAATTCAGTTCATTAAGTCCATGAAAGTGGCAGGAGCATTAGTTAAGCCAAATGGCATCACAAGGAACTCATAATGGCCATACCTAGTCTGAAAAGCAGTCTTCGGAACATCTGACTCTTTAACTCGCAACTGATAATATTCAGATCTCAAAATTATCTAGAGAACATAGTAGCTCCCTTCAATTGATCAAACAAATCATCAATTCTAGGCAGTGGATGCTTGTTCTTAATAGTTACATTTTTAAGTTGATGATAATCTATGTACAATCTCATTGAACCATCTTTCTTTTTCACAAAGAGTACTGGTGCACCCTATGGTGAACAACTAGGTCTTGCAAAGCCTTTATCTGTCAATTCTTGCAACTGAACTTTCAATTCTTTCAATTCCATTGGAGCCATTCCATAAAGAGTAATAGAAATGGATGTTGTAGCCAGAACCAACTCAATACCAAACTCAACTTCTCTAATAGGAGGCAAACCTGGTAGTTCTTCCGAAAACACATTAGGAAACTCACATACCATAGACACTGATTCAATTTTCAACTCTGGATCTTTAGTATTCAACACAAAAGCAAGATAAGCTTCATATCACTTCTTCAAACATTTTTGAGTAGACATAACAAAAATCATGGCAACTGAACTATCTGACTTATCTAAATTAACCTGAAGAATTTCACCATTTTCACATTTCAACTCAATGAATTTCTTTCCACAATTCACTATCACGTCATGCGCAGTCAACCAATCTATACCAAGAATCACATCAAACTTATCAAATGGAAATAGCATGAGGTCGGTCGGAAAACAGTAACCTCTAATTATCGAGGGGAAATTTTTACATACTTTGTCTACTAATACATACTGGCCTAATGGATTCGATACTTTAATCACAAATCACGTAGACTTGATGGGCATGTTCATATGAGGTATTAATTTCATGCAAACATAGGAATGGGTCAAACCTTGATCAATCAAAGCAATAACATTAACATCATGAAGAGAAAATGTACTCGTAATTACGTCGGGGAAGGATGCCTCTTCACAAGCACGAATAGCATAGGTCCTTGCAGGTGCTCTAACATCTGGTCTTGCTGCTGAATCTCTAGATGCACCTCTACCTACCCCTGTTCCCTACTAGAACATTCCTGGAGCTAGCACTCTGTAATTCTTCCTTTTTAACCATTTCTGGACACTCTCGCATAAAATGATCTGGAGCACCACGCTTGTAACAACCACTCTCATATACTCGACACTGACCAAAATAACATCTACTGCACCGTGGACACTCTGGTCTACCCGGTCAGACATTACCTACACTCGCAATCGAGGTAGTCTGAGCTTTCGACCCCATATTTATGTTATCTCTATTTCCACTCGAATATTTAGCTGAAAAGTTTGATCTAGTAGAGAACTCTATAGGCCTCTTAGATGTAGACTGAAATGATCTACTCATCTGTCTTTTCTTTGTATCTTGTGTCTCAATTCTAGCTTTGCCTTTTTCTTTTTCTTTCAGCAACTCCTCTTCCATACAGGCTGTCAACTAAAACCACAAACTCTTTTATCTCTAGAACACCAACGGACAGTAGAATATCATCATTGAGTCCATCTTCAAATCTCTTACACATAATAGCTTCAGTTGACACACACTCTCTAGCATAATTGCTGAGTCTGACAAATTCACATTCATATTCAGTCACTGTCATCTTACCCTACTTTAGTTCAAGGAATTCTTTTCTTTCAATGAACCTCTGACTAATGCATTTCTTACGAAACTCCTCCTAAAAGAAATCCCAGGTGACCCTTTCTTTCGGTACTACTGACACAAGTGTCTTCCACTAATGGTAGGCTGAACCTCTAAGAAGTGACATCACACACTTTATGCACTCTTCTATTGTGCAAGATAACTCATCAAAAACTCTGATAGTATTCTCGAGCCAAAATTCAACTTTCTCTGCATCATCATCTTTAGTAGCCCAAAACTCTTTGGCCCCTTGTTTTCTAATATTGTCTACTGGTGGCTTTTCTATTTTGACTGTATCTGTAATTGGGGAAGCTACATGGGTAGCTTGAGGATTATGAGGGGGTGGAGGTCTAATGGCCAGATTCGTACGAATGAACTCGGCAATCAATTCATTCATAGCTTGAAAGAAGACTTCTCGAGCCCCTCCTCCCTGACTAATTGTAACGAGCCTTTTGCTACTATCTGGTGGCATCGTCCCTTCTACGGGAGCGGGCGCGTCACTTTCTACATCATCTGTACCAACTCGTTTGGGATCCATAACTATAGAAGAAAAACATTTTAAAATCATCAAGAGTCGTTACACTATCAAAATATAAGTATAGCATGTATAGCTAGACTCTTACTGTAACACCTTATACCCGAAATCATTACCGGAATCGAATACAGAGCGTTACCAGACTTAAACGAATCTTCACAGAACTTAACTCGGGAACAGTTATAAAATTTTAAACATACTTGCTTTGAGCCATATCACAAAATATTAACATACATGCATAAGAATAAACATACAGACCTACAAATTATTAGCCAACATAGGCTAACTTACTTAATTACCTATAACATTAACAACAAGCCAAAGCCTTTGGCTAAATCATAATATTACATATTCGACATTTCAACCCTATACATGCCATAGACTCGAAGCACTAAATTTACTTACGCCACTAGCGTAAACTTGGTGGTGTTATGATATCTCTGACGGCCTCCAACCCGAGCTAACCTGGTAACCCTAGGAAATAAGGAAAAGAGAAAGAGAGTAAGCTTTACGCTTAGTAAGTTCATATGAAAACAATAAGCAACTTATTAATATGTTTTACCAATGTTTACAACTTATTCACAAGTTATTTACAAGCTGTCTTTCTGAGCAATAGTCACTAAACTATTTGTTTCTGGAGCTACGAAACTCCAAATTAAGTTTCGTAAATTTTCCTTGAAACTAGATTCATGTATCTTTCTATCATAAAATTTCCAGAATTTTTGGTTGGGCCAATTAGTACAGTTTATTCCTCAAAGTTACCCCTAATTCACAACCTGATGGTTCTGATCCTTTCGCACTAAAGTTCAATTATCTCATAGCAAAAAATTCGAATGATGTTCTCGTCTATTTCTCTTGAAACTAGACTCATTGGGGATTCTAAGCATATAAAATATAACTCATAACTATTTTTTTACAATTTATGGTGAATTTCTAAAAACAGAACAGAGGATCACGAAGGTATCTAGAACCAGCCTCACTAATGTTTAAATATCTTACAATTTACACTTCTTTTGCTTACTCAGTTTCTTTAATAAGAAAATAGACTCAATGAGATTTATTTACATATTTTATTCAGCCTATACCTCACTTTCTACTATTTTTGGTGTAATTTCAAAGTTACACTACTGCAGTGACTCAAATCTGTCAAGGTAAAATTTCTCATTCATTATCATTGTTCACCAAATCAATACAATATCATTTCATTTATCATGGCAAGAACACATAGCTATGCAACATAAGCACGGACCCATAATCACAATGTCAACAAGAATCAAAGACTCATTCCAATTCATGCCATTCTCATAACGTTCACCAAATGTTATATACGTCATCGATTATCACATATCATTGAACAATTATACTTACTTGCTGAACACTTTCCAAAATATCATTTTCATCTTGAGTATTCTTCCATTCCGCTAGAATTTTACCCGTTGAACACATCGGAATATAACTCGGATACACGGATTATTTGCACATAAGTGCCACATATGTATTCAATCAATCATGTAACCCGCCCATAAGCGAACTCGGACTCAACTCAACGAGCTCGGGCGTTCGCATCCATAAGTGAACTCGGACTCAACTCAATGAGCTCGGATGCCTAGTTACATCTCACGAACTCGGACTCAACTCAACGAGTTCGGACATTTGCATCCATAAGTGAACTCGGACTCAACTCAACGAGTTCGGATGCCCAACCATCCTAGTGACATGTCACTTGTATCCTAATCTATTCCTAAGGTTCAAACGGGATTTTCCTCAGTCACATATCCTTGCCGTCTTCCACAGAATGCCGAAACCAATACTCGGTAGCAATTTATATTTAGCAAGTAGCACACATAATTTGCATATTATTCGATAATAACCACAAAGCATATATTTCATGATAAAATCAGCATATCATATAAATAACATCAATTAACTTAAAGATAACGATTATGTTACATTATTTATACATGAACTTACTTGTTCCAATGGAATATCATATTCCATCAAATTCCCAATGCATTCCATCATCACATAATTGTTTTTAACACTTGGCATCACTTTCCCATATACAATATTTCCAATATAAAAAAATTCAATACCATCATAGCAAGATAATTTCCAAATATATTAGCAATAACATGAATATCATGCTTATTTAATCATACGAACTTACCTCAATTGCCGAAACAACTAATTTTCCCGCTTTAGTCCACCATTTCATTCTTTCCCGATCCTAGTCCAAATTTCACGTTTTCATCCTCTAACATATCAAATAACATTCATTTAACACATTTTATGAACACACTAATCAATTCAATTCACAAATCATGTTTTGGAAAATTTTACAATTCTGCCCCTATACTTTACCAAAATTACCAAATTGTCCCTAGGCTCGAATCAAGATTTTTATTCAATTTCTTCACTTATTATGCCAAAATAAACCATTACAAGACTATAGAAACTCATAAACATCATTTTTTTTCATTTTTTTTTACACACATTAGCACTTATTTTACAATTTTGCAAAATAACCCCCTTTACGGCATTTTCATGCAAATTCCTTTCACCAAGTTATTTATCAGACAACTACAATTCATTTTCTTCCATAAAAATTCAGCAAACACCACATATGTGTTCATGGAAAAACCCTAGACTCTTAATCATTTTGCACAATAGACCCCTCATTTGAAAGCTCATGCTTTGGGGGTTCCAAAAATGTAAAAATCATCAAGAAAAGACATTAAAATCACTTACTATCAAGGGAGATGAGTTGCTGAAATTTTCCAGCTTCTAAACCCTTATTCTTGCTGCCTATTTCGTGGAGAAGAAGAGGAAATGAAAGAGAAATAACATTTTATTTCTTTTTCTTATTTTATTATAAAAAAAAACAAATATCACACCCAACATTTTTGACTTTTCTACTCTTCTATTCCCTTGGCCGGCCATTCATTTTTAAAGGGCCTAATTGCCTTTTAAAGACCCCCAATTTTAATTCTAAATCAATTTAACACCTTTATGCATTAATACACAACTTTTACATTTTACGTGATTTAGTCCTTTTTTCGAAATTGGACTAGGAATAGCTAAAATTAACTTACCAAATTTTATAGGCACTTATAAAATTAATTTATAACACATAAAATAACATCAAAATAATTTTCTCTGGCCTCGGAACAGTGGTCCCGAAACCACTATTTCGACTAGGCCCAAACTCGGGCTGTTACACTTACTCATACTGAATATTTCAAGAACCGACTAAACTCTCACTCTGATACCAATAAATGTAACACCCCTTACCCAAGACCGTCGCCAATGTCGAGCACGAGGCATTACTGGACTTATCTTCCTAATTCGGGGCATAAAAATGTGCTTTTTAAAATTAATTCGCTCACATCCACCCAATATCCCTAAAAAAGGCCCTCGAGGCCCCAAATCATGCAATTGAAATGGTTTGGGACCAAACTGAAAACATTAAAATTTTTTCGATTACTTACGCAAATCAAAGCAATTCACTTGCACTATTCATAATAAAACTGTGCACTTGCATAATAGTCACTAAATTACTTATAACTCAAGTTACAAAACTCGAAATTTAAATCCATAAAATTTTCCTGAAACTAGACTCATATATCTTCTTGCCATAATTTTTCCAGAACTTTTGGTATGGCCAATTAGTATAGTTTATTAGTTAAATATTCCCCTATTTCATAGTCCCACTATTCTGACCTCTCCTTACTAAAATCAATTATCTCTTAGTAAAGTTTTTATTTAGTGTTTCCACTTGTTTCTAATGAAAATAAACTCACTAAGGAATCTATAAATATAAATTATGACTCATAATTCTTTTTATACAATTTTTAGTGAATTTCTAAAATTATAACAGGGGATCACAAAATCCCTCTAAATCAGTCTCACAAGAATTTAAATATCTCACAATACAAACTTCCTTTTCTTGCTTATTTCTTTCCTATGAAAATAGACTCAATAAGATTTAATTCTATATCTCATTCACCATTTAATTCCATTTCTACAATTTTTAGTGATTTTTCAAATTCACATCACTGTTGCTGTTACAAACTGTTTCATGGCCAACTTTTCCCCCTTCATCATTTCTTTGCATAAACTATCATTTAGACATACATAACATCAAAACATGTTCTTATTTATCCATTTCAATAGCTAATATCAAGCCTTCACGTACCATACTTGAATCATATCATAAAGACATACACACCAAATGGCCAAGTCCCTATACATGCCATAACTCAAAACATTTCAAACTATAAAATACCGAGATAGCCTTTGATAGTGTGAGACGAACTCCGATGTCCTTTTGATCCCCGAATTGGCTTGGCTACATTATAAAAGAGAGAAAAGAAAATAATTAAGCTACAATGCTTAATAAGTTTACAAATAAATAAATGACAATATTCACCAAATATAAATATACTCATTACACCATCAACTAACAAAATTTTTATTTCACTTCTCCACTTACTCATTAACTTTCCTGTTTATCATTCCTTTACCTGAACTTTCTTGTAACATAGCTTGTTTATTAGCCCAATGAACCGTTTGAAATACTAAGGGTACTTGGGTTTTCCTACCTGATAATTGCTTACCAATGCCATGCTCTAGGCATGGTCTTACATGGGGTGTTCCCTATCCTGCCAAAGCCATATATCTGATATGGACTTACATAGGATGTTCCTCAACTGTATCAACCTGCCAATGCCATATGTCTGATATGGACTTACATGGGATATTCCTCAACTGTCTCAACCCAAAATGTCATACATCCCTAAGGTTCAAACGGGGCTTTTTGATACTTTTTCTCTATTATCTCAAATTTAATTCAACTTGAAATATTCTCATAAAATAAATGTATATATGCTGGAAATTAACAACATTAATATAAAATATCAAAATATTGCATTTATTTATCGTAAACTTACCTCGGTGCAAAATACGATCAACTTGGCAACTTAATCTTCTATCTTTTCTTTCCTCGGTCTATCCCCAAATTTTGTCCTTCTTGATCTATAATTAGAAAATTTAGCTTATTTAATTCCCACATTTATCAAAACAGTCCTTAACTCTAACTTTGGAAAAATTACGATTTTGTCCCTAAAGATTTGCATATTTACACTTTTACACGAAAACTTGGAAATTAAACTTTTTCCCCAATTCTTATGTTTTAGGACATGTTGATCATTTCCCCTTCATGGAAACATCAAATTCTCACTCTAACATGTACTTATGAACATTAGGTATTTTTACTATTATGTCGTTTTATCGTTTTCACTTAAAACCGAGTAGCATAAGTTGTTCGACATAATTTAAAACCTCATATTCTATCATAAAATATCAAAATAAACATATTTCACCTATGGATATTTTTCCAAATTGGAACCCTAGGTTAAATTATTGTTAGAATAAGCTAAATCAAGTTACCAGGACTCTAAAAACGTAAAGAACATTAAAAATGAGGCTTGGAATCACTTACTATGGAGCTTGGAAGCTTGATAAAACCCTATCCATGGAGAACCCTTTGAAATTTCAGCCTAATGAAGAAGATGGACACATTTTGCCATCTTTTTCCCTTTTTAATTCATTTTAATCACTAAATGATTAAAATGCCCTTCATTAAAAACTTTGGTTATTTCTACCTATGTATGTCCATTTTTGTCCATGAAAACCTAATGGTATAACTACCATTTATGGACCTCTACTTCAATTATGCTCTTCAATTAAATCCTTTAACATCTAGAACTCATATTTATCAACTTTTGCAATTAAGCCCTAATAGGCAAATTAAACATGCAATTCATAAAATTTTCTATCAAAACTTTAACACATGCATCTAATCACTTGGTAAATCATAAACATTTATCGAAATAAACTTTCTATCTCAGATTCATGGTTTCACAACCACCATTCCATTTAGGCCTTATTTCGGGATGTTACACTCAGGCTCAGAAATTTAGCCTCATACTCGGCCACAAATCTGTCACCTTGCATGAAATTCATAAACTCACGCCTACGAGCATCAACATAGCTTGCTTCCACATACTTGCTCTGAAAGGTAGACTTAAAGAATTCCCAGTTAAGACGATCTGACTAAGTACCCTCCTCAACCATCAGCCACCACTGATAAGCCTCATCACAAAGCAAAGAGACTGCACCCTTAAGTTTCTGCTCGAGTGTACAATTAATGTCATTCATAATCCTTTCCGTGGCCTCCAACCAATACTCGGCCAGATTAGGGGCGACTCTAGTGACATCCCTAAACACTTCTATTCCACCAGACCAGAGTTGTTTAGTTACTGACCCTCAGCCCCCAGATTCAATATGGGGTTCACTAACCCTCTCTAAAATCTTCAGCATGGCTTGGGACAATGCATCGTCCCCAGCCGCATGGTCTTGAGACCTAGTCTCCGTAGCAGGCGAAACTAGTGTCTCACTCGTATCTAGATTCAGCATACTATCTAGTGAGGAAGACTCAACTTGAGCCTCCCTACGACCTCTACCACTGCTACGAATACCACGTCCGTGTGTTCCATGAGCACTTATTGTGTATTTCGTGTTTTATCTATATTAACAATTTTATGCATCAGTTTCAATCTTTATTAATAGATATTTTATGCATAAAGTATCAGAAGTTCAAAAATATTTTCGAGAGTTTCTATCTCTATCCGTTTCACTACAGTTTCAAAGAGTACTAACTATAGTGTTTCAGAATATACTATCTATAGTGTTTCTAGAATAAACTATCTCAGTTTCAAAAGTACTTACAGGATCGGTGTTGAAGACTCAGTGTACCACATACTTTCTCAAAGTATTCAAAAATGTTTGAAAATCATTTCTTAAATCATTATTTTACAGCCTAAAATTCATAATCGGGTTTTGTAACCTAACTCTGATACCATTAAATGTAACACCCCAAACCCGAGTTAGACGTTATGGCCGAATTCAGTGGTGTCACAAAGAATTGATTGAAAACAATGTTGTTTTGACGAGGCGTTACAAAGTGGTTTAAACAAAATATTTGTGTTTTATAGTTAAAACCGAGAGCGTTAGTTAATAAACTTATTAGCCAAAACACAATTTATAATGGAAGCTTTAAAATCATTATTTTGATAACCCAATTCATATTTCGAAAAAATCATTTGTTCTAGTGAAAACGTAGTTTTGTCGAAAACTTTAAAACTAAAACTAAAAACCACAACCAAAAGCCAAATTAATGTAAATAGTCCGTAAAGTCCAATTATTCAAATTACCCATAACAAATATAAATTTAAAATAAAAACCATAACCGAAATCAGGTCATAACACATGGTCACCACAAGACTCCACAGCATCGATCTGCCTAAGACTGTGGATTGCCTGTACAGAACAAATAGAAAGGAGTGAGTTTACGTAAACTCAGTGTGTAACCCCACAGAATTAAGCATGCACACAAATAGATTATCAGATATCAGACAAATACAGATTCGGGCTTAAGCCTATTTCAGATCCAAAATTAGACACAGATATGCAAATAGGATATCAGAATTCTACCCTCAACCTCTGCGCATCATCTCTGACTATCCCAACACACTATGTGAGGTTTAAAACACCTACCCAACCTTACACACCATATTGTGCCGATACGACACATAATAGATAAAGTGTAGCCTTGCAGCCAGAATATAGGCAAAGGTCACCTTTCAGAACACTTTCTCCATATATATCAAACCACCCTAAAAACAGATACAGAATAATCAGATTTAGATATCGGATACAGATATGTAAACTAACATGCTTGACATGCTATTATTCAAATATCGGGTAGGCATATAGAACAGAAATTAGTCATGCATAGTATTATTTAATACAAAATAGAACATCAAATCATCATTTTATAGGGTTTGGATAGCCCTTACTGACCCTACAATATGCTTACAGTCATTTAGGACGACTCGTGTGATCCTAGGGAAAATTACAGCATTTTCGGCCTACATGCCTGTATGGGCCCACATGTCTATATGGCCTACACACCAAGATTGGCCTTGCCTGTGTGGATCACATGGCCTGGCCAAAAAACCCACACGCCTAACTAGCCTAGCCCGTGTGGCACACATCACCAGACTTCGGCCACCTCACGGTTATGTCTTGCCCACGGCTATGCGTTTGTCGATTACATGGACGTGTTGTCGCACACAGCCTGCTAGACGACCGACCACACGCCCATGTGGTGTTGACGGTAAGCTTTTGGCTTTTGCCAAAGCCTCATTTTCTGTGTTTCGGGTACACACCATTTACTGTTTCGATGCTACTGTAAACATAAACCCTCCAGAACTTAAAAACCATCATACCAACACTCAAATTCAGTAACACCTTCGAAAAATTTTATGGAGAAATTCTACAAACGGGACCCACAATATTCAACAACACATTCGAAACTTACCAATAACAAAGAGGAACCCCTAATGCTCAAATCACTGCAGGATCACCAACAAGATCTTGCCCTTCCCCTAATCAAAAGTAATCACAAAACCTTCACTAAAACACTAGGCACGAAACACTAAAATCGAAACCACTCAAGACTTATCGATCAAGCAAAATAAAAATTGCACAAAAAGAGATGAGGCTTGAAAGAATCAAGAATGAGAGGGAGAAGTAGAAATTCGGCAGAGAAGAATAAAGACAACAACCGTCCAACAGAAAGGGATTTTTGGGAAAGAAACAAAATAAGATAATATCACAACTATTTTGATGTCCTCAACTTCCCACTACACCTCAAACTCAACCACTCTAGAATTTAAGCCACATCGAAACACTATAAGTCAACAAAGAAAAAACATCACACCGACACTCGTGCGAGGATTCGAACACAAGACCTCTAGCACTCTAACTCCCTTACCACTTGAACTTGCAGGGTCATTTTGATATGATGTCACAGGCAATTAAATATAAGCCCATTGAACAAAGATAAGGTTTAGATCAAAAAATAACAAAAATTGTTATAGGTAAAGCTTGAACTTGGGACTAGGGGTGAGCAAAACTCGATTTGATTCGAAAAATAAAAAAAATTGAATTTCGAGTTAAACGAATCGAATTATTCAAGTTACTCGAGTTATTCAAGTCAACTCGAATATTTTTTTCAAATTTTGAGTTTGAATCGAGTTGAGTTTTCAAATTCGAATAACTCGAATAATTCGAATATCAAACTATAATATTTTACATATTTACCCCAAACTTCCAAACCTTTTTACTTTTCCCTCAAAACTTTTACTCCTTCCCACTTTCTTCCAAAAACTTTTACTCCCCTCCCATCCCAACCCCCATCTACCAAAAATCCATTTCCCACCAAAATTTTACTTTTCCATTTACTTTTCCTCAAAATTTTATTCCCAAAAACCCTTAAAACTTTTTATTTTTCCCCAAATTTTTTACTCCCTCCTATTTTCTCCTAAAACTTGTACTCTCTTTCCATCCCAACCTCCCATCTACCCCAAACCCATCCCCCCAAATTTTTTATTAATATTTTCCATCCAAAATTTTACTCTCCTTTATTTACTCTCCCTCAAACTTTTACTCCCTAAAACTTTTTATTTTCCCCTTAAACTTTTACTTCTCACCTTTCATTCCCAAATAAAAAATTAAAATTATCCATAAAAAATCCCTAAATATAAATAGTAATAATTTTATTTATATCGACTATTTATTATTAAATTAAATTTCACATTTTATATATTTATATTATTGAATTGTTTAGTCATATTGAATATTTATATTAAAATTGAATTATTAATAATGTCATAAAATATTTGGGTTAAAATTTTATATTAGTATCAATTTCACATTTTATCTTTAAAATAGCTTTTATCAAAAAATCACATTTTTACATTTAATATATTTTTTAATTCCAAAATAAATAGTGATAAGAATCTGAAGATAATTGAAATAACTAAGTAAAGAAGCTAATCCATATATAAAAGATTAATAAATAAATTATGATGTGATGAAAGTTAATAAAAAATTTGATTACATAGACAAATTTTATTACGGTAGGTGATAGTAGTTACATGGACCAAAAATTATTTTTTAAAATTTAACTCGAATAAATATATTCAATTCGATTCAAATTCCATCTCACTCGACTCGATTCGAGAAAATTTCAAATCAAATTAGGATGATAAAATATGATTCGTCAACTCGATTAACTCGAAATTTTTTCATTCGATTTGATTTGATTCGACCAAATGCTCACATCTACTTGGGACCTCTCACACACACCCAGGACACTTAACCACTGAAGCGGAAATTCAACCCGATTTGGACCCTATTCGGAATGGTGGTTTCGGGACCATGAATTCTAGTCAGAAAAATATTTTAAAATTATTTTCTGTGTTTATTATGTGTGAATTTATATGTGTTAATTTTTCGTGATTTAATTTTATCGTTTGGGTACCCGATTTAATAAAAGGGCTTAATTGCAGTAAATGCAAATTTTGCATGCTAATTATTAAAGTGTTAATTTGCTATTGTCTTTATAATGTGGGGTCCTTAAAAGGAAATTAGACCCATTTTATAAGTGAAGGACGGTTTTGGTTTTATATTATAATGGTTTTTAATTATTCAATAAAGGTTAAAATAGTAAAAAGGTAAATTAATTTGTAATAAAATAAAATAAAACATGTTAGTGGATGATTCATTCATCCTTGTTGCCGAAACATCAAAGAAAAAAAGAAAAGAAAAGAAAACTGAAAAGCTAGGTTCGGCCATATACAAGCTCAATTCAAGGTTCGTTTTTGCTCGGTTTTTGATAATATTTACGTTTTTGAGATTGTTGCAATATAATGTACAAAGCCCATGCTTGAATTTCTGATTTTGATGAATATTTTGAGTTGTTCCATTGTTGAATAATTGAGCTTTGTGATGTTAGTTGATGAATTAAGAAAGATATGTTTTGGATTAATATGTTTTGTGTTGGAATTTTTGATAACTTTGAGTAATTAGGGTTAAATTGCAAAAATAATAAATTGAGGGACTAAAATGTGAAATAAATGAAATGTATGGATTTGTATGAGCGTGGGTAATATTCAGCCTATGCATGATGTGTGCAAATTTTGCATGTTTTGTGTTTTGTGCAATTTGGACTAAATTGTAAAAAGTGTGAAATGTTAGGGGCAAAATGGTAATTTACCCATTTATGTGTTTTTGGACTAAATTGAATAAAATTATGTTTAAATGAATTTAATTTGAATATTTTTAGATCAAGAATTAAAGAAATCAGATTTGGATCGGGGGAAACCAAAGTCATTGAATAATCATCTCGTTTCAATTATCGTTGCTCAAGGTAAGTTTATAAGCAAATAGATGTTGTTAAATTTCACTATATGTGATATATAAATAATTTTAATGATTATTAGTAAGTTATGAATCAGCATTTATTAATGAAAAATGTGAATGTATGTATAATGAAATGTAAATTATAAGTATGTATATATGATTCTGAAATATGTGTGCGAGTAAGACCCTGTGTGGGACAGTGGCATCGATATATGATTCGTGTCAGACCCTGTGTGGGACAGTGGCATTGATATGTGATTACATGTAAGACCACGTTTGGAACGTTGGCATTGTACGATATGTGCGACTATCTGAGTATCCTTTTTAATTCCAAATGGTTCAACGGGCAAAGATAATTTATGATAGAATGTGTAAACAAGCTAAAGTGACCAGGTATGTAATAGTTAATTGTTAATGTGAGAATAAGGTAAGTTGACTATTTGAGATGTGAGACAAGTTATAAATGATGCAAATGGCAGTATATGTGTATATGAAAATCTATATTCAGTTAAATGTAGATGCATGTGATATGAAAGTGTGAATTATGTGTATTTGCTTATGGATGAACATATATTCGGCCATATGGTAATTATATGTGATATTATGATTGTGAACTATGAGAAAACATTTATGAATGAATATATATTCGGCCAAGGAAGTGTATGTGACTTTGTAAGTAAATAAAATAACTATGTGAAAGTTAAATGCTTATATGAATTATGGTAAGCTTGATCTTTGAAATGGTGAAATACATTATACATGTTATAATGTTACACATATGTAAATTTGAAAGCATACATTCGGCCAAATTGATGTAATTATGATGTTAAAGGTGAAAGTTGAATACGTTAGTGAACTTTTGTATATTCGGCCAAATGTCAAGTATATGTGACATTGTAATTGTAAATTATGTGTTTATATATGTGTGATTACATTCGGCCATGAATGTATATATGATTTTAGAAGATAAAAATAATTATGTTGTTAACTACATGTGTATTCGATCAAGTTGAGTTTGATGCATAATTATATGTTTGATAAGTGAATTTTGAAAGCTTGGACATGTATATGTGAATTCCATAGTATAATTTGGTTTTGTTTTAATGATTTATTAATGCTATTAAGTTGTTAATTTGCTTATGACTTACTAAGCTATGATAGCTTACTCTGTGTGTATGTTTGCCTCTGTTTTATAGATTTTGGAGGCTAGTTATGGGCCCGAAGATCGTCAGCGAAGTCTATCACACTATCGACTGTTTTCAGTACCTATATAAGTTGAATTTCAAACTTATGGCATGTATAGGCTAGCTGATATTTGGTTAAGTGAAGCTGTGTATATAAAAGCCATGCAAAAATGGCTTGTTTATTTTATTAAGTTTGGTTCCTATGCATTTGCTTAAATGATGGATATATTCAGTTTTAGTTGAATTGGCCATGGCATATAAATTGGTAAAAAATATGCTTGGTATGTTTTAATTAAGGTTTTGATGATTCAGCTATTACATATACTTATATATGAATTACGTTGCACATATTTGCTAATGGTGTAAAAGTTAAGTGAAGGTATATGCGTATGGCATATTTTACTTTGATAGGAAATTGTGGTTACATATATATTAGTTAAGTAATAGAATTCAATGAAGTGATGAATAGATATGGATGATGATTATAAGCTGTTCATGATTCAGTAATTATACTTATGTTCATCATGAGTTTGGTTTAGAATTTGTTACAAAGTATTTAGGTATTTCGGTTGAATGAGTGAATATATATATGTATTGATTTTTGTTATGTTTTAAATCGGCTAAGCATTATATATATCATGGTTAGTTAATGACTGTTCAGTTCGGCTAAGGAGAAGATTATTAATGAAAATGTCCATTGGCTGAATTGTTGTAAAAGTCTTATTGATTATGCATCTAATGACATGACAGCATATATGGAAATTGACACCTTATAAAGCTTATGAATTTAGTATGTATAATTATAGTTTTGCACTTAGATTTTGACCATATGAATAGTAAATTCATGGTAATGTTTTTGTCTTGTGATTAAAGCTGATTAGCATGTGGTTATGTATTGATAATTGAAAGGTGGTAAATTTAGGCATATGAAATGGTGTATTATTTCGTGTTCTAAATATAGGTGCATAGCATGTTTGGTCATAATGATATATTAGAAAGGCCGCATATTAATTTGTTTTAGTAAGAGCATCTATTATATGAGTTTAAAGCTCAAATTTAATTGAGGTAATTTTCATATTCAACCTTGATGCATAATAATGCACTTTTCATCCATTTTGATTTTTGTTAAAATGTCATGCTCATTATTAGTCTTCGGTATTGTAATTTGATTTGTTTGTTGGCTTTGAGACATGATCCATAAATGCTATGTAACTCAGACATTTTATGTTTTATTTATAAATGTAAATATTCGAACTTGATCTACGCTATTATGTGATTGTTTGGATGCTGTGTCTCATTTGATAATACCTCTTAACCCCATTCTAGCGATGGATATGGGTTACTGGTGTTACAGATATATTTATATCAAAATTCACAGAAGCAAAGAAAAAAAAAGGAAGCCTGGGGCGTTACAAATTAAATGATTGTGAAAATAGTTTTAAATGGTTGGTTATTGATAAATGATTTATGTGTACATTTATGAGTTGTATATTGAACTAAATAAGTTGATGATGAAAAATATTGGTAAACTTAAGAAGTTTAGTTATGATATGATGGAATTGAGATTCTCTGATCATGTGTAAGAAGTGCAAGATGTATATACATATTTAATATCGTTGATTTATCTTACTAGCACTGGGCGCAAATCTTTGTCGATTAATTTGATTAGTTCTGGGCATACATTTAATATCGTTAATTTATTTGACTAGCACTAGGTACAAATTTTTTTCGGTTAATCCAACTAGTGCTGGGCTCATATTTAATATCATTAGTTTATCCGACTAGCGCTGGGCACAAATTTTTGTCAGTTAATCCAACTTGTAACACCCCTATCCCGTAACCGTCGCCAGAATAGGTAAGGGGCATTACGGGACTTGTAACTCATATCAGAATAGTAAAATTTTGAACTTTTTCTTGCAATAAAGATCATTTATCTATATAGGTACTAAACATAGCCAGGGATAAAATTTAAACTTCTATAAGTAAACATTCAAAAGATGCCATTTTCGCATGGCTTATATACATTAACCAAAAATTCTCTTCCGCTACTAGTCAATTCTATACATGCCATAAGATAATCCAAACATAGCAGGACCTAATAGTGGATAGTGATAGTGTGACGACTTGCTGACGCTCCCCGAGCAAAAGGCCAAATTCAACAATCTATAAAACAGAGAAACATAACAACAGAGTAAGCTTTTGTAAGCTTAGTAAGTCTTAAGCAATTTAAAACCATTGAACTCAAATATAACCAATTTGTTTATTTGATTCACATATAACTTTTCTTTTCATATCTATAGTTACCCTCATTGGTCAAACCAAAATATATATCTCACAATATCCTATAATATTTCTCCATAACCAAATACCCACATATTCATATGGCATTTTCATATTTGCTTTTCATTTTACAAGCATGATTTAATCCAAATCAAGCTTAAATATAAGCTCAGAATACATATGTGTCCAACTTAACGCATTGAACGTATTTATTAACAATTGTTACTGTGAAGTCATATAATCTTATGCTTTACTCGAATCATCAGCGATACCTTTAGCTCGGATAATCCCCACACATAGTCATCGGGTCTTACCCGGACATAATCTCCACAAGCAGTCATCGGGTCTTACCCGGATATAATCTCCACACGCAGTCATCGGGTCTTACCCAGATATAATCTCCACACGCAGTCATCGGGTCTTACCCGGACATAATCTCCACATGCAGTCATTGGGTCTTACCAGGATATAATCTCCACACACAGTCATCGGGTCTTACCTGGATATAATCTCCACACGCAGTCATCAGGTCTTACCTGGATATAATCTCTACACGCAGTCATCGGGTCTTACCCGGACATATCTCCAAGTTTCATGTACATTTAATCACATGTCACAACATTCACATTGACTATCATATTTGTAATTCATTTGCCTCATCAAATATCTAACAATACACACTTTTCACAATAGGTCATTCAGCCACAAATATATATACACATTTCATACATATTTCACATTAGCCATTCAGCTTAACCACATATACATATCTCATACACATTTCACATTAGCCATTCGGCTTAACCACATATACATATTTCATACACATTTCACATTAGCCATTCGGCTTTACCACATATACATATCTCATACACATTTCACATTAGCCATTCGGCTTTACCACATATACATATCTCATACACATTTCACATTAGCCATTCGGCTTAACCACATATACATATCTCATACACATTTCACATTAGCCATTCGGCTTTACCACATATACATATCTCATATACATTTCACATTAGCCATTCGGCTTGACCACATATACATATCTCATACACATTTGACATTAGCCATTCGGTTTAATCACATATACATATTTCATACATATTTCACATTAGCCATTCGGCTTTACCACATATACATATCTCATACACATTTCACATTAGCCATTCGGCTTAACCACATATACATATCTCATACACATTTCACATTAGCCATTCGGCTTTACCACATATACATATCTCATATACATTTCACATTAGCCATTCGGCTTGACCACATATACATATCTCATACACATTTCACATTAGCCATTCGGTTTAACCACATATACATATTTCATACACATTTCACATTAGCCATTCGGCTTTACCACATATACATATCTCTTACACATTTCACATTAGCCATTCGGCTTAACCACATATACATATCTCATACACATTTCATCATAACAAAATTGACTAGGTATACTAGTCATTTACGGCTTATAAACTCACTTTAATACGAATTCGGTACTTTGATTACCAATATTTAATCGATAGCTTATAAGCCACTCAAACAGTTTCATCAATACATAATCACAAATTCACCACAAGCTGTTTTCCTGCGCAATAGTCATTAAATTATTCGTAACTGGAGCTACAAAACTCCAAATGAAGTGCCGTTAATTTTCTTTGAAAATAGACTCATATATCTTTTATCCATAGAATTTTCAAAATTTTTGGTTTGGCCAATCAATACCAGATTTTTCTTAAAATTTCCCCTGTTTTACTATTAGACTATTCTGACCATTTTTCACTATGAATCAGATTTCCCATTGTACCAAATTCAAAATATGTTCTCGTTTATTTCATTTAAAACTAGACCCATTGAGGATTCTAAGCATATAAATTTTATCTTACAACCATTTTTTTACAATTTATAATGATTTTCTAAAAACGAACAAGGGATTTCGGAGTCATTCTGACACCATCTCACACAACTTTAAATATCTCTTTATAGGAAATTCCTTTGCTTACATGGTTTCTTTTGTAAGAAACTAGACTCATTAAGCTTTAATTAAATATTTTATTCAGTCTCTAATTCAACTCCCACAATTTATGGTGATTTTTCCAAAACACATTACTGCTGCTGTCCAAGCAGATTTATTACAAATTTACTCTTCTGACATATCCTTTTAGCACTTCATATTATCATATCCATTTGGCAACATATCATATCAATAATTTACCTACACTTCATAATAGCCATTAGGCTGTATGCATACATGTACTTAACCTATCATACTCAATCATATTCTAGGCTTTAATACTTAAAACTTACCTCCAAGTTGTCGAACGATTTCAGACGGCTATTCAATTACTTTCGCTTTCCCTTTATCCAAAGTTGCCCCTCTATGCATCTTGAGCTAAGTTAAACAATTTAGTTATATTAATCCTTATTCAAGCGTCTCACTTGATCATTACACTTTCAATCTAAAACAAGTCACACGTATATGCATTCTTTGCCACACACATACATTCGGCCAATCACAATTAGTTTATCATAATTTATTCATATAACCGAATGTATCACTCATCAAATGAATACATATATGTAGGAATTATCTTAATATACCTACTACTTAACCACGTCAAAGGTATACTTATCATTTGCACTTAAATGATCCATAACCAATAACCAAAGCCGGTTATCACTTTAATAATGTTTGTTCATACTTCCTTAACACTTAATGATCAATTAGTCCATGTTTTAGTTTTTCATACACTCGGTCATTAAAATAACAAACACATTGACAATCAAACATCATAAATACTAAATTTCAAAAGAGCCGAATATCATAAGGCCCTTTATCAATGACATACATCATGGCCGAATGCTTCTCTATGGTCATCCAAGATATTTATAACTCAAATATCACAAACATCAATTTCACACTTCCAACATTTTCATTGGCTCACAAAATTCAATTTATTAGCTAAAGGATCATTTTACGTACATATGTGCATAGATTAATGCTTGAGCATTATTTTCTAATAAATTCAACTAATCCTTATAGGATGTTCCAACACCGAATGTTTAATGTCCAACTCTCAAAATCTATATCCGTCAAATACCCATACATATTCATATACTTTAACTTACAAATTTCAATTACTTAGGAAGCTTGAATATTATCTATTAATTTACATATGGCATGCATTTACTCAATAATTCCCTTAATTCTACCTTCGATCTTAGCACACATATTTCGAGCTTACTAACACTTTAAAACTATTACAAGTTCATGCCTTAATTCCTTGACCGAACGCTAATATATCCAAACAAATTCAACAATCAATCATGCATTCCAATGAGCCCATTCGGCCATTAAGCAAAAATCAAGCTAACCTCACATTCTTAAATAATGCAAAATCCACAATTAAGTGTATTTTCAATCTAATAAACCCTCTTGCAAATTCATAACATAACCGAATGCTTACTTATTTAATTTCACCTTATAGTATCATGAAATTCCATAAATCTCATACATATAAATTCCCTTATAGCAAATTCAAATTTTTATCTTTTTTTTTTTTTTTGCAAATTAAGCATATGGCCGAATATCAAAATTAATAGTCAAACTAAAATTGTTATCGTGGCTACTTAGAACACTAAATAACCAATTCAATTTAGCAAATTATTCAACCTAACCTAAAATATCCCTTTAAGATTTGGCAATGAAGAAGTAGGAAGCTAAAACATACAATCAATTCTATCTATCCATGAATCCTCATAAAAACACATCTAACTAGCTCAACAACATCCCAATTGCATTATTTAACAAAAAACATCAAAGAAAACACAATTTCTCCACCCTTACTCACATGGCCGAATGCCAAAGATGGCATAGACTTAGAAATTCTTACATGGGTGATAATAGGAGCTTAGTATCCATCTCAAAATCACAAATGTCAAAGAAATTTTCCATGAAAACTCACCTTAATTTTAAAGACCACCATGGCCGATCACAAGTCTTCTTCTACCCTTTTTCTATTTCAAAACTCGGCAAAAATGAAGAACAAGTGAAGAAGCTTTGTTCTTTTCACCCATTTCTTTAATAATTAAATTTATTATAAACATAATATACACCTATGCACTAAAATACAAAACAAAAACAAACAAAAAGGCATGATGATGATGGTTGGCCGGCCACTTAAATCAAATAGGGTAATTTGACATGCAACCCCACCATTTTATTTTCATACATTTATTAGTCATCACACATCTATCTAGTTTACTTTCAAAGTTCACAACTAAGTCCTTTTAAGTGCAATTCACATTTATAAGTCTAAATTAAAACACCAAAAATGTCACACATAAATTGGCACATATAATGGGCTTAAAAAAATAAATATTAATTTATCCTTGTGACTCGGATTTTTTTTTTGTGGTCCCAAAACCACATTTCGACTAGGGTCAGAATAGGGCTGTTACACGACTAGTGCTAGGCACATTTTTAATATCATAAGTTTATTAAACTAGTGCTGGGTGCAAATCTTTGTTGGTTAATCCGACTAGTGATGGACACACATTTAATATCATTGGTTTATCTGTCTATCACTGAGCGTAAAACTTGGTTACGGTTTAACCGATAGGCACCGGGTGCCATCCACAGATTGATCCATGTTGGCAATGTATAATCAATCTATCGAAAAAGGTTGGTATATGGAAGATATCTTGGAAGATGTATGAAAGGCTCATGTTGAATTTGATAGTTAACTTAATGGAAATGTACATTACATGTTGTAGATTATAAAATTAAGGACATTAATTGTAAATTTAGTTCTTTGAGTTAGTGAACTTACTCAATATTTGATCATTCAATTGTATGCAGGTTAGGTACAAACTTTTGTCTAACGACTCGACATCAAATGACAATCCCAAACTCAACGTTGGTGAAATATTTCTTTTTGTGTCTTGGCATGTACCTAGGGTGATGATGTTTTGAGTAATGGTTTTTGGTCTATAGTTGAACCTAGTGAAGGGTACTTTTATTGAATGGCATGTAAACTTTTGGAGTATGATTGCCTTGAAACGAATGCTTGTATATAGTTTGTGAATGAAAAAAAGTATGTTTTTGATGAGCTTGACTCTTTTGGATGTATATAATTGTTTATGTGAATGGGTTAATGTTAGTTATAATGAAAACTTGATGAAAGTGATTATGTTTGGCTATTTTGATGAAGGTTTGAGTATGAAAATGTGGTTGATGACATATGTTCTCTTAACTTGATTATTTGATTGATTAATCTTTGTTTAAGGTGCCTTTGAATGGCATATTGGTTAGGTATAGGATGTATGAATTTTTGGCATGTAATTGATGATTTGAATGTGATTTTGAACATAGGAATGGATCTAGATATGGTATGAATTGTTACTCAAGGAATGGTTTATGAAATGGCTTGAATTTGGGGTTAGATATGCTGCACACGGCCTGGGACACGGGTTTGTACACGGCCATGTAACACACACGGTCCTCTCACACGATCATGTGTCTTATTATCTTTAGGTGCAAGTTTCACACAGCCTGGCACATGGCTTACGACACGACCGTATGACCTTAATTTGAATATCCACACGGGCTGGGACACGACTGTGTGTTTGTACTTCAAATGTCCACACGGTCTAGAATATGACACACGGTCGTGTTTCCCCTGTTCTCTAATTTTCATTTTAAAAAATTTTTCTATTTTATTTCAAATTGACCCCAAAATGTTCCTAAACTATTTTTAGGCCTCTTAAACTCGGTTTAAGGTCTATAAGTGTATGTTTGTTTTGATTGGAATGTAATTTGATTATTTGTATTTATGGTTGAATATTTATGAGATAGTAATGCTAAATGTTTAAATTGTTATCATAATACTTCGTGACCTAACTTCGGCAATGGAGATAAGCGAGGAGTGTTACATAAACATGTCCCAAAAGTGAAGCATAAAGCTAACACTCTCCTTATGTCCCCTCACATCTCTCGTTGAATGGAGCTTAACTCATATTCCCTTATCCTTACAACATGTCCTAGGGTTTCAACGCCCAAAATCACTGTACATATAGGTGAGTACTCACAATTATATGACATGCCAACTATATCCAACAGTTTCAAGATCACAAGGCCAAAATATCTGAAATCAAACACATATCACTTATCGATTATCTATGTACTATCATTGTATATTTGCATCTTTAGCAAAACATTGTCACTAACATTTAACATATACATATCATGAACACATTTCCTTGCCTTTATCTCTACTTTTAGAAGGTCCTATCGATTCCAACACTTCATCAAGGTAATTTATACAACAACACAATCAACATTCATCCAAAGACTCACATCAAACAATCCAAAAACACAAGCTTAAGCTAGGTTCTCATGTAACCAAAACATTTAACATAGCAAACTTAAAACTCAAATATCTCAATCTATATTGAATCTTTTCACCTAAAACCAATTCCATTCTTCTTATAATTCACCTTCAACTAAATCCCAACCTTTAAACTACACAAAAATGCTTAGTTCATAATATCGACTTTTTCGACATGTTTATGGAAATTTTAACAAAAATTCATTAAAATGTTAGAAATATTTAACGAAACTTCAAAGTAAGTTTAGAAACCTTCTAATCATATCAAAACGAATTGAAAAACACTTTGAAACCGCGTTTTACTCGAAATCCTGAAATCCACCATTAACGAGCTAATTTCCAGGTTTTATTAAAAACATGTGATTTAATGACTAAAAACTTGTTTTTAAAGACTCAATAACATTTAAAACTAATCGTAAAATGAATTGTTACCTTAGTTGACGAAAAATCAAACGTTTGATTGAAAACCCAAAAAACTCACAAGCTTAACAATGGAGAAAACCATGGTGTTTTTGGGTGTTTTTCTTAACTTCTATGGAGATTTATAAGAGATAATAGAAATCAAAAGGAATTATGATTTGGAATTCAAAATCGATTGGGAGAGTTGCGAGAACTATGGACAGCACAAGTATGAGAGGAGAAGAAGACTAATGTGAAAATAAAACTATAAATGGGGGATTTTAGATTGGATTTTAAAATCTGGTCTAATTTCTTTTACAAACTCTAAGTTTTGACTTTTTTTACAAATCAGTCTTTTTTTTTTTCAAAATTAAAGATATTTAAAACTTATTTTCAGAAATTGATTTAATTTTCTAAAAACAATAGTCAAAAACATTGCCAGTATGCCATGTTGCAAAATCCCAAATACTCTAAAGCTAAAGTCCTTAAAACATATAAAATTTCTAGGCCCAATTTTAAAGTGTTAGAAATTCAAAAGTGCCAATGTGTTATTATTGGAGTATTCAAAATTATTATTAGAGTAATTTGAATTTTAATATAATTGTGTCCCATGAATTTGGTATTTGTATCCATGTAATTAATATAATTATACTAAGTTAATATAATTTTGAATATAAATGACTTAAACTCATCGTGTCAAATTAATTAGAGTAAAAAGATTTTTTTTGTAAAAACCTCTTATTTATTGTAGCTAGTCTTAATATAAATTATAGAATTCAATTCAATAAAAAATGTAAAATAATATAAATTTTACCAAATTAAAAAATAAATTAAATTGTATGGTACATTATGAATTTTTAAAATTATATACATGTCACGATATTAGGCTATCCGGTCCACATAGAAAATTTCTTTTTCTAAAAGTTTTAGTTTTAAATATTATATACAAAATAAGAAGAGATTTTATTATATTAAAACACGTAGTCAAAGCAAGAAATAATAAATGAATAAACTATGGATTAAAGAGTACCATTTCACAAAATTTTAACTAAGGTCTTTGAAATCAGATTAGATTGATTACTTAGATCAAAAACTAGTTTGTGTATCAATCTAAAATGAGAAAAACAATTAGTTAACTAATAAACTAGTAAGAATTATGATTTACGAATTGAAAAACAGATAAAGTGATAAAAAAGCTGATTAAATTCCTCTAGTTGCCCATATACTTTTCCACACATAAGAGTGCTCTCCTTAGTGTCCTAGTAAGAACAGTGGCTGCTGTGGCTTGGGATGATGGAAAGTGGTGGCGACAGGGGTTTTGAGGGGGAAGAAATTTCCTTTTTGGCAGAGGAACTCATTCAACTTTTGGTCAAAAGTTCATTAGTGGATCGAATGGTAAGCCAACTTTTATCTGTACTATATGGACAGAAATTATATAATCCAGACATTTTCTAGGCTCAGATGAGGAGCATATGGAAAACAAAGAAAAAATATGACATTCAACTGGCAGGGCAAAATTTATTCTTAATTGTTTTTGAACTTGATGAAGATTTAGAAACCGTTATGGAAGGTCAACCATGGTTATTTAGGAAGAACTTAATTATTTTTGATCGGTTGACAAAGCCATTGGAACGAAATCTAATCAAACTTACTACAGTCCCGTTTTGGATCAAGATAGGCCCCTGTTTATGAGAATTTGATAAAAAAGACCTTTTGCATACGATAGGGGCTACTTTTGGGGGTATAATTAGATCAAAGATTATTGGTGAGTTTTATCGTCTTAGAGTTAAATTAGATGTGCAGAAACCCCTCCGAAGGGGGATTTTTGTCTCCATTCACCCTCAAAGCAGATTTTGGATTGCATTCAAATATGAGAAGCTATCGACCTTTTGTTTTGGCTGTGGAAAGATAGGTCATAGCCTTTAAGATTGTAAAGTAATACAACCTGTAGAAAAAGAAAAAGTTAGAGAAGATCCACTGTTTTCTTTAGCGCTGAAAGCGGAATCAAATTTGATTGGTAGGGAGAGCGTAAAATTAAATGCCCTGTCAAAAAAACTACAATCATAGTGGTCGTATGTAGGGACTGCAGAGGAGAGTATGAAGGTGTAGTCACAAAGAGAAAGAATTATGGCTACAATTCCAGAATTACAAGTTGAGAGCCGAATGGTAGCAGTGGAGGAAAGAAAACAAAAAGATTGGTTAATTGACAAGAGTGCTATAGGGAGAAACCTTTCAAAAGAGGATTTTTTGAAATGAATAAGGAAATCTAGCTAGAAAGGAATTGATTGAAAGAAGGTAACAAGTTGTTATAAAGAAGAGAGTAAACTAGGGAAAAGGAAATTGACAGAAGTTGAACTTGATGATAATGATATAGAAGACTTTGGGATTGATTCAGTTAAAAGAATAAGGCACAAGCAATGGATTCTAGAGATTGAGGAAAGGAATTTGGTGGTAGGACATTTGAAACAAAATATATCGGTGGCTGCCAATAGGGAAGCTGACTGTATGCCATAAAAATTATATGTTGGAATGTCCATGGATTGGAGAGTCCACGGGCAGTAAGTAGACTTTGACATTTGCTGAAGTAACATAATCCCCAATTGGTCTTCTTAATGGAGACTAAAGTCGATGGAAAGCGTATGGAAGGAATAAGAAGAAAATGTGGCTTCTCTACTGGGATTGAGGTAGGTGCAGAAGGATCTCATGGAGGAATTTGTTTGACATGGAAAGAAGAATTCCGGATTTGTTTGAAAACATTTTCATCGAGCCATATGGATGTTTCATTCCAAGGTGGTAGTGTTAATGCTGAGTGGAGATTTACTGGCTTTTATGGTTCACTGTATATGCAAAATAAAACAGCCTCGTGGGATCTATTGAGGTCCTTGGGTAAGGAGCAGAATTATCCTTGGCTAGTGTGTGAGGATTTCAATAAAATAATGTATTCTTTTAAAAAAAGTGGCGGTCAACCAATAGAGGAAAGAATAATGGAAGCTTTTCGTGGAGTCTTAGAGGAATTTTAATTGATTAATGTGGGATACACGGGAGTATGGTTTACGTGGGAAAGATGGAATATACCAGAAACGAATATCAGAGAAAGATTAGATAGAGGCATTGCGAATGAAAAATGGGTGCAGCTTTTTCCTAGAGGCAATATTCATCATTTGACATTTTTATTGTCAGATCATTGCCTTCTTCTTATTAACATAGCAATTGAAAATAGTTTCAAGGGGGCCAAAAGTTTCAAATTTGAGTCATGGTGGATAATAGAGGATGCAATAGAATAGGTGGTGAAGGAGACGTGGGAATTATCAAGCGGATCAATTTTTGAAAAGCTCAAAAGGTTATAGATAAAGTGACAGGCTGGGGAAAAGCAATTAGAATAGAAAAAACCAAAATGAGAAGCAAGCTCACAAAGGAACTGAAAAGTTTAATGGAGAAGAAGAGAGATAAGAAGATATTGGCAAAAATAATTGACACCAGAATTAAACTCAATTTGGAGATCGATAAAGATGAAAGATATTGGGAGCAATGAGCTCGAATTAATTGGCTCCATCTAGGGGACAAAAATGCTTCCTTTTTTTCACAAATCTGCTTCTATTCGTAAACGAGCTAACATAATTAGTAAGCTGGACACAGATGATGATAGGGTGATTATGGATGAATCAGAAATTAAAATGGCAGCTACACAGTACTTTCAGAATTTATTCTCATCCAAGGGAGTGGGGTATCTTTCCTATCTTTTATCAGGTATTGAGAAGAGTATTACAGCAGAGGCAAATTCAATTTTATTGGAAAAATATTTAGCTAAGGAAATCTATTTGGCATTAAGAGAAATTGAGCCAACGAAAGCACCGGGTCATGATGGCTTTCCAGCATTATTTTTTCAAAAATTCTAGCACATTGTGGGACCGGATGTTGAAGCATTTTGTTCAGGTGTCTTGAACGATGGTAAAGATTTTGATTCCTCAAATATAACTAATTTAGTACTCATTCCAAAAATCTTCAACCCTACAAGCCTAGTTAATTTTAGACCAATTAGTCTATGCACCGTCCTATGTAAAATTGTAGCCAAAGCAATTGCAAATCGCCTTGAGAATTTTATTGGAAGATGTATCGACAAGCTCAAAGTGCATTTGTACCGGGTAGATTGATTTTCAATAATGTGCTGATTGCTTATGAAATTTTGCACACACTACACCAAAAACGTACAGGTAAAAAGAGTCTCATGGCAGTGAAGTTAGATATGAGTAAAGCTTATGATAGAGTTGAGTGGATCTTTTTAAAGGAAGTAATGATTAAAATGGGATTTGCAAAGGAATGGCTGGCACTAATAATGAGATGCATATCTACAATTTGCTATACAGTGAACATTAATGGGAGTAGGGGGAGGATTTTTAAACCAATGAGAGGACTTTGCCAAGGTGACCCACTCAGTCCTTTTTTATTTTTGATGTATAGTGAAGGACTTTCATCACTGATCAGATTGGCCATCAGAAACAAATCGTTAAAAGGAGTTAAGGCTAGTAGAAGGGGACCGGCGATTTCGCACCTTTTATTTGCAGATGATTGTATCTTGTTTGGTGAAGCTACAAAAGGAGCAAGGGTTTTAAAGGAATTTTTGAGGATATATGAAAGCTGTTCTGGCCAATGTGTGAACTTTAATAAATCGATGACCTTTTATAGTTCTAATACAACAGAAGGGGTTAAAGACGTAATCTGCAATGAAATGGGTATGAGAAATTCGATCAATATGGAGAAATATTTAGGTCTCCCAAATGTGGTGGGTAAACAAAAGAAGGAGGCTTTTCAAAATATTAAGGATAGGGTGCAACAGAGAATAGGTAACTGGAGTACTCGGTTCTTATCACAAGGGGGTAAAGAGGTTTTTATAAAATCCGTGCTACAAGCAATACCTACATACGCCATGACATGTTTTCTTCTTCCAAGATCACTTTGTGGGGATATTGAGAATATATTTGCCAGATTCTGGTGGCAAAAAGGACAGGGAAAGAGAGGAATAAATTGGTGCCAATGGAGAGTTTTGTGTTAGACTAAAGAGGAAGGAGGAATGGGGTTCAGAAATTTAGCCCAATTCAACATTTCATTGTTAGTTAAACAAGGATGGCGAATGAATAATGATCAGAATTCTTTAGTATCGCAAGTGTTTAAAGCTAAATATTTTCCGAATGAGCATTTTTTTAACTCCAGATTGGGTAATTCTAGCTCTTATGTGTGGAAAAGTATATGGGCGGCTAGAGGAATTCTGGATAAAGGGCTTTGTTGGAGAGTGGATACATGTTCTAATATTTCCATTAATGACGATGCTTGGATCCCAGATGAGATTAATTTCAAATTAACTACGGTGATTAATTCTATGCGTGATTGTAGAGTAAATGAGCTGATTGATAGTAATTCTAGGCTATGAAAAAGGGAGCTGATAGAAAATACCTTTGTAGAAGAAGATGCGGAGCGAATCCTTCGAATTCCTTTGGCACGAACACCCCACAACGATTTTCTCACATGCGAGTGAACCTTCAGGCGACTTCTCGGTACGTAGTGCCTATAAACTATTATAAAGCAATGTTGCAAATCCTAGAGCTAATGCTTTACAGAACATCTACAGGAAATTTTATAAAAAACTATGGCTCCTAAATATACCCAGAAAAATAAAAATTACAATTTGGAGGCTTTCATGGAATTTTCTGCCCACATGGGTTAATTTGATACACAAGAAGTTAGCAAACAATGCAAGTTGTCCTCATTGTGGAGAGAGGATCGAAACAACTGATCATGTATTTCGAGAGTGTCCTGTTATAATTGAAATGTGGTTTGAATTAACATTTCAGCATATTCTTAGGAATCAAAATATGGACTTAGTGCAGTGGCTTACTTGGGTTTTTGAACAGCTAAATCCATGGTAATGTAATATTTTTTGTTGCACAATCTGGGCCATTTAGGGTGCACGAAACAAAAGAATCCATGAAAACAGAGTTAGTAAGGGTAAGGAAATAACAGGTTTTGTTAATAAGTATATTGCAGAGATAACATGTGGCATAGATAAGAACTCAATCAGACCAACAAAGAATATTGGATAGAGATTCCCACCTGAAGCGTTTATTAAGATAAACTTTGATGGAGCGTTCCATGCAAAATCAAGTAGCCTTAGGTATTGTGGTTCGAGATGAGGAAGGTAGAGTACTATTATCATGCTCAAAGATACATCATGAAATCCCTTCTGCTTTTGCCGCAGAAGCAGTAGCATGCTGGGAAGCAGTACAAGTTGGAGTCAAAAAGAAGTGGCGACATATTATCATTGAAGGATATTCCCTCGCAATAATCAAAAAATGCAAGTCAAATAGTCAAGATCGGTTACTGATAGGGGCGTTTATTCATGATATTAAACATAAAATAGGTGGATCTAACTCTATTCGGTTCGAACATACACTAAGATCTGTGAATGGCCTCGCTCACCTACTAGCTACAGAAACTTTAAAGAAGAATGAAGAAGTGTACCTGGAAATGGCAGTCCCTGAATATGCTGAAGAGCAATGAAGAAGGAATTGGAAGCATGAGCCAGACTGAAGAGAGAATGAAGAAGAAGATAGAAGGAAAGGAAAGCTTCAAAAAAGAAATAAAAGGGCAATTGGGAAGAAAAGCTTTTTGAAAGATTGAAATTGGCAGATTTGATTGTTGAAATGATGGAATGATGGAAGCCTGATTTCGAAACGTTCTAATTAGGCAAAAGGAGTAGCGCATTTATTGCTGATTCTAGACACTTCTGTTTTAATATCTAAATATTTTTTTGATCATGCCAGTTGGTTTTATTTTAGGATAGTTTTTAGTTTTTGGGCCTCTTGTTTTAAGGTCCATTTAAGTTATTAATTTTAAGAATATAAACCCTTTTGTATTTTGTTTTGATGTTTAAATGAGCTTAATCTGTCTTTATTTAAAAAAAAAAAACTGTTTTTGGCCCAAATCATTTAAAAGTTAGTCCAAGCCCTTTAAAATTTCTAAACCCAACTCAAAAATCCAAAATAATAAAACAAATGAAAAAAGAAAAAAATAAAGGTAGAGGGTCGAGTAACATCTCTTTCTTTGCCAAAGGGAAAGCTGCTTTTACTTCTATCTCTGCCTCTACCCTACTTCGCTTGTTGGTTTTGTTTTCCTTCTCCCAGATAAAGTCGAAGAATTAAAAACTTGAGACTTGAAAATAAAGGGAAAGGAGAAATGGGAGAGGAAACAATATTTTAGATGAGAGTAAAAAAGAGAGATCGAAAAGATTGATTTGCATATGACCTAAAGAGATATGAAAACAAAATTTTAAATCAAAAATAGATTTGGTTTACAATTAAGGGTGTTCAATCCGTTAGTCGGTTGGTTAATTGACTCGAACTACTATTAATCGAATTAACCGACCCTTTTAAACCCTTAATCGTTCACCAAATTAAAATTTTTTCAAAAAATTAACCGAACTTAACTTTTTCGATTAATTGGGTTGATTAACCGAATTAACAGAAATTTATATATATTTTTTTTATTTTTGGTTAAAACAAGTATGAAACATATAAAAAATTAACTGACTTAACCGACCGATTAATTTATATTTCCAAAAAATTAACCAAACCGATCGAATACTTATATATTATAATATTTTTTTATTAAATTCGGTTAATTTGGTTAACCAATCGATTTCAAACTGAATTAATCATTAACCGAACTTCAAAAAATTATTAACCGACTCTCGACCGAATTAATTCGGTTAATCGACTGATTAACCCAATTCGGTTAGTTAACTGAATTAATTTGATTTTACCCAAAATTTGCACACATCTATTTACAATGGGATATGAGGGGAGAGGTAGTCAACGTGAGTAAAAATTTTTTTAGTAATATAATATGTACATTACACAAAAGAGAAATGGATAGATTATAAATAATAAAATATAAGTTATTTGGTTTTCATTTCCCAATATAGAGGTATTGGAAACTTTGGAAAGATTATATATAAAATTAATATTAGTATTTTGTAACCATTCAAATTTTAATATTATCAAAAAATATAGTTTTGAAATTTTTATTTTCGTAAATATAAAATAAAAATATTTATAGAGTTAAAATAAAAATATAATAAAGATCAATTAAGTAATTTAATTGAAAAAGTAGTTAATCAAGGATTAAGGACTAAATTGTAATAATCCAATCGCTATGAAATTTTAATTAAAAAAATACTTAGGGCCCATAAAACAATTATTTAAAGGACTAAAATAGTGAATAAACCAATT
Organism: Gossypium stocksii; assembly: GCA_020496765.1. NCBI lineage: Eukaryota > Viridiplantae > Streptophyta > Magnoliopsida > Malvales > Malvaceae > Gossypium > Gossypium stocksii. Next base: position 92,442,478 of record CM035626.1, on the reverse strand, counting down.
TATAACATGACTTAGTGGATGAAATTGATGATGGCCACTTAGACTAAATTAATAATAAAATTAATGAAATTAAACATGATTAACCTAATTAATTAAGATTAATTAATTACTAAACCTAGTATAAATATTAAAGTCAGTGGAGAAAGATGATAATTTATCATCTTCTCCACCGTCCACCATTGTTGTAAAGCAAAGAAAGCTTCAAACTCTTTCGTAACATTTGACCAAAATTATACCAAGGTACCCAAGCATTTTTTTTTCTAATTTTTATAGATTTATGATTATGAGAGCTTGATTTAACTAGTTCATGTATCAGTTCGCTCAATTTTTGAAATTTTAGCAAGTTGTCATAGTTGAGAAATTGATGAATTAGACTTGCAATTGATGGAAATTGAGCTTAGATTGTGATAAGGACTAAATTATAAAACTTAATAAGCTTTATGGTTAAATTTGTAATTTTAGAGACCAAATTGAATAAAGTAAAAACCTATCATGAAATTATTCTAGGAATAGTAATGAAATCGGATTTTGATCCGATGCTAAATATCAAAAGATATGCTTATGCCGAGTTTAGAGACTAAATTGAATAAAATAAAAAATACGCTTGACTTTATATTTGAGTGTGGATTGGATAAAAATTGATATTGTTTATCTGTTGTATTATCATATGTAGTTGAAGATGACGCCGAGCCGTGATTTAAGAATGATGTCAGATCTTTTTTTTTTTTGTTTGCTGAATACATGGTTAAAGATATGCTTAGGGAAAGGAAACGTGAAATTTGTCAATGAGTGACGTGAGATTACAGTTTGTACTTTTATGATTTGAGATCATTTTTTTGTTTGCATATTCATGTTAATTTTTGTACTTTTGTGACGTGAGATTACAGTTTGTACTTTTATTCATCAAATTCGTCAATGAGTGACGTGAGATTACGTGAAATACACTTGGGTAATTTTTGTTTTTAATGAATAAACCCTTAGCGTTAATTAGTAGACTTATTAATAAATCTTTGTAAAATTTATTAGAATGGGCCTATTGCTCTAGTGGTTAAGGAGAGTGCAAATGAGTAGGAGATTTGGGGTTCGAGTACTTGCTTTAAGCATGAGATTATTTTTATTGCTTGTGACATGTGAGTGTTGGAGGTTGACTGAAATACTAAGTGTTGGAGGTGTGGGGGATTGTAGTTGCCGATTTTTAGGAGAAAAATCCCAAATCCCAATACTTTCTACACCACCAACAATATTATCTTATCTTGATTTGCTGATTTTTATTGCTTAACATCCTCGATATAACCTTGTTATGTGAACAAAATCAGCACTTCTTCCTCTTGCTTTAATACAATTCATAGAGACAATTCATTATAATTCTAATCTGGAACATCTCATAACCCAACTCGATCACAGGGTTCGAGCTATAGGGTATCATGATCATTGCCGATGCAACTACCATTGAAAGGCAATAATAAATCATTTAAACATTCAAACTTCTTTATGCTACTATTATTACATGCTAAACAAACTTGTCTCAAAATACAATTGATCTTACAAATTTATTTTTGTAGGTTCAAGAATGAATTAAGATCATTTTGCAAAATTTTCAAATATTTCATATTAGGTATCGATACCCACATTCAGTATCGATACCATTATAAGCCTCAATATTCAAAAAATCAGTTTAAATCCAAAGGCATTAGTACCTAATTTAAGGTATCAATATTCTCTTTTAGGTACCAATACCTTACATTGGTATCAATATTGTTTTGGCATTCTGTTTGTTCGAATAACTTATTGAAAATTCTAAGTATCAATACTTTTATCAAGGTACCAATATTTCATGAATTAAGAGTAAAAAATTTGCACCTAACACCAATTTCATGCCTAACCTATCGCCAATTTATACCAAAACACATTTACATTTCATCAAAAAAAAAAAAACTCAAAACATCTCAAAACAAATATTCAAATTAATTCAACCCAATCTCAACAATTTCAACTTCCTTTTGATGCAAAATTTTCAATAACCAAATCATCTATTATTATTACCTACTACTATCAAGCTTCTTAACAATTCATATCTCATTTACCATTTTACATATTTAAAAGTACTCCTAACTTTACCTAATCATGCCATTTTCAACAAGTATTACCAACCATATTACTCTTTTATACCAAATTGCACATCCTTATCATACTTCCCTAATTCATGATTTTAAGCATCAATGCAACTTTCTATACCACACTAAAAGTAATTACAAACCAACCTATTTACCAAATTGCTTTCATTAGACCAAAAAGCATACATCATTACTAAAACATATTTAGAAGCATATACATATAGTTTATACCAAAAATGAACCAACATTTAAACCATGTCCTAAAATCACCATTTTTCCATTTAAATAATACATGTATCATCTAACAATTCACCAATAAGCTCATACTTTAGTATCAGTGTTACCCATCCAAAATTACACATATATTAGCCCTATATACATACCATTTCTGATGTACGAGCTCGTAAATATTATTACTATGCTATATAATAATTTTGCTCACTTTCACAAGTTATCAATGAAATCAAAAGCACACTTTCTATGGCACCCCAAACTCAATTGGAATGGATTGAGCTAAATTCAGAACATCACATTAGTCATTTATGTGACCTCCTTACCGATCACCAATCACACTATAAACCACCAACCAAACCACACAAATGCATGTACCATCATCAATTATCAGATAAAATAATCATAAAATAATTTTCTTTTCTATCAAAGACCATCAAGTAACATCCAGGGGCAAAATCATCATTTAATATATGTCATACAAAACAATTACAGAAAAAATTAAGAATACATACAATTTATAATGTTTTACCGAAGACAATTTTTTTAAAGAAGCAACTAAAATCGATAAGTAAAACTCCTTTAATTCTAAAACAAAGTTTAAGAATTAAATTGCAAATTTAGCAAAATATCCAGAAAACCTTTTTACAAATTTAAGAATAAAATTTTGAAACTACAAATTTGAGACTTAATCATGCAAATTTTCAAGACATTTCATAGAATTTAAGGACTCCAATTTGATTGTATAAAAATTAGGACTAAATTGCAAAGATAACAAAACATGCCCAAAACATACAGTCGTTCACATCGTGACAACGTGATACTCATATTGCAACGTCATCTAGAAGAGGGCATTCATCCTGATGATGTGATAAATGGCATCCTGACGATAATCCCTCGTCACAACGTCAATTATGGGTCGTCATGACGTTGTCTACAATTTCTGTAGAAAAATCATAACAACTTGCATGTGACACTTTGACACTAAACTAGACATACCATTCCGTGATTTCATGTCAATTATCTACTTTAAACATATCATATAGCATACATATATCATACAAAACATGCATAATTACACTAGATCATTCGTAAACATAATTTGACAACCTAAGTAAATAGCTATGCTAGCATGCAATCCTTAAGTCAAAAGTCAATTACTCAATAGTCCAAAGTTTGTATTTCATGCATTCAAGGAGAAATAGTGGCTCATTTCATACCATTTGATCATTTTAAACTCATCTAATCCTACAACATATTAATCTAACTCACATATCAAATATACAACCATTATCATGCATTTTAAACACATATGCATAAACATCACATGGCATGCATTCTAAACATCATTTCCAATCATCCAAAAATCACTAACCAATTATAAAAGTCCTTTAAATAGTCCATAAAAGTCCATTTACAAACCAAAAAAGTAATAAGGTCTAGTTTCCCCAAGTATGGTCCTACATTACCTTTATTTTTCATAGCTAAAAGCCACAACACATGCTCAGGAGGAATGCCTTACTTGTATCACTTAACTTGCTCACTTCTTCTCTTTGTATTCAACTATTTCTCTAAAAAAGTGTTCATAAAAGAGTGTGAGCTTAACTAAGCTCAGTGAGTGTTCAATGATGCCATAATAAACGCATGATTCTTGGTTAAAGAAAGCATACTAAATCAATTATTCTTGTCATTGCATTATACATATCTCATAACATTTCATATTGATATATTTACATTTAGTGACTAAGAAACATGTGTAAAAACATCATATATTGGATAAAAGGATCTCTAAACACAACCTTGACTCAAAAGAGTCCAGCATATCCCATGAAGTGTAGCATTAGCTAACACTCTCCAAACACAACCAAAATATCCCATTGAATAGAGCCAAGCTTAACATTCTCTTATCTTTCCAACATATCCTGGGGCCTCAATGCCTAAATATAAAGATATAGCTGAGTAATCACAGTCCTATGGCATGGCAATGATATCTAACAGTTCCAAGAGGTCACAATACCAACATATCCGATCACAAACCGATACATTCACTTTTTATGCACTTGTTTACTTATCACAAAACATATGTTCATAACACTTTCATATTCACTTGTAATGCACTCTCAAGTGCTCATATGATGTTGAAAGAGCCATATTCACATAGATAACATATTGTGTGCATAAAACAAACAAGGTTTATATCATATTTAGTCATAAACACAAAGCATTTGCAATAATATCTCAATATACATCACATTTCATATCACATCTAAGCATTATTTGTAAAGTCTCACAAGTTTAAGTAAGAACAATTATGCTTAGAACTTAGGATAGGTAATTGGGCTACCTAACATACCCTTTAACACACTGAATTGTGCATAAGTGTAGCACATCAAGTCACTCTCTGTTTTAGCTTTCACTTCAATGCTGAAAGCTCAAACAAGCTTTTCTTTGCCCTTTGCCTTGCTTGTGGAAGCTCTCAATTGATCTAGCACTTTGCATACATAACAAAAACATTACAAAATCATCATTTACAACCTTAGCCACGTTCAAATAGTAATGAAATTGCATATCAAAGCTCTTTTTTCCTATTACTAAAAACTAACTAGTTTTACCGAAATAAGATATTTCATTACTCAATTATCGTTCCTAACTCCTAAACATGTTTACAAACATCCTAAATATCATATTATTATATATCTAAGCCATCAATTTCATCTAATTTCTTGAATTTAACTTTTCGAAAAAATCATGCTTACAAGAACACTCGAAAGAGGGAAAACGTTCAATTCATGAAAATTCATTAATGATTTGTTAAATTGAGTTCAAAAACCTTATAATTAGTTCAAAATAAGTTGAAAATAAATTTAAAATAGTAATTTTACTTAGTATTTCGATATTCATCATTTTTAAGCCAATTTTCAGTTTAAAAGCTTTAGATCTAATGAAATCTTACAATAGTTGATGAAATCTCAAATTATAAAAACAACAAGCTTTGGATTATCAATAGAAACTAGAACATTACCTCAATTTGAATAAAAAATGAAGTTTGGATCTAATTTGGTGAAAAATGTTTGAAGAAATTGATGAAGAAAGAGGAATTTTCTTTAAAATTGCAGGAAGAATTGGTGTTTGGAAGGCTAGAAAATTAGTATGGATGAATCAATTTTGAGAGAAAAACTCAGATTTAGTTTTTTTTAAAAATATTTGAATGGAAGATAAAAAGAGAGGGAAAGGATGATGGGTGGTTTAAATAGCCAACAAATCTTTAAAAATTAGGCAATTTGCCCTTTGTCCCCTTTCAATTTCCTACCCTTTTCAAATCAGCCTCTATTCTTAATTAAAAAATATTTCCTTAATTATTTTCAAATCGGTTTTCGTTTTTTAAATTCAGTTTTAAGAAAATTAATGACCCAATTCCTAATTTTAATTTCCTAGCCTAAATTTTGATCTCGATTATTATTTTAATATTTTATTTAATTATCATTATGAACTAATTCTGGAATCCAAATCAAACTGTCTATTCACTAACCTGATTCTACTAACCTGATTTTTGGGATGTGACACTTTCTATGTTGACAGTCTCATGGCACATTCAAGAAAAAGGTAAGTTTCCTGCTCAACCTCAACCTAATTCATCTACTCGATGCCTTGTTTGTTGTCCTAATGAAATTAAAAAAGATGTGAACTTTATCACAACACTTTGAAGTGGGAAAATCATTGCCAAGAGCATTCCTTCCAAAGCCCTAGAGCCCTCTCTCACTGCACAAAGTAGTGGTGAGGATTTGGTAAACCTAAAAGTTTTGACAACCTAGACAAAGAAAAATGTGGGATTTTTGATCTTTTCCCTCAACTATTGCAACCATTAAGGAATCTAAATCAAAATGCTAAAATTTTAGAAATTTTCAAACAACTCAAGATTAATATTCCTTTATTGGATGCTATTAAACTAGTTTTGTATTATGCTAAGTTTTTGAAAGATGTGTTTAATCAAAAGGAAACATAATGTGCTAAAGAAAGCCTTTTTAACTAAACATGTGAGTTCAATCATTCAACATATCAACCGACCTAAATATAAATACCCTGGATGCCTTACAATTTCATGCATCATCGGGAACACTAGAATAAAAAGTATTTGCTTGACCTTGGTGCTAGTGTTAATCTTTTACCTTTTTCTGTTTATTAACAACCAGGTTTACTTGAATTTAAGCCAACATCTGTTATGCTAGAGTTAGCTTATTGGCCTGTCAAAAATCTTTGAGGGGTAGTAAAAGATGTTGGATTGAATTGAAAAAAAATACTTGCTAGTTGATTTTATTGTTTATGACACACATCCTGTCTCAGATTCTAATGTACAAATTCCTGTTATTTTAAGTCGTCCATTTCTTGCACCTTCTAATGCTTTAATTAATTGTAGGAATGATGTTCTAAACTTGTCTTTCGGAAACATGATATTAGAATTAAATATTTTTAATATTTGTAAGCAACTTTATAACACCAGAAACCCGGCCTAGACATTAGGCCATATTTGGAGATGTCACTATAAAGCAATTGAAACCCAAAACTCGTTGATTTTGTAAAGACAGTTGTTAGCTTTTAACACGTAAATATTTGGTTTGTTTAAAAATATATCTTTTAGAATTAATTTGAGAAACTATTGATTGTTTACACTTTTCAAAATAAATAAATTTGCAGTAGAAATCTTTAGCACGTTAAATTTTGAACAAATATAATTTGTTGTTTGAAAATCCAATGTTTTGTAGGAAAAATGAGCGTCGTCAATAAAAACGTTTAAATAATTTCAAGCGAAAAAACGAAAATAAAATCCAAAACCAAATTGTCCCAAAATGTCCAAACAGTCCAAAAAAAAAAAACACCATAACCCAAATTTCTAATTAACCGAAGTAAAAAATATTAAAAGATTTTAACCGAGCTCCTCTAGCATTGACCCGTCCTAAGTCTAAGGGTTACTTGAAGTAATAAACAAACAGAGAGTGAGTTTCAAACTCAGTGTGTAACATATTATATTATCAATAGAAAATAATCAGATATATATATACACACATCAGAAACAGAACATATCAGAACTTAACAAATGCATATTACAATCCTACCTCTGTTTGCTACACATCATCTCTAACCATGCCAACACTCCATATAGGGTATTATATACCCATCCAACCCTACACAATGCTAAGTGAGCATATGTCACTTTACAAAAACAGTGAAATCAAGCTACCAGATACAGTATGTGGTAAACCACCAGAATTAAATATATGTGGCTGAGCCACTTGACAGGCAGTTATCTACCAACACTTCCTCCATCATATCATACCCCAACCCAAATGCATGCAATCATTTTAACAGGTATATAGAATGTGGATGAATCACATTACTAGATATATGAAATATAGATGTAATCTTATTATCAAATATACAAAGTACAGATGTAAGCATATTTACTAACAAGATAGTCATGCTCTCAGAATCATCTAAACAGATATAAAATTCATATGGAATACGAAACATAATAACATTAGTTATAATTTTATTTTTTGTTTAAAAATGAGATAAAATAAGGTAAGAAAATTAAATATTGAATTGTAAAGTATAACTAATAATTTAACTTTAGTCCAGTTAGAAACCATTGGCAATTGTTTGTTATTAAAAATGAAAAGCTGGCAACGGCTTCAAGGAGAAAAAAATTGAAAACCAAAACAAAAAAACTAAATACCATTAATTATATAGACAACCATACAAATCCACTGAATCTATCTATGAATAGCACTAAACCCCACAAACTTTAAATCACTTTTCCAATTGCTTTGCCTGGCATCATCATAGATCAATATCATAGAACATTAATCACCACCAACAATATCATTATCATACATATATAAATTCGTGAATGTGATCTCATCCTCCATCAATATAATGATCCCTGACTAGAATTTAAAAAATATCTTTATTTACACACTTAAACGAATTGGAAAATTCATGGTAATGAGAAATTAAATAACATAAAAGAATACAACTAATAGGGAAATATCAAATGGATGATTTTCCTTGGGTTGTTTTTTCAGATTTTCCAAACTGTTCACGGAGTTAGAAATACACACTTGAATTAAACACCATAACCTAAAAACTACAACTTACACGAATTAAATACATGATTTTTACCACACTCGAATGAGCATTTTGGTAGAACTTCAACAATTAAACCCAATTACAAAAATGAAACAACCCCTACAACAATGAGAACACTTACTCTAGAACGAAACAACAACTTAACGTTGCCTAAGTCGCTGGAGGATCACCAAGCATCCTCAATCTTTTCCTAGGAGTGCATCGATATGATTACAATCAAAACTCAATCAAAATTCACTTCTTCCAACAACGATAGAAACATCATTCTCTTACCTGACCAAAATTGAAATACCCAAGAGGATTTCATGTGAAGGATTTAAAATGCACTCGTCCAAGATTGAACAACAAGAAAAAAACACAAGCTACAAACAAGTAACAGTTTGGCGAAGAAAGAATAACAACAAAAGGTGAAAGTTTTATAGGAAGCAAACAAAGCACAAAAAATAATTGAAAAAACAAAGAAAGAAGAGAAGAAACAAATGAAATTCAAGAAGAGAGGGTGAGTGGCGTGAGAGAAAAGTTAGGAGCAATTGTGAGAAAATATAAGAAAATAAGATAAAATAATAATAAAAAAAACACAAATCACAACTAACCACTCCCTCAACAGCCTAATCCTCATCTAACAATTTTTTTAAACAAATTCAAATATGACCCAAATTCCACTTGATAGGCAACACTTAAGAACATTAACAAAAATATATACCCACTTACACATGCAAGGACTCGAAGCTAAGACTAACGAGTAAGCTTAAGTCTTACCACTGAATTAAATCAATTCACTTGTAAAAAATCTAACAAATCAAAAACCAAAATTTTTGAAGCGTTACAACTCTCCCCCTAAAAGAAATTTCAGCCTTGAAATTTACTTGATTCGAATAGATGCAATTATTGTTATCAAATAGAGTACTCATGTTCCTAAGTGGCTTCATCAGTGCCATGATTCTTCTATAAAAATTTAACTAGCGAAATGAACTTCCTCCTTAAGAGCTTGACGTCTCGATCCAGAATCCAAATTTACTCTTCCTCGAATGTCAAATCTGGTCTTACGTCAATCTCCTCAACAGACACAATATGAGATGGGTCAGACTGATACTACCACAACATAGAGACGAGGAACACATTGTGAATACGATCTAACTCTAGAGGTAGCTCTAACTGGTAGGCAATTGGCACATAGGTTTTAGAATCCAATACAACCCAATGAACTTAGGGCTTAACTTGCCCTTGCGTCTAAACCGTAGAATTTTCTTCCACTGAGATACCTTCAGAAAGACATGATCACCCGTAGAATACTTGATATCTCTCCTCTTCAAATCTGAATACAACTTCTGCCTATCAAAATTTGCCTTAAGACGATCCCAAATCAGTCTAACTTTGTCCTTAGTCCTAGAAACCAACTCAAGACCCAAAACCTGTCACTCACCCAACTTAGTCCAACACAAAGGGGTACGATAGTTACGACGATACAGAACTTTGTAATGTGCCATCTGAATACTGATCTGAAAACTATTATTATACGCAAACTTAGCCAGTGGCAGAAACTCCTTCTAACTACCTTGGAAATCGATCACACAACTCCATAGCATATACTTCAGTATCTGAATCACCCTATCATATTGTCCATCTAATTGATGATGGAAAGCAGTATTGAAGTCCAACTAAGTACCGAGAGCTTCATGAAGCTTTTTCCAAAATCGAGAAGTGAAATGAGGATCTCTATAAAAAATAATCGAGGCCGAAACTCTATAAAGTTTACTAATCTTAGAAATATACAGTTTAGCCAACTTTTGAAGTGATTAGCCTGTCCTGACAGGAAGAAATGGACAGACTTGGTCAAACGATCCATAATGACCCAAACAGAATCCTTCTTAGTGGGTGTTAAAGGCAACCCACTAACGAAGTCCATAGTCACCCATTCCCATTTCCAAAGGGGAATCTTAATGGGACAAAGCAAACCCAAAGGCAGTTGGTGCTCAACCTTAACTTGCTGGCACGTCAGATACTAAGAGACAACATTTTTTACCCCTCATTCCAAACCAGACCACCAGTATAACTCTTGGAGATCCCGATACATCTTATTTCCACTGGGATGCATAGCATAAGGGCTACTATGTGCTTCACGTAAAATAGGTTGCCTTAAGTCAGAATCATTAGCCATACAATCTCAGCCTTAGAAGCACAAAATCTCATCATTGTTCAACCTAAAATCATAAGTACTACCTTTCTCAACCTAGCAGAACTGCAAAATTAAAGAGTCATCCCCTAACTATTTAACCTAAATCTGATCAATCCAAGTCGGCTTAACTTGAAACTTGGCTAACAGACCCCTATAATCAAATAGACTTAGGCAAGAAAACATTGTCCTCAAATCAGACATTACTCTACAACTAAGAGCATTGGCCACCACATTGGCCTTACCAGGGTGATACTCAATAGTACAGTCGTAGTCCTTAAACAACTCAATCCATTTACATTGCCTAAAGTTCAACTACTTCTGAGCAAGGAGATACTTGAGGTTCTTGTGATCAGTGTAAATGATACACCTCTACCATATAGATAATGCCTTCATATTTTTAAGGTGAATACAACCACAGCTAACTCATGATTCTGTGTAGGATAGTTGCCTTCATGTGACTTAAGCTATCGAGATGCATAAGCCACTACCTTACCGTATTGCATCAGAACACAACCCAATCCAACATGGGATGTATAACTATAAACCATGAACTCTCTACCAAATTCAAGTTGTATCAGAATGAGAGCCCTAGTTAAAATAGATTTAAGCTTTTCAAAGCTCGATTACTACTCATCATCCAGACAAATGGTATATTCTTATACAACAAATTAGTTAGATGAGTTGCGGTAAGCAAGAACCCCTCAACAATCCTCCAATAATAACCCACTAACCTAAGGAAGTTGTGAATCTCATACACATATCTAGGTTGTTTCCTCTCAAGTACAACATCAATGTTCTTAGGATCGACTTGGGTCCCCTCAGCAGACACCATGTGACCCAGAAAAGTTACTTCTTTTAAGTAGAACTCTCATTTGCTCAACTTAGCGTGGAGCTTCTTTTCACAAAGTATCTAAAGAACTACTCTAAGATGCTCATCATGATCATCCTCAGTCTTAAAGTATACCAGAATGTGATTGATGAAAACCACGATAAAATGATCTAAATAAGGTTGAAAACCCAATTCATAAGGTCCATGAATGCAGTTAGAGCATTCGTAAAACCAAAGACATTGCAAGGAACTTATAGTGCCATAACAAGTTTTAAAGGCAGTCTTATGCACATCAACCTCGTTAACCTTTAGCTAGTGGTACCCAGAACAGAGATCAATCTTAGAAAATTTGGATGCCCTATGAAACTAATCAAACAAGTCATCAGTCCTCGAAATTGGGTCCTTATTCTTTACTGTTAACTTATTCAGTTGATGGTAGTCTACACATCCTCACAATACCATCATTCTTCTTTACAAACGTAACTAGTGCTGTAACACCCCAAACCCGACCTAGACATTATGGCCGAATTTGTCAAAGTCACATGATAGGGTGTTTGAAGACTAAGTTGTTACAATAAAATCATTTCCAGGTTATAACCTTTCTTATCTCTTATTAGTTTCTAAAAGAAATCATTTTATTTATTTAAATCATTTGCTTTAAATTATTTCTCGTTGCGGAAGCTTTAAAAACAATTTAAGTAGTTGTGAGTTTAGAAGAAATACTTTAGCTTTTTGAAAACTGAATTTTTCTACGACTAGCAGTTATAAATCCATAAGAAAAAATTTAAAAAAATTTAAACAAAAGTCCCAGATAGTCCTCAATTTACATCCTAATAAACCAAAATAAATAAACCACAAATCATAAATATAAAAACCATGAAAGTCCGAAACAGTGGTCACCGTCAAGTCCTCTACCACACTGATCCATCTAAGTCTGGGGATTACCTGTGCACATTAAACAAAAAGGGGTGAGTTTAAGTAAACTTAGTGTGTAATCCTGCAAAGAGCAAACAAGCAATCAGTATTCATAGCGCATAGTCCAATAGTCTAGGCTTAAGCCCTTTTTAAGTATTAGTAACAATTTAGGCCTTAACCTATCTAAGTACAGTATCAAATATGCAGTATGGCCTTAGCCCATTACAGTATCAGTATCAGTTATGCAGTATTCAGTATCAAAGTCCTACCCAACCAGCCTCTACACACCATCTCCATCCAATCCTACACTCTATGTGGGGATTAAATCACCCACCCATCCCTACACTCCAAATAGTACCTAATGCGACACAAAAACAGTAATTTATAGCTAAGCTGCCAGATATTAGGCTTAAAAGCCTTTAAGTACACTTCCTCCAACATAATATCAACCCAACCTAATGTAATGCAACATACCATACATGTCATGCTATCTCATGATTACCAGTACATATAAACAGTTCAGTATACATGCATACTATTAACATGCTCGACACATATCAATCAATCAGTTAGTTTACATAATTAGGGGTCAAAGTAGTGCTTACCGACCCTACAGTAGGTTCACAGTCGACTTAGGTGACCCGTGCAACCTCAGAAATCAATTCAGTAAAATGGGCTCACATGCCCATATGGCCTGCCCGTGTGGGCCTACACATCCGTTTGGCCCACACAGCCCAAATTAGCCTTGGCTGTGTGGATTACACGGCCTTGCCCAAAATCCCACATGCCCATGTGGTCCACATGGCCAAAATTAGTCTAGCCCGTGTGTCGTACATAGCTTACCTGGCCATCACATTGCCATGTCTTGCCACATGGCCTGGCCTCATTGATCACACGCTCGTGTTAGGGCACACGGCCTACCACACATCCATGTGGCATCGATAGTGGGGTTTTTAAATTTCGTTGAAACCCTAGTCTCTGCATTTTCGGGTACATACCTGGTATCGATTTGCTGCAAAAAGTATTTCGAGCCTTCCAGAACCAATATTCGACCAATACAACTCTCAATCAATCACTTAATTCGTTATTCAATCAAAACCTATCGAATACCATAATAAAAAATCTATCGAAACCCCTTACAGTTAACAACCAAAATTGCAACACTCAGTTCTCTGTAGATGCACCAACCGATTATTGTCCTTCGCCTAATCAAAGAACCAAAGCAATCCCTTTAGACACTTACTATGAAACGAGAGAAAATGGCAAAATGAAAATTTACCGAATCGCGCAAGTTCAATCATCGAGCAAGGTAAAGGCATAAAAGAAAACAAAAGAGAGGAGGAAGGAAACAATGAGAATTCGACAAAAGAGGGGAGAACAAGGATGAGAAAAATGCTTGGAGAGAAAGGGAAAAGAAATCGAATTTTTGGCAAAAAGAATACCAAATCAGATTTTCTGATAACTTTCCACTACATCTCAAATTCTCAACATTTTAATTCACTTCAAACTCCTACATGGCGCCGATATCAATGAAAAAAAATATTTCCCTTGCACTCACAGGGATTCAAACTCAAGATCTCCAGCCAACTAACATACCACTTAACCACTAGACAAGCAGGCCCATTCTGTTAATTATCTACCAACTTTACAACTTTTACTTAAAAGTCTACTAACCAGTATAGGACTTTATTCATAAAAATACCAAAATTTCCCCAAGTCATGGCCTGAACTTGGGACCTCCCAAACATACCTAGAACACTTAACCACTGAAGCAGGCAGATATTTTTGTCACACAGTCACCAAAAACAAAAATAGAATTTTTTGGGATGTTACAATTCTACCCCTAAAAGAAAATTTCGTCCTCGAAATTTACCTGATCAGAATAGATGAGGATATTGTTGAAGCATTGCATCCTCAAGCTCCCAGGTAGCCTCTTAAGTGCTATGATTCTGCCAAAAAACCTTAACCAATGGAAAAGATTTCTTCCTCAGAACCTTTACATTCACGATCGATAATCTGAACCGGCTCCTCCTCAAAGGTCAAGTCTGACCTAACCTCAATCTCCTCAACAGGAACAATGTGAGTAGGATCAGAATGGTAGCTCCTCAACATAGAGACGTGGAATACATCATGAATACGATCCAACTTCGGAGGTAGCTCTAACTGATAAGCAATTGGTCCCACTCGTTTTAGAATACGGTAAGGTCCAATAAACCTAGGGCTCAACTTGCCTTTATGACCAAACCTCAGCACCTTCTTCCATGTTGAGACCTTAAGAAATATGAAGTCCCCACAGAATACTCAATCTCTTGCCTCTTCAGACTTGCATAAGATTTCTGCCTGTTAGAAGCTACATTCAGACGATCCCAAATCAGCTTAACCTTATCTTTTATCTCAGAAACCAACTCAGGACCCAGAACACGATACTCGCCCAACTCAGTCCAACATAAAGGAGTGCGACACTTACAAACATGCAGTGCCTCATTGGTAGCTATTATTATAGACGAACTCTGCTAATGGTAAGTAATCCTCCCAACTGCCTCAAAAAGCCATGACACAGCTCCTCAACATATCTTCCACTACCTGAATCACCCTCTCAGATTGACTATTGGTCTGAGGATGGAATGCAGTATTAAAGTCCAACCTTGAACCAAAAGCCTTATGCAACGTTTCCCAAACCTGAGACATGAAGCGAGGATCCCTATTAGATATGATTGAAATCGGTACCCCATGCAGTCTTACTATCTCAGAAATATAAAGCTTTGACAGCTTCTGCAGAGAATAATCAATACAAACTGGAATGAAGTGGGCGAATTTGGTCAATCGATCCATGATGAACATACTGAATCCTTCTTAGTGGGTGTTAGGGGCAACCCACTAAAGAAGGCCATAGTCACTCGCTCTCATTTCCAAAGAGGGATATTAACAGGCTGCAGCAAACCCGAAGGCAACTGATGCTCAGGCTTAACCTTCTGGCAAGTCAGACATTTAGCCATAAAATCAGTAAGCTCTCATTTTAGTCCTGGCCACTAGTATAACCCACGAAGGTCTCGGTACATCTTATTTCCACTAGGATGCATAGCATAAGGGCTACTATGCACATCTCTCAATATAAACTTTCTCAAATTCGTGTCATTTAGCACACATATCTGTCCACAAAAACACAACACACCCTCAGAGTTTAACCCAAAATCTATAGTGCTACCACTCTCAATCTGTTGGAACTGAGGACACAAAGACTTATCCTTCAACTGCTTACCCTTAATCTGCTTAATCCATGTTGGTCTAACCTGAAGCTCGGCTAATAAGCTACCATCATCAAGTAAGCTTAGACGAGCAAACATTGCCCTCAAATTTGTCAGAGCTCCACGAGTCAATGCATCAGCCACCACTTTGGCCTTGCTAGAATGGTACTCAGTCGTACAGTCATAATCCTTAAGTAGCTCGATACATCTACACTACCTAAGATTTAGCTCCTTTTAAGTAAGGAGATACTTGAGGCATTTGTGATCAGCGTAGATGATGCACTTCTCACCGTATAGATAATGGCTCCAGATTTTTAGTACAAATACCATGACGGCTAACTCCAAATTGTATGTCGGATAATTCGCATCATGTGTCTTAAGCTGATAAGATGCACAAGCAACCATGTAACACCCCTTACCCGCATCCGTCACTAGAACAGGGTACGAGGCGTTACCTCACTTAAACATAAACAATCATTTAAATTCAAGTCATAAATTTCCACTCAAATTTAAAACTTTTCATACGTAATCATATTGTCTCTATTATAGGCCGATGAGGCTCAAAACATACTTTGAGAGCAGTTTGGGACTAAACCAATATCTTTGAAACACTTAGAAAATTTTCATGTTTTGGAGAGTCACACACCCATGTGGTTTAGAACACGCCCGTGTGGGTAGGCTGTGTGATCATACATGCCTGCGTCCTCAACCCTTTAACTCTCTGTATATGACGTCATGCACCAAAAGAAGTTACACAGCCAAGTCACACGCCTGTGTGCTAGGCTGTATGGAGACTTGAATTTCCAAAAAATAGGTACAGACTTTCCACGTCTTGGACACACGCCTATGTTCTAGGGTCGTGTCCTTTACACGGTTGAGACGCATGGCCGTGTCTTTGCCCGTGCATTTATTATTGGACATTTTGTTTTGCAAAACTAGGGTGTAGGGACACACAGCTGAACTACACGCCCATGGTGCAAACTGTGTGTCACACACGGCCTAGACACACACCCGTGTGTTTGCCCGTGTGGACAAATATAAGGCTATTTATCAAGCCATTTGCCACCCTGGAACGCAAGCACACTTACACCACTTCAAATGCACATAACATAACATAAGTAAGCTATCAAACATCCCAAAATCAAGTCATCCATGCATCATTCGCATACCACATCCATCATGCATATATCTCACATACTGAGCAACTTAAACATGCAAACTATCTCAATCATGAATAGTATCATCATATGCATACACCAAGTATCAATATTGGCCAAGTTTTAATGGCCTTATACAAAATGATCATTCATTAAAATAAGCCAACATTCTTGGCCTAATCAAATATGACACATATAACAAAATAACCAAGTCCCCTATACATGCCATAACTCAAAATGCCAATAACTATGTATACCAAAAGATAATTTGATAGTGTGAGATGATCCTCTGACGTTCTCCTAATCCGAGTTAGCTTGGTGGCACTATAATGCAAAGGAAAAAGAGAGGAGTAAGCTAAATAGCTTAGTAAGTTTATATGCAAATAATGAGCATTATAAACACACATTTAACATACAATTGAAATTATAAAAAAAATTTCATTGATACTATCAAAACCTTACGATCACAACTTATTCATTAAAAACCTTACCAATAGTCATCACATAACAAACTCATCTTTTAGGAGAATCACTTGCACTCACATTTTGTTATTTCACTGAATCACCCACTGAACCACTTGGAATTCTAAAGGATACTCGGAAGTCCTACACATAAGTGCCACACTTATGTGTAGCCGAAGCTACCACTTATCACTTGTAGTCGAAGCTGCCACTTATTATTTGTAGCCAAAGCTACCACTTATCACTTGTAGTCAAAGCTACCACTTATCACTTATCACTTAAACACTTAGTTTCTTAATCACATGTCACTTGTATCCTATTCGATTCCTAAGATTCAATAGGGATCTTTCTCACTTATCGAAGCTTGGTCGGTATACACATTCAAATAGTTATTAACAAACCATACTAATGTTAAAGTATTGAAAAACATAATATATCAATGCATTATTTACATACAAACTTACCTCGATCCCAAATGACAAATTATTCGATTTAGTCCAAAATCTTTTCTTTTACCCAAGCAAGGTTGATTCCTCGTCTTTCGTGATCTATAATACCAAATTTAACTCATCTAATTATCACATTACTCAATCTAGTCCAAAAATATATTATGGAAAAATTACATTTTTGCCCCTAAAATTTGACATATTTATACTTTAGTCCCTAGGATCGTATAATGAAATGTACTCATTTTCTTTATTACCCAAGCCTAACTGACACACATACCTACTCATAATAGCCCATATTTTACACTAAATCATATTTCGTACACATGTTTTACAACTTTTACAAATAAGCCCTTTTATGCATTTTCATAAAAAACCACCTAGTACAAGTTGTTTATCACCCATCAAACTTTCATTTTCTACCATTAATCATCAAATTACATGCATGTCACACATGGGTAAATTTTTAAACATGAACCCTACTTCAAAAAGAATGGTAGAAAGAGGTAAATCGGGCTACGAGGACATCAAAAATGTAAAGAACATTAAAAATGGGGCTTGGAGGCACTTACTATGAAGCTTGGAAGTTGAAGAAACCCTAGCTATGGTGTCCTTAGGGATTTTCGACTATTGGTGAGGAATATGGACACAATTTTTGACTTATTTCCCTTTTTATTCTTTTATTAACCAAATGACCAAAATGCCCCTCACTTAAAACTTTTGATATTTTATACATCTATGTCCATTTTTGTCCAAACTAAACTATATTGGTCTAATAACCACATAAGGACTTCTAATTTAAGAACTCATCACAATCAAATCCTTTTAGCAATTAAAATACACATTTTGTGACTTTTGAAATTTAGTCCTAAAAATCAAATTGGATACTTTATCAACAAAATTTCTTAACCAAATTTTCACACATGCATTCAATCATATAATAAACCTTAAAACTTTATCGCAATAAATTTTTCTACTTCAGATTCGTGGTTTCGAAACCAGTATTTCATTTAGGCCCTAAAAGGGGTTGTTACAGCTCTCCCCCCTTTACGGATTTTCATCCCCGAAAATCTTACCAAGAAATAGGTTTGGGTACTATTTTCTCATAGCCTCCTCAGGTTTCCATGTAGCCTCTTCAACCCCATGTCTTCGCCACAATACTTTCATTAAGGCTACACTTTTATTTCTCAACTGTTTTACTTCCAGAGCTAAAATCTTTATTGGTTCTTCACCATAAGTCATATCCGGTCGGATTTCAACCTCGGTTGGAGAAATTACATGTGAAGGGTCTAATCAGTATTAGCGTAACATAGACACATGAAACACATTATGAATTCTTCCCAACTCTATCGGTAAAGCCAACCGATAAACCACTGGTCCTATCCTTTCAATAACTTCATACGGACCAATAAAACATGGACTCAACTTGCCTTTACGACCAAATCTTAGAATCATTTTCCACAAAACCACTTTCAAAATCACTTTATCACGAACTTGAAATTCAAACTCTTTGCTTTTCAAATCCACATATAACTTTTGTCGATCCAAAGTAGCTTTTAAACAATCACGGATTACTTCACTTTTTCTTCGGTTTCTCTAACTAAATCAACTCTATGAATCTGTCTCTCGCTAAGCTCGGTCCAATACAATGGAGTTTGACATTTGCAGTCATACAATGCCTCATATAGTGCAATTTTTATACTCGACCAAAAACTATTGTTGTAGGCAAACTCTACCAACGGTAAATGCTTTTCCCAACTACCTTGGAATTCCAATACATAACATCGGAGCATATCTTCGAGGATCTGAATTACCCTTTCAGATTGATTGTTGATTTGTAGATGAAATGCAGAACTAAAATTCAGTTTCGTGCCCAAGGCTTCTTGCTACTTTTTTCAAAACCTTGAAGTAAACCTCAGATCTCTATCTAAAATAATAAAAATTGGCACCCGTGCAATCTCACAATTTCAGCAATATACAACTCAGCTAGATTATCAAGTAAGTAATCGATTCGTATCAGAATAAAGTGAGCTGATTTTGTCAATCGATCAACAACAACCCATATGACATCCTTTTTTTCAAAGTTAGAGGTAAACCTATCACGAAGTCCATCGTAATCCTATCCCATTTCCACTTGGGAACCATCACTGGTTGAAGTAAACCTGAAGGCACTTGATGCTTGGCTTTCACTTGTTGAGAAATTAAACACTTCGACACAAACTCAGAAATGCCTCGTTTTATGCCTAGCCACCAATACAATTTCTTCACATCATTATACATTTTCACACTGCTCGGATGCATTGACAACCAACCACTGTATGCCTCGCATAAAATTTTTTGAATCAACTCAGCATCTTTCGGAACACATACTCTGTCACAAAACATGAAACAATCATCTGAACCAATCTGAAAATCTAAATACTATCTAATTCACATTAAGCTATTTTTGCTTGCAATTCATGATCTTTATTCTGAGCTTCCCAAATTTGTTGAAGAAACAACGATTTAGCTCTCAACTCGACCAAAATCGAACCATCGTTACAAAGCCAACCTCGTATTCATATCTCTCAAAGCAAACAAGGACTTTCTGCTCAAAACATCAGCCACTACATTAGCCTTCCCAGGATGATAATTGATCACCAACTGATTGTCTTTTAACAACTCGAGTCATCTTCGTTGTCGCAAGTTCCGATCCTTTTGATTCATTAAATACTGTAAACTCTTATGATCAGTATAGATATTTCATATCTTACCGTACAAATGATGTTCCCAAATCTTTAAAGAAAAAACTATGGCAGCCAATTCCAAATCGTGTGTCAAGTAGTTCTTTTTGTGCAGTTTCAACTATCTCGAGGCATAAGCTATCACCTTGCCCTCTTGCATCAACACACATCCAAGACCATTTAAAGACGCGTCGCTATAAATTACAAATTCCTTCCCAAAATCAGGTTGCACTAACACCGGTGCCTCAGTCAATAATGCCTTCAATTTCTTAAAACTTTGCTGACACTTTTCAGTCCATTCAAACTTAACATCTTTTCGTAA
This sequence comes from Gossypium stocksii, assembly GCA_020496765.1. NCBI lineage: Eukaryota > Viridiplantae > Streptophyta > Magnoliopsida > Malvales > Malvaceae > Gossypium > Gossypium stocksii. The sequence continues at coordinate 92,421,714 of CM035626.1, read as the reverse complement.
CAACTTGGTCATAGGTGTAGCAATCATTGAAAATCCCTTGACAAAGCGTCTATAATACCCGGCTAAGCCCAAAAAGATTCTAACCTCAGATACGTTCCTCGGCAGTTTCCAAGCAACGATTGTTGAAATCTTGCTCAGATCAACCTGGATACCATCACACGAAACAATATGTCCTAAAAATCTGACTTCTCGAAGCCAAAACTCACTTTTAATGAACTTGTCAAACAATTTCTTTTCTTTCAAAATCTACAGTACAGTTCTCAAGTGTTCGGCATGCTCAGACTTATCTTGAGAATAAATCAGAATATAATCTATGAAGACAACAACAAATTTATCCAAGTATGGTAAAAAAATCTGATTCATTAAATCCATAAATATAGCTAAAGCATTAGTTAAACCGAAAGGCATCACAAGAATTTAATAATGTCCATACCGTGTCTTGAAAGTAGTTTTTGGCACATCAGACTCTTTAACCCTCAACTGGTAGTAACCAGATCTCAAGTCAATCTTTGAAAACACGGTTGCCCCTTTCAATTGATCAAACAAATCATCAATTCTAGGAAAAGAATACTTGTTCTTTATTGTCACCTTGTTGAGCTATCTATAATCGATACCAAGTCTCATAGATTCGTCCTTCTTCTTTACAAACAAAATAGGAGCGCCCCAAGGGGAGAAACTTGGTCTCGCAAATCCCTTATCTGTCAACTCTTCTAACTGAGCTTTTAAATCTTTAATTCGGTTGGGGCCATCCTATATGGAGCAATCGATATTGGTGCAGTCCCCGGTAACAAATCAATAGCAAATTCTATCTCTCTAACTAGTGGTAACCTAAGCCACTCTTCTAGAAACACATCTGGATACTCGCAAACTACTAGCACTGATTCAATCTGTAACTCAGGCACTTTTGTATTCAACACATACACAAGAAATGCTTCGTAACATATACCTTTGAGTTGTCATTAACGAAATCACAATAGGCAATTCACCCGATTCATCTGATTTAACTCGAAGAATTTCATTGCTCTAACATTTCAATTCAATAACATTTTGTCTACAATTTACTACCATATCTTGAAGAGTCAACCAATCCATACCCAATATAACATTAAATTCATCAAATGGCAACAACATAAAGTCAGTAGAAAAATAGTGACATCGAATCATCAAAGGACAATTCTTACAAACCTTATCGACTAGCACATATTTGCCTAAGGGGTTTGACACTTTAATCACAAACTCAGTAGGCTCAATAGGTAAATTCTTATTAATCACTAAATTCATGCAAATATAAGAATAAGTAGACTCGAGATCAATCAATGCAATAACATTGGTATCATAAACAGAAAATGTACCCGTGATAACATCAGAGGATGATGCGTCCTTTCGAGCACGAATGGCATAAGCTCTAGCAAGTGCTCTAACCTCAGATCTCACAGCTAAATCCTTAGATACACCTATACTATTTGATACATTTCCCACATTTTTCACTGGTTTCCCTCTAGCTACTGTGTTGCTCGATCTTACATTCTGAACATTATCTTTCTCAACCACTATAGGACAATCTTTGATAAAGTGATCTTGAGAACCACACTTGAAACAAGCCCGGTTAATCACCCAACACTCATCAGGATGTTTTCTACCACCATGCTGGCACTCGGGGTTATTAGGTTTAGTGTTACTAGTGCTCGCTATAGATGTAGTCTAAGCCTTAGAACCCGAATATTGCTTCCCACGAGCTCTGTTTAGGTTCCTTGCTGAAACAATTGAACGAATATGCATATCTCTTGATTTCTTTGACAAGGACTGATAAGACTTGCTCATTGGTCTCTTTCTCAAATCTCTGCCCTCACTCTCGGCCTTTTTTTCCTCTTTACTTAATTCTTCAGCCTTGCAAGCTCGATCAACTAGTACAACAAATTCCTTTAACTCTAAAATCTGAACAAACAATCTGATATCCTCATTCAGCCCATCCTTAAATCTCTTACACATGATAGCTTCGGTAGAAACACATTCTTGAGCATATTTACTGAGCCTAACAAACTCTCACTCATATTCGACCACAAACATACGGCCCTATTTCAGCTCTAAAAACTCTTTGTGTTTCTGGTTGATAAATCAGTCACTTATATATTTCTTTTTGAATTCCTCTTGAAAGAATGCCTATGTAACCCTTTGTTTTGGTACCACAGATATAAGCGTCTTCCACCAATGATATGCAGAATCTTTCAACAATGATACAACACGTTTCAAGTATTCTTCAAGGGTGCAAGAAAGTTCATTGAACACCTGAATAGAGTTCCTAAGCCAAAATTTTTCTTTCTCGGGGTCATCATGTACATTAGCCTTGAATTCTTCGACCCCTTGTTTACGAATCTTATCAACCAGAGGCTTAATTAGTCATTCCAACTCTACACCTTAAGGAGCTACGGGAACTAGCTGAGGAATAGGAGGGGGTGGAGAAGGTTGAGTATTCAGATTCACCCAAATGGACTCTGTATACCATTCATTCATCATGTGGAGGAAGGTTTCCCTAGCCCCCTCTCCCTAACTATACGTTACCGGTCTACTTTCAACAGGCCCAGTCCCTTGCGCGGGAGCTGGTGCATTACTTTTAGCATCATCAACTGCTTCTCAATTGGGATCCATTTACTATATAAAATCACAATTTAAATTTTCAGGAGTCGTCACACTGTCAAAATTTATTTATGGCATGTATAGCTAGACTCTTACACATGCTATGTTAGTTCAAGAATCAACTAAACCATAGCTTTGATACAACTAAAATGTAGCACCCCTTACCTGCATCCATCTCCAAAATAGGGTACGAGGCATTACCTCACTCAAACACAAACAGTCATATTAATCCGAGTCATAAATTTCCATTCAAATTTAAAACTTTTCATACATAATCCTATTGTCCCTATTATAGGCCTATAAGGCTCAAAATATACTTTGAGAGCAGTACGGGACAAAATCGAGATCTTTGAAACGCTTAAAAAAATTTCATGTTTTAGAAAGTCACACGCCCGTGTGGTTTAGAACGCACCCGTATGGGTAGGTCGTGTGGTCACACACACCCGCGTCCTCAACCCATGTAACTATCTATTTATGACATCATGCACCAAAAAGAGTCACACGGCCAAGTCACATGCCCATGTGCCAGGCTGTGTGGCGAATTTAATTTTTGAAAAATAAGTGCAGACTTTGTACGCTCTAGACACATGCCCATGTCTCAGGGCCGTGTCCTTCACACGGCTGAGACATATGGCCATGTCTCTGCTTGTGTGTTTACTACTGGACATTTTGTTTTGCGAAACTAGGGTGCAGGGGACACGTGGCCGGATTACACGCACATGGTGCAGACCATATGTCACACACTGCCTAGACACACGCTCGTGTGTCTACCTGTGTGGACAAATATAAGGCTATTTCCAAGCCATTTGCCACCCTAAAACACAAGCACACTTGCACAACTTCAAAGGCACATAACATAACAGAAGTAAGCTATCAAACATCCCAAAATCAAGTTATCCACACATCATTCGCATACCACATCCATCATGCATATATCTTACACATTTAGCAACTTAAACATGCAAACTACCTCAGTCATGAATAACATCATCATATCCATACACCAAGTATCAATATTGGCCAACTTTTACTGGCTATATGCAAAATGATCATTCATCAAAATAAGTCAACATTCTTGGCCCAATCAAATATGACACATATAAAAAAAATAACCAAGTCCCCTATACATGCCATAACTAAAAATACCAATAACTATGTATACCAAAAGATAATTTGATAGTGTGGGACGATCCTCCGATGTTCTCCCAATCCAAGTTAGCTTGGTGACACTATAATGCAAGGGAAAAAGAGAGAGGTAAGCTAAATAGCTTTGTAAGTTTATATGCAAATAATGAGCATTATAAACACACATTTAACATACAATTGAAGTTATAAAAAGAATTTCATGGATACTATCAAAACCTTACGATCACAACTTACTCATTCACAACCTTACCAATAGTCATCACATAACGAACTCATCTTTTAGGAGTTTCACATACATACTTGTGCCAATCCTTACATAATCACTTGCACTCACACTTTTTTTATTTCGCTAAATCACCCGTTGAACCACTTGGAATTCTGAAGGATACTCGGAAGTCTTACACATAAGTGCCACACTTATTTGTAGCTGAAGCTACCACTTATCACTTGTAGTCAAAGCTTCCATTTATTATTTATAGCCGATGCTACCACTTATCACATGTAGTAGAAGCTTCCACTTATTGTTTGTAGCCGAAGCTACCACTTATCACTTATCACTTAAACACTTGGTTTCCTAGTCACATGTCACTTGTATCCTATTCGATTCCTAAGGTTAAATCGGGATCTTTCTCAGTTGTCGAAGCTTGGTCAGTATACACATTCAAATAGTTATTCACAAAGCATACTAATGTTAAAGTATTAAAAAAATAATATAGCAATGCATTATCTACATACTAACCTACCTCGGTCCTAAATGACAAATTAATCGATTTAGTCCAAAATTTTTTCTTTTACTCGATCAAGGTTGATTCCTTGTCTTTCTTGATCTATAATACCAAATTTAACTCATTTAGTTATCACATTACTCAATTTGGTCCAAAAATATTCTATGGCAAAATTACATTTTTGCCCCTAAAGTTTGACATATTTATACTTTAGTCCCTAGGATCGTATAATGAAATGTACTCATTTTCTTTGTTACCCAAGCCTAACTAACACATATACCTACTCATAACAACCCATATTTTTAACTAAATCACATTTTATACACATGTTTTAAAACTTTTACAAATAAGTCCTTTTATGCATTTTCATCAAAAACCACCTAGTACAAGTTGTTTATCACCCATCAAACTTTCATTTTCTACCATTAATCATCAAATTACATGCATGCCACACATAGGTAAATTTTTAAACACGAACCCTACTTCAAAATTAATGGTAGAAAGAGGTAAATCAGGCTACGTGGACTTCAAAAATGTAAAGAACATTAAAAATGGGGCTTGGAGGCACTTACTATGAAGCTTGAAAGTTTAAGAAACCCTAGCTATGTTGCCCTTAGGGACTTTCAGCTATGGGTGAAAAAGATGGACACAATTTTTGACTTATTTTCCCTTTTTATTCCTTTATTAACCAAATGACCAAAATGCTCTTCACTTAAAACTTTGATATTTTATCCATCCATGTACATTTTTGTCCAAGCTAAACTATATTGGTCTAATTACCACATAAGGACTTCTAATTTAAGAACTCATCACACTTAAGCAATTAAAACACACATTTTGCGACTTTTGCAATTTAGTCCTAAAAATCAAATTGGACACTTTATGAACAAAATTTCTTAACCAAATTTTCACATATGCATTCAATCATATAATAAACCTTAAAAATTTATGGCAATAAATTTTTCTACTTTGGATTTGTGGTTCCAAAACCACTGTTCCATTTAGGCCCTAAACGGGCTGTTACAAACCACCTTACCATCCTGCATCAACACACATGCCAAACCAACATATGATGCAGCACTATAAACCGTGAACTTCTTTCTAGGCTCAGGTTGTATCAAAACAGGGGCTTCAGTTAGTATAGTCTTGAGCTTCTCAAAGCTCTCTTGGGGCGCATTAGTCTAGTCAAATGGTACACCTTAGGTAGCAGCGTATTTAAGGGTGCTGCAATCAATGAGAAGGCCTCCACAAATCGCAGATAATAACCTACCAGTCCCAGAAAATGATAGATCTCAGACACGTTCCTTGGCTGCTTCTACTTCAGGACAGCCTCAATCTTTCGAGGATTAACTCGAATACCCTCAGCAAAAATGACATGACCTAGAAATGTCACCTCATGCAACCAAAACTCGCAGTTGCTAAACTTAGCATAGAGCTACTTCTCCCTCAAAGTTTGAAGAACGACTCAAAGGTGCTCATCATTCTCATCCTCATTCCTCGAGTAAACTAGTATGTCATTAATGAAAACTACAACAAACTGATCTAAATAAGGCTAAAATACTCGGTTCATCAAATCCATGAAAGTTGCTGGTGCATTCGTCAGTCCAAATGGCATCATTAGGAACTCGTAATGACCATAACGAGTCCTAAATGCCATCTTACGTATATCAACCACCTTAACCCTCAACTGATGGTAGCAGATCGGAGGTCAATCTTAGAGAATACCAAAGCTCCTCGAAACTCGTGAAACAAGTTATCTATCCTTGGTAGTGGGTACTTATTCTTAATGGTTAACTTGTTCAATTATCAATAGTCTATACACATTTGCATGGATTCATCCTTTTTCTTTACAAATAGTACCGGTGCTTCCAACAGAGGCACACTAGGGTGAATAAACCCACGATCCAATAACTCTTGAATCTACGCCTTAAGCTCCTCAAGCTCCTTCAGTGCCATTTGATATGGAGCGCTAGACACTAGAGTTGTACGAGGGAGAAGCTCAATCCCAAACTCCACTTCACGATTCAGAGGTAAACCCGATAGCTCCTCAGGAAACACGTCTGGAAAATCCTTTACCATTTTGATGTACTTAACTGTAGAGTCCCTAGAATTAGAAACACTTACATAGGCCAAGAATGCCTCACATCCCTTACGAACCAACTTCTCTGCCATCACTGCAGAGATCACATTAGATAAATAATTATAGAATTATCCTATCATGACTATCTTATTATCTTCCTCAGCTCTTAGTACGACCCTCTTAGTCGCACAGTCCATGACCAACCAGTCCATCCATAGAATTAAGTTGAACTCCTTAAATGGGATTTCCATCAGATCTGCCAGAAAAATTACCCCTTGAACCTCTAATGGGACGTCTTTAAACAGATTATTAACTCGAATGGATTGCCTCAACAGACTCAGTATAGTAACCTCACTCGTAGTGCTTTCAACTAGAATCCCCAAGTTTTCAGACATAGTATAGACTATATAGGAGTGAGTGGATCCTATATCTATCAATGCAACATAAGGTACATCATGAATGAGAAACGAACCCGTGATGACATCCGAAGCATCTCTATCCTCTCGATGACATGCAACATATACTAAAGTCGGCTACCTCGCCTTAGTCTGTCCAGCATCTCTGTTCAGTGCTCTCTGCCCACAGCCAATACCATTACCACCCCTAGCCTGAGCATACCCTCTCAGTGGCTACTGTGCTACCCTCTATGGCTGTACATTACCAGTACCTTGAGCTTGCATCTGATCAACCCTCAGCGGACACTCCTGATACGGTGATCCAATGATCTACACCTTAGACATGCCCTAGTCCTCCTCCAACACTCATCCTGATGGCGTCCACCATAATCCCCAAAAGGCAACATCCCAACTGGAGCAATAGGGAGCCCAACTTTGACTGGCCCATCAACTCTGGCCTTTTTCTTAGGTCTTTGTATAGAACTCAAGGGCTCCAAATCCCTCTTGTTCCTACCTCTCTCTATCACGATTTTGGCGCTCAGCGCGCTTAACCTCCTCAGTGATTTTCGCCTTTTCAACCAGTGCAGAAAATCACTCTCCCTCTGCAGAGCTATCAGTACCTTCAAATTATCTCTAAGGCCATCCTCAAAATAGACACATCGTTCGTACTCAGATGCCACCATACCTCACGCATAGTAGCTCAATCTCAGAAACTCGGCCTCATACTCGGCTACTGATTGATCTCACTATATCAAATTTAGGAACTCCTTCATACGGGCGTCCACATAATTGGCTCCCACATATTTCCCTTGAAAGGCGGTCTTAAAGAACTCCCAAGTCAATCATTCGGGGTAAGTGCCCTCCTTAATAGTATGCCACCACTAATAGGCCTCATACCTCAATAGTGAGACTGCACCCTCTAATTTCTACTCAGGGGTGCAATCTAGATCATCCATGATCCTCTCCGTGGCCTTAATCCAGTACTCAACCACATTAGGGGCAACTCCAGTGACACCTCTGAAGAGCTCAGCTCTATTGGACTGGAGTTGTTCTGTAATCGACCCTCAGACCCCATATCCAATATTGGGCCCAACAACCCTCTCCAAAATCCATAGCATAGCCTGGGACAGTGCATCGTCCTAGACATGTGATCTTGAGACCCAGTCTTAGTAACATGTAATACTAGCATCTCACTCATGTCCAAATTCGGTATGTTACCAGATGACAATGACTCAGCTCGAGCACCTCTATGGCCTCTACCTCGGCCTTTAATACCCTTTCCTCTGATACCTTATGTGCTCATATCTAATCAAGTTTATCTGAAATAAAAATTTTATGAATCAGTTATAGTTTAATATTTACTAGCAAATGTTTTATGTAAATAGTTTTAATAATTCAGAGTTTGTTCTCATATATCGTAGTCTCTAGTAGTTTTACTATAGTTCCAATTGACTACAATTTTTAGTATATACTAACTAAAGTATTTTCTCAATATACTACCTATAGTAGTTTCAGAATACCATAGCATTTTCAATTTAAACATAAATCAGTTTCAGAATACTTACAAGATTGGCGCCGGAGACTCAGTGTACCACATACTCAATAAAAAAAATTCAATTATTAAAAATCAACTTCTTAAAAACCAAGTTTAAAACCCATAATCCACAGTCAAGTTTTATAACCTTACTTTGATACCACTAAATGTAACACCCAAAACCTGACCTAGACGTTATGGCTAAATTTGGCAAAGTCACATGATAGGGTGTTTGAAGACTAAGTTGTTACAATAAAATCATTTCCATGTTATAACCTTTCTTATCTCTTATTAGTTTCTAAAAGAAATCGTTATACTTATTTAAATTATTTGATTTAAATCATTTCTCGTTGCGGAAGCTATAAAAATAATTTAAGTAGTCATGAGTTTAGAAGAAATACTTTAGCTTTTTGAAAACTAAATTTTCCTACGACTAGCAGTTATAAATCCATAAGAATAAAATAAAAAAATAATTTAAATAAAAGTCTCAGATAATCCTCAATTTAAATCCTAATAAACCAAAATAAATAAACCATAAATCATAAATATAAAAACCATGAAAGTCTGAAATAGTGGTCACCGTCGAGCTCTCTGCCATACCGATCCGTCTAAGTCTAGGGATTACCTCTGCACTTTAAACAAGAAGGGGTGAGTTTAGGTAAACTCAGTGTGTAATCCCAAAGAAAACAAACAAGCAATCAACATTCCCAGCGTATAGTCAAACAATCTGGGCTTAAGCTTATTTTCAGTATTAGTAATACTTAGGGCCTTCACCTATCTCAGTACAGTATCAAATATGCAATAGGGCCTTAGCCCATTATAGTATCAGTATCAGTATCAGTATGCAGTATTCAGTATCAAAGTCCTACCCAACAAGCCTCTACACACCATCTCCGTCAAACCTTACACTCCATGTGGGGATTAAATCACCCACCCATCCCTACACTCTAAATAGTCCCGAATACGGTACATAAACATTAATTTTAGTTGAGCTACCAGATATTAGGCTTAAAAGCCTTATACTACTCTTCCTCCAATATAATATCAACCCAACCTAATGCAATGCATCATACCATACATGTCATGCTATCTCATGATTACCAGTACATATAAACAATTCAATATACATGCATACTATTAACATGCTCGATACATTTCAATCAATCAGTCAGTTCACATAATTAGGGGTCAAAGTAGTACTTTTCGACCCTACAATAGGTTCATAGTTAACTTGGGTGACCCGTGCAACTGTAGAAATCAATTCAATAAAATGGGCTCACAAATCCATGTGGCTTGCTCGTGTGGGCCCACACGCCCGTGTGGCCTATATAGCCCAAATTGACCTTGGTTATGTGGATCACACAGCCTGGCCCAAAATCTCACACACCCGTGTGGACTACCCGTGTGGACCCATACGCTTGTGTGGCCCACACAACCCAATTTAGTCTAGCCCATGTGTCGCACACGATCGTCTCTTACACACACGGCCTGGCCTCGTTGATCAAATGCCTGTGTTAAGGCATACAGCCTACCATACGTCTATGTGGCATCGATAGTGGGGTTTTTAGCTTTCATCGAAACCCTATTTTCTGTGTTTTTGGGTGCACATCTGGTATCGATTCACTACAAAAAAGTATCCTGAGCCTTTTGAAACCTATATTCGACCAATGCGACTCTTAATCAATCACTTAATTTGTTATTCAATCAAAACCTATCAATACCATAACCAAAATCTATCGAAACCCCTTACCATTAACAACTAAAATTGAAATTATAACAACTAAAATCAATGAAGGCTTGTAAATATTTGATAATGACTAGTTATTGGAATGGCTAACTATGGATATACTTTAGTGTTATATGTCTGTAAATGAGAATTAATACAAAGGAAACATGAAAGAATAAAATTAGCAATAAAATAGTTTGGACAGCAGCAGTTGTACCACTTTGAAAAATCACCAAAAACTGTGGAAATTGAATTAGAGGTTGAGTCTATTTCATATAAAAGGAATGGTGTAAGCAAAAGAATTTCATATTATGAAATATTTGAATTCTTATGAGACAGAGTCATAATGATTTTGCAATCCCCTGTTTTGACTTTGAAAAATCATGAAAAGTTGTAGGGTTATAATTTATATGCTTAAAATATTTAATGGGTCTATTTTTAAAAGAAACAAACAGGAACATTATCTGTATCTCGTACGAGGAGATAAGTATTTTTTAGTAAAGTGGGGTCGAAACTGCCAGACAGCGAAACAAGAGTGATTTAATGATGAAACTGTACTTATTGGCTAAACCAAAAATTTTGAAAATTTTATGGTAATAAGATATATGAGTCTAGTTTCAGGAAAAAATTGTGGATCTTAATTTAGAGTTCGGTAACTCAAGTTATAAATAACTTAGTGACTATGAGTCGAGTAGACAGCTAGATATGAACTTGAGTAAATAATGGAACTATGTGCAATTATGATTATATTATCTTGAGAACATATTGTGAAGATTGATAAAAGCAAGTTAATAAATTGTTTATTATTTACATATCAACTTACTAAGCTATATGCTTATCCCCTTTCTTTCCTTTGTCTTATAGTGTTACCAAGCTAGCTCGAGGTTCGAAGATCGTCGAAGATCCATCCACAGTATCAACACTCTTTTGGTATTTTGAATTTAATATTTTAAATTATGGCATGTATAGAAGTCTTGGTTATTTTCTTTTGTCTCATAATTGATTTGGCCTAAAATGTTGGCCTATGTTATTTGATAATTCATTTTGTATAAGGCCATTGATGTTGGCTAATATTGATCAAATTATATGTTCATGATGATGTATTTCATGGATGTGCAAGCTTGTATGACTTGATTGAAAGTTTTAATTTGGATGCAAAATTTATGCCTCAGTTTTGTATGATTGCATGTGTTTATGTTTCGGTAATGCCTTGTACCCTGTTCCAGCGTCGAACATAGGTAAGGAGTGTTACATTTTAGTGGTATCAGAGCCATGGTTTAGTCGATTCATAGACTAACATAGGTACGTGAGTCTAGCTATACATGCCATATTACTACCTGTGATAGTGTGATATCTCCCGATCCTGATGAAATTGTTCTGTTGAGACAAAAATGCTTTCCAATTGAGCTACTTTTGATAAGGCTGAATGTGATATTAAGATGTTTGAAAATGTGTTTGTGATGAGATGAAACTTAGAAAGGTCAGAATAAAATTTCATGATATATATGTGATTCAGTATAAAGTGAAACAGAATAAGTTGAGAAATATAGAAAAGTGAAATGAAATGAAAGTTTATATTGTGATAAGCTCACTTATACTTGTTTGATATCCATATGATGTTATGTATCTAACTTATTCGATTAAGTGAACATGATAAGTAATCTTACTCAAATTGATGGAATATGTGTTTATGTGCACTTGTTTGAATAAGATAATGGGAAAGTTCATGTAACATGAATATGTATGTTAATTTGCTTGAAGTGAAATATGTGATTGTAACAATATTATGTGGATTATAACTGCTAAGTCATATGTGTGTATTTATGAGAGTCAAATTAGAGGCTTTACGACCTCACCCCTTACCAATATGGTATTTTGTGATAAGATTTCGTGAGATTTATGTTGAATGAACTCACAAGTGCTAGACTAAAGAATTCGGTAGCGGAATAACTGGAATGTAGTTAGAGTTGAGAATTTTTTGCAAGTAAATATAGTTCTGAAAGATATATCAAATTGTTCTAGAGATTATTTAGATTAAGCAATGTCACGATTAAAGAAAAAGTTAATCCCGACAAATCGACTTATTTAGATATGATGTCTAAAGTATGTGTATGCAAAAATTTTCCCAATTTGGTTTTCGTTACTAAATGGAATAATACAAGGCTATTGATGACAGAATTAGTTAGAGAAATGGTAATTGTTCAGTTTCTAATAGAGTTCTTATATTGTGAGAATGCTAACTAACTAGATGAAAGTTCTACTGGTCTGGTTGGTTCATGATCAGCATTTCTTTATCTCTTCGGAATTCTATTCTAATATGTTGGATTGAAGTCGATGGTAGGAATTATGTGAGACTATTCTTATGCTTCTACTGATTATGGTTTTGTTTTTATATATGCGGGAAATATATTATCTCTGTTATGATAGAAGTCTACAGTCGGTAAGCAATGTTTCTCTTCAAGCTTTCTCTGAGGAACTATTAAGATCTTTATTATCTTTTGTGAGTTGTATTCTTGAACTTCCAGTATGGTATCGAATCTTGGATTTCTTTATCTTAGTTTTTCTATCATTCTTTATTTCATAAATTATCAATCATGGCTCATATTTAAAGTGTGTTCTTTGACTTGTGATAACTATGTATTATGAGTGTATTCCTAGTTCGATCACAGGAACGTGGTGATTCTAGTATTGGGATTTTTGTAATTTTAATGAAAGGAATTAAGATCGACAAAGGAACAAATGATAAGAGCACAAGCTCAAAATTGTATGATGGATCTCTTTTCTCTGGTAAGTCTGATTAAGGTCAATGAGTTCAATTAGGATATTTGTTTCTTTGAGCTAACATGGTTCCAAGACCTTTGATTAGCATGTTAAGAGAGTTGTGAACAAATGTACGTATTTAGGTTGTGGTAGTAGTATGAAGAAAAGAGTATTTTTGACATGTTATTATTTGATAGTCGAAATTGACTTGGTTGTTTTTATCAGAGTGAGCTGATCAGTTGAAATATGATTTGAGTTACATGTAGGTAAAGTATCTTTAGTTATGGGAATAAATTTTGTGCATTCACGAGTATATATAAACTGATAGTCTGAATGAAGAAATTATATTCTAGAAAGCATGATACAGAGATATGCCTATTGGATTGTTCTAATCGAATGATGTTATTATGAATTAAAGTTGTACCGATTGATAAAGTCATCACATTAAGAAAATTTGAATGATTTATGCATGTTAGTAAAGTTCTAAACAGATGAAAGTATTATTAACTGAAACTCTAGTTCTGATTTCAGTTTGAATTGAGTAAAAAATTCACGATTTTCAGTAGTGCATTATTGAACAGATTGGAATGTGATTTGACTATAAAAATGTAAAATGCAGTTTATGTTTTCATATGGTTAAAATATCATTAAAAGAATTTTTCGACGAGTGATTTAAAGATGACCACTTTTATGTCTATGTTGTGAGTTCAATAATATCGTATGTTCGACAAAAAATGTCATATGTTTCTTGATTCTAATGGTTTAAAGTGTCTAATGTTACAGAAAAAGATATGAAGTTTAAGACTTTGTCAATGGATTTAGATATTAAAAGATTTTGAGAAAATTTTCGATTAATCTCTGAGAAAGCAGTTATAGTTATAGATGCCTGGATGGAAAATCTTTACTTATTTTTGTGAGTACTGGTTACTTGATTGATCTTACTTGATGATGGTCTAATTCTAGCTATATTAAATGCTAAAGCGAGGTTTTCTTTGTGAAACTGAGAAGCTTAGAAATGTGATAGCGAATGGTAATCTAAATGAGTTCAGAGTGAGTTTACTTCTGATGTTGAATTTCGGTCGAACATGATTCCTATTATTATCATTATTTTGAAATAGATTTTGTGTATTGATGAATCTAGAACTTATGCAGAAGTTTTTGGTACGAGGCTCAATAGTAGCATGTCTGTTCATCCAAGGATAATAAATTTTGCAGTTGTATGAGTAGATGTTCTGGTGATTGAATATGTATCATGATATTTTTGAGTTTATGTTCAGATGTCTATTTGTTAGCAATTAAGCCAAAATCAAGTGTATTCAGGACTAATATAGTTAGGGATAGTACAAGAGTGATGATGAGATAGAGTTACCATAAGTTTCGTATCAGGATTGTCATAATTTCCGAAAAGGAATATGTTATTTTGATTGTGGTTGATTGTTGGGCAAATATCCGAATGATCATTTCAGTATGTACAGAGTTCTTATTTGGCAAATTACTGAGTATATGTATTTCGGAAAGAATAATTTAGATTTTGACAATCTGCTTTAACACTGTGTGCTAAAGTTTAAAGAGATATATGAGGTTAAATCAATTTGTGATTCTGGAAGGTTAGTGAAAGGGTTTCATGAGAGTTGAAAGCAACTTCTTCTGGTAATATTTTCGGGGACGAAATCCCTAAAGGGAGAGAGTTGTAATAGCTTGATTTTATGCCTAGTCGGAACAGTGGTTTCGGGACCACAAATCCAATGAGGAAAAAAATATTTTTATTATATTTTTATGGTCTACAATTTCACTAAATGATTTCACGAAAGTCTTATTTGAAAATTTTGATGTTTCGGCACTCAATTTAGTCAAAAGGATTAAATTCTAAAAAGTGCAAAACTTGAGTTTTAGAAGCTAGAGGTGTGAAATTGCTATGAAATTTTAAATTGAAGGTCCTTAAATGATAATTAGACCATTGGTTAATTTTTTGGACAAAAATGGACATGAGATAGGTGAAATAGAATATTTTTAAGTTAGGGGCATTTTGGTCATTTAATGATCAAAATGAATTGAAAACAAAATTTAAAGCCAATTTTTGTCCATCTTCAATCCCATGGCCAAATATAGCAAGGGGAAACCATGGCTAGGGTTTTTCAAGCTTTCAAGCTCGATCGTAAGTCCGTTTAGCCCCTTTTTACTGATTTTTATATTTTTGAAATCCTTGTAACAAAATCTACCTATTTTTACCATTAATTTAACATATGGTTAAAGTCTTGGGTTTTGACCCATGATAAATATTTGTGTATTTTGATGTTCAATGGTAGAAATTGCATGTTTATGGCGATAGAAACGACTTTTACTAAGTGATTTTCGATGAAAATAATTAAAACGACTAATTTGTAAAAGTTATAAAATATGTCATAAAAGTATGACTTAATAAAAATATGAGCTTCTATAAGTATAAAAGAGGTTTGGCTACGCTTGGGAATCAATGAAACTGAATAATTTTCATTTTTCGAGCTTAGGGGCAAAAATGTAAATATGTCAAACTTTAGGGGTAAAAATCTAATTTTTCCATAATATGATTTTTTGGGTCACATTGAATAATGTGACTAACAAGTGAGCTAATTTGATATTATAGATCAAGAAAAACGAGGTTCGAGCCTAGAACGAGGGAAAAAATAAGTATTTGATAGTTAGGTCCTTTTCACCATTTTTGGTATCGAGATAAGTTTGTATGTAAATAATGCATCATTTTTACTTATGTTTTTATGTTTTGATATATTTTATGAGATGTGGCTGAATATTGAATGAAATTGACAAAGGATCGAAATGTGAGAAATTTATCGGTTGAACCTTAGGAATATAATAGGATACAAGTGACATGTCACTAGGGACATATGGGAAATCCATGTGAAATTAAGACTAAGTGAATCCGGGTGCTGGTCTTAAGTTGGCTGGGTATACCGGCATGTGTTGTGGATGCTTAACAGCTTGTGTGAGAAGCACTGAGTAGTAATGAATGACTAGCAGCTTGTGTGAGCAGGCCTATGAAAGTAAATTGCTCGAGAATGAGCCTCTATGTGAAAAGCAATGTGAAGTAGCTTTGGTTACAAATGTGGGCATTTATGTGCAAACTTCTGATGTATCTACTAATATTCCGATGTGTTCAACGGGAAAAATGACTAAGTGTAATTGAATGTGATTATGTGATGAACAAGTGCGGGCACATGTGTATATATATTCATGAGCAATGTGCTCGCTATGTGATCGAACTTTGGTAAGGTTGCTGTGGAGCAAGTGTTACAATGAAGACTTGTAAATATTTGATAATGACTAGTTATTGAAATGGCTAACTATGGATATACTTTAGTGTTATATGTGTGTAAATGAGAATTACTACAAAGGAAACATGAAAGAGTAAAATTAGCAATAACATAGTTTGGACAGCAGTAGTTATATCACTTTGAAAAATCACCAAAAATAGTGGAAATTGAATTAGAGTTCAAATAATATATCAAATTAAATATTATTGAGTAATATAAAAGGAACAATGTAAGCAAAATAATTTCATATTATGAGATATTTGAATTCTTGTGAGACAGAGTTAGAATGATTTAAGAATATCATGTTTTGACTTTGAAAAATCAATAAAAATTGTACAAAAATAATTATGGGTTATAATTTATATTTTAAAAATCCTTAATGAGTCTATTTTCAAAATAAAGAAACAGAAACATCATCCAGATCCCGTATGAGGAGATAATTATTTTTTAGTAAAGAGGGATCAGGCACTACACGAAAACAAACTTTTAGTGGTGTTTTTAGTGGCGTTTTAATAAAAAAACGCCTCAAATATTATACATTAGCGGTGTTTGAAAAAAACGCTGCAAAAAGTTGAGCAATAGCGGCATTTTTGGCTGAAACGCCACTAAAAATAAGCAATAACGACGTTTTTTGCCCAAACGCCGCTATAGATCTGAGCATTAGTAGCGCTTTCATAAAAATGCCACTATAGGTCTGAGCATTAGCAACGCTTTCGTAAAAATGCCACTAGATCTGAGCGTTGGCTGCGCTTTCGTAAAAATGCCGCTATAGGTCTGAGCATTAGCGGCGCTTTCGTAAAAGCACTGCTATAGATCTGAGCATTAGCGGCACTTTCGTCAAAACACCGCTTTAGATCTGAGCATTCGCGGCACTTTCATAAAAACGCTACTATAGATAATTTTTGAGCTTTAGTGGCATTTTTAGGAAAACGACGCAAAAGGTAAGCTTTAGTGGCGTTTTTATAAAAACACCACAAAAAATATTTTATTTTAGGGTTTAAAATTTAGAATTTAAGGTTTAATGTCTATAGTTTAGAGTTTTAGGGTTTATGATATAATGTTTATTATTTTGGGTTAAGGGTTTATGTTTTATAGTTTAAGGTTTAGGGTTTATAGTTTGGGTTTGGGGTTTAAGGTTTGGGGTTTAATGTTTAAGGATACTATTTGAAAACTGAAAAATATTTGGAATTTACTAAGGTTCATGCCATTTTGTACTATACCCATATTATTTAATATAATAATATAAAATATATGTTTTGTACTACACTAACATTGGCCACATGAATTCCCAAAAATTTGGTCTCAGATTATGGTTTAAGGTTTGCTGTTTAGAGTTTAGGGTTTGAGTTTTATGGTATATGATTTGGGATTTAGGGTTTGATGTGTATGGTTTAGGGTATAATATTTATAAATTATTATTTTAAAAAATATATAACCAAATGGGTTAAATCCCAAAAGCATACATGAATAATGGTTTAGTGTGCAATTGTATACATGAACTTTAATTTGATCCAGATCTTGTAAAATATTAACACAATTATTGATATAATTAACAACATTTTTTTATTTATATATTGCATACATAAAAATTAATATTTATTCAATATAAAAATATATTGATGTATTTATATTTTAAAATAATGTGTATGATTAAATCAAAATTAAAGTTTCAACTATACATTTAAACTATAATTAGAATTTCACATCTAGAATTACACATTAAACCAAAATTCATATATAATTTTGAGATGTATTTATATCAAAATTTAGGTGTATACATATAATTAAATGCCATTTATTTAAAAATCTAAACAACTAATGCAGACCATACTTAAAAGAATAATGTTGATGTAAAAAGAAAGAAAAAAGAAATTCCTAAAATAGTTGATAATGGTAATTAAATTTTTAAAATTTAATAATAAAAAATTAAAAACTTAAAAACTTAAAAACTTAAAAACTTAAAAATTTAATATTTAATATTTTAGTTAAAAAGTTCAATACTCAAAATATAATAAAAATAAAAATTCAAAAAAATAATAATCTCAGCACAAAAATTTTGATAAAAAAATAGAAAAATATAGGTTAAAAATAGAAAAAAATAAAAATTGTGCAATAGAAAATGCCACAATAAATGGAGCTATAGTGGCGTTTTTAGTAAAAAGGCCACAAAAAATAAGCTATAAGCAAAATTTCATACAGCAAAACGATGCCATTTTTTCTCTGCTAAAAAACTAAGTTCACTATTCTATAACCCTGATTTTTATTTCCCCAAATCCTAAATTTCCTAAGTCCCCAAAGTTTCCCTATATCAGTTTCCCAAAATCCCTCAAATCGATTTCCCCCACTGATCTTCGTCCATATGTTAGCACCGATTTTTGCCTTTCATTTCAATCCAGTTTTCCTTGCAAGTCACTATGCAGTCATCGGTCACTAGCAGGGGCTTTTAATGCTTCAAGCGAGGGGACGGTGTCAGTTATCAATATCGAAGATTTTAATGAAAAAATATTGGTCATTTCTTGATTCGGAAGAGTTAAATTCTGAGCAAGCTAAACGAAATATTGACCGCATTACATCTGCTGGAGAAATATCAGAGTCGTTAAGGGTTCTAGTTTCGGTAGGTTCTAGTCTCATCACACCGATCCAGCATCAGACCAGAGAAAAAGCAGAAGGCAATCAAGCTGTCTACAAGCAAAATCAAGCTTGCCACATCGGAAGCCCAGGCATAAATCTCACAATTTGAGGCAAAGTGATGACCAATTGAGTGATATCAGTAGTGACATGAGAGATTTGAATCACCAAAGAGATGATAATTCGATGCAATCTGAGAGCAATATGAGCATGGCCTCCTATGGAGACACTGAAGTCACAAGTGCTCAAAGTTATGGCATATCCCTTCAACTTGAATGGTTCTCCATTAGGAGTGGCTGCAATTTTTTCTCCTGATGGTCGACATCTTGCCATGGTGGCTTATCTACAGCAGTGTTTCCTGATGTGGCAGTTCCCTTGGTATCCAAAGGACTGGAATGTGGACAAGAAAGGCCCTAGTCCATGGTTAAGTATGTTTCAAAATGCCATAGAGTGGTGCTCATGATATGGTCAATTTTCTATTCAACTCATGATGTTTGATCTTGGCATTTCATATTTAAAAATTATTGAAAGTGTTGTATATTTGCTTGTCTTTGACAAAATCTTGCAACATAATCTAAAGAACTAATAGAAAAATATGACAAAATTTAACCGCAACCGTACTTTGGATATGGCTAGTTTATTTGGAAATAACATTTGTAAAATTTCAGAATATGCATTGAGCTCACTTTTTAAAATTTTTTTAATCACAAGTTATGAGATTCAAAGGGCAAATGAGAAGAGTTGAAGTGTGATTGATCATGGATACTTCATCTGAGTTTATTTGGAGTTTTTAACTGTTATATTGAAATGCCTAGAGTCTCTAGAAAGCAGTCCTAGTCTTTAATTTATACAAAAAGAGTATTTACTTTGTGCAAACCTCAGGAACTATTTCTTAATACTATTTCTTTATCATGCAACTGATAGGAGAGTTCACTTTTTTTGCGTTCTTTTTACAATCTTATTTAGTGTCTTCAGCTCATATAAATAATACAATTGATCATGCATTGCATCTACTACTTTTCATGTTAGTGTGATACCAAAACATACTTTCTATTTTTGTGGAGGCAATTTTGAAATCTTAGTTGTAGTTTTGTATTTTTAGGAGGTGTCGTGGTCCTTTGGAGCCATTATCTGACATTTTGAGACATGATCTTGAGTCATGTTAACTACTGATTGTGTTCTTTTCACTTCTATGGTTTCACCTTTGCTATGCTGAATCCATATAAAAGCTCATTTGGCTATCGGTGGAAACTTTCCCTAGTACAGGGGCTATATTTGCTAAGTTTTTCTTTAGCTACTCTAAGAACCAGTGACTCATAGAGTTAAGATGAACATCGACTTCCATTTTTTGTACTTATGCAGCTGAATTTGATAGTGGTTTCAACCTTATGGTTATTGATCTTCCATGGGAAAATGTAAGTGCTCGTCAGAAATCAGTGTATGTAATCACATATTTCAATGTATCAAACACATCACTACTGCTTTTGACAGTTTATACCTTCCTGATCATATTTTTGTGAGTTTCTTCTTGTCAATATATTTTCACCTGTGTTTTCATTTCCTGATTGCTTTAGGTACCCAACATTACCAAACATGTATTTCTTATCCATTCCAATTAAGCAACTTACACACAGAGGGGGTGCACTTGTGGCATTATTTGTGACAAATTGAGAGAAATTGCGTACCTTCATTGAGAAAAAGCTATTCCCTACATGGGGAGTTAAATATGTGTACTATTTATTGGTTGAAGGTGACTCTCTCACTTTTTTTTGTCTTTATGTGTATTTTGCACGAAGTTGAAACAATGCTGATTTGCAAATTATCATTTAAATTGGGTTTTGCTTGGTATTTTCAGGTGAAAGGAGACGGTTCATTGATCAGTGATCTTGACCTCGTTCATCATTGGTCATATGAATGTCTTCTCCTGGGATACTGTCATGGAAAAGTAATAAACATAAGATATGCATTATACATGCTTTTAATTGTTGGTTGCTCTTAACTGGATTATTTTTGTTGCTTACACTGTGGAACTTTTGCAGGAAATGGATTCAAATTGCCATTCAGTATTTAGGTTGATAAAAGATGAACATTTTGTCATAAGCATTCCTAGAGGTTACTCCAGGAAACCCCTAATTAGAGGTATTATTTTATTGATGGACTACTTAAATAGTTCCCATAATATATGGTTGCAAGCATTTTTACTCTTTCACCATGCCATGGGAGATTTTCTTGACAAAAAATGAACTATTTTCTTAATATTTTCTTGGTAAAAAATATCTTTTCTCGCCCTCTCAATATTGATATTGAGCAAATTGGTCCCTCGAAAAAAAAGTTGAGCAATTTAATCTCTGTCAATTTCTTAACTGAGCAACTAAATACTAAACATTGCGTTAATGCCAATTGTATATGCCAGCATTTGTTGGCCCTAAGTTTATTCATTCATTTATTCATTCTGAAGTATTTCCGTATCGTATTTGTATGAAATGGTGATACTTATTCATTTATTCACTCTGAAGTATTCATTTATTCGTTTATTCTATGGTGATACTTATGTTTTGCTATTTGCTACTAATTTCTTAGTCAACTTGCATGCAAAATGCTGATTTTACCTTACAAAACTCTGTTTATATAATATTTGTAACTAAAATTAATATTATTTTTGTATCTAAAATTAATATTTGGCCAAATCCATTAGATTTTTTTATTATGATATTAAAGTGGATAGATTTGAACTGAAAGTTAAGTCCAAGAGTATATTTAATAGGTTAGTTGTTTGAATTTATCAGAGGTTTTATTGTAGTTGAACTAGAAGTATTTTGGTGAAAGTTAGAAAGCTTACATCATTTGTTTTAATGAAAGTATTACTCAAGCTCTGTGTAAATCTCAGATTGGAACTGATATTGAAGATTTTGAGTGCTCTTGGTTGGTGGTTAAAGCTTTGGAAATCTGTAATGAGGAGCAGAAGAAAGTGTTATATGTATGATTGGAACTGTTTCTATCAGTTGTCTTATTTCTAATGAAATTTGATATGGTTACTCATTTATGTTATGCTTTGCTTCCAGGAGAACTATGGGAAACCAGACCCTGCCAATGTTGCTAAAGTGAAGGCTCTATTTTTCAGGTCTTATTTTTCAGGTATGGAATGTTACTTCACTCCATAGGTTCTTTCCTTTTTGGTCAGCTATGTGTTTGTTCTATTTTTTTTTTTTTAAGAATTTGAAATTAAATTATAATTTTTACAATAGTAAAAATACAATTTTATCATAGTTTATATATTTATAATTTTTAAAAAATTAAATCAATTTTATATATTTTAAAAAGGAATAAAGTGTAGTTTGACATTTATTAATTTAAATTTTATATTTTGACAGGCTTTATGACGTTACCACCGCCTTGTTATTTTGGTACTACCTTTTATGTATACTGAAATTTTTTATTATATTTAAGGGGAAAAATGTAATTTTATTTAGATAAGTTTTTATCACTGAAGGTTTAACACCTTGCTGGTTATAGAGATAGAACAAAAACAACATCATATGAACTTATTTTGGTATATTTAAGCGTCAAAGGCGCAGTAAGTTGCTATTTCAATTTATTTCATTCATTTTCCCTTAGTTTCTGTACATTTATTTACTTTGGTTGCTATATTTATAATTTCATATTTATTATTGTAAGTTTTGTTAGTTTATGATTTTCATTTCGTTTCTTTGAAAGAACATTCTAGTTGCCATTTACTTGCTTGCTTGTTTCTATTTTTGTTCTGAATTTGGAAAAATTTAACTGACCAAATCAATAGAAGGATGACTAGAGTAAATTCTCTTAATTCAACCTAGCCATTCATATTCAATTTACATTTTTGTTATTTATTATATACAGATAATAAATCTCACATTCTCATTGAAGCAAAAAACTATGAGAAATATTTTCTCTGTTCCTTTTCACACTTGTTTTGTGTGTATTTGGTGACATGAAGGTGAAGGAAAACCTGTCCCTGTTTAATGGAAGTTGACGCAAATATGCTATTGTCCCGAAACTATTTTTTTAGGTTTTGAAAAAACAGGGTCGACTTTAAAAAATGAAAACGGGAGTCGCTACCAATCTTTTTAGGTGTGATTGGATCACCTTGAAAAATATTTTGGTCCACGATTTTTAGAAAATAGGTTCGGGAGTCGGTTACGTACGAGGAAGGATTAGCACCACTGTAACGCCCAAAATCGGTACCAATTGATTAGTTTTCTGTCCTAATGTCGAAACTTTGAAAAGATTTAAAAATATAATCCTTTTTAAAATCTGAACGATTCGAGTTAAAAATTCGAGATTCTTTTGTTTTGAAAGAATACAAATATCACATCCAGCATGATAAGACATGATATTCTTAAACTCTCGTAATTGAAATCATCTCGTGATTTACAAAATTTATTTAGAAGGATACTTTAGGCATTTAGACAAACGGGAAATTGCAACCCAGCATGTTAGGGCACTATTTCTCGAATTCCTAAATACGAAAAGCATTGCCTCATTTTTAAAATCCTTTTAGGTAAAAAAACATTTAAATAATGATGTATTTTACACGTTACAAAGTTTTAATGCTAAGTAATATAAGTTGTCTGATACATGCTTCAATATTTCATGCAAACATATAATAAAAAAACAATATATATTAATATGCAAATGTAATCATCAACAAAATAAACCTATTAACAATTCATACAATAGCAAATAATGAGATATAACACATACTATATACGTTGACATGTCATACAAATAATATAAAACTAAAAAATTACATAGTATATACAAGCATATTTTATACAGGTATAACTTAAAAATAACCATATATATAATCCCTTCTCATACAAATATAAAATGGTTAAATAATACAGATAATTTATGAAATAAAATTAACATGCCGAAACGATATTAAGAAATGAAAAAGGATATGAAAATAAACCAACAAATTTTGAAAATAAATCAAAAAGAGAAGAGAAAAAAAATAAATAAATACAAAAGAAAATGAGGTATATAAAAAATTTAAAACGATATATAAGTAGTAAAAAAGGAGTTAATATACCTAAATAATAATAAAAATATACAATATATAATACAAATACTTAGTACATATATTTATAAGAATAAAGATACAACAAATAACACCAAAATTTTTAATTATATAACATATAAAAATATAATGTTTAATTATGATTTATAAATTTCAAAATTATACATTATATAATAAATAATATATAATAAAGAAAATAAAAGTATAACAAATAAGTATGTATAAAATATGTAATATGTAATAATAAGTGGTAAAAAAATACTTATATATATGAATATAAAAAAATAATATATGATAGATAATTTTTGTTTTATTCAAGTAATATTTTATAGTAAAATAATAATATATATATATAGAAAAAAAATATAAAAAATGATTAAAATTAAATTGAAATAAAACTTTAGAGCTACTTTTAAAATAAAAAAATGAATTATGGGCCTTCTGGAACGCGCGTTAAAAGTTAAGGGACTCATTGGGCAATATGCCCTTATCCCCGAAACGGCGTCGTTCTCAGAATTGGCTTTAAAGAGACTGTCGAACCAAATTAAAACAAAAGCAAAAGGTTAAGGCCAAATTAAAATAAAATAAAATTTAAATTAAACGAAATTAAAGAAACTAAAAATGCGGAAGGACCCATCAGGCAATTAGCCCATTAACAGAAAACACGCGGATCCTTCCCTTGGGTCGGGTCACCGCGCGGGTTGCCTTTTGAAACGACGTCGTTTTGGGCTTATTGAATTAAGCCAAAACGGCGTCGTTTTAATAACACTATATAAATCATGTTTAAACCAAAAAAAAAAAAAAAACTCATTCTAAGTTAGTTTTTTTTAAAAAAATCAGAAACCCTTTTGGTGCTCTCCCTTTTGGCCTGAAATCCGGCCATCAGCCCTGATGGGTGCCCTCTGTACTCATCTCACACGCCGTCATCAGTGCCACCGTACGCGGTGGCCGCATGTAATTTCTTTCGCCTTTTCTTTGCGCAAAATAAATATTTAATAACTTCTATTTATTTGTATACCTCGAACAAGAAATAAAATGAAATGAAAAATGAAAGAAAATGAAAAATAAAAATCACCTTTCGTTGTAAACGAAACTGTTTTTTTATAAATTTTGTGTATATTGGTTTTATCCCCCCTTTTATACAACGATAGCACTCGGGTTTTATAGCCATTGTTTACATTTGGTAAGAATAATCTCCTTTGATTTCTTCCTATTTTTGTGCTGCTGTGCTGCTTTTCTTTCCATTTGTTTGCAGGTGAGCGTGGAAATCGTGGCGGTGATGAAGGCTTGACGATCGCGGCGTGACTGGAGCGATGAAGGCTGAGGCTTCATGCTTGCGGCGCGAAAGGAGAGGGTGAACCCTAGGGTTCCCAAATCTGAAAACAGATTTGGGCCAAACACTATTATTGGGCCGTGGGGTCTAATTTGGGTTATTGGGTAATTTAGTCTGATTTGGTATTTGGGTAGAAGGGTGTACGGGCTGTGGTTAGGTTATTGGGTTGGTATAGGCTTTGGGTTGTAATTTTAGCTTGGCTGGTTTAATTTAGGGTCTATTGGGTTTAGGCTCAAGTGGGGTATTGTTTGGGTCTTGTAATGTAATTGGGCTTCGGGTTTGAGTCTGGTATTTTGTAAAAGGGACTGTTTAATGGACATTTTATTTTGCATTTTGGTTTTAATTGGTATATGGCCCGGGCAAAATATGGGTTCTACAGCTGCCTCTCTTTGCTCATTGCTGTGTAACAGGAATAGAGCAAAGACTAGAAAAGACCCAATTTTGCCTAGGCTCGCTGAGTCTTGAGTTCTTCAATCTGCTCCCCGTCTAATACAGGGATGCCAAATCTGCTATCTCGGATCTACTTTGATGCAAACACATGAAGGTCATGATCTGCTCCCCGTCAAATACAGAGAGATAAGATCTGTTGTATTGGATCTGCCCCGATGTAAACGCATGAAGGTCAGATCTGCTAGGTCCTCGATCTGTTCCCTGTAAGCATAGGGATGCCAAATCATCTTGGATCTGTTTCGATGTAAACACATGAAGGTCAGATCTGTTATGTCTTCAATCTGTTCCCTGTATGCACAGGGATGCCAAATCATCTATCTTCAACCTGTTCCTTATAAGCACAGGGATGCCATGCTGATATCTTCGACCTGTTCCCTATAAGCACAGGGATTCTAGATCTGCTATCTTCAACCTGTTTCCTATAAGCACAGGGATGCCATGCTAATATCTTCGACTTGTTCCCTATAAGCACAAGGATTCCAGATCTACTATCTTCAACCTGTTCCCTGTAAGCACAGGGATGCCATGCTGATATCTTCGACCTGTTCCCTGTAAGCACAGGGATTCCAGATCTGCTATCTTTAACCTGTTCCCTGTAAGCACAGGGATGCCAAATCTGCTATGTCTTTGATCTGTTCCCTGTAAGCACAGGGATGCCAAATCTATCAACCTGTTCCTTATAAGCACAGGGATGCCATCTTGAAATCCTTGATCTGCTTCGCTGTAAGCACAGGAATGTCAAATCTGCTACGTCTTCGATCTGTTCCCTGTAAGCACAAGGATGCCAAATCTGTCATCTTCAACCTGTTCCCTATAAGCACAGGGATGCCATGTTGAAATCCTCGATCTGCTTCGCTGTAAGCACAGGAATGCCAGATCTGCTATCTTCAACCTGTTCCCTATAAGCACAGGGATGCCATGTTGAAATCTTCAATCTACATTGTCCTCTAGAGGACATAACCTGTAGAATGTGAATATGTTTGTGCTTGATGATTAGGATGCCTTGATCGAAATGAGTCAAATGCTTCCTAATTTGAACATACTGTGATGTTATGAGAATGATTCCTATGTCATTACTCATTCATTCATCAAACTTTCGTCTTTGCTCTTCTTGACATATCAATTATACTCTACTCGTATGCTTTGAATCAATTGGGTCCTATTATACCATTCCTTGAATGTTACGACCCACTGGAAATGTTCGTGAAATGATCCTCTCCTAGGATCGAATTGTTTGAAACGTCCAATCACCAATTGGACTAAAGAAGAAATTCTCTTGAGAACTTCCAACCCTTATACACAGGAATTCTTTTAAACAATTGTCCTGTTTCAGTTTCTTGCATTATCTAGGGATTTTCAGAATAATATACAAAACTTCGTTTGTCAAAATAATTTAGTTCATCAATCATTATTTCAATGCAACACACTTTATGAATAATGGAGGACAAATAAATTTGAATAAATTATCAAAAATACAAAGGAATTGCATATGGAAAGATATCTTTTAGAAGAAAAAGAATCCAAAGATAGTAAAAAGGACAACATCCAGGTGCCTAGATATCGCAGCTTGGGCATCTATATACAAGCTCTATAAAGACTGCTTTGAGTTTAACGTGTGTTCAGAAGATCCAAAGTACTTTGTTGATGCCCCAGCATGTAACATACTTCACTTCTTGTCAAATCAGGTATAGCAAGGTTGCTGCATGCCTTTCAAAATTTGAGCCGCCCTTTCGGGTTTTCAACTCAAAACCCCTTTGGTCTTAAGGCGCCCTTTGTGGGTTTTCACCTTGGCCTCTCCATTTTTCTTTTTTTATTTTTTTTCACTTTTTTCCTTTTTTATTTTTTTTTTAATTTAGAAGTCTCAAAGCGCCCTTTGCGGGTTTTCACCTTGGCTTCAGCGAGAAATTCTTGTGGACGAACCCTCTTTATCATAAATCGGTGTCATCCATTTGATTAGGATGAATACTTTCAAGTTAAGTTCACTAGAGGTATTCAATTCTTGACTCCATCGAAGCTTGGAGGAAAAAAAAAGAATCTCGATTCATAAACCCATGAGAAAGGGATTGCCCCAGCAGCAGCTCTGGCTATCGTTTGACAAACACATAGCTCGATGATGTCTCTGAAGCATCCACAAACTTCATAAATTGCCCCAGTTGTAAAGCTGCCAAATGAGCCTAGCAAATAGGGGCCACAACATATATGGCTATGGTGCTCGTAGGATAGAGAATGAACAAGCTCGCAGATCATCAGCTGAAAACCCAACTTGGTCAGCATGAGCACAAAGGTAAAAATCATTGTTCTTCGGATGGCATACTTTGTTGTTAATGACAGCACCAGGTAGCACATTGTCAGGAGATCCCTGCTGGAAAACTTGGTAGGATGGTTTTTGTGCAACAATAGCCACAAACTTAGGGTTCCAATTCTCGTCAAGGTGCTTGCAAGCCTCAATAACTTGATCAAGTCCTTTGTTTATCATTCGACTGAACTGAGACTCGCTATCTCCATCCTTGGAGATAATGACCTGATCAGGCTTCCTCTTCCCTGAACTTGTATAGAAGTCTAAGAGTGCTTCTCTCATTATCTACTTATCCACTTTGTCAGAGACTGGTTTGAAAAGAGAATCTATCATTTCAAGCTTTGGAGACTGTGTATAGTCTGATGCTCTATAGCGAGAAATTGGTAACTATTACTTGAAGCTATCCAATGCAGCTATTGACAGCACATCAGACTTCCTAGGAGATCTATGTGCTACTTTTATTCTAAAGATGATAGTTGGGACCCTTGAAAGCGTTTGCCCCAAAGTAAACATAAAGAGTAAGTAGTAGCTTTTTTTGCCAATTTTTACAAAGTCTCGGTCATCTTCTGTACTTTTTGTTGATTTTTTCGTTTTGGCCACCTTTGATGTACTGTGATAGGGTGCCTAATCTTTAAACGGACTGCAAACCTTTGACATTGTGCAGTTAAAAATGATCTTTTCTTTTCCCTTTTTTATTTTTTCTTTTTTTTTTATTTTTTTTGTATCGGTGTCTGTTAACTTTGTAATATTGGCATATGAAGCTACTCTCTCCCTCTTATTGGAGCAGTCAACAGCCACAAAGATGATCTATTGTCAGCTCAAAACTTTTGACGAGCATAGACCCATAGCATACATGCCCCATAAGCCTTGACTCCTTAAATTCGGCATTTATAGTATAACTGATGTGATCATGTATCCTCCTTGACAACGTTTTTGAATTTCCATAATAGCCTCCACGAGGTCTTGTTTTGGCTCTCCGGCTATGCGTATTCTAATTTCACAACCTTCCCATCCTCTAAGGCTGTATTCTCTATCACCTTTTCATGGGGTAAAATTTGTTTCTCTTTACCATTTCCAACAAATTTAGAAACAAGTTACATTTTCTGTCAAATCTTTAAAGTACTGAGGTTCCTTTAAACAGATGTTGGGCTCAAAAATGAACTCTGAATCTGTAGTATTGTTGCCCACATCATTGATATCTAGGGATCTATGATGGGCATAAAATAATGTACAAGGAGTAAATGAATTCAAGAATGACTATTTACGCGGTATGAATGAAGAAATTTGATGAAAATTAGAAAATCAAAGTATAAAGAATGAGGGAATATTGGCTCGAATTAATCATGAAAGATGTGTTCTATTAAAACAAAGATGTATGAGCATGAGCCTATTTCACAAATGAAATCTTATTACTCCTAAGCTTTAGAGTAACAAGAGTGTTTTGAAAATTATTCTGTGTAATTTCTAAAAATTACAAGAAGTTCCTCTACAGACCAATTGTCCAAAAACATTTCCAGGTTTATAAGGACGAATGTCTCACAGGCTTCTTTACTCAGAATCCAATATTACCAATCTTCTGCTTATTATTTCTTCTTAAACCATCTTCAACGGGGTTCCTCTTGATCTCTCTTGTAGTACTTTAGTCACTTGCATTTACCCCCTTGTCACCATGGTCTGGTAACGAGTTCTTTATACCTGGGGTATCGTCAAACTTCACAATCCCCATCTCGATGAGCCTTTCAACTGTCTTCTTGAAAGCAGTACAGTTTTCTATTGAATGCCCCAGTACTCCCGCATGGTAATCACATTGAGCGTTTGAATCATACCATTTAGGGTATGGAGGCTACAATGGTTTTATATAATATGGGGAAACCAGATGTGCGTCAAATAAACTCTGATATAGCTCCTTATACAACATTGGGATTGGCGTAAATTGGAGTTTTTTAAAGTTTTGCTTGATACCAAATTCCTGGCTTATCAAACCTTGTTGCCTCACTGTGGTTGCTTTTGGTTGACTGACAGGTACTGACCTTGAGTGACCCTTACTGTACATGCTCGTATTATTCACTTCATTTTTCCTTGGAACTGACCTCTTGGTAGCTTCCCCCACTGCAATCCTACCACCCCTTATGGCGTTCTCAATCATTTCTCCCGCCATAACAATATCAGCAAAGCTTTTGGTGGTGCTTCCAATCATATGAGTGATGAATGGAGCCTTCAGGGTGTTAATGAACAACATAGTGGTCTCCTTTTCCAAAAGCGGTGGTTGAACTTGCATGGCCACCTCCCTCCATCTTTGGGCCTACTGCCTAAAACTCTTATTACGCTTCTTCTCCATATTTTGCAACATGATCCTATCAGGAATTATGTCAGTCACATGATTGTATTGCTGTATAAAGGCTTGCGCAAGATCTCTCTATGAACCAATTCTGGCACGGCTCAACTGGTTGTACCACCTAGTCGCTGCCCCAACCAAACTATCTTGGAAACAATGGATCAACAATTGATCATTGTTCACATAGCCGATCATTCACCTATAGAACATGGTGATATGGGCCTTAGGGCAAGTAGTCCCATTATACTTTTCAAATTCTGGCATCTTGACCTTGTGAGGAAGTACCAGATCTGGAACCAAACTCAAGTCTTTGGCATCAATCCCGTGATAACTATCAGCACCTTCTAAATCCTTGAACTTTTCTTCCAACCACTTGCAGCGATCCTCTAACTTCTTTGAGGATTCATCTATCATTCCTTCCCTTTTTGTCATGTCAAAGTTAGGGGTAATAGGATTTGTGGGATTATCTTCTGGATTTGATCCCAAGCCGATTTGGAAATTCATGGGCATCCCAGTGTCAGTTTGCCCCTGCTGAAGCCTAATTGTGACAGACGGCTTTCGAGGAGGTGCTTCAGTTTGTGCTTGCGCATGAGGTAGAGTAAAACCCGGTGGATAATCCTTATTATCCTCTCCAGCCATGGCCATAGGGCCCTTTGCCTTATCCATTGCCTCTGCCAGCAGTTGGGCTATCTGAGCCATCATATTCTTCTGTGCTTCCATCATCTGTTCTCTCATGTCGTTTTCCATCTTTGCCAACTGTTCTTGCAATTGGTCTTGCATATCCTTCTAAAGTTGCTCAAACCTTTGATCCATATTCTTAGTTTTAGTGCGGGTACCGTAAGGATGTGTAGTTTCCAGACTTTCCTCTCCTTTTCTGTAGTAATTTTAACTAATTAGGGTCTTCCTATAACTTTGAATGCATATGATGCGATGAGATGCAAATGCATGAAAGCAAAACATATCGATTCTGATTCAGTTTCATTTTAGAAAACATTATTTAAGGAACAAGAATCTTTTCATAAAATGGATTACAAATACACTTTCACCCGTAGGCACAAAGTCTTAACCCTATCTAGTAACAAAGCTAACTCTCGACCTCTATTTGATACTAGCTCATATTTTACACTTAATACATTAGCTTGCACTGCCAATTCTTGTAGGTGATATCCAACATCCTCAATGTTTCTTGAGTGTCTTCAGATTTCTGCCCCTGCAGAGCATAGCTAATCTCCATTTTAAAGGTCTTTGAATGATACGGTCTTCTTTAACCTCTTTGTTCATGCCCATTTGTCCAAATCTTGTACTTCCATTGTTTCTGCAACATCCTAGTAAACTTAAGCTTGTCGTTTGGTAATGGTCCTATAGTAAATAACCTTTTTACCATCATAGGCAAAATTCTTTCCATCCAATTCAAATTTGTAGGCCTTATGCATTCTGTCAATCACCTTTCCTCCAATACCCTTGCCATCAACGGGGCGACCATCTTCATATGAAAGGGAAATGCTGTAATGGTAGAAGTGTCCATCAATACTTCCACGCTTCACTTTGAATTGTCCATCTATCTTCTCATCAAGCAAATACTGCAAGTCCTCATAGCTAAACAACTGCTTGGCTTCATTATCCCAATGGGCCTAAATGTCCTTCAACTCCTTCCACTCAATCTGTGTCGAACTGATACGAGTGAAGTCCCACAACTCTGATGTATATCCCTCGGTGACACTATCTCCTTTCTCTAACTGGGTTTTCTCTGACCATGCACAGACGAAAGAGTTGTCCCCCACTTTATTAAGATATTCGTTCCTCATTACAAAACTTTCTAACTCAGAAATCGAACCTTGAATCGATACCTTTTAATGATGAATGATATGCAATGACAACAAAAATAAGAATAATATGTTAGTGACATATATAAAAAAATATAATAAACAAATACTTTAAAAGGGTAGGTACTAAAAGTTATCACCTTACTACCTAAGGCAAGCACTTAAAGCTCACTACATGAAGTTCGGTTCTAAAGTAAAGGGTACCTAAACCAGCAGATTCCTCAATCCTCACCCATTATAGGCTCATATGGACCAAGTTCGGTTTAGGGGGATTCATTTCCCTACGACCATACGAAGATGAAAATCTCACGAAGTCTATAGGTACAGATGTTTCCCGGAAGCAATCCACTAACTCATACGAAGGTGAAAACCTCACGAAAGCTTAGTTTCTTACTCCCACTTAAAGGTGTGACCAACGATCATGCAAATGCAATATGTGCAAATAAAATAACAAACATATGCAACAAACACATGAAAAGGGATCTTTATTTTTACATCTTTTCAAATTTTAGCATTAAGACAGAAGGTAATCAATTTTCAGCTTGACTCTCTTATTAGTCCCCAGTGGAGTCGCCAAGCTGTCGAAACAATTTTTTTAGGTTTTGAAAAAATGGGGTCGACTTTAAAAAATGAAAACGGGAGTCGCCACCAATCTTTTTAGGTGTGATTGGATCACCTTGAAAAACATTTTGGTCTACGATTTTTAGAAAACAGGTTCGGGAGTCGGTTACGTACGAGGAAGGATTAGCACCCTCGTAACGCCAAAAATCGGTACCAATTGATTAGTTTTCTGTCCCAATGTCGAAACTTTTGAAAAGATTTAAAAATATAATCCTTTTTAAAATCTGAACGATTCGAGTTAAAAATTCGAGATTCTTTTATTTTGAAAGAATACAAATATCACATCCAGCATGATAGGACATGATATTCTTAAACTCTCGTAATTGAAATCATCTCGTGATTTACAAAATTTATTTAGAAGGATACTTTAGGCATTTAGACAAACGGGAAATTGCAACCCAGCATGTTAGGGCACTATTTCTCGAATTCTTAAATACGAAAAGCATTGCCTCATTTTTAAAATCCTTTTAGGTAAAAAACATTTAAATAATGATGTATTTTACACGTTACAAAGTTTTAATGCTAAGTAATATAAGTTGTATGATACATGCTTCAATATTTCATGCAAACATATAATAAAAAAACAATATATATTAATATGCAAATGTAATCATCAACAACATAAACCTATTAACAATTCATACAATAGCAAATAATGAGATATAACACATACTATATACATTGACATGTCATACAAATAATATAAAACTAAAAAATTACATAGTATATACAAGCATATTTTATACAGGTATAACTTAAAAATAACCATATATATAATCCCTTCTCATACAAATATAAAATGGTTAAATAATACAGATAATTTATGAAATAAAATTAACATGCCGAAACGATATTAAGAAATGAAAAAGGATATGAAAATAAACCAACAAATTTTGAAAATAAATCAAAAAGAGAAGAGAAAAAAAAATAAATAAATACAAAAGAAAATGAGGTATATAAAAAATTTTAAAACGATATATAAGTAGTAAAAAAGGAGTTAATATACCTAAATAATAAAAAAAAATACAATATATAATACAAATACTTAGTACATATATTTATAAGAATAAAGATACAACAAATAACACCAAAATTTTTAATTATATAACATATAAAAAGATTTATTAATAACATATAAAAATATAATGTTTAATTATGATTTATAAATTTCAAAATTATACATTATATAATAAATAATATATAATAAAGAAAATAAAAGTATAATAAATAAGTATATATAAAATATGTAATATGTAATAATAAGTGGTAAAAAAAATACTTATATATATGAATATAATAAAATAATATATGATAGATAATTTTTGTTTTATTCAAGTAATATTTTATAGTAAAATAATAATATATATATATATAGAAGAAAAAAATATAAAAAATGATTAAAATTAAATTGAAATAAAACTTTAGAGCTACTTTTAAAATAAAAAAATGAATTATGGGCCTTCTAGAACGCGCGTTAAAAGTTAAGGGACTCATTGGGCAATATGCCCTTATCCCCGAAACGGCGTCGTTCTCAGAATTGGCTTTAAAGAGACTGTCGAACCAACTTAAAACAAAAGCAAAAGGTTAAGGCCAAATTAAAATAAAATAAAATTTAAATTAAATGAAATTAAAGAAACTAAAAATGCGGAAGGACCCATCAGGCAATTAGCCCATTAACAGAAAACACGCGGATCCTTCTCTTGGGTCGGGTCACCGCGCGGGTTGCCTTTTGAAACGACGTCGTTTTGGGCTTATTGAATTAAGCCAAAACGGCGTCGTTTTAATAACACTATATAAATCACGTTTAAAAAAAAAACTCATTCTAAGTTAGTTTTTTTTTAAAAAAATCAGAAACCCTTTTGGTGCTCTCCCTTTTGGCCTGAAATCTGGCCATCAGCCCTAATGGGTGCCCTCCGTATGCGTCTCACACGCCGTCATCGGTGCCACCGTAGCGCGGTGGCTGCATGTAATTTCTTTCGCCTTTTCTTTGCACAAAATAAATATTTAATAACTTCTATTTATTTGTATACCTCGAACAAGAAATAAAACGAAATGAAAAATGAAAGAAAATGAAAAATAAAAATCACCTTTCATTGTAAACGAAACTGTTTTTTTATAAATTTTGTATATATTGGTTTTATCCCCCCCTTTTATACAACGATAGCACTCGGGTTTTATAGCCATTGTTTACATTTGGTAAGAATAATATCCTTTGATTTCTTCCTATTTTTGTGCTGCTGTGCTGCTTTTCTTTCCATTTGTGTGCAGGTGAGCGCGGAAATCATGGCGGCGATGAAGGCTTGACGATGGCGGCGTGACTGGAGCGATGAAGGCTGAGGCTTCATGCTTGCAGCGCGAAAGGAGAGGGTGAACCCTAGGGTTCCCAAATCTGAAAATAGATTTGGGCCAAACACTATTATTGGGCCGTGGGGTCTAATTTGGGTTATTGGGTAATTTAGTCTGATTCGGTATTTGGGTAGAAGGGTGTACGGGCTGTGGTTAGGTTATTGGGTTGGTATAGGCTTTGGGTTGTAATTTTGGCTTGGCTGGTTTAATTTAGGGTCTATTGGGTTTAGGCTCAAGTGGGGTATTGTTTGGGTCTTGTAATGTAATGGGCTTCGGGTTTGAGTCTGGTATTTTGTAAAAGGGACTGTTTAATGGACATTTTATTTTGCATTTTTGTTTTAATTGGTATATAGCCCAGGCAAAATATGGGTTCTACAGCTGCCCCTCTTTGCTCATTGCTGTGTGACAAGAATAGAGCAAAGACTAGAAAAGACCCAATTTTGCCTAGGCTCGCTGAGTCTTGAGTTCTTCAATCTGCTCCCCGTCTAATAAAGAGATGCCAAATCTGCTATCTCGGATCTACTTTGATGCAAACACATGAAGGTCATGATCTTCTCCCCGTCGAATACAGAGAGATAAGATCTGTTGTCTTGGATCTGCCCCGATGTAAACGCATGAAGGTCAGACCCGCTAGGTCCTCGATCTGTTCCCTGTAAGCATAGGGATGCCAAATCATCTTGGATCTGTTTCGATGTAAACACATGAAGGTCAGATCTGTTATGTCTTCGATCTGTTCCCTGTAAGCAGAGCGATGCCAAATCATCTATCTTCAACCTGTTCCTTGTAAGCACAGGGATGCCATGCTGATATCTTCGACCTGTTCCCTATCAGCACAGGGATTCTAGATCTGCTATATTCAACCTGTTCCCTGTAAGCACAGGGATGCCATGCTAATATCTTCGACTTGTTCCCTATAAGCACAAGGATTCCAGATCTACTATCTTCAACCTGTTCTCTGTAAGCACAGGGATGCCACGCTGATATCTTCGACCTGTTCCTTGTAAGCACAGGGATTCCAGATCTGCTATCTTTAACCTGTTCCCTGTAAGCACAGGGATGCCAAATCTGCTATGTCCTCGATCTGTTCCCTGTAAGCACAGGGATGCCAAATCTATCATCTTCAACCTGTTCCTTATAAGCACAGGGATGCCATCTTGAAATCCTTGATCTGCTTCGCTGTAAGCACAGGAATGTCAGATCTGCTGCATCTTCAATCTGTTCCTTGTAAGCACAAGGATGCCAAATCTATCATCTTCAACCTGTTCCCTATAAGCACAAGGATGCCATGTTGAAATCCTCGATCTGCCTCGCTGCAAGCACAGGAATGCTAGATCTACTATCTTCAACCTGTTCCCTATAAGCACAGGGATGCCATGTTGAAATCTTCAATCTACATTGTCCTCTAGAGGACATAACCTGTAGAATGTGAATATGTTTGTGCTTGATGATTAGGATGCCTTGATTGAAATGAGTCAAATGCTTCCTAATTTGAACATACTGTGATGTTATGAGAATGATTCCTATGTCATTACTCATTCATTCATCAAATTTTCGTCTTTGCTCTTCTTGACATATCAATCATACTCTACTCGTATGCTTTGAATCAATTGGGTCCTATTGTACCATTCCTTGAATGTTAAACCCACTAGAAATGTTCGTGAAATGATCCTCTCCTAGGATCGAATTGTTTGAAACGTCCAATCACCAATTGGACTAAAGAAGAAATTCTCTTGAGAACTTCCGACCCTTATACACAGGAATTCTTTTAAACAATTGTCTTGTTTCAGTTTCTTGCATTATCTAGGGATTTTTAGAATAATATGCAAAACTTCGTTTGTCAAAATATTTTAGTTCATCAATCATTATTTCAATGCAACACACTTTATGAATAATGGAGGACAAATAAATTTGAATAAATTATCAAAAATACAAAGGAATTGCATATGAAAAGATATCTTTTAGAAGAAAAAGAATCCAAAGATAGTAAAAAGGACAACATCCAGGTGCCTAGATATCGCAGCTTGGGCTTCTATATACAAGCTCTATAAAGACTGCTTTGAGTTTAACGTGTGTTCAGAAGATCCAAAGTACTTTGTTGATGCCCCAGCATGTAACATACTTCACTTCTTGTCAAATCAGGTATAGCAAGGTTGCTGCATACCTTTCAAAATTTGAGCCGCCCTTTCGGGTTTTCAATTCAAATCCCCTTTGGTCTCAAGGCGCCCTTTGTGGGTTTTCACCTTGGCCTCTCCATTTTTCTTTTTTCTTTTTTTTCTTTTTTTCTCTTTTTTCCTTTTTTTATTTTTTTTTTGAATTTAGAAGTCTCAAAGTGCCCTTTGCGGGTTTTCACCTTGGCTTCAGCGAGAAATTCTTGTGGACGAACCCTCTTTATCATAAATTGGTGTCATCCATTTGATTAGGATGAATACTTTCAAGTTAAGTTCACTAGAGGTATTCAATTCTTGACTCCATTGAAGCTTGGAGGAAAAAAAAAGAATCTCGATTCATAAACCCATGAGAAAGGGATTGCCCCAGCAGCAGCTCTGGCTATCGTTTGACAAACACATAGCTCGATGATGTCTCTGAAGCATCCACAAAATTCATAAATTGCCCCAGTTGTAAAGCTGCCAAATGAGCCTAGCAAATAAGGGCCACAACAGATATGGCTATGGTGTTCGTAGGATAGAGAATGAACAAGCTCGCAGATCATCAGTTGAAAACCCAACTTGGTCAGCATGAGCCCAAAGGTAAAAATTATTGTTCTTCGGATGGCATACTTTGTTGTCAATGACAGCACCAGGTAGCACATTGTCAGGAGATCCCTACTGGAAAATTTGGTATGATGGTTTTTGTGCAACAATAGCCACAAACTTAGGGTTCCAATTCTCGTCAAGGTGCTTGCAAGCCTCAATAACTTGATCAAGTCCTTTTTTTATCATTCGACTGAACTGAGACTCACTATCTCCATCCTTGGAGATAATGACCTGATCAAGCTTCCTCTTCCCTGAACTTGTATAAAAGTCTAAGTGTGCTTCTCTCATTATCTACTTATCCACTTTGTCAGAGACTGGTTTGAAAAGAGAATCTATCATTTCAAGCTTTGGAGACTGTGTATAGTCTGATGCTCTATAGCGAGAAATTGGTAACTATTACTTGAAGCTATCTAATGCAGCTATTGACAGCACATCAGACTTCCTAGGAGATCTATGTGCTACTTTTATTCTAAAGATGATAGTTGGGACCCTTAAAAGCGTTTGCCCCAACGTAAACATAAAGAGTAAGTAGTAGCTTTTTATGCTAATTTTTACAAAGTCTCGGTCATCTTCTATACTTTTTGTTGATTTTTTCCTTTTGGCCACCTTTGATGTACTGTGATAGGGTGCCTAATCTTTAAACGGACTGCAAACCTTTGACATTGTGCAGTTGAAAATGATCTTTTCTTTTCCCTTTTTTATTTTTTCTTTTTTTTGTTTTTTTTTTTGTATCGGTGTCTATTAACTTTGTAATATTGGCATATGAAGTTACTCTCTCCGTCTTAATGGAGCAGTCAACAGCCACAAAGATGATCCATTATCAGCTCAAAACTTTTGAGGAGCACAGACCCATAACATACATGCCCCATAAGTCTTGACTCCTTAAATTTGGCATTTATAGTATAACTGATGTGATCATGTATCCTCCTTGACAACGTTTTGAATTTCCATAATAGCCTCCACGAGGTCTTATTTTGGCTCTCTGGCTATGCGCGTTCTAATTTCACAACCTTCCCTTCCTCTAAGGCTGTATTCTCTATCACCTTTTCATGGGGTAAAATTTGTTTCTCTTTACCATTTCCAACAAATTTAGAAACAAGTTACATTTTTTGTCAAATCTTCAAAGTACTGAGGTTCCTTTAAACACATGTCAGGCTTAAAAATGATCTCTGAATCTGTAGTATCGTTGCACACATCATTGATATCTAGGGATCTATGATGGGCATAAAATAATGTACAAGGAGTAAATGAATTCAAGAATGACTATTTACATGGTATGAATGAAGAAATTTGATGAAAATTAGAAAATTAAAGAATAAAGAATGAGGGAATATTGGCTCGAATTAATCATGAAAGATGTGTTTTATTAAAACAAAGATGTATGAACATGAGCCTATTTCACAAATGAAGTCTTATTACTCCTAAGCTTTAGAGTAACAAGAGTGTTCTGAAAATTATTCTGTATAATTTCTAAAAATTACAAGAAGTTCCTCTACAGACCAATTGTCCAAAAACATTTCCAGGTTTATAAGGACGAATGTCTCACAGGCTTCTTTACTCAGAATCCAATATTACCAATCTTCTACTTATTATTTCTTTTTCAACCATCTTCAACGGGGTTCCCCTTGATCCCTCTTGCAGTACTTTAGTCACTTGCATTTACCCCCTTGTCACCATGGTCTGGTAACGGGTTCTTTATACCTGAGGTATTGTCAAACTTCACAATCCCCATCTCGATGAGCCTTTCAACTGTCTTCTTGAAAGCAGTATAGTTTTCTATTGAATGCCCCAGTACTCCCGCATGGTAATCACATTGAGCGTTTGAATCATACCATTTAGGGTATGGGGGCTACAATGGTTTTATATAATATGGGGAAACCAGATGTGCGTCAAATAAACTCTGATATAGCTCCTTATACAACATTGGGATTGGCGTAAATTAGAGTTTTTCAAAGTTTTGCTTGATACCAGATTCCTGGCTTATCAAACCTTGTTGCCTCACTGTGGTTGCTTTTGGTTGACTGACAGATACTGACCTTGAGTGACCCTTACTGTACATGCTCGTATTATTCACTTCATTTTTCCTTGGAACTGACCTCTTGGTAGCTTCCCCCACTGCAATCCTACTACCCCTTATGGCGTTCTCAATCATTTCTCCCGCCATAACAATATCAGCAAAGCTTTTGGTGGTGCTTCCAATCATATGAGTGATGAATGGAGCCTTCAGGGTGTTAATGAACAACATAGTGGTCTCCTTTTCCAAAAGCGGTGGTTGAACTTGCATGGCCACCTCCCTCCATCTTTGGGCATACTGCCTAAAACTCTTATTAGGCTTCTTCTCCATATTTTGCAACATGATCCTATCAGGAATTATGTCAGTCACATGATTGTATTGCTGTATAAAGGCTTGCGCAAGATCTCTCCATGAACCAATTCTAGCATGGCTCAACTGGTTGTACCACCTAGTCGTTGCTCCAACCAAACTATCTTGGAAACAATGGATCAACAATTGATCATTGTTCACATAGCCAATCATTCGCCTATAGAACATGGTGATATGGGCCTTAGGGCAAGTAGTCCCATTATACTTGTCAAATTCTGGCATCTTGAACTTGTGAGGAAGTACCAGATCTGGAACCAAACTCAAGTCTTTGGCATCAATCCCGTGATGACTATCAGCACCTTCTAAATCATTGAACTTTTCTTCCAACCACTTGCAGCGATCTTCTAACTTCTTTGAGGATTCATCTATCATTCCTTCCCTTTCTGTCATGTCAAAGTTAGGGGTAACAGGATTTGTGGGATTATCTTCTGGATTTGATCCCAAGCCGATTTGGAAATTCATGGACATCCCAATATCAGTTTGCCCCTACTGAAGCCTAATTGTGACAGACGGCCTTCGAGGAGGTGCATCAGTTTGTGCTTGCGCATGAGGTAGAGTAAAACCCGGTGGATAATCCTTATTATCCTCTCCAGCCATGGCCATAGGGCCCTTTGCCTTATCCATTACCCCTGCCAGCAGTTGGGCCATCTGAGCCATCATATTCTTCTGTGCTTCCATCATCTGTTCTCTCATGTCGTTTTCCATCTTTACCAACTGTTCTTGCAATTGGTCTTGCATATCCTTCTAAAGTTGCTCAAACCTTTGATCCATATTCTTAGTTTTAGTGCGGGTACCGTAAGAATGTGTAGTTTCCAGACTTTCCTCTCCTTTTCTGTAGCAATTTTAACTAATTAGGGTCTTCCTATAACTTTGAATGCATATGATGCGATGAT
The DNA here is from genome assembly GCA_020496765.1 of Gossypium stocksii. NCBI lineage: Eukaryota > Viridiplantae > Streptophyta > Magnoliopsida > Malvales > Malvaceae > Gossypium > Gossypium stocksii. The sequence continues at coordinate 92,380,486 of CM035626.1, read as the reverse complement.
ATGCAAATGCATGAAAGCAAAAGATATCGATTCTGATTCAGTTTCATTTTAGAAAACGTTATTTAAGGAACAAAAATCTTTTCATAAAACAGATTACAAATACACTTTCACCCGTAGGCACAAAGTCTTAACCCTATCTAGTAACAAAGCTAACTCTCGACCTCTATTTGATACTAGCTCATATTTTACACTTAATACATTAGCTTGCACTGCCAATTTTTGTAGGTGATATCCAACATCCTCAATGTTTCTTGAGTGTCTTCAGATTTCTGCCCCTGCAGAGCATAGCTAATCTCCACTTTAAAGGTCTTTGAATGATACGGTCTTCTTTAACCTCTTTGTTCACGCCCATTTTTCCAAATCTTGTACTTCCATTGTTTCTGCAACATCCTAGTAAACTTAAGCTTGTCGTTTGGTAACGGTCCTATAGTAAATAACCTTTTTACCATCATAGGCAAAATTCTTTCCATCCAATTCAAATTTTTAGGTCTTATGCATTCTGTCAATCACCTTTCCTCCAATACCCTTACCATCCACGGGGCGACCATCTTCATATGAAAGGGAAATGCTGTAATGGTAGAAGTGTCCATCAATACTTCCACGCTTCACTTTGAATTGTCCATCTATCTTCCCACCAAGCAAATACTGCAAGTCCTCATAGCTGAACAACTGCTTGGCTTCATTATCCCAATGGGCCTAAATGTCCTTCAACTCCTTCCACTCAATCTGTGTCGAACTGATACGAGTGAAGTCCCACAACTCTGATGTATATCCCTCGGTGACACTATCTCCTTTCTCTAACTGGGTTTTCTCTGACCATGGACAGACGAAAGAGTTGTCCCTCACTTTATTAAGATATTCGTTCCTCATTACAAAACTTTCTAACTCAGAAATCGAACCTTGAATCGATACCTTTTAATGATGAATGATATGCAATGACAACAAAAATAAGAAGAATATGTCAGTGACATATATAAAAAATATAATAAACAAATACTTTAAAAAGGTAGGTACTAAAAGTTATCACCTTACTACCTAAGGCAAGCACTTAAAGCTCCCTACATGAAGTTCGGTTCTAAAGTAAAGGGTACCTAAACCAGCAGATTCCTCAATCCTCACCCATTATAGGCTCATATGGACCAAGTTCGGTTTAGGGGGATTCATTTCCCTACGACCATACGAAGATGAAAATCTCACGAAGTCTATAGGTACAGATGTTTCCCGGAAGCAATCCACTAACTCATATGAAGGTGAAAACCTCACGAAAGCTTAGTTTCTTACTCCCACTTAAAGGTGTGACCAACGATCATGCAAATGCAATATGTGCAAATAAAATAACAAACATATGCAACAAATACATGAAAAGGGATCTTTATTTTTACATCTTTTCAAATTTTAGCATTAAGACAGAAAGTAATCAATTTTTGGCTTGACTCTCTTATTAGTCCCCAGTGGAGTCGCCAAGCTGTCGAAACCATTTTTTTAGGTTTTGAAAAAATGGGGTCGACTTTAAAAAATGAAAACGGGAGTCGCCACCAATCTTTTTAGGTGTGATTGGATCACCTTGAAAAACATTTTGGTCTACGATTTTTAGAAAACAGGTTCGGGAGTTGGTTACATACGAGGAAGGATTAGCACCCCCATAACGCCAAAAATCGGTACCAATTGATTAGTTTTCTGTCCCAATGTCGAAACTTTTGAAAAGATTTAAAAATATAATCCTTTTTAAAATCTAAACGATTCGAGTTAAAAATTTGAGATTCTTTTGTTTTGAAAGAATACAAATATCACATCCAGCATGATAGGACATGATATTCTTAAACTCTTGTAATTGAAATCATCTCGTGATTTACAAAATTTATTTAGAAGGATACTTTAGGCATTTAGACAAATGGGAAATTGCAACCCAGCATGTTAGGGCACTATTTCTCGAATTCCTAAATACGAAAAGCATTGCCTCATTTTTAAAATCCTTTTAGGTAAAAAACATTTAAATAATGATGTATTTTACACGTTACAAAGTTTTAATGCTAAGTAATATAAGTTGTATGATACATGCTTCAATATTTCATGCAAACATATAATAAAAAAACAATATATATTAATATGCAAATGTAATCATCAACAACATAAACCTATTAACAATTCATACAATAGCAAATAATGAGATATAACACATACTATATACGTTGACATGTCATACAAATAATATAAAACTAAAAAATTACATAGTATATACAAGCATATTTTATACAGGTATAACTTAAAAATAACCATATATATAATCCCTTCTCATACAAATATAAAATAGTTAAATAATACAGATAATTTATGAAATAAAATTAACATGCCGAAACGATATTAAGAAATGGAAAAGGATATGAAAATAAACCAACAAATTTTGAAAATAAATCAAAAAGAGAAGAGAAAAAAAAAATAAGTACAAAAGAAAATGAGGTATATAAAAAATTTTAAAACGATATATAAGTAGTAAAAAAGGAGTTAATATACCTAAATAATAATAAAAATATACAATATATAATACAAATACTTAGTACATATATTTATAAGAATAAAGATACAACAAATAACACCAAAATTTTTAATTATATAACATATAAAAAGATTTATTAATAACATATAAAAATATAATGTTTAATTATGATTTATAAATTTCAAAATTATACATTATATAATAAATAATATATAATAAAGAAAATAAAAGTATAATAAATAAGTATATATAAAATATGTAATATGTAATAATAAGTGGTAAAAAAATACTTATATATATGAATATAATAAAATAATATATGATAGATAATTTTTGTTTTATTCAAGTAATATTTTATAGTAAAATAATAATATATATATATAGAAGAAAAAAAATATAAAAAATGATTAAAATTAAATTGAAATAAAACTTTAGAGCTACTTTTAAAATAAAAAAATGAATTATGGGCCTTCTGGAACGCGCGTTAAAAGTTAAGGGACTCATTGGGCAATATGCCCTTATCCCCGAAACGGCGTCGTTCTCAGAATTGGCTTTAAAGAGACTGTCGAACCAACTTAAAACAAAAGCAAAAGGTTAAGGCCAAATTAAAATAAAATAAAATTTAAATTAAACGAAATTAAAGAAACTAAAAATGCGGAAGGACCCATCAGGCAATTAGCCCATTAACAGAAAACACGCGGATCCTTCTCTTGGGTCGGGTCACCGCGCGGGTTGCCTTTTGAAACGACGTCGTTTTGGGCTTATTGAATTAAGCCAAAACGGCGTCGTTTTAATAACACTATATAAATCATGTTTAAACCAAAAAAAAAAAAAAAACTCATTCTAAGTTAGTTTTTTTTTTTTTAAAATCAGAAACCCTTTTGGTGCTCTCCCTTTTGGCCTGAAATCTGGCCATCAGCCCTGATGGGTGCCCTCCGTATGCGTCTCACACGCCGTCATCGGTGCCACCGTACGCGGTGGCTGCATGTAATTTCTTTCGCCTTTTCTTTGCACAAAATAAATATTTAATAACTTCTATTTATTTGTATACCTCGAACAAGAAATAAAACGAAATGAAAAATGAAAGAAAATGAAAAATAAAAATCACCTTTCGTTGTAAACGAAACTGTTTTTTTTATAAATTTTGTATATATTGGTTTTATCCCCCCCTTTTATACAACGATAGCACTCGGGTTTTATAGCCATTGTTTACATTTGGTAAGAATAATATCCTTTGATTTCTTCCTATTTTTGTGCTGCTGTGCTGCTTTTCTTTCCATTTGTGTGCAGGTGAGCGCGGAAATCATGGCGGCGATGAAGGCTTGACGATGGCGGCGTGACTGGAGCGATGAAGGCTGAGGCTTCATGCTTGCAGCGCGAAAGGAGAGGGTGAACCCTAGGGTTCCCAAATCTGAAAATAGATTTGGGCCAAACACTATTATTGGGCCGTGGGGTCTAATTTGGGTTATTGGGTAATTTAGTCTGATTTGTTATTTGGGTAGAAAGGTGTACGGGCTGTGGTTAGGTTATTAGGTTGGTATAGGCTTTGGGTTGTAATTTTTGCTTGGCTGGTTTAATTTAGGGTCTATTGGGTTTAGGCTCAAGTGGGGTGTTGTCTGGGTCTTGTAATGTAATTGGGCTTCAGGTTTAAGTCTGGTATTTTTTAAAAGGGACTGTTTAATGGACATTTTATTTTGCATTTTGGTTTTAATTGGTATATGGCCTGGGCAAAATATGGGTTCTACAGCAATTTTTATAAATTTTTATTTTTTTATTTTTATGACCTTTAGCGGCGTTTTTGAAAAAAGCGCAGCTAAAGATTCAGAATATTAGCAGTGCTTCTTGAAAAGGCCGCTAAAGATCATATTTTTAGCGGTGTTTGTGGAGAAAGCGCCGTTAAAAGTCCTAATTTTAGTGGCGTTTGTGAGAAAAACACCGCTGAAAGTCCTAATCTTTAGTGGCGTTTGTGGAATGCGCCGTTAAAAGTCATGATCTTTAGCGGCACTTTTCTCACAAACACTATTAAAGATCATGACTTTTAGTGCCGTTTTTTTAATAAACACCGCTAAAATTTGTGGCGTTGTCTATAGCAACGTTTTTTGCAGCGCTTGTGAAAACACAGCTAATAGTTTTGGCAACGCTTTTAAAAAATGCCGCTAAAAGTCTATTTTCCTGTAGTGGGAACTGTCAAATAGCAAAACAGGGGCGACGTTAATGAATAAACTGTACTTATTGGCTACGCTAAAAATTTCAAAATTTTGTGGTAAGAAGATATGTGAGTCTAGTTTCAGGGAAAACTTTGGATCATAATTTGGAGTTCCGTGACTCAAGATATAAATAATTTAGTGACTATGACTCGAGTAGATAGCTAGATATTAACTTGAGTAAATAGTAGAACTATGTGCAGTTATGATTGTATTATCTTGAGAACATATTGTGAAGATTGATAAAAGCAAGTTAATATATTGTTTATTATTTACATATCAACTTACTAAGCTATATGCTTATCCTTTTTCTTTCTCTTGTCTTATAGTGTCACCGAGCTAGCTCGGGGTTTAGAGATCGTCAGAGATCCATCCACACTATCAATACTCTTTTGGTATTTTGAAATCAATGTTTTAAATTATGGGATGTATAGAAGGCTTGGTTAATTTGTTATGTGTCATAATTTATTTGGCCTAAAATGTTGGCCTATGTTATTTGATAATCCATTTTGTATAAGGCCATTGATGTTGGCTAATATTGATCAAATTACATGTTCATGATGATGCATTTTGTGATGTGCAAGCTTGTATGACTTGATTGAAAGTTTTAATTTGGATGCAAAATTTATGCCTCGGTTTTGTACGATTGCATGTGTTTATGTTTCAGTAATGCCTCGTACCTTGTTCTGGCATTGAACACAGGTAAGGGGTGTTATACTCAGTTCTCTGTAGATGCAGCAACCAATTATTGTCCTTCTCCTAGTCCAAAGAACCAAAGCAACCCCTTTAGACACTTACTACGAAATGAGAGAAAATGGCAAAACGAAAACTTACCAAATCGCACGAGTTCGATCATCGAGCAAGGTAAAGGCATAAAAGAAAACAAAAGAGAGGAAGAAGAAACAATGAGAATTCGGCAAAAGAGGGGAGAAAAAGGATGAGAAAAGCGCTTGGAGAGAAAGGGAAAAGAAATTAAATTTTTGGCGAAAAGAATCCCAAATTAGATTTTCTGATAAACTCCCACTACATCTCAAATTCTCAGTATTTTAATTCACTTCAAACTCTTACATGGCACCGATAGCAATGAAAAAAATAATTCCCTTGCACGTACAGGGATTCAAACTCAAGACCTCAAACCTATTAACACACCACTTAACCACCAGACCAGCAGGCCCATTCTGTTAATTATCTACCAATTTTTATTCATAAAAATACCAAAAACTTGCCCAAGTCATGGCTTGAACTTAGGACCTCCCACACGCACCCAGAACACTTAACCACTGAAGTAGACAAATATTTTTGTCACACAATCACCAAAAACAAAAACAGAAATTTTTGGGGCGTTACAAGTGCTCCCCACAGAGACACACTAGGCCTAATGAACCCTCGATCAAGAAGTTTCTAAAGTTGAGCTTTCAGTTCCATAAGCTCATTCGGTGCCATGCTGTAGGGAGCAATGGACACTAGAGTTGGACTAGCTAAAATCTCGATACCAAACTCAACCTCCCTATCTGGAGGTAACGCCAAAAATTTCTTAAGAAGACATATAAAAATTCCCTTATGACCCGGAAGTGAACCTGTAGAAGTCAAATCATGCAAAAAAGCCAGAAATGCTTCACACCCTTTTTAGACTAAATTTTTGACCACAAGATCGGATATCATATTGGATAGGTAATCTCGATGCTCACTAATCATAACAACCTCCAAATCATCCTAAGATCTTAGAGTCATCCTCTTAGTAGCACAATCCAAGTTGACTCGATGCTCCACTAGCTAGTCCATTCCCAGAATTAGATCAAATTCATCGAATGTCAATTCCATTAGATTAGACGAAAACACAATGCCTTGTATCTCTAGTGGTACTCTCTTATAAACCATATCAACCCAAACTAATTGACCCAACAGACTGATCATAGAAACCTCGCTAGAAGTGCTTTCAACAGAAATACTCAAGTTTATAGAAACAATGATAGCTATATTGTAACATCCCGAAATAGGGCCTAATCGGAATAGTGGTTTCGTAACCACAAATCCGAGATAGAAATAATTATTTTATAATTATTCTGAGGTTTATATTATGATTGCATGATAGTGTGAAGATTTCATGAAGAAATTCCATGCGTAAAGTACTTAACTTGGAATTAGGGACTAAATCGAATAAATTGCAAAACTTGCATTCTAGAAGTTTTTATTATGAAATTGTTTTGGAATACTAATTAGGAGGGTTTAAATAGCAATTTGACCCATTTCTATGTTCATGGACAAAATAGGACATGGATGGAATTTTTGAAAGTTTAATAAGGAAGGGCATTTTGGTCATTTGGTTATTAAATGAAATAAAAAAAGGGAAAATAACACAAAATTCATCATCTTCTTCATACGTTGCTGCTGAATTTTTCTCTCCACCATAGCTAAGGGTTCTTCAACTTTCAAGCTTCATAGTAAGTGCATCCAAGCCCCGTTTTTAATGATTTTTATATTTTTGAAATCCCGGTAGCTCGACAAAGCTTATGCTAGCAATAATTTAAGTTAGGAATCAAATTGGGAAAAATACCCATAGGTGAAATTTGTGTATTTTGATGTTTTATGATAGAATATGAGGTTTTAAATTATGTTAGACAACTTGAGCTACTCGGTTTTAGGTAAAAACGAGTAAAAGAGCTTAATTGGTAAAAATACCTATTGTACATAAGTGTATGTTATAGTAGGAATTTGAAGATGATATTGGTAAATAAATGATCAGCATGTCTTAAAATACAAGAATTTGTGATAAGTTTTGATTTCCGAGCCTTGGGGCAAAAGTGTAAATATGCAAAAGTTTAGGGGCAAAAATGTAATTTTGCCAAAATTTGAAAAAGGGCTGTTTTGATAAATGTGAGTATTAAATAAGCTAAATTTGCTATTATAGATCAAGAAGAACGGAATTCAAGAGTAGATCGGGGAAAAGAAAAAGTAAAGGACTAAATTGTAAAGTTTAGTCACAATTTGTATCGAGGTAAGTTTACGGTAAATAAATGCAATATTTCATTGTTTTACATTGATATTCTCAATTTCCAGCATTTATATATTTATTTTATGGAAATATTCAAAGTCGAATTTAAAGAGAAGTGACAGAGAAGAAGCATTAGAAAGCCCCGTTTGAGCCTTAGGAATGCTAGGATATTTGGGTTAACAGACAGACAGTAATGAGCCATGTAAGTCCATATTAAACATATGGCTTTGGAGACAGGACAGTATAGCGCCATGTAAGCCCATATCGTGTATATGGCCTTGGAGACAGGACAGTAATGAGCCATGTAAGTCCATATAGTATATATGGCTTTGGAGACAGGAACATTTCATGTAAGACCATGTCAAGGACATGGCATTGGCAGTATACTATCAGACAGGAATAACCCGAATATCCTTAGTATTCCGAGTGGTTCAACAGGTCATTGTGCAAGTTAAATTCAGTGAACTACCAGGAAAAGGGAAGTTAGATTATGTTTATGAATAACGAAAGGTCAGGTAAGAAAGAAGGTAGTAAGTGAGAAGTAAAGAAAGTTTATGATGCTAGACGATATTATGTATAATTGCTCAATATGTTAAATGTTGCAATTTATTTGCTTGTAAGCTTACTAAGCCTAGTGCTTACCCCTTTATTTTCTTTCTTATTATAGTTCTTGCCAAGCTTACTCGGGGATCGAAGGAAACGTCGGAGTTCAGATCACACTATCAAAGGAATCATTTTGGTATAACTAGACGTTTCATTTTGTGTATGGCATGTATAGGGACTTAGTCTTTTATGGAATGATATGTTCAATATATGGTGTGTAAATGCTTGGAAGTGAATAGCTAATGAAATGGCTAACCATGTATGTGTTTAATGGTATGAATGCTTGAATAATAATTACTACATGGGAACTATGAAACATGAGGAAGTAGTTTGAAAACAGATGCAAACAGCAGCAGTGACGTGAATTTGAAAAATCACTAAAAATAGTAGGAATGGAATTAAAAGGTGAATAAGGTATGAAATTAAAGCTTAATGAGTCTATTTTCATGTGGAAGAAACAGAGTAGGAAAAAGAGTTGTATATTATGAGAAATTTTCATTTGAGTGAGACTGCTCTAGATTGACTTTGTGATCCCCTGTTCTGATTTCAAAAATTCACTATAAATTGAAAAAAAATAATTAGGTATTATATTTTATATGCCTAGATTCCTTATTGAGTCTAGTTTCTAATGAAACAAACGGCATGCCTATTTGAATTCTGTACAGGGAATAAATTAATTCGTAGTGAACATAGGTCAGAGCAGTTGAGCTGGGTAACAGGGGAGACTTTAACTAATAAACTGTACTAATTGCCTAAGTCAAAAATTCTAGAAAAAAATTATTAGATAAATATATGAGTCTAGTTTTAGGGAAAATTTACGGATCTTGATTTCGAGTTTCAGAACTCGAGATATGAATTTTTAAGTGACCTTGATGCAGAAAAATAGTTATTCCGAAAATTTAAATAAGTGGTTTAAAGCTGTTTAAAAGGTAAGATAAATTTAGTAACACCTCATGTTCGACTCCGGCGACGGTATCGGGCGTGGGGCGTTACATTTATTGGTATCAGAGCCGGTTTAGTCGGTTCTCGGAATAGTTAGCACGAGTAAGAGTCTAGCTATACATGCCATACTTATATTTTGATAATGTGACGACTCCTGACGATTTTTAAATATTTTGTTTTATAGTAATGGATCCCGAATGAGCTGGTGATGATGACATGGAAAGTAATGCACCTGCTCCTACAGAAGGGGCAGTGCCATCTGAGAATAGGCCAGTAACAATTGATCAGGGAGGAGTGACTCGAGAAGTTCTCTTCCAAGCTTTGAATGATTGGTTTGCCGAGTTCGTTCGTACGAATCCGGCAGCTAGACCTCCACCCCCTCATGATTCTCAGGCTACCCATGTAGCTCAAGCTCCCCCAGTCACAGGTACAGTAATAAGAGAAAAGCCACCAGTCGATAAAATCAGGAAATATGGGGCAGAAGAGTTTCGAGCAACAAAAGACGATGATGCAGAAAGAGCAGAGTTTTGGTTAGAAAATACCATCAGAGTTTTCGATGAATTATCCTGCACACCCGAAGAATGTATAAAATGTGTAGTATCACTTCTCAGAGATTCGGCCTATCACTGGTGGAAGACACTAGTATCAGTTGTACCGAAAGAGAGGGTCACTTGGGATTTCTTTCAGGAGGAATTCCGTAAAAAGTACATCAGCCAGAGGTTTATTGATCAGAAGAGGAAAGAGTTCTTAGAGCTGAAACAAGGTAATATGACGGTGACCGATTACGAGCGTGAATTTGTTAGACTCAGTAAATACGCTCGAGAATGTGTGTCCACGGAGGCTATTATGTGTAAAAGGTTTGAGGATGGGTTAAATGATGATATCCGACTGTCAGTGGGTGTTCTGGAAATAAAAGAGTTCGTCGTTCTAGTTGACCGAGCCTGTAAAGCAGAGGAGTTGTTAAAAAGAAAAAGTAAAACTGAAACAGAAATGCGAGACACGAAGAAAAGACAGATGAGCAGATCATTTCAGGCTACATCCAAGAGGCCGAAAGAGTTTTCTACCAGATCTAGCTTTTCGGCAGGGCAATCCAGTCAGAATAGGGGTAGCAGATTTAAAGATCCGAAAGCTCAGACCACTTCGACCGCAAGTGTGGGTAATGTTAGATCGGGTAGATCAGGGTGTCCACGGTGTGGTAGACTACATTATGGTCCTTGTCGGGCAGGCGAAAATGTTTGTTATAAATGTGGTGCTCTCGATCATTTTGTACGAGATTGTCCAGAGGTGACTCAACGAGAAGTAACACAGAGTGCTAGATCTGGAAATGCTCCTACCAGAGGCAGATCACCGAGACAACTGGGAGTAGGAGCAAGTAACAGAGGCACCTCTAGAGATCCGACAGTGAGACCAGATGCTAGAGGTCCTGCAAGGACTTATGCTATTCGTGCTCGCGAAGAGGCATCCTCCCCCGATGTGATTACGGGTACATTTTCTTTACATGACATTAATGTCGTTGCTTTAATTGATCCGGGTTCGACCCATTCCTATGTTTGTGTGAAACTGATGTCTAAAATGAGTATGCCTATAGAATCCATAGAATTTGTGATAAAAGTATCAAATCCACTAGGCAAGTGTGTATTGATAGATAAAGTATGTAGAAATTGCCCCTTAATGATTAGAGGTCACTGTTTTTCGGCCGATCTCATGTTATTGCCGTTTGATGAGTTTGATGTTATTTTGGGTATGGATTGGTTGACGGCACATGATGTGATAGTGAATTGTGGAAGGAAATTTATTGAGTTAAAATGTGAAAATGGTGAGATTCTTCGGGTTAATTCAGATGAGTCAGACAGTTCATTTGCTATGATTTCAGTTATGACAGCTCAGAAATATTTGAGAAAGGGGTATGAGGCTTATCTTGCTTTTGTATTGAATACTAAAGATTCAGAATTGAAAGTTGAATCAGTGCCTGTAGTGTGCGAGTATCCAGATGTATTTCCGGAAGAATTACCAGGTTCGCCTCCTGTTAGAGAAGTTGAGTTTGGTATTGAGCTGATTCCAGGTACCACACCTATTTCCATTACTCCTTATAGAATGGCTCCGTCGGAATTGAAAGAATTGAAAGCTCAGTTGCAGGAATTAACTGATAAAGGTTTTGTAAGACCCAGTAGTTCGCCATGGGGTGCACCAGTGTTGTTTGTGAAAAAGAAAGATGGTTCGATGAGATTGTGTATAGATTATCGGCAACTCAACAAGGTAACTATCAAGAACAAATATCCGTTGCCTAGAATTGATGATTTGTTTGATCAGTTGAAGGGAGCCACTGTATTTTCCAAGATCGATCTGAGATCTGGATATTATCAGATGCGAGTTAAAGAGTCAGATGTCCCGAAGACTGCATTCCGAACTAGGTATGGCCACTATGAGTTTCTTGTGATGCCGTTTGGCTTAACTAATGCTCCTGCCGTTTTTATGGACTTAATGAACCGAATATTTAGACCATATTTGGACAAGTTTGTAGTTGTGTTCATTGATGATATCTTGATTTATTCTCCTGATGAGACTGAACATGAAGAGCATTTGAGAACAGTTCTACAGGTTTTAAGAGATAATCAGTTGTATGCTAAGTTCAGTAAAAGTGAGTTTTGGCTCCGAGAAGTTGGATTCCTTGGACATATTGTGTCAGGTGAAGGTATTAGAGTTGATCCGAGCAAAATTTCAGCCATTGTCGATTGGAAGCCTCCCAGGAATGTTTCAGAAGTCAGAAGTTTTCTTGGTTTAGCTGGTTATTACAGACGGTTTGTGGAGGGATTCTCTATGATAGCTACCCCGTTAACGAGATTGTTGCGGAAGGATGTTAAGTTCGAATGGACTGAGAAGTGTCAGCAAAGTTTTGATAAGTTAAAAACATTGTTGACTGAAGCTCCCATCTTAGTACAGCCAGAACCGGGTAAAGAATTTGTGATTTACAGTGATGCGTCTTTGAATGGGCTCGGTTGTGTACTTATGCAGGAAGGAAATGTGATTGCTTATGCCTCTAGACAATTGAAACCACATGAGAAAAATTATCCGACACATGATTTAGAGTTAGCTGCTATTGTATTTGCATTGAAGATTTGGAGACATTATTTGTATGGTGAAAGGTGCCGGATATTCACCGATCATAAAAGTTTGAAATACTTAATGACTCAAAAAGATTTGAACCTGAGGCAAAGAAGATGGCTAGAGTTGATTAAAGATTATGAGCTAGTGATTGATTATCACCCGGGTAAGGCAAATGTTGTTGTTGATGCTTTAAGTAGAAAACTCTTATTTACATTGCGAGCTTTGAATACTAATTTAGCCATGTCAGATGATGGTTCTATTTTAGCTGAATTGAAAGCTAAATCGGTATTTCTTGAAGAAATTTGTGAAGCTTAAAAAGATGATAGTGATTTACAAGCTAAAAGAATTCAATGTGAGTCAGGCATAGAATCAGATTTCCAGATTGGTTCTGATGGTTGTTTGATGTTTAGAGACAGAATATGTGTACCAAAGAATGATGAGCTTATTCGGAAGATCTTACAGGAAGCACATAGCAGTTCTTTGTCTATTCATCCGGGTAGTACAAAGATGTATAATGATTTGAAGAAATTGTATTGGTGGGTAGGAATGAAAAGAGATATTTCAGAGTTTGTTTCCAGATGCTTGATTTGTCAACAGGTAAAGGCCGAACACCAGGTACCCTCGGGATTGCCGTTAACGCCGAAAAAGAAAGATGCAATTTGGGTTGTAATTGATAAGCTAACTAAGTCGGCTCATTTTATCCCAGTTCGTATGGATTATTCACTTGACAAGTTGGCTGAGTTGTACATTTCAGAGATAGTTAGGCTGCATGGAATACCACTATCGATCATTTCAGACAGAGATCCGAGATTTACTTCACGGTTTTGGAAAAAGTTACAAGAAGCTTTGGGTACAAAATTGAGTTTCAGTACGGCTTTTCATCCTCAGACCGATGGTCAGTCAGAGAGGGTTATTCAGATACTTGAAGATATGCTTAGATGTTGTGTGTTAGAATTTCAAGGCAGTTGGGAAAAATATTTACCATTGGTAGAGTTTGCTTATAATAATAGTTACCAGTCGAGTTTGAAGATGGCACCCTATGAAGCTTTGTATGGACGCAAATGTCGTACGCCTTTATACTGGACAGAGCTTAAAGAAAGCCAGATTTACGGAGTTGATCTAGTTAAAGAAACAGAAGAAAAAGTGAAAGTTATCAGAGATTATTTGAAGGCAGCTTCAGATAGGCAGAAGTCATATGCAGATTTGAAAAGAAAAGAGATTGAATATCAGGTTGGCGACAAGGTATTCTTAAAAGTATCCCCGTGGAAGAAAGTTCTCAGATTTGGCAGGAAAGGCAAGTTAAGTCCTCGTTTTATTGGACCGTTTGAAGTGATTGAGAGAATTGGGCCATTAGCATACCGATTAGCTTTGCCGACTGAATTAGAGAAGATTCATAATGTGTTCCATGTGTCAATGCTACGACGTTATCGGTCAGATCCGTCGCATGTGATTTCTCCGACAGAGGTTGAGATTCAACCAGATATGACTTATGATGAAGAACCAATAAAAATTCTAGCTCGTGAGGTAAAGCAATTAAGGAATAAAAGTATTGCTCTTGTGAAAGTCTTATGGAATAGACATGGGGTGGATGAGGCTACATGGGAACCCGAAGAGGCCATGCGAAAACAGTACCCAAACCTCTTCATAGGTAAGATTTTCGGGGACGAAAATCCCTAAAGGGGGGGAGAAATGTAACATCCCGAAATAGGGCCTAATCGGAATAGTGGTTTCGTAACCACAAATCCGAGATAGAAATAATTATTTTATAATTATTCTGAGGTTTATATTATGATTGCATGATAGTGTGAAGATTTCATGAAGAAATTCCATGCGTAAAGTACTTAACTTGGAATTAGGGACTAAATCGAATAAATTGCAAAACTTGCATTCTAGAAGTTTTTATTATGAAATTGTTTTGGAATACTAATTAGGAGGGTTTAAATAGCAATTTGACCCATTTCTATGTTCATGGACAAAATAGGACATGGATGGAATTTTTGAAAGTTTAATAAGGAAGGGCATTTTGGTCATTTGGTTATTAAATGAAATAAAAAAAGGGAAAATAACACAAAATTCATCATCTTCTTCATACGTTGCTGCTGAATTTTTCTCTCCACCATAGCTAAGGGTTCTTCAACTTTCAAGCTTCATAGTAAGTGCATCCAAGCCCCGTTTTTAATGATTTTTATATTTTTGAAATCCCGGTAGCTCGACAAAGCTTATGCTAGCAATAATTTAAGTTAGGAATCAAATTGGGAAAAATACCCATAGGTGAAATTTGTGTATTTTGATGTTTTATGATAGAATATGAGGTTTTAAATTATGTTAGACAACTTGAGCTACTCGGTTTTAGGTAAAAACGAGTAAAAGAGCTTAATTGGTAAAAATACCTATTGTACATAAGTGTATGTTATAGTAGGAATTTGAAGATGATATTGGTAAATAAATGATCAGCATGTCTTAAAATACAAGAATTTGTGATAAGTTTTGATTTCCGAGCCTTGGGGCAAAAGTGTAAATATGCAAAAGTTTAGGGGCAAAAATGTAATTTTGCCAAAATTTGAAAAAGGGCTGTTTTGATAAATGTGAGTATTAAATAAGCTAAATTTGCTATTATAGATCAAGAAGAACGGAATTCAAGAGTAGATCGGGGAAAAGAAAAAGTAAAGGACTAAATTGTAAAGTTTAGTCACAATTTGTATCGAGGTAAGTTTACGGTAAATAAATGCAATATTTCATTGTTTTACATTGATATTCTCAATTTCCAGCATTTATATATTTATTTTATGGAAATATTCAAAGTCGAATTTAAAGAGAAGTGACAGAGAAGAAGCATTAGAAAGCCCCGTTTGAGCCTTAGGAATGCTAGGATATTTGGGTTAACAGACAGACAGTAATGAGCCATGTAAGTCCATATTAAACATATGGCTTTGGAGACAGGACAGTATAGCGCCATGTAAGCCCATATCGTGTATATGGCCTTGGAGACAGGACAGTAATGAGCCATGTAAGTCCATATAGTATATATGGCTTTGGAGACAGGAACATTTCATGTAAGACCATGTCAAGGACATGGCATTGGCAGTATACTATCAGACAGGAATAACCCGAATATCCTTAGTATTCCGAGTGGTTCAACAGGTCATTGTGCAAGTTAAATTCAGTGAACTACCAGGAAAAGGGAAGTTAGATTATGTTTATGAATAACGAAAGGTCAGGTAAGAAAGAAGGTAGTAAGTGAGAAGTAAAGAAAGTTTATGATGCTAGACGATATTATGTATAATTGCTCAATATGTTAAATGTTGCAATTTATTTGCTTGTAAGCTTACTAAGCCTAGTGCTTACCCCTTTATTTTCTTTCTTATTATAGTTCTTGCCAAGCTTACTCGGGGATCGAAGGAAACGTCGGAGTTCAGATCACACTATCAAAGGAATCATTTTGGTATAACTAGACGTTTCATTTTGTGTATGGCATGTATAGGGACTTAGTCTTTTATGGAATGATATGTTCAATATATGGTGTGTAAATGCTTGGAAGTGAATAGCTAATGAAATGGCTAACCATGTATGTGTTTAATGGTATGAATGCTTGAATAATAATTACTACATGGGAACTATGAAACATGAGGAAGTAGTTTGAAAACAGATGCAAACAGCAGCAGTGACGTGAATTTGAAAAATCACTAAAAATAGTAGGAATGGAATTAAAAGGTGAATAAGGTATGAAATTAAAGCTTAATGAGTCTATTTTCATGTGGAAGAAACAGAGTAGGAAAAAGAGTTGTATATTATGAGAAATTTTCATTTGAGTGAGACTGCTCTAGATTGACTTTGTGATCCCCTGTTCTGACTTCAAAAATTCACTATAAATTGCACAAAAATAATTAGGTATTATATTTTATATGCCTAGATTCCTTATTGAGTCTAGTTTCTAATGAAACAAACGGCATGCCTATTTGAATTCTTTACAGGGAAGAAATTAATTCGTAGTGAACATAGGTCAGAGCAGTTGAGCTGGGTAACAGGGGAGACTTTAACTAATAAACTGTACTAATTGGCTAAGTCAAAAATTCTAGAAAAAAATTAGTAGATAAATATATGAGTCTAGTTTTAGGGAAAATTTACGGATCTTGATTTCGAGTTTCAGAACTCGAGATATGAATTTTTAAGTGACCTTGATGCAGAAAAATAGTTATTCCGAAAATTTAAATAAGTGGTTTAAAGCTGTTTAAAAGGTAAGATAAGTTTAGTAACACCTCATGTTCGACTCCGGCGACGGTATCGGGCGTGGGGCGTTACATATATAGAAATGTACGATATCAAATTAATGAAAAACGTACCAGCGATAACGTCTATGGCATCTCTGTCCTCATGGCGCCTAGCCGTATAAACTATTATAGACTGTCTAACCTCAGCCTGATTAACACCTCTGACCAGTGCTCTTTGACCTTGGCCCCAACTATTACCACCTCTGGCCTGCCCACTGCCCTTAGGTGGCTGTTGTGTTGTCTTTTATGTTTGAACCAAACCCAGAGCTGGAGCTTGCACTTGATTAGAACGAAGTGGATATTCCCTAACGTAGTGTTTTATCAACCCATATCACAAGCAAGCTCCTAATATCCTCCAACATTCGCCCAGATGGCACTTACCACAATCCTCACATGTCTGAACTATAAAAGAAGCAACAAGTGCCTCAAGCCACGGAGGCCAATCAAATCAGGCCCGTTTCTTAGGCTATTGAATAGAGTTAAAGGGCTCCGATTCCTTCTTAGTCTTAACTTTCTTTTTATCATTCTTTTCACGTTCAGTGCGCTTAAATTCTCCACAATCTTTGTCTTGTCCACCAATACGAAAAAAACTCACTCCCTGTGTAGAGCTATCAAAACCTTGAGGTCATTCCTTGGCCCTTCCTCAAACCGAATGCTCTTGTCATACTCAACCAACACAAACCCATAAGTATATCTGCTTAATCTTAGAAACTCAACCTCATACTCGACCATGGTCCTATCACTCTGAGTATGGCCTATAAACTCGTGTCTATGAGCCTCTGCATAACTCGCCCCAACATACTTTCTCTAAAAGGTATTTTGAAAGTACTCCCAAGAAATATGATCTGGCTAAGTACCTTCTTCAATGGCTGAGTACCTTTAAAATGGCTAGGGACAATTCATCGTCCCAAACCGTCTAAGTTTGAAACCTAGTCTCAGTAGTAGGTATTCTTGGCATTTCACTTGTATCCAAATTGGGCATAATACCAAAAGATTTTAACCAAGCTCCTCTTGCGCCGACCCGTTCTAAGTATGAGGGTTACATGAAGTATCAAACAAATAGAGAGTGAGTTTTAAAGTTAGTGTCTAACATATCATATTATTAACAAAAACTAATCAAATATATATATCATAAATAGAACATATCAAAACTTAACAAATGCATATTGCAATCCTACTCCCACCGCTACACACCATTTTTGACCATCCCAACACACCATATAGGATATTATATACCCATCCAACCCTACACAGTGCTAACTGAGCATATGCCGCTTTACAGAAAAAGTGCAATCAAGCTGCTAGATACAATATGCAGTAAACCACTACAATTAGATATATGTGGCTGAGCCACCTAATAAGCAGTTAAGTTATCTGCCAATACTTCCTCCATCATATCATACCCCAACCTAAATGCATGCAATCATTTTAACAGATATACAGAATGTGGATGTATCACATTACCAGATATACAAAATACAAATGTAATTTTATTATCAAATATACAAAGTACGGATGTAAGCATATTTACTACCAAGATAGTCATGCTCTCAAAATTATCTAAATAGATAGCATATTCATATGGAATACGAAACATAATAACATTAGTTATAATTTTTAAATAAGATAATATGAGACAAGAAAATTAAATATTGAATTGTATAATATAAAAATAATTTAACTTTAGTCCCCATTAGAAACCATTGGCAATTTTTTGTCATTAAAAATGAAAAGTTGGCAAAGACTTCAAGGGGAAAAAATTGAAAAGCAAAACAAAACATAAAAACAAAAAAAAAACTAAATACCATTAATTATATAGACTGCTATGCAAATGCAATTAATGTATATATGAATAGAACCAAACCCTATAAACTTTAAATCACTTCCATCTTTCTGGTCTATAAAATTACTTCAAATTGCTTTGCATGGTATCATCATTGATCAATAACGTAGAACATTGATCACCACCAACAATCTCATTATCATACATATATATATCCGTGCATGTGATCTCATCTGTAACACCCCAAACCCGGCCTAAACATTATGGCTGAATTTGGCAGTGTCATATTAGAGAGTCTTTTTGAAAACTCGATTTTGTTGAACAAAACCCGTTTCAATGTTTAAGCCTCTTTGTTAATTATGAAATCATCTTCATCATTTGTTAACCATTTTAAAAAAACTTTAAACCTTGTTTGTTATGTTTGTTGCGGAAGCTTTCATAATAAATTGCGAAAATGAGGTGTTTTGAAAACAATTACCTTTTTTTGAAAACTACATCCTACTACTATCGGATCTGCAGTAAAGTAAAAGCCCAAATTAACAGTTAAAATTTAAAGAGGCCTTATTACATAACAGAAACCCAAATGAAATATTTATAATCCAAACTAACATAAAACTAGTACGGAAGTGTGGCCACCATCAGACTCCTTACAGCACCGAACCGCCTAACATTGAGGATTTCCTGTATAGTTAGTCAGAAGGGTGAGCTTTCGTAAACTCAGTGTGTAATCCCTTCTAATACAAACGGTCAGATATACTGTATGCAGAAACAGATTAGGCGTAAGCCCATTACAGAAACAGTATCAGGTGGGCCTTAGCCCAAAACAATAGCAGAATTAGATACAGAACCATATGTGGGCCTAAGCCCAATGCAGTATCAACAACAGAGCATAAATGCAAATAGAAATCCCACCCAAATCCAACCATCACATCGTTCCATCCCGCCAGTCACACCATGTGGGGATAAAATTGACCTACCCAGCCAACACACTAAGCTTAGCACCGAGTGCAACACTAAGTCAACAGGATGGCTCAAAGCCACAAACAGGATGGCCAAAAGCCATAGATATCGCAACAAGGCTGCCAGTACATAGGATGAATAACAACCATAAGTAGGAAGGCTATAAGCCTTAAACAGGATGGCTATAAGCCATAATACTTTCTCCATCAATAAAAACCCCACCCCATGCAGGATGATGTGTCATAAATATCATGTGTATGCAGCATGCCACACTCAGTATCAGTCATATAAATATCATACACACATCAATTAACCTGGCACTAGGGGTATAACAATCTTTTCGTCAATTAGGGGTAAAACGATAATTTTATCCCTTAAGGGTATTTTGGTTATTTTACTAATTGTAGGGTCTCGGCACATATAAAAACCACTTAGAAGGTCTACAGTTGTCTCAAACGACTCAAATGACCTAAGTGGTCATAACTGTGTAAATGGGCCCAAAGCCTATTATGCGGCCCAATTGGGCTTACACGCTCGTGTGGCCCATTTAGCCTAAATTCAATCATGGTTATATGAACTTCATAGCCCAATCCATTATTTGTCACTTACCATGAATTTTATCTGTGTAAGGCCCACGATCCCCTTGGGTTCACACGGCCCATTTCGGCCCAACGAGGCCCAAAATGGCCTAAGCACTTGAAAATGTTTGTAGTAGCCTCTACAGCCTATCGCCCTATTTTGTAGGCTCGGTTCACCACACAAGCATTCTCAAACTCGTAAGGCCTCGAATGCCAAAGTTTCAGCTTTTCGGCATTTCGACTTTTGCCGATTCATAGCTAAACAAGGGTGTAACTACATACCTTTTTTGGCTTTATGACCGTAATATTTTACGGTGTGCAGATACACACCTGATTGCAAACCCTTGTGAATAGCCTTCAAGCACCATCATATGCGTGATATGAAATAATAAAATTTATAAAAACTAATCACACCAAAAACTAACTAATATCACGATTTTAAGGCAAGCGCACCTATCGAACAGTAGCATAGTTTAGCGGCAAGATCGAGTTATCGTACCCAAGGGAACCAAAAGTAATAGTACTTATTTCCTTTCTATTATATAACCTAAAAATAAAAGGGGTTTACAGTAAACTAATTCTAAAACTAAACTAAAGTGCGCAAACAATAAATTGGGGAAAAACTCTTGGGAAAAGCTGATTGATATAGGCAATACTCAAGGGAGAATCCACCTAGACTTCACTTGTTATTAATCCTTGAGCTAGATGATTTATTCACTTGACTTGATCCGTAGAGATCCCTAATTTATGTTACTACCTCCGTCGAGGATAAGAACAACTAATCCTAGGTTGATTAACTGAAATCTCTTTCTAGTTAAAACCCCTAGTCTTGCATTAACATGATTTATGGATCCCCTATTAGGTTTGACCCTAATACGACAGATTTATGTCGCCCTATGTCTAGGGTTGTATGCAACTCCACTTAATTATGCTAGATCTACTCTTAAACATGGACTTTTAGTCATCTGCCTAAGTACATCAACACTTGAATTAATACCTAGGATTATTAAAACAAGTATTAAGAACAATTTAAGTATTTATCATATAACTCAAGATAACATAACAAAATCTATCTTACGTTTCATCCCCCTCAAGTATTTGGGGGATTTAGTTCATAATTAAGAAAGAAAACATCTCAGAAGATATAAAATAAGAAAACACAAAAGAACCCAAAAACCCCTAAAGGATTAAAGGGAAATCCTCTGTCTTGATGTAGAATTCCGGCTTCTGGGATGAATCAATAGGCTTCCGTTGGAGTAATCCTTGCTTCCACTCTTTGTGTTGGCAAAAAGAAGGTGCTCCTTTTTGGGAGAAAAGAGTACTCCCTTAGAGTTGCCTCCTAGGGTCTTTATATAGAGCTTTGAGATGCCTTTCTTAGCCTCTAAGTATCCAAATCCGAGTGAAATTGCACTTCCCCACGACAGGGACACGCCCGAGTGCCATGCCCGTGTGGATCGAGGCCCAGACCGTGGTCGGGCCTGTTGATGGTGGCACGGTCGTACGGCCTGGCCGTGCTTATTGGGCCTAGGCCGTGTTAGACCTTATATGGCACGGCCGTGTGCCACAGCCGTGTGGTGGATCCTTGGGCCGTGTTGTTTTTGCACTTTGGCCCATTTTTCTCATTTTTGGCCCGTTTTTCGTTCTTTTCTCTTCCCTATGCTCTCTTGAGTATAAAACATGAAATAGAAGGGTTAAGAGCACCAATTCTCACAAATTTAATGATAATTCATCCAAAATATATGTTAAGCATGTGGTAAAAACATGTATAATTTATCGTTTATCAAGTACCCCCACACTTACGTCTTTGCTTGTCCTTAAGCAAAATTCCCAATCCACAGTTAAGAACCATTCTTCTCAACTTACAATCTTTATCAATAATGTTTTAAACTAATTCACAAGTATTCATACAATGAAAATTCAATCAGAAGAACATTAAAGACTCAATTATTTTAAGTTGAGAATTTTATCATCAAAACATAAGTTTCTTTCCCTCTCTTAAGAAATTATCTCTTAATCAAAATCAACAAGAATTGACATCCTTACTAAAGATTCACTCTATCCACTCAAAGTGTTTAGTGTTCAAGAATTAAGCACTCTCTAGTCAACCTGAAAAGTTATTACCATAGGCTTGCAAGAAAATCAAATCTCTACGACTATAGATTGACATGATACATCGATGAAAAGGTCTTTTAATGGTTGTAATGGGGCTTGGTTAGGGGTGTTGTAACAAGCTGCAAAAGAGGGTTAGAATCGAGATTGAAATTGAAAAATCATCTAGCTAGAAAAATCTCTATCACTGGCACATATTTCTAGGGCTAAGTCTTATGATTACATCATTCTATCCTTGGTAGCTTTAAAATAGAAATATGCAAAAAGATGTTACACTATGAATTACAACTGTATTTACTGTAAATAAAACAAGATTTTTTTTAAGAACAATTCAAGTACAATTTTACAAACTTTTTACAATCTGGAAAAGAGGATAAAGCTAGATAATAATTTTAACTCAAATCTCGAAAAAATAGGGATCAAAATAATTGAATGGAATTTAACAAAAACGGGTCATAGATTAATATTAGGGGTGAGTCAAAGAATAGGTTGTTATGCTCAATGGGGTTCACTAGGGGTTAATTTTTGGAGGTAGGCTTTTATGGAGTAAGTGGGTTAAATCTTAGGTGCCTTTATCATCTCAGTGTATCAAATCAATGATGTGGTCTTGACATGTATAATCAAAGCAAGTTCTAGAATAACAAATCAGTATTGACTTACTCAAAGCAATAATAAAAGTGAGCATGAAAGAATGTATGCTCAAAAGGCTCAAAAATCACACCAGAATTATGGCTTTTGATGTCAATCCTGCTAATTTCACATCTCAAGATAACACTTAAAATTCAGGAAGAATAACTTATGAAAAAAATTGGATTCTCAAAAATTTCAACTTATCATGCTTGATGCCCTAATGTTTTAAAGTTTGAATAACCAAAGTACAATTTCCTATGTCTTAATTCTCAACATATCAATAGAAATCATAAATCAATCAAAATTAATTCCTAATAGGAGACTGAAGATAATGCAGACTTGAGAACAATGCAAAATGTTGGCAAAAATTTCAGGGATTTCAAGGAAAGTGTAATGACTGAAAGTAAGCTCCCCCCCACACTTAAGATGTACATTGCCCTCAATGTACAAAGAACCATTAGTAGCAATAGAAGCACAAGATAATAGGGTAGGGAAAGGCATGAAACTCCTTAAATTTATGATTAATTTATGAGACAGAGATTTGAATTGGAAGAGTCGGCAGTTGTGGCAGGGTGTTCCCTTTTCCATGTGGATATGAGCTATAGAGCTCCTTTGAAACTGCGAAAGTATTTATTAGTCGTGGGGAATTTAGATTAATAGAGTATGTTTGTTAAGGGCTGGCCGAAATGAAAAAAAAATGAAATAATAAAAATAAAAATAATAAACTAAGTGCTAAAAATACTAATATTCAAATAATGAAATAGATGAAAATAAAATTCAAAGTAAAAAGGAAAATAAAGTTAGAATAAAAGGTGAAAATAAAGATAAAAAAAAAACAAAAATAAAGATAAAAATAAAGATAAGAGGAAAAAAAGTCGCTAACCCTCAAATGGATCACGCGGTGGCGGTGGTGAAGTGATGTGGAGGTGCTGGCATATCTACTGTAGTGTCGCATCAATATGATCGAAGTGCTAGAAGCATTGCTGCTCGAATTGTGATAGGCGCTCAAATAGGTCAGCGTATAAAGCTACTGCATGAATTGGGCGGCGAGGGAGTGGTGGCTCAGCTGGTACATCCTCCTCCGGTGGTGGTGGTGGGACATCATCAGGAATGTCCTCTGGATACTGTGGAGGATTCGTCCCACGTCGACACTTGATCATCTTCATATGAAGCATGCTCTGGATGCCTTGTAGGGACATCTGGCCAACTAGTGTGTATGAGGATATCTTGGCCGCAGTGTTGAATAGGCCGTAGTAACGACCCAATCTCGTGATGTACGGGCCCATGGAAATCACACCTTGCCAATGCCTTTCTGTCTGATGCTGAATTGCTTGGACGATAAAATAGGCCAGGTCGATGACATGCATGTTCGCCATGCACCATAGAAAGTAGGTATCATGGGTGTTTACGACACCTGTGCTCTCGCATCGTCCCGTCAAAGTATGTGCGAGGATGGAGTGAATGTACCTCAGAGATGGGACGAGAGTGGTCGCCTTGAAGCGACTAGGGTCGTATGTGTGTTGCCCGGGGACTAAGGTGTGCCAGCACTGAACTGGAGAGACGTGTATACTGCACTCAAGCTCAGAGAGGTTCTCTTCCTCCATAAATTCCTCGGTGTAGAGACCGAGTGCTATACCGAACTCTGGCACACTCAGCTGTCGAATGAGGCCTCCTAGTCAGAATTGTATTGTTCTTGGATCGTCATATCGTGTCATCATCATTCGAAAGTGGAAAGTGGAGCAGAACTCAAGAGTGAGTTCGAGATAAGTAGGCTCTACGATCCAGAAGAACTGATCCCAAGGGTCTATCGATAGTAAGGCCCAAACCTCGTCTGCCAATCAGACTTGTTCGAGTGCGGCCCAGTCGATGGATCGTCCCCGTCCTAGGGTACGTGCGCGTAGGAGTTGAAATAACTCCTATTGGAAGTCTTGTAGGAACTGGAGGAATGGATGACGGTTTTCTACAATGGGTCATGAGGATGACCCCAGGGTCCCTTCCACTTCCTTGAAGTGGCAGCGACAGCTCTCTTTCCTCTAGATGATGACATGATGCCTAAAAGAAAAAAATGCATTAGTCCTAAAAATGAGTTTGAAATTAAGTTGTATGGAAAATAATAGTAATAAGCACAATATTTTGAAATGAAATGTGGACTAACCAGAATAAAAATAATCTATTTAATGATATCAAATTTAAGACAATGGTATGCATTTATACTAAATGCATGAGAGTTAAAAATATGAAAAATGGCAATCAAATGTTAATCTAAGTGGCATGATATTATGGGGTTCTCTAATACATTCTAGACTGTTCCTAATCTAATCCATTAATTACATGATTAAAAGAATCACGAAAATTAACTTAAAAAATTAAAAATGAATAAAGCAGAATAAAATAAAAATTGAAAAAGAAAAATGAGAAAATAGAACTGAATATGAGTGAAATGTGGTTGAGCACGGTTGTGTTAAGTTGGGCACAGGCATGGGAGCACGGTGGCGAGTGGTGGCGACGTCAAGAGGGTTGAGGAAGAGGGTGGCTTGAGAGGATTTAGGGTTTAGAATGGGAGAAGATGATGAATAGTGGCTCCTATTTATAGTTTTTGGGTCACACGAGCATGGCATACGCCCGTGTGGCTCGGGTTTAGCGTGTGGTTCAAAATTCAGTGGTTTTGGCACACCTGGTTCTAGGTACACGCCCGTGTAGGCCATATCGCACGGCCGTTTGTGATTTTGTTTACTTTGCACACGGCCGTGTAGGAAGTCACATGGCCGTGGCTAATTTGACAGTGTTGGCCACGGTTTGGGGACACGAGCGTGTGGAGTTGTGTAAGCCCGTGTCTAAATTGAAGGGTTGCCCCGGCCATGTTGCACGGCCATGGCGAATTGTCGTTAGCCCATGTATTGGTAAAATTAAATTCTGTTTGTACATGGCCTGGGTGCACGATTGTGTCTGTACTCATAGTGCTCACACGGCCTTGGACACGCCCATGGGCATGGCTGTGTGGTCTCAAAATTCTGCATTAAAAAGGGTTAGTTGATGTATAAAAAGCCTAAAATCAAAATAAAAGAAAGTTACTAGGTTAGTGCTCAGTTTGCCTCCCGAGAAGCCTTATTTAGGGTCTAAGCTCGACTCTATCTGGATGTATCACGGAGGGAGTTCTTGAAGCTGAAGCTCCTCCCTGTTATTTTTAAAATTCTCACCTCTATAATGTTTTAACTGATGGCCGTTTACCTTGAAAGTATCGTGGTTTGGGTGAGTTACCTCAATTGTACCGTAGAGGAAGACTTCCATTACGGTGAAGTAGGGTATATCACTTGTATGTTCCTTTGAATTTGATGTTCGAGGATCGTCTTCCCTTAAGATTACCTTGTCTCTTGCTTTGAATTGAATTGTTTTGATCTGGGGGTCATCTCGGTGGTGTTTTGGGTTGATGCGGCATAGCTTGGATTTTTCATGAAAGTTCAACCACTCATCTAGTTCCTCGATTTGAAGCATTCACTTTTCTGGTTCATCTCTCTTAGGTGAACTTGTCTGTGATTGAGTTGCCTTTATGTTGAGTGTATCCTGCACAGAAGGTTGGGTGGCGAGTTTAGTGTTTTTATAAGGTTTCGTAACTATATTCTTATCTGCAGTTTTAATCAAGTTGTGAGCTTGTAAAATGACTTTGTCATCGCCTACTTGTAATGTGAGTTCGCCTGTTTCTAAATCAATTATTGTCCTAGCAGTTGCTAAAAAGGGTCGCCCTATGATTAGGGGTACATTACTGTCCTCATTAATATCTAAAATAACAAAGTCGACTAAGAATATAAATTTAACAATTTTGACAAGCACATCTTCGATTATTCCTTTAGGAGACCTAACAGTTTTATCAGCTAGTTGAATGCTCATTTTTATTTTCTTAAGGTTTCTAAGACCTAGTTGTTTAAACAGTTTATAAGGCATGACGTTTATGCTTGCTGCTAGATTAGCTAAAGCATTTTTTTCATCTAAGCTACCAAGTAAACAAGGGATAATAAAACTCCCTGGATCTTTTAGTTTTGTTGGCGGTTTATTTTGTAGAACAGTTGAGCAGACTGCATTTAATTCCACATGATATTTTTCATCTAGTTTCCGCTTGTTTGTCAAGAGCTCTCTTAGAAACTTAACAACATTTGGCATCTGCAAAATTGCTTCAACAAACAGTAAGTTGATATGTAATTTTTTAAGAGTTTAAGAAACTTACTAAATTGCTCATCTGTGCGGTCTTTCTTTAGTGCGTTTGGGTATGGGATATGAGGCTTGTGTTCTTTGATGACTGACTTGTTATTACTTACCTCTGCCTTACCTTTACTTACTTCAGGCTCCTTGCATAGCTCTGGGTTGCTTTTGGTTAACTCCTCATCATCGATCGTGTTCACAACCTTGAGTTCTTCCTTAGGATTGGTTTCGGTGTTACTTGGTAATCCTCCTCGTGGTCTTTCGGATATCAATTTCGCAAGTTGACCAATTTGGTTCTCAAGCCCTTGATTTGATGCTTGCTGGTTCTTCAGTGCCTTTTTGGTATTTTAGAAACGAGTTTCTGACATGGCCATAAATTTGGCGAACATTTCTTCAAGATTTGGCTTTTTCTCCTGTTTTGGTGGTGGCTGCTAGAATCTTGGATGGGGCCGTTGTCTTTGATTCCCTTGTCCTCCCCAAGAAAAATTGGGGTGGTTCTGCCAACCTGCATTATACGTGTTACTATGAGGATTATTTTGAGGTCTAGAATTGTTACCCATATAATTCGCTTGCTCAGTTTTTGTGCCATGGCCGTAAGATGAGTAGTCTCGAGTGAACATATTTCATTGGGTTGCGTCGCACTGCATCACTGATTGGGCCTGTGTAGAACCAACAAAATTATCAAACTTTTTATTTAAAAGTTCTACCTGATTAGTAAGCATAGTGACAGCATCAATATTATAAACTCCTACAGCTTTTGTTGGCTTTGTCCTCATGACTTGCCACTGATAGTTATTCAGTGACATCTCTTCAATAAACTCATAAGCTCCTTCTGGTGTTTTGTTATTGATTGTTCCTCCTGCGGCTGCATCAATCATTTGTCTTGTTGATGGGTTCAAACCATTGTGGAAGGTTTGAACTTGTAACCATAAAGGTAGTCCATGGTGAGGACACCTTCTCAAAAGATCCTTGTATCTCTCCCAAGCATCATAAAGTGTTTCTAAATCCATTTGCACAAAAGAAGAGATACCGTTTTGTAATTTAGCTGGTTTAGCTGGAGGAAAATATTTTAGTAAAAATTTCTCGGTCATCTGTTCCCATGTAGTGATTGAGGCTCATGGTAGAGAATTCAACCATTGTTTAGCTTTATTCCTTAGGGAAAAAGGAAATAATCGGAGACGAATGGCGTCATCAGAAACACCATTTATTTTAAAAGTATCACAAAATTCCAAAAAGTTGGCTAAGTGTGAGTTGGGATCTTCATCCTGTAAACCATCAAACTGCACAAATTGTTGAATCATCTGAATAGTGTTAGGTTTTAATTCAAAATTATTTGTAGTAATAGCAGGTCTAATAATGCTAGTTTGAGTACCAGCCAAACCAGGTTTAGCATAATCATACATAGTACGAGGTGCTTCATTTGGTTTTGCAGGTAGTGCTAGAAGTGGTTGATTTGATTGTTTTGATTTGCATCCATCTCTTCAGTAGGTTCTGGTTCTTGTTCTGGCTCTTGCTCTTAATACTGTAGGCTTCGTCTGATCTCTCTACAGTTTCTACAAACTGTAGCTTCTAAATCTTCATCGAAAAGTAATGGTCCAGCTAGGTTTCTTCTAGTCATAAACTAGAGAATACCTAAGAAGGGAAAAAAACAAAGAAAATTAAAATAAATAAAAACAAATAAAAATAAAAAACAAATAAATATATATAGTAATGGCTAAAGTAATAGAAATCGAGTTTTCATAATATTTTAGATCCCCGGCAACGGCGCCAAAAACTTGATATGCGTGATATGAAGTAATAAAATTTATAAAAATTGATCACACCAAAAACTAACTAATATCACGATTTTAAGCAAGCGCACCTATCGAACAGTAGTATAGTTTAGCGGCAAGATTGAGTTATTGTACCCAAGGGAACCAAAAGTACTAGCACTTAATTCCTTTCTATTATCTAACCTAAAAATAAAAGGGGTTTTCAGTAAACTAATTCTAAAACTAAAATAAAATGCACAAAAACTAAATTGGGGAAAAACTCTTCGGAAAAGCTAATTGATATAGGCAATACTCAATGGAGAATCCACCTAGACTTCACTTGTTATTAATCCTTGAGCTAGATGATTTATTCACTTGACTTGATCCGTAGAGATCCTTAATTTATGTTAATACCTCTGTCGAGGATAAGAACAACTAATCCTAGGTTGATTAACTGAAATCTCTTTCTAGTTAAAACCCCTAGTCTTGCATTAACTTGGTCTATGGATCCCCCTATTAGGTTTGACCCTAATCCGACAGATTTATGTCGTCCTATGTCTAGGGTTGCATGCAACTCCGCTTAATTATGCTAGATCTACTCTTAAACAGGGACTTTTGCTCCTCTGCCTAAGTACATCAACACTTGAATTAATACCTAGGATTATTAAAACAAGCATTAAGAACAAATAATTAAGAACAATTCAAGTATTTATCATATAACTCAAGATAACATAACAAGATCTGTCTTAGGTTTCATCCCCCTCAAGTATTTGGGGGATTTAGTTCATAATTAAGAAAGAAAACATCTCAGAAGATATAAAATAAAAAAAACATAAAAGAACCTAAAAACCCCTGAAGGATTCCAGCATGATGTAGAATTTCGGCTTCTAGGACAAATCAATTGGCTTCCCTTGGAGTAATCCTTGCTTCTATTCTCTGTGTTGGCAAAAAAACAGGCACTCCTTTTTGGGAGAAAAGTGTAGTCCCTTAGAGTTGCCTCCTAGGGTCTTTATATAGAGCTTTGGGATGCCTTTCTTAGCCTCTAAGTATCCAAATCCGAGTGAAATTGCACTTCCTCATGACAGGGACACTCCCGTGTGCCATGCTCGTATGGATCGAGGCTTAGACCGTGGTCGGGCCTGTTGATGGTGGCACGGCCGTGCTTATACAGCCATGTGGTGGATCCTTGGGCAATGTTGTTTTTGCACTTTAGCCCATCTTTCTTGTTTTCGGCTTGTTTTTCGTTCTTTTCTCTTCCCCATGCTCCCCTGAGTATAAAACATGAAATAGAAGGGTTAAGAGCACCAATTCTCACAAATTTAATGATAATTCATCCAAAATATAGGTTAAGCATAGGGTAAAAACACGTATAATTTATCGTTTATCACACCACTCCTAACCATTAACAATACACGATTAATCACATGTCCCAAAGGAACGTATCCAGTCCAAAACTTAATACTTAATCACCCAACCTTACCACTCACCTTGCTTTGACCACCAAAAGTTTACACCTAGCTTATCAATTAAAGGTAATAAATCGTTTCCTGATCAATATCTGCAAATTAATCCACAACCCCCACTTATCACCTTAAAATCACATAGGTGCAAGATTGAGAAAGGACAAGGAAACAATCGATCTCTGCTTCCCAAGCGTCCCCTCTCACTATGATTGGAATAGAGCCCACGCACTCAAAGCCCAACAGCTAGCGATCGTCACACTCAATACAACAAAGAAGGAATAAAGGGAAAGTAGAAGAAATTCAGTCCAAACTAAGGCTATAGTCAAATGTGTTTGAGTAAGAGGGGAAAGAAGGGTAATCATCCATAGTTCAGAAAGTAAAAGTGACAAGTTGAGAACAAAAAGAAGAATGGAATAATAGGGAAGAAGAAGATTATACTCGGCTAAAATGAGGGAAAGCAAAAGAGAAATAGAAGGAGAAAAATAACTCGATAGAAGGAATTATGAGTATAAGAAGAGATAAGAAGGGGAGAGTAGAATTGTTACTAAGGAAACAAAAGACCCGAAAGGTGAAAACAAGGAATCGGTTTACCTAAAAATTGACCAACAAGGCAAAAAACAAGAGAGCAACCAAAATTCCCATAAACAAAAAGTTGCTGAAACTGAAGAGAGAAAGGCATTTGACACTATCTTGCATACCCCAAAAGCCGAATTCCCCCTTACCACACACTTCCAATTCAGCTCAAATACCTCACTCTACCCATCTCCCTTGATTTTCTCCTAAGATTAGGCCACCATCCGATTTGAATCACACTCAAAATCCTCCATCCCACCTTTCCCTCCTTAAAACACACCCCTAAATCCCCACATATCCACAACCAAAGTCATCCAACCTTATCCTCCATAGAGTTTTGGTCAAACCTTACGACTCACCCATCCAAAATGCAAAAATACACAATCCTTCCTGCAATGCCATTCCTCGAACCTTAGACCTTCAGGCCACATCGACACGCCCCCATCCACTAACCCACCAGGCTCTTTGTGTCATAAATCACACATAAATAAATAAAAGGTCTAACGACTAGTAACAGGGTTAATATAAGAGAAAACCAAAAATTTTTGCTGAAGCCTAGACTTAACCCCAGGACTTCTTAGAGACTCCCAACTACTACTAAATCACCTAGCCACTGCAACAAACAACCTATTGTGTCATCTTCTTGTACACATAAACTTTTATGGGTTCCCATGCTCAAGACCTATTCCTTCTAAGCCCAAATTCAGGGCGTTACATCATCCTCCATTAATACAGTTATCCTTGACTAGAATTTAACACATCTCTTTATTTATACACTTAGACAAATTGGAAAATTCATGGTAATGAGAAATTAAATATCATAAAATAAGACGACTAATAGGGAAATATCAAATTGATGATTTTCCCCATTTTTTAAGATTTTTTCGGATTGTTCTTGGTGGTTTCAGGTTAGAAACACACACATGAATTGCTTTTAATGCAGATTCAATGATGAAAATGCCAGAACTTGAAAACCACAACTCACACGAACTAAACACATGATTTTTACCACATTTGAATGAGTAATTTGGTACAATTTCAACAATTAAACCCAATTATAAAAAGAAAACAACCCCTACAACAATGAGAACCCTTACTCTAGAATGAAAAAACAACTTAACGTCGCCTAAGTCACTGGGGGACCACCAAGCACCCCTCGATCTTCTCCTAGAAGTGCATCAATATGATTACAATCAAAACTCAATTAAAATTCACTTTTTCCAAATAATAACTCAACAAACAAAATTACCATAACAATGATAGAAACATCATTCTCTTGCCCGATCAAAATTAAAATACCTAAGAGGATTTCAAGTGAAGGATTCAAAATGCATTTGTCCAAGATTGAGCAATAAAAAGAAAAAAAACACAAGCTAGGAACAGGTAGCAGTTTGGCAAAGAAAGAATAACAATAAAAGATGAAAGTTTAATAGGAAGCAAACAAAGCAAAAAAAAAAAAATTGAAAAACAAATAAAGTAAAGAAAACACACACGAAATTCAAGAAGAGGGAGTGAGTGATGTGAGAGAAGAATTTGGAGCAATTTTGCGAAAAGATAAGAAAATAAGATCAAATAATAATAGAAATAAAAAATGAAAAAACCAAATCACAACTAACCACTCCCTCAACTGCCTAATCCTCGTCTAACAATTTTTTTGAAACAAATTTGAATCTGACCCAAATTCCACTTGATAGGCGGCACTTAAAAACATTAATAAAAATAATATCCACTTGCACACACAAGGACTCGAACTTAAGCCTAACAAGTAAGCTGAAGCTTTACAACTAAATCAAATTAATTCACTTGTTAAAAATCTAACAAATCAAAAACTAAAATTTTTGGGGCATTACAAACTTGCTAAAGACTTTGATGTACATGAAATTAACTTCCTTGAACAACTAGTCCATGAATAGTTCACTGATAAACGATAAATTATACATATTTTTACCTCTTGTTTAGCCTATATTTTGGATGAATTATTATTAACTTTGTGAGAATTGGTGCTCTTAATCTTTCTTTTTCATATCTTATACTCAAGAAAGCATAGGGAAGAGAAAAGAACGGAAAACGGGCCAAAACTGATGAAAAATGGGCCAAAGTGTGAAAACGACACAGCCCAGGGAGTCACCACACGGCAATGCCCCACAAGGTCCAACACGGCCCAGCCCCGACAAGCACGGCCAGGCTACACGACCGTGCCACCCCCAACAGGCCCACGACCTCTTGTTGAAGTCACACGGGCATGGCACACGGGCATGTTCTAGTCGTAAGGAAGAGGGATTTCACTCAGATTAGGATGCTTAGAGGCTAAGAAAGGCCCCCTAAAGCTCTATATAAAGACCCTAGGAGGCAACTCTAGGGGTGTACTTGATTACCTGCAAAGGTTATTCTTTTCTCCAGGTGGGAAGCCGTTTTTCTGCCAACACAGAGAGTGAAAGCAAGGGATTACTCCAAGGGAAAGCTGATTGATTCATCCCAGAAGCTGAAATTCTGCATCAAAATAGAGGATCTCCCTAAATTCCTTCCGGGGTTTGTGGGTTCTTTTATGTTTTGTTATTTTATATCTTCTGAGATGTTTTCTTTCTTGATTATGAACTAAACCTCTCAAATACTTGAGAGGGATGAAACCTAAGACAGATCTTGTTATTATTTATTCTTGAATTATATGATAAATACTTGAATTGTTCTTAATTATGTGTTCTTCATTCTTAATTTAATAATCCTAGGTATTACTTCAAGAAACCGATGTGCTTAAGCGGAGGAGTAAAAGTCCCTGTTTTAAGAGTAGATCTACCATAATTAAGTGGAGTTGCATGCAACCCTAGACATAGGGCGACATAAATCTGCCGTATTAGGGTCAAACCTAATAGGGGGATCCATAGATCAAATTAATGCAACCTAGGGTGTTAATTAATAAAGGAACTTTAGTTAAGAACCTAGGCCTAGTTGTTCTTTGCCTCAACAGAGGGATTAACATAAGTTAGGGATCTCTACGGATCAAGTCCAGTGAATAAATCATCTAGTTCAAGAAACTAATAACAAGTGAAGTCTAGGTGGAATCTCTCTTGAGTATTGCCTATATCAATCAAGCTTTTCACTAAAGTCTTTTCCCATTTTACTTTTTGTGCACTTTTAATTAGTTTTAGAATTAGTTTAAACAACCCTCTTTTTTTTTTAGGCTAGATAATAGAAAGGAAGTAAGTACTAGTACTTTTGGTTCCCTTGGGTAGATAACTTGGTCTTGCCACTAAGCTATACTACTGTTTGATAGGTGTGCTTGCCTTAAATCGTAATATTAGTTAGTTTTAGTGTGATGTAACATCCTGATTTTTGGGGCTTAATGATTTTATGTGATGTTGGTAAAATTTTAAATGTTGAGATGTGGTTGTGAAATTCATGTTTAGAGTATGTAAATGGGCTTATGGAAGGCCCATGAGTTGACCAAAACTCGGTAGAATTTTTGAATTTTGGATTTAGAGAATTAGGGGCTCTGGTTAGGAGGCCTTATCAAAATATGTGGGTAAAATATATCTCAAGAGGAGCCTTGGTAGAGTGGCTAAGTGACGCCACTAGTCTCCTAAAAAGGTGGCGTGTAAATGAGGAAAGAGGGCCAAGGATCGATTCACTGAGGGAACAAATGTTTGTTTATTTTTATGTCCTGTGCATGTGAGAGTTTGAAGTCAATTATAACTCTGTGTGAGAAGAGTTTGAATCAGTCAAGTGCATGGATAGTGGAGAGATAAGGGGGAGCATATCTAGGAGGGATTTTAGGAGAATTTGAAAGTAGGGAAGTGTTGGCCGGCCAAGGGAGTGTTCTTTGGTGCTAATTCAGCTTTTGAATTTTATTTGGCATATTTTCTCTTCTCTTTTCATTATTGCCGATTACCCATAAGCCATAACCTCTTTCTCTTCTTTCATTTTCTTCACATACTCCCCTATACTCTTTTCTTACTCTTCATCTCTTCTTTTTCTTTACTTAGCCAAATAGCCAAGGAAACCGAATCCCGAAAGTCCTTTTTTTTATGCCGTTTTTTTTCTAAGCCACAACCCTCAAGCTTTCTCCATCTTTTGAAGCCGATTTTAGTAACCTCTAAACCCCAATTCCATGTCGAGTATACCACTGCAAAAATACCAAATTACATCACTATCTTCTCTTTCAAAGTAAAAAGTCGAAACACATCTTCCCTGGGGGGCTTGGTGGCCGAATTCTAAGATCTTTGTAAGGGGTGATTGTTGCTGGCGTTGAGAGAGCCGGGTTCGCTTAGAGTCAAGAGCAGTTCAAAAGAGTAGCGTGGTAAGTACTCGTCTCTCTATTTTATTCGATATTTTAGATGCTAAGTAAAGCCGAAACCCCCTAAAGCTTAAGGAGGTTGCCAATTTGTGGTATGGGCATTATTAGGCCTTATTCATTCGTTTTATGATCTTTTGGTAGCAAAGAGGACTACTTTGGAGGAGCAGCAAGGATTGGAGAATCGGTGTGAATAAGTTTAGTTCGAATTGTCGAATCCTGCAGAGGTAAGCAATCTACGGCATTAGGGGTAGTGGCCAAATAGTATTAATAAGATTGTGTTATTCTTTTGGATTTTTAAGATCTGATACATTAAGTATATGAATATAGGACTAGTGCGTGGAGGATTTTGGGAAGTCAATCGTTGTTAAGCAGGTGTGTAACATACCCCGTAATAGCTCAGATCCATATTATTTAAAAGCCGAAATATCAAATTCTGTTGTTGTTGTAACTTGGAAACCCGAGAAGGTATGTGGATGAGTACGTTCACGATGGACGCAGTAAACAAAGTTGATGGAACAGGTAAGAGCACGATTTAGAGCAAATTTGGTAAGTTGGGCCTCGTTGGGCTAAAATAGGGCCCAATGGACTTTCGGGCCCATTTGGGTAAAGTTGGTAAGAAAAATGGAATCTGGTTAGATTGCATGTTAAAACTATTAGAACCGTTGCGTAACATAGGTTAAAAGAGCCTAAATGACTGAATCGGTTACGTAGGGCCCATTAGGGGTTTTGGGCCCAATAACTTGGTTGCGCTATAATAGGCTAAAAATTGCTGTTTAAACACTTGGAATTGATGAATAAACATGGGAAACCCTAATAATTGATAAAATTATGAAATTACCCCTAAACATGGAAAATGACTATTTTGCCCCTAGGTGAAAATGACTATTGTACCCCTAGGGTTTCTATCTGAATATGATGATTGTGATATTGATATTTTACATGCTATGACATGATATGCACATGATTTACACATGATATGCTATGACATGTATACGATATGCCATGGATTGCTCATTAAATGCATGGGTTGGGTTATTATATGATGGAGGAAGTGTTAAAGGGCTTTGGCCCCAGTTTACCGTAAAGGGCTTTTGCCCCAGCTATTAAAAGAGGCTTGGCCTCCAGTTATATGATTAAGCAGCTATGCTGCCAGTGGAGAGTAGCGGCGGGGTGGGTTGAGTAGCATCCCCACATGGTGTGTTGGCTGGTACGGGTGGAGAGTAGCGGCTGGTGGGTTAAGTAGTCTCCCCAAACGGGTTTTCTGCATACACGAATGAATTGACCTATGTGATAATGAAATAGGCCTAACGGCCATACCATTTATAGAAAAGGCTTCGGCCCAGTGATATGATTAATGAAAGGCTTCGGCCCAGTAACTGTTAAATGAAAAGGCTTCGGCCCAGTATATGTTGAAACTGAGTTTGTGCATGTATGGACTTGGGCTCTGAAAGGGCTTGTTATACACTGAGCTTCCAAACTCACCCCCTTTTTTCCTAAAACCTTGCAGGTGAGCTTTGATGTGGAGACTTGGAGTTGGTGGGAATTCAGAGTGGCCATGATGTTCAGTTGGATTTTCTTTTAAATGAGTTTTATTTAAATATTATTATCTAATTTTGGGTTGTAATAAGGCCATTTTAACTATTTTCTTTTTGGGTTTGGTTGGTTTTAAACTTTATATTCTGCGCTGTTATTAATATTTTAAAATGGGCTAGACCTAGGTTACGTTTTTAAATAACTCTTGGTTTCCAAATCATACAAAGATAAAATAAAGCATTTTAACTAAAACATCACTTTGAACAACTCCATCTCGTGACATTTTCAAAACTAGCAACAACCTAAAGTGTGGCAATGGTTGTGGGCATGTCGTGGATTGGATCCAATCAAGAGCCTGGTACTTAAGCAGCTTTCATGGCTCACCTCCTCTGTTTCGAATACCTACCTGGTGCACAGCTTCCATTCACTTTAGTGGCAAAAGAATTCTTTTAAAATTATCGTTAATTTCTTTAAGAAGGGTTTTTGAGATCAAAACATGTGTTTTTTTGGAAACGTTCCAATGTGACACGTCGGATCTAGCCATAACGTCTGGGCCAGGTTTTGGGTGTTACATGTGATCAGTCTTTATAAATTTTATTACTTAATATCACGAGTGATATCATTCACCAAATCCAAATTATTCAATTCTTTGCAAAATTATTTAACTAAATTTGAAATTGATGGCGAAACAAAAATTTCATGCATTAATCCTGTGTTAAATACTTTTCAGGGACTAGATAAGAACTTTTGCTGGAGACAAAAGTTTGAGGAACTTCTAATGACTAGAAATGTTTCGATACCATCAGTTGAGCAAGAACTCCAGCTTGATTTGAAACAACTAACGTGTGATGTGAAATATTCATATTTGGGTGATAATTAACCTTTCCCATCATAATTTCCTCAAAACTTGATACACACCAAGAAGGTAAGCTATTGAAAATTTTGAAAATGCATAAAAATGCAATAAGATGGACCATAGCTAACATAAAATGAATTAGCCCACTAATTTGCACCCATAGCATTTATTTTGAGGAAAATGCTAAACCCTCTAGAAAATACAATGAAGGCTTAATCCTAATATGAAAGACGTTGTGATAAATGAAATCATTATCCTCTTGGATAACTAAATCATTTATCCTATTTATGACAACAAATGGGTAAGTCCTACCCACGTTGTCCCTAAGAAATTTGGACTTATTGTAGTCAAAAATGAAAGTAATGAATTGATCCCAATCAGGATGGTTACTGGTCAAGGCCTGTGCATTGACTATAGGAAACTTAATTCAGTGTCTAGAAAAATCATTTCCCTTTACCTTTCATGGATTATATCTTAGAAAGAGTTGCAGGACAATAATTTTATTGTTTTTTAAATAGATATTCTTGGTATAACCAAACTGCAATTACACTTGAGGATCAAGAGAAAACCACTTTTACATGTCCTTTTGGCACTTTTGCATATCAAATAATGCCTTTTGGATTATTAATGCACCATCTATATTTCAAAGATGCATGCTTAGTATTTTCAGTGATATGGTTGAATGCATTTTAGAAGTTTTCATAGATGATTTTTCTATTTTTGTTGATTTATTTGATGTTTGCTTATCCAATTTAGAAAATGTTTTAATTAGATGTAAAGAAGAAAAAAACTTGTTCTTAACTGAGAAAAATATCATTTCATGGCTATTAAATGAATTGTTTTGAGGCACATCTATTTTTTTCAAAAGGGGTTGAGGTAGAGAAGTCAAAAATTGTGTAAATTTCCAATTTTCCAACACCAAAAATTGTAAAGAACATTAGGTTATTTTTAGAACACATATGATTTTATAGGAGATTCATAAAAAAGTTGAATGTTATACCTAGGTCTTTATATGTAATATCTTATTAAAAGATAATGTGTTTGAATAGACTGAAGAGTGTGAAAACGGTTTTTTGGAAAGCTTAAAAATATGCTCGCTTTTACTCCTATTATGACCCTATGGTTAGTCTTTTAAGTAACATATGATGCCAGTGATTATGTTGTTGGCATTGTGTTAGGACAAAGGAAAGATAACCAAATGTCATTTATTACACAAGTAAAACTTTAAATAGTTCTCAAATGAATTATTCTACTACTGAAAAAGAATCACTTGCAGTAGTTTTTGCATTGGAAAAATTTAGATATTACTTTGTTGGATCATCTATCATTGTCTTTAGTGATCATGTGGCTTTGAAATATTTTCTCTCCAAAAGGGATATCAAACCTAGGTTGATTAGGTGAATTTTTCTTCTTCTTCAAGAATTTGATATCACCGTTCAAAATAAGAAATGAGTAGAAAATGTTGTGGTTGACCATTTGTTAAGACTTGTTTGTGATGAATCTTGCAAAACTTCTCCAATTAATGATATTTTTCCATATGAACAACTTTTAAATATCTCTATTATACCATGGTTTGCTGACATTGCCAATTTTCTTCTCACAGGAAAAATTCCTTCTTGGTGGAGTTTACAAGATAAAAGGAAATTCTTTTTTGAGGTAAAAAAATTCTATTGGGATTATCCATATTTGTTCAAATACTGCCCTGATCAAAGTTTTCGAAGGTGCATACCTGACAATGAGGTACATAGTGTCGTTTTGTCATTCTAAGTCATGTGATAGTCATTTTTCATCCAAGAAAATTGCTACAAAAATCTTACAATGTGGATTTTATTGGCCAACATTATGCGACAATGCTTATAATTTTTGCAAAACATGTGAAAATTGCCAAAATTATGGATCTATTTCAAACTGAAACATGATGCCTTTGAATCTAATTTTGGTGATGGAAATTTTTGAATGTTGGGTATTGACTTTATGGACCTTTTCCATCATCGTTTGGTTTCTTATACATTTTGGTTGAAATAGATTGTGTTTCAAAATAGATAGAGGCAATTCCACGTTGAAAATGATCACAAAATAATGATTAAGTTTTTGAAAGAAAATATTTTAAGTCGATTTGGGATTCCTCTATCTATTATAAGTAATGGGAGTTGTAACGTCCCAAAACCTGGCCTAAAACTTTAGGTACAATTCTGGAGGTCACATTGACCACCGAGTGACCGTAGGAAAATTTTACAAAACAATTTATCTTAAATTCCATTACAAGAAATGTTTATCTTTTTATGAATCAAGAACATTTAACAATTTAGAATTTAATTAGAAAAGAAATTAAGCTAAGTTTACTCTATGAACAAAATAGGATTAACAAGATATATCAAAAACAAAACTTGTACCACAATTTTTACAAAACCTTACAGTACAAAAACCAAATAACAAAATAGTAACTGAAAATAAAAACTATTAATTTATTGTTCACCGAGACTGTCCGAGACATCTGCATGTCGAGTTCAATGTCAGAATTCAGAAATGTACCTGAAAAGGGAAACACTAAGGGGGTGAGCTACACAAGCTCAGTGTGAGTTCAAACAATTAAAAAAATATTCAAAAGAGAACACCAGATGGTATTTCAAAACAAAACATACTTACAGATGTTAGCAGAAATAGATATTAAACAAGGAACCAACACCTTAACATGTAATTAGAACATAGAACACCAAGTACACATAAAACACTTAACACATGTGTTATTCAGACAAACAGAATACGATAAGATAATCATACACCCAAACAGATACACATGAATGTAGTCAAGTACCAAAAACCCACCCATCCAGCCAACAAACCTCTCCATCCCACAATCACACCCCAAAAGAGCTATCAAAGCTCATCCAACCAGTTACACCAATTAGGACCTCGAAAGGCCTATCCAACCCTACACTCCAAGTATGTGGGACTAAGCCACTCAGATAAAAACACGCAGCAAAGCTGTCATATAAGTAGTACAGTGCAATGCAGAAGTCTACTGTATAGACATGATACAGATAAACTGTCAGATCAGATAATAGAACGCATCAAAGTTGACGTAATATGGTATAGTGCAATAAACTACTATACCAGTAAGTTGCAGTCACACTGCCAGATCAGATCAAAACTAGTCTTCCTTCTCTTCTCAGCCCACCCCAAAATATTTTTATGCTAGTGCATGTAAGGTTTCAATTCATAGAAACAATGAACCCATCAACAGACAATCAGACAGAAACAAAAGTGCACACATACATCCAACTAACTGGGTTCAGAGTTAGATATCTCACACAACATACACAAATAACACAAATAGAACACACAAACCCATAGATATAGAGATTTAAATTACCCTCACTAAAGCCTAGCCAATGGTTGGAATACACAGACACATTTCTAGCTCAAAATCATACACAAACAAAAATTTGGTGACATAGGACCAAACGGCCATGTGCTCTGGCTGTGTGGAAAAACCTAGGTCGTGTGGGGGTCAAAACGTCCGTGGAGGGAGTCATATTGCCATGCGACAGATGTTGTGTGAACAAGGACATGTTCGTGTGAATAAGCTATGTGACTCTCTGTTCATTTGTGCTAAAATAGAGTGGAGGACAAACATGACCATGTGAGGGTCTTACATGCCCATGTGCCCACCAGACACTGCTGTGTGTGTAATAGCCCGATTTAGGGCCAGGTCGGAACAGTGGTTTTGGGGCCATGGATCTAAAGTAGAAAAATTTATTGTGATAAAGTTTGAAGGTTTATAGTATGATTGAATGCATGTGTGAAAATATTGTTAAGAAATTTTATCGATAAAGGGCCTAATTAAATTAGTAGGACTAAATTGCAAAAAGTGCAATATATGTATTCTAGAAGCTTTGGGTGCTTAATTGAAATGAATTGGTAAATTAAAAGTCCTTATTTAGTAATTAGACCATTATATATCATGATGGACAAAAATGGACATGGAAGGGTAAAATTTCAAAGTAAGGCCCTAAGGGCATTTTGGTCATTTGGTTAATAAAAGAATAAAAAGTGAAACTAAAGTCAAAATTGTGCTTATCTTTCTCCTACCTTGGTTGAATTTCACAAGGAAACCATAGCTAGGGTTTCTTCAACTTTTAAGCTTGATAGTAAGTACATCCTAGCCCCGTTTTTAATGCTCTATACATTTTTGAAGTCGTTATACCATTATTTTGAAGTAGGGTTTATGTTTAAAAATTTACCCATGTGTAATATGCATGTATTTTGATGTCTAATGGTAGAAAGTTTAGTGCTAGATAAACAACTTTTGGTAAGTGATTTTCGATGAAAATGTCAAAAAGGACCTAATTACAAAAGTTGAGAAATGTGTCTGCTATAAGCATGAATAAGATTTGGCTAAGCTTGGGTTTTGAGAAAAATGAATACTTTTCATTTAACGAGCCTAGGGACTAAAGTGTAAATAAGTGAAAAGTTAGGGTCAAAAATGTAATTTTTACCGTAATATGATTTTTGGGGCCTAATTGAATAATGAGATAATTAAATGAGTTAAATGTATTATTATATATCAATAAAGATGAGGAATTAACCTTGACCGATGGAAGGATAAGGTAGTGGATTAAATCAAAAAAGCAGTCATTTTGTATCGAGGTAAGTTTGTATGTAAATAATGCATCATTTTTTTTTTGATTCTTTAATGTTGTATAAAATGTGTGAATGATGTATGTGACATAATCGACAAAATTTCGATAAGTGAGGAAAATACCGGTTGAACCTTAGGAATTGAATAGGATACGAGTGACATGTCACTAGGAACCTATGTGTGTGATTATGTGATTATGTGATTCCGGGTGCTGGTCTTGTATGTCTACCAGTGGCTAGGTAATCCTGCATATGTTGCGTAATACCTGTCAGCTTGTCTGAGAAGCACTGAGTAGCTACGCCCTGACCGTCAACTTGTGTTAGTAGACTTGTGACTAGCTCAATAACAAGCATATAAGTGAAATGTGATATGAGGTAGCTTGGCTACATATGTGTCACTTATGTGCAACATTCCATGTATTCGTTATTATTCTGAGTGTTCAACGGGAATGATAAAGATGTGAAAATATGTGTTGTATAATGATATGATATAGGTGTGTACGTGAAATTCGTAAGTACAAATTCCATAAGTGATGATCTTTTGCTAAGGTTATCCTTAAGTAAGCCTATATGACTTCAATGATAATGTATTATCTTTTAATATAAGCATTTGCATGATGAATTTGTGATAAAGATGTTTATTATTTGCATATAAACTTACTAAGCTTTTTATCTTACTCCCCTTACTTTCCTTTGTCTTATACTGTCACCAAGCTAGCTTGGATTGGAGATCATTGGAGTATCGCTTCACACTATCAAACAGTCCTTTAGGTTTATATGGTCTTAAACATTTTGAGTTATGGCATGTATAGGGGACTTGGTCATTTTTTTGTGTCATAATTGATAAGGCAATTAAAAGTTGGCTAACATTGGTAATATTGGTAAGCATATGTATATGCCTTGCATGAATGTGATAAATAGCATGATTTGAAATTGTTAAGTATGTGATGTTATGCATGATGGTTGTAGTATGTGAATGTTGAGTTATGTCTTAATTGAGGATGTTTGGTTGGTAAATCATGTCATGCTATGTGTTGTTGAAATTGATATAAGTGTGGAGTTTCAGGGTGGCAAATGGCTTGGAAAATAGCCTTATTTTTGTCCACACGAGTAGACACACGGGCGTGTGTCTAGCTCGTGTGCGACACATAGTCAACCCCATGGTCGTGTGAATAGGCCGTGTGTCCTTTGCACCTTAATTTTGAGAAATAGAATCCCTAGTATGGAGCACAAAGCAGAGACACGGCCTTATGTCTTAGCCGTATGAAGGACACGGTCATAGGACATAGGCGTGTGCCCAAGCCGTGTGAAGTCTACACCTTAAATGTGAAAACT
Organism: Gossypium stocksii; assembly: GCA_020496765.1. Classification (NCBI taxonomy): domain Eukaryota; kingdom Viridiplantae; phylum Streptophyta; class Magnoliopsida; order Malvales; family Malvaceae; genus Gossypium; species Gossypium stocksii. Next base: position 92,337,181 of record CM035626.1, on the reverse strand, counting down.
AAAATTTGCCACACGGCCTAGCACACGAGCATGTGACTTGGCCATGTGACCCTATTTTGCTGATGACATCATAAATAGAGAGTTACACGGGTTGAGGTCATGGGCGTGTCCTAAGCCACACAAGGGTGTGTGACCACACAGCCCACCCGCACGGGCGTATGAGTCTCTAAATCATGAAAATTTTCTAAGTGTTCCAAAGTTTTCAGTTTAGTCCTGAATCACTCTTGATGTATGTTTTGGGCCTCACAGGTTCGTATAAGGGACGATATGCATGTATATGAATGGTTTTGGATTGAATGAAACTTTATGGCCCGATTTTGCATGATTGGTTATGTTTAAGTCCGGTAATACCTCGAACCCTGTCCCAACATCGGACTCAGGTAAGCGGTGTTACAGTGTGTCTAAAACACATGCTTGTGTGAGACCCTTAAATCCCCAAATTAGTCACACGGTTGTGTGGCACCAAATCACTAAATCCCTAATTCCCAAACATTTATGTCCGTGTGCACAGAAGACACGGCCATGTGATAATCGAGAAAAATCTCCAAATCGGCCACATGGCCATGTGGCACTAAAACCTGCCAGAGAACCCTAATTCCTTACAACACACGGTCGTGTGAACTGGCACACGCCCATGTTGCCACCTATGTGGTCACAAAACCACCTTGAAATAGCCTAGAAACTCGTGCTTTCAGCCTCAAAGGACTACCCAACCCTCGGTAACTTGAGATTATACCAAAGTGAATAGGTTCTAAGCATAAAACATGGTACAACATTCAAAATAATAGATTTGTTAACGCGAACACAAACTGTCGGCTTTTCACAGAGTTGAATCTAAATTCGCAAAGAAATTAGAAAAAGTACAAAACCCACACTGGATTCGTGACGTAAAATGTTGGGATGCTGACTCAATGACAAGGAAGCTAAGCTCTCCAAAATCCACCAGTAAGATCTGTTCTCAAAGGAAAATAAAAAAAGAGGCAAAAACAACAAAAGCAAAAGAAAAGAAAAAACAGAATGTCCAGGAACCCCAACAAGAATAATAAAAACAAATAAAAATTAATAAATAAAATAAATAAAGAGTAATAATAATAGTTTTTGTAACACCCTGAATTTGGTCTTAGAAGTATTGGGCCTTGGGCCTGGGTTCGGGTGTGAGGTAGTTCGAAATAAAATTATTGATGTGTTGAATTCTGTTATGGAAGGTTATTATTAATGGGTTAATGTGGTATTTTAGTGAACTGCGAAGGATTCACAGTGTGGGGAAAAGTCTTGGGCTAATTTCTGGGATTCCGGGATTTTTGTGATATTTGGTGTAATGTTGAAATTTTGATATATGGATGTGTAATTCGTGTTTGGAGTGTGTTATTGGGCCTATGGAAGGCCCAAGTGTTGGTTAAAAACCCGGAGAATTCTTGGATTTTTGGACTTAAGGAATAGAGGACTTGGAAAAGAGGAGTTGTAAGAAATTATGTGTGTAATAAGACATAAAAAAGGAATGTGGTGTAGTGGCAAAGTAGCGCCACTTAGGGGACAAAGAAGCAAAGGGTCCAAGGTTCAAGTCTTGGCTCTTGCAATTTATTTTGGTTTTTCTTTTAAATAAATCTGGAAGCAAGTAGGTGAGCTTTAAAGTTAAATGTGTTGGACTTATGACACAAAGCAGCTTGTGTCCGAGTGGTGATAGCTTGACAGGGTTAGTGAGAGGACTTTGGTTCGAATCCCGTTGCACGCAAAGGTTGATTATTTTGCTAATGCTTTAATTTTGGGGGGATTGATGGAGAATCCCACATCGGAAAGCTAACATGAGAGCAGGTGAGGAGCTAGCTTTAAATAGAGCAAACCAGGAGGAGAGTAAGCACAGCCTTCTTGGCTGATCCCTTTCGCTTTATGGCGTGCCCGTTTGGGTTGGGCATCGGCTAAGAGTGTTTGGAGCGAGGATTAACTTCAGTCTCCTATCAGGGTTAAAGGCTTGGATCAGCGGAGCGTTCGGATCCAGATTTGGATATCAACTTCAGCAAATGATTGACTTGGATCGGATATAGTCATCGTTCGTTGCAAGCAGGTGTGTAATGAACCTCATAGTAGCTTAGATTAATATTTGCTGAAAAGCCAAAATACCTAAACTTCGGCATTTCGAACTTGTGGTTTTGTGAATGGTTTGAAATGTGATACATACAATAAGGTTAGTGATTGGATCGATAGAACAGGTAAGGGCACGATTTTGTACACGATGGTAAGTTAGGCCTCGATGGGCTAAAATTAGGCCCAATGGGCTTACGGGCCCATATGGGTAAAAATGGGCAATAGACATTTCTTAATAGACTATAGGCTTAAAACTGGTTAAATTAGTAGTTAATTGTAGGATTTGGACTAAGTGGGCTTAGACGACTGAACTAGCTACATAGGGCCCATTAGGGGGTTTTTGGCCCATAACTCGGTTGTACTAAAATAGGCTAAAATTGCTGTTTAAACATTTGGAATTGATGAATAAACATGGAAAACCCTAAAAATGGATAAAATTACATAATTACCCTTAAAACATGAAAATGTCTATTTTGCCCCTAGGTGAAAATGTCTATTATACCCCTAGGGTTTCATTCTGAATATGATGATTGTGATATTGTTATTTTACATGCTTTGACATGATATGCACATGATATGTACATGATATGCTATGACATGTATACGATATGCCATGTTTTACTCATTAAATGCATGGGTTGGGTTATTATATGATGGAGGAAGTGATAAAGGGCTTTGCCCCAGTTTACCGAAAAGGGCTTTTGCCCCAGTTATTAAAAGAGGCTTCGCCTCCAGTTATATGATAAAGCAGCTATTTTGCCAGTGGAGAGTTTGGTTGGGTGGGTTGAGTTATTCCCCACATGGAGAGCTTGGTTGGTACGGGTGGAGAGTAGCGGATGGTTGGTTGAGTAGTCTCCCCAACTGGGCTTTGCATACATACATTGACATTACATGTGATATTGAATTGGGCTTTGCACACATACATTGATATTATATGTGATGTTAAAATAGGCCTTTGGGCCATACCGTTTACAGAAAAGGCTTCGGCCCAGTGAATTGATTTATGAAAAAGGCTAAGGCCCAGTAACCGATATTTGAAAAGGGCTTCGGCCCAGTTATATGTTGAGACTGATTTGGAGGCTTAGGCCTAGTATGCTGATATTGATTTGGGCTCTGTAAGTGGCTTGTTGCACACTGAGTTTTCCAAACTCACCCTTTTTCCTTCCATCCTTGCAGGTGAGCCTTAGATTGGTGGACTTGGAGCTGGGAGGGATTCAGAGTGGTCACATGGACTGGACTGTTGGATTTCTAATTAAGTTACCTATTTGAATTTAGATTTAATTATTTATTTCTAGCTTTGGGTTGTAAAAAGGGCCTCTTTAATTATTTTTATTTTGGATTTTTATTCTTTACTTATTTAAATTGGTTTTAGCTTACGTAGGATATTATTTAAATCGAGTTGAAAATAAATGATTTTAAGACGCAGTTTTTATAAAAGTTACTTGTTTTCAAAATAACACGATAACCAAGTAAAGCTTCCGCAATTTTTAAATGATCTTGTAGATAAATATTTCAAATAGTTAAAGTGTGGCAATGGTAGTGTGCATGTCTAGGAGTGGATCCAAGAAGGGCTTGGTACTTAAGCAGTCTATTCGACTCACCTCCTCTTTTCTGGAATCCTACCTGGTGCCCAACTTCCATTCACTTTAAGTCTTAACGAAAAAGGTCAAAATTATTTTATACTTAAACCGTTTTCAAGATAACATGTTTTATAAAGGTTACAAATCTGATTTTTCGATATTTGATCTATTTTTAAAATAACATGTTTTTGCAAACTTCAAGGGTTTATAAGTTTTCATAAAACTTTTACAAAGGTTTTAACGATGTTTGCAAAGGGATGATTATTTCAACGAATCACGTTTTGGAAAAAGACAAGCTAAGGTTTTATACAAGTTTAACGGTAAGAGTTTTTAAACATTAAGAAGGGTTTTCAATGAAAGTACGGTTTTCAAAAAACACTTCAATGTGGCACACCAGTCTTGGCCGTAATGTCTAGGCTGGGTTTGGGTGTTACAGTTTTATAAATTAACTTAAAAAACTGCTACTTAACAAAACAAAACAAAATAAGTGTTTCTCCAAAACACACACAAAAGACATGAACCTAGAACTTAGACGTTCACTAATATTCATTCATCCACCAGACCTGCAGGCCCATTTGGACGCTTAAACATGCGACTAAGCACACTAGCACACCCTACTCTTTGAGCCTAACCATAAAACACAAAACTTCTAAGCCCAAAATTCGAGGTGTTACAACTCACCCCTCCTTAAAGAAATTTTGTCCCCGAAATTTTCAACTAACAAAATAGTGGTATAACACAAGCTACACCACCACACTCCCACTACGCACTCTGATCCCAAAGTGCTACCATGCTTGACTTGAACTAAAGCCCTCACAAATAACCAGAATACTTAACCACTAAAGCAGATACACACTTATTCATCACACATGCAAATGTTATCAAACGAATAAGCAATCAATGTCATTCCCACAAAAAACACACAAAATCACTACACCCTACGGTCATACTTGTTTCGAAGTCATCGCGGCACTCTTTAATTCGATGCTCCGTGGACTTGTATCTAAGACACACTCTTAACTTTTTCCAGCAATTGCCCGGATAGTGTTTCTTATAGTGCTCACAAAAAGGTGTGCTCGCACCACTGCTGGCACCCTCAGAAAACCACTATTGCCACTCAAATGTGTTTTAGCACGTTTCACATAATGAGGCTCCAACCTCAGAGGTCTCCAATCACTTTCATTTCTACAATCTACAGACCTAGCTTGAAACGTTTCACTAGTCCCCTTTATCCCAACCTCAAACACTTCATCTAACACTTCCCTCACTACCCGAGTCAATGCATCGGTACCAAGCTTAGGGTTATCGCTATCCAAAATTAGCGAAATCACATTGCCCACTGACTTCTGAATAGACACACGTCCTAGAGAAATAGACAACTCTTCGCAATCTCGCTTACCTTTAGAATCCTTATTGATGTTGTACCTAAAAAGAGTATACAATTTCCAAATTCAAACATAAGCATAAATGTTTAATAAACTTACAGAACTAATCTTACAATTCCCTAGTTTTGCATGGATCGACATTAGAGTCTCAGACATCCCATTTTCGTAAAAAGTTTTATTTTACAAACACAAGTCATTTTAACACACTGTGGTATAGTTTCTCAGAATTTTTTTAAAAAACGAACATATGCGCATACGATTACAAAAAAACACAGGCTGAGTTTTTTAAACCTGGCTCTGATACCACTAAATGTAATATCTCAAAACCTAGCCTAAAAGTTTAGGTCAAATTTCGGATATCACATTGACCACTAAGCGATCGAAGGAAAATTTTACAAAAGGAGTTATCTTAAATTCCATTACAAGACATGTCTATTTCTTTATGAATCAATAACATTTAACCATTTAAACTTCAATTAGAAAAAAAATTAAGCTAAGTTTACTTTGTGAACAAAATAGGATTTACAGGATAAATAAAAAATAGAACTTGTACCAAAAATTTTACAAAACCTTACAGTACAAAAATCGAATAGCAATATAGTAACTGAAAACAAAAACTGTTAGTTTATTGTTCCACTGAGACTATCCGAGACATCCGCATGCCCAGTTTAGTGTTAAAATTCAAAAATGTACCTAAAAGGGGAAACATTAAAGGGGTGAGCCACATGAGTTCAGTGTGAGTTCAAATAATTAAAAACAGATTCAGAAGAGAAAACCAGATGGTAGTTCAAAACAAAACATACTTACAAATGTAAGTAGAAAAAGATACTAGATAAGAAACCAATGCCCCAATATGCAATCAGAACAGAGCATACCAGTTACACATAAAGTACTTAACACATGTCTGATTTAGACAAATAGAATACAATCAGATAATCTTACACCCAAATAGATGCACATGAGTGCAGTCAAGTACCAAAAACCCACCCATCAAGCCAACACACCTTCCGTCCCCTGATCACACCCCAAAAAAGCTAACAATGCTCATCCAACCAATCACTCCAATTAGGACCTCGAAAGGCCCATCCAACCCTACACTCCAAGTACGTGGACTAAGCCACTCAAATAAAAACACACAGCAAAGCTATCGTATAAGTAGTACAGTGCAATGCGGAAGTTCGTTGTACAGACATGATGCAGATAAATTGCCAGATCAAGTAATAGTATGTAGCAAAGCTGACGTACATGTGGTATAGTATGGTAAACCGCTATATTGATAAGTTGCAATTACACTGCCAGATCAGATTAGAACTAGTCTTCCTTCTCTTTTCAACCCACCCTAAAATATTTTTATGCAAGTGCATGTATGCTTTCAATTCACAGAAATAATCAACACATCAACATATAATTAAACAGAAGCAGAAGTGCACACACACATACAAATAACTGGGTTCAAAGTCAAACATCTCATGCAACAGACACAAATAACACATAAATAGAAAACAGAGCTACAAATATAGAGATTTAAATTATCCTCACTAAATCCTAGCCAAGGGTTGGAATACACAGACACATTTCTAGCTCAAAATCATACATAAACCAAAATTTAGTGACATAGGACCATGTGGTCGTGTGCTCTGATCATATGGAAAAACCTAGGCCATGTGGGGGACAAAATGCCTATGGAGGGAGGCACATGACTGTGCGGCAGAGGCACACGCTCATGTGAACTAGGGACATGGTAGTGTGAGCAAGTCGTTTAACTCTCTGTCAGTTTGCGCTAAAATAAAGTGCAAGGAAAATGATATATGTGTTCGCGATACTAAGTAATAAAATTTATAAAGAACTTGATCACACCAAAACTAACTAATGTCACGACGTTTAAGGCAAGCGGACCTATCGAACAGTAGTATAGCTTAGTGGCAAGACCGAGTTATCGTACCCAAGGGAACCAAAAGTACTATTACTTACTTCCTTTCTATTATCCAGCCTAAAAATAAGAGAGGGTTGTTTAAACTAATTCTAAAACTAAACTAAGAAAACACAAAGAGTAAATTGGGAAAACGTTTAGGGAAAAGCTGATTGATATGGACAATACTCAAGGGAGAATCCACCTAGACTTCACTTGTTATTGTTTCCTTGAACTATATGATTTATTTACTTGACTTGATCTGTAGAGATCCCTAACTTATGCTAAACCTTCCGTCGAGGCGTAGAGCAACTAGGCCTAAGTTGTTAATTAAAGTTCCTTTATTAATTAACTCCCCATGTTGCATTAATTCGATCTATGGCTCCCCATATTAGGTTTGACCCTAATCCGATAGATTTATGTCGCCCTATGTCTAGGGTTGCATGCAACTCCGCTTAATTATGGTAGATCTACTCTTATCACAGGGACTTTTGCTCCTCTGCTCTAAGCACATCTATTTCTTGAAGTAATACCTAGGATTATTAAATCGAGAATGAAGAACACATAATTAAGAACAACTCAACTATTTATCATATAATTCAAGAATAAATAACAAGATCTGTCTTAGGTTTCATCCCCCTCAAGTATTTGAGGGGTTTAGTTCATAATAAAGAAAGAAAACATCTCAGAAGATATAAAATAACAAAACATAAAAGAAACCAAAAACCCCTAAAGGAATTTAGGGAGATCCTCTATGTTGCTGCAAAATTTTGGCTTCTGGGATGAATCAATCAGCTCTCCTTTGGAGTAATCCCCTACTCCTACCCTCCGTGTGGCAGAAAGATGATAAGGAAATTAAGTGTATCCAAGTGTATCTATATCTATTGCCTCATAGGGTCTTTATATAGAGCTTTGGGGGGCTTTCTTAGCCTCTAAGTATCCCAATTCGAGCGAAATTCCTCTTAGTCAAGACCAGAACACGGTCGTGTGCCACGCCCGTGTGATTTCGACAAGAGGCCCTATGATTCTATCAGTGGAGGCACGGCCGTGTGGCCTGGGCGTGCTTGTCAAGGGTTGGACCGTGTGATCTTCATGTGGCACGGCCGTGTGGCACGACCGTGTGGCACCACCGTGTGGCACTTCTTGGGCCGTGTCATTTGCACACTTTAGCCCATTTTTATTGTTTTTAGCCCGTTTTCCGTTCTTTTCTCTTCCCTATGCTCTCCTGAGCATAAGATATGCAAAAGAAAGATTAAGAGCACCAATTCTCACAAAATTGATAATAGTCCATCCAAAATATAGGCTAAATATGAGGTAAAAATATGTATAATTTATCGTTTATCAGAAAACACGGCCATGTGAGGGTCTTACATGCCCGTGTGCCCACCAGACACGGCCATGTGTCTAAAACACACGCCTGTTGGGACCCCTAAATCCCAAAATTAGCCATACGGCCATGTGGCACCAAATTACTAAATCCCTAATTTGCAAACATACACGTCCGTATGCCCAGGGGACACGGCCGTGTGATAATCGACAAAAATTCACAAATTGGCCACACAACTGTGTGCCCAGGCCCTGTGGAACTAAAACTTGTCAGAGAACCCTAATTCCTAAAAACACATCGCTATGTGAACTAGCACATGCCCGTGCAACCGCATGTATGTTCACGAAACCACACTGAAATAGCTTAAAAAACTCGTGCTTGCACCCTTGAAGCACTACCCAACCCTCGATAACTCGAGATTATACTAAAACTAACAGTTCTAAGCATAAAACAACGATACAACATCGAAAATAATGGATTTTTGAACACACAGACAAACTATCAACTTTTCATAGAGTTGAAATGAAATTCGTAAATAAATTAGAAAAAGTATAAAACCCACACCTAATTCGTGAACGAAAATGTTTGGATGCCGACTCTATGACTAGGAAGCAAAGCTCTTCAAATTCCACCAGTAAGATCTGTTTTCAAAGGAAAATAAAGAAGAGGGAAAAAGAACTAAAGTAAAAGACAAGAAAAAATAGAACATCTAGGAACCCCAACAAGAATAATAAAAACAAAAAAAATTAATAAATAAAATAAATAAAGAGTAATAATAATAGTTTTATAAATTAACTTAAAAAAACTGCTACTTAACAAAACAAAACAAAATAAGTGTTTCTCTAAAACACACACAAAAGACTTGAACCTAGAACTTAGAGGTTCACTAACACTCACTCAACCACTAGACTAGTAGGCGTATTTTGACACTTAGACACGCGACTAAACACACTAGCACACCCTACTCTTCGAGCCTAACCATAAAACTCAAAACTTCTAACCCCAAATTTTGAGGTGTTACAAGTTACCCCTCCTTAAAGAAATTTCGTCCCTGAAATTTCCAACTAACAGAATAGTGGTATAACACAAGCTACACCACCACGCTTCCGCTACGCACTCTGATCCCAAAGCCCTACCACACTTGACTTGAACTCAAGCCCTCACACTCAGCTAGAACACTTAACAACTAAAGCAGATACACACTTATTCACCACACACGCAAATGTTATCCAACGAATAAGCAATCAATGTCATTCCTACAAATAACATATAAAATCACTACACCTTACGGTCATACCAGTTTCAAAGTCATCGCAAGCACTCCTTGATTCGATGCTCCATGGACCCACATTTAAGACACGCTCTTAACCTTTTCTAGCAATTGCCTAGATGGTGTTCCTTACAGTGCTTTTAAAAAGGTGTGCTCGCACCACTACCGAGACCATATGCAAAATCGCTATTGCCACTCAAATGCGTTGTTACAGGCATCGCAGAATGAGGCTCCAACCTCGGAGGACTCCAATCACTTTCGTTTCTACAATCTACGGACCTAACTTGAAATGTTTCACTAGTCCCCTTTATCCTAACCTCCAATACTCTCTCTAGCACTTCCTTCACTACCCAAGTCAATGCCTCGGTATCAAGCTTTGGATTATCGATACCCAAAATTAGCAAAATTACATTGCCCTTCGACTTCTGAAGAGACACATGTCCTAAAGAAACAGAGGACTCTTCACAATCTCGCTTACCTTCAAAATCTATATCAATCTTGTACCTGAGTTTAAAGAGTATACAATTTCCAAAATCAAACATAAGCATAAATGTTTAATAAACTTACAGAACTAATCTTACAATTTCCCAACTTTCACATGGACCAGTATCAGAGTCTTGGACACCTCATTTTGGCAAAAAGTATTATTTTCCAAACATAAGTTATTTCAACACACTATGGTATAGTTTAGTGGAAATTTTCTTTTAAAACGAACACACATGCATATGGTTACATAAAAACATATGTCGAGTTTTTGTAAACCTGGTTTTGATACCACTAAATGTAGTGCACCAAAACCTGGCCTAAAAGTTTAGATCGAATTCCGGAGGTCACATTGATCACTGAGTAATCGTAGGAAAATTTTCCAAAAGGAGTTATCTTAAATTCCATTATAAGACATGTCTATCTCTTTATGAATCAAGAAAATTTAACCATTTAGACTTCAATCAGAAAAAAATAAAGCTAAGTTTACTTTGTGACCAACATAGGATTTATGAGATAAATCAAAAATAGAACTTGTACCACAATTTTTACAAAACTTACAGTACAATAATCGAATAAAAATAGTAACTGAAAATAAAAATTGTTAATTTATTGTTCACCGAGATTGTTTAAAACCTTTGTATGCCAAGTTCAGTGTCAGAATTTAGAAATGTACCTGAAAAGGGAAACACTAAGGGGGTGAGCTACACGAGCTCCGTGTGACTTCAAACGATTAAAAACAGATTCAGAAGAGAACACCAGATGGCAGTTTAAAATAAAACATACTTACAGGTGTAAGCAGAAACAGATACTAGACAAGGAACCAATGCCCAACACGCAATCAGAATAGAGCACACCAATTACACATAAAGCACTTAACACATCTGATAGTCAGACAAACAGAATACGATCAGATAATCTTACACCTAAGCAGATGCACATGAATGCAGTCCCACCCATCTAGCCAACACACCTCTCCATCTCTTGATCTCACCCCAAAAGAGCTATTGAAGCTCATCCAACCAGTCACACCAATAAGGACCTTGAAAGGCCCATCCAACCCTACACTCTAAGTATGTGGACTAAGCCACTCAGATAAAAACATGCAGCAAAGCTATTGTATAAGTAATACAGTGCAATGTGGAAGTCCGCTGTACAGGTATTATGCAGGTAAACCGCCAGATCAGATAATAGTACGCAGCAAAACTGACGTGCATGTGGTACAGTGCGGTAAAACATTATATCGATAAGTTGCAGTTACATAGTCAAATCAGATTAGAAACAATCTTCCTTCTCTTCTCAACCCTCCACAAAATGTTTTTATGCAAGTGTGATAAACGATAATTTATACATGTTTTTACCCCATGGTTAGCCTCTATTTTGGATGAATTATCATTAAATTTATGAGAATTTGTGCTCTTAACCCTTCTATTTCATGTTTTATACTCAGGAGAGCATAGGGAAGTAAAAAGAACAAAAAAAGAGCCGAAAACGAAGAAAATAGGCCAAAGCGTAAAAATGACACGGTCCAGAGGTTCACCACACGGTCGTGCCACATGAAGTCCAACACAGCCCAGCCCCAAAAAGCATGGCCAAGCCACACAGGTGTGCCACCTTCAATAGGCCCAACCACGACCTTTGTCGACCCACATGGGCGTGGCACATGGGCGTGTCCCTGTCGTGAGGAAGTGCAATTTCACTCGGATTTAGACACTTAGAGGCTAAGAAAGGCATCCCAAAGCTCTATATAAAGACCCTAAGAGGCAACTCTAGAGGAGTACTCTTTTCTCCCGAAAAGGAGCACCTTCTATCTGCCGACACAGAGAGTGGAAGCAAGGGATTACTCCAAGGGAAGTCGATTGATTCATCCCAAAAGCTTAAGTCTACATCAAAACAAGAAAATCTCCCTTCAATCTTTCAGGGGTTTTTGGGTTCTTTTATGTTTTGCTATCTTATTTCTTCTGAGATGTTTTCTTATTTAATTATGAACTAAATCCCCCAAATACTTGAGGGGGATGAAACCTAAGACAGATCTTGTTATGTTATCTTGAGTTATATGACAAATACTTGAATTGTTCTCAATTTTGTGTTCTTAATGCTTGTTTTAACAATCCTAGGTATTAATTCAAGTATTGATGTGCTTAGGCAGAGGAGCAAAAGTCCCTGTTTAAGAGTAGATCTAGCATAATTAAACGGAGTTGCATGCAACCCTAGACATAGGGCGACATAAATCTGCTGGATTAGGGTCAAACCTAATAAGGGGATCCATAGATAGAGTTAATTCAAGACTAGGGGTTTTAACTAGAAAGAGATTTCTGTTAATCAACCTAGGATTAGTTATCCTTATCCCCGACGAAGGTATTAACATAATTTAGGGATTTCTACGAATCAAGTCAAGTGAATAAATCGTCTAGCTAAAGAGTTAATATATTGCCCATATCAATCAGTCTTTCCCTTAAAGTTTTTCCTCAATTTACTTTTTGTGCACTATTAGTTTAGTTTTAGAATTAGCTTAATACAAACCCCTTTTATTTTTAGGTTAGATAATAGAAAGGAAGTAAGTACTAGTACTTTTGGTTTCCTTGGGTACGATAACTCGATCTTGCCACTAAACTATACTACAGTTCGATAGGTGCGCTTGCCTTAAAATTGTGATATTAGTTAGTTTTTGGTGTGATCAATCTTTATAAATTTTATTACTTCATATCATGCATATCAAGTTTTTGGCACTGTTGCAGGGGAACTAAAATATTAAGAACACTCGATTTCTATTACTTTAGCCATTACTATACTTTTTATTTATTTTTATTTTTATTTTCTTTGCTTTTCCCTTCTTAGGTATTTTCTAGTTTATGACTAGAAACAACCCACGCGGACCACTACTCTTTGATGAAGATTTAGAAGCTACAGTTTGTCGAAACCGTAAAGAGATTAGACGAAGCCTACAGTATCAAGAGCAAGAACCGAGACAAGAACCAGAACATACTGAAGAGATGGATGCAAATCAAAACAATCAACCACCTCCAGCACTACCCGTACAACCAGATGAAGCACCTCGTACTATGTATGATTATGCTAAACCTAGTTTGGCTGGTACTCAAACTAGCATTATTAGACCTGCTATTATGCTAATAAGTTTGAATTAAAACCTAACACAATTCAAATGATTCAGCAATTTGTGCAGTTTGATGGTTTACAGGATGAAGATCCTAACTCACATTTAGCCAACTTTTTGGAACTCTGCGATACTTTTAAAATAAATGGTGTCTCTAATGATGCCATTCGCCTCAGATTATTTCCTTTTTCCTTGAGGAATAAGGCTAAACAATGGTTGAATTCTTTACCACAAGGCTCAATCACTACATGGGAATAGATGATCGAGAAATTTTTACTAAAATATTTTACTCCAGCTAAAATAGCTAAATTATGAAACGATATCTCTTCTTTTGTGCAGATGGATTTAGAAACACTTTACGATGCCTGGGAGAGATACAAAGATCTTTTGAGAAGGTGTCCTCACCATGGACTACCTTTGTGGTTTCAAGTTCAAACCTTCCACAGTGATTTGAACCTATCAACAAGACAAATGATTAATGCAGCCGTCAGAGGAACAATCAACAACAAAACACCAAAAGTAGCTTATGAGTTTATTGAATAGATGTCACTGAATAACTATCAGTGGCAAGTCATGAGGATAAAGCCAACGAAAGTTGTAGGAGTTTATAATATTGATGCTGTCACTATGCTTACTAATCAAGTAGAACTTTTAAATAAAAAGTTTGATAATTTTGTTGGTTCTACGCAGGCACAATCAGTGGTGCAGTGTGATGCAACCCAAGGAAATATGTTCACTCCAGACTATCCATCTCTCGGCCATGGCACAGAAACCGAGCAAGCCAATTATATGGGTGACAATTCTAGACCTCAAAATAATCCTTATAGTAACAGGTATAATCCAGGTTGACGGAACCATCCTAACTTTTCATGGGGAGGACAAGGAAATCAAAGACAACAGCCTCCTCCGGGATTTCAACAACCACTACTACAACAAGACAAAAAGCCAAATCCTGAAGAGACGTTCACCAAATTTGTAGCCATGTCAGAAACTCATTTCCAAAATACTGAAACGGCACTGAAGAACCATGATAAACGCCAAATTATACATATTTTTATCTCACATTTAGCCTACATTTTGGATGGTTTCTTATCAATTTTGTGAGAACTGGTGCTCTTAACCCCTCTTTTTCATATCTTATACGCAGGAGAGCATAGGGAAGAGAAAAAAATAGAAAACGGGCCAAAAACGGTGAAAAACAGACCAAAAAGCACGAACCACATGGGCCAAGAGATGCCACACGGCCGTGCCACACGGGCGTGCCACCTGAAGATCATACGGACAAAGCCCTGACACGCACAACCACTACACACGGGCGTGCTAAATCACACGGCCTCTATCGAACCCACACGGGCGTGTTCTAGTCATGGGAAAGACTAATTTCACTCAAATTGGGATGCTTAGGGGCTAAGAAAGAGTCCCCAAAAGTTCTCTATATAAAGATCCCATGAGGCAACATTGAGGGGGATCTCCTTCCACTTCAACACACGTTCTATATTCTTTTCCTCTTGTCTTTCTGCCACACCACAGGTAGAAGCAAGCGATTACTCGATGGGAGAAGTCGATTGGTTCATCTCAGAAGCCGAAGTTCTGCATCAACATAGAGGATTTCCCTAAATTCCTTCAGGGGTTTTTGGTTTCTTTTATGATTTGTTATTTTATAACTTCTGAGATGTTTTCTTTTTTCTTTATGAACTAAACCCCTCAAATACTTGAGGGGGATGAAACCTAAGACAGATCTTGTTATTTATTCTTGACTTATATGATAATTACTTGAATTGTTCTTAATTATGTGTTCTTCATTCTTGATTTAATAATCCTTGGTATTAATTCAAGAATTAGATGTGCTTAGAGCAGAGGAGCAAAAATCCCTATGATAAGAGTAGATCTACCATAATTAAGCGAAGTTACATGTAACCCTAGACATAGGGCGACATAAATCTGTCGGATTAGGGTCAAACCTAATATGGGGAACCATAGATCGAATTAATGCAACCTAGGGAGTTAATTAATAAGGGAATTTTAATTAACAACTTAGGCCTAGTTGCTCTTCACCTCGACGGAGGGTTTAGTATAGATTAGGGATCTCTACGGATCAAGTCAAGTGATTAAATCATATAATTTAAGGAAATAATAGCAAGTGAAGTCTAGGTGGATTCTCCCTTAAGTATTGACCATATCAATTAGCTTTTCCCTAAAAAGTCTTCCCAATATTACTTTTTTTGCTTTTCCTAGTTTAGATTTTAAAAATTAGTTTTAAACAAACCCTCATTTAATTTTTAGGTTAAATAATAGAAAGGAAGTGAGTAATAGTACTTTCAGTTCCCTTGGGTACGATACTCGATCTTATCACTAGACTATACTACTGTCGACAGGTGCGCTTGCCTTTGAAAACGTCGTGATACTAGTTAGTTTTTAGTGTGATCAAGTTCTTTATAAATTTTATTACTTCATATCACGCATATCAAGTTTTTGGCGCCGTTGCCGGGGAACTAAACCGAAATATTACGAAAGCTCGATTTCTATTACTTTAGCCATTACTATTTATAATATTTATATTTTACTTTATTTTTATTTTTTAATTTTATTTTATTCTCTTCCTAGGTTTTTCTAGTTTATGATTAGAAACAACCCGACAGGACCACTACTATTTGACGAAGATTTGGAAGCTACAGTCCGCAGAAATCGCAGATAAATCAGACGAAGTCTACATTATCTAGAACAAGAACTTGAGCACAAGCCAGAACCTACTGAAGAGATGGCCGCAAATCAAAATATTCACCCACCTCCAGCACTACCCGCCGAACCAGAAGAAGCTTCGCGTACTATGTATGATTATGCTAAACCTAGTGTGATTGGTACTCAAACTAGTATTGTTAGACCTGCTATTGCTGCTAATAATTTTGAACTAAAATCTAGTACTATTAAGATGATTCAGCAATTTGTGCAGTTTGACGGTTTACAGGATGAAGATCCCAACTCACATCTAGCCAATTTTTTGGAACTGTGCGACACTTTAAAATCAATGACGTTACTGGTGACGCCATTCATCTAAGGCTATTTCCTTTTTCTTTAAGAAATAAGGCAAAACAGTGGTTAAACTCTTTACCACGAGGCTCAATTACTACATGGGACCAAATGTCTGAAAAATTTTTACTTAAATATTTTCCCCCCGCTAAAGCTGCTAAATTACGAAACGATATTTCTTCTTTTGTGTAGATGGATTTAGAAACGCTCTATGATGCCTGGGAAAGGTACAAGGATCTTTTAAGAAGATGCCCTCATCACGGATTACCTTTATGGCTACAGGTTCAAACTTTCCATAATAGGTTAAACCCATCAACTAGGTAAATGATCGATGCGGCCGCAGGCGGAACCATCAATAATAAAACACCTGACGCAGTTTACGAATTTATTGAGGAGATGTCATTGAATAACTATTAGTGGCAAGTCATGAGGACAAAGCCGACAAAAGCTGCAGGAGTTTATAATCTTGATGCTGTTATTATGCTTACTAACCAAGTAGAACTCTTAAATAAGAAATTTGATAATTTTGTTGGTTCTACGTAGGCTCAACCAGTGATGCAATGTGATACAGCTCCAGGAAATATGTTTAATTCAGACCATCTACACAACATGGAAGCCGAACAGGCCAATTATATGGGTAATAATTCTCGACCTCAAAATAATCCTTATAGTAACACTTATAATGCAGGTTGGAGAAATCACCCAAATTTCTCATGGGGAGGACAAGAAAATCAAAGACAACAGCTTCCGGTATTCCAGTATCCACTACCACAACAGGAAAAGAAGCCGAACCTTAAAGATATGTTCACCAAATTCATGGCCGCTTCAGAAACTCGTTTCCAAAACACTGAAACAGCATTAAAGAATCAACAGGCCTCGATTCAAGGACTCGAGAACCAAATTGGTCAACTTGCAAAATTAATCTCAGAAAGGCCTCAGGGTGGGCTTCCAAGCAACACTGAACCAAATCCCAGAGAACAGGTCAAAGTAATCACTCTAAGAGATGGTAAAGTGCTAGCAGAACCTAAAAAGAAACATGCTCACGAACCGCCGAAAAACAAAATAGAGGAATCTAAGGATGACGCCCCTCCAACACTCAAAGAATACAAACCTCGCATCCTATACCCAGCAAGGTTAAAGAAGGACCAAACAGACGCCCAATTTGGTAAGTTTCTTGAACTTTTCAAACAATTACATATTAACTTACCCTTTGTTGAAGCAATTTCACAGATGCCGAAATATGCAAAATTCCTAAAGGAACTCCTAACAAACAAAAGGAAGCTGGAAGAATTAGCTACAGTGGAACTCAACGAGGAGTGTTTAGCCATTCTCCAAAATAAATTGCCAACAAAGCTAAAAGATCCAGGGAGTTTTACTATTCCTTGTTTAATTGGTAGCTTAATTATTAATAAAGTATTGGCTGATTTAGGTGCAAGTATTAATCTCATGCCTTATAAAATGTTCAAGCAACTAAGTCTAGGGGAACCTAAACCCACTAGGATGAGCATCCAATTAGCCGATAGATCTGTTAATTATCTTAGAGGAATCAGTGAAGATGTGCTAGTAAAAGTCGATAAATTTATATTCCCTGTGGATTTTGTTGTGCTTGACATGGATGAAGACATTGACGTATCTTTGATTTTAGGACGCCCATTTTTAGCCACTACTAGAGCTATTATTGATGTAGGAGATGGTAAATTAGTTCTTAGAGTTGGTGAAGAGGAAGTTATTTTTAAAATCTACGATACCATGAAATTTTCTAAAGAACAAGATGATTCTTGTTATTTTGTTGATATGGTTGATCACTTTGTTCAAGATAATTTTCAGGAAATCTCTATCACCGACACACTGGAACTGTGTCTTGTTCAGGGGGAGGGTGAAACCACCTTAGAAGTTGAGAAAGTAAGAAAGGAATTAGATTCTAGCGGAACTATCACTAGACATATAAGCTATGAAAATTTAAAGATGAACGATAAGCTAAGACAGAAACCTCCCATTGAAGAGCCCCCTAAATTAGAATTAAAACAACTGCTAGAACACTTAGAATATGCCTTTTTAGGGGAGAACTCAACTTTGCCGGTCATTATTGCATCAAATTTAAGCTCTAAAGAAAAGGAAGAACTGCTCCAGGTACTAAGAAAACATAGGTAGGCCATAGCTTGGAAAATTTTAGATATCAAGGGAATTAATCCCTCTTTTTGTACTCACAAGATTTTGATGGAAGACGAATATAAACCAGCAGTGCAAGCTCAGAGACGATTAAATCCTAACATGAAGGAAGTCGTAAAAGTCGAGGTAATTAAACTTCTTGATGCTGGTATCATTTATCCTATTTCTGACAGTTTTTGGGTAAGCCCTGTGCAGGTTGTTCCTAAGAAAGGTGGGCTAACCGTGGTAACCAATGACAAAGAAGAGCTCGTACCAACACGAACAGTCACAGGATAGAGAGTATGCATAGATTACCAAAAGCTGAATGACGCCGCTTGAAAAGATCATTTTCTTTTGCCCTTTATCGATCAAATGTTAGAAAGATTAGCCGGTCACATGTATTATTGCTTCCTAGATGGCCTCTCCGGTTACTTCCAAATTCCAATAGCTCCAGAAGATCAGGAAAAAACGACGTTCACATGCCCATACGGTAGTTTGCATATCGAAAAATGCCTTCTGGTTTATGTAACGCTCCTGCTACTTTTCAGCGATGCATGCTAACTATATTTAACGAATTTGTGGAGGATATCATGGAGGTATTCATGGATGATTTCTCCGTTTTCGGTAATTCTTTCCAACACTATCTAAATAATTTAAAACTTGTTCTGATAAGATGTGAAGAGACAAATCTCGTGCTAAATTGGGAAAAATGTCATTTCATGGTCCAGGAAGGTATTGTACTAGGACATAAAATTTCTAATAGAGGAATAGAGGTAGACAAAGCGAAAGTTGAAAATGAAAAACTACCCCCTCCTAGTTCAGTTAAGGCTATAAGAAGTTTTTTAGGACATGCCGGTTTTTATCGTAGATTCATTAAGGACTTTTCTAAAATAGCTAAGCCTTTAACTAAATTGCTAGAGAAAGACATACCTTTCAACTTCGACCAAGAATGCTTAGAATCCTTTAATACTCTTAAAGACAAGTTAGTCAACGCCCCAATTATGATTTCACCTGATTGGAATCTACCTTTTGAACTAATGTACGATGCAAGTGATTTTGCAGTAGGTGCAATTTTAGGGCAACGAAGGGACAAGCACTTCCAACCTATCTACTATGCTAGCAGAACATTGACAGCCACCCAAGCAAACTACACCACCACAGAGAAAGAATTACTCGTTGTTATCTTTGGTTTTTTTAAATTCAGATCTTATTTAATCTTGTCAAAAGTCATTGTTTTTACTGATCATTCAGCTCTTCGTTATCTCTTAGCCAAACCTGACGCAAAACCTCGGTTAATAAGATAGATTTTACTTTTATAGGAATTCAGCTTGGAAATTAAAGACAAGAAAGGAGCTGAAAATTTAGCAGCAGATCACCTTTCGAGACTAGAGAATACACAGCCCAAGTACCTCGAGAAGATAAACGATATGTTCCCTGAGGAACAACTCCTAACCTTAGCAGGTACGACAATCCATTGGTTTGCTGATTTTGCAAATTATTTAGCAGCCAACATAACCCCAAAAGGGCTAACCCATCAGCAAAAGAAGCGATTCTTTGCTAATGTGAAAAACTACTTTTGGGAAGACCCTTTTCTTTTTCGAATTTGTACAGATCAGGTTAAACGAAAATGCGTTGATGACATAGAAGCATATCAAATTCTGGAACACTGCCACTCAGGACCCACAGGAGGACATCACAGCGGAACCAGAACTGCTCATAAAGTACTCGAATTAGGTTTTTACTGGCCTACACTCTTCAGAGATGCCAGTAGGTATGTACCCTCTTGTGATAAATGCCAACGAACAGGTAATGTCTCTCAGCTTAATGAAATGCCTCAGAGCTATATACTTTCATGTGAAATATTTAATGTATGGGGTATAGATTTCATGGGACCATTCCCTAACTCGTTTGGAAATAAATACATACTAGCAGCAGTAGATTACATGTCAAAATGGGTAGAGGCCCAAGCTTTACCTACGAATGATGCCAGAATGGTAGTACTCTTTTTGAAAAAACTTTTTTCTTGATTTGGAACACCTAGGATAATCATAAGTGATAGGGGCACACATTTTTGCAATACCCAATCTGAAAAGATCTTAAGAAGGTATGGAGTATACCACAGAACAGCTACCCTTACCACCCACAAACTAGCGGCCAAGTCGAAGTGACAAACAGAGAACTGAAGCGCATCCTAGAAAAAACAATAGAATCAAATAGGAAAGACTGGTCTAGAAAATTAGATGATGCATTATGGGCTTATAGAACTGCTTTTAAAACACCCATAGGAACATCTCCATATAAACTCATTTATGGAAAAAACTGTCATCTAGCATTTGAACTCGAACATAAAGCATTCTGGGCTATAAAATTTCTAAACCTTCATCTTAAAAGTGCAGGTGAAAAGAGGCTCATGCAGTTGAATGAACTAGATGAATGACGCTACAATGCGTACGAAAACTCACGACTGTAGAAAGAAGCCATGAAGTGACGTCATGACAAAAGGTTGAAACAACCCAAGCAGTTCAAAACAGGTGATCTCATCCTACTCTACAACTCAAGGCTGAAACTATTCCCTGGAAAACTCAAATCAAGATGGTCAGGTCCGTTCACCGTTCTAAATGTCTTTCCATATGGCACTATCGAGGTAAATCACCCCAACCACGGTACTTTCAAGGTAAATGGCCATAGGCTAAAACATTATAAAAGTGAGAATTTTACAGAAAGCAAGGAAGAGCTTAGGCTCTGCCCCATCTCTTCTTGACATATCTAGGAAGAGTCGAGCTTAGACTCTAAATAAGCGCTTCTCGGGAGGCAACCCGAGCACTAACATAGTAACTTTCCTTTCTTTTAAAATTTTAGTGTTTTATTGCATAAACTAACATTTTTATCTACAGAAAATATGGACCATATGGCCAGGCACACGGGCGTGCCTAAGGCCGTGCGCATACCTAAAAAACAGTGACACGGTCGTGTGGACAGATCGTGTACGAACAGAGTAACTTTTCCCTAAAACACGGGCTACCAATAAAACCGCACGGCCGTGCGACATGGCCGTGGCGACTCTTCGACATCCACACGGGCAAGCAAAAAACACACATGCCCGTGTTATATGGCCGTGGCAACCCTGCACCTTCAACACGGGCAAACATAGATACACACGCCTGTGTCTTAAGCCCGTGGAAGCTACTGTCAATATGGACATGCCCGTGTTATTTATCCCACGCCCGTGCGCTTAACGAACCAATCTCCACGGCCGTGCATACAAACCCATGCCCGTGCGATTAACGAAGGACCGATCTCCAAAGCCGTGCTCAAAATCACCACGGGCGTGCTCATCGAATGTGGCATGCTAAAACCTTCGATTTTCGAAAAGCACGGGCTGAACACGACTCACACGGGCGTGTGACATGTCCGCGTGACCCAAAATGTATAAATATGGGGCCATTTTTCACTTCCCCTTTCATCCAAAACATGAAAATTTCACACTCAAAACCTCCCCAAGCCTCCACAAACACCACCATAGTCCTCTAAACGCCACCATACTAGATTCCCTGATTCCCACGCCCGTGTATCAGTACCCACGACCGTGTAACACCAAATTTGGTTCTATTTTCTCCCTTTTTCTCAATTATTTTGCTTTTTCTGCATTCCTTTGCATATTTATTTATTTTATTAGTTGATTTATGCAATTATGGAACTAAGAAATAGAGAACAATCTAGAATAATGTGGAATAGTTTGGAATTGTGATTTTGCTTGCCATTTTGATTCCATATGCCAATTTTGTGCCATTTAAACCCATAGCTAGTTGCCACCTAATACCCATTGTAAATATGCCACTTAAACACACATTAGCATGCCATTTGTTATATAGTTCAGTATATATACATACATTCATAAAAAGAATTCTTATGCAAACTTTAAAAATGATTAGATTCTACTACCAAGGTTAATTCCCATTCATGTTAGGAACATTCTTATTTTATTCAGTCTTTCTTATTTTAAATATTTGCATTTCCAATTTTAAATTCATTTTTTTCTTTTCTAATGTTTTTGTTTCATTGTAGATCCCATGTCATCCTCCCGAGCCAGGAAAACTGCCGTCCCCGTCTCTAAGAAACGAAAGGGGCTAGGAAGTTCTTCAACTAGGCCCACTTCCGAGATGCGTCACCCTTTTCTCACATTTTCGCAGGACTCCCAAGAGGAGTGCTACCAGTTACTACGCGCTTGTAATATCACGATGGGCCGATGCATTGACTGGAGGGCCCTCGAACAAGTACGCCTGGTAGACGATGTCTGAGCCCTGCTCGCCACCGACCCTTGGGACCAGTTCCTCCAGATCGTGGAGCCCACATACCTTGAACTCACTCTTGAGTTCTGTGCTACATTCCACCTCCAGACGGTGATGACCAGGTTCGATGATCCAGGGACGATCCAGTTTCGTTTAGGAGGGCTCGTACGACAACTCAGCGTTCCAGAATTCGGTGTGGCACTCAGGCTTTACACCGAGCAGTTTATGGCAGAGGAGAGCTTGCCCACACTTTCCAGGCCAATCCATATCTGACCCCTTGATTGCTGGAAAGAGATTGCCCCAAGAAGACAACTATACAGCCCCAGCATCAACAAGGCCTTCACCCTCCCTCCCTCTCTCAGGTATATCCACGCACTCCTCGCTCATACTATTACAGGTCGCCGAGAGGGCACAGGCGTCGTCAACACACACGACGTCTACTTCCTATGGCGAATGGCCGCCCCATTGACCTTGCATATTTATTCGCGCTCGCCATGCAACATCAGACTGAGAGACGCCGTAAGGGAGTCGTATCCATGGGCCCATACATCACACGACTAGGCCGTTACTTCGGCCTATTCAACACTACAGCCCAGACCTCCTCCTACACCTTACTTGGCCAGATGTCCTCACAGGGCATCCAGAGCATGCTTTCTATAAGGATGGTCGAACGACGTCTAGGTGGCGACCACTATCACTTCCGCCTTGTCCAAGAAGGCGAGGACCCAGAGGACATTCCTAATGATGTCCCACTGCCACCACTAGCAGAGGATGCGCCAGCTGAGCCACCACGCCCTAGACGACCATCACAGGCGGCAGCTTCCAGTATTCACATATCTGAGTGCCTGGATCACTTTGAGCAGTGCCTCGATTACATCGACGCCACCTTAGAGCATATATGTCACCACCTTGGCATCACCCCACCGCCACGAAACCCATCAGAGGATTAAATCCTCTTCATTTTATCTTTATTTTCTTTATTTTATTTTTCTTCTTATTTTTTTTTATTTTTATCTTTTATTTCTACTTTTTCTAACTAGTAAACACTAATCTTATATTTTAACCTTTCATGTTAACTTTTCTTTTTCCTTTGCAGTTTTATTTATTTTTCATCTGTTTCTTTATTTGAATTTTTGTAATTTTTCTATTTTATTATCATAACGGTTATCTCCTAACAAAGTAATCCCTCTTCATCTTATCCTCCCACGATTAACAAATCCATTTGCAGTTTCAAAGGAGCCTCACAGCTCAAATTCTTACGAAAATGGAAACACCGAGCCACATGTGTCATCTCTTCCCAACAAAGCTCACAAATCCATCCACATTTCAGGAAGTTTCATACCTCTCCCTAACTTATGATTTTATGTTTATATTTCTAATTTTATCCTTGTACATTGAGGGCAATGTACATCTTAAGTGTGGGGGGTATAGCACTTTTAATTTTATACCATCTTTGAAACCCCTGAAATGATTATAACTAGGTGAATTGTCTCAATAGCACTATCGTTAGTCTCCTATCATTAATTCTGATTAATGTATGAATTTTCTCTTAAATATGTGGAGAATTGAGAAATAGGTAATGGAACTTTAAAAATTCAAACTTAAAAACATTAAGGAATCATGAATGACGAGTTGAAATTTTTGAGAACCCCAATTTTTTTTGCATAAGTTATCTTCCCTAATTTTAGGTACTATCTTGATATTTGAAATTTGCAGGATTGACATCAAAAGCCATAATTTTTGTGAGATTTGAGCCTTTTGAGCATACATTTTTTCGTGCGCACTATTATTATTGCTTTGAGTGAGTCAACATTGAATTGTTATTCTAGAACTTGCTTTGATTATACATGTCGAGACCACATCATTGATTTGATATATCGAAATTGTAAAGGCACCTAGGATTTAACTCACTTACTCCACAAAAAGCCTACCTCCATGAATTAACTCCTAGTGAACCCCATTGAGCCTAACAACCTTTTCCTTGACTCACCTTCTAATCATTAACCAATAACCCATTTTTGTTGAATTTCATTCAATTATTTTGACCCCTATTTTTGTCGAGATTTGAGTTGAATTTTTTATCTAGCTTTTTCCTCTTTTCCAGACTGTAAAGTTATTTTCAAATTATTTGTAGTACTTGAATTGTTCTTAAAAAAAAAAGTATGTACATACAGTAAAATTCAACTGTACCTTGTAATAGTGAACAAGTTTTTGCATATTTCTAAGGATAGTATCATAAAAACTAGCTAAGAGGTATGTTCCAGTGATAGAGATTTTTCTAGCTAGATAATTTTTCAGTTCAATCTCGATTCTAACCTTCTTTTTACAGCCTGTGACAACACCCTTAACCAAGCCCTGTTACAACCATTAAAAGACCTTTTGATCAATGTATCATATCAAACTTTAGTGGTGGAGATTTGATTCTCTTGCAAGCCTATGGTAATAATTTTTCAGGTTGACTACGGAGTGCTTAAATTTTGAACCCTAAACAGTTCGAGTGGATAGAGTGAACCTTTAGTGAGGATGTCAACTCCTGTCAATTAAGATGGAGAGATAAATACTTAGAAGGAAGGAAGAGACTTATGTTTTCAATGATAAAATTCTCAACTTAGAATAAGTGAGTCTTTAATGTTCTTCTGATTGAATCTTTCATTGTATGATTACCTGTGGAATAATTCAAAACAGTATTAATAAAATTCATAGGTTGAGAAGAATGATTCTCTTTAGGGATTGAGATTTTGCTTGAGGACAAGCAAAGGTTTAAGTGTGGGGTATTTGATAAACGCCAAATTATACATATTTTTATCTCACATTTAGCCTACATTTTGGATGGTTTCTTATCAATTTTGTGAGAACTGGTGCTCTTAACCCCTCTTTTTCATATCTTATACTCAAGAGAGCATAGGTAAGAGAAAAGAACAGAAAACGGGCCAAATACAGTGAAAAACAGACCAAAAAGCACAAACCACATGGGCCAAGAGATGCCACACGGCCGTGCCACACAGGCGTGCCACCTGAAGATCACACGGACAAAGCCCCGACAAGCACGGCCACTACACACGGGTGTGCTAAATCACACGGCCTCTATCGAACCCACACGGGCGTGTTCTAGTCATGGGAAAGACTAATTTCACTCAAATTGGGATGCTTAGGGGCTAAGAAAGAGTCCCTAAAAGTTCTCTATATAAAGATCCCATGAGGCAACATTGAGGGGGATCTCCTTCCACTTCAACACACGTTCTATATTCTCTTCCTCTCGTCTTTCTGCTACACCACAGGTATAAGCAAGGGATTACTCGAAGGGAGAAGCCGATTGGTTCATCTCAGAAGCCGAAGTTCTGCATCAACATAGAGGATTTCCCTAAATTCCTTCAGGGGTTTTTGGTTTCTTTTATGATTTGTTATTTTATAACTTCTGAGATGTTTTCTTTTATCTTTATGAACTAAACCCCTCAAATACTTGAGGGGGATGAAACCTAAGATAGATCTTGTTATTTAATCTTGACTTATATGATAATTACTTGAATTGTTCTTAATTATGTGTTCTTCATTCTTGATTTAATAATCCTAGGTATTAATTCAAGAATTAGATGTGCTTAGAGCAGAGGAGCAAAAGTCCCTGTGATAAGAGTAGATCTACCATAATTAAGCGGAGTTGCATGCAACCCTAGACATAGAGCGACATAAATCTGCCGGATTAGGGTCAAACCTAATATGGGGAACCATAGATTAAATTAATGCAACCTAGGGAGTTAATTAATAAGGGAATTTTAATTAACAACTTAGGCCTAGTTGCTCTTCACCTCGACGGAGGGTTTAGCATAGATTAGGGATCTCTACGGATCAAGTCAAGCGATTAAATCATATAATTTAAGGAAATAATAGCAAGTGAAGTCTAGGTGGATTCTCCCTTAAGTATTGACCATATCAATTAGCTTTTCCCTAAAAAGTCTTCCCAATATTACTTTTTCTGCTTTTCCTAGTTTAGATTTTAGAAATTAGTTTTAAACAAACCCTCATTTAATTTTTAGGTTAAATAATAGAAAGAAGTGAGTAATAGTACTTTCAGTTCCCTTAGGTACGATACTCGATCTTATCACTAGACTATACTACTGTCGATAGGTGCGCTTGCCTTTGAAAACGTCGTGATACTAGTTAGTTTTTAGTGTGATCAAGTTCTTTATAAATTTTATTGCTTCATATCACGCATATCAAACCAGCAAGCATCAATTCAAGGGCTAGAGAACCAGATTGGTCAACTTGCAAAGTTGATATCCGAAAGACCACGAGGAGGACTACCAAGTAACACTGAGACCAATCCTAAGGAAGAACTCAATATCGTGAACACAATCGATGATGAGGAATTAACCAAAAGCAACCCAGAGCTATGCAAGGGGCCTAAAGTGAGTAACAGTAAGGTAAAGGTAAGTAATAACAAGCCAGTTAGCAAAGAACACAAGCCTCATATCCCATACCCAAACGCGCTAAAAAAAGACCGCACAGATGAGTAATTCAGTAAGTTTCTTAAACTCTTAAAAAAATTACATATCAACTTACCGTTTGTTGAAGCAATTTTGAAAATGCCAAATGCCGTTAAGTTTCTAAGAGAGCTCTTAACAATCAAGCGAAAACTAGATGAAAAATCTCATGTGGAATTAAATGCAGTCTACTCAACTCTTCTACAAAATAAACTGCCAACAAAACTAAAAGATTCAAGGAGTTTTATTATCCCTTGTTTACTTGGTAGCTTAGATGAAAAAAGTGCTTTAGCTGATTTAGGGGCAAGCAGAAACGTCATGCCTTATAAACTGTTTAAACAACTAGGTCTTGGAAATCCTAAGAAAACAAAAATAAGCATTTAACTAGCTCATAAAACTGTTAGGTCTCCTAAGGGAATAATTGAAGATGTGCTTGTCAAAATTGATAAATTTATATTCCCAGTCGACTTTTTTGTTTTAGACATTAATGAGGACAGCAATGTACCCCTAATCCTAGGGCGACCCTTTTTAGCAATTGCTAGGACAATAATTGATTTAGAAACAGGTGAACTCACATTACGCGTAGGCGATGACAAAGTCACTTTACAAGCTCAAAACTTGATTAAAACTGCAGATAAGAATATAGTTACAAATCCTTATAAAAACACTAAACTCACCACCCAACCTTCTGTGTAGGGTACACTCCACATAAAGGCAACTCAATCACAGACAAGTTCACCTAAGAGAGATGAACCAGAAAAGCGAATGCTTCAGATCGAGGAACTTAATGAGTGGTTGAACTTTCATGAAAAGCCCAAATTGTGCCACATCAACCCAGAACTTTACCGAGATAACCCTCAGATCAAAATGGATCAAATCACGGTAGGAGACAAGGTAATCCTAGGGGACGACGATCCTTGAAATTCAAATTCTAAAAGACATACAAGCGATACACATTACTTTACGGTAATGCAAAACTTTCCATACGGTACAGTCGAGGTAACTCACCCAAACCACGGTACTTTCAAGGTAAATGGCCATCGGCTAAAACATTATAGAGGTGTGAATTTTAAAGATAACAGGGAGGAGCTTCAGCTCTAAGAACTCCCTCCGTGATACATCTAGGTAGAGTTGAGCTTAGACTCTAAATAAGCACTTCTCGAGAGGTAACCCGAGCACTAGCTTAGTAACCTTTCCTTTACTTTTGAATTTTTCCTTTTTATATATCAACTAACCCTTTTAAAATGCAAAAATCTAGGACCACACGGCCATTCCCATGGGCGTGTCTAAGGTAGTATGGATACTATGAGCAGAGACACGGTCGTGCACCCTGGCCATGTACAAACAGAGTAAAATTTTCACCGAACACGAGCATCGACAAATTTCCTACGCCCGTGTCTTCAAGCCATGGTCAACACTATCAATTGAGACACAGGGTGAAATGAAAAAGACACGGCCGTGCGATACGGCCGTGTGACCCCAACACGGGCATATGACACGCCCGTGTGCATAGACCGTGCTCGACACTGTCAAATCCAACATGGGCGTATAACCTATTACAAGACCGTGTGTGAAACAAACACCTTTGAACATGACCGTACGATACGACCGTGTGTACCAATACGCCCTCACCACACAAGAGTGTGATTCAAACCAGGCCGGCCAAAACCCCCTAAATTTCAAACAACACTGGCAAAACCCTTGCTGCACGGACGTGTGCCTTGCCCGTGTGACCCAAAATCTATATTTAGGGGCCACTATTCATCATCTTTCTCATTAAAAACCCTAAAATCCTCCCACCCAAACCCTACCCCAAACCTCCCTAGCGCCGCCGCCGGTGTCTACAGTGTCCCCATAATCGTGCCGCCTCACCCACGACCGTGCTCCGCCTCATTTTTCCCCCATTTGGTTCTATTTTCTCATTTTTCTTTCAAATTTCACTGCTTATTTCTATTTTTGTTTTTAATATCATATTTTCTTTAGATTTACCATTACATTTAAGCATTGAATTAATTGAATTAGAATAAATACTCTAGAAGGTTATAGAGAACTCAATAATTTCTTCCCACTTAGAGTTCCATCTGATTATCATTTTCCCTTTTTAAACTCTCATGCATTTAGTATAAAGACATACCCATATTTCTTAAATTTACTATTATATATTAAGAATGAGTAATTTATATCATTTAGGTTAGTCCCCATTTTATTTTAAAGTGTTCTAGGAAAATTATCATTTTAAATAGATATTTATTATCTTTGATTCAGTTTGATTTCAAATTTTTAGGACTGATGAATATTATTTTGTTTTTAGGCATTATGTCAACATCACTCGGTAAGAAAGCTGCCATCCCGCCTTCAAAGAAATGAAAGGGACCTAGTGGATCATCCTCGCGGCCCGTCACTGAGAACCGCCATCCTTTCCTCTGTTTTTCGCAAGCCTCCTAGGAGGAACAATGCGAAATACTCCGAGCTCGCCCTCTTACCACTGGCTGATGCATAGATTAGGGTGCCCTCGAGCAAGTACACCTAGTAGACGAGGTCCGGGCCTTATTGATGACTGATCCGTGGGAACAATTCTTCCAGATCGTGGAACCCACATACTTGGAACTCACTTTTGAGTTCTGTTCCATGTTCCACCTCCAAACCGTAATGTCCAGATACGACGATCTAGGGACAGTAAAGTTCCACTTAGAAGGCCTTGTACGTCATCTCAGTGTCCCAGAATTCGGCATAGCTCTTGGCCTCTACACCGAGCAGTTCATGAAGGAGGAAGACCTTTCCACGCTCTCTCACTGCATTCACCACTCTCCAATTTAGTGCTAGTGTACCTTAGCCCTTAGTCAAAATACCTACGACCCCAGTCGCTCCAAAGCGGCTGCCCTCGTCCCGTCTCTAAGGTAACTCCATTCCCTACTCGTACATACTTTGACAAGACGACGCGAGAGCACGGGTGTCGTAAGCACCCACGACGCCTACTGCCTGTAGTGCATGGCGAACGTGCATGTTATCGACTTAGCTTATTTCATCACCCATGTAATCCAACATCAGACAGAGAGGCATCACCGAGGCGTGATTTCCATGGGCCCATACATCACACGGTTGGCCCGCTACTTTGGCCTATTCAACACCATAGCCTAGACATCCTCGTACACATTAATTGGCCAGATGTCCTCACAGGGCATCCAGAGCATGCTGCACATGAGGATGATCCAGTGCCGACATGGGACTGATCCTCCATAGTACCAGCTACTTAGAGATGCCGAGCAGGAGGATCCAGAGGACATTCCTGATGATGTCCCACCACCAGAGGAGGACCCTACTGAGCCACCACCCTATCACCAACCAGTTTATGCGGCAGCTTCTTACGCTGACATATCTAAGTGCCTATCACTATTCGAGCAATAATGCTTCCAGCGTTTCGATCGTATCAATGTGACACTCCAGCAGATATGCCAACATCTCCACATCACTTCACCACTGCCATCGCGTGATCCATCTGAGGACTAGAGATTTCTATTCCTCTCATCTTTATTTTTATCTTAATTTTTCTTTTTTTTATTGATCTTTATTTTTACTTGAACTTCATGTTTTCTTAGAATACTTAGATTTTTATTTTTCTTTATTTTTGATCTTTTAGCGTTATAGAATATTTTAGTTTAAATTTATTTTTATATCAGTCACTCCCTAACGAGAAAACTATGCTTCACTAAAATGTCTACACATTGATAAAGGCCTTCGCAGTTTCAAAGGAGCTTTACAGCTCAAATCCAAATTCTAAGGGGAACCTTGCCACAACCTCACCGAGTTGACATCTCCAAAGCCTACACTCTCAACATGGAAGCTGTGGACAAAGAAACACTACCACCACCGGAGTCTCTACCTCCGCACCTTCCTTTGTCCCAGACATTCTTTAAGCACCAATATCCATCTCACTAATCTATCCAAACCAGGGAGTTTCGTATCCTTCTCTATCTTATTATTTTATGCTTCTATTGCTACTAATGTTTCTTTGTACATTGAGAGCAATGTACATCTTAAGTGTGGGGGGGAACTTACTTTCAGTCATTACATTTTCCTTGAAATCCCTGCTAACATTTTGCATTGTTCTCAAATCTGCATTATCTTCAGTCTCCTATTAGGAATTAATTTTGATTGATTTATAATTTTTATTGATATGTTGAGAATTAAGACATAGGTGCTTGTACTTTAATTATTCAAACTTTAAAACATTAAGGAATCAAGCATGATAAGTTGAAACTTTTTTGAGAATATATCTTTTTTTCATAAGCTATTTTCCTGATTTTAAGCGTTATCTTGATATTTGAAAATCGCAGGATTGACATCAAAAGCCATAATTCTAGTGAGATTTTTGAGCCTTTTGAGCATACATTCTTTCGTGCTCACTTTTGTTATTGCTTTGAGTGAGTCAATACTAATTTGTTATTCTAGAACTTGCTTTAATTATACATGTCAAGACCACATCATTGATTTGATATACCGAGATGATAAAGGCACCTAGGATTTAACCTACTTACCCCATAAAAGCCTACCTCCATGAATTAACCCTTAGTGAACCCCATTGAGCCTAACAACCTATTTTTTGACTTACCTCTAATATATTAACCCACAACCTGTTTTGTTGAATTCCTTTCAATTATTTTGAGCCTTATTTTTGTCGAGATTTGAGTTGAATTATTATCTAGGTTTATTCTCTTTGCCAGTCTGTAAAATTGTAAATATTCAATTCATTGTGCTCAAGTTGAATTGTTCTTAAAAAAGAAAGAAAGAAAGGGAGTGTAAATATATAGTTAATCCAGTTGTAATAGTTTAAATTTCTTTTTGCATATTTCTATTTTAAGGCTACCAAGGCAGAAA
Source organism: Gossypium stocksii (assembly GCA_020496765.1). Taxonomy (NCBI): domain Eukaryota; kingdom Viridiplantae; phylum Streptophyta; class Magnoliopsida; order Malvales; family Malvaceae; genus Gossypium; species Gossypium stocksii. The sequence goes on along the minus strand of CM035626.1, from coordinate 92,305,213 downwards.
CGATGTTATCATAAGAACTAGCTCTAGAAATATGTTCCAGTGATAGAGAATTTTCTAGCTAAATAATTTTTTAGTTCAATCTTGATTCTAACCCTCTTTTACGGCCTGTGACAACACCCTAACCAAGCCCCATTACAACCATTAAAAGACATTTTGATCGATGTATCATATCAAACTATAGTGGTGGAGATTTATTTTCTTGCAAGCCTATGGTAATAACTTTTCAGGTTGACTAAGAGAGTACTTAATTCTTGAACCCTAAACACTTTGAGTGGATAGAGTGAATCTTTAGTGAGGATGTCAGTCTTGTTAATTTCAATTGAGAGATGATTACTTAGGAGAGGGGAGGAAACTTGTGTTTTGATGATAAAATTCTCAACTTAAAGTAATTAAATCTTTAATGTTCTTTTGATTGAAGTGTCATTGTATGATTACCTGTGGATTGGTTTGAAACATTATTATAAGGATTGTAAGTTGAGAAGAATGATTCTTAATTGTGAGTTGAGATTTTGCTTGAAGACAAGCAAAGGCTTAAGTGTGGGGGTATTTGATAAACGATAATTTATACATGTTTTTACCTCACGCTTAGCCTCTATTTTGGATGAATAATTACTAAATTTGTGAGAATTGGTGCTCTTAACCATTTTATTTCATGTTTTATACTCAAGAGAGCATAGGGAAGTAAAAAGAATGAAAAACGTGCCAAAAACGAAGAAAATAGGCTAAAGTGTAAAAACGACACGGTCCAAAGGTTCACCACACGGCCGTGGCACACGACTGTCGACATGAGGTCCAACACAGCCCAGCCCCGACAAACACGGCCGTGCCAACCTCAACAGGCCTAACCACGGCCTTTTGTTGATCCATACGGGCGTTGCACACGGGCGTGTCCCTACCATGAGGAAGTGCAATTTCACTCAGATTTGGATACTTAGAGGCTAAGAAAGGCATCCCAAAGCTCTATATAAAGACTCAAGGAGGCAACTCTAGAGGAGTACTCTTTTCTCCCAAAAAGAAGCGCCTTCTTTCTGCCGACACAGAGAGTGGAAGCAAGGGATTACTCCAAGGGAAGCCGATTAATTCATCCCAGAAGCTGAAGTCTACATCAAAACAAGAAGATCTCCCTTCAATCTTTCAGGGGTTTTTGGGTTCTTTTATGTTTTGCTATCTTATTTCTTCTGAGATGTTTTCTTATTTAATTATGAACTAAATCCCCCAAATACTTGAGGGGGATGAAACTTAAGACAGATCTTGTTATGTTATCTTGAGTTATATGATAAATACTTGAATTGTTCCTAATTATGTGTTCTTAATGCTTGTTTTAATAATCCTAGGTATTAATTCAAGTATTGATGTGCTTAGGCAGAGGAGCAAAAGTCCCTGTTTAAGAGTAGATCTAGCATAATTAAGTGGAGTTGCATGCAACCCTAAACATAGGGTGACATAAATCTGCTTGATTAGGGTCAAACCTAATAAGGGGATCCATAGATGGTGTTAATTCAAGACTAGGGGTTTTAACTAGAAACAGATTTCAGTTAATCAACCTAGGATTAGTTGTTCTTATCCTTGACGGAGGTATTAACATAATTTAAGGATTTCTACGGATCAAGTTAAGTGAATAAATCATCTAGCTCAAGAGTTAATAATAAGTGAAGTCAGGTGGATTCTCCCTTGACTATTGCCCATATCAATCAGTCTTTCCCGAGAAGTTTTTCCTCAATTTACTTTTTATGCACTCTTAGTTTAGTTTTAGAATTAGCTTAATAAAAACCCCTTTTATTTTTAGGTTAGATAATAGAAAGGAAGTAAGTACTAGTACTTTTGGTTCCCTTGGGTACGATAACTCAGTCTTACTACTAAACTATACTACTGTTTGATAGGTGCGCTTGCCTTAAAATTGTGATATTAGTTAGTTTTTGGTGTGATCAGTCTTTATAAATTTTATTACTACATATCACGTATATCAAAGTGCATGTATGCTTTCAACTCATAGAAATAATGAACACATCAACAAATAGTCAAACAGAAACAGAAGTGCATATACATGCAACTAACCAGGTTCAGAGTCAGACATCTCACGCAAGAGACACAAATAACACATAAATAGAAGACATAGCCACAGGTATAGAGATTTAAATTACCCTCACTAAAGCCTAGCCAAGGGTTGGAATACATAGACACATTTCTTGCTCAAAATCATACACAAACCAAAATTTGCTGACATAGGACCACACAGTCGTGTGCTTTGATCGTGTGGAAAAACCTAAGCCGTGTGGGGGTCAAAACGCTCGTGGAGGGAGGCACACGGCTGTGTGGCAGAGGCACATGCTTGTGTGAACCAGGGACGCAGTCGTGTGAACCAGGGACGCAGCCGTGTGAACAGGCTGTGTAACTCTCTATTCTTTTGTGCTAAAATAGAGTGTAGAGTAAAAATGGTATTGTAAGGGTCTCACACGCCTATCTGCCCACCGAACACAGTTGTGTATCTAAAAAACACACTTGTGTGGGACCATTAAATCCCTAAATTAGCCACACAGTAGTGTGGCAGCAAATCAGTAAATCCCTAATTCCCAAACATACACGCCCATGTGCCCAAGGGGCATGATGGTGTGATAACCAAAAAAAAAATCCTTAAATCTGCCACACGGTCATGGGGCTAGGCCGTGTGGCACTAAAACCTACCAGAGAACCCTAATTCCTAAAAACACATGGTTGTGTAAACTGGCACACGCCCGTATGGCCGCTTGTGTGGCCATGAAACCATCCTAAAATAGCCCAGAAACTTGTGCTTTCACCTTCGAAGCACTACCCAGCCCTCGATAACTTGAAATTATACCAAAACTAATAGGTTCTAAGCATAAAACAACAATACAACATCAAAAATAATAGATTTGTGAACACTCACACAAACTGTCGCCTTTTCACAAAGTTGAATCAAAATTTGAAAATAAATTAGAAAAAGTACAAAACCCACATTCATGAATGAAAACATTTAGATGCTAACTCGATGACAAGGAAGCGAGTGCTCCAAAATCCACCAATAAGATCTGTTTTCAAAGGAAAATAAAGAAGAGTAAAAAAGAATAGAAGCAAAAGAAAAGAAAAAATAGAATGTCTAGGAACCCCAACAAGAATAATAAAAACAAATAAAAATCAATAAATAAAATAAATAAAGAGTAATAACAATAGTTTTATAAATTAACTTAAAAAAAACCTGCTACTTAACAAAACAAAACAAAATAAATGTTTCTCCAACATACACACACAAGACTCGAACCTAAAACTCAAAGGTTCACTAACATTCACTCAACCACCAGACCAACAGGTCCATTCTGATACTTAGACACGTGACTAAACACACTAGCACACCCTACTTCTGACCCTAACCACAAAACTCAAAACTTCTAACACCAAAATTCGTGGTGTTACAAGAGCATACATTTTAGCAAAAAAAATTTTTAATCATTAATGAAGAAATATGCTATTAGTGTAACGCCCCAAATTTCCCTTAATGTCAGCTTTGTGAATTTGTAGGTTAAAAATATTTTATCTATTCTAGAATTAAATTGACACAAATATCTGTCTGCTTCAATGGCTAAGTGTTTCGAGTGTGTTGGGGAGGTCCCAGGTTCAAGCCCTAGTTTGGGTAAATTTTGGGTTTTTATTGAATAAAGCATTATCTTTAGTTGATAGGCTTATACTTAATTATGGATAAATTAATATCAGAATGGGCCTGCTGGTCTGGTGGTTAAGTTGTGTGTTGGTGTGCTAGAGGTCTTGTGTTTGAGTCCTAGCGTAAGCTTGGACGTTAATATTTTTTATACTGGCATTGGGGAGGAGTTTGGGAACAATTGAGATTCTGTAGTGGTTGAGTTTGTGTGTGTTGTGGGTGAGAAAAATAAGAGAAGTTGGGGGAAAGGATGTTGGTAGTTTTCTTTTCGATTTTTCCTTCCCAAAAGCTATATTCAACTATTTTCTTTTTTCCTTTTTGCCTTTATCGAAATTTCACACCATCCTACAGCCTTTTTTCCTTGTTGATTCCCTCTTCGCTTTCTATTTGCTTGCTAATCAGGATGAGTTCTGTCGATTTTGTGTTTTATACACTTTGAGGTAAGTTTCGTTGTGATAATTCTAGCATTCTTTAGTTCTATAATTAATAGGGGTTTTATTTGTTTCTATTTAGGGGTTGTTCGAAGGGTTGATTATTGCTCTTAAGTAAGTTAGGCATGTGGGAATCTCATTTCGTTCAAAGGTAATGATTTCGATAGTAATGGATGAACATCCCTTTTTAATTCGGTATAGGTCTTGATTACATTACTGAAATTTGGACCTTGGATTGTCAATTTTAAGCATGGAAGTGCTCAAGGGTGCTTAGCCATCGGAAACAGTCTAGGTGTGTACTCCAATTGCATAGAAATCGAAATTTGGCAAAAGCCAAAAATCATTCTGTCGACGCTACACGGGCGTGTGGACTGCCCGTATGGTAGGCCGTGTGGTGATACACCGGTGTGTGGATGACGAGGCAAGCTGTATGTGCGTAACACAGGCGCAATAGACACGGTCGTGTGAGGCTGACGAGGTCGTGTGCGAGACACAGTCTTGGCCAATTGGGCCGTGTGGGCCACATAAGTGTGTGGGATTTTAGGCCAAGCTGTGTGATCCACACAGCCAAGGCCAACTTGGGCCACGTGGGCCACACGGTGTGTGGGCCCATAAAAGAGGCCACATGGGCGTGTGAGCCCATTTTTTTATATGAACTGCAAGGTTGCACGGGTCGCCCAAGTCGACTGTGACTTGATGTAGGGTCGGTAAGGATAATTTCAACCCCTATCTCTCTAATCTAATATTGTGATGTTTGCACTTAACATGTACGACTGCTCTATTGTGAATACTTATGTATGATCTGTTTATCTGCATTTTGGCATGTCATTTATGTCTGTTGCATTGCATTGGGGTGGGATTACTAAAGAAGTGAAGGAAGTATCTGAAAGGCTTCTAAGCTTGTTATCTGGTAGCTATGCTGCATATCTTTGATATGTGTTGTATCACGGTACCTTATGGTGTGTAGGGTTGGATGGGTTGATTTTATCCCCATATTTGGTGTGTAGGGCTAGGTGGGTCCATTTTATCCCCACATGGTGTGTAGGGTTGGACGAAGATGGTGTGCAAGGTTGGTGGGCATGTTTTTGATATTCTGATCTGATATGCATGTGATATTTATGATGGGCTAAGGCTCAAAGTCTGTATCTAATTCTGTTTCTAAGTGGGCTAAGTTCCACATCGTTTCTGTAAAGGGCTTCGGCCTGAATTATCTATTATCTATTTTATATCTATTTGCATGTTGAGTTGTGGGGATTTACACACTGAGTTTGCAAAAACTCACCCCTTTATTTGTTTTATCTGTTAGGTAATCCCCAGCCGTAGATGGATCGATGCAGCGGAGGCTCGACGGTGACCACTGCTGTACATATTTTAGTTTAAGACTTACTATTTTATTTACTACTATTGGGAATTTTTGGATGTAATTTTTGCAATTGGACTATTTTGGGTTTTAATTTGGGACTTTAACTGTTTATTATGGATTTATAAGCTGCAACGTCACAAAGCATCATTTTCTAAAATTAACTAAGAGTTTTCGTAAAAAAAATGTTTTCAGAAATTTAATGGTTTTTAAGAGCTTCCGCGCAAAAGAAATGGGTTTAAGCAAATCAGTTAGTTCACGATTTTCTAACTTAAGTAAAGATAAAAACTGGTATGATTTTTAATATATCAATGCGGTTTCGAAAATACTCTCATGTGACACCACCAAAGTCAACCATAACATCTAGTTCGGGTTTAGGGTGTAACAATTAGACACAAAGTTGCAACCCTTTATCAACCTCAGACAAATGGACACGTAGATTAAAAGTATTTTGGAAAAAATGGTTAATCCAAATCACAAAGATTTGTCCTTGAGATGTAATGATGCATTATAGGCTTATTGGACTACTCCTAAAACATCATTGGGCATGTCTCCCTATCGATTAGTTTATGGAAAACCTTATTATTTACCTGTGGAACTTGAACATAAGGCATATTAGACCATTAAAATGTTTAACTTCAATTTTCATGATGCTTCTGAGTTACGAAAGTTGCAACTTAAATAACTTGAAGAACATAGAAATGATGCCTATGAGAATTCAAAATTTCATAAAGAAAGAACCAAAACTTTTCATGACAAGATGGTGTTAAGAAAGACATTTGATGTTGGACAAAAAGTTTTGCTCTATAACTCCCAACTTTACTTATTCACTGAAAAACTAAGATCAAGGTGGAGTGGTTCATTTATTATAAAGCATATGTACCCTTATGGGGTTGCTGAAATTGAGAATCCAAAGAATGGTAATGTAATCAAGGTAAATGGACAAAGACTCAAATTATTCCTAGAAAAAATTATTCCTAGAAAATCAATTTGCTCAAGATAAAATTTTGTCTTTGTGGTCCTTGTTACAAGAATGTTTAGATGTAAATATATATTTTACTAATTAGGAGTTCATATTATTATAAATATTACTATAGTTTTTATTATGGTTATTATTTATTTTAATTCTCTTTTGTTTTTTTACCCCAGTTAAATGGCAGATAATGGTACTTTATAACTTTATAGTCGATACTGTATATTCTTAATTTTAAATCTTCTCCAATTTCGAAACCTTTTACTCTTCTCTCCCATCTCATTTTTTTTCTTTCAAAGTACTCTAATTTTTTTCTCAAACTTTTTTTTTTTGTTTTCAAAATGAATAATTTTGTTTCAAAATTGCACAAATGATTATTCCTGTCTCCCTAGAAATATGTTGGTGAATCTTTACAAGGTCACGTACGAAAGATTAATGAGGCTCATGCATAAGGGCATGCCTACAGACATACTAGTGATAATAGAAGGACAAGTATGATTTGAGGAATCTCTTCCTTTTTTGCATTTACCTGGTATAGGGAGGAGCAGTTATGCAAGAAAGCAAAGAATAAAACGCCTTGGAATGATTTGTCACAAATGTGCTAGATGGACCTGTAATGGTAAATGTCATTCTATTGGGATGACATCTATAAATTAAAAAGATAAAATAAACTTCATGAAGGATGGATTTTGAAAGGAGAATTTTAGAGTTATCCGAATTAATCCTAAGAATCATCCTTGTGGAGCTGTGAGAAAAGAACTTCTTGGTTTATGGTCTTAGTTCCAATATGAATAGAATAGTCTTGGGATAAAAGACCTTGATTGTTAGTTTGTAGGAAAACTGGATGGAAAGCTAATCCTCGACTCATAGAAGGCATTTAAGTCATTACTAGACATAAAACCAGAAGAAGATGTGAGCCACAATCACAACTGCTGTAAATAATTCTCAAACTTTAATCACCTTTACAAGAATCATGTCCCTTACATTTTACATGACGTTTGTATCTATGTTATTTATCTTGATCTCAACTATTTGCAAAAAATAAACAAATAAATAAAAGAAACAAATTTAAAAAGTAGTTGTTTATATTGATATTATATTTTTCTGCTTTTAGATTTTCCATTGTGCATGATAATTTTTCACTTTTGAATTATTGTCTTGATATTTATGTTTATTTTTTGTACTTGATCATTAATTATGGCATTTTTCTTTTTGTTCCTTTTTGAATTTTTCCTCTCGGGAAATATTTTCCTCTGACTTGTTTGCTTTTTTTTTCTAACATCTTATTTACTCTTTCTATTGTATTATTACTCTATGTGTGGTCCGAACCTTACATATTTCACTACTCTCTCATTTGCATTCAAATACAAAAAAAAATGACAAATACTTCGAATCAATAGTCTGAAAAGAATTGTGTTTTTTTTGGATCTTATCTACGAAACGATAAAACATTTACAGATATGGCTATAAAATTGGGCAAAGAACTAGCCAATGAAAAAATTCAGTTGAACTATGGAGGGGGGAAGTATGGTTTAATGGGATCGGTGGCTACATCAACATATGTTAAAAGAGAGTTTAGTTTGGAGAATAATCCCGAGAGTGTTCAAAGATAAGGCACTATGTGGACTAACCATCGATAAAGAATTACCAATTTTGTAAAACCTCAAACCTAGCCTAGACATTATGACCAGATTTGGAGAGGTTATCACAATTCATTTGATAATCCAGAAACCAATTTGAAACTATAAAATAAATGGTGCTGGCTTTTGATAAATAAAATTCCTGTTTATTTTTGGAAAATACTTTCTCTTAATTAATTCATTAAATTTGCAAATGAATACTTATAAAATCGCTTAGTTTTACAGTAGAATTTCTTAATTAAATACAGTTTTGGAAAACGTGACTTGGTTTTGAAATTCAATGTATTACAGTTCGAAGTGATATAATCTAAAGACGTTAAAACAGTTTAAACTGAAAATAAAATTCAAAATCAAAATAGTCCTAAAAGTCCAAAAATAGTCCAACGGGAAAATAGATTTAAACTAAACAAAGTTAAAAGAAATGCTATATAAATATATATAACTAAGCTCCCGTCATATCAATCCGTCTTAAGTTTGTGGATTACCTGAGAGCAAACAAACAAAAAGTGACCTTACGAGCTCAATATGTAACTAACTTCAATCAACAAATTAGACACACATGAATTAATAGATAATATTTCAGTTATATACTCAGATAAATAATCTGATATATTTCATAAGTAAATATAAATACCGATTCAAATCCTACATTGATTCACTACACACCGTCTTTGACCTTCCATGCACACCAATTAGGTTAATAAATACTCATCTAGCCCCATAGGCCACTAAGTGAATGTATGTCACTATTCAGAAAAATTGTAGTCTAGCTACCAAGATCAAGTAAGTGTTGTAAAGCCACTAGAGCAGACATGTGGCATCAACCAACAGATAAGGCAGATTATTAAACTGCTAACACTTCCTCCATAATCATTATCTCACCTCAATGCACATGCAAAACTAAAGAGATATCCAATGTGTGTATGGCATATATCCTATTCACATCAAATTTTAGATCACATTGACAGAAGTCACAACATGCTTTTACATATAACATACTTACAGAAACCCATTTAATAAAAACATAGTACTAGTTAACATGTTTTATAGTATTATTTATACCATATGGACCCTGCGAAGGGCTAAATTCGATTCATATAACAAACACAGCCCTAGGGTAAAATTTAAAAAATTGGGCCCACACGGCCTGGGGCACGGTCTCACACACACTCATGTGCCTCACACGACCTGGCACATGGCTGTGTGACTTCGACAATGAGTTTTTTTGGCTTTCTTTCGTTCAGTGTTTTTACGAAATCGAGTCACACACTTGGTCAAGTTCCAACGTAGGCTCAAAAATCAAGTATTCCAGTACCTAAAAACATCATACACATAGCAAATTAGCAAACAATATCTCAACAATTAAGATGATAAAGTCCTTGATCTTCTTAAAATACCCATCAAACCAAAAATTTGATTAATCCAAACAGCCACAATAGTCTCAAATTGGCATTAAAGACTTGCCCTTGAACGTAAACAACACCCTCACAAGTCCTAATTTGCCAGTGGATTAGTTGTCTCTTGAATTTCACCTAGAAAATCCAATCAATTAAAAAAAATGCACCAACCACATCTCAACTTAACCAAAGATAGTGAAAGAAAACTTCAATAACGGAAAAGAATAGATGACAAGAATAATGAAAATTTTAGGGAATAAAGATTAAGAAAGTAAAGTAAACTATTTGAGATCTTTTTTACTAGAAATCCACGTCAAGAAGAAGACAAAATGGGGAAAAATAAAATTGATGAAAAGAATGGGGAGAAAAGAGAAGAACCTAAGTATAAGGAAGAGGTTTTGGGAAATCTTTTAATTTTCAAATAAAAGAAAATAAAAGAACAAAACAAAACCCAATCATATCTAACCACTAACCCCACTAATTCTTTTCCTTATCACTATCTAGAGTTCAAAGCTGACCCAAATTCCCCAAAATGGCAACACACATAGAGACTAGCAAACATTATTCTACTTTGCCTTACCACTGAACTAGCAAGCTCATCCTTGTCAACACTTGTACAGAAATAAAACAAGAGTCAGATGCTCAAGGATTAAGAGTGAGACAAAAATAATCAAAACTTAAAGGAAGTGGATTCGAACCCAGAACCTCTCATGCACAAGCAAAAACTTAACCATTGAAACATACTAAATCAACTTACTTGCCAAATTTTAACAAATCAATAAAATTTTTAGGGTGTTACAAATTTAGAGTATTCGTAAACATTAGTGCTGATGTTTGACATTGTCGATGCATTCATTGCCTCGGAGGTTTTGGTACATTAGAGGAAATATTTTAAATAACCTCTTGGTCATCTTTCTTCAAACATAAAAAACTCACGGTTTACTTAATGTTAATGACTATTATAACAATTTGCTTTCATTTTTAGACAATGTTATGGAAAGTAGATTTGTGTTTTCAGGGGAAAAGAATGCCTTGATTTCTGTTACAACTATTAATGAACTACTTGTTAAGCTTCAAGCTTTTGACTACCATCTAGATCTAATCACTCAACAAATTGTTGAATCTAGGAAAAGGAAAACAAATTTTGACAAGCAAGAAATGGATTTAACCTTGTCTTTGTGACATTATCGAAAATTTGGGTTTAACTTATATTTATATTTATCTCAATATATATATTGTTGTGATACAGTTGTAGCAAACTTGACCAACTATCACAAGTGATATCTTCTAAACTTCACTTATGATTTTGACATTGAGGACAGTGTCCTAATTTGGTAGGGGGTAGGGGATACTTTTATGAAAATTTTGAGTTTGCTTCCAAAAAAAAACTCACTAGGGGTTGTTATTGGAAACAAGGTGACAGAGTATGAAAATAATCTTGAGACAACACTTTATTAAATTACCCTTATTCTACTTTTTAATTTTTTTTAGTAAAATGCAAGTAAGGAATGAATAGTATTCTTGAATTGCATCATCTTATGTTAAATGGAGGATAAGGAGTAATCTTAACATTCCTTTTACATTATGTGTTTTTTTCTCTTTAAAAAAAATTCATTTGTCGATTCTTTTATGTGTAATGTTGATAACTATTTTGCATGATCATTTAAGATATCTAGTATTTTTAATATTTTAGTATCTTGCAAAGTAGTAAAGTACGTAAGCTTGAATAATTGATGATTATTGAAAGATTAGTTGCTAACCTATTATAGAATGTGTTTCATGGGTTTTGTATAATTAGTTTTTGTTAGGACTTTGGATATTCCCTCTTTGAACTTCCTTTGATCATATCATCTTTTAAGCTTTTCTTTAATACATTACCTATCTTAAATGATATGCATGAATTGTAATGGATCGTATTGTAATGCCCCAAAATATTGGTTTATGTGTCTCTAAAATATGACACAAATATTTGCTTGCTTCAGTGGTTAAATATTCTGGGTGTGTGTGGAATGTCCTAAGTTCAAGCCTTGCTTAGGTTAAATTTTGGAATTTTTATGAATAAAGCCCTATCTCTGGTCAGTATGCTTTTAATTAATAGTTGGTAAGTACTTAATAGAATCGGCCAACTGGTCTGGTGGTTAAGTGGGGTGGTAGTCTACTAAAGGCCTTGTGTTCGAATCCTTGTATGAGTGAGGGACTAACTCTTTTTGCTCTGGGTGTGTGGTTGTGTAAGAGTTTGATTAAAATTGAAATGATGGAGTGTTTGAGTTGTGGTGTAGTGGGTAGTTGGGAGTATCAAATCAGTTTTGATTCTTTTCCCAATATTTTCCCCATCTGATGTTTTCTTTTTCTCTATTACTCTCCCTCTCCACATTTTTCCCTTCCCCTTCCTTTCTCCTATTTTTTTCTCTTCTTTCTTTCATTCTTGTTTCATTCTGCTTTCTTTTCCTTGCAACATTAATCGTGGACGTGTGGTAAGTAGTATATTTGTTAGTATCATTCTTAGATGATTGCTTTCATTTTTGTTAGTGTAATTTTTAGGTTTTGACAGTGGCATATCGTGAGGATTAAGGCTTCCTTCATACTATTTCATAGGAAATTGATTAGAAGGTTAGCGTAAGTGTTCATCACTCAATGGATGATATTTTGGTTTCGGGTTCCATTTTAGTTTAACTGTTAAATGATTAATTGAGTGGAAATTGGTTGAATATAGGTTCTAGAAGGCTCCAGGATCATTTTAGCTTCAATCAAAACCAGGTGTGTGTACCAGAAAATGCAGAAAATGGGGTTTCGATGAAAGCCAAAAACCCCATTGTTGACACCACATGGGCGTGTGGTAGGCCGTGTGCCATAACACGAGCGTGTGATCAACGAGGCCAGGTCGTGCGCGTAAGACACGGCCGTGTGATGGCCAGGCAGGCCTTGTGCGACACACAGGCTAGACTGATTTGGGTCGTGTGGGCCACACGGGTGTGTGGGTCCACATGGGTAGTCAACACGGGCGTGTGGAAATCTGGGCCAGGCTGTGTGATCTATACGACCAAGGCCAAATTGGGCCGTGTAGTCCACATGGGCATATGGGCCCACACGGGCAAGCCACAAGGGCGTATGAGCCCATTTAACTTAAATGTGCTCAAAGACTGCACGGGTTGCCGAAGTCGACTGTGAACCTACTGTAGGGTCGGTAAGCACTACTTAGACTCGTAAACATGTGAACTAATTATATGATTTATGTACTGAGCATGTTAATATTATGCATGTATACCGATCTAAATATATGTACTGGTAACCATATAATAGCATGCCATTTATTGTATGTTTGCATTGTATTAGGTTGGGATGTTGATATTGGAGGAAGTGTACTGAAAGGCTCTTCAACCTAATATCTGGTAGCTCAACTACGATTTACTGATTATGTGTCAGATTTGGTACTATTTGGAGTGTAGGGATGGGAGGGTGTTTTAAACCCCACATGAAGGGTAGAAATGGATGGAGATAGTGTGTAGAGGCTGATTGGGTAGGACTCTGTTTCTTGATTACTGATTATATATCTGTTACTGTGATGGGCTACAGCCTTAATACATATCTGATACTAAAACTAAAATTATACCACCCCTTACCCGTGTTCGACACTGGAACAGGATATGAGGCATTACCGGAACATACACATGCAATCGTACAAAACCAAGACATAAATTTTACATCCAAAAAACTTTTTAATTTTCATCACTAAGTCCCTGATATGGACCTACAAGGCCCAATACATACTATGGAAGCAGTCCGGAACAAAATTAAGAACTTTGGAAAACGTTGGAAAATTTCTTGAAAATAAGGGCATACGCATGTGTCCAAGGCCGTGCCCTTCACACAACCATTCACATGCCACATTTATCACATCAACATCATGCACTAATTCATCCACACACATATGCAAGCATGCTCATTCATGAATTCCATCATTTTAACTTATAACATAACCAATAATAGCTACATTAAATGGCCTTATACAACAAAGACCTTCAAATAACATAGGCTAATATTTTAGGCCAACTCATAATAACATATAAATAATTAACCAAGTCCCTATACATGCCATAGACTTATAAATACTTGAAAACCTTTTTATATCAACCAATAGCTTGATAGTGTGATTGAGTCTTCGGCGACCTCCAACTCGAGCTAGCATCTGTGACACTATAGGAAACATGAAAGAAAGGGAGAAAGTGTAACATCCCGAACTAGGGCCTAGTCGGAACAGTGGTTTCGAGGCCACAAATTCGACGAGAAAAATATTATTTTTATTATAATTTTTATGATCTATGATTTCACGAAAGAATTTCGTGAAAATTTCGTTCAAAAATTTCGACAGTTGGGCACTCAATTTGGTAAAAAGGACTAAATTGTAAATAGTGCAAAAGTTGAGTTCCATATGTTAGAAGTGTCTAATTGTTATGAAGTTTTAAATTGAAGGTCCTTAAAGGTAATTAGACCATTGGATAATTTGATGGACAAAAATAGGCATGAATAGGACAAAATTGAAAGAAAAGCCTTAAGGGTATTTTAGTCATTTAGTGTTTTAATTGAGTAAAAGACAAAATAAAAGAAAAAAATCTGCTCATTCTTCTTGCTATGGCCGAATGTTTCATGGGAGAAGCCATGGCTAAGGTTTCAAGCTTTCCAAGCTCAATAGTAAGTGATTCCTAGCCCCATTTTTAATGTTTTTCGTATTTTTGAAATCCTTGCATCATAATCTACCTATTTCTACCATTATTTTGAGCTAGGGTTCATGTTTAAAAATTGACACATGCTAAATAATTGTGTATTTTGATGGATTATGGTAGATTATGCATGTTTAAGGTTAGGGAAACGGTTTCTACCGAGTGATTTTCGATGAAAACTTCTAAAAGGACTAAATTGCAAAAGTTATAAAATTAGTCATGAGTGTGTGTTTTAATGAGAATTGTGGGATGCTATATGCATGAAGTGATTCAGTTAGGCCTAAAATGCAAAGAAATTGAATAAAAGTTTGTAACGCCCCAAAATTGGGCCTGGAAGAATGGGCCGTGTGGGCCCAATGGGATTGTGGGCCCACACGGGTCGTTGTCTTTGGACTTACGACAATTAGTAGTCTAGCTGTGTCGTACATGTGGCTGTAGGTAAATCTGGCTTGGCGGGCCATGCGAGCACGTGGGCCCCACTTGGGTTGCGTAATGGGCCCCGGGACCATATTCACTGAATGAAGTGTTGGTGTGATGGCTAAGAGGTTTGGAAGTGTTGGAGAAGTCCTGGGTTCAAACCTGGGCCTTAGCAAAAATTTATGTTTTTCTCTTATGGGAGCCTTGACGTTAGTGGGTAGGCTTTAAAAATATTTTTGGTGAAAGCATGACACAAAAAGGAGTATGGTGTAGTGGCAAAGTAGCGCCACTTAAGGGACAAGGAAGCAACGGGGTCCAAGGTTCAAGTCTTGGCTCTTGCAATTTAATTTGGTTTTTCTTTAAATAAATCTGGAAGCGAGTAGGCGGGCTTTAAAGATAAATGCGTTGAACTTATGTCAAAAAGGGACTTGTGTCCGAGTGGTGGTGCCTTGACATGACTAATCGAGAGGTCTATGGTTCGAATCCCTTTGCACGCAAAGGTTGATTATTTTGCTAATACTTTAGTTTTTGGAGATTGATGGAGGATCCCACATCGGGAAGCTAGCATGGGTGTAGGCGAGAAGCTGGCTTTAAATAGAGAGATCTATGAGGAGAGTAGGCATGCTTTTCTTGGCTTACCCCTTTCACGTTGAAGCGTGTTCGTTTGGGTTAGGCGTTGGATCATTTGTTGATCTGTATGCCGTTGGGTCATAACGATGGTGACCGTAGTTGATCGACGCCCCGGGGAGTCAAGGGTGCGATTATTGTTGGCTTCTGGGCATAGCAGTGTTCAGAGGGTCGATTAGCTTCAGATGCCTATCAGGTGTGTATTTCTCACCACTCTAGCGGTAGGACGGCTACTTCGGGCTGCGATGGACCGAAGGGGCCATGTGGGCCCAATGGGCCTGCAGGCCCAATTGGATAAGTTGTTTGATTGTATAGTAAATATTGGACTAGATTAGGTGAATCTCACATATGTGGCTAGATTTGGGCTAAAAGGGCCACACGAGCGTGTGGGCCCATTTGGGCCGAGAATGGGCCCTAGGCCATTCGCATTGTTATCTCTGTTTAGAAATAGTTTAGTTTACAAAGTTACTGAAATACCCTTGGTTTACAAAGTTACTAAAATACCCTTGGTTTACAAAGTTACTGAAATACCGTTGGTTTACAAAATTACTGAAATACCTTGGTTTATAAAATTACAGAAATACCCTCGATTTCCAAAATTACAAAAATACCCTCAATTTGTAAAATTATTGCAAAATTACCATTTTACCCCTAATTTATAAAATTACCATTTTACCCATGATTTGTAAAATTACCGTTTTACCCCTAATTTACAGAATTACCATTTTACCCCTAATTTGTAAAATTACCATTTTACCCATGATATGTAAAATTACCGTTTTACCCCTAATTTACAAAATTACTATTTTACCCCTAATTTGTAAAATTACCTTTTTACCCCTAATTTGTAAAATTCCCGTTTTACCCTTGACTCGCGAAATTGCCAAAATACCCCTGTAGGGTAGGATTACCGAAATTCTCCTATAAGGTAGAATTACCATTTTGCCCTTCGGGTGTTAAATGACTGTTTTGCCCTTGTGGGCAAGTGACTGACTTGGACTGTGTGTTTGACGGATTTGATTGTAAATATATTTTGGTGATATGAATGACTTGACTGTGATTGTTTGATGCAAATATGGGCATGACATTCTGCATACATGACATGTTGCATGGGTTGGGATTCTGTATGGAGGAAGATCTGATCTGTTAGGGTCGCATGGTTGCTTGACGACTGTGGACCAATTGATGGCTGAGTGCCGATCATGTTACCGAAGGCTCTGTGCCGTTATTGTGGGCTTCGTGCCGTTATTATGGGCTTTGTGCCGTTACCAAAGGCTGTGTACTGTTATTATGGGCTTTGTGCCATTACCGAAGGCTTTGTGCCAATATCATAGGCTTTGTGCCAATTATAGACACGTTATCGATGGCTTTGTGCCACGTATTCTGTTAAGTGGCTTTGCCACGTTATCTATTTCTGGTGGCCTCGCGACATATATATCTGTTCTGGTGGCCTCGCCACATATATATCTGTTCTGGTGGCCTCGCCACATATATATCTGTTCTGGTGGCCTCGCCACATATATATATGTTCTGGTGGCCTCGCCACATTTATATCTGTTCTGGTGGCCTCGCCACAATATCTGTATCTGGTGACTTCGTCACAATATCTGTTCTGGCAGCTTCGCTGCAAATTTTGTGGTGTGTAGCGGATGGGTGGGTTGAGTAGTCTCCCCACATGGTGTAAGGCTGGTGCGGGGGTGTATACGGATAGACTGGGTTGGGATTGTATTCACATTCTGATTCTGATTCTGATTCTGTTAATTGATTCTGATTCTGAATCTGTTAATTGATTTTGATTCTGATTCTAATTCTGTTAATTGATTCTGGTTCTGATTCTGATACTGATACTGACTCTGATTCTAATTTTGATACTAATTTTGGTTCAGATAATGTCTCTGATTTTGTAATGGGCTAAGGCCCATCTAGTACTGCCTTTTATAATGGGCTAAGGCCCAATTGATACTGGAACTGTGGTAGGGCAAACTTTTAAATTCTTTTACATGACTGACTGTTCGTATTTGTAGTAGGGGATTACACACTAAGTTTTCGTAAACTCACCCCGTTTATTAACCTTTTAGGAAATCCCCAGCCTTAGACGGATCGAAGCTGCGAGGGACTCGGAGAAGGCCACACACACTGCTTATGCTTTCTGTTTTGATTATTTACTCTCAAGTACTTTATTTTGGGTTTGGTTTGTAATCAGGCCTTTTATAATTTCTGGATTTTTATTTTAAGGTTTTTATTTACTTTGAATTATATCTACTAGAGGTGAATAGCGGTTTTCCAAAATGTTAACTATTTTCGAACACTACATCTTCCGCAACTAACTAAATTAAGCTTTCGCAATAAAGAAGGTTTGAAAGGTAATAATGTTTTATAAAAGGGATTAACTTTTAGTTGACCACGTTTTGAATAAACAAACACAAGCTGAGGTTTTATACAAGTTTAACAATAGAAGTTTTTAAACACTAATGAAAGTTTTCAATAAAAACACGATTTTCGAAAAACACTTTAATGTGACATACTAGACTTGGCCGTAACGTCTAGGCCGGGTTTGGGGTGTTACAAAGTTTATCTACGAGACTAGGGGCAAAATCGCAATTTTTACAAACTTTAGGGTAAAATTGTAAAAATGTAAAAGTGTGATTTTTAGACTAACTTGAATAAGGTGATCATTAAATGAGCATTATTTGATATTTTAGATTAGGAAAACACGAAATTTGGACCTAGAATGAGGTTATGGGCTAAGTCGAAAAAGTTAGCCATTTTTGCATTCGAGGTAAGTTCATGTGTAAATGTGGTAACATAATTGTCATTTTAAGTAATTTAATGTTATTTATATGATATGATGACTATCATCATGAAATATTATGCTTTGTGAATTATTAGTTAGTAATATGCAAATTATTTGAGCTACTTGATAAATATGAAACGCTCCCAAGTATTTGTTTCGACATTCCGAGGAAGATAACAAAGATGTGTGATTGAAGAAAATCCCATTTGAACCTTGAGAATAGATTAGGATACAAGTGACATGTCACTAGGATGGTTGAGTTCCGAGCTTGTTGAGTTAAGTCTGAGTTCGTGAGATGTAACTAGGCATCTGAGCTCGTTGAGTTGAGTCCGAGTTCACTTATGGATGCGAACCCCCGAGCTCGTTGAGTTGAGTCCGAGTTTACTTATGGGCGGGTTACATGGTAGATCCGGCTACATATCAGTGGTAGCTTTGGCTACAATATATGAGTGGCACTTTTGTGCATCTTTCTGAGTATCCTTTAGAATTCTACATGGTTCAACGGGTAGCAAAATGATATGATTAAGTGAAATAGAAAGTGATTATGACCATGTGTATGATGAAACAATATGTTCCTTGCTATGATGCATTTATATGTGTAAGTGTGGAAGTGAAATCTTATGAATAAGTGCAGGTACGTATGTGTATAAGTTAAGACCAATATGCTCGTTAGATGATCAAATTTAGGTAAGATCAATAAGAGGTAAGTGTTACCGTTAATGCTATATCAATGAAAGCTTGAAAGAGTGAAAATGAAATAAAATAGACTTGGACAGTAGTAGTGTAGTGACTTTGAAAATTCACCATAAATAGTGGAAATTGAATTAGAAATTGAATTAAATATGAAATTGAAACCCAATGAGTCTATTTTCACATGAAAGAAGTAGAGTAAGCAAATGATTCTCAATTTGTGAGTCATCTGAATTGTTGTGAGGCAATGTCAAGTGGATTACGGGATCCCCTGTCCCGACTTTGGAAAATCACTATAAATTTTATAAAAATGTTCATGGTGTGTAATTGATATTTCTGAATTCCTTAGTGAGTCTAATTTCAAAAGAAACAAACAAGAACCTAATCCGAGTTCTGTACAGTGAGATAATCTACTTTTAGTGGAGAAAGGTCAGAACTATCAAATAGCAAAACAGGGGAAACTTTAATGAATAAACTGTACTAATTGACCCCACCAAAAATTCTAAAAATTTTATGCAAGAAGATATATAAGTCTAGTTTCAGGTAAAATTGACGGAACTTATTTTCGAGTTCTGTAGCTTAAGATATAATTAATTTAGTGACTATGACTCAAGAAACAGCATAAGCTGAACATGAGTAAAAAGTGAAATTATGTAAATAATACCTTCACTTTCTTAAGGATACTCCCTAAGGAATGGAAACATGTTTTCTATTAAGTTGCTCATTATTATATGCTGAATTACTAAGCTTTAAAGCTTACACCCCCTCTTCCATTTCTTTAGTGTTGTCAGGTTGGCTAAGGGTGGAGATCGTCGGAGGCAGCACCACACTATCAATTTGTCATGATGGAGTAATAACCATTCCTATTTACTTCTGAGTGAGTGGCATGTATTAAGATTTATTTATTGATAGTTGCATTCTTGTGAATTAGCCAAATGTATTGGCTTATGTCATTAATTAATATAAGGTCATGAAATGTGGTCCTTAATGTTTATGGATTTATAAGCCTATTCTTATGCATGTATTGTGGAAAATGTTTAATGAGGTTAGGTATATTTCATGTGTTTGATGGTCAAGATAGGAGTAGTTAAAGGTATGATATACATTTATGTATAGTATACGAGTGTGATATACGAGTGTGAAGAGTTAAGAGTACACTAAGGGCTTAGGAAATAGCCTAAGTGATCGGTCACACGGGCAGAGACACGACCGTGTGTCTCAACCGTGTGAAGGATATGGCCTTCCTACATGGGCGTGTCCTATGTCACACGGGCATGTGACATTATTTTGAGTCAAATTTTCATAAATGTTCGAAAAGTTCCGGTTTGGTCCAAGATAGTACCCAATATATCATTTGGGCCTCATAGGCCCATAATGTGAAAGTTATGTGTATTAATGAAATAGTTTTAAATTTTACACGAAAATTATGTTTCGGAATCAAATGATCAAGCGAGTGTTTGTTCGGTAACACCTCGTACTCGTATCTGGCGACAGTTCCGGGTGAGGGGTGTTACAGTAAGCATTATATCTTAATACGTAAGTATGCAAATAATAAAAAAATTATTAACATGCCTTTAACCATACTCATAATATGTTCTCAAGATAATGCAATTATAATTACACATAGTTCCACCATTTACTCATGTTCATCTTAAGCTATTTACTCGAGTCACAGTCACTAAATTATTTATATCTTATGCTACAGAACTCAAAATTAAGATCCACTAATTTTCCCTTAAATTAAACACACATATCTTCTTACAATAAATTTTCAGAATTTTAGGTTTAGCTAATAAGTACAGTTTATTCTTTAAAATCTCCCCTATTTTGCTATCTGATAGTTTCGACCCGTCTGCACTAAAAATTAATTATCTCTTTATACAAGTTTGGATAATGTTCCCATTTGTTTCTTTCCAAAATAGACTCATTAAGGATTTTAATAATATAAATTATAACCCATAATTATTTTTGTACAATTTTTAATGATTTTCCAAAGTTATAATAGGGGATTCTGAAATCATTCAGACTCTATATCACTAAAACTTAAATATTTTAGAATACAAAATTCTTTTGCTTTCACTGCTTCTTTTATGTGAAAATAGACTCATCAAGCTTTAATTTCATCTCTAATTCAACCTCTAATTCGATTTTCACCATTTTTGGTGATTTTTCAAAGTCACACAACTGCTGCTATCCAAAACAGTTTTATTACAAATTTCACTCTTACATAATTTCACTTACTTTATTTCATCCTACCGAACGTTCGATCAACTATCGAGCGCATTGCTTATAATTTTCACACACATATACCTACAATTATTCATCACATAGTCATATTCAATAACACTAGTCATTACATGATCACATGTATTTTCACTTAGTCAATTTCCCGTTGAACTCATCGAATAATAACAGATACACGGTGGCCTGCACATAGTATCACCCTTATAGCGAAGCTATCTGGTGCACATAGTAGCCTGCACTTAGTACTACATCTATGACCAAAACCATCTCTTACACATAGTGACCCGCACTTAGTACCACACATGTGATCGAAGCTATAGGGTACATATAGTAGCCTGCACTTAGTACTAGAAATGCGACCTAACCATCTGGTACACGTAGTAGCCTACACTTAGTACTATACATGTGACCTAAAACCATCTTAAACACATAGTAGCTTGCACATAGTACTACACATGTGTTCTCACAACAAATCATTCGTATCTTTTCTATTCCGAAGGTCCAACTGGGAAATTCCTCACTTTTCAACATTTTACCAATTCATCCATACTCAATTTCAATTCATAATTTACCTCAAGTGAGCATTCAATATGCAACCACATCTCATATAATAACAAAATATTATAACATAAGTAAAACTAATATATTATTTACATACAAACTTACTTCAAACCGAAAACGACAAACGAACGTATTCAATATTTTCTTTGATTTTCTCCCGTTCTAAGTCCGAATCTCATTTTTCTCAATCTATAACAACACATTTAACTTATTTATTCAATATACAGCTCAAATTAACCCAAATTCACATTTCAAAAATTACAATTTTGCCCCTAAACTTTATTATAATTACAGTTTTGCCCCTAGGCTCGTAAAATGATTTTATTCAATTTTCTTGCACTTTAGACCTAGCTGAACCACTTTATTAACTATAGCAGTCCACATTTCCCACTTAATCACACATTTACATGCATTTTTACAACTTTTACAAACTAGTCCTCTTTAACAATTTCATAAAAAATCACCTAGTAAAAGTCATTTATTACACTCCGAACATTCATATTCTACCATTAGACATCAAAACACAAACATTTCACACATCAGTAAATTTTCAAATCTCAACCTTGGCTCAAAATAATGGTAGAAATAGAGAGCTCATGTTACAAGGATTTCAAAAACATAAAGAACATTAAAAACGGGGCAAATACGAACTTACTATGAAGCTTGAAAGATTGAAAACCCTTGACATGGCTTTCCCCCATGCTAGATTTGGGCATATGAAGAAGATGGACAAGAGTTTGGCTTGTTTTGTCTTTTTCATTTATTTTAATTACTAAATGACCAAAATGCCCTTAATGAAAAACTTTAGTATTTTATCTTACTATGCCCATTTTTGTCCATCTTGAAATATAATGGTCTAATTCCATTTAAGGACCTCCCATTTAAAAACTCATTCCAATCAAGTACCTTTATGAATAAGAATGCACATTTTTCATCTATTTCAATTTAGTCCTAATTATCAAATTAGACACCCAATCAATAAAATTTCTTAACGAAAATTTCACAAAACATTTCAAACACACAATAAATTTCAAAACTCAATTGGAATAAATATTTTGACCTCTAATTTATGGTTTCGTAACCACTATCCCGTTTAGGCCCTATATCGAGCTATTACAAAAATGGGCTAAGGCCCAAACTGCCACTGATACTGAAAGGGGCTTTAGCCCAAACTGCGTTTTACTATGCACTATGATTTACTGTTGTTGTTTTCTATGGAGATAACACACTGAGTTCACGTAAACTCACTACCTCTGTTTAATGTGCAAAGGTAACCCTAGACCTAGATGGATCAGTGCGGCGAAGGACTCGACGGTGACCGCGGTTATTAGAACTTAGTACTATGATTTATGATTTAGGGTTTTATTTTGTAATTTGGACTTACGGACTTTTGTTTGGTTTTGGTTTTTATATGGTTTGCTTTATGGATTTATAACTACTAGACGTAGGAAAACCCAGTTTTTTGAAAAAGTAAAAGTTTTTAAACACACAGTTTATTTAAAACGATTTATAGAGCTTCCGTAACGAACTACGTTTAAAACTATTGATTAAATGAATAAAATGGATTTTAGAACTAATAAGGGATAAAGAAGAGTAATTAAATGGAAATGGTTTGATCGCAAACATAGTTTTCAGACACCGTATCATGTGACATCGCCAGATTCAGCCATAACGTCTGGGCCGGGTTTAAGGTGTTACATGTATGTAATATTGTAATCATGATTTTAGAATCTATTGCTTGTTGCCCTTGCATATGATGAGTTGTTCCAAATGCATCATAAGGGAAGACCGAGGCAATTTCTTTTGATCATTTGTGCCTTTTGCGTCCCTTGCCTAATTTTTCTTAGTGCCCTAATTTTGAGCCTTTGTAGAATTTTTTTACACATCTAATTTTATTATCTTAGCCTATAAAGCTTTAACTGCTAAATCTCAATCCTTTTGTTTACCCTAAGTATTTAGTGCTTATTAGGCAAATTCTTTCAACTTAGATATTAAATGGGATAAGTAACAATATTAATGTAACAGCCCGATTTTAGGCCTAGTCGGAACAGTGGTTCCAAAACCATTATTCCGAGGCTGGAGAAAATTATTTTGATATTATTTTATGTGATATAGCATGTTTATCAAGGTGCATGAAAATTTTGGTAATTTTATTTTAGCGATTTCTAGCTTAATTTCGAAAAAAAGGGCTAAATCGCGTAGAAGGTAAAAGTTGTGGTTTATTAGCAAAAGACATTCAATAGCTAGAGCACCAAATTTGGGAGGCTTAAAAAGGAAATAACCCTTCCTAAGATAGTGGGCCGGCTATGCCTAGTGAAAGGGGACAAAAATTTGAGTTGAAAAGTTAAAAGTGATGGGTAGGTGACTAAATTGGGTAATAAAATAAATAAAGAAAAGGGTGTCATTTTCTTTCATTTCCTTCTTTCTCTTTCACCGAAATGGCAGCAAAGAAATGGTTTTGAAGCTGGAAAATTTCAGCAAAGAAACTCCCTTGATAGTAAGTGATTTTAATGCTTTTTCTTGATGATTTTTGTGTTTTTGGAACCCCTAAAGCATGAGCTTTCAAAAGAGGGGATTATTTTGCAAAATGATTAAGAGTCTAGGGTTTTGCCATGAAAGCATATGTATTGTTTGCTGAGTTTTTATGGAAGAATATGAGTCTTGGTAGTGTTATAGACAACCTTTATGAAAGAAATTTCATGAAGACACCTAAAATGGGGTATTTTGCAAAAATGGTAAAATAAGTTGTAAATGTGTGAAATAGTTGAAATTATGAGTTGCTATAGTCATAAAATGGTCATTTAGGCCTGATGAGTAATAAATTGAATATAAATCATTTTTACAAGCCTAGCGGCAATTTGGTAATTATGGCAAAGTATAGGGGCAAAATTGTAAAATTTGCCAAAACATGATATGTGAATTGAATTGATTAGTGTGTTGATAAAATGTGTTAAATGAATGTTATTTGATATGTTAGATGATGAGAACGTGAAATTTGCACTAGGATCGGGAAAGAATGAAATGGTGGGCTAAAGCGGGAAAATTAGCCGTTTCGGCAATTGAGGTAAGTTGGTATGATGATAACAGTGCAATAGTATTGTAGCTTGTGCTTGAAGCCTAAAATTGTGTATGAATTGAATTATGTAGAATGAATGTTTAATGTGCCAAGTTGGTGAATTGATTTAAAGATATATACCTATGGTACAAAGTGTTATAGAAAGTGCTCAAGGAGCAAGTCATATGTAATTCTAGCAAATTCGATTAGTTCTTTTTAAATATTTGCTTCTATGATGATACATTGATAATTGCTTTGTGAGGTGACTGAATATATGAAAAGTTGTATTGACTGTAAATTCCGATCGATCATTGTATGTGCTTTTGAAACTACCGATTTTTGTATTGTCTATAAGTCTCGATTGAGCAAGTAGGAATAGACATAGATATAGGTGACATGTCACTTCAGGCCCACTGTTCTGATTGTTATAGTTACCTGGGTGCTAGGTAGTCTTGCATGTGTTGCAGACACCTATCAGCTTGTGTGAGCAGGCCCGTGGTTAACTTCTGTACTATTACTGATTGTAGCTTTGGCTACCTCACTGTTTCGTAGCTTCAGCTACTGCACTGATTGTAGCTTCGACTACCCTACTGTTAGTAGCTTCGGCTACCTCATGGCTCTGCCATGTCTGTACGGCACTATGTGCTAACCTCTGTATATCTGTTCATATTCTAAAATTGCTCAATGGGATTAGATTAACTGTACTGTGATATAGTGGTTGTACAAGTGAACTGAAAATGGTACTGTATACTGAGAATGATACTGTTAAGTGTGCTTATGATCGGCATAAGATATGTACATGAAGAATAAGTGATTGATTGTGAAAAGTAGGTGATCATGTGTTAAAATGTGTAAGTGAACATTATGTTTGATGCACTTACATGATAATTGTGAATGTGAGATCTAATGAACAATGTAGGTATGTAAGTTTAAATAATGAGCAATAAGCCCGTTAAATAATAGAGATATGGTATTAGAACTTTTATTAAGAAAGCATGAAAAAGTGAAATTTGCATTAAAACAGTATTGGATAGTTGCAGTTGTGTACGTTTGAAAAATCACCAAAAATGGTGGAAATTGAATTAGAAAGTGAATAAGATATTAATTGAAAGATATATGAGTCTATTTTCTTATAAAAGAAACTGAGTAAGAAAAAGAAGTGTAAATTGTGAGATATTTAAACGTTAGTGAGACTAGTTCTGGATAACTTCGTGACCCTCTATTCCTTTTTCGGAAAATCACAAAAAATTATGTAAAAATGGTTATGATGTGTAATATATATGATTAAATTCCTTGATGAGTCTACTTTCAATAGAAACAAACAGAAATGTTATCCAAATTCTGTATAGTGAGATATTTAATTCGAAATGAACAAAGGTCAGTGTAGTTGATCAGTGAAACAGGGGAAACTTTATTGAATAAACTGTACTAATTGGCTGAGTCAAAAATTCTGAAAATTTTATGGCAAGAAGAAATATGAGTCTAGTTCCAAGGAAAATTTATGAAACTAAATTTTGAGTTCTGTAGCTTACAGAATAATTAAATAAGCAACCATGACTCAGAAAAATAGCTCAAGTTGAACTTGAGTAAAAAGTGTAACTAAGTGAATTATTATTTACCTTCTTAAAATACTTATTGAGTAATGGGCAAACCTTATTAATTGAATTACATCTGATATGCGAACTTACTAAGCTATGAAGCTTACCCCATCTTTCCATTTCTCTTATTGTTTTCAGGATTTAGCTCGGGGTTGGAAATCGTCGGAGGCCGCGTCACACTATCAACTTGTCAACTTGGGGGAAATGTTAATCCTCGTTTACTTGTATATGGTGGCATGTATAAAGATTAGTTATTGGCAATTTGTTATATTAAAATGTTATGGTATATTGTTCTTTGCATTGGTTGCGGATATAATTACTTGTGTTTCAGGGAGGCAAAGGCTTGGTAAATAGCCTAACATAGTCTACATGGCAAAGCACACGGGCTTGTGCCTTGGCCGTGGGACTTTTGACAAAATGTGCCACGGATGGATGGCATGGGCATGTCTTTGGATCGTGCCTCCCCTGCACTTGAAATTGTTATTTAGTGTACCACACGGGTAGGAGACACGGCCGTGTGTCTCAGCCGTGTGGTGGACACGACCCCCAAACGGTCGTGTGGGATGGCCGTGGTGTAATTAGCAGATTGCTCCACGGGTATCAAGCATGGGCATGTGAAGACCACACGGTGTATTCACACGACAGTGCCAAATTGTCACACAAGCGTGTGACTTTGGTTTAAAAGTGAAAAAATTTCTAAGTGTTCAATTTGATTAGATTCGAATCCGAATTGCCTGTAATAATAGTTTTATGTTCGAAAACCCGTGATGGGGTAATATTGGATTGAATTGTATGTGACTAAGTGTCCTCTAGGGAGTAAATTCCGAAAGCGTTGTTCAAAGTCTAGTAACACTTCGTGCTCGACTCCGGTGACGGTTTCGGGTAAGGGGTGTTACAATTAAAGTGAATATTTTAAGGTGAGAGAATGAATAAAGCATGAATTCATTATCCTTTGTATATGCATCACAGAAATTTTAACCAAAAAAAAAATGAAAAGAAAAGTATTAATTTTGTTTACTTCTTTTATCTATGCTTTATTTGAATGATGGAGAAATAAGGAGATAAGTAAAAAAAAAAAAAAAAGATAAAGTTGAAAATATAATTAGTGTTCATATTGAAGAAGTAGGGAATGATACTTTATGCTTCTCTCGATGTGTAGGTAACTAATGCTTAAGTTTTAAGCCTAAATTGACTTTTCATCCTACCTTAACCCTAGCCTAATGTTACAAGCCAAAACATCTAGTGACCTTGTTATGCAAATTGGAATTAGATTAAAGGAAAGGCGAACTATTAATGGACTTATGAAATCATGATTATTATGCGTATTTTACAACCTATTATCGTTTAATGCATTGATAAGGTCGTTTAATGCAAATTGATTATTATGCGTATTTTACAACCTATTAATCGTTTAATTCATGAAATAACATATAACATATCATTACATAAAAGAAAAAAAAAAGTAATTGCCGAAATAAAAGAAGAAAGAAAAGAATAAGAACCTAGGCATTCGACACTTGTAGATTCAATTTGAATGTATGTTTTATTTCGGTTTTTGATAATTTTTACGTTTTTGAACTCGTTGCTTTGTATATTGTCAGACCCATATTCGAATTTTTATTATTAATGTGTATTTCGAATCTTGCCATGATTAAGAGCTTGATGAAATTGATGATTGAGGTAGATAAATGAAAGCTATGATGAAATTATAAGTTTTAAATTGGAAATTTTGATGAAATTGAATTATTAGGACTAATTTGTTAAAATAATAAATAGAAGGACTAAATTGATAAATAAATGAGATGTGAAGAATTGTATGTGAACTAGGAGCATTCGGCCTAGGCTTGGTATAAGCAAAATTTTCTTATTTTGTGTAATTTGAAATTTGGATTAAGTTGCTAAATGTGTAAAATTGTGGGGGTAAATCAGTAATTTGCCTAATTGAGTATTCTTGAATTAATTTGAATAAAATTGAGTTTGAATGAGTATTAATTGAAATTTGAAGCTCGAGAAAATTGGAAATCAGATCCGGATTGGGGAAAGACAAAAATAATTGAATAGTCGGTAAAAGCTGTTCGTTAATATCCGAGGTAAGTCTTTGAGCAACCAAATATCATTTACTTCAAATGTAAAAATATTTTACTATGATACTTTGAATTTTATTTGTTCATTAGCATGGTAACCGAATGTTTTGGTGTTATATGGATGTGGTTAAGTAGATTTTGAATGTTTTCAGAACTTTCGAAAGTTAGTATGGATTTGCTTAATTTGTTAAATAAATGGTTATGTATTGACATATCATTGTGGTTTTCGGGCTTATGCCTACAAGCTGTGTGCTGATGATATGATCGGGCTGTGTGCCTAGCAGGCCTAGTGCTGGTGATTAAATATTAGACTTCGTGTCTAGCAGTGTAACACCCCTTAACCCGTATCTGTCACCGGAATGGGTCACGAGACATTACTAAACCAAATTCAACTTTTAAGCATCTCACATACACATGATCGAGTACCTAAGTTATAAAACACATCTCATTTAAAATCTTAACATATGCGCATAAACAACTAAAATATCATAATTGTAATAATGCCCTACACATATAAGGGTTACTATTTATTTGGTCAAATACACCTTATTAGCCGAATACAATCAAGCATGTGACCATTCCACATTTTATCTTAAAAGCCCATATCCAAAGAATATACTAACATTAAAGAAACATTTTGAAGTTTACTATTTATACATAAATCATTTGCTTATATATATAAATATATATATTTATATATATATATCATCTAAACAAAACCTACCTTAATTTTTTTTCAACGAAAACATTCATCTACTTACATACGTATAATCCAAAACTTCAAAGGTGACATTGGTACAAAATATATATGCACCTAATCATTACAATTCCATCGTTTATGACGTTTAACAATTTCCTCATATAAGTGTCAACCAAAATTATCAAAACAACCATAGAGATTAATAGAACATATCATTCACATTATAAGTATGCATATTAAACGAATTTAACTTAAACATCATAAGTTCACATAACTAGATAATTAGCCATTTTCGCATGGCTCATCATATATATACATCATTCAAAATATAACACATCAACCTCGTCTAACCTATACATGCCGTAGATCGAGTTTAAGTATATACTACCGAAACAAAAGATAGTGTGATGAGATTTCTGCCGATTCCGAGCCTGTAGCTAGCTTCAAAAAAATCTATAAAACATAGAACCATAACATTCAAAGTAAGTTTGCAAAACTTAGTAAGTCATTAGCCAAAAACCAAATATTAACAACTTAATTCGAGTAGTAATTTAACCAATTTAGTTTATAACCTACCCAATTATCATTAAGCCAAATACATGACATATACCTATAATCCCAATTGAATCATCAAAACGATTTCATTTAATCAAAACACATACACTTATGATCATCTCATCTACGCACATTACTATCATTAATCGACCTATTACCACTTATAACATATGTGCCAAAATAACTACTTAACATTGGATACTCAATAGCATTTACACATAACTTTGTAACATGATGATTCAATATTCAAGTGACTTATACAAACACATACTCATATAGACGAACATAATGTAAGGTTCCTTAGCTCAAATTCACTTTTACCTTTCTTCCATTTCACTTGAAACTTTGCAAATATAATTTGAAACTTAAAATCACCGACAAAAAGCTTGCTAGGCATAAGCCTGAATTAAATACCGGCATAAAGCCTGCTAGACACAGAGTCTGTTATTTATTCACCGGCACATAGCCTGCTAGGCGTAAAGCCCGATTATGTTCACCGGCACTAAGCTTGCTAGGCACAAAGTCCGATTTTATTCACCGGCATTTAGCCTGCTAGACACAAAGCTCGATTATGTTACATCTAAAAAAAAGAATTCATACTCTCACATCTTAAAATCATTTGCATTTATATTTTCCTTTGCTAAAAAATATACAAAATTCATATATCAAATACTACTAAAACCATTACCATGACAACTCTCCAACAATTCTTCATAGATCGATCTAAACATACCTTTGCCAAAATCAATTCATTCTTCCTTTTCACAATCGGTAATTTCCATATCACATAGCCACAACAATTTAACTACTCCATTTACATTCGACAATCATCCTCAAATTATAACAAATAATATTCACCAAAATAACTCACATTCGGCAATAGCATAGACAAATTCTAAAAATTCATTTTAGCATTTAATTATAATCAACATTAAAATTAAGCACATATAAAAGCTTAATGACTTAACACGGATATCAATGAACGATAATTTTGACTACTCGACTAATTTAGCTTTCCCCCGATCCAAATCTGAATTCTTCACTTCTTGAGCTTCAATTTTCAAATGAAATCCATTCAAACTAAATTTTATTCAATTTAACCCAATTATTCATAATTAAACAATTTACGGATTTACACCTACTAATTTACACATTCGGCACTTTAGTCTAAATTCACAAACCACCAAATTAAGCACAAATTATTTGCATAAAATTAAAGCCGAATACTCTTTGTATCACTAGAAGTCTTCACATTTCATTTTTATTTGCAATCTAATCCCTTTAGTTAATATTTTAACATATTACTCCTACTACTTCAAATTCATCGAAGTTCTAAAATAAAACTTAAAATTTAAACACAACTTCGATTTATCTATTTAAACTATCAATTTCTCAAAGCTCTCAACCATGGCAACCTTCGAATTACACAACAAATACAAAAATTCAATCATGGGTTTTATATTATACGAAGCAACGAATCCAAAAATGTAAAAATTATTGAAAACCAAACTAAAACATACCTTTAATTTGAATTTGTAAGTGCTGAATGCCCAACTACAACTCTTTTCTTTCTTCTTCCTTATTTCGGCAATTACAAAGCTTAAAACGACTTTATTTTTTTTATGTTTTATGTTTTATTATAACTATGTTAATTATTACTTTACCAAAATAACCTTTATTATAAAATATACAACCATTTTATGCTATGGTTAGTACCGTCCACTACCTATCTCAATGGCATAATTGCATAATAAACACTTCATAATATAAAGACACAGTCAATTGGATCCTTTACACAATTAACTACAACATTTTCATTTTAAGCTTTTAAGCCCTTTTATTTAATCAGGCATCCAAAAGATAAAATTTTAAAGCGAAATTTTCACACAAACAAATTCACACATTCAGATCACAGAGAATAATATTTAATTATTTTTAGACTCGGATTCGTGGTTTCAAAACCACTATTCCAATTTGGGTCAAATTCGGGCAGTCACAAGCAGGCTTAGTGCCAGTGATTAAATATCAGACCTCGTGTCTAGCAGGCTTAGTGCCGGTGAACAAATAACAAACTCCGTGTCTAGCAGCCTTGTGCTGGTGTATAATTTGGGCTTACGCCTAGCAGGCTTATTGCCAGTGATTTAATTTTAATCCTATGTTTATAAGATTTCAAGTTGACGTAGGAAGATTGATCAAGGGAATTTGAGCTAAATGATTTTATATATGTTCGGCCTCATAGGTAGGTTTATGTGAAAGGTTATTTAGATTATGAATATTATACTATGAATGTATGTACGAATGTGAAATGAAGTTTTAAGTTGAGTAATGAATATTACAAATGTGATATACGCATGTATTGAGGTTGATTAATAATCAAAGTGTCCATAGTTGAAATGTATCTTTGGCATATGTATATTGATTTAATATAACCAGTTTATGTTTCATGGAATTTCAAATTGAGACAATGCTCTACTATGGTTGAATTTTTAATTTATAAGATGATTGTTTATATGGGCTTATGATAATTTATGTTGGAGTTGGATTATAAGATGTAAATAGGTTTGTTATGTGTTTCGGGTTAGTAATACCTGAGCATAATATAGTTACGTATTTATTTTGTGATATTTAAAACATGCTGTAAATTATTGTATGTTTTGCTCAAGACTTACTAAGTTATGAAAACTTACTTTGAATGCCTTGTTTCTCTGTTATATAGACTCTTGAAGTAAGCTACGAGTTAGGGAATCTGCAGAAGTCTCATCACACTATCTTTTGTTTCAGTATTAGTTACTTAAACTTGACTTGTAGCATGTATAGTTTGGACAAGTCTGTAAATATTACTTTTGGAATGGTATGTATATAATATGCCATGCGAATATGGCTTATTATCTTGATGTGGGAATTATAATGTTTAAGACATGTTTGATTAGTAATGGTAATTTATATGCTTGTTTAATATATTTGTTAATAACCTTGCATGATTAGGTGATGGTTAATATCTATGAGTTATGTGTATTTATATTCGGCAATAGATAGGTAAAATATACAAATATATGTTTATAATATGCTTTGCTTGTGGTTTGGTAATTTAAGGTAAAGTCATTAGGTTCAATACTTGAGTTTAAAATGTGTCATATATGTGCTTAAAGAATTTGGTAAATGATAGATAGGTAATTCGAATATTTCATTGATTAAATGGTATTATAATATGCTGTTGAAATGATGTAGTTGTATAAGAGATTTAATCATGAAATTGGAACGATTATTGAATTTGTTTGATATGCTGATGATTGAAGAATTGCTTTGTTAAGTATATGAAATTTTGGTAGGAACTGATTTGGCAATTGTGTTTTAAAGTGGGTAGTTATTATTTTAGTATAATGAGCATAATTTGGTATTAGTAAACGTTATATTTGACCATTTTGTGAAATTGTCAATGTCGTATATATATGTTTGATAAGTCATGTGATATTACTCGATTTGGTAAAATGTGAAAAAGTGCATAATTATAAAGATGGATGGATGTCTTGTGATATGATTGGTATATATATAATGATTTATGCTTGATATTAATTTGAGTATTCGAATTCCATGATTCTTTGGTTCTATTGTTTAAGTATTAATTTGGGAAGTGTATGAATTATAATATCAAAGCATGTTTGATAGGATTAAATTTTAACTAGGTGAATGGTATAGATGTGATCATATTATTTGAAACATGAATTGCAGTGAATGTCTGTTTTGAGTTGTGTTTTGTTTAGTGATGCCCCGTGGCCCTAAACCGGTGACAGATACGAGTTAGGGGTGTTACAAAAAATGTAAGTGTAGGGGTAATGAGTCTTATTGTATGCTTATTTTGGGATATATCTTACTTACATTTGCTTAGTTTCTTGAGTATTTTAATATATTTTAGATTCATTTTAGTTTATTTGACTTTTTTATGTTTGTATTATAAATATTGTGTACTTTTAGTGTTTTCACGCATTTAGTTTCAATAAGATGTTCCATGTGGAATTTGTAGATAAAATAGGTTTGGAGAAAAGATGTTAATATATGGAATAATAAGATTAAATGCACTAAGTCTAAAGTTGATCCAAGATGTTGAGTAATAGTCTAACGCTTATAGATTCAAATTTTATAATTTGGACACATTCAAAACATCCAATTGAAACACTTCCTAGTGTTTTGACAATTTCTTGAGCTTCAAGACTCCATTTTAGGTGTATTTTATATTGTCAGAAATGATATTTTAAGAACTATTCAAATACTGGAACACTAACACAAAAATTCATCAGGAAGAAATCCAAAAGTAAAGAGAAAGTTACAAGTTTCACATTGATGGACAATTTGATGCATTTTCGTGTTTGGATCATATCTCCAAACATACTAGGAGTTTGGAGCTAAAATTTCTATAGTGAATGTAAAAGATGTAAACCATCAACCAACTTTCGTAGAATTTTTCCATTGGGAGATGTTAACTTAGACAAAAGAAGTATAACATGTGAAAAATTACTCAAAAGATGACAAAGAAGTGGGCCTAGGAATATATTACTAGTAAGTCCTCTACATTGTCATTTTCCTCTTCACAAACCTCTATAAATAGTCTTTGATTTTAGAATAGGAGGCATCTTGAATTTGAGATCAAGATCAATTTTTTGTTAAGTTTTTATTTGTTTCTTTATTGGTGTAAAATCTCAAATTTCTTATATCTAATATGTCTTTTTTCATATAAGTTTGAGTTGTTTAATTTTTTTATGTTATTTTAAGTTTTCAATGCTGAGGTGAAAAGGTGAAACTCTTGACAAATATTAAGGTAAATTTGGTACTCTTCATTTGAGCTAAAATTAATTATCAATCACTTGTTATAATCATATTGTAAAGTCAGATCCTTTATTTGTTATCGACAATAGATGACACAATGAATGATTAGATAAATTAACCTTATTTTTTTGTAGACATATAAAAAATTGGCATAATAAATATTTGAAATATTTTTTATAAGTTTTGAAGTAATCAAGTGATTATAATACCATATGTTATATTTTTGGACTACACTTAAACAAGT
The DNA here is from genome assembly GCA_020496765.1 of Gossypium stocksii. Lineage (NCBI taxonomy): Eukaryota > Viridiplantae > Streptophyta > Magnoliopsida > Malvales > Malvaceae > Gossypium > Gossypium stocksii. The sequence continues at coordinate 92,270,634 of CM035626.1, read as the reverse complement.
GAATTTTCATATTGCAACATCTTTTGCTTATGGATTGTAACACCCCAAACTCGGCCTAGACGTTATGGCTGAATCTAGCGATGTCACATGATAGGGTGTTCGAAACTAAGCCATCGCATCATAACATTTCTGATTTGTCTACTATTAGTTATCTCTTAACCACTTCGAAAACCATCTTCTAGTTTATCGATTTGTGAAAGACATAGTTCGTTGCGGAATCGTTTCAAATAATTTATTTTAAGAAAAACCTGAGATAAATAATTAAATTCATTCATTTAAGGAAAACCCCCTTTTTTTTAGTAAAAACCATTTGTTCGTAGAGTTTACGTAGTTATAAAATCCATAACAACCCACAATTAAGAAAATAGTTCAAAAAGTCCCAAATTACATCAAAAAATTAACCAATAATAAAAATATAATTATAAATCATAATAAAAAGTCTAATAACCGTGGTCACCGTCGAGTCCTCTGCCGCACCGATCCATCTCAGTTTGGGGATTTCCTGTACACATTAAACAGAAGGGATGAGTTTACGTAAACTTAGTGTGTAATCCCCACAGAAAACAAACATACAATCAATCACAGTAAATAGTCAAATGCAGTCTTGGCCTAAGCCCATTTCAGTTTCAGTATCAGATATACATTAGGGCCTTAGCCTGTAACATCCCTAACCTGAAATCGTCACCGAAATCGAATAAGAGGCATTATCGGACTCAGAACAATGTTTACAGAAAATAACCCAATTGATTGCAAAAATACACACAATCCATTGCGTAATTACCCTTTGGGAAGGTTCTCTACACTTTACGAACATTGAGGATGGTTAGGATTCGAATCCTATCAAATCAGGCATTTAGAAAAATTTTCACTTTTGAAACACCGTCACACGCCCGTGTGACTAGTGGCACGACCGTGTTGTCTCTACACGCCCATGCTCAGCCACTGTGGTAAGACTGTCCACTATGCCATGGTTACTCCACACGACCGTTTGGAGGCCGTGTACGTTCCACACGGTCGAGACACATGGCCGTGTCTCTTGTCCGTGTGGTACAATAAAATTTAAATTAAGGTGCAGGAGAGGCATGGTCTAGGGGCACACCCGTAGGGTCAGACCGTGTGGCCCACGACCTAGGCACGCCAGTGCCATGTGCCCGTGGAGCATTCTGCCAAATCCCACACAGTCATGGCACACGCCCGTGTGCCCTGCCAGGTGGGCCGTGTTAGGTTATATGCCAAGCCTTGGCCTCCCTAAAACACCATCAAATACATACATAATCCAACTAGCCATTTCAAAATAAGTTTTACTCAAAAGGACCTCATTAAACCATTAATAACAAAATATTGTACGAGTAATGTAATTTAGGCGTACAAAAATAACTATTTACAACCACAATTGCTCTATACATGCAATAATTTACTCTCAAAATATATTCTATACCCAAAAGAAGCTTGATAGTGCGTTGTGTGGCTCCGATTACGATCCCAATTCAACAAGCTCAAAGTCTAGAGAGGAAGGAAAAAGAAAAGGAATAAGCTACAATAGCTTAGTAAGTCATATGAAATTCATAGCAATGAATCAATTCAATATATCATCAAATTAACATCTTAGATGTTATCACATATCATTATTCAACTAGCTTACTCCTTGTGCTCATTCCACATATCAACCATGAACATGCTTAGCAATAACATTCTCAGTATACCGTACCATTTTTCAGTTCACCTGTACAATCACTTCATCACAATACGATTAACCTAATTCTAATTGAGCAATTTCGGAATATGGATAGATATACAGAGGTTAGCACATAAGTGCCATCCAGACATGGCGAAGCCATGAAGTAGTCGAAACTACTAACAGTAGGGTAGCCAAGGCTACAATCGGTGCGGTAGCCGAAGCTACAATCAGTAACAGTACAGAAGTTAACCACGGGCCTGCTCACATAAGCTGACAGGTGTCTGCAACACATGCAAGACTACCTAGCGCCCGGGTAACTATAACAGTCATTACAGTGGGGCCCTCTAGTGACATGTCACTGATATCTATGTTTATTCCTATTTGCTCAATCGGGATTTACAGATAATGCATAAATCAGTAATTTCAGAAGTACATGCAATAATTAATCAAAATTTACAGTCAACACTATTTTCCTTACATTCAGTCACTTCATAGAGCAGTTATCCATGAACTATAATAACAAATATTTTAACAGAACTAATCGAATTAGCTAGAAAAATTTCAGAAGTACATGCAATAATTAATCAAAATTTACAGTCAACACTATTTTCCTTACATTCAGTCACTTCATAGAGCAGTTACATGCAAAAATAATTGAAAAAGGGACCGAATTGCACTTACATGGAAGCTTGAAAAATTTTGAAACCCTTGGCTATGGAGTTAGGGATTTTTGGCTGGACATAGGGTGTTTTATGGAGAAGGTGTTGTTTTATTTCATCTATTTTGTCTTTTACTCACTTTTGACAAAAATGCCCTTCCATCTATTACTAAGATATTTTTCCCATGCATGCCTATAATTGTCCATAACACTCACTATTAGTCTTATTACTACATAAAAGCTTCCTATTGCATGTGACAATTCAATCAAGTCTAATTATCATCTAATAGGCACATTTTGCACTTTTCTCGATTTAGTCCTTATCGAGCAATTAGACATTAATACAGTAGAATTTTCATATAGTATCTTAACTCTAATATTCAATGAAACAGATATCATCAAAATTCACATAATTAAAAATTCTTACTTCGGATTTGTGGTTAAGAAACCACTATTCTGACTAGCCCTTAATTTGGGTTGCCACATAGCCCATCACAGTAACAGTCATACAAACAGTAATTAGTAAATAGAGTCTTACCCACCAGTCTCTACACACCATCTCCTTCCATCCCTACATTCTATGTGGGGTTTAAAACACCCACCCATCCCTACACTCCAAGTAGTACCGAATGTAGCACATAGTCAGTAGATTGCAGCTGAGTTGCCAGATAATAGGCTTAAGAGCCTTGCAGTACACTTCTTCCGAATAACATTCTCCCAACCCAATGCAATGTAACATACAGTACATAACATCCTATCACATGGTTATCAGTTACACATACAGTTCAATATACATGCATATAAATATCATGCTCCGTACATATATCATACAATCAGTTCACACATTCAGGGGTCTAAGAAGTGCTTACCGACCCTACATTAGGTTCACGTCGACTTGGGCGGCCCGTGTAACCTTAGAAAATATTTCAGTTAAATGGGCTCACACGCCCATATGGCTTGCGCGTGTGGGCCTACACGCCTGTATGGCCTACACGACCTAATTTGGCCTTGGCCGTGTGGATCACACGGCTTGGCCCAGAGTCTCACACTCCCGTGTGGATTACCTATGTGGCCCACACGATCAAAATCAATCTAGCCCGTGTCTCACACACGGCCTACCTGGCCATCACATGGTCTTGTTTTGCACGCATGGCCTCGCCTCATTGATCAAACGCCCATGTTATGGCACACGGCCTACCACACGGGCGACCACACGCCTATATGGCATCAGCCGTGGGGTTTTCAGCTTTCACTGAAACCCTATTTTTTTGCATTTTCGGGTACACACTTAGTACTATTTTGCTGCTAAAACACTCTCAAGGTATCCAGCACCTATAATTGACATAATAACACTCAAGTTTTAGTCTGAAGTTTCGATCCAAACATTTGAAACCTAACAAGACCCAAATCAAGTGCTAATGCTTACCTAACATGCTCCAATTGGTTTGATTACAAAATAGCACGAAAGAGCCCCATTTCTACCAAATCCCTGCTGCCCAAACAAGAAAATTTACTCTTTAAAAGATTATTCAGAAATCAAGATTATGAAGCTCTAGAACCACTTTCCAAAAAGCACAGGAACACTGACTAGCACAACACCAAGATTAAGCAATTAGTTGAACCTCAAAGGAACAAAGAAATTAATAGCGAGGAATGAAGAATAGGGTTTGTCAATAGAAAACGAAAGGAGAGAAAGAGAGGAAGAAAAGATGGCGTTAAAGAGGTGGGGAATTTTAGGAAAAATAAAATTTGCAAAAAGAAAACGATAATGCTCAGAAAATCTGATAACCCCCAAATCCATTCCCCTTAATTCTCTCTACCAAACTCCCCACTACTTAGATGTCTAACACAATTAGAACTCTCCAACCGATCGAGCGAAAAAAAATTAGTCATTATGCTTACATAGTAATTCAAACTCCAACCCTCTGCCAATTAACACTCCATTTAACAACAGACCAGCAAGCCCATTCTGTTAAGTACTTACAAACATTTAAATAAAAGTCTATTGACCAGAGATAGGGCTTAAGTCAGAAAATACGAAAATTTCCCCAAGAAATAGCTTGAACTTGGGACCTCTCACACATACCTAGAACACTTAACCACTGAAGCAAACAAGTATTTGTGTCATATTTTAACAGAAACAGAAGTAAGAATTTTAGGGCGTTATATGGATTCATTTGCTAAACTCTTGGGCTTATTGGACAATCATATTGGACACTCCTTCGATGGTCATACATTTGCTTATGGAGTCATAAGCTCAAATATTGGATATACATTGCTAGATTATATGATTGAAACCTTGTAACACCCCAAACCTGGCCTGGACGTTATGGCCGAATCTTGCAATGTCACATGAGAGAGTTTTCGAAAAAGCATTGGTATATTTAAATCGTTCCTGTGACAACCTTAAATTGACCCTAGTCGAAATATGGTTTCGGGACCACAAAACTGGGTCATAAGAATAATTTAATATTTATTTTATGCCTATTATATGTTTCAATTCATGTGTGTGACATCTTGGTGATTTAATTTAGTCTTATAATAGTGAATTTCACTTAAAAGGGCTTAATTGTGAACTTTGAAAATATGCTAGGTGAATATGTGATGGTAAAAAAAATTGCATGGTGTAAAAAAACATGGCCTTGCACGTCAAAATTCCTCTTTTTATCTATAGTGGCCGGTCAACCAACCTAATGATGATGTTTTGGTTGTTTTTATTTTGTATTTTAGTGAATATATATGCATATTATGTGAATAAAATAAAAGTGAATTTTTATATTATGAAAACATGGAGGAAAAACCAAGGTTAGGCCATTTCTTCTTCTTCTTGCCGTGAGTTGAGAAAGAAAATAGAAACTTATGGAGCTTAGGGCATTCGGCTAGTTAAGGCTTCAAATAAGGTAAGGTTCATGTATTTTTCTTTGGATTTTTGTGAAATTTGGTTGGTTTTGAAGCTCACAACAAGACCCATGCATTAGTTTTTGTGATTTAAATCCATGAACCATTCGGTCATGGTTTCACGTATTGAATTCATAATGTGTTAATGATGCTTGATGATAAGTGATTAGGGATGTTTATAAATTAATTAAATTTGGTCATGAGTGACATATATGGGCAATTAGCATTCGGTTAATGTATTTGAGTAAGGATTGTAATTGGGATTTATGATTTTGGCAATCCTCGATTTGAAATTTATCAAGGAATGCTTAGAGTTTTGATTAAGGTTGAAAATTTGTATGAAATTGAAATTGTGTGTTAATTGGAAGTTCTTGTTGCTTGGTTCGGCCAATTTGTCTGAAGACATTCGGCTATGTTAAGATTTAGTGGAGTGAATTGTTTTCTTTGTGTTTTATTGAACATAGAAGAATAAGTGAAGCCCGAATGTAGTTTTTTAGTATTAGAAATTTAGTTGGAATTTTGTTAAATTATTTAAGTGATGGCTGAATGTAGCTATATTAAAGTAAATGAAGACGTTAAATGCATTACATGTTTATGCATGCATTCGGTTAAATTGATGATATCAAGTTGATTGGTAAATTTGAAATTGCTAATAAGGAATAAGTATGTGTGAGATTAATAAAATGTTTTGTGAATGGGTTATGGACATTCGGTTAAGGGAGAGTATTTGTGATTAAAATCAAATTGGTTTGTTTATTTATAAATGAGTATTTGAAGAATATTATAATATTAAATTTATGTAATTAAAGGTTTATGAGCTTAAATTGAACAATTGTTGTTTTGAGTGACACAATTTGCAAAGGAGAGTATTCGGCCACTGTAAAATGCATGAGGATTTAATGTTTGATGTTCCAATTGATATAATTATGTTTTGAAGGTTGGTTATATTATTTTGATCTATGCCAAATGAGTTGATTGAATTAAGTACACTTTAATTGAAAGACAAAAGGTTAACCTTAGTAAAGTCCTTATTCGGCCATGTTATTTAGATGATTGGGATGCTTTGATTTAATTCATGATAGCATTCGGCATTGGGTCTTAGGAGGATTTGCCATAATAGACTAAATGTTTAATTATTAGTTTATGCATGTGCAAAAGTCTCATGTACTTAATTGATAAGTATGAGATAAGGATTTGAATGACATGTATGTGTTTCTAAGGCATTTATGAGTATATATGTATATATGCGCTTAAAATGTGATTGATAGCCGAATGTTGGGTACTTGGTAAAGTGAATGTCTTAGTATTGAATAATTATACATGTGTTTCATGGTATTTAGCCAATATGAGATATGGATAAAATTGTGTCATAGGCAGTATAAGAGAGTGTTTAAAGGTTATTGTGATATATATGTATTTGGCCAAATGTGTGTATGTGCCAAGGGAAGTATATGTGTTTCTTATTTTTTTTTTTAAAAAAAATGAAAGTGTAATAACCAAATGAGATGTATGAATAAGGTTTAACAATAGTTAAATTGTTCAATTTAGCTCACGAGCTCAAGAAACCAAATTCGGATAGGGGAAAGCTAAACTAATCGAGTAGACGATCTGTAGTCGTTCAACGACCGTCGAGGTAAGTTCTTGAGTGTTTAAATTAAAATGCTTATGTTAAATGATGGAAGAAATGAAATGAACCTCTATAATATGAGCATAGAATGATAATTTCCGAATGTAAATTGATTAAGTAGCGTATGTGATTGATAAAGTTACGATATGTTACATGCATATTTAAGTGAAAATATGTGTGGAAGTGTGATATAAAGTATGAAGGTGGGATTTGATAGTATAACCTGAATGTGGCATAAATAATTCTATAAGAATTTTGAATGTAGAATGAGTACCGAATGTATTATGAGAGGGATTATGGTTTAATGCTATAAAGTGAGTGGAAATACTAATATGACTCGGAAATTGAAGAAAGGAAATTAAGACTTTAATAAACTTAAGTGTTTAAACATAAGTATTAGTGAAAGTAACATGCTATATCTTGATAATTAAATGTCCCGTATTATATATGTGTATTATTGAATGATACGTACATATGGAGTAAAATCTATATAGTTGACATGAGTAAAGTATCAAACGGTGAGTGTGATTTGGAAATGCCATAATGGTTGTGCTTTATTTGTCAAATGGCTATGATGGAAAGAAATGTATAAGATATGTATATGTAGGGTAGCCAAAATGGCTAATGTTGAATATGTGTATGTTATATATATATGTGTGTACTTAGTGAGGTCAAATGACTAATGAGAATGTTGAATGGCCTAATGGTTATTGTAAAATGAAAACAAATTATGTGTTATATGAGTAAGTGAGAATAAAAGTATCATCCTAATTAAAACTTTTGTGTTATGTGAATATTAAAAGTATATGAAATAATACATGGATAACTTTATGGATTGACTATCGTATGATATTACTTGGGTCTATAATCGAGTAAATCCCGTACTGGTATTATATCTGGGTTTAAAGTTCCGCAGGCTTAATGCTGGTGAATTAAGTAAGATTATGGTTTTGAATGTTCGCAGTAAACTACCATCAAGTAAGTACTATACATTTAAGATGTTCAGGTACGTATTACCTCCTCATTTGTAAATTTACCTCAAAGTGAATCATTAGCATTAAAGAAAAATGTATATGTGATTGATGATTATATTGCGAAAATGAGAATGACCTAATCGGTCTTGGTATGTTTGTATAATGTAGTATGTGCTAAGTATTCATGTATGTACTCGTGTACATTTGGCCAACGATTCTGTGAATTATTAGTATTAAAGAACGATACATATGTGGGAATGATTATTATATCTTCGAATAAAGGAATAATCTATTCTGTCAATGGTTGTTAGTATAAGAAAGTATTTGATTTAAATTTATCGTATGAGCTTTAAGTAAAGAAAAGTATGTGCTGAGATATCTATATGTAATTGTGCATATTCAGCGAAAAAGGCCTTATGAATTGAGAATGAATTGTATTATGCTAGATGTGCAAATACAAGGTAAGGATTGTATTCTGTCAACTTACGTATATGTGATAAGGATTATGTTTGGCTCTTTGCGTACCTATACTGTAATTCAATACTTGCCATGTTGAAATACTCGAAAGTCTTGATGTGATTATGAACTAAGGAATTAAGTTTTTATACACACACATATATATTCATGTATGTGCATGAAACGAGTATATTTGAGCAAGTGGTTATGATTATTGAAAGATTTATACGTTATGCTAAATGAGTAGTGACTCTATGAATCTATTCATGATAGATTATGATATGACTGTGTGCTTCCAAATATGGAAACTAAATGCGGTTAAAGTATTATGTTTTAGTTTGATTGATTGAATTGAAGTAGCAATGAAGCTTTTAGATGCGGAAAAATATATGATCTCAATTTGGATGAAATAGTTAAATTATATGCGTGTGCATGAGGTTTGAACTATTTGACCGGGCGATGAAATCTCTTGATATTGTTAAATGTGATTTGTACAAGGTTTAAAACAATGAGTCCTAGTAATGATCAACAATTAAAGATGTTCAGTACATTAAGTTAGCCAGGTATGTATCATGGACTCATATATGATTTTAAATTTGATCGAATCAAAAGCATATAAAGTAATGCATATGCGAATATTCGACCATCTTGGTTATTATTGTGAAAGTAATTATGTGCTAGCTAGGGGGTGCGTTTATTGAAATTATAGTTCGATATGAAGCTTAGATTAACTGCATCGAATAGAGGAAATGAATGACCAATGATATTGAATGAAAACATTTTGTGACATTAAACTCAAGGCCAAAGAAATGTAAATTAAATTCTGTGAAATTTTGGTTAGGTATGTTCGGTCAAATGGGATCTTACTTAGATTTAAGTACATGAGATAATCGTATTTGATTCAGCAAAGTTATTGTTTTGCTTAAGACTTACTAAGCTTATGAAAGCTTACTCTGTTTGTTTCGTGTCTGTGTTTTATAGATTGTGGACTTTGACTACCAGCTCGGGGATCGTCCGTGCTTCGTCACACTATCTACTATTACGGTAATCATGTGATTAGACTTAATTTATAGCATGTATAGGATAGACGCTAAGCAAAAATGATATTATGACTTTTGTGTATAAGTCACGCGAATGTGGCATCTTATGGAACTTACTTGTGTAAGTCTTAAATTCGAACTTTGCTTGTGTATAGTAATTAGTAAATTAATGATCTTTATTCAAGAAAATGTTCAAAATTTTTCTGTCCTGATCCGATTCCTAGTTTTCAGTAACGCCTCTTCCTATTCCAGAGATGGTTATGGGATAGAGGTGTTACAGTTCCAGTTATTATCTTTTATTTAGTTCAGAAAAATGTGTACTAATTGATTTGCTTTGAAATATTTCCTTACGCGGAAGCTTTTGAAAGCAAATAATTTTCTAAACTGTTTTTTTTATTTATGAAAATCTTAGTTTATTTTAGGAAAACTGTACTTTGTTGCATTGCAGTTTATAAATCCATAATCAACAGTTCAAAAACCTAAATTAAAACCAAAAAGTCCAAGTTCACAAATTATATCAAATATTCATAAAAAAATTAAAATTTAAAGTAGTAAAGAACCAAAGTGTATGTAGGAGTGGTCACTGTCGAGCCCTACATTGCATCATCCCACCTACTGTTGGGGATTACCTGAACATATTAAAAAGAGAAGGGGTAAGTTTTTGCAAACTTAGTGTGTAATCCCCCACTGAAATGATACATACAGACATACATCAAAACACAGTCTTAATCAGTCTAGCCGGAGCCCTTACAGAAATCAGTATGGGCGTTAGCCCACTCAGATGCAGAATCAGAAATATACTAGGGCCTTAGCCCAATCAGATACCAAATCAGATATAAATATAGGTTAGGGCCTTAGCCCAATCAGATACAGTATACAGAACAGAACAATTACAATGTCCATCCCCAGCTCTACACACCAACTCCATCCAACCCAATACACCATGTGGGGATAAAATCGACCCACCCAACCCTGCACATCGAATAGGGTATATAACACCCATCCATCCTTACACACCATACAGTACCGAAATATAGCACCTATCAGAATATGTAGCTTAGCTTCTAGATATCAGGCTTTTAAAGCCTTTTAGATACTTCCTTCATCTTCCACAACCCACCCCAATGCAATGCATCATACAACTATGGCATGCTATAATGCAATTTAATAGATCACACAATCGCTCAGATACACATGCTAAGAGTAACATGCTCGAAACATACATCACATATTCAAAACACAGAATTATGGGTCTAAGCAATGTTTACCAACCTTACAACATGTCACAGTCGACTTGGGCGACCCATGCAACCTTACAGAACATTCCAAAAAAATGGGTTCATATGCCCATGTGGTCTACCCATATGGGCCCACAGGGCCCAAATTGGCCTTGGCCATGTGGATCATACGGCCTGGCCAAGCCCAAAATCCCACACGCCTGTGTGGTTCACCCATGTGGGCCCACACGCCTGTATGGCCTACACAGCCCAATTGGTCGAGCCTGTATCTCGCACACGGCCTTGCCAGCCATCACATAGCCATGTCATGGGCCCGTGTCACACGCGTTCGACCTGGTTCATCATTCACAAGGTTGTGTATTGCCACACGGCCTACCACACGGGCGACCACATGCCCGTGTGGCGTTGAGAGATTCATTTTCTGACTTTCACCAATTCCCGTTTTCTGTGTTTTTGGGGTACACACCTAGTAGCGTTTCAAAGCTAAGATAACCACTAGCACTCTAGAACCTATTATTGTCCATTAATACACCAAATAAGTCACTTAAACATTATTTGACTGACAACTTAATGAGGTATTTTGACCTAAAACCATTAAATCCCTTACCCTAAACGACCCCGGTAAGTTTGCACTTCAACGGTACTAGTCGAAATCCTATATTAGCTTAATGATCTTCTAAACATAAAACATAATTCCATTAAACAATGGTTCCACATCACACCCAAAAACTACTAAGAACTCACATACCAACTCACGCGAGAATAATCCAATGTCACAAAAATGAAAAGAAGAAGTGGGTTTAGCAAAACAGAAGAAAAAGAGAAGGGAAAGGAAAAAAGAAAATGGTAGCACGAGGGGTGGGGTTTTCGACAAGAAGCAAAAGGAAAAGAAAGAATGGAGAGAAAGAATGACAGAAAATTCTCGACAAGTGGAAGAGTAACTCCTAAATCCCCTATTTTTCTCTCACTAATCAACTAACAACTCAACCACCTCAGTGTTTCAGTTTACCTCAAATACCCATATGGCACTAGCAACAAAATAAATGCCCAAGTACTGGCTTGAACCTAAGACCTCCCTTACTCCAACACTCCTCTTAACCACCAGACCAGCAGGCCCATTCTAATATTCACTTACCACCAATAAAATATAAGCCTAATGGACCAAGTTCAAGCTTTAGTCATTAAAATACCAAAATTTACCCAAATTGTGGCTTGAGCTTGGGACCTCTCACACACGCCCAGAACACTTAACCACTGAGCTGACAGATATTTGTGTCATGTAATTGTAGAAACATAAATAGCAATTTTTGGGGCATTACAACTCTACCCCCTAAAAGAAAATTTCAGTCTCGAAATTTACCTGATCAGAAAAGGAGAGAATGCTATTGATGCATCGAATCCTCTGGCTCCTAAGTAGCCTCCTCAGTGCTATGATTCTGCCACAGCACCTTTACTAAAGGGATAAATTTCCTAAGCAGAACCTTGACATCGCAATCTAAAATCTGAACCGACTCCTCCTTAAACGTCAGATCTAGCCTAACCTCAATCTCCTCCACTGGTATAATGTGTGTGGGATCAGAGCAGTAGCATCTCAACCTCGTGATGTGAAACACATCATGAATGTGATCTAACTCTGGACGTAGCTCCAACTAATATGCAACTGGCTCCACTCGTTCCAGAATTAGATATAGCCCAATAAATTGAGGGCTTAGTTTGCCCTTGTGTAACACCCTACACCCCCGTCCGTCGTCGGAATAGGGTATTAAGGCATTACATATCTAGATACAGCCTATCGAGGTTCTTAGTTACAAGTTAGACGTGAATTCATTGAGTTCTACAAGCATACCAGCAAAATTATACCTTGAGGCTACTAATAATTGGGCTAAACCGAACACTCAATGACCGATCATCATGTTAGAAATTCATCGCATATTGGTTACTAACTGAACAACATGCCACAACGTTAAACCATACAAGTATCATTCACATAAATATTCAACTTGGAGACTAAGCAAGCCATTTTCACATGGCTAGAATAATTACAATTCAAAATGAAGTTTGGTTTAATCGAAGGAAAATAGCCTATACATGCCATTGACCCAAAATAACCATCAACAGTACCAAAATGACAGCAATAGTACAGGTGATTAAGGCTTCAATCCCCGAGTCCGTAGCTTCCAAAAGAGATCTATAAAACAGAGGAACCAAGGGAAACGGAATAAGCATTACAATGCTTAGTAAGTTTTAAGCAATGACATTAAATAGATCATCAAATTATAGCATATTTGATCATATCTTTGTTTCCCTCTCCTTTTCGGGTATGTCACCCTTTTTCCAAACAAAGACATTCACATCACATACGAAAATGGATAGCATCCACTCATAGTAAGTTCACATAACATATACATGTCACAAAAGTCACATAACATTTCACATAGGCCAATTGTGCTTTGATCGTATTAATAATCTCATTTCAAGTACTCATATGAAATCACATAATGACTTTAGTATTCGGTCCAAAATCCATCTTGCATATAAGCCAAGGGTACATACCTGTATAGTTTAACACTTTCAGCGAAATTCATTAGCGATCGTTACCTTAAAGACCATTAGTCTTAGGCTTTATTCTCATCATCATCGAGATCTTTGACTCGGATAATTTCTAAACATAGCCATCGGGTCTCTACCCCGGATATAATCTCCGCATATAGCCTTCGGGTCTGAACCCGGACATCATCTCTGCATATAGCCTTCGGGTCTTAACCCGGATATAGTCTCCACATTTAGTCATCGGGACTTTAATCCTGGATTCACATCACAAATTCTCATACACACATATATATATATATATATATTCACATGTAACCAAATTTCACATAGCAAGATTTCACTTGCAATTCAATCCATGCATGTGCATACAAACATATAACATGCTTCTCGACTTTATATCACCAATGTACATATAATTCAAAACTTATACACATATGCTCTTCTTTTCTAGACTTTAGGCCCAATGATCAACATACATAAGCAACGCATTTCAAATTTAAATTTTTGGTCCTTTTTCTCTACGAGCCATTCGGCTATATAGCAACATGAATAAGGTTTCTTTTTCAATGGTACATCATCAAATATCAGCATGTATGTCATGGAATTTTAACTTAATTACCAAATTCGATTACTCAAAACTTACCTTGAACCTTCCCGATAATTTACGAGTTGGCTATTCAACCACTTTGGCCTTCCCTTTATCCGAACTCGTCCCTCTATGCTCTTGAGCTAAATAAAACATTAAATTTTTTTTATTAATCCTTATTCAAGCATCTCAATGAATCATTTTCACTCATAGTCAAATCATACATGCATTATTCTTCTCGTTGCAAACACACATGCACATTGGAGCATTTCACATACATATCATAAGTCACAACAAGCTGATTTTCTGAGCAGCATTCAATAATTTACTCGTAACTGGAGCTACGAAACTCCAAATGTAGTGCTGTCAATTTTGCATGAAAATAGACTCATTTATATTTAATCCATAAAATTTTCATAATTTTTGGTTTGGTCAATCAATACCAGAATTTTCTTAAAGTTTCCCTATTTCACTGCTTGATTGGACTGACCACCCTATACCACGAACCGAATTTCTCCTTGTACAGAATTCCTAATATGTCCTCACCTATTTTATTCAAAACTAGACTCATTAAGGAGTCTAAGCATATAAATTTTGTCTCATAAAAATTTTTATACAATTTATAGTGATTTTCCAAAAACAGAGCAGGGGACTTCGAAGTCAATCTGACACTGTCTCACTCTACTCTAAAAATCTATTTATCGGAAATTCCTTTGCTTGCAAGGTTTCTTTTATAAGAAACTAGACTCATTAAGCTTCAATTACACAATTTATTCAGTCTCTAATTCAACTCACACAATTTATGGTGATTTTTCCAAAACACGTTACTGCTGCTGTACCAAGCAGATTTTTATACAAAATCCACTCTTTAAGGTTCTTATGCACATACTTAGAACATAGCATTTCATAAGGCACCATTTAGAGCAGTCATTAATCTTATCATATAAATATACATAATTCATATTCATTTTGATCAAATAATTTTATGCACATGGCTGATTATATCATTCCCTTAACCATGAAGCTCCCACAAGCACAAATCAATCAAAATAACACATACTAGGTTCATGTATAATTCCCCATTCAAACTTAACCTATTAGCCAAATATACAAATGCCTCATTGAAACGTTATTTAATTAAGTTTTCTAACACACTTAATCAAATGATCATGAGATAACCCTTGTACACATTCAGCCTTTAATTTGATAATCAAATTTACAAAGTGCAAGTTTAAAACACATAACCGAATGCCCAATTCTCAATCACGAACCAAAGTCTTAACATGGCTAAGTAACCAACTAAACAACTCATTCAATTTGACACAAAAACCTATCTTTGCCGAATGTTACTTAACATTTTAAACCAAACCTTCAACATCTAAATTTATAACCCATACACCCCACATTAATCAAAAGGAAGTCTCCATTACCCAAATTAACAAAAATTTCCTCTAATGGCTGACTATGGACACTTAGTCCCAAGCTCACATTTTCACCCTTTCCAAGCTTAATTTGTCAATTAAGTAGGTTATACTAATATTAAGCACATTTTGACAATTTATACAAAGTTACTAATTAAACCCATGCTCCTAATGCTTACTTTCAAATTTCTCTTTCACAAGTTACCCAAACTATGCTCCAACCCCTCAATTCCATTCGGCAAGCACATAAATAGAATAAATAAAATTTCAATTCATTGATCTAAAGTGTCCTTCATGAATCAAAAATTAGAAGTAAGAAGGCTAGACATACAAACCGGCCCTACCCATTCATGAACAAGCATCTATCTAACTCAAACAACCTTCACATTCCTTGATCTTGCTAAAGCATCAAAGAAAACATGAATCTCTTTCTCACACTCTCATGGCCAAAAACCATCCCTTGACCAAAAACAAAAATAATTTCAACAAGGACTTAACTAAGAATTGCATATAGTTCCTAATTACACCAAAATCAATAGGAAAAGCATGAAGAATCACCTTGACTTTGAAAAACCTAGGTAGCCGAATGCCTTAGCTCCTCCTTTCTCAAGTTTCGGCCAAGGGTGAAAAAAAAATAAATAAATAAAAGGATGGCCTTGTTATTTTCACCTCCACATGTTTTATTTTATTATTTCCATTTTATGAAACCAATTTTTATTTAATATAAACAAAATTATTATTATCATTAATTACTAACATACAAAGCACAAAAAGCCAAACAAAATCATCATTACCATCCACTCACATAAAAAAGGGTAATTTGACATGCAAATCCCTTATTTTGTATGCATGCATTAACTAGTCTTCACACATTTGTCTAGCATATTATCAAAGTTCACTACTAAGTCCCTTTTTGAAAAATTCAAATTTATAACTCTAAATTGACACACCAAACATGTCACACATGAATTAACACATATTTTAGGCATCAAAATAAATATTAAATATATTTTATGCCTCGGTTTTATGGTCCCGAAACCACATTCCGACTAGGGACGTTTTAAGGCTGTCACAACTCTCCCCCACTTAAGAAATTTTCGTCCCCGAAAATTCTTACCAGAAAATAAGTTTGGGTAACGTTCTCTTATCGAATCCTCAAGCTCCCAAGTAGCTTCTTCGACCCCGTGTTTGACCCATAACACTTTCACTAATGAAATCCTCTTGTTCCGCAATTCTTTAACCTCGCGCGCCAAAATATGAATTGGTTCCTCCTCATAACTCATATCAGATCGAATCTCAATGTCAGATGGGTTAATCACATGTGATGGGTCAGATCTATATCGTCGGAGCATCGAAACATGAAAAACGTTATGGATCTTTTCAAGTTCGGGAGGCAAAATCAATATATATGCTAACGGTCCAATCCGTTCAGATATTTCATATGGTCCGATAAACCTCGGACTCAGTTTTCCCTTACGGCCGAATCTGAGCACCTTTTTCCAAGGTGACACTTTAAGGAATACTTTATCTCCGACCTGATACTCGATATCTTTCCGCTTTAAATCCGCCTATGACTTTTGACGATCTGAAGCTGCCTTAAGACTATCTCGAATCACCTTTACCTTCTGCTCGGCATTTCTAATCAAATCAACCCCAAAGATCTTACTTTCACTAAGCTCGGTCCAAAACAACGGGGTGCGGCATTTGCGACCGTACAAAGCCTCGTAAGGTGCCATCTTAATGCTCGATTGGAAACTGTTGTTGTAAGCGAATTCAATCAAAGGCAAATACCGTTCCCACGAACCACTAAACTCAAGGACACAACATCTCAACATATCCTCGAGTATCTGAATTACTCGTTCCGATTGACCGTCCGTCTGAGGATGGAACGCGGTACTAAAATGTAGCTTAGTACCCAGAGAATCTTGTAGTTTCTTCCAAAACCGCGATGTAAATCTCGGGTCTCTATCCGACACGATAGAGATAGGGACCCCGTGCAATCTGACGATTTGAGAAACATACAACTCCGCTAGCTTATCAAGTGAGTAATCCGTACGCACAGGTATAA
Source organism: Gossypium stocksii (assembly GCA_020496765.1). NCBI lineage: Eukaryota > Viridiplantae > Streptophyta > Magnoliopsida > Malvales > Malvaceae > Gossypium > Gossypium stocksii. The sequence goes on along the minus strand of CM035626.1, from coordinate 92,253,440 downwards.
AGTGAGCGGATTTGGTTAATCGGTCTACGACAACCCAAATCGCATCCCTCTTGCTCGGTGTCAACGGTAGCCCAGATACGAAATCCATCGTGACTCTATCCCATTTCCACTCGGGAATCAGAATCGGTTGCAACAAACCCGATGGCACCTGATGTTCCGCTTTTACTTGTTGGCATATCAAACACTTCGACACAAAATTTGAGATGTCTCGTTTCATACCATGCCACCAATACTGACGTTTCAAGTCGTTGTACATTTTTGTGCTTCCCAGATGAACTGACATTCGGCTATTGTGAGCTTCATCTAAAATCACCGAAACCAACTCTGAACTTCTCGGTATACATACTCGGCCTCGAAACCTCAAACAATCATTGTCGTCAACTTAAAACTCAGGATCCGCATTTACATCGCATTGAGCTCGTTTGGCAATTAAATCTTCATCCGCTTTCTGAGCTTCACAAACTTGTCGGAGAAATACCGGTTTGGCTTTTAATTCCGCTATCATCACGCCGTTATTAGATACTGATAAATGCACGTTCATGGCTTGTAAAGCAAATAATGATTTTCGGCTAAGAGCATCAGCAACTACATTCGCCTTTCCCGGATGATAGTCAATGACAAGCTCGTAATCTTTTAGCAATTCAAGCCACCGTCTTTGTCTCAGATTCAAATCTCTCTGCGTCATCAAGTATTTGAGGCTTTTATGGTCGGAAAAGACATGACATTTCTCACCAAAAAGGTAGTGACGCCAAATCTTCAAAGCAAAAACAAGAGCAGCTAATTCGAGATCATGAGTCGAATAGTTTTTCTCATGAGGCTTTAATTGCCTCGAAGCATAAGCAACAACTTTGCCTTCTTGCATCAAAACACACCCCAAGCCATTCAAGGACGCATCACTATATACTACAAACTCTTTACCGGATTCAGGCTGAACTAAGACCGGAGCTTCCGTCAATAGGGCTTTCAATTGGTCGAAACTCTTTTGGCACTTCTCGGACCATTCGAATTTAATATCCTTCTGCAATAGCTTCGTCAACGGGGTTGAGATCATCGAAAAGTCCTTCACAAACCGTCGGTAGTACTCGGCAAGTCCTAAAAAGCTTCGGACTTCCAAGACATTTTTAGGAGGCTTCCAATCGAGGATAGCAGAGATTTTATTCGGATCAACTCGGATACCCACAGCAAATACAATGTGTCCTAGAAAACCGACCTCGCGCAACCAGAACTCACACTTGCTGAATTTCGCGTACAACTGGTTATCACGCAAAACTCGTAGCACAAGTCTTAAATGCTCGGCATGCTCGATCTCATCGCGAGAGTAAACCAAAATATCATTGATAAATACGACTACAAATCGATCTAGGTACTGCTTGAACACTCGATTCATCAGATCCATGAAAACAGCGGGGGCATTAGTCAGCCCAAACGGCATCACTAAAAATTCATAGTGCCCGTACCTTGTTCTGAAGGCAGTCTTGGGCACGTCTGAGTCTCGAACTCGCAACTGATAATAACCGGATCGCAAGTCAATCTTTGAAAACACTGAGGCTCCCTTTAACTGATCGAATAAGTCGTCGATACGAGGCAATGGATACTTGTTCTTTATGGTCACCTTGTTCAGCTGCCGATAGTCAATACACATTCTCAAAGTCCCGTCCTTCTTTTTCACGAACAAGACGGGTGCACCCCAGGGAGAAAAGCTTAGTCTTGCGAACCCTCTATCGGTCAACTCTTGCAACTGGGATTTCAACTCTTTCAACTCTGTCGGAGCCATACGATATGGAGTAATTGAGATCGGAGTTGTACCCGGAACTAGCTCAATGCCGAACTCAACCTTTCTAACAGGCGGTAATCCCGGTAATTCTTCGGGAAACACGTCCGGATACTCACAAACCACAGGAACAGTCTCAAGCTTTAGTTCAGACATTTTGCTATCTAAAACATAAGCAAGGTAAGCCTCGCAACCCTTTTTCAAAAATTTCTGAGCCAACATAGAAGATATTATCGCCGGCAGCCCATTTAAATCCTTAGACTCAATCCGAATTATCTCATTAGTCGTACATCGTAAATCAATAGTCTTTCGTTTACAGTTCACTACCGTATCGTGCACAGTCAGCCAATCCATTCCGAGTATAACGTCAAATTCATCGAATGGCAAAAGCATCAAATCGGCCGGAAAACAGAAATCTCGAATCATAAGGGGACATTTCTTACACACTCTATCGACTAACACATAACGACCCAAGGGATTGGACACTCGAACCACAAACTCAGTAGACTCAATAGGGAGAGTCTTACTGGATGCTAAAGTTTCACATACATATGAATGAGTTGAACCGGGGTCAATCAAAGCAATTACATCAGTATCAAAGAGAGTGAAAGTACCGGTGATAACATCGGGCGAAGAGGCATCCTCTCGTGCGCGAATTGCGTAAGCCTTAGCAGGAGCATGAGCCTCGGATTTCGTTGTGGCATCTTTAAACCTTCTCTGACCGCCGCTAGCATTCCCCGAATTCCTTGGTGGTCTACCTCGTGCTGAAGTAGTACTCGGTCTTCCACTCTGGTTCACATTTTGCTCGGACCATCTGGGGCAATCTCTTATAAAGTGATCAGCCGACCCGCACTTATAACAGGAGCGATCACGAAATCTATAGCTCCCCGAATGCCATTTTCCACAATACTTGCACTCGACTCGGTCTCGACGGTCGTTTCCAATACTACCAACAAAGGTGGCACGTGTACTCATAGGGGGTCGATCACGGTCTCGTCTAGAAAAACCCGAAGTAGCAGAGGGTCTGTCCGACTCACTTCGGAACTTCTTTGAGGATTTTTGGATAGACCTCCCAGAAGATCTCTTATGGAACTCTCTGGCTCCGCTATCAGCTTTTCTCTTTTCATCTCGAAGCTCTTCGGCCTTGCAGGCTCGCTCAACAAGAACAACGAACTCTTGAATTTCTAGAATGCCAACCATGAGTTTAATGTCTTCATTTAACCCGTCCTCGAAGCGTTTACACATAATAGCTTCAGATGCTATGCACTCGCGAGCATATCGGCTGAGTCGTACGAATTCCCTCTCATATTCGGTCACCGACATTCTGCCTTGTTTAAGCTCGAGGAATTCCTTCCGTTTCTGATCGATAAATCTTTGGCTAATATACTTTTTCCGGAATTCAACTTGGAAAAACTCCCAAGTAACTCGCTCTCTCGGTACAACGGAAACCAATGTGTTCCACCAATAGTATGCAGAATCACGTAGCAGAGATACAGCACACTTCAAGCACTCTTCGGGCGTACACGACAACTCATCAAACACACGGATTACATTATCGAGCCAAAACTCGGCCCGCTCAGCATCGTCATCAACTGTAGCCCGGAACTCTTCAGCCCCATATTTTCTAATTTTATCGACCGGGGGTTTACTCGACCTCACAGGGTCGGCCTCAGGAGGAGCCACAGGAGTCGAAAGTGGGTTATTCGGGGGAGGAGGTTGTGGAACAGTCGGATTATTTCGTAGGAATTGAGCGAACCAATCACTCATCATTGCATACAAATTCTACCTCATGTCATCATCTCGACGACTGGCATTCGGCTGAGAGTCGGTCGGTGCGGTCCCTTGCGCGGGAGCAGCCGCTACACTCTCAATATCTTCCGCTACGGCTCGATCGGGATCGGAATCCATTACTATACGAAAAACACATTTCAAATATCAGAAATCACCACACTATCGCATTATCACAAAATGGCATGTATAGCTATACTCACACACGCTACGTTAGTCCGAAAATCGACTAAACCTGGCTCTGATACCAATAAAAATGTAACACCCTACACCCCCGTCCGTCGCCGGAATAGGGTATTAAGGCATTACATATCTAGATACAGCCTATCGAGGTTCTTAGTTACAAGTTAGACATGAATTCATTGAGTTCTACAAGCATACTAGTAAAATTATACCTTGAGGCTAATAATAATTGGGCTAAACCGAACACTCAATGACCGATCATCATGTTAGAAATTCATCGCATATTGGTTACTAACTGAACAACATGCCACAACGTTAAACCATACAAGTATCATTCACATAAATATTCAACTTGGAGACTAAGCAAGCCATTTTCGCATGGCTAGAATAATTACAATTCAAAATGAAGTTTGGTTTAATCGAAGGAAAATAGCCTATACATGCCATTGACCCAAAATAACCATCAACAGTACCAAAATGACAGCAATAGTGCAGGTGATTAAGGCTTCAATCCCCGAGTCCGTAGCTTCCAAAAGAGATCTACAAAACAGAGGAACCAAGGGAAACGGAATAAGCATTACAATGCTTAGTAAGTTTTAAGCAATGACATTAAATAGATCATCAAATTATAGCATATTTGATCATATCTTTGTTTCCCTCTCCTTTTCGGGTATGTCACCCTTTTTCCAAACAAAGACATTCACATCACATACGAAAATGGATAGCATCCACTCATAGTAAGTTCACATAACATATACATGTCACAAAAGTCACATAACATTTCACATAGGCCAATTGTGCTTTGATCGTATTAATAATCTCATTTCAAGTACTCATATGAAATCACATAATGACTTTAGTATTCGGTCCAAAATCCATCTTGTATATAAGCCAAGGGTACATACCTGTATAGTTTAACACTTTCAGCGAAATTCATTAGCGATCGTTACCTTAAAGACCATTAGTCTTAGGCTTTATTCTCATCATCATCGAGATCTTTGACTCGGATAATTTCTAAACATAGCCATCGGGTCTCTACCCCGGATATAATCTCCGCATATAGCCTTCGGGTCTGAACCCGGACATCATCTCTGCATATAGCCTTCGGGTCTTAACCCGGATATAGTCTCCACATTTAGTCATCGGGACTTTAATCCCGGATTCACATCACAAATTCTCATACACACACATATATATATATATATTCACATGTAACCAAATTTCACATAGCAAGATTTCACTTGCAATTCAATCCATGCATGTGCATACAAACATATAACATGCTTCTCGACTTTATATCACCAATGTACATATAATTCAAAACTTATACACATATGCTCTTCTTTTCTAGACTTTAGGCCCAATGATCAACATACATAAGCAACGCATTTCAAATTTAAATTTTTGGTCCTTTTTCTCTACGAGCCATTCGGCTATATAGCAACATGAATAAGGTTTCTTTTTCAATGGTACATCATCAAATATCAGCATGTATGTCATGGAATTTTAACTTAATTACCAAATTCGATTACTCAAAACTTACCTTGAACCTTCCCGATAATTTACGAGTTGGCTATTCAACCACTTTGGCCTTCCCTTTATCCGAACTCGTCCCTCTATGCTCTTGAGCTAAATAAAACATTAAATTTTTTTTATTAATCCTTATTCAAGCATCTCAATGAATCATTTTCACTCATAGTCAAATCATACATGCATTATTCTTCTCGTTGCAAACACACATGCACATTGGAGCATTTCACATACATATCATAAGTCACAACAAGCTGATTTTCTGAGCAGCATTCAATAATTTACTCGTAACTGGAGCTACGAAACTCCAAATGTAGTGCTGTCAATTTTGCATGAAAATAGACTCATTTATCTTTAATCCATAAAATTTTCATAATTTTTGGTTTGGTCAATCAATACCAGAATTTTCTTAAAGTTTCCCTATTTCACTGCTTGATTGGACTGACCACCCTATACCACGAACCGAATTTCTCCTTGTACAGAATTCCTAATATGTCCTCACCTATTTTATTCGAAACTAGACTCATTAAGGAGTCTAAGCATATAAATTTTGTCTCATAAAAATTTTTATACAATTTATAGTGATTTTCCAAAAACAGAGCAGGGGACTTCGAAGTCAATCTGACACTGTCTCACTCTACTCTAAAAATCTATTTATCGGAAATTCCTTTGCTTGCAAGGTTTCTTTTATAAGAAACTAGACTCATTAAGCTTCAATTACACAATTTATTCAGTCTCTAATTCAACTCACACAATTTATGGTGATTTTACCAAAACACGTTACTGCTGCTGTACCAAGCAGATTTTTATACAAAATCCACTCTTTAAGGTTCTTATGCACATACTTAGAACATAGCATTTCCTAAGGCACCATTTAGAGCAGTCATTAATCTTATCATATAAATACACATAATTCATATTCATTTTGATCAAATAATTTTATGCACATGGCTGATTATATCATTCCCTTAACCATGAAGCTCCCACAAGCACAAATCAATCAAAATAACACATACTAGGTTCATGTATAATTCCCCATTCAAACTTAACCTATTAGCCAAATATACAAATGCCTCATTGAAACGTTATTTAATTAAGTTTTCTAACACACTTAATCAAATGATCATGAGATAACCCTTGTACACATTCAGCCTTTAATTTGATAATCAAATTTACAAAGTGCAAGTTTAAAACACATAACCGAATGCCCAATTCTCAATCATGAACCAAAGTCTTAACATGGCTAAGTAACCAACTAAACAACTCATTCAATTTGGCACAAAAACCTATCTTTGCCTAATGTTACTTAACATTTTAAACCAAACCTTCAACATCTAAATTTATAACCCATACACCCCACATTAATCAAAAGGAAGTCTCCATTACCCAAATTAACAAAAATTTCCTCTAATGGCCGACTATGGACACTTAGTCCCAAGCTCACATTTTCACCCTTTCCAAGCTTAATTTGTCAATTAAGTAGGTTATACTAATATTAAGCACATTTTGACAATTTATACAAAGTTACTAATTAAACCCATGCTCCTAATGCTTACTTTCAAATTTCTCTTTCACAAGTTACCCAAACTATGCTCCAACCCCTCAATTCCATTCGGCAAGCACATAAATAGAATAAATAAAATTTCAATTCATTGATCTAAGGTGTCCTTCATGAATCAAAAATTAGAAGTAAGAAGGCTAGACATACAAACCGGCCCTACCCATTCATGAACAAGCATCTATCTAACTCAAACAACCTTCACATTCCTTGATCTTGCTAAAGCATCAAAGAAAACATGAATCTCTTTCTCACACTCTCATGGCCAAAAACCATCCCTTGACCAAAAACAAAAATAATTTCAACAAGGACTTAACTAAGAATTGCATATAGTTCCTAATTACACCAAAATCAATAGGAAAAGCATGAAGAATCACCTTGACTTTGAAAAACCTAGGTAGCCGAATGCCTTAGCTCCTCCTTTCTCAAGTTTCGGCCAAGGGTGAAAAAAAAATAAATAAAAGGATGGCCTTGTTATTTTCACCTCCACATATTTTATTTTATTATTTCCATTTTATGAAACCAATTTTTATTTAATATAAACAAAATTATTATTATCATTAATTACTAACATACAAAGCACAAAAAGCCAAACAAAATCATCATTACCATCCATTCACATAAAAAAGGGTAATTTGACATGCAAATCCCTTATTTTGCATGCATGCATTAACTAGTCTTCACACATTTGTCTAGCATATTATCAAAGTTCACTACTAAGTCCCTTTTTGAAAAATTCAAATTTATAACTCTAAATTGACACACCAAACATGTCACACATGAATTAACACATATTTTAGGCATCAAAATAAATATTAAATATATTTTATGCCTCAGTTTTGTGGTCCCGAAACCACATTCCGACTAGGGACGTTTTAAGGCTGTCACACCTTGCGACCGAACCTCAGAACCATTTTCCATGGAGAGACCTTAAGGAAAACCAAGTCCCCCACAGAATACTCAATATCCTTCCTTTTCAAATCAGCATAGGACTTTTGTCTATTAGAAGCCACTTTCAGTCGATCTCGAATTAAACGGACCTTATCCTCAGTCTCAGAAAGCAAATCTGGACCCAGAATATGTCGCTCACCTAACTTAGTCTAGCATAAGAGAGTGTAATACTTACGACCATACAGTGCCTCATAAGGTGCCATCCGTATTCTAGACTGGTAGTTATTATTGTAAGTGAACTCTGCTAATAGCAAGTACTCCTCCCAACTGCCTTAAAAAATCAATAACACAGCTCCTCAGCATGTCCTCCGGTATCTGAATCACCCTCTCTAACTGACCATCTGTCTAAGGATGGAAAGCAGTACTGAAGTCTAATCTTAAACCCAAAGCCTCGTGAAGCTTCTTCCAAAATTGAGACGTGAAGCGAGGATCCCTATCAAAGATGATCGAGACCGATACCCCATGTAGTTTTACTATTTCAGAAATGTAGAGCTTAGCCAATTTCTATAGGGAGAAGTCTATCCTAACCAAGATAAAGTGAGCAGACTTGATCAATAGATCAATGATGACCCAGACAGAATCCTTCTTAGTGGGTGTTAGAGGCAACCTACTAACGAAGTCCATCGTCACCTATTCCCATTTCCACATCAATATCTTAACCGGCTACAGTAAACCCAGAGGTAATTGATGCTCAACCTTAACTTGCTGACAAGTCAAACAGTGAACAACGAATTCAGTAACCTCATGCTTCAACCCTGGCCACTAGTATAACTCTTAGAGATCTCAGTACATTTTGTTCCCACCGGGATGCATAGCAAAAGGGCTACTATGCGCCTCCCTCAGAATCGACAATCTTAGATCTTCATCACTTGGTACACAAATCCGACCATGGAAACATAATACCCCATCACTATTAATCATAAAATCAGTAGTAGCACCACTTTCAACCTGATGGAAACGCAACTCCATATACTTATCCCCCATATGTTTATCTCTAATCTAATCAATCCATGTCAGTTTAACCTAAAGTTTTACCAACAAACTCCCATCATCAAATAAACTGAGTCGAGCGAACATTGCTCTCACATCGGTCATAGCGTTACGACTTAACACATCGACCACCATATTGGCCTTACTAGGATAATACTCGATAGTGTAGTCGTAGTCCTTAAATAGTTCAACCTATCTACGCTGCCAACTCCTTTTGAGTGAGGAGATATTTGAGGCTCTTGTGATCTGTATAGATAGTACACTTCTCACCATACAGATAGTGCCTCTAGATTTTTAGAGTGAATACCACCGCTACCAACTCCAAATCGTGCGTTGGATAGTTAGGCTCATGAGTCTTGAGCTGATGAGACACATAAGCCACCACCTTACCATCTTACATCAGAACGCAACCCAAACCTACATGTGACACATCATTATATACCATGAAGTCCTTACCAGGCTCAAGCAGTATCAGAACAAGAGCCCCCGTCAGAACAGTCTAAAGCTTATCAAAAGTCTCCTGCTGTGCATCAGTCCAAACGAAAGAAACTCCCTTACGTAGTAGCTTAGTCATTGAATCCCCGATTAAGGAGAACCCTTCCATGAAACGTTAATAATATCCTGCTATCCCCAGAAAGTTGTGGATTTCAGACACATTGTTCGGCTGTTTCCAGTCCAACACAGCCTCAACCTTACGATGATCAACACGAATCCCCTCAACAAACACCACATGTCCCAAAAAGGTTACTTCTCAAAGCTAGAACTCGTATTTACTGAACTTCATATACAATTGTTTCTCACGAAGAGTCTGTAATGCCACCCTTAGATGTTCATCGTGCTATCTACAGACTTAGAATACACTAAGATGTCGTCAATCAATACCACAAAAAATTGGTCTAGATAAGGCTGGAACACACGGTTCATCAAGTCCATAAATGCTGCTAGTGCATTAGTCAACCCAAAAGTCATAACTAGGAACTCAAAATGACCATAACGAGTCCTAAATGCTGTATTATGCACATTGGCCTTCTTAACTCTCAACTGGTGGTAACCCAAATGTAGATCAATTTTAGAAAACATAGAGGCCCCTTTGAACTGGTCAAATAAGTCATCTATCCTTATAAGTGGGTACTTATTCTTAATCGTTAGCTTGTTCAACTGACGCTAGTTGATACACATTCTCATTGTCCCATCTTTTTTCTTAACAAACAGAACATGTGCTCCCTACGAAGACACACTAGGATGAATGAATCCACGATCTAATAGTTCGTGAATCTGAGCCTTAACCTCTGTAAGCTATTTCAGTGCCATTCGGTAAGGGGCAATAGACACCAGAGTTGTACCAGGAACCAACTCAATCCCAAACTCCACCTCTCGACTCGGAGGCAACCCTAGTAGTTCCTCTGGAAAAGCATCTGTAAAGTTCTTTACGGTTCTGATGTCCTTAACCAAAGAGTCCCAAGAATTAGAAACACTAATGTAGGCCAAGAATTCGTCACATCCTTCTCAAACCATCTTTTTCGCTACCAAGCTACGATCACATTAGTCAAATAATTCCTTCGTTCCCCAATCACGACCACCTCATTATCCTCCTCAGGTCTCAAGACAACCCTTTTTGTCGCACAATCCAGACTCACTCGGTGCTTGACCAGCCAATTCATGCCCAAAATCAAATTGAACTCCCCAAATGGAAGCTCTATCAGATCAACCAGAAACATTGTCCCTTGAACCTCTAGCGGAACATCTCTATACAATCTACCAACCTAGACAGGTTGCCCCAAAGGACTTAACACAATTACCTTACTATCAATACTCTTGACTGGAATCCCTAAAGTTTTAGACACAGTACTAGCTACATATGAGTGTGTAGAGCCTATGTCTATCAATGCAAAGAAAGGTACATTAAATATTAAAAACGTACCTGTGATGACATATAGAGCATCTTTGTCCTCACGACAACGAGTAGCATAGACCAAAGCAAGTTGCCTGGCCTCAATCAGTTTAGCACCTCTGTCCAATGCTCTTTGTCCTCGGCCCATCCCGTTACCACCCCTAGCCTGAACTCAGCCCCTAAGTGGTTGTGGAACTACCCTCCATGGTTGTGCAGTCTCAGTAACCGTAGCCTACATCTAACTAGTTCTCAATGGATAGTCTCCAACATGGTGCTCAGTCGACTCACATCTTAGATATGCCCTAGTAGTCCTCCAACACTATCCTGAATGGCCCAACTCTCACTGGCCCATCAGACCTGGCCTTTTTCTTAGGCCTTATCCCAGAATTCAAGAGCTCTGAATCCCTCTTAGTCTTTCCTCACTCTCATTTTTAGCGCTCAGCACGATTAACCTTCTCGACAATCTTCGCCTTCTCAACTAGTGTAGAAAACTCACACTCCCTCTGTGGAGCTATTAGAACTCGCAAATTGTCCCTGAGGCCATCCACAAAACGAACACAGTACTCATACTCGGTCGCCACCATACCTCGCGTATAACAGCTCAATCTTAGGAACTTGGCCTTATACTTGGCCACTGAAAGATCTCCCTGGGTGAGATTAAAGAACTCACGTCTCCTCGCGTCAATGTAACTAGCTCCCACATACTTACTCTGGAAAGCCGTCTTAAAAGATCCCATGTCAATCGTTTGGGTTCAGTGCCCTCCTTAACTGTCAACCACCACTGATAAGCTTCGTCTCGAAGTAGAGAAACAGCCCCTTTTAGTTTCTGCTCAGTAGTGAAGTCCAAGTCATCCATAATCCTTTCTGTGGCCTCCATCCAATACTCGGCCACGTTAGGGGCGACTCCAGCGTCACCCTTGAATAACTCAGCCCCGTTGGACCAGAGTTGTTTCGTAACCAACCCACGGCCCCCAGATCTAGTATTGGGCCCAATGACCCTCTCTACAATCTGTAACATGGCTTTGGATAGTGCATCGTCCCCAATCGCACGATAATGAGACCCAGGCCCAGTCTCTGTAACAGGCAACATCGGCGTCTCAGTAGTGTCCAAATTCAGAATAGTATCAGATACCAAGGAGATCAAAGGCATACTTGAGAAGGTAGTTTGCCCGAATCGACGAGATTGGTCCAAATGACTGGATGATGATTTATGGGCTTACAGGACAGCATACAAGACTCCATTAGGGATGTCACCCTACAGGTTGGTATTTGGGGAAGCTTGTCATCTACCCTTGGAGTTAGAGCACAAAGCTTACTGAGCTCTTCAACAACTCAATTTGGACCTCAAGCTTACTAAAGAGAAATGAATGCTCCAACTCAATGAGCTAGAGGAATTTCGAATGTTCTCATATGAAAATACCAAATTGCTAAAGGAGAGACTCAAGAAATGGCATGACAAGCACATTCGAGCTCGAGAATTCGAAGTAGGTCAGTAAGTTTTGTTATTCAATTCCAAATTAAAATTCTTCCTAGGTAAGTTAAAATCAAGTTGGTCCGGCCCATTTACGATTCTTCGTGCCTATCCATATGGAGTTGTTGAACTCCAAGGTAAGGGAGGTAATTTTCGAGTCAATGCTCAACGTTTGAAACATTACTATGGAGAAAAACCTGAACGGGATCAAGTCTTGTTTAGTTTATTAGATATTTAAATTTTCTTATTTTTTAATAAATTATTTAGAGTATATTTTTGGGATTATTATGTTTGAATAAATTATGTCTAGGAGTTTGGAACTTAAGCGGGATCGCTTGTGACCCCTCTAATCTTTCTTGAGAATTGATTTTTACATAATTTTTTCAACAAATTATTCCCTAATTAACAAAATAAATTTTTGGTTTTTCAAAAAAAAGGGTCAATTTTGATCCAAGTTTTAATTTACAACTCAATTTTAAATTTTTCATTAAGTCTAGGGACTCAATTGAACTATTTCTAAAATTTGATTGCACTTTTTATAAATAATAAAATTAGGTGCCTCTCTTTGTAAATATTTTTAAAAGGCACCTAGACAAAAAATTTATTTAATATTACATTTTTATATATTATAAATAAAATGATAAACTTTAATATATAATTATATCCAGTATAATTTATATATTAATTTTCATCAACTTAGCTTAGAATTAGGCTCAATTTTATTTTAATTACATTTTATTTTTATCTTAATAATTTAATAGCAATTGATAATTCCATATGCATATATTTAATTATTAGTTGTTGTTAATTTTGAGTACAATTAGAATTGGACTCTTATTTTAATTATTAAATTATACTAAGAGTTCTATTCTAAGTCCTATTACTCATACTATAAATACCACATTGTTCCTCCCCATTCATGCATCACCCAAAACCTCAAGCACCAAAACACCAAAGGGTCGAACCCTCCTAGCCAGCTCCCTAGCCGCAGCATTACCATCAGCTCAGTCAGCCAGGACATGCCTTGCTGCTCCAAGCCACAACACGCATACCTGCTGCCCAGCGCCTATCCGCGCACGACTGCTGCTCCTGCCTAGTAACTACCCAGGCCGTGTCCTACCCTTGCGCACCAGCACCTCACCTGCACAAATCTAGATCCAGCGACCCAGGCCAGGCCTGCTACTGAACACCCGTGTTGCTGCTTATTCCTAGCCCCAGCTGCACATCGCTACTCTCACACAAACCAAGCCCACATGCCCTAGCCGCAGTCCAAGTGCTTTTGCGGCACACCACCTACAACCACCTTGAGCCACAAAGCCTCCAACCCACCTTAAATCAATTTCTTTTGCTTCTAAATTATTGTTTTTTATTTTTTTAGGAGTTCTTATATTTTTACAAAAAAGCTGGTAAGACCTAATTTTCTCTTGAATTTAAACTTTATTCAATTATTTAATTTTTCAATTTATTGAATTATTAATAATTTTTACTAATTAAATTTTTGGGAATAAATTTTTTCAATCTTATGTTCAGGTCAAACATGCCTCGCAAGAGAACTTGTGCCTCTACCCAAATTGATGAAACGCAAAATAAGTTCCACTGTGAAGAAGCCAAAGTAAGATACAAAAGTATCTTCAAAAACCAACAGATGCATCCAGAGAAAGGCTTCACGTTGAAGGAAAGCAACTACAGAGACTTTGTGGCACGTATTCGTCAAGTTGCTGAAGCCCTCAATTGGGAATTATTTTGTGAAAGGAGACCTAGTATGGATGAGGAACTATTTCACGAATTCTATGCGATTTTAACTTCAAGCGATTTGATTGAAGTCCCAGTTCACGGAATCAAGGTACCAAAAACTTCAATGCTATTAATAAGTTCTTTAAATTACTTGATTTCAAAAACGATGAATATTCTTCTTTTTTTAGCAACATTAAGCCTGAAAGTCTGAAAGAAATTCTCAAGGAACTTACAGTTTCAGGTTCTAAATGGATTGTGTCAAAGGAAGGAATCCACACGTGTTGAAGAGAATATTTTACACCACTTGCGAAGGTATGGTTCTATTTCATCCGTTTCAGACTTATGCCTAGTTCGCATGGGACTACAATATCATTAGAGCGAATGGTCCTATTATACTCAATTTTAACTGCGAAGACCATTGACGTGGGCAAAATCATCCTAAGAGAAATACAGAATTGTGCCATTAGATGTTCTGGCCCATCTTATTTTCCCTTTATGATAACAACTCTGTGCTTAAAAGCAAAAATTATTGTGAATGTAAAGAAGACAAGGTATAGTCAAGGCACAATCACCGACTCAGACCTTTACCGAGTAGCTGGAGATTCTGTTCTACAGCAGCAAGTTGAAGAAAGTGAGGATCCTGAAGAAGAAGAGGATGATCCCACAAAGATCGAGCCAGGGCAATCAGCTGAAGTCCTTGATGAGGTAGAACCAATGGAGCCAGAAGCTGAACCTGATATTAAAACTTCAATGTTTAAAACTCCATCGCCTAGCCCAGACCTTCGAGATGAGCTATCGAAATTGATGGACATACTGCAATGTATGCAATGGCAGCAACAAGCCTACTAAAGATACTTAAAAATAAGGGATGACTCAATGAGAAGTGCCCTTAGGAAATTTACAATGACCAATTCCAGATTTCATATTTGAACCATGGAGTCCATTATCAAAGAGGGAGCGAAGCGATTCATGCAAAGGCAATAATGGTGGAGAAAAAAATGAGTCGAATTCGAAAGGATCAACAAACAAATAAAAAGGGAGGACCTCAACTTTATTTTATTTTTATTCTTAGGTTATTTTAGGATTAGGTTAATTAGGAATTTCTTTTTTTGCATAATAAAACAAAGAGATAGGAATCATGAACAAAATTTGAACAAGTCGCAAAGTATAAAGTGTGGCAATAGGTATATACATGTCTAGGATTGGATTTAGAGAGAGCTTGGTACTTAAGCAGTCAAATTGACTCACCTCCTTTTTTCTACAATCCTACCTGGTGTATAGTATCTATTCACTCTAAACAATGAGGACATTGTTCACTTTAATTATGGGGACCGAAAATTTGAATTATTTCTACTCAAAATAAATTTTTCTTTTAATTATGATTAGGATATATCTTGTTCAATAAATTTGAAATTTTGTTAAGTATGCTAAACTTCAGTATAAATAAAGTTCTATTATTTCAATAAATTATTATATAGCTTAATAATGATATGAATTTATTTTTAATAGAGCATGCAAATTTGTACCATAAAATTTTTAGTTCCTTACGAAAAATTACGAAAAATTAGGCATGCATGAAACTTTAAGTTTTTAGAAATGACTTGGTAATTTCTTGAGGCGAAATCCTAGGAAGCATGGAATATTGTAAATGATTTAGGCAATTATTGTTTGGACTGTTTGAGCCTTTCAAGCCAACCATGATAAATTTATCCTATGAAACCCAACTTTGAGACTATATAGCCTAATTTTATTTGGACCTTTGCAATATTTAGCCATCACTTTTCTCTTAATCTCCTTTAAAATTGTCCCAAACACTAGACCTAGTATTATTCAGAATATCGTCCGAAAATAAGTTTGGGGGAGTTGAAAAGGAGTATCAATTGCTCAAAAATTGTAATAGAAAGTGAGCGCTCGTGTTAGCTTAAAAAAACAAGAAGAAGAGCATATGTACTTGAAAATAGATGTACAAACGAGCATGAGAAAGTTAAGTAAGTTAGTGTGTCGAAGGTAAAAATTCAAAGGTTCAATTTACGCTGAGTCTTGGGTTTTAAGCCAAAATTTATCTATCTTTTACCTACCCATAGCCTAGCCACGTTACAACCTTAATAAAGACCTAAGGATTCAAGTTTCTATGCTACCTACATTAGTGGAGAGAAATTGCTAAGATCAACATATGAAGACATAAGTTAAACTTAATGATTGCAGTTTAGTCTTGAATAAGGGAATAAAAATCAAATTGGTAAGGGTTAACATGTCTTTGTTTAAGAAGCATTTAGTCTAATTTTGCTATTATAATCATTTTTGAATGTAATTTGAACGATATGTATACTTAAGTAGCATAATTATCAAATTTCTTATTTTGGAGCCTAAGTATATTAAATTCATAATTTTGGGAAAATTATTGTTCTCAAGGAGTTTTTCAAAGGTGTTTACAAGATATTCTTTTCAAAATTTGTGCATTACTCGGGATAAGCAATGAATTAAGTTTGGGAGTGTGGAAACACAAAAATTTATATACTTTTCATACCTGTTTTTACATAAAATCGTGCAGTTTCAGTAAAATTCTTGTCGAAAAATAATTAATTTTATTAAAATAATTAAATTGTATTAAAAATATGAACATATTAAATTTTAGTAAATTTTATAATTATTTTGATTAATTTTGATTATTTTCGACAGATTCGCGCAAAGGGCAAAAATTAGCCCCGGAGAAACTGTTAGAAGAACAAAACCGAGAAGCAATTTGAAGTATCAAGGCAAATTAATTTCCATCCCAAGACGGTCCAAATATGTGTATTAATTCATAACATAATTAGTTTTCATTTATTCCCAAATTTAATTTGGGTTAAATGAATTATTTCTAATTAATTATGGGAAAAGGGTTCAATTGAACCGCACCGGTAGAACCGAATTAAGTGAACCAAACCAGCCATCAATTGGGCAGCCCAGAACCGTCCATATGCTGGCCCAAATCAGCATTTTATCTGATTAAATGAGCTTGCAAAAACACCCGTAAAAGACTTACAAATTGCATTCAAACCCCTCCTTTAATTATGGCTTTTCGAATTTGCCCCAGGCTATTTTTAGCAAAGTTGAAAGCCACCAACTTTGCCATATGTGTGGCCGGCCAAGGAAGGACTCTTTGGCTACTAGAATTTTCTATTTGTAGCAGCCTTCTTTAACTATAAAAAGCCCCCTTTGCTGCTCATTCAAATCATCCCTCAACACTCTCTTATTCTCTCACAATTCTCTTCTCCTCTCTCAATTTTCCTCTCCATTTTCCCACTCATTTCCCCCTTTTTCTTGTGTCGATTCTTCTCTTGGAAAAGAGGTGTTTCTTCAGCCATTTTTAGCAGCAATTGAGTGTTCGTGAAAGACTTGATCGGTAGAGACAACAAAGGAGGAAGAACGGAGTAACCTAGTCAAGCCAAGGAAAAACACTGGATTTGCTTCTTGTTCCCTATCTCTTTAAATTTTGTTGTTTTTATGATGAACATGCGATAAACGATAAATTATACATATTTTTACCTCATGTTTAACCTATATTGTGGATGAATTATTAGTAATTTTGTGAGAACTGGTGCTCTTAATCTTTCTTTTTCATATCTTATACCTAGGAGAGCATAGGGAAGAGAAAAGAACGGAAAACGGGCCAAAAACGACGAAAATGGGCCAAAGTGTGAAAACAACATAGCTCAGGAAGTCACCATATAGCCATGCCATACGGCCGTGCCTCACAAAGTCCACACGGTCCAAGCCCTGACAAGCACGGCCAGGCCACACCACATGGCCTCTTCTCGAAGTCACACGGGTATGGCACACGGGCGTGTTCTAGTCATGAAGAAGAGGAATTTCACTTGGATTGGGATGCTTAGAGGCTAAGAAAGGCCCCCCAAAGCTCTATATAAAGACCCTAGGAGGCAACTCTAGAGATACAACTGGATTTCCTATCATCTTTCTGCCAGCACAGAGAGTAGAAGCAAGGGATTACTCCAAAAGAGAGTCAATTGATTCATCCCAGAATCTGGAATTCTGCATCAAAATAGAGGATCTCCCTAAGATTCTTTCAGGGGTTTTTGGGTTCTTTTATGTTTTGTTATTTTATATCTTCTAAGATGTTTTCTTTCTTAATTATGAACTAAACCTCTCACATACTTGAAGGGGATGAAACCTAAGACAGATCTTGTTATTATTTATTCTTGAATTATATGATAAATACTTGAATTATTCTTAATTATGTGTTCTTCATTCTTGATTTAATAATCCTAGGTATTACTTCAAGAAACGGATATGCTTAGGCAGAAGAGCAAAAGTCCCTGTTTTAAGAGTAGATCTACCATAATTAAGCGAAGTTGCATGCAACCCTAGACATAGGGCGACATAAATCTGCCAGATTAGGATCAAACCTAATAAGGGGATCCATAGATCGAATTAATGCAACCTAGGGTGTTAATTAATAAAGAAACTTTAGTTAACAACCTAGGCCTAGTTGTTCTTAGCCTTGATGGAGGGATTAACATAAATTAGGGATCTCTACGGATCAAGTCAAGTAAATAAATCACATAGTTCAAGAAACTAATAACAAGTGAAGTCTAGGTGGATTCTCCCTTGAGTATTGCCCATATCAATCAAGCTTTTCCCTAAAGTTTTCCCCAATTTACTCTTTGTGCCTTCTTAGTTTAGTTTTAGAATTAGTTTCAAACAACCCTCTTTTATTTTTAGGCTAGATAATAGAAAGGAAGTAAGTACTAGTACTTTTGGTTCCCTTAGGTACGATAACTCAGTCTTGCCACTAAGCTATACTATTGTTCGATAGGTGCACTTGCCTTAAGGTCGTGATATTAGTTAGTTTTAGTGTGATCAGTTCTTTATAAATTTTATTACTTCATATCACGAGCTATATCAACATGTTTATGAATATTCATATTGTTGGAATGGTTAATTTAATCACTTAGCTTGAATTTAATTCGTGTTGGGTTGCTAGCATTTCGTCCTCTTAAATTGTTAACATTGTGTTTATGCTATTATAGGCCTCAGTAAATTGCTTGATTAAGTAAAATCATGCCTAAAATCATGCCTAAGTTATTCTTGCATTACAATTGTTAGATAACTAATGAGTTATTTATTTAAATGCATTGAAATTGTAATTAATGGACATAGTATTTAATCATTGCATGTTTATTCTTCTAAGGTAGCTAAAGATTAAATTAGCATTGTATTTGGCGATACATATGCCTTGCATAACTTAGATTATTGTGATTAAATTGTTTCAAGGTAGAGATACCTTGTTGCCTCACATAGTCTACATTTGTCTATTGAGATTTGTTTAATCATCTTGACATAGGGATATGTTAAAGAGATGAACAAGTTTTGGTAAGCAAATATGTTCATAAGTTAGAAAGTTACCGAGTTGCAGTGAAATTATTCGTAACAGTGTAAACATAAGTTTAATAATTATAAGTTAAAGAAATGTGATTAATCCAACGCAATTATGTCATCTTGATTAAATCGTATTTGAAATTGTGCATTAGAATTCTTTCTTTTATTTTGATTATTTTACTTAGTTTTTAACCCTTAGTTTTTAATCATCTTTTTAAAACCAAAGTATTTTTTTCATCACCCAAGTGTTTTACAATTAATTTCATAAATAATTCTTTTAACGATAACTCGACATTTACTTGTCACTTTATTACTTGTTGCGATTGTGTATACTTGCACATTTCTGTCATTCTAAGTTTTTGGCACCTTTGTCGGGGACAGTTTTAGAAAGCCATTATTTGTGAATTTGTTAGTTTTGCATTTTGGTTTAATTTTCTATTTAACTTTAACTTACTTATTTTTTTATGATTATTTTAGGTGTTTATAAGTATTGACCAAATTATCGATTTACTCCCTGTAGACCCTGAGATTGAACGAACCTTTCGACAACGAAGAAGACAAGTAAATCAGATGAGGACTGAAGAGATAAACCTTGAAAATATGAATTAAGGAAATGGAGCAAACCCTGCTCAAAATTCTATCCTTATTGCTGATGATAAGGATTGATCCTTACGACAATATGTCGTGCCAGTATTTAATGATCTTAATTCGGGTATTAGGAGACCTGAAATCAAGGCACAACAATTTGAGCTGAAGCCAATTATGTTCCAAATGCTTCAGACTGTGGCCAATTTAGTGGAATGCCTAATGAAGACCCTCACCTGCACTTGAGACTGTTTATGGAGGTGAGCGACTCTTTCAAGTTAGCTAGAGTACCTGAAAATGCATAACGATTGAAGCTCTTCCCATACTCGCTAAGGGACAGAGCTCGAGTCTAGTTGAACTCATTGCCATTGAACTCAATTTCCACATGGCAAGAGTTAGCAGAGAGCTTTTTTATGAAGTATTTCCTGCCTAGCAAGAATGCTAAGTTGAGGAATGAGATCACTACCTTCCAATAAATGGATGATGAATCCTTGTATGAGGCATGGGAAAGATACAAAGAGTTATTATGAAAGTGCCCTCATCATGGAATCCAGCATTGCATCCAACTTGAGACATTTTATAATAGTCTCAATGCTCACACAAGGATGGTAGTGAATGCTTCTGCTAACGGTGCTCTCTTTTCTAAGTCTTATAATGAGGCTTATGAAATTATTGAGAAGATCGCCAGCAACACTTATCAATAGCCAACCAATCAAGCAACGTTTGGAAGACAAGTTACTGGAATACATAAAGTTGACACTCTTACTTCAATCGCATCTCAGGTATCATCAATATCCTCAATGCTTAAAAATCATACTACTAATGGGTCTAATAGTTTTGCAACACAGCCACTTAACCAATTTGAGAATATAGCATGTGTCTATTGTGGGGAACAACATTTATTTGAAGAATGTCCATCAAACCCATAATATGTATACTACATGGGTAATCATAACCAACATCGAGGAAGGCAAGGACTGTAATCCAACTTTTATAATCTACCATGGCGAAATCACTTGAATCTTTCCTGGATTAACGAGGGGGTTGGAACCAGTAACACTTATGCCCAACCTAGACCGACCTAGCCTTCTAGTTTCCCCTAACAAGTTCAGAAACTGGCTCAAGCTGAACCATCCAACAGCTTAAAGAATCTACTGAAGGCATACATGGCGAAGAATGATGCCTTAATTCAAAGCCAAGTAGCTACATTGAAGAATCTGGAAAACCAAATGGGCTAGCTTGCAACTGAACTTAGAAACCGACCACAAGGTGATTTACCTAGTGATACGGAGAATTCGAGAAATTTGGGGAAGGAGTATTGCAAAGCATTGACATTGAGGAGCGGAAAGATGGTAGAGCCAAACGCTATTGAAGCTGAAAAGGAGCAATCTAATGCTCAAGACTCAGAGAAAGTTCAATCACGTGTTGAAATTCCAGTTTCACAAGAACCAGAATCTGCAAAACTTGACAAGGTAACTTTAGAACCAGCCAATTTTGAACAACTAACAACTCTGTTAGGTGCAGAGTTACCATAAAAGATGAATCAACCAATACCAATTCTGTAAAGAAATCACCACTACCCTACCCTTAAAGACTTCAGAAGCAGAAACAGGAGATTCAATTCAAGAAGTTCCTAGACGGACATAAGCAACTTCATAACAACATCTCGTTGGTTGAAGCACTTGAGCAAATGCTGAATTATGTCATGTTCATGAAGGATATCCTGTCTAAGAAGTGAAGACTTAGAGAATTTGAGACAGTAGCTCTAACGAATGAATGTTGTGCGTATCTTCAGAACAAACTACCCCCGAAGTTGAAGGATCCTGGATGTTTTACCATACCCTGCAACATTAGAGCAACATATTGTAGTAAGGCATTATGTGACTTAGGTGCGAGTATCAACTTGATGCCTATGTCAATATTTAGGAAATTGGGGATAGGTGAAGTTAGACCTATTATGGTTAGTCTTCAACTAGTAGATCGACCCCTAGCGCATCCAGAAGGAAAAATTGAGGATGCATTGGTACGTGTAGATAAATTTATCTTTCCTGCTCACTTTGAAATTCTAGATTTTGAAGCAGATAAAAAAGCTCCAATTATCCTTGGAAAACCATTCTTAGCAACCAAAAGGACATTTATTGATGTGCAGAAGGGCGAGCTGTCTATGCGTGTTCAGGATGATTAGGTAACGTTTAATGTTTGTAAGTCAATACTATTTCCTGACACAATTGATGATTGTTCTGCAGTATCTAATTTAGAGGGATTAATTGTGGGGAAGGAACTCAACTATGTTGAGGATCCGTTGGAACGAATTCTGACATCAAACCCTCCAAATGATGAAGAGGAGGATGAATACTTAGCTTTGTTAGAAGATAATCAAAAGGGATTTAATCCACAATCCCATTTGAATCTTTGGAATTAGAGAAAAGGGATTATTCACAGCCCAAAGAGTCAATTGATGAGCCACCTAAATTAGAACTCAAGGTACTACCTTCACACTTAAAATATGTTTATTTAGGTAATACTTCTACTTTGCTTGTGATTGTTTCAGTAAAATTAACTACCGAACAATAAGAGAAACTTATCATAGTATTGAAACAATTCAAGAAGGCTATCAAATAGACCATAGCCAATATTTACAGTATTAGTCCATCTGTATGTATGCACAAGATCATATTAGAATATGGTGAGAAAGGAATGATTGATGGACAGCGGAGACTGAACCCCATCATGAAGGACGTAGTAAAGAAGGAAATTATCAAGTGGTTAGATAGGGGTATCATTTATCCCATCTCAGATAGTTCATGGGTAAGTCCAGTCCAATGCGTACTAAAGAAAAAAGGTATCACAATCGTCGAGAATGAGAATAACGAATTGATACCAGCTAGAACGGTTACGGGATGGAGAATTTGCATCGATTACCGAAAACTAAACAAGGCGGCTAGGAAAGATCACTTTCCTTTGTTGTTCTTAGATTAAATGTTGGATAAACTCGTGGGGCGAGACTATTACTATTTTCTTGATGTATACTCGAGGTATAATCAGATTATAGTAGCACCGGAAGATGAACACAAAATAACATTCACCTACCCATACGGTACGTTTGCATTTAGACGCATGCTATTTGGTTTATGTAATGCACCTGCTACATTACAAAGATGTATGATCTCTATTTTCATTGACATGGTTGAGAAGTATTTGGAAATATTTATGGATGACTTTTCTGTATTTGGAGACATTTATGATGATTGCTTAGCCAATCTAGCTAAGGTACTAAGGCGACGCGAAGAAACAAACCTAATACTCAACTAGGAAAAGTGCCTTTTCATGGTACAAGAAGGTATTGTTCTAGGGCATCAGATATCGAGACATGGTATCGAGGTAAACAAAGCAAAGGTAGACGTTATTGAGAAACTCCCACCTCTAACATCTGTAACAGGTGTTAAGAGCTTTTTGGGCCATGCCGAATTTTATCGTAGATTTATCAAAAACTTCTCCAAAATTGCAAAACCTTTGTGCAAATTATTGGAGAAGGATATTATGTTCAAGTTTGATAAGGAATGTTTAAGAGCATTAAAAGATTTGAAGAATCGGTTAGTTACGGCACCCATAATTGTCACACCAGATTAGGATTGTCCATTTGAATTGATGTGTGATGCAAGTGACTTGGCAATTGGAGCTGTTATGGGCTAGCGAAGGATCAAAGTTTTTCATCCAATCTACTATGCAAGTTGGACTCTAACAAGAGCTCAACTGAATTATACGATAATAGAAAAAGAGTTACTTGCTATTGTATTTGCTTTTGACAAGTTTTGATATTGTCTTATAGGTACCAAAGTGACTGTATATACTGTAACACCGCTTGGGTAAGAGGCATTTTATCATTTATATCTATTCTCTATATTTTCAGTTCACAATTTATTTTTAATTCACTATTTTCAAACATAAATTAGAGATAACCCCTTACCTTGTAACGAAAATTGTTTACCTTTTTAACAGAGGCTCATAGACTAAACAGAACACTTAGGATATACGAAATAGATATAGAAGTGTAATCTTATGCACTATTAATTAGAGAGCACTTGATGAGTAACAACGTTTTATTATCAGAGAATGCCTAGAATCCCTTAATGGTACACCACTAATATCTTAGTAGATCTAATCTCCTCTACTTGTGCAAATTCCACTATGCACGCATATCACTCTAAACACTTTTAGCATAACGCTTTTACATATTTTACAATTTAATCATTATACTAATAGTCATGTATGTTTATATCTTCTATTTCTTTAATACCTGTAATATAATTTAAAATTTACTATTCATCAGTCATCTGTAATTTACTAATAATCTTTATCATGTATTTCATACATCACTTTTTAATTCCATTTTCTCTTTCAATTTATTCACAACTCAATTTAATTTCACTTTTCTCATCAATATAAATTCAATACTAAATTTACCCATCACTCAATTTAATTTCTATTCAATTTAGCAATAACACTTGCCTCATATTTCACTTACCATACACATAATTTAACATTTAACATTTAATAATAATAAATAATTTGAATTATAGTGATACAACTGTATACTGAGTATGTCTATATTCAATGATATTACCATAATTCAAATTACAAAAACTATAATAAATAATAGACATCAAATATGTAACAATATAAGTCATATGTGTTAATTTATATTTAATTTCATATCTAAACAGAAATCTTTCATCAAATGGCATCATATATCATCTATATTATCTTTAATCAAATCATGAACCTTTGGTTAAAGCTTTTAAATCTTATATCTCAATTTCAATTCACATTTCAACTCATAATAAATAATTTCTTTCAAATTTCACAAATCTACTGTAATATGCCCAATTATTATAGTTATATTCAAATATTTTTGCAATTTATTCACTAATTCCATTTACTAGTATAGTCATCAAAAATTTCATATCATTCAGTTTACTCAAGAAAATAATTCGGAAAAATTTTTCAGTTAACCATTCTGTAAATACCTTATCTGAATAAATCAATTTTCCTATAATTAACTTCTTTCTTTAACAGTGGTATTGTATATCCCAAGTAATTTTCAAAAATCTAATATCTCTATCCAGAACCCATCTTCACTTATTAACTCATTCTCAGTTTTGACTGTATTATCAATTGCTCAACTATTGAACTTTTTCACTTTTCCTGTTTTGAACTTAATCAATATAAATCTCATAAACTTCATTGAATATAACTTAATCAATATAAAGCCTCATAATTTAATTTTTATGTATTTTCACTTAATCGATTTCCTGTTGAACTCATCGGAATATAATCGGATAAAACGGAACGCATGCACATAAGTGTTATGCTCGCGGCTAAACCAAACTCAATGGTCCACGAATATATATCTCAAGCTACCATGTAACCCGCCCATAAGTGAACTCGGACTCAACTCAACGAGTTCGGGCGTTCGCATCCATAAGTGAACTCGGACTCAACTCAAAGAGTTCGGATGCCTAGTTACATCTCACGAACTCGGACTCAACTCAACAAGTTCGGAACTCAAATATCCTAGTAACATGTCAGTTGTATCCTCATATATTCCTAAGGTTCAAATGGGAAATCTTTTTCTTCAACTTTTAATAATCTCATTCATAGTCTACATCAATTTGCAATTTTCATTAAATAATCAGTCTATAGACAACCGCATCTCATATGTTAACAAAATATAACAACATAAAAAAAATCAATAATTTATTTTCGTACAAACTTACTCATTTCATTTATTCGACCAATGCACATTTCAATTAATCACATATATTCTTAATTCAATACATTTCATTTTTCCTTTCAATAACAAATATTCAAATTTCACAATAATCACTTATTCATATTTATCAAGTAGCTCACATAATTTGCATATTACTAAATAATAACCACAAAGCATAATATTTCATGATATTAATCATCATATCAAACAAATATCATTAAATTACTTAAAATGACAATTATATTACCACATTTACACATGAACTTACTATACATATAAATTTAAATGTAACATTTATTCATACCTTTACGAGTTCTGACTCATCATAAGCAACTTTTACTCATATATTCGAATATTGGTTTCAACATTATTGGAATTAGATCGGTTGGAATAGCATCTTTATCTTTGAGTAAAATAAATCTCATCAGGGTTGGAAGATATCATATTATCTTATCATAGGTTACATAGTTGCATGTATTTCTAGACTTCTCATATACTACATTCAGTTCGAGAACCGACTAAACCTTAGCTCTGATACCACTAAACGTAACGCCCCTAACCTGAATCCAACACCGGATTAGAGTTACAGAGCATTACTAGAGTTACTAATTTAGTTATCAAATATTTTATTTCATCTAACATTTGTATTTCGAACCACTTAAAATTAGACATATTTTCCCCCAAAAAATATTTATTTTTCTCGACATATTTTATTTGGATTTATTATTCGTCTCAACATACTTAATTTCCTTATATCAACGTCTCAAAGGTAATCACATATTTACATGTCATGATAAATGTCATTTTTCTTTCCATATTCCAGTCTCGTGTTTGAGTCATCCGGATTTTTATAATAAATTTGGTCATCGTTTTCATTTATTATATATTCTAATACATTCAATTAATGATCTAGGAAAAATTATCATTTTACCTTTAAATCTTTAATTAATGACAATTTTACCCTTAGGCTCAGAAAAATAAATTCTTGCAATTTAATCCTTATTTCCAGCCATTATCATCATACATATTAATAACAACCCATAAATTCTATAAAATATCAAAATTTTACATAATTTCAACACTTTTCAATTTAATCCTTAAAACATGTTTTTTCCCTGATCTTAAACTAAATTAGTAATTTCATTTGAATTTTGAAATTTAAATAATAAAATAATCCATTTCATGTAATTTGATCATTTCTAACATTTTTACAAAATTACCCTTAAAGTTTTACTTTTATTCAATTTAGTCCCTGAGCCTAAACCATACAAATTAGCCATACTAACTGATTATTCATACATATTTTCCTCCTCCTCCTCTCTATTCCACAACCTTAATTTATAAAACATGCTTATGAGTAACATTATCAATAATTTCACTATTTACTTATGTGTATATTCAAAACTGTCCATTTGAGTCATAGTCACTAAATTATTTATATCTTGAGCTACAGAACTCCAAATTAAGATCCGTTAATTTTTTTTGAAACTAGACTCATATATCTTCTTACCATAAAAATTTCATATTTTTTTTTATTCAATTAGTATAGTTTATTCTTTAAAGTCACCCCTGTTCTGCTATCTAATAGTTCTGACCCTTCTTTACTAAAAATTAATTATCTCTTCATCTAGGATTCAGATGATGTTTTCGTTTATTTATATTGAAAATAGACTCATTTTTAGAATCTAACCATATAAATTATGTCCCATAATCATTTTTATACAATTTTTAATGATTTTTCCAAGTCAGAACAGAGGATCCCGAAATCATTCTGCACCAGTCTTACAAAAATATAAATATCTCAGAATACAGAATTCATTTACTTGTTATATTTATTTTATATGAAAAAGACTCAACAAGTTTTAATTCCATTTCTCACTCAACTTCTAATTAAGTTTCTACCATTTTTGGTGATTTTTCAAAGTTAACTTACTGCTGCTGTCCAAACTGTTTTAGTGCAAGATATTAATTACTAAGTTTATAACACCCTTAATTCCTTTCTCTACAATATTTCCCATTACTTTCACTTATTTCTCTTCATTAATATATCAAGAACATAGAACCATATATATAAGAAAACTCTACATTAACATCATTTACATGCTTTTTCAATAATATCAACTTAAAAATATATGAAAATCTTGATGTTCTTACCTTTTCCTCTTGGTTTCAATCTTTAACTTGATATTCTTTCTCTTCCAACTTCTATTTCTTAACTCCAACTTGACATTCTAACTCCCCATAGTCTCCTTAACATTTTTCTCCTTTGGTAGCTATGGAAATTCTTTTGATTTCTAGGTGAAAATGGTGAATTTTTGGTGGAAGGACTAAATTGTAAAGAATGAAAAGTTTATTTCTTCTCTTCTCTTCTTCCTAACGTGAATGCATGGAAATTGGATGAGAATCTCCTCATATTTTTTCTTTATATATACTAATAAAATAATAATAAAATAATAATATATCATATAAAAAAATCAAATTAAAATATTAATAACTAATATTTAATTAATTAATTAATCTAAAATATCTCCGACACCATCATTACTTTCTAGATTTCTCTCTCTTCCAATTGACCATTTTGCCCTTTGTGATCTTTTAAAATTCCATTGTTGAGTCATCACTTAATTTTGATAAAATTACAATTTAGTCCCTCATAATTCTTCATCTATTCAATTTGGCCCTAATTCATCCTTTTTCCTTAGTTTTTAGATTATTCCACCCATAAAATATTTGCACTATTGGTCCTTTAACTTTTCATATTTAATCTTTAACCCCTTAAATTTTGAGTATTTACTCTTGGGCAACAAAACTTTTCTCACTTTTACAATTTAGTCCTTTCTTGAATTAATTTGTCATAATATACTTTCCAATGACATAACTCAAATTTTCTCTCCTTGCCACTTTATTTCCTTATTTTACTATATCAAGGATACTATCTTACTGTAAAAATATTTGGGGTGTTACACCCATGACGTTGACCATGTGTCACACACGTCCTAGACACACGCCTGTGTGTCTACCATTGTGGACAATATAAAGGCCATTTACCAAGCCAATTGCCACCCTGAAATAGATATACACTTATACCAATTCACGAACATGTACTTGGCACACTTAAGCAACCAAATGTCCATAACCAAGACACCAATTTATCATTCTCCTGACACAACTACCATGCATAAATTTCATCTATTCAACCATTCAAATCATGCATATCCACATCTCCATAAAAAGCATCATCACAAACATACATTTATGCCTACATATGTCATATTCATATGGTATTATACAAAATGAATTTTTGAATCAACTTAGGCCAATACATTTGGCCAAACCAACATTGACACATACAACAAAAGACCAAGTCGCTATACATGCTATACTTACAAAAAGATCACAAATATCAAATACCTAAAATAGCAATTCTGATAGTGTGATGCGAGCCTACAACAAGTCCCGATCCCAAGCTAGCTTGGTGTCACTATAAGACAAATGACAAGAAAGGAGGCTTAAGCTATATAGATTAGTAAGTTTATATTCAATAAATAGCATCGTAACCATACAAATTAATGTAAGCAAAGTTAATAAATTTACCCTTGAGCTCATATATGTTAAGCTTACTCAAGCGCAACTTACCATGATATCACCACTTATAACATTCATACTTACGAATTTCCCGTGCATACCTGTACCACATCATCATACAAACACACATACATTTTCATATCTTCCATTATTCTTGTTTAACACATCGGAATACTAATGGATACTCAAAAAATTTGCACATTAATGCCACATATATGTACCCTAAGCTGCCACTTATCACATTTCACATATATGCTCGTTCTTGAGCAAGTCACAGGTTTGCTCACACAAGCTGGCGGTCGAGACATAGCTACTCAATGCTGCTCACACAAGCTGATAGGTATCTGCAACACATGCAAAATTACCTAGCCACTGGTAGTCATACAAGACCAGCACCTGGACATTACATGATCACATAAACACACTTAAGGTCCTAGTGACATGTCACTCGTATCCTATTTTATTCCTAAGGTTCAACCGGGATTTCTCACTTAACACTTATCGAAACTTTGTCAAATATATTCAACGAGTCGTTTAGACAATCCATACAATATAACATCATATAACATAAATTTAACGATGTATTATTTACATACAAACTTACCTCGGTACAAAAATGGCAAATTTTGAGATTTAGTCCACAAAAATGGTAAATTTTGAGATTTACTCCACAACCTTTTCTTTCCCCCGATCAAGGTCGATCCCACTTCTTTCTTGCTTTATAATAACACATTTAGCTCATTTATTACTCACATTATTCAATTTGACCCAAAATTCATATTAAGGCAAATTTACATTTTTCCCCTAACTTTTCACTTATTTACACTTTAGTCCTTAGGCTCATAAAATGAAATGTATTCATTTTTCTCAAAACCTAAGCCTAGCCAAACCTATCTTATGCTTATAACAGCCCACATTTTCTTTCAATTCAGATTTTTACAACCAATTTTACAACTTTTAAAAATAGGTCTTTTTGGACGTTTTCACCGAAAATCACTTAGTAAAAGTCGTTTATTACACAACTAACATTTATTTTCTACCATTAGACATCAAAATACATACATGTCATACATGGGTAAATTTTTAAACATGAACCCTAGCTCAAATTAGTGGTAGAAATAGGTAAATCGGGCGATAACGACTTCAAAAATGTAAAGAGCATTAAAAACGGGGCTAGGATGCACTTACTATCAAGCTTGAAAGTTGAAGAAACCCTAGCTATAGAGGGCTTGAAAATTTCGGCCAAGGTGGAAGAAGATGTGCACAATTTTTTACTTATTTTCCCTTTTTATTCTTTTATTAATCAAATGGCCAAAATGCCCTTAAGACCTTTCTTTAAAATTTTCCCCTTACATGTCCATTTTTGTCCATCATGACATTTAATGGTCTAATTACTAAAGAAGGACTTCCAATTTAAAAATGCATTTCAATTAAGCACTAAAAGCTTCTAGAACACTTATTTTGCAACTTTTGCAATTTAGTCCTAATATTCAAATTGGACACTCTATCCCTAAAATTTCCTTACGATATTTTCACACATGCATTCAATCACATTATAAACCTTAAAATTTTATCGTAATAAATTTTTCTACTTTTGATTCATGGTTCTGAAACCACTATTCTGTTTAGGCCCTAATTTGGGTTGTTACAAATTAGGCACTTGAAGTTTAGCTTTGACTTGTTGACAAATTAGGCATCTCGACACAGGCTCTAAAATATCTCGTTCCATACTCGACCACCAGTACAATTGTTTCAAATCATTATACATTTTAGCACTCCCCAAATGAACAGATAAACATCCACTGTGTACTTTGTTCATAATTTTCTGTATAAGCTCTGCATCTCTCGGTACACAAATTCTACCTCAAAATATTAGACAATTATCGAATCCAACCCGAAAACTCTAAATCACCAGTCGACTCACACTGTACTTTTTTAGGTTGTAACTTATTATCACACTTTTGATCTTCAAAAATTTGTTGAAGAAATAACGGTTTAGCTTTTAATTTAGCCAAAATTGAACCATCATCAGACAAAGTTAACTATGTGTTCATCACTCGCAAAGCAGATAATGATTTTCTACTTAGAGTGTCCGCGACTACATTCACTTTTCCTGAATGATAATCGATCACTAACTCATAATCTTTCAGCAACTCAAGCCATCTTTGTTGTCTCAAATTCAAGTCTTTCTAAGTCAGTATATACTTCAAGCTCTTATGATCTGTAAAGATATGGCTCTTTTCATCGTATAAATGATGTAGCCAAATTTTCAATGCAAATACAATAGCAGCCAACTCTGAATCATGCGCCAAATAATTCCTTTCATGTGGCTTCAATTGTCTAGAAGCATAGGTTATCACTTTACCCTCCTACATCAAAATACAACCCAAACTGTTTAATGACACATCGCTGAAAATCATGAATTCTTTACCTGACTCAAGTTGAACCAAAACTGGCGCCTCAGTTAACAATGATTTCAACTTCCCAGAACTCTGTTGGCATTTCTTAGACCATTCAAACTTCACATCTTTCTGTCGCAATCAAATCATCAATGTAGCAATCATTGAGAATCTTTTTACAAAACATCGATAGTAGCTAGCTAATCCCAAAAAGCTTTTGACTTTGGACACAATTCTCGGTGGTTTCCAATTTGACAATTGCTGAAATTTTGCTCAGATCAACTCGGATACCATCTGCTAAAACAATATGTCCCAAAAATCTAACCTCTTGTAGCCAAAATTCACATTTACTGAATTTAACATACAATGCTTATCTCTCAAGGTTTGTAGCACAATTCTCAAATGCTCAGCTTGCTCAAGCTCATCTCAAGAATAGATGAGAATGTCATCAATGAATACAACAACAAATCTATCTAAATACGACCTAAAGATTCGGTTCATCAAATCCATTAAAACTGTAGGAGCATTAGTTAATTTGAATGGCATAACAAGAAATTAATAATGCCTGTACCTTGTTTTGAACGCAATTTTTGACACATTCAAATCTTTTACTCTCAATTGATAGTAGCCCAATCTCAAATCAATCTTCGAAAGCACTGTTGCTCCCTTTAACTGATCAAATAAATGATCGATTCGCCACACAGGATACTTGTTCTTTATCATAACACTATTGAGTTGTCGTGCAAATCCCCTATCTGTTAACTCTAGCAACTAAGCTTTCAACTCTTTTAACTCTGTCGGAGCCATTCTATACAGAGCTATCGATATCGGTGAAGTTTTCGGTAATAACTTAATAGCAAACTCAACCTCTCAGATCGGCGGTAACCCTAGTAACTCTTCTGGAAACACATCTGGGTATTCACAAACAACTTCTGTTGATTCAATTTTTTATTCAAATACTTTTGCATCCAAAACATACGCTAGATAAGCATCACAACCTTTTCTCACATATCTCTAAGCTGACATCGACAATGTCACAACAGGTAATTCACTCAACTCATTTGATTCAATTCAAAGAATTTCATTATTCTGACATTTCAATTCAATAATCTTTCGTCTACAATTCACAATAGCATCATGTAGCGTCAACCAATCCATACCCAGAATTACACGAAATTCATCAAATGTAACAGTATCAAATTAGTCAGAAAACAGTAACCCCAAGTCATTAGAAGACAGTTCCTGCAAACTTTATCAACTAGGGCATACTTGCCTAAGGGGTTCGATACTTTAATCACAAATTTAGTAGACTCAATAGGCAAATTTTTACTAGACACTAAATTCATACAGATATATGAATGAGTCGATCTAGGATCAATCAAAGTAATCACACTAGTGTCATATAGAGAAAATGTACCGGTGATAACATCTGGTGATGATGCATCTTTGCGATCATGAATAGCGTAAGCTCTGGTAGGTGCTCTAGTATCGGATCTTACAGTAGAGTCCTTTGTCACTCCTTTACTACCAGTCATATTTCCCACATTTCTGGGTGGTCTTCCTCTATCATATGTATTGCTCGGTCTTGCATTCTAAAACAAGCCCGGTCATTCATTCTATATTCACCAAGATGTCGTCTTTCGCATCATTAACATTCAAGTCTATTGGATCTAGCACTACTAATGCTCACTATTGACATGGCTTGAGCTTTAGAACTTGAGTGTTGCTTCCCACGATCTCTATTCAAATATCCCACCAAAGCAGTCGAACAATTATACAAATCTCGTGATTTCTTTGAAGAAGAGTGATAGGGTTTACTCATCGATCTCTTTCTCAAATCTCTATCTTCAGAATCAGCTTTTTTCTTCTCTTTGTCAAGTTCGTCGGCTTTGCAAGCTCTATCAACTAGCATCACAAATTCTTTCAATTCCAAAATCCTGACTAACAGTCTGATGTTTTCGTTTAACCTTGTTTCAATTCTAGAAACTATTTGCACTTATGGTCAATAAATCACTGGCTAATGTATTTCTTTCTGCACTCAGCTTGAAAGAATTCCCAAGTGACCTTTTCTCTCGGTACTATGGACATCAAAGTGTTCCACCATTGATATGCAACATCTCTCAAGACTGATACAACACATTTTACACTTTCATCTAGCATGCAATATAATTCATCAAAGACTCGAATTGTATTTTCTAGCCAAAACTCGGCTCTCTCAGGATCATCATCAACAGTAGTAAACTCTTCAGCCTTGTACTTTTGGATCTTATCAACCGACAGCTTATTCAATCGTAAAAGCTCCACACCTTAGGGAGCTACGGGAGCCGATTGAGGATTAGGTAGGGATGGAGGTTGTTGAGTAGCCAAATTTGTTCAAACAAACTCCGTAAACCACTCATTCATCATCTGAAAGAAGGCTTCCTTGGCCTCTCCCTCATGACCACTCAACACGGTCCTCGACTCAGATTGCGCTACTCCGTGAATGGAGGTTGGCGCATTACTTTCAACATCATCGGTTATAGCTTGATTAGGATCCATTTACTATATGATAACACAATTTAAGACTTTCAAAACACATCACACTATCAAAGGTTATATATAGCATATATAGCTAGACTCTCACTCGCTACAGTAGTCCTAGAATTGACTAAATCATAGCTCTGATACCAACAAATGTAACACCTCTCACCCATATTCAACGCCAGAATAGGGTTGCGGAGCATTACCAAACTTATTACACAAATAAACTTACATTTTAAATGCATTTTCCATTTTCAAATAACTATTAATCAAATACATTCACATTATCCCAATTACAAGCCTACGAGGCCCAAATCATACAATGGAAATAGTTCGGGACTAAACCAATAACTGAGGAAAATTTTAAGAAAAACTTTGAAAATTGCCTATACAAGAAACACACACTTGTGTGGCCAGACCGTGTGTCTCACACGACCAAAAGACACGCCCATGTCACAGGCCGTGTGGACGTTCAAAATGGGATCACATGGTCGTGTCCCAGCCCATGTCCTAGCCCGTGTAACTCTTTAACTTGGGTCACATGGCCAATCACACGGCCAAGTGACTAGCCTGTATAACTCACTAACTTGTTTTCATTAAATGCTATAGGGGACCCATGGGCATGTCACCTAACCGTGTGTCACACACAGTTGAGACAGATACCCGTGTGGACAAAAATAGGCTATTTACCAAGCCATCTTGCCACCCAAATTTGCATACACCTACACCAAACCAAATGACACCAAAACATAACATAAATAAGCATCCAAATCAATCTCAACCAATACTAATTCATGCTAATTCTATACCATCCATCAAAAGTCACCCAAGCATTACAATAATTCACTCAATTCATACCAATTCAACAATTCTCCAATCATCTAAACGGTCATATTACATTATGCACTAATGTCCCTATAACCATAAGCATACTAATCCCAAATTACCAATTTGCAACAAGCATGAATATAGCGATTTCTAACCATATATAAACATGACCATTTGCACAAATGTTTACACAACCAAATCAACCAAAATAAGCCAACTCACATGGTTATACACAAAACAAAACACTTATCATTTACAAGCCAATTCAAATGGCTAAAAATACATAACTAGCATGTACCAAAATGACCAAAGTTCCTATACATGCCATATATCCAAAAACATAGATTCAAAACTACCAAAATGATAGCTTGATAGTGTGATGAAGTCTCTGACAATTCCCGAATCCGAGCTAGCTTTAAAATCACTATAAAACACAGAAATAAATAATGTAAGCTATAAAGCTTAGGAAGCCTGTATGAAATAAACTCAATTAATCATAAATACACAATTCAAACAATTTAACATATCATTATGCAACTCATATAAATAAACTCAATTAATCATAAATACACAATTCAAACAATTTAAGACTAGATGTGAACTTTACAAGTTTCTTCAGTTTAAGCTTATACGATTCATGTACATACCTGTACCATCTCGAGTCAATCTCATACTCATCCATATTTTTCATGTACCTGTTGAACCATTCAAAATATAATCGAATACTCGAGAATCTCATACCCTAAGTGCCACATATATAGTCGAAGCCATCTCAATCACATATCACATCTAATACCCACTCTGAGATATCAACAGGCCTACTCACACAAGCTGTTGGTCAAGATGTAGCTACATGGTATGCTCACACAAGCTATCATGTAACTGTAACACATGCTAGTATACTCAGCCACCGATAGGACATATAGGACCAGTACTCGAATCACATAATTACAATAACCCTACTATCATGACCTTCGTATCCTAAACAATTCATAAGGTTCAACCAGGATTTCACACTTGCCGAATCATTATCAAATATACTTGCAAGGTCGTATTCATAATTTATGCAATATCAAAGCTTTTAAAACACAAATATACCAATGTTTATGACATTCAAACTTACCTCGGATGCAAAAATGATGAATTTTGATCGATTAATCCAAAACATTGTTCTTTCCCAGATCTAAATTTGTATTTCACTTTTCTTGATCCATATATAACCAAAATCAACTTATACAATTATCACTCTATTCCATCTAGTCCAAAATACACTTTAAGGCTACTTTACACTTTTACCCCTAATATTTCACATTTTTAGAAATTTAGTCCTTATCTCACAAAAATACAAATTCATGTAATTCCACCCAAACCCATGCTAGTCGAATTCTAATTAGGTCCCTAGTAGCCCATATTTTTCATTTATTTCACATTTTAACCACAAAGTTATCACATTTCACAATTTAATCCCTAATTTGCATTTTCACCAAAAATCACTTAATGAAAATTTTTTATCTAACAGAAACCATACAAAATCTATCATGAAACATCTAAATTCACACATATTCATCAATGGAAATACCTTAGACCTTTAACAGTTTTGCAAAATAATCCCTAGGCTAGCTAGACCTAGTTGCAACAATCTTAAAAACTTAGAAATTAATAAAAATGAGACAAAAATAAACTTACATGCAAGGATTCTTCTAGCCAGAATTTCCATGCTCTCAAACCCTATTTTTCCTTTGTATTTTTTGTTATGAAGATTAACAAAAAAGATGATCTTTTGTTTTTTATTATTTTTACTTATTACTGATTTACTTAGCTAACTTTATAAATTAACCTTTAAAACCATATGTTTAATGTCCATATTTGTCCACTCATGCTATTAATGGTTAAAAATTCCAACATAAAACCTTCAATCATTTAATTTCATAGCTATTAAATCTGTTTAACTTATAGAACTCTAGTTTTGCACTATATGCGACTTAGTCCTTTTTATTAAATTAAGTACTCAAACAATAAAATTTCTTAACCAAATTTTCACACAATAATTTTATCATACTGTAAACCTCAAAATAATAATAAAATAATTATTTCAACTTCAGATTTCTCGTCACAAAACCATTGTTGGTTTGACTAAAAATGGGCTATTACATCTTATGAGTGTGATTTCTGGCAAATTGTGAAGTGCACGATTGAGAGGTAGTGGGAGGATCTATGTTCAGCACTAGAGAAGAAAGATAAGGATGCTTATGATAATTTGATGAAAAAGTCCCCAAAGATTTAGACTAGGGAATTTTTGGGGACTACTTGTAAATCAGATATAGTTAACAACAATTTGTGTGAAACACTCAATTCAACCATTGTTGAAGCTAGGTTCAAAACATTATCAGAATGCTTGAGGATATTGGGACCAAGATGATGATTAGGATAGTACAAAAAAAGAATCTATGTAATGGATGTATGGTCCATTGGTGAAAGCTAAGTTTGATGCCAACAAGAAGGACTGTGTAAAGTGCAATTGATATGGATTGGTGAAAATAGATGTATGTTAAGGAAAGGAAGTTATCAGTATACAGTGGACCTTAGTCAAAGGATATATAGTTGTGGAAGTTGGAAAATTAGTAGGATTCTGGTGAGGTCGTGATTAGTTTTAAATTTTTATAATTGTACCTAGACACTAACTATTAACACAAATAAGGCAAGCACACCTATCAGACAGTAGTATAGCTTACGGCAAGACCGGAATGTTGAACCCGAAGGAACCAAAGGAACTAGTAATAACTTTCTTTCTATTAGCTAGCCTAGAAGAAAAGGGAATTTGTTTTAACTAATTAAATTAAACTAATTAACTAGAAGCACGACAGAGAGTAAATTGGGGAGATTGCTTTTGGGAAAATTGATTGATTTAAACAATACCCGAGGAAGAATCCACTTAGACTTCAGTTGTTATTTAACTCTAAATTAGACGATTTATTCACTTGACTTCATTTGTAGAAATCCCTAACTTATGCTATTATCTTCGTCGAGACTAAAAACATCTAACCCTAGGTTGATTAATTGAAATTTCTTCCTAATTAAAACCCTTAGTGTTGTATTAACTCGATCTATACATTGCCCTATTAGATTTGACTCTAATCCAGCATATTTACGTCATTCTATGTCTAGGAGTGCGATCAACTCTGCTTAATTGTGTTGGATCTACTCTTAAGCAGGGATTTTTGCTCTACCAAATAAGCACATTCGAATTGAATTAATATCCTGGAATGTTAACACAATGATTAAAAACACAATTAAGAACAAACCAAGTATTTATCATATAATTCAGAAAATAATAACAGGGATTTAGTTCATGTTTATAAAGAAGAACATCTCAAAATAAGGAAAATAACAAAACATAAAGAAACCCTAAAACCCCTAAAAGAAATTGAAAGGAAATCTTCGGTCTTTAAGGAGATCCTGGCTTCTGAGATGGATCAATTGGCTTTCTTCGAGTAATTCCTTACTTTCTACTCTGTGTGTCCCTTTAGTCCTCTACTAGGATATTTATATAGACTCTAGAATACCTTTCTTAGCCCCTAAGTAGCCCTTTTCGCGTGAAATTAAAACGAGTCACGTCAGGGACACGCCCGTGTGGCACGCCC
The DNA here is from genome assembly GCA_020496765.1 of Gossypium stocksii. Lineage (NCBI taxonomy): Eukaryota > Viridiplantae > Streptophyta > Magnoliopsida > Malvales > Malvaceae > Gossypium > Gossypium stocksii. The sequence continues at coordinate 92,214,863 of CM035626.1, read as the reverse complement.
ATGTAAATCAGGCCCAAGCCGTATTCAATTCTGTTAATTTGGCATGGTTGTGTGGTATACCCATGTAAGGAACTCCAGGCCGTGTTGATTTCTCACTTTGGCCTATTTTCTCTATTTTTAGCCCATTTCTCGTTCTTTTCACTTTCCTATGCTCACCTAAGTATAAAACATGAAATTAAAGGATTAGGAGCATCAAATTCGACAATTCTAATGATAAATCTTCCATAAATGAGCTAAGCATGGGGTAAAATTATGTATGAATATTATCACATTGATACCTACAAGAAAGCTTATTCTTTTCCAATGCAGCCCATAAATAGGCCACATGATTGGGAAAAAATAGTATTCTGCCAGTGGTACCTCCTATTGAGAGGAAGACGCCTAGGAGGCCCAAAAACAATAGGAGGATGGCCAAATATGAACCAAAAAAATTGAAGCCTAGTCACTTAAGTAGGAAAGGTCTACTCATGACATGTACTCAATGTGGCCAACATGGCCAAAACAAGCGGTCTTGCACAAATTTGAAACAGGTATAGTGTTGTTCTTCAGTTAAATATATTAAGTAAATTTTTTATTTTATTTTGTCTAACCAATGATTATGATCCATTTTTTGCAGCAAGATGCACAATCACCTAAACAAAAGGGGAAATATTCTATTAAAAGGTCAACTATCTTAGAAAAATTTAAGGGAAAGCAAACATTTTGTGTAAGTTTCTTCCGTTTACTATTGATATGAGTTATTTTATATATTGTTAATATTAATATAAAATACTGTTGTAGTCTGGTAGAACCACAAAGAGTATGATAATAATTTCATGCCAAGATGGTAGTGGACAATCTTCTTCAACACCCAAGTCGTGAAATAACAAGCGAAAGGCTCCTCTCAACCACTTGGGAACACAAGAATTAGTCGTAGGAAACATGAGCAAATCATTGTTATTTTATTTTGAATGAATTCTACTATTTGTCTTGTGATTCACTATGATAACTTGCTTTTGAACTTGTGCCATAATTCATTTATCTATTTGTACATGTTTTCTATTTCATAAGACCATCTCACAATAGCTCATAATCCAAAAAGTATGGTGTAAGATATTTTGCCTACAACATTCTAGTTTTGGAACAGAATATCGTAGTTATATTTTGAGCCTACAACATTTTGGTTTTGGAATACACTATTGTTGAATGTTATTTTGTTGTATTGAAAACCAATACGTTGGTTTTTTTTTTTTTTTTGTTCATGTATAGGTCACTCACATTTTGGTTTTTGGCTGGTATAGCATTGATGGTGTATAGGGTGAATGGTGTATAGACTAATCATATGTTTTTGTAAAGTACATTTAGCCAAAATGCAATGGGAAAATCATAAGCATAAATGATCAAATTTTTCCTTTTAGTCTTATGTTTATTGTCACTGCGTTATTTATTAAGCTAAATTAAATTAGGCATAAACAAAAAAATATTAGTCATTACTTCCAAGCATAATGTTTGTCAATCAACATTTGCAGCTGCTAGCTGCATATGCCTATTACCACTACTGCCAAAAAAGAAACTTATGGTGATGCATACAATACATAACACAGAGCAAGAAAATAATATCTTATACATTGACTTCTCTTTCTTGATAACTTTAATTTTCTGCTTCATGGTCAACATTTTATTCCCTAATGCTACTTCTCCTTCAACACCACAAATTGATCTACCTCATTCGACCTTAATGCCAGCAGCACTACTGCCACCATTATGGTTACCATCAAATGCAACCAAATCCATATCATTCTTTCTAAGTGCTAAATTATCTTTCAAAAGATTTCATTCACTATCACGCAATTGATGTAGTAACTCAATCGTACGGTTACACATTTTCCCATTATACCACTTGAAGAAATCACAACCGCCATCCTACAAACAAATCCCAATTCAGCCAAATTGAAATAATCCAAAATGAAAACAAAACAAATAATGATATTTATGAAATCATCAAAATTGAGCACAAGCTTAATTTGCAAATAAAAATTCTTCACTTACCCGAAAATTTGAACAACCATAAAATCTCCTTCCCGATTTTAAATCACTCCATAAAGTGTCTCTTGGAGCTAACTTATTCAAGTGACATTTTTTTTATTGGTCAATCGTAGGCATACTCCCTCTAATATGAACTAACAACATTTCCATATGACGATTTTTTCTTTGGACCATTTGAACCATGCATTACGCAACCTTTAGACTGACTATTCAAACTATATGAATACATGATTTCAGATGACAATAAAGAAAAACAAAAATTTCTGGAAAGATTAAGGATTTCACGATTTCATTCCTAATAGTTTTAGGGATTCAATGATTTGATTCGTAAAAGTTTTAGGGATTTCAAGAATATTTTGGAATGCTAATGATTTAGGGATTTGAAAATTTAAAGATTTAAAGATTTTATGGATTCAATGAAGATTTCAGAGGTTAAGGATTTGGAAAATTTCACGGTTTGATGATTTTAGAAATTAGGGAAAAGTATTGAATTTGGGGGTTTGGGGATTTAGTTTATTATTTTTGCTTTATGATTATTAAATTTGTTTAACTTTTTTCCACGTTAGCTTATTTATTTTAATGTCAGCCACGTCATGTAATAGCTCGATTTTGGGCCTAGTCGGAACAATGGTTTCAGAACCACTAACCCAAAGACAGAGAAATTATTTTTAATATTATTTTATGTGTTATATCATGATTATATGAGTGCATTAAAATTTTGGTGAATTGATTTTAGCAATTGCATGCTTAATTTTGAGAAAGGACTAAATCGCATAAAGTGCAAAATTTTTGTTTCACTAGCTAACTATGTTAAATGGCTATGGATCATTAAATTAGAGGTCTTTATTGAGTAAGTAGACAACAAAATTAATTAATGGCTGAACATGGAGACAAAATGTGATGATAGTCAAAGATTAGGTAATATTTTGTGGCTAAACAGATAAAATAAATTAAAACAAAGAGAAAGTTATCATCTTTTTTTCACCCTCTTTCTTCTCCACCAATTTTCACTCAAGAAAAGAGCCATGGAAGCTTGAAAATTTCAGCAACCTTTAATCCTTGCAAGTAAGTCATCTTGATGGATATTTTTTATGATTTTTGTGTTTTCGGAACCCTTATAGCTTAATCTAGCTAATGGAGGGACTAGCTTATAAAATGGTGGAGAGTCTAGGGATTTTCCATGTGAATACTCATGTTGTTTACTGAATTTTTATGGACGAAAATAAGTTATGGTTGTTAAATAAACAACTTTTGTGAAGTGGTTTTCATGAAAAACCCCAAAAAGGGACATTTTCGTAAACGTTGTGAAATAGGTGATAAATGTGTAAAATAATTGAAATTGTGGGCTTTTATAAGTATAAAAAGAACTCGACTAGGCTTGGTTAGTGATGAAATTTGATGAAAGTTGATTTACGAGCCTAGGGGTAAAATCATAATTTTGTGAAAATCTAAGGGCAAAATGGTCATTTTGCCAAAGTATGAGTTATGGAATGTATTGGTTAATGTGGTGATTAAATTAGTGAGTTTTTATCATTATAGATCAAGAAAAAAGGGATACAGATCTTGACAGAAGGAAAACCAAGTTTTTGGATTAAATCAAATCGGTCGATTATATTTTGCATATCGAGGTAAGTTGTACGTAAATAATACAACTCTATTGTTACTATGTGTTAAATATTGATATCGCCTAAAAAGTTGAATGTGACTGTGAATATGCATGCCAAGAATTGATGGGGTAAATTCTCGGTTGAACCATAGAAATAGATCAGATATTCGTGCCACGACGATTACGAGAGCTAGTGTAAGACCATGTAATGGGCATGCATCGGCCTTGATATGTGAGCTAGTGTAAAACCAAGTCTGAAACATGGCATCAACATTGATTTAAGTGCTAGCGTAAGACCATGTCTGGGACATGGCATCGGCACCGATAGATGAGAGTCAGTGTAAGACCATGTCTGGGACATGGCATCGACTTGACATGTGAGCCAGTGTAAGACCATATTGGGGACATGGCATCTGCATCTTACCCTATGTCTGAGGCTTATCGAATATCTTTTATAATTCTAAATGGTTAAACAGGAAATTCTAAGTTTATGTTAAAAATAAGATTTGTTATGACGATGTTGTGAGTGGTACAGGTACCTATATGAAACTCATCTAAAATAAGCTCGGTTAATGTTATATGATTTGTATGATTTGTATGGATAAAAATGAGTAAGTTATGCCTATGATCATTATGGATTATGTGTAAATTATTATATGTTGCGAGTATGTTAGTGCATGGTAAATTGTTGCTAATTATTTACATGCAACTTACTAAGCTTTATGCTTACTCCCTTCCTTTCCATTTTCTTATAGTGCTGCCTAATTAGCTCGTGGATCCATAGACGTCAGACGCATCAATCGTACTATCAATAGAAGCACTTGGCATAGCTAGTTTTATCATTTGAGTAATGGTATGTATAGAGACTTATTCTTTTTTTGTTTTGTGTCACTGTTAAATTTAGCCAAATGTGTTGGCTTGAGATAAAACTAGTCATTTTGTATAAGGTCATGAATGATGGCTAATATTGAAATATTGATATATGCATATGAGAAGATCTTTCATGAATGTGCAAATTTTGGTATGGTGGGTTATGTAATGCGTAATGTATGAATGGATAAGTGTTGCTTGTGCATGAAGTGAGTTGGTCACGTGTTTGAGTGTAAATTGGTTTTACTTTGTGGGTTTAGGTTGGTACAAGTAAAGGTGGCAAAAAGGCTCGGTAAATATCCTTATATGGTCAACACAGGTAGACACATAGGCATGTGTCTAGGCCGTGTGTGATACACAGTCTATTGCACAGGCATGTGGTCAGGCCGTGTGTACCCTGCACCTTAAGTTGGACAAGTCAGAATGCCCAGTAGTAACCACACGGGCTGAGACACGGTTGTATGTCTCAACCGTGTAGAAGACACGGCCATAGGACATAGGCATATGCCTAGGACGTGTGAAGTCTGCACCTTGCATGTGAAATTTAAAATCACCACACGGCCTAGCACACAGGCGTGTGCCTTGGCCGTGTGACCATTAAGAGTTGATGACTTTAGAAACAGAATACCAAGATCTTTGCACACGAGCTGAGACACGAGCGTGTCATAGCCCTGTGAGTGACACAGGCCACGGATACGGGCGTGTGTCAGGCCTGTGAAAACCCTGTAGGTTCGATGTGAAAAATAAATCCACACAGGCGAGGGGCAAGGGCTTGACCCTATATGCTCAGGCCTTGTAAGCTACACGGGCCTTCAACATGGCTGAGTTAGGAAATCACACAAGCGTGTCGCCCTTCTACACGAGCGTGTAACTTATTTTTAATAGAATTTTCTAATGTTTACTTTAGTGCTCGATTTAGTCCTGAATTATTTCTAAAGTGTGTTTTAGGCCTCGTAGGCTCATATTAATGACTTTAAGACAAATTTTGAAAAGTTTTAAATTGGAACAAAATTTGTTGATTCAGAAATGTATGTTTGTATGTGTTTTAGTAAGGTAACGCCTCATACCCTGTTCCTGCATCGAATATGGGTAAGGGGTGTTACATTTAATGGTATCAGAGCTATGGTTTAGTCGATTCTAGGACTAACTTAGCATGTGTACAAGTCTAGTTATACATGCCATATATGTAATATGATAGTGTGATGACCCTTGACAAATTTAAATTGTGTTTTATATTATAAATAGATCCTGATGGAGCAATGACAGATGATGTGGAAAGTAATGTGCCAGCTCCCACTGAAGGGACTACGCCAGTTAAAAGTGGGCCCGTGACAATAGTCAGGGCAGAGGGGCTAGAGAAGCCTACTTCCACATGATGGATGCTTGGTCCTCGGAGTTCGTTCGTGCAAATCCAAACACTCCACCTTCCCCACCTCTTCTAATTCCTCAACCTACCCTTGTAGCTCCGCAAGGAGTAGAAATGATTAGGAGAGAGAAACCTCTGGTAGACAACATTCGCAAGCAAAGGGCCGCGGAATTTCGAGCGAATAATGATGATGATCCAGAGAGAGCAAAGTTTTTGTTGGAAAATACCATTAAGGTATTTGATGAATGGTCGTGCACACTTAAAGAGTGCGTGAAATGTGTTGTGTCACTTCTGCGAGATTCGGCCTACCAATGGTGGAATACCCTTGTGTCAGTTATACTGAGAGAGAGGGTAACTTGGGAATTCTTCCAGGAGGAGCTCCGTAAAAAGTATATTAGCCAAATATTCATAGACCAGAAGAGAAAAGAATTTCTCGAGTTGAAGCAAGGCCGCATGACGATGACAAAGTATGAGCGTGAGTTTGTGGGCTCAACAAGTATGCGCAAGAGTGCGTATCTACAGAAACCATCAAGTGTAAGTGTTTTAAAGATGGATTGAACGAATACATCCAATTGTTGGTTGGCATTCTAGAGTTAATAAAATTTGTGGTACTTGTTGAGAGAACATGTAAGGCTAAAGAGAAGAGATGATATGACATTGAGTCCCGTGACTCAAAGAAAAGACAGATGGGGAAATCACATCAGTCATCATCCAAGAGAGCAAGTGAGTTCACTACACGATCAAATGCTTCAGTGGGATTCTCGAGAAGAAATAAGAATAAGCAGTACACGGCGTCTAAAACTCAAATCACTTCTATAGCGAGCGTTGGTAGTGATTGACCAAATAGACCGAAGTGTTGCAGTGTGGTAGACGACATTTCGGTGAGTGCCGAGGAAATGATAGAGGCTATTTTAAGTGTGGTTCGCTTGACCATTTCATTCGAAATTGTCCTGAGATGGATGAGAAAGATAAAAAGCAAGATGTGGGAGCGAGTAATGCTCCTTCGAGGGGTAGACCACAGAAGAACTCAAGTAGTGGGGCTAGCAGCAGAGGTGTGCCTAGAGACTCTGTCGTAAGGTCTAAGGGCATAGCACCTGCGTGGACTTCGTTATTCGTGCACGCGAAGAGGCTTCGTCCTTAGATGTGATTACAGGTACCTTTTCTATCTATGATATACTTGTCGTTGCTTTGATTGATCTAGAATCAACCCATTCCTATTTTTGCATGAAATTGGTACCTAGTATGAATATGCTAGTTTAGTCTACTAAATTTGTAGTAAAAGTGTCAAACTCGTTAGGCAAACATGTGTTAGTTGACCAAGTGCGTAGAAATTGTCCCTTGACAATTAGAAGTCATTATTTTTCAGCTAACCTCATGTTATTGTCGTTTGATGAATTTGACGTAATCCTTGATATGGATTGGTTGACTACACATGATGTAGTAGTAAATTATGGAAGGAAAGTCATTGAACTGAAATGTGAAAATGGGAATGTTCTTCGGGTCAAATCAGGTGAACCGGATAGCTTGCCTGCAGTGATATCGTCTAGGACTGCGGAGAAATGTATGAGAAAAGGGTACGAAGCTTATCTCACTTTTGTGTTGAATACTCAAGTGTCTAAATTAAATTAAGATTAAGTCTGTGTCAGTGGTATGTGAATACCCGGATGTGTTTCCGGAAGAGTTGCCCAGATTGCCTCTAACTAGGGAAGTGGAGTTTGGTATCGAGTTAATCCTTGATACGACGCCTATTTCGATTACCCCATATAGGAGGGCTCTGACGAAATTAAAGGAGTTGAAAGTTCAGTTGCAAAAGTTAACGGATAAAGGTTTCAAGAGACCCAGTTATTCCCCATGGGGTGCACCAGTGCTATTTGTGAAGAAAAAGGATGGTTCGATAAGATTATGTATAGATTACTAACAGCTCAACAAGGTCATAGTTAATAACAAGTATCCTTTGCCAAGGATCGACGATTTATTCGACCAATTGAAAGGAGCCACCATATTTTCAAAGATAGACCTGAGGTCAACCAGCTGAGAGTCAAGGAGCAAGATGTGTTAAAAACTACATTTCAAATAAGGTACGGCCATTATGAGTTCCTCGTCATGCCCTTTGGCTTAACGAATGCCCCTGTGGTATTTATGGACTTAATGAACCGCATTTTCTGACCGTACTTGGATAAGTTCGTCATTGTTTTTATTGATGATATATTAATCTATTCTCGTGATGAGAGTCAGTATGGGGAGTTTTGAGAACTGTTTTGTAGACTCTAAAAGATAAGCAGTAGTATGCTAAGTTTAGCAAAAGTAAATTTTAGCTTTGAGCAGTCGGATTTTTGGGACACGTCGTATCGGGTGATGGAATTAGAGTTGACTTGAGTAAGATCTCGGCTATTGTTGAGTGGAAACTGTCGAGGAATGTATCACAGATTAGAAGCTTTTTGGGATTAGCAGGTTACTATAAACGGTTCGTTAAAGAGCTCTCTATGATCGCTACTCCGATGATGACGCTACTACAGAAAGATATCATGTTTGAATGGACGAAAAAGTGCCAACAAAGTTTTGAGAAACTAAAGGCATTATTAACCGAAACCTCAATTTTAGTGCAACCGGAACCAGGAAAAGAATTATGGTGTTTAGTGATGCATCCTTAAATGGATTGGGGTGCGTGCTTATACAAGAAGTTAAGGTAATAGCATATGCCTTGAGACAGCTAAAACTGCATGAGAAAAACAATCCAACACACGATCTAGAGTTGGCCGCTGTCATGTTTACGTTGAAGATTTGGAGACACCATTTGTATAGCGAGAAATGTCGGGTATTCACGGACCATAAAAGTCTAAAGTATTTGATGACTTAAAAGGAGTTGAACCTATGGCAACAAAGGTGGTTAAAGTTGATAAACGATTATGAGTTGATAATTGACTATCACCCTGGAAAGGCAAATGTAGTTGCCGATGCATTGAGTAGGAAGTCATTGTTCACCTTGAGGGCTATGAACACTCAATTGTCTATAACTGATGATGGTTCGATCCTTGTAGAGTTGAGAGCTAGGCTAATGTTTTTGCAAGAGATTGTCGAAGCTTAGAAAAGTGATAGAGATTTGCAAGCCAAGATAACTCAATGCGAGACGGAAATGAATCAGACTTTCGGGTCAGTATCGACAATTGTTTGATGTTCTGGGATAGGGTTTGTGTACCTAAAAATGATGAGCTTATTCAGAAGATTTCGCATGAGGCACATAGTAGTCGTATGTCTATCCATCCGTGTAGTGTGAAAATGTACAATGACATGAAAAAAATGTATTGGTGGTCGGGAATGAAAAGAGACAGTTCAGAATTTTTTTCTAAGTGTCTAACCTATCAGCAAGTGAAAGCTAAACACCAAGTACCTTTGGGTTTACTTCAACCCGTAATGGTTCCCGAGGGGAAATGAGATGGTGTCACCATGGATTTGTGTATGGATTACCATTGACGCTAAAGAAGAAAGATGTCGTATGGATCGTGGTTGATAGGCTAACAAAGCCTTTCTATTTTATACCGATGCATACGGACTACCCACTTGAGAAATTGGCTAATTTGTACGTTTCTGAGATTGTAAGACTCCACAGAATGTCCTTGTCGATTATTTCGAATAGAGATCCGAGGTTCACATCGCAGTTTTGGAAAAAGTTACAGGAGGCTTTGGGGACAAAACTAAATTTTAGCACTGCTTTCCACCCGCAAACTGACGTTCAGTCAGAAAGAGTAATTCAGATTCTTGAAGACATGTTGCGGTGTTGTGTCCTTGAGTTCCAAGGCAGTTGGGAAAAGTACTTACCGTTGGTAGAGTTCACCTAAAACAATAGTTATTAGACGAGATTAAAAATGGTGCCTTATGAGGTTTTGTATGGGCGTAAGTGTTAAAAACCCTTATATTGGAGTGAACTCAAAGAGAACCAGATTCACGGGGTTGACTTAGTCAAAGAGACTGAAGAGAAAGTAGCGATGATTCATGACTGTTTGAAAGCCGCTTCGGATAGACGGAAATCCTACGCGAATTTGAAATAAAAAGAAATTGAGTTCCAAGTCAGTGATAAAGTGTTTTTGAAAGTATCCCCGTGGAAGAAAATCCTTAGATTCAGTAGAAAAGGCAAATTAAGTCCGCTGTTTATTAGACCTTATGACGTGATTAAGAAAATTGGGCCAGTAACGTATCGATTAGTCCTGCCATCTGAGTTAGAGAAGATCCACGACGTATTTCATGTGTCTATGCTACGCCGCTATCGTTCTGACCCTTCGCACGTGATTTCACCAACAGAGGCTGAGACTCGTTCAGATATGACTTATGGTGAAAAGCTAGTTAAGATTTTGGCTCAGGAGGTTAAGCAATTGAAAAATAAGAGTATGGCACTGGTGAAGGTATCGTGGCATAGACATGGAGTTGAAGAGGCTACATGGGAGCCCGAGGAGGCTATGAGTGACCAATACCCAAGTCTTTTCACTGGTAAGATTTTCAGGGACTAAAATCCCTAAGGGAGGAGAACTGTAACAGCCCAATTTTGGGCCTAGTCGGAACAGTGGTTTTGGAACCATTAATCTGAGGTCAGAGAAATTATTTTTAATATTATTTTATGTGTTATATCATGATTATATGAGTGCATGAAAATTTTGGTGAATTAATTTTAGCAATTGCATGTTTAATTTTGAGAAATGACTAAATTGCATAAAGTGCAAAAGTTTTGTTTCACTAGCTAACTATGTTAAATGGCTATGGATCATTAAATTAGAGGTCTTTATTGAGTAAATAGACCACAAAATTAGTTAATGGCTGAACATGGAGACAAAATGTGATGATAGTCAAAGGTTAGGTAATATTCGGTGACTAAATAGATAAAATAAATTAAAACAAAGAGAAAGTTATCATCTTTTTTTCACCCTCTTTCTTCTCCCCCGATTTTCACTCAAGAAAAGAGCCATGGAAGCTCAAAAATTTCAGCAACCTTTAATCCTTGCAAGTAAGTCATCTTGATGTACATTTTTTATGATTTTTGTATTTTTGGAACCCTTATAGCTTAATCTAGCTAATGGAAGGACTAGTTTATAAAATGGTGGAGAGTCTAGGGATTTGCCATGTGAATACTCATGTTGTTTACTAAATTTTTATGGAAGAAAATGAGTTATGGTTGTTAAATAAACAACTTTTGTGAAGTGGTTTTCATGAAAAACCCCAAAAAAGGACATTTTTGTAAAGGTTATGAAATAGGTGATAAATGTGTAAAATAAATGAAATTGTGGGTTGTTATAAGTATCAAAGGGACTCAAATAGGTTTGGTTAGTGAGGAAATTTGATGAAAATAGATTTACGAGCCTAGGGGTAAAATCATAATTTTATGAAAGTCTAGGGGCAAAATGGTCATTTTGCCAAACTATGAGTTATGGAATGTATTGGTTAATGTGATTATTAAATTAGTGAATTTTTATATTATAGATCAAGAAAAATGGGATACGGATCTTAACCGGGGGAAAACCACGTTATTGGATTAAATCAAATCGGTCGACCATATTTTGTATACCGAGGTAAGTTATGTGTAAATAATACAATTCTATTGCTATTATGTCTTAAATATTGATATTGCCTAAAATGTTGAATGTGATTGTGAATATGCATGTCGAGAATTGATGGGGTAAATTCTCGGTTGAACAGCCGGAATAGATTGGATATTCATGCCATGACGATTGGGTATTACGAGAGCTAGTGTAAGACCATGTCTGGGACATGGCATCGGCCTTGATGTGTGAGCCAGTGTAAGACCATGTCCGGATGTAACATCCTAAAATTTTGGGCTTAGGAGAATTGGGCTTCTTGTATCGGGGAAAATTCGAATTTTTGTGGTAAAAAAATTTATATTTCATGTTTGGATTGTTAATTAGATGATTTAGAGCATTTGGGGATGTCCAGGAAGTCCTGGACTCATATAGGGAATTTAAGAAAAATATTAATTTTTGCCTTTAAGTGGACATTGGAGTCACAAGGAAGGGTTTAAAAATATTTTTGGTTAAAAATTAGCATAAAGAAGCAAGTGGTCTGGTGGCTAGAGGCGCTGGTAGCTTATGGACGGTCCGAGGTTCAAATCCTGGCCTAACCTCAATTCTTTTAATTTTTGCATAAGGATAGGGTAGCAGGCGTTTAAACCTTAAAATTAAATGGGAGAGATTTTTGACATAAGAGGAGTGGTGGAAGAGTGGTGAACGGTGCACTGAGTGTTTTGGAGGTCGCTGGTTCGAGTTGTATAGCAGCTAGAATTTTCTTTTTATTTTCGAATAAAACGATGGCTTCAGCAGGTAAGGGTTAAATTTATTTACAACCGTATTATAGTGTAAAGGAGAAACGTGGTGAACAGGCTAGCAATATGTGTATGGGGCACAGGTGGGCGATGAGGGCTGGAGTTCGAGCCTCACCCTACGCATGAGTTTAAATTTTTGCTACCTGTGCATGAAGACTTGGTCAAGCAGTGGATGGAAGCTGCTGTCGGTGATCAAACCAAGCGATGGAATGTGGACTGATAGGCTGCTGATTTTATGATGCATATAAAGGAAATATTTTGGGAAATTTTAACCAAATGAGGGGCTAATTTTGGTGATATTTGGTCATGGCAATATTAGGTAATAAAGATTTTTATTTTTGCTTTACTTTTGTTCTTAATTTTTGGTCGAACGGGAGGGAAAGTTATTGTTGCCTTGTTAGGTGCTTAGGCTTGGGGAAGTGTTGGCTTAGTTGTAGGATAGGAGGTCACTTCCATTTTGTTCTCACCGACACAATTCTTGCTTTTGGCTCTATCACTCTTTCTCTTGGATTTTTGGAATGCCGATTGTACTTTGCTCATTTTCTCCTCTTTGATTAGACAAAGTCGATTGCACCATTTTCTTGATCACCATCAACTCACTTTACTTCTTTGTCATTATAATTTTTCTTCATATGTCGAACCTCCCAACCTAGTTTTTCTTTCATCTCTTTTGATAATTTTCATTCCTTCTCTCCTAATCGTTTTTCCCACTAGACTGATCCTTCAATACTTCATCTCATCTTCTTTTCCTTGCTGTAACATTTTTATTTTTGAAACGATTGTATCTCTCCCTTTCGTTACTCTTTCTCATTATTAAACAATTAGCCAAATCTAAGACTTTGGTGGTAAGACTGTGACTTGAGTACTTTTTCATTGGGGACGTATTTTTGAGTCTTGGGTAAGTTTCTTAACCTTAAGTATTATTTACGCTATTCGGAAGTTTACGTATACCCTTATGTGAATAACTATTTTCTTCTAAGCAAGGGTCTTTTGGGCATCGTATGTGGATCATATGATTAGGGGTTGATTTGTTTAAAAGAATAAGGGCCGAATCTTTGTCTCTTCCAAGTGATCATTTTGTTCCATTGTTGGTAAGTGACGCTTGGTTGATTAAAATACAACCTATGACATGATTTTGGATTCAATTATGGTAGTTGTCTAACAAAGAGATAATGGTGACTATAGGTGTTCAATTGTTAGAAACAGTGGGCAACTATCTTGTTCAGGTGTGTTAATCACACTTTAAATCTCGATGGCGAAATGCCAGAATGGCAAATGCCAAAAAAAAGCCAACGAATCGTATGTTGGCCACATAGGCGTGCGAACGCAAATGTGATTGATTGAGGCTACGAATTGTGGCCTTACATCAGAAATCGATTTTCATGAATGATTTCATGAGTTATGTTGAGACGGGCCGAATGGGCCCGTGGGCCCGCTAGATGGGTTTAAAAACCCGTTATTGAATCTCTGGACTGTTTGGTTGCATGTGTCGCTAGACGACCACGGGCTTACTGATAGGCCTTCATTATCGAAGGACCATACTAATAAATGACTGAAATGCCCTTAAGGGCAATTTGACCAAAATACCCCTCGTGGGAAAACTGTCCGTTTTGACCCTATATGAGGTATGAATGATTGTGCATACTCTGATATATGTATATATGTATGTTTATATCCTATATTATGACATTTCATGACATTCTGCATGCACATATGATTTTATGTCATGTCATCATGCATGGGTTTAGGTTATATTGATGGAGGAAGTGTTATGGCTTATTGCCATCCTGTCTATGGCCCATGGCCTTCTTGCTTATGGCCCTGTGCCATCCTGCTATAGCTATAAGCCATCCTGTTAACTTAGTGTCGCATCGGTACTATACTATAGAGTGTAGGGTTGGGTGGGTTGATATTATATCCCCACATGGTGTGATGGGTTGGACGAAGATGGAGTGTAGCGGATGGTTGGGTAGGATTCTGATTGCATGCTATACTATTTTGTATCGGGCTTTGGCCCACTGATTGTGCTATACTGTTCTGTAATGGGCTTAGGCCCCTTGATTGTGACATGCTACTGTTATGGGCTTTAGCCCATTCTGATTCTGTTTTATTGTTATTGCCAGGGTTGCACACTGAGTATTCGTATACTCACCCAATTGTTTTTAACTATTCAGGTAATTTCGAGGCATAGGCGATTTGGTGCTATGTGGACTTGGAGGCGGCCACACTCTACTTTTATATTGTTTCTGGTCTTTAGTTATTTTAATTATTTTTTTTCTTTTGGGTTTTATCATAAGGCCGTTCTTTTAATTTCTTTTAAATACTAGGTTTATTTATCTGCATGTTTATAATCTGTTAGCTTTAGACCGCGTTTTACAAAATGATATCTGTTTTCCAAAAAGAACATTTTCGCAACAAATGAGAATTTTAAATAAGCTTCCGTAATGATTATGTTTATTTTCAAAGTAAACTACTTTTCATAATATGATTAATTAAAGAAAGACAGAAAGGTGATTTATTTAAGAACTTCTTCAAAAAGGGTTTTGAATGAAAACACGGTTTTCTAAAAACTCTTCAATGTGACATGTTGAACTCGGGCCTAACGTCTAGGCCAATTTTGGGGTGTTACACGGGACATGGCATCGGCATTGATGTGAGTGCTAGTGTAAAACGATGTCTGGGACATGGCATCGGCACCGATAGATTAGAGTCAGTGTAAGACAATGTTTGGGACATGGCATCAACTTGACATGTGAGCCAGTGTAAGACCATATTTGGGACATGGCATCGGCATCTTACCCTATGTTTGAGGCTTATCAAATATCCTTTAGAATTTTAAATGGTTCAACGAGAAATTCAAAGTTTATGTTAAAAATGAGATTGGTTATGACGATGTTGTGAGTGGTATACGTACCTATACGAAACTCATGTGAAATGAGCTCGGTTTATGTTATATGATTTGTATGGATGAAAATGAGTAAGTTATGCCTATGATCATTATCGATTATGTGCAAATTATTATATGTTGGGAGTATGTTAGTGTATGGTAAATTGTTGTTAATTATTTACATGCAACTTACTAAGCTTCATGCTTACTCCCTTCCTTTCCATTTTCTTATAGTGCCACCTAATTAGCTAGTGGATCCATGGATGTCGGAGGCATCGATCACATTAATAATAGAAGCACTTGGTATAGCTAGTTTTATCATTTGAGTAATGGCATGTATAGAGACTTATTCTTTTTGTGTTTTGTGTCATTGTTGAATTTGGCCAAATGTGTTGGCTTGAGATGAAACTAGTCATTTTGTATAAGGCCATGAATGATGGCTAATATTGATTTATTGATATATGCATATGAGAAGGTCTTTCATGAACGTGCAATTTTTGGTATGGTGGGACATGTAGTTTGTAATGTATGAATGGATAAATGTTGCTTGGGCATGAAGTGAATTGGTCACGTGTTTGAGTATAAATTGGTTTTACTTGGTGAGGTTTAAGTTTGTACAAGTAAAGGTGGCAAAAAGACTTGGTAAATAACCTTCTATGGTCCACACGGGTAGACACACGGGCGTGTGTCTAGGCCGAGTGTGACACACGGTCCGTCCTATAGGCATGTGGTCAGGCTGTGTGTCCCCTGCACCTTAAGTTGGACAAGTCAGAATGCCCAATAATAACCACATGAGCTGAGACATGGCCGCGTGTCTCAACCATGTAGAAGAAACGGCCATAGGACATGAGCATGTGCCCAGGCCGTGTGAAGTCTGCATCTTACATGTGGAATTTAAAATCACCAGACGGCCTAGCAAATGGGCATGTGCTTTGGCTGTGTGACCATTAAAAGTGGATGACATCAAAAACATAATACCAATGTAACACCTTAGACCTAGCCTAGACGTTATGGTCGAATCTGGTGATGTCACATTGAAGGGATTATTCTCAAAACGACTTTGTTTAGTTAAAATTATGTTCAGTGGCATAGTTGGTTGGGTAAAACTTAAACTTGTGACTTAAAAAGTCAAAATCCTTGTAATTTGTTAAGTTTAGATGAAAGCCCATGTTCTAAGAAAACATTCACATATTAAGATTACTTAGAAAACCATGATTAACTTTAAAAAAATATTTAAGTTTGATGATCCAACAGGGAATAATAATCCCAAATAAAAAGTCAAATCGGAGACATAAGGCCTTATTACAACCCAAAAAAGTAATTAAAATAAAGTAATTTGAAAACTATTTAAAACATCTAAAAAGCTTGCAGTGTGGCCATCTCCGAGTCCTCTCCCACGTCAAGTCGTCTACTGAGGGTCACTTGAAACATTAAATTAAAAGGTGTGAGTTTCGAAACTCAGTGTGTACGACCATTGGCAATCAAATCAATATGCACATTAACACATTGGGCCTAAGCCTTACTCAATATCTGTGGCCTCTGGGCCTTAGCCCATGATAGCCTCGATCGGGCCCGAGCCCACATTCAAATATCAAGATATTCATGCCATATGCAGTTACCCATAACCAACCCTATACGCCCCCTTCTAACCCTACACTCTTGTAGGGAGATACTCGACCTACCGTCCTTATACACCCGTTGTGATACTAGTTGCGGCACCACTCATCATTGCAGTAGAGCTGCTCGTGGCTCAAAAGCCTTCGTTGTAACACCGGTTGCGGCACTACTTATTGTTGCAGCAGAGCTGCTCGTGGCTCAGAAGCCTACATTGGATCCATAGTCGTTAAGCGATCGTGCGACCCTCATATACACTTCCTCCAATCAAAACCCAGCCCACATGCAACATAATATCTCATGAATGCATCATCGTCATATACATCATACCCCAGTCAAACTCATAACACATAGGGGTATTCTAGTCATTTCACTACCCAGGGGTATATTGGTAATTTCTACCCCACAAGGGGTATTTTCATAATTTCCTAATGGTACGGGTTTTAATTATGGATTTTGGCCCATCAACAAGTCCTCGCGGATGAAGTGAACGGACACTATGCACCAGGTAGGATTCAAGAGAAGAGAAGGTGGGTCACTCGGACTGCTTAAGTACCAAGCTCTTCTTAGATCCAATCCTAGACATGCAAACATCCATTGCCACACCTTAGCCTAGCGACTTGTCCACTGACATGTTTAATTATTTAATCAAGTCTTATGCAAGTTTAAGAATTCATCAAAACTAGGCCTATAGTACATTAAAACCCTAGCATGCATTTCTAAAATCCCATAAGGTCCACCAAGTCCAATTATGTCCATATAGCGCTTTAAGCCCAATCATGTTTTTGTAGCCCATTAGGCCCGATCATAATCAAATCATACAACTATCCATATCAATCCATCATTCAATTGCACATAACAACTTTTACCAATTTGGGCCCACAGGCTCGGCAGGCCCATTTAGCCCTATCTGGCCCGGTTACCCAAATATTGTCTCGAGACCATGAGATCACTCGGATACACAGATCATTTGCACATAAGTGCCACATATGTAATCAATCAATCATGTAACCCGGCCATAAGCGAACTCGAACTCAACTCAACGAGCTCGGGCGTTCGCATCCATAAGTGAACTCGGACTCAACTCAACGAGCTCTAATGCCTAGTTACATCTCACGAACTCGGACTCAACTCAACGAGTTCGAACATTTGCATCCATAAGTGAACTCGGACTCAACTCAACGAGTTCGGATGCCCAACCATCCTAGTGACATGTCACTTGTATCCTAATCTATTCCCAAGGTTCAAACGGGATTTTCCTCAATCACACATTTCCCAGTCGTTTCCTTGGAATATCAGCACCAATACGTTGCTTGCATCTCATACTTATCAATTTAATCACATACTTTTCATACCAATACATAATATTTCACAAAGCATAATATCCATAATAACAAGTATCATATCATATAAATAGCATTAAATCTCTTAAAATAACAATTATGTTACATTATTTACATATGAACTTACCTCGGTACAAAATATAGCAATTTTGCGATTTAGTCCAAAATCTTTTCTTTTCCTCGATCAAGGTTGATTCCACGTCTTTCTTGATCTAAAATAACACATTTAGCTTATTTAATACTCACATTATCAAAATAGTCCTAAATTCAAATTTTGGCAAAATTACAATTTTGCCCCTAAACTTTTGCATATTTACACTTTTGCCCTAAAGTTCGAAAATTTAATTTTATCATAAATTCTTATGTTTTAGGACATGATGATCATTTATTTACCATTAGCAAGCTCAAATTCCCACTAAAACACATACTTATGAACAATATGTACTTTTACCGATTAAGCTGTTTTACTCGTTTTTACTTAAAATCGAGTAGCACAAGTTGTCTAACATAATTCGAAACCTCATATTCTACCATAAAACATCAAAATACACAAATTTCACCTATGGGTATTTTTCCAAATATGAACCCTAACTTAAATTATTGCTAACATAAGCTTTATCGAGTTACCGGAACTATGAAAACGTAAAGAACATTAAAAACGGGGCCTGGAATCACTTACTATGGAGCTTGGAAGCTTGAAACAAACCCTAGCTATGGAGAACCCTTGAAATTTCGTGGTAATGAAGAAGATGACCAATTTTGTGTTATTTTTCCCTTTTTATTTCATGTTAATATCCAAATGACCAAAATGCCCCTCCTTACTAAACTTTCAAAAATTCCATCCATGTCCAAATTTTATACATGAACTTAAAATTGGTCAAATTGCTATTTAAGACCTCCTAATTAATATTCCAAAGCAATTTCATACTAGAAACTTCTAGAATGCAAGTTTTGCAACTTATTCGATTTAGTCCCTAATTTCAAATTAAGCACTTTACGCTTAGAATTTCTTCACGAAATTTTCACACCATCATAAAATCATATCATAAACATCAAAATAATTATAAAATAATTATTTCTACCTCGTATTTGTGGTCACAAAACCACTATTCCGATTAGGCCCTAATTCGGGATATTACAACTCTCCCCCCTTTTAAGGATTTTCGTCCTCGAAAATCTTACTGGTAAACAGGTGTGGGTATTGTTTTCTTATAGTTTCCTCGGGTTCCCATGTAGCCTCTTCTATTCCATGCTTTTTCCACAACACTTTCACAAGAGCAATACTTTTGTTTCTTAATTGTTTGACCTCTCGAGCTAAAATTTTAATCGGTTCTTCTTCGTAGGTCATATCTGGTTGTAATTCAATTTCTATCAGTGAAACCACATGTGAAGGATCCGAACGATACCGAAATAGCTTAGATACATGGAATACATCATGAACTTTCTCTAACTCAGATGGTAATGCTAATCGATAAGCTACCGGTCCAACTCCTTCAATTATTTCATACGGCCTGATAAAACGCGGACTTAATTTACCTTTCCGTCCAAATCTGAGGACTTTCTTCCACGAAGACACCTTTAAAAATACCTTATCACCAACTTGAAACTCAATTTCTTTTCGTTCCAAATCTGCATAAGATTTCTGTCTATTCGAAGTAGCTTTCAAACAATCTCGAATTACCTTCACTTTTTCTTCGGTTTCTTTTATTAGATCAACCCCATAGATCTGATTTTCCTTGAGTTCAGTCCAATACAAAGGCGTCTGACACTTACGACCATACAATGCTTCATAAGGTGCCATTTTCAAACTCGTCTGATAACTGTGATTGTAAGCAAATCCACCAATGGTAAATATCTTTCCCAACTTCCTTGAAATTCTAATACACAACATCGAAGCATGTCTTCAAGAATCTCAATTACCCTTTCTGATTGCCCATCAGTTTGTGGATGAAAAGTAGTACTGAAATTTAACCTTGTACCTAACGCTTCTTGCAACTTTTGCCAAAACCGCGAAGTAAATCTCGGATCTCTGTCTGAAATGATTGACAATGGTATTCCATGTAGTCTAACAATTTCTCTAACATACAATTCAGCTAACTTGTTAAGAGAATAATCCGTATGTACTAGAATGAAATGAGCCGATTTAGTCAATCTATCAACTATTACCCAAATGGCATCTTTCTTTCCTGGAGTCAACAGCAACCCTGAAACAAAATCCATAGTAATCCGATCCCATTTCCATTCAGGAACCATAATAGGCTAAAGTAATCCTGAAGGCACTTGGTGTTCCACTTTCACCTGTTGACAAATTAAGCATTTCGATACAAATTCCGATATATCCCTTTTCATTCCTTTCCACCAGTACATTTTCTTCAAATCATTATACATTTTCGTACTGCCTGGATGAATCGACAAATAACCACCATGTGTTTCCTGCAAAATCTTTTGAATTAACTCCTCATTCTTCGGTACACAAATCCGATCTTTAAACATCAAGCAACCATCAGGACCGATTCTGAAATCTGACTCTGTTTCAACCTCACATTGCTTTCTTTTGGCTTGCAAGTCTTCATCGCTTTTTTGAGCTTTACAAATCTCTTGTAAAAACATCGGTCTTACTTTTAGCTCGGCTAGAATGGAACCATCATCTGACATTTCCAACTGAGTGTTCATAACTCTCAAAGCAAACAACAGTTTACTACTCAAAGCATCAGCAACTACATTTGCTTTTCCTAGATGATAGTCAATCACAAGCTCGTAATCTTTTAATAACTCCAACCATCTTCGCTGTCTCAAGTTCAAGTCCTTTTGTGACATCAAGTATTTAGGACTCTTGTGGTCGGTATATGCTCGACACTTTTCACCATATAGATAATGTCGCCAAATCTTCAAAGCAAACACCATTGCAGCCAATTCCAAATCATGAGTCAGATAATTCCTCTCGTGAGGTTTTAACTGCCTCGAAGCATAAGCCATAACCTTTCCTTCTTGCATCAGTACACATCCCAGACCATTTAGAGAAGCATCGCTATATACCATACATTCTTTACCTGACTCGGGCTGTACTAACACTGGTGCCTCTGTTAATAACTTTTTCAATTCTTCAAAACTTTGTTGACATTCTTCCGTCCACTCAAATTTAACATCCTTGTGAAGTAATCTAGTCATAGGAGCAGCAATTATAGAAAATCCATTTACAAACCGTCGATAATATCCAGCTAGTCCCAAGAAACTCCTAACCTCGGTTACATTTTTCGGTGGCTTCCAATCAACAATAGCTGAAATTTTACTGGGATCAACCCGTATACCATCACCCGAAACAATATGACCCAAAAATCCAACTTCCCGAAGCCAAAATTCACTTTTACTAAACTTGGCATATAACTGCTTGTCTCGCAAAGTTTGCAAAACTATCCTCAAGTGCTCAGCATGCTCTGTCTCATATTTCGAATAAATCAAGATATCATCTATAAATACCACAACAAACTTGTCCAAGTATGGTCGAAATATTCGATTCATCAAATCCATAAACACAGCAGGAGCATTTGTTAATCCAAACGGCATAACTAAAAATTCATAATGACCATACCTTGTCCTCAAAGCAGTTTTAGGCACATCTGACTCTTTTACCCACAGCTGATAGTACCCAGATCTCAAATCAATCTTTGAAAACCATGTTGCTCTTTTCAGCTGATCAAACAAATCATCAATTCTCGGCAACGGATACTTGTTCTTAATTGTCACTTTGTTTAATTGCCGATAGTCTACACACAATCTCATCGAACCATCCTTCTTTTTCACAAACAATACCGGAGCACCCCAAGGCGAAAAACTCGGTCTCACAAAGCCTTTGTCGGTCAACTCTTGCAACTGTGACTTTAATTCTTTCAACTCTGTTAGTGCCATTCTATACGGAGCAATCGAGATCGGAGCTGTTCCCGGCATCAAATCAATACCAAACTCTACTTCTCTAACTAGAGGCAAACCTGGTAATTCTTCTGGAAATACATCCGTAAACTCACATACAATCGGCACTGATTCCACTTTCTTTTCAATTTCCTTTGTATTCAACACATACGCTAAATAAGCTTCATAACCCTTTCTCAAATATCTCTGAGCCGACATTGAAGAAAACACACTAGACAATGCCTTTGATTTATCTGATTCGACCCGCAGAGTTTCACCATTTTCACACTTTAATTCAATAACTTTCTGTTTACAATTTACTATAGCATCATGCAATGTCAACCAATCCATACCCAAAATAACATCAAACTCATCAAACAGCAACAACATCAAGTCAGCCGGAAAGTAATAACCCCGAATCATTAAAGGACAGTTCTTGTATACTTTATCAACTATAACACATTGGCCTAATGGGTTTGACACTTTAATCATAAATTCTGTATTCTCAACAGGTATATTCATGCTAGATACTAATTTCATGCACACATATGAATGAGTAGAACCGGGGTCAATCAAAGCAGTAACATTAACGTCATAGAGAGAAAATATACCAGTAATCACATCGGGTGAGGAAGCATCTTCACGCGCTTTAATGGCATAAGTTCTAGCTGGAGCCCTTCCTTCAGATTTAACTGCTGAATCTCTGGCTACATTCTTGCTGCTTGCTTCACTCCCAGCTTTTCTTGGATACCTTCCTCTCGAATCTGCACCACCAGCTTTTGTACTCTGAAATTTTTCTTTTTCAATCCTCTCTGGGAAGTCTCTAATAAAATGATCCGGAGAACCACATCGGAAACATTCATTTGCTCTGCACGGACCAGAATGATTTCTACCACACCTCTGGCACTCAGGTTTAACAAATCTCGAGTTCCCTACACTAGCTGCCGAAGTAGTCTAGGACTTAGGACCCATATTTTGCTTCCTAGAATTCCCATATGATTGTCCAGCTGAAACTTGGGAACAAGGATTCATATTTCTTGATTTTCCAGGTTGCTGTGAGGGTGCATTACTCATTGGTCTTTTCTTCCAATTTTGTGTCTCAGATTCTACCTTTTTCTTCTCTTTAAGTAGTTCTTCAGCCTTGCAAGCTCGATCGACAAGTACCACCATTTCTTTTAATTCAAGAATCCCAACAAATACCTTAATTTCTTTATTGAGCCCATCTTCAAATCGCCTACACATTTTGGCCTCTGTAGGAACATATTCTCTGGCATACTTACTCAGTCGAACAAACTCTCTTTCATATTCTGTACCGGTCATGTTACCTTGTTTCAACTCGAGAAATTCCTTGCGCTTCTGATCAATAAATCTTTCACTGATGTATTTCTTCCAAAACTCTTCTTGAAAGAATTCCCAAGTTACCCTCTCTTTCGGTACCACAAAAATCAGTGTCTTCCACCAATTATAAGCTGAATCTCTCAACAAAGATATAGCACATTTCAAGCATTCCTCAGGTGTGCAAGACAGTTCATCAAATACCCGGATAGAATTCTCAAGCCAGAACTCTACTTTCTCGGCATCATCATCTACATTAGCTCTAAATTCTTTGGCCCCTAGCTTACGGATTCTATCAACTGGAGTTCTTTGGAATTTCATCATACCCATATCTTGAGGCATTGGGGGTACAGGTTGAGGAATTAGGGGAGGTGGGGGAGGTTGAACATTCGGGTTCGTACGAACGAACTCAGTATACCAAGCACTCATCATCTAGAGAAAGGCTTCTCGACCCCTTTCTCCTCCTCCTTGACCAATAGTGGGAGGTGGATTTTCAGTCGGCACCGCCTCTTCAGCCGGAGCTGGTGCATTACTTTCTACATCATCGGCCACGGTTGGATCGCGATCCATTTACTATAAAAAAATCATTTAAAAGGTCAGAAGTCGTCACACTATCACAATATACATATATGGCATGTATAGCAAAATTCGTGCATAAAATACGTTAGTCCAAGAACCGACTAAACCTGCTCTGATACCACCAAATGTAACACCCCCACGCCCAAGACCATCACCGGAGTCGAGCTTGAGGTGTTACCGAACATAATTTATCATTTAAACAACTTTACATCATTTATTTTGATTTTCGAAATAAGCAGTTTTTCTGCGTCATGGTCGCTAAAAAAATCATATCTCGAGTTACGAAACTCAAAATTAAGATCCATAAATTTTCCCTGAATCTAGACTCACACATCTATCTACTATTTTTTTTATAAAATTTTTGGTTGGGCCAATTAGTACAGTTTATTAGTTAAATTTACCCCTATTTCAGGACTTGACTGCACGGACCTCTACTTACTACGAACCACTTTTCTCCCTGTACAAATTTCATATAACTATACCATTTATTTATATTAAAATTAGATTCAACAAGGATTCTGATCATATAAATTACACCTCCTAATTATTTTTGTACAACTTATAGTGAATTTTCAAAATTGGAACAGGGGATCCAGAAATCGCTCTAGCCCTGTTTCACTAGAACTCAAATATCTCATAACATATAACTCCTTTACCTATTTTGCTTCTTCCATATGAAAGTAGACACAATAAGCTTCAATTTCATAGTTAATTCTTCACCTAATTCGTTTTCTACTATTTTTGGTTATTTTTCAAACTCACATTATTGTTGCTGTAGTGTTCTGTTTTATGGCAAGTTTCATCTTTTTATGAATCCTCATGAACCATATAACATATTAAACTCACAAGGCATTCAACATTATCTAGGCTAGCCATACCAATGATTAATCATTATCAAGCATTTTCTCAACCAAATCACAACCATATCACAAGATTATTTACACAAAACAAGTATATTGCTATACATGCCATACATCAAAACATACAAACCAATATACCAATTCTTCCTCAGATAGTGTGAGGGGTTCTTCGACCTTCCCGATATCCAAGTTGCCTTGCTAAAAACTACAATGAATGTACAGGAGGGAGTAAGCATAAATGCTTAGTAAGTTCACATGCAAATAACAAGTAAAATAACAAAGCAATTATATCAACAACAATAGCATGATATCACCAAGATACAAACCACATTTCTAGCTATCGTGTATCATCTTACCACCTTATTTCTGTTGTATCAAGTTTCAACTCGAGGGTTAAGTACATACCTGTCCCAATTGTCCATTTCACAACACTTACCAAAATATCATTTTCATCTTGAGTATTCTTCTATTCTGCTAGAATTTTACCCGTTGAACACATCGGAATATAACTCGGATACACTGATCATTTGCACATAAGTGCCACATATGTAATCAATCAATCATGTAACCCGCCCATAAGCGAACTCGGACTCAACTCAACGAGCTCGGGCGTTCGCATCCATAAGTGAACTCGGACTTAACTCAACGAGCTCTGATGCCTAGTTACATCTCACGAACTCGGACTCAACTCAACAAGTTCAAACATTTGCATCCATAAGTGAACTCGGACTCAACTCAACGAGCTCTGATGCCTAGCTACATCTCACGAACTCGGACTCAACTCAACAAGTTCAAACATTTGCATCCATAAGTGAACTCGGACTCAACTCAACGAGTTCGGATGCCCAACCATCCTAGTGACATGTCACTTGTATCCTAATCTATTCCCAAGGTTCAAACGGGATTTTCCTCTATTACACATTTCCCAGTCGTTTCCTCGGAATATCGGCACCAATACGTTGCTTGCATCTCATACTTATCAATTTAATCACATACTTTTCATACCAATACATAATATTTCACAAAGCATAATATCCATAATAACAAGTATCATATCATATAAATAGCATTAAATCACTTAAAATAACAATTATGTTACATTATTTACATATGAACTTACCTCGGTACAAAATATAGCAATTTTACGATTTAGTCCAAAATCTTTTCTTTTCCTCGATCAAGGTTGATTCCATGTCTTTCTTGATCTAAAATAACACATTTAGCTTATTTAATACTCACATTATCAAAATTGTCCTAAATTCAAATTTTGGCAAAATTACAATTTTGCCCCTAAACTTTTGCATATTTACACTTTTGCCCCAAAGTTCGGAAATTTAATTTTATCACAAATTCTTATGTTTTAGGACATGCTGATCATTTATTTACCATTAGCAAGCTCAAATCCTCACTAAAACACATACTTATGAACAATATGTACTTTTACCGATTAAGCCGTTTTACTCGTTTTTACTTAAAACCGAGTAGCACAAGTTGTCTAACATAATTCAAAACCTCATATTCTACCATAAAACATCAAAATACACAAATTTCACCTATGTATATCTTTCCAAATATGAACCCTAACTTAAATTATTGCTAACATAAGCTTTATCGAGTTACCGGAACTACGAAAACGTAAAGAACATTAAAAACGGGGCTTGGAATCACTTACTATGGAGCTTGGAAGCTTGAAACAAACCCTAGCTATGGAGAACCCTTGAAATTTCGTGGTAATGAAGAAGATGACCAATTTTGTGTTATTTTTCCCTTTTTATTTCATGTTAATATCCAAATGACCAAAATGCCCCTCCTTACTAAACTTTCAAAAATTCCATCCATGTCCAAATTTTTTCCATGAACTTAAAATTGGTCAAATTGCTATTTAAGACCTCCTAATTAATATTCCAAAGCAATTTCATACTAGAAACTTCTAGAATGCAAGTTTTGCAACTTATTCTATTTAGTCCCTAATTTCAAATTAAGCACTTTACGCTTAGAATTTATTCACGAAATTTTCACACCATCATAAAATCATATCATAAACATCAAAATAATTATAAAATAATTATTTCTACCTCAGATTTGTGGTCACGAAACCACTATTCTGATTAGGCCCTAATTCGGGATATTACAACACTAGTGTGTCGCCCTTCCACACGGGCTTGTGCCTTGTTTTCAATAGAATTTTCTAGTGTTTACTTTAGTGCTTGATTTAGACCTGAATTGTTTCTAAAGTGTGTTTTGGGCCCCGTAGGCTCATATTAAGGACTTTAAGACAAAGTTTGAAAAGTTTTAAATTGGAACGAAATTTACTGACTCGAAAATGTATGTTTGTATGTGTTTTAGTAAGGTAACACCTCGTACCCTGTTTCGGCGTCGAACATGGGTAAGAGGTGTTACACATCATTAGTCAACTAGAATACCTTGTAGACCAATTTTTTTGACCAGCTGTTAACTAACAGTTAGCTGACGATTACTATTTCAACTGGGTTGATGTTTGAAAACTTCTTTACGATGAAGGGCCCATTTCAGACAAAAAGGTTAAGGGCATATATCCAAAAGCCCCCAAATATTGAGGGCTTTTTTTTGCAATTATGCCTTTCTAGATCGAACTCTTGGAGTAGAAATACCCATAGGATCAATCTCGTGTAACAGCTCGATTTAAGGGCTAGTCAGAACAGTGGTCCTAGAATCACTAATCTGAGGTCAAAGAAAATAATTTTAATATTATTATATATGTTATAGTATGATAATATGAGTGCATGAAAATTTTGGTAAAATAATTGTAGCGATTACTAGCTTAATTTTCAAAAAGGACTAAATTGTATAAAAGATAAAAGTTTTGTTTTGCTAGGTAATTATGTTAAATAGCTAGAGAACCAAAGTATGGGGTCTTTAAAGGGCAAATAGACCCTATTTAGGTGCATAGCCGGCCATAAAGACATGGAAATGTGAAAGTCAAAGATGTTGATGGGATCAGGTGGCTAAATAAGTAATAAAATAAGACAAAAAGAAAAAGGTGGTCATCTCTTTCATTTTACCTTCTTCTCCACCGAAATGTGCAACAAAAATATGTGTTTTGGAAGCTTAAAACTCAGCCAAACAAAACCTCTTGCAAATTGGGAAGGACAAGACTTGGGTAGACGACAAGGGAAAAATAAAGAATCGAAATTAGTCGACTTAGTTCGTTGTTGCAACAAGTGAGGTAAGCTCATATGATTAATTTATAGTGAATGATTATTAAATTTGAAATGATATATTGTATTATTTCATATGCTTGTTATCTAACCATGATGAAATGTAAGTTGAAATCGGATTGAAAGGCTAATTAGGAGAAATGCAGGGTCAAGTACAATTGTACTACGACTTATGATGAATTGACAGATAAAGACCATGGTTGGACCATGGCAATACGAGTGTCAATGTAAGACCATGTCTGGGACATGGCATCGACATCGAGATATGCTAGCCAGTGTAAGACCATGTCTGGGACATGGCATCGGTAATGATACGAGTGTTAGTGTAAGACCATGTCTGGGACATGGCATCAGCCTCGACAAGCAAGCTAGTGTAAGACCATGTCTGGAACATGGCATCGGCTTGGATACGTGTCAGTGTAAGACTATGTTTGGAACATGGCATCGGCACAGACAGAGGAGAGCTAATATAAAACCATGTCTGGGACATGGCATCGACTCGTTATGTGCGCTAGTGTAAGACCATGTCTTGGACATGGCATCAGCCTTGTTACGTATCAGTGTAAGACCATGTCTAGGACATGGCATTGACATGAATAGATGTAAGCCAGTGTAAGACCATGTCTGGGACGTGGCATCGGCAAACGACCTCACATAAGACCATATCTGGGATGTGGCAGTGGTACCGTACATACGTGATTTTCGATGCATTTGATGGTGTTTTGAATAACTCAATGGGTAAGACAGACATTGTGGAATTCATATCTGGTTTTATAAATGAGTTGTGAAAGATTTATGAAATTATGAAATCTATTCATAATGACCTGAGATAACGTGTTGTTATTGATGTGTAAGTGAATCAATGGATAAGGTCAAGAAGACAGTGAAAATGTAATTGAATTAAGTGAGACAAGTACGTACAAAATTCATGTGAATATCGAGTGGTAGTAACTTAAAGGTGTATAATGAATCAATATTGTAAATACGTGGAAGGTCACGGGTTGACATGCGAGATAATATTTTTAGCTTATGAAATGATCAAAGAATCGAATGTGAAATTTTTGATATCGTTATGCATAAATAATGGTAAGTGATTTCCTAATTATGTAATTGTTTCATACGATAATTTAAATGAATAAGCTTTCAAAAGTCATAGTAAACCCTATAAGGAAGTAAATGATTGAACAGTGAGACCATATAAACTTTTTATGCTTGTGTAATTACTCAAAATCTATTTGATAGCTAACATAAATCATAAGCTTACTGAGCTTTATAGCTTACCTCGTTTATTCTCTCATGTTGTAGGACTTTGAAGGTCTGCTCAGGTTGAAAGATGATGGAGATCTCAACACATTTTCTCATCATTGTTTGGTACTTAAAGCTTTACAAATTTTAGTTATATGGCATGTATAAGCTAGTTGTCGTATTATATGTAAAGTGAGTTTAACCATGGTGGCCTTAGTGTGCAATGCATATTTAGCCATGAATTTGGCTTACAAATTGTGTGAAGATAATGTATGGTTAAATAAGCCCTTGAATGATGTATTAAGGTATTGATTATAAATGTTTAGGATGTATGCATACGTTAGGAAGGTAGCTTTGTAATGTTGCATAGGATGGTGCATGAAAGGGTGGGAAATAGGCTTGGTAGATAGCCTTGTTTTTGTCCACGCGGGTAGACACACGGGTGTGTGTCTAGGTCGTGTGTGACACACGATCTGCCCTATGGGCGTGTGGTTCGACCGTGTGTCCCCTGCACCTTAAGTTGGCCAAGTCAATATTGCACACGGGCTGAGCACATGGGTGTGTGCCTTGGCCGTGTGGCCCTTAAGGGATGATGACGTCAGAAACAGAATGCTAGGGTTGTTGCACACGAGCCGCGCCACGGACTTGTCATGGCTATGTGAGAGACACGGGCCAGGGACACAGGCATTCGCTAAGCCGTGTGAAAACCCCTGTAGGTTGATGATGGACAATAAATCCACACGAGTAGGGGACACAGGCGTGTCCCAATATACCTAGGTCATCTGACTTACACAGGCCACCAACAC
This sequence comes from Gossypium stocksii, assembly GCA_020496765.1. Taxonomy (NCBI): domain Eukaryota; kingdom Viridiplantae; phylum Streptophyta; class Magnoliopsida; order Malvales; family Malvaceae; genus Gossypium; species Gossypium stocksii. The sequence goes on along the minus strand of CM035626.1, from coordinate 92,184,902 downwards.
GACCATGTTAGCAATTCACAAGGGCGTGTTGCCCTTTCGCATGGGCATGTGACGAGCCTTTAAGAAATTTTCTTGAAAGCTTCCAAAGTGTTCAGATTGGTTCCAAATGTTTTTCCCAAGTTTGGGCCCCGTAAACCCATATTAGGACCCGTGTGATAAAGTTTGAGAAAGTTTTAAATTGGAATAGATTACGTTTGATGCGAGGTTAAGTGTTTACATGTGTTTTAGTTAGGTAATGCCTCATACCCTGTTCCAATGTCAAATAAGGGTAAGGGGTGTTACATCTCGGCTTAGTGTTTTTCTTGGCAAGTAAATAATTAATTACCGTGGTTTGTATAGACTGTCACTTTTGTACCTACAAGATAAGATTAAAACTTCTCAAAAGCAAACACAATAGCAAGTAAGCCTTTCTCTGTTACCGTATAATTTGATTGAGCTCTTATTAGAGTTCGACTTGCATAGTAGATAAGCTGGAAAACTTTGTTCCTTCGCTGACCTATCATAGCTCCTATCGCGAAGTCACTTGTGTCATACATTAGTTCAAATGGAAAATCCCAGTTCGGTGTAACAATGATGGGTGCTGAAACTAACTGACTCTTCAAATCATTGAAATCTCTTAAGCACTCCTCATCAAATTTAAACGTCGTATCCTTCTCCAATAATTTGCATAAAGGTTTAGCAATTTTAGAGAAGTCCTTGATAAATCTCCAATAGAAACTGGCGTGGCCCAAAAAGCTCTTAACACCTTTTACAGATGTTGGAGGTGGGAGTTTCTCAATAACATCTACCTTTGCATTATCTACCTTGATTCCATGTCTCGCTATCGATGCCCTAGAACAATACTTTCTCATATCATGAAATGACACTTTCCCAGTTAAGTATGAGGTTTGTTTCTTCACATTACCTTAGTACTTTGGCTAGATTGGTTAGGCAATCATCATATTTATCTCCAAATATTGAAAAATCATCCATAAAGACTTTTAAGTACTTCTCAACCATGTCAGTAAAAGTAGACATCATACATCTTTGAAATGTAGCAAGTGCATTACATAAACCAAATGGCATGTGTCTAAATGCAAATGTATTGTACAGGCATGTGATTTTTGTTTTTTATTGATCCTCAAGTGCTACAATAATTTGATTATACCCCAAGTATCCATCAAGAAAATAGTAATTGTCTGACCCTGCAAGTCTATCCAGCATCTGCTCCAAGAACGGTAAAGGAAAATGACCTTTCATAGTCGTATTGTTTAACTTTCGGTAATCGATGCAAATTTTCCATCCTGTAACCGTTCTAGTCAGTATCAACTCGTTATTCTCGTTCTCAATGACCATAATATGTCTTTTCTTTGGCACGCACTAGACCGGCCTCACCCACGAACTGTTTAAGATGGGGTAAATTATACCTGCATCTAACCATTTAATGATTTTTTTCTTTATCATGTCCTTCATTATGGGGTTCAGTCTTAGTTGTCCATCAATTGTCCCTTTCTCTCCATTTTCTAGGATGATCTTGTGCATGTATACATATGGACTAATGCCACGAATATCAGCTATGGTCCATCCAATAGCCTGCTTGAATTGTTTTAACACTAGGATGAGTTTCTCTTCTTGCTCTTCGGTCAATTCCGCTTCAGTTCTAATTTAGTTTGCTCCTCAATTGATGCTTTTGGTTGGGCATAATCCCTAGTCTCTAACTCCAAAGACTCAAAGTAGGATTTTAGATTAAATCTCCTTTGATTAGCTTTTAGCAAAGCTAAGTATTCCTCTCCCTCTTCATCACTAGGAGGGTCTGATGTCAAAATTTGTCTAACGGGTCCTCAATATAATTGAGTTCCTTTTCCATGATTAATTCCTCTAAATTGGATACTGTAGAACAATTATCAACTGTGTCAGAAAATTGCATAGACTTGAAAACATAAAATGTTACCTGGTTATCCTACGCACGGATAGTAAGCATGCCCTTTTGTACATTAATAAAGGTCTTTCCAGTTGCTAGAAAAAGCCTTTCTAGGATGATTGGCACCTCTTTATTTACTTCAAAGTCTAGACTAACAAAGTTAGCAGGGAAAATAAATTTATCTACATGTACTAATATATCCTCGATTTTTCCTTCTAGATGTACTAAGAATCGATCTGCTAATTGAAGTGTGACCACAGTAGGTCTAACTTCACCTGTCCCTAATTTTCTGAATATGGACATAGACATCAAGTTAATGTTTTCACCTTAATCGCATAGCGCCTTACCATAATAAGTTGCCCCAATGTTAAAGGTATGGTAAAATATCTAGTATCTTTCAACTTTTGGGGTAGTTTGTCTTGAAGATATGCACTACATTCCTTCGTCAGGGCTACTGTCTCAAATTCTGCAACTTTTTGTTTCTTGGACAAGATATCCTTCATGAATTTGACGTAATTCGACATTTGTTCAAGTGCTGCTACCAATTGAATATTGATATGTAGTTGCTTGAGTACATCCAAAACTTCTTAAACTGGACTTCCTGCTTCTGCTTCTAAAGTCTTTGAGGGTAGGGTGGTGGAAGATTTTTTATTGGAACTAGTTGATTAATCTTTTATGGCAATTTTGCATCTAACGAAGTTGTTAGTTTATCAGAATTAACTAGTTCAGAAGTTAACTTATCAGATTTTGCAGATTCTGGTTCTAGTGGAATAGGAATTTCAGCACTCAGTTGAACTTCCATTGAGTCTTGAGCATCAGCTGGCTCCTCTTCAACTTCGACAGTGTTGGGCTCTAATGTCTTTCCACTCCTCAATGTCAATGCTTTACAATGCTCCTTCCTCGAATTTCTTGGATTCTCTATATCACTAAACAAAGCACCTTATAGACAGTTTCTAAGTTCAGTGGTAAGGTAGCCCATTTGGTTTTCTAGGTTTTTCAATGTACCTGCTTGGCTTTGGATTAAGACGTCATTTTTGGCTATGTATGCCTTCAACAGGTTTTCAAAGCCATTGGAAGATTCAACTTGAGGTTGCTTCTGAACTTGTTAGGTAAAGACAAGTGGTTAGGTCGGTCTAGGTTAGGCATAAGTGTTACTCGATCCAGCCCCTTGGTTACTCCAGGAAAGGTTAAGGTGTTTTCACCAAGATGGGTTATAAAAATTGGATTGCAGTACTTGTCCTCCTTGGTTATGGTTCTGGTTCTGATTACCCATGTAACACACGGATTCTGGGTTTGATAGACATTCTTCGAACAAATGTCCTTCCCCACAATAACCACAAGCTACATTTTCGAATTGATTAGATGGTTGAGCTGCAAAACTATTAAACCCACTAGTGGTAAAATTTTTAAGCATTGAGGAAACTGAAGATACTTGAGATGCAAGTGAAGTGAAAGCGTCCACTTCATGTATTCTAGCGATTCGTCTTCCTGACACTGTTCAATTGGCTGGCCATTGATAATTATTGTTGGCAATCCTCTCGATGATTTCATAAGCCTCATTACAAGACTTAGAAAGGAGAGCACCGTTAGTAGAAGCATCCACTACTGACCTCATGTGAGCATTGAGACCGTTATAAAACGTCTCAAGTTGGATCTAATAAGAGATTCTGTGATGAGGGCACTTCCGTGATGAGGGCATTAACGCAAAAACAAAACTATCTCAAAAAGATTTAGAAACTTTTACCTACACAACGACATGAAGGAAACGAAATGTCAACGCGATTAGGAAGGAAAAATTTTATGGAAATCAAAAAATAGAAAGCCGAAGATTGGAAGTGGAAAAACAGAGAGAAAAAGGGAAAAGGGAGAACAAAATTTTGGGAAAAACAAAAAAAACTGCTAGCATATCCCTAATTTCTCTCCACTAACCCATTAACAAACAACTACTCAGAATCCCAACTCTATTGGAACTCTATCAGTTAACAAAGCAAAAATATAACCCCCTTGCAACGTAGAGATTTGAACACAGACCCCTAACACACCAATTCCCTTACCACTTGAATCAACAGACTCATTCTGATATGGACATACAGATAATTTAATATAAGCCCACTGAAAAATGATAAGGCTTCAATCCAAAAAAAAAAAAACAAAATTGACAGAAGTAGGACTTGAACCCAAGACCTCTCAAACATACCAAAACACGTAACCACTGAAGCAGATACACAATTGTGTTAGATATTTACAGCAACAGAAATAAATAAATCAGGGTGTTACATCGTATGCCTCATACAAGGACTCGTCATCCATTTGTTGGAAAGCGGTGATCTCGTTCCTCAACATTCTTGCTAGGTGGGAAATACTTCATAAAGAATCTTTCTACTAACTCTTGCCATGTGGAAATGGAATTTGGTGGCAATGAGTTCAACTAGGCTTGAGCTCTATCCCTTAGTGAATATGGGAACAGCTTTAGTGTATCTTCAGGTACCCTAGCTAACTTGAAAGAATCACTTACCTTCATAAACAGTCTTAAGTGATGGTAAGGATCTTCAATAGGCATTCTACTGAATTGGCCCACTGTTTGAAGCATCTAGAACATGACTGGCTTCAACTCGAATTGTTGTGCCTTGAATTTAGGTATCTTAATACCTAGATTAAGATCATGAAACACTAGAACAACAAACTGTCTTAGAGCTCTATCCCTATTATCAGCAATAAGGATAGGATTTTGAGCAGGGTTATCTCTATTTCCCTGATTCAGATTTTCAAAGTTCATCTCTTCGGTCCTTCTCTTATTTGCTTTTCTTCTTCGTTGTCGAAAAATTCTTTCTATCTCAGGGTCTACGAAGAGTAAATCGATGATTCAATCAATACTCATAATCACCAGAAACAAACACAGAAAAGTTAATTATGTTAAAATTGAACAGAAAAATAAACCAAAATGAAAAAATTTACAAATAATGACTTTTAAAACAATCCCTGAGAATGGCCCCAAAAACTTGGTACGACGGAAATGTACAAGTGTACACAATCGAAACAATTAATAAAGTGATAACTAAATGTCAAGTTATCGTACCCATAGGGACTATGAATGCAATTAAAAACACTTTGGTGAAGAAAAATATTTTGATTTTGAGAAGTGATTAAAAACTAAGAAAACTAAAATAAAAATAAAAATAAAAGTTCCAATGCACAACTTCAAAAGATGATTTTAATCAAGATGACATAATTGTGTTAGATTAATTGCATTTCTTAACTTAGAATTACTAAACTCATACTCATGTTGTTACGAATAAATTCACGGTAACTTGGTAATTTGCTAACTACTGCTCATACCTACCTATTAAATTAACTAATCTCTTGAACATTTTCTAATGCCAATTCAAACAATTAATCAGTCTTTATAAGAACATAAAAGATCAAGTGATGTAACAATGTATTCCTACCTTGAAACAGTTTAATCATAATACATTTGTAAGTTATGCAAGGCTAATGTATCGTTTAATACTATCGCTAATTTAAACCTTAGCTACCTTAGAAGATTAAACATGCACTGATTAAGTATTGTGTCAATTAATTACAATTTCAACACAATTAAATAATTAATTCATTATTTACCTTACAATTATAATGCAAGAATAACTTAATCATGATTTTACTTAATCAAATAACTTACAAGGCTTATAACAACACATTCACAATTTTAATAACTTAATTGGACGAAATGCAATCAATCTAACACGAATTAAATTTAAGACATATTAATTAAATTAAACATATCAACATCACAAGTATTTATAGACATGTTCATAACAACAACAATAAAAATTAAAGGATAGGGAACTAGAATCAAATCCGGTGTTTCTCCGAAGCTTGACTAGTTTGCTCAGCTCCTCCTTCTCCTCTTGTTCTTGTTGAACTGAGGCTTCTACGAGCACTTGAATGCTGCTTCCAACAGTGGTTGAAAGAATCTTTTCCAAGAGGGAAAATCGGCAAGGGAATGGAAGGGAAAAAGAAGAACAAATGAGGGGTTTTGAAGAGAGAAAAGTAAGAAAGAAGTGAAGAATGAAATGATGAGAGGTGTGTTTGAAATGAGCAGCCAAGGGAGGTATTTATAGGTTGAGTAGGTTGCTAAAAATAGAACAAATAAGCAGCCATAGACTCCCTCCATGGCCGACTACACATGTGGCAAGTTTGAAGGTTTCAAACTTGCTATTTTTAGGTAGGGGCAAATCTAGAAAGGCTTAATAAGTGGAGGGGTTTGAATGCAAATTCAAGGAGACTTCAAGGGCTGTTTTGCAAGCCAAATGATCAGCTAAACAAGCTGATTGGGTCAGCATGTGGGACGGGTTTGGGCAACCCATTGCTCGGTTGGATCAGTTTTCTCTATTCAGCACAACTGGGCCTTTTTTCATAATTAATTAATAATAATTGTTTAACCCAAAATAAATTAGATTAAAATTAAAATTGATTATATAATGAATTAATATTCATAATTTAGACCGTCTGAGGCTGAAAAATTAATTCGCCTCTATGCTTCAAAATCGCTTCTCGGTTTTGTGCTTCTAACAGTGTTTACTGAGCCATTTTTCGCCCTTTGTGTGAATCTGTCAAAAATAAATCAAAATTAATCAAAATTTATTATAAAATTAATTATAAAATTAATTAAAATTCAATATGTTAATAATTTAAATTCAATTTAATTATTTTATAATTATTATACATTTTTCAACAAGAATTACTACGAAATTGCATGAATTTGAGTTAAAAAGGGCATAAAAAATTGTGTATATTTTCGTGTTTCCACCTTCCAATATGCATAGTGTGACAAACCAAGTAGCAATAGTGGTCAAGTGAGTGAAGTACCCTCTTTCATAGATTTCATACTTGCAAACTGAATACAATATTACTTTCAAATACGTCTGTTGTCTACTCCAATACCAACTCAAAAGGACTTGGCTTACATTTGTTTCAAAAAATAGAACAAAGAATATAACAAGGAAGTAGTGCTAAAATAACAAGGAGAGAAAGAGGAAAAAACACTAAGTTTGTTAACGTAATTCAAATTCCACAATCTTACCTCTACAGAGGTTAGCTCAAAGAATGATGTTAAGTAATTAATTTAATACAATTATCGATCTATTAATTAAAGTTCTATCTATCCTTTTGGTGATGGATAATTGTAGCCTCAAAGTTATCATCAAATTACTACAATCACTCTTTCTAAAATCCTCATCTTACAAATAAAATATTTCTGTAATAAATGTCTAAGTAATGAGTGTTAAAATATTGAGTAACAAGATAGTAAAGTACTAGAAATAAACCTCAAATAAATCCGTTCAAATTCGAAATAAAAAATAGACTAGCCTTCAAAATTCAATTTCAAATATCTTCAACATTATCTAAATTTGGTCAGCTTTAAATTTTAAAATCACAATATAGATTACATGCCATTTTGAATTCTCCAATTCGCTTAAAAAATGTTGCCTATCATATTTTAAAATTGCTTGTATCTAGTTTCATTAGAGGTAAGCATTCGATCGACTCAAATGAAATGAAAAAATTATAAATTAATTGAATTGATGAATTCTATTTTATCATCTTAACTTGATTCGAAATTTTCTCGAATCGAGTCAAGTGAAATGAAATTCGAATCGAATTGAATCAAATATATTTGTTCGAGTTAAATTAAAAAAATAACTTCGGTGTTTTTTTATTTGGCTTAATGACAAATTTAGCAACAAACATTTACATGTTTTGTAAAAATGACCGTAATTGTATTTTTTAGCCTTTAATCTTTTTTTTTCAAATGCTTTTTTTAGCAAATTTGATAAAAGTATCATTAAAAAAGTTAACGGGATGATGTGAAATTTTGTATGTGGAATATTTTTAATGAGATATAATTTATTACTTGGATAATACAATAAAATAATTACATGTGAAAAATAATAAAATAAATAAATCATAGAGTTAAAAGAATAAGTCTTAAGTTAAAGAAAATAAATGTATTTATCTAAAAAAAGTTTCAGAATGAATGCACACATTCAATATTTTCGATTTGATTTACTATCTTTTTAAAACATCTCAGTAAACAAATGTATACATTCATTTTGAATACTTTTTTTTAGATAATTACGTTTATTTTATTTAAATTAAGAGTTATTTTCTTAAATTTCATGTATGATTTATTTTATTACTTTTCACATGTAATTATCTTATTAGATTACTTAAGTAATAAATTACATCTCATTAAAAATATACATCATCCCTGTTAATTTTTTAATGATACTTTCATCAAATTTGTTAGAAAAAATAATTTGAAAAAAAATAAAGGTTGATGGCCAAAAAATCTCAAAAATACAATTAGAGTCATTTTGACAAAACATGTAAATATTAGTAGCCACATTTATCATTACGCTTTTTTATTTTTATGTAATATTTTTTGAAAATATTTTTGTTTAAAGTTTTTAAATATGATATATAAAAAAATTTAGAATAAACAAGTGAGCAAATAAAAATAATTGATGAAAAATAATGAGAAAATTCTAGGGAGTAAATGGGAGAATCAAAAATTAGGGAAAGTAAAGATTTTTGAAGGTAAGGGGGGAATAAAATATGTGTTTGAAGGAAGGGATAGTTTGATATTCGGTTTATTTGAATTATTTGAGTCATTTAAATTCGAAAACTTGATTTGAATTCAAAATTCGAAAAAAAATCGAATTAACTTGGTTAATTCAATTAACTCAATTCAAATTTATTTTTAACTTTTTCAAGTTAAATCGAATTTTACTTACCCACATAAAAATTTCCTACATTTGCTGCCTAATTAAAAATTTAATTATCAACACTAATTACAAAGTCATAATAGCCAACTCAACAAAAAAAAAAAAAAAAGACTTTGACTATCTTAAAAGAATTGTTATACTCAATGTTATAACAAAACATAGAACAACAGTGTAACAGTTGTAACACAAATTTTATAATTTAAAAAAATCAATTCAGATGTATTAGCAAATGTACATGCAATGTAATGCTAATTGTCAATATCTCCCTACTCATCATTAAAATAACATGGCCTTTATATTTTTATAGCATCGTCACGAAAATTATATGACATCCATATGATACAACATGTCCTTAAGAAATCGGATCATTGGAAATTAACCGTTTCACTGCAATATAATGCATGTTACAGAAATAAATAAATACATTTGATTTTGAATTATTAATGCAAAAGTGAGGATGATTGTTTAGCGCCTTCAAATATGCTTAGCTTCAACATTTTGTTGTCTAATTAGATTAAAGAATTTAAAAAATTATAAAGAAAAGAAAAAGGTGATTGTGACAGTATGGTTGCCATTTCTTCTAATGTTATGTAATCTCATCTTTAGCTTATCTATTTCAATATATTTTGCAGACATTCTATATTTGATAGGTTTTAACTAATTTGGAAACTTATCTGCTCTGTTGAAATTTATTGATTAAATAATTAATTCTGTTAAGATTTTAAAATTTTCCCATTTCATAATATATTCTAATTATATATGTTGATATAGTTCTACTTGTATCTTTAAAAAGAGTATTCTAAAATTGTTTTTAAGAGAAAATTATTCTAATTTTATAATTTTCTAATTTAATAATTATTATTTATTCAATCAATAATTTTTTTATGAGTAATATAAATATAATCACCTTTCAAGGTTTCAACCAATTAAATATAATTTGCTTTCCAATCGCAGAATTTATAATAAGATTTCGTTTACATCCAAACTAATTACATTTATGAAGATATAATAGTTGTGATTAACAAAGTTGCAATTATGTAAAGAAAATGAAAATATAATTTTTTTTCTTAACCAAACAATTAAATTAATTACTAAATATTTAATGGAGAAGAAATTAAAACTTCTAAATTTGCTTAACCATGAAACTAAAGCCACACAATCGAAGCAACAAATTTGACGCAAAGACGGTTAAACATCTGAAAACCACTTAAAACCCCAAAAACCAAACCAAAACACATTAAAACGATCACTCATAGTATACTACATAACTCCTCCATATCACAACTTCAATCCAAACCCCAAACTCCCATCGCCCAGCCCTACTCAGAATGGCCTCCGCCGGCTTCTTCGGAGTCATCACCGCCAAAACTACCAGCATACCCTCCATCATTTCTGCCATATGCAGGGCTAATCCCCCGAGATTGAGCTTCCACTAGCGCTTCAGTGAATTCCCTCATAGCTTCCTCCACCAATTCCTTCATTGTTTCCTCGTCAAGATCCTCGCCGTTGTGAACGTTATCACCGCCTTCTTCCATGACTATGCCCAGCAAATCATCAGCCACTTCTGCCATGGCTTTATACTCCGAAAGCACTCTCTTCTTCTCTTCTAGTTCGATTCCAACAGCTATTAGCCATGCTTCCATGCATGCTTTCTCCGATCTCATCTTTTCCAGATCAGCTTTCATACGCTCAAGTGCATCCTGTATTAAAAGGGAAAAAAAAAGGGGTTCAAACTTCAAATTAATTGAGACAAGTAAAAGCTAGGTAGCTTCTTTACTAGAATAATTATCTGAAACCGAAATAAAGGAAAGCATAGCATATTATGTGAAAGAGAAAGAATCACCAAAAATGACACATGAATGCATAAAATCAAAAGGAATTGAGAGGTGACAACTTTATAAAGAGAAAGAACCATACCATATTATGAGAGAAAGAAATCACAAAGGTTTCCAAACAGTGATGAAGGTGGATGAAAGATAATGAGAAGGATGCATTTCGGGAGACAAATTTATAAGCAGCTACTCTGATCCCTGCCGCCGAGTACTGACAAAATAAATAATAAATACAAAATAGAGCCGACCGTCAACGCCGTTGGCAACTTGGCGGTTGGTGCCTTGCTAGCAACTCTACCTGTTCTTTTTGTGTTTAGGTAAATTTGGTCCCATCAGATATGATGGTACTGCATCCGTAGTCCTTACTAATATTTTATTTTGTACGCATGCGCGATAATATAAATTATATTGTTACGTCTGTACCCAAAATATATATTACATAAAAGAATGTAAACTAATTATCAAGCACGTACAATATGGCTAAATTATTAAAAGTTATTATAACGTTTAAAATTCATTATCATATGGGTTTAAGTTTTTGTGTAATTGAATTTTTATTATTGTAAAAATAAAAAAATAAACACCTCCATTATAATATATCTTATTTTGTATATAAAAGAGTATTTTAATAATTTATAAATTAATTTAGTGTCTAATTAACTCAAAACACTAATATAATCAAGAGTTTATAAATATAAATATAATACACATATATAAAGATTAGTTTTAATTACATGTGCTACACGAATGATATTATAAAATTATAATTTAATAAATTAATTTAATAATTTTTAAAAATATAATTAAAATCAATTTCATAATAATATATTAGTATAAAATTTAAATTTAAAATATAAATATAAATAAAATAACAAAAAATTTAAATCTTAATATTAATAAAAAATAATATATAAGTTAATTGCACTAAACATCTCTAAATTAGTACCTAAATTTTAGATGCACTAATTGAGTCCACAAACTATTATTATTATTATTATTATTATTATTATATGGAACTCTTGATCTGGATTTCATAGCAAATGAATCTCAAATTTTCCAAAAATGAATATTGTACTTATTTGAATTTTTATTTTAATTTCGTGATTAATTTGAAATTTGATTTGGTTTTTTAGATTAAATTGAATATTTAACATTATGGAGGACTAATTGTAAGATTGACCCGTTCTAGGAATTTAGGAGTTTTTTTAGGATTGACGTGAATACATTATAAAAAGAAAAGAAAAGGGATATGGCGTGGATGGTATATAAGATTTTGATGGGGTTTAGACTTGATAAAATATTTAAAATAATTAGGAGTTTTATATTATATTATATTGTGATAATTTAGATTTTTAATTACATAAATTATGGTAACCAAAACTGTAGTTTAACTTAGTCTAGGACTCTAATACTTTTGCCTATAAACTGAGGCTTGGTGATCGATAAGTATAAAGGGGATGAGGAAGGAGAAATACATTAAATAAGGAGAGTTATCTTAATCTAGTTATTTGCAAAAGTCTTCAATTCACATTTGGAAAACAGTTTCTTTTTAATTGTTGTTAAGTTAGGAGGTTGGTAAAATTGAAAAACATTGAAAATTTTTTTATTTAGGTCTCATTATAATTTATAAAATTTTAAATTAGTAATGATAAAATCACACTTTGACCTTCGTAAAAATAATAAAATTTTGGTTTAATTTTTAAAAATTTTAAAGATATAGACTATTAAAATGATAAAATTATATTTTTACTATCATAAAAATATACAATTTAATTTCGACCATAGGAAGAAATTGTTGACTTCATCCCTTAGAACAGAAACAAACAAAAAAAACTAAATGTAAATTCTGAGACAAATTCTAATGTTGGGTTTTTACCTAAATAAATTTAAAAATAAATACTGAAATAGGTTGTCAGCTAGATTATATACAATTTGGTCGCGTCTATCTGATAGGTGCAACACATTTTTTTATATTAAAATATTTTTTTAGTTTTTTTAAATAAAAATATTATTTTATTGGTGGCGCCTATGAAGAAGGCGCAACTGCTTGTATTTTTTTCTCCGGATTAGTATATAACCCGTGTAGAGATACGAAAATGGTATGGGTAGGTGGCGCCTATCTGGTAGGAGCGACTAGTGGAGCCTATATGACAGGTACGGCTGGTGCTTTATTTTTCCCTATATATACTCCCCCGAAAATCAAATGAACAAGAGACATAAAATTTAGCAGAATGGAAGTAAAAAGATAGGGAGAAGAAAGAAAGGAAAGGAAAACAAAAAGAAAGATAATGTATTTTAGTTTATTTCTTTTTAAATAAAATGTAGAGTTTTGTTAGTAATTTAATTATTTGAAAGTTATTTTGTTAGGTTATTAATTTTGTTAGCGTATGAATGAAAAATTTTGCATTAAAAATTTTATGTAACTTTTTTGCTATTCAAAACTGTTTTGAGAATTTTTAATTTTTTTAACAGATCTAGTATTGAAGATAGAGAATTAGTTTTTCGTATGCATTTATTTCGATGGAGAAATTTTGACAACAATTGTGGGATGTATATTTGAGTGTCGCAAACAAGTAGCAATGAGATTTAATAGAAATACCTTGTTTGATGATATGAAGGAAAAAATTAGTGAAGAAATTTATAGGCGTTGTGGGAGAAGAATCTCAAAACTTTTCTACAAGTTTCCAGTTTCGACGAATCCCATAAAATTCACCGAAATGGAACTTATAGACGATAAAGACATGGAGACAATGGTCACTCTTTATTGTGGGACTTGGAGCAACCAAAATAAACCGATTCAGTTATTTGTTAAGTTAGCTGGTGTAGAGCCAACTGAAGATCCCACTCCATTAGGTGAAGAAGATGGAGCTCAAGAGCTGTGTATGGTGGTTCTGATATCGTATGTGGATAGTCAATCAACTATACACGGGATCGACATTGATCTTAATCCTGCACCCGAGACTAATGTGGTTGGTAATGATGTATACCATAATAGGGATCTGTCTGATCACGAGGTCTATAGTGATAGTGGTCCCGACGTGGACGAGGTATTGGATAATATTGACAATGAAGACATGAATGAGGATGGAAACGTTAACGTGTCTTCAGTCAAGAACCAGATTCGTCGTATTGTAATCCACAATAATCCTGGGGCACACATGTCTCGGATAAACCCCGATACGGAGCACGCGGCTGAGTTTTCAGAGTACCCTGAAATACTACCTGCTCACCAGATGGCCATATGTTCCGATCTTGAGGAGTTGTTCGTGGGCCAGAGATTCAAAAGTAAGGAAGAGTGCGTATTTTCCATTAAGCGATATAACATGAATATATCAGTAGACTACAAAGTCATCATGTCTAAACCGACATTATATATTGGAGAGTGTTGAAGGTCAGCAAAAGGCTGCAATTGGCAGACACGAGCTGCATTTATCTAGAAGTCGAAGATGTGGGAGATACGAAAATTTGTTGGGCCCACACATACACTTTAACACGTATGATTGAATATCATAAAAAACTTGATTTCAAAACTATCTATATGTGCATCATGCCAATGGTGAAAGACATGTCGACCATTAAAGTTTCGGTACTGATTACCGAAATGCAAGCACGATTCCAGTGTCGAGTATCATATCGGAAGGTATGAATAGCTAAACAGATGGCAATGGAGTAATTGTATGGAGATTTCGAAGCATCAGACAATAAATTATAGGGATGGATAGCCTCTATGTGGGAGTACGTGCTGGGGACTGTCATTAAGTTACAGATACGACCTTATTACGGCCTAGATGACCAACTACAAATGGGAAAAAGAATTTTCCTATGGATGTTCTAGACATTTGATCCATGCGTGCGTGTATTTTCCCATAGTAGGCCATTTGTGCAAGTAGATGGGACATGGTTATACGGTAAATATACACAGATTCTACTTCTTACGATTTCTCAAGACAGGAACAAGATCGTGCTTCCGATTGCATTTGCCATCGTAGATAAGGAGAACATGGAGTCGTGTGAATTTTTCCTTACAAACCTACAGATGTATGTTATTAGTAATGATAATATTTGCATCATCTCCGATAGAGGGAAATCATTAATTACCACCAATAGGTGTTCTGACGTGCAATGGAGATCTATTTACTACATTATGCACATTGGGGCTAACTTCAATTGAGATTATAAGAATATAGACTGGCAGGGACAAGTTGTGAGAATGGGTCAAGAATAACCTTATCCTTTCAATATATAACCTAATGTTTTAAGGCGAGGCTGTAACTTATATTTTCTTAATACATACACAATTATGTTATTGAAAACACGACATCTTTCGATTTCGTCTATCTTCTCAACTACATTCTATAGGTTGGCTACCTTGACGCTAAGAATGGGTCAGCAACAAGTCAACCAGATGGAGGCGAGACACGTGTTTGTTGAAAATGTCAAGGATGCAATGGTTGTAAACCTTCGGATGGCGAGGTTAATGAATGTAGAAGTATATTCACAATGTAATGAAACGTTTCGAGTTACAGAGACCATCGGTCGTCGACCCAATATACCACCTAGGTCCTACGGAGTTGATCTCCAAAATAGACTGTGCGATTGCAGGAGGTTCTAAACACTTCATTATCCCTGTACACATGTAGTGGCAGCTTGTGCTAACGTCTCGCTCAATGTAGAACAAT
Source organism: Gossypium stocksii (assembly GCA_020496765.1). Lineage (NCBI taxonomy): Eukaryota > Viridiplantae > Streptophyta > Magnoliopsida > Malvales > Malvaceae > Gossypium > Gossypium stocksii. Next base: position 92,169,706 of record CM035626.1, on the reverse strand, counting down.
TTATCGATGAAGTGTACACCCTGGAGCACACATTGTGTGTATGGGAGAACTAGTTCCCCGTGCTTCCTGACTTATCTACATGAGAGGTTCCTTCGACGACCTTCAAGCTTATCCTAGATGAAAGGTTGCATAGGAACTCAAAAAGTCATCCGCAATCATCTAGAATCCATAACGAAATGGACAATAGGGAGAAATCCAACGAAAAGCTGTGTGGCATACGCAGATTAGCCGGTCATAATCAGAGTAAGTGCCAGCTCCGAAACTATCATATTGGATAATCGTCGTGATCGGGTAGAAATTGAGATGTTGTTCATTACATGTTGAAAGGATTGACTCTAAAATTTGTCTACAATTTGTTGTAGTTAATCTAATTTGACTTGCAAAGTCAGTATAAAGTGTATTTATTTAAATTGCAAAAAAACTATAAAATCGATAAATAAAATGGCAAAAAAGACATTACATAAATACAAAGTTGACTATTTAAATTGCAAAAAAATTAAATTGATAAATAAAATGGCAAAAAATTCATTACATAAATATGAAGTTATTTATTTTACGAAACCCCTAAAATTAATGGTTTGATAGTATGGTTCTAAGGGTATATTTTTGTGGAGCTCGACATTCATGTTGCGGGTGATTACGACGACCAACGTTCTTTTCATCCATATCTAAGGGTGTGCAAAACATAAACGAAAAATCAAATGTCTCAAATGCCATCGATGAACTTGAGCGAGGAGGAGTGGAGTACGACAGTGGATACGGGCCAGGAGAGTAGAGTACGGTGGTGGATACAGGCTAGGAGGAGTAGAGTACTGAGGTGAATACGAGCTGGGATGACTGGATTACTGAGGTGGTAATAGGCTGAAGATATCAAACTTTGAATGATATCAATGGCTTGATGAGCCTAGAAAATAGTCATCACCCCCCAAATCTAGATGATAAGAGCTACCCCAAAGTGTAGTTCCGACTCTGGTTCCAGCTTTGCCTCTGACTGTGCATGACTCGGATCTAGAAAGTGACATATGCGAGGGGACTACCATTGACCGCCCACCAAACAAAAATGGTTTCCCTATCTCATAGTACCACTGTATGTATACTAACAAGGCCAGCAGATCCAAAGCAGGATCCATCTGAGGTACCCTCCTCAATCGGTTGTTTCACATCATAATATATTCTTCATGCACTTCTCCCCAATCATTTCCATGCTTCCCCCTCCTGTTAATCCCATGGATCCCCCCCAATCGTACTAACAGTGTCGGGATATACTGTATGCAGCCGAACTGCCGGAGTACTCGATCACCATGATACCACTCCACTGTCTGAAAACTGATAACGGGTGCGGTAATACACCATAGGTTTGAGTGAACATAGGCAGACGAGGAAATAACCACCATAATTTCTAGAACAGAATATGGCATCCAAATGAATTGCACAGTTAATAACATTATTATATTAACGTGGGTCGAGTGAGATAAAATAATAAAATTAAGTTGATATTGGAAAAATTACCCCCTCTCTAGCATGATTCTCGATCATCAAACGGTATATCGGAACTGTGTATAAACTCTTGATACTCGGATTAGTGCTCTATCTACGAAAACAAATTGTTAGAACAATATAATCTGAGAAAAAGTCAACTAACTGTTATAAGGATTAAAAATTCATCACTTATTAACGAGTGGAAATACATATGATTGGTGACTAATTGATGTCAAGAATGACATCCAGTGAAGTGCCCACGACTGCAACAGTATGAGGCATCCGCCTATGTCCATCGCAGAAGGATCTGTCATTCGACAAAGTTCGCGATACAACATGGCTAACACTGCGAACCCCCAACTGTATGAACGGGTGTTATGCAAATTAAATAATAGGGGTAAGTACATCAACTGAACCGTACTACCATTTGCATCCGGCATGAGTACACCTACTATAAGGTCTATAATGTAAGCTCGAACAGCCTTCATCACCTCCTATTCATTGGCAATACTTGGCAAATACTCAAAATTGACCTTTAGCCATGAAAACCTCAAACAGGCAAATTTCCCCTCACTTGGCGAGTGTCCAGGTAAGTCATAGCGAAGTGCAGCCGGCTTAGAGATCAAACTTACGTCTGTGACCGTATTCTCGTCGATGGGGAGCCCGAGCTATAGTGCAACATCCTCTAGAGTGATGGTGCACTCCTCATATGGCAAATAAAATGTGTGGGTCTCCATATGCCATCGCTTGACTAAAGCGAAAATTAAGTCTTATCGCAGATCAAAAGTCTGGATCAATGCTGCTGATCTAAACCCGACTAACTTCAAGTATGGCATTAGGCATTCATCTGGCAGAAACCCTACACTATTAACACGACACTTCAATACGCGGTATGGGCCCTGACATTATTAAATTAGCAAAATAGTTAATATAATATAATTTAATTCCGTAAATTACATGAGTATACCATCTTATTAATAGTACTTGATATGTGATTATTATTAATCAAAGAACCCATTTGTTGTAAATCTGCAATTAAAAATAATGAATTCATTTAATTTGTTTAAAAAATACAATAAATTATTTCAAATTTTAGAAACAAAACACAGTAAATATCTTATAATGTAACACCCCTAACCTGTATCTGTTGTCAGATTAGGGTTACGGAGTAGTATCGGACTTATAACATAATTTAACTTACATTTCACATACCAATATCAATTCTAAATGAATATCATTCAATCTCAATTACATGGCCCCTAAATCGAGACTACGAGCTCATAATATGCATTAAAAGTGGTTCGGGACTAAACCGATAACATATGAAAATTTTAAGAAAACTTTAAAAATTTTCTAAATACAAGGGACACATGCCCGTGTGGCCAGGCCGTGTGTCTTATTTGGCCAAAAGATACACCTGTGCCACAGGCCATGTGGACATTCGAAATGGGAGCACATGGCCGTGTACCAGACTGTGTCCTACCGAGTGTAACTCTCTGACTTGTGTCACACGACCAACCACACACCCGTGTGATCAACCCGTGTAACTCACTGACTTGTTTCCATTAAATACTACAAGAGACACACGGCCGTGTCACCTAACTGTATGTCGTACATAGCTGAGACACACGCCTATGTCTCTGCCCGTGTAGAAAAAAATAGGCTATTTACCAAGCCATTTTGCCACCCAAATTTACAATTGCTTACACCAACCTAATTGGCACAAAACAAAACATAAATAAGCAATCAAACCAAGCATGATTCATACCATTCCCATACCAACCCACACTGGTACACAAATACAATTACATGTCATTCAAATTCTTACCAAATTCACCATTTCATATCATCTATATGACTACTTCCATTTAAGTATCATTTTACCTTAAATGACTAACATATATCTACTTAATTATCAACCATTTACCATAAGCATTTGTAAGGTAATTGCCAACACATGAGCAAGGCCATTATCATGTATATATATATAACCATATCAACCAAATTAAGCCAAGTCTTATGGTCATAAACAACACCAAAACATTTTACATTTACAAGCCATTCCAATTAACTAATTTCATCAACAAAGCATATATCAAAATGAACATAATCCTATACAAAGCATATATCAAAATGAACATAATCCTATACATGCCATATAACCATTTACAATGATTCAAAAGTACCAAAGTGATAGCTTGATAGTGTGATGAAGTCTCTAACGATCCTCGAACCTGAGCTAGTTTTGATAACACTATAAAACATAGAAAAGTACACAAAGTAAGCTATAAAGCTTAGTAAGTTCGAATAGCAATAAAATTAACTTACTAAATATACACATATTAAACATTTAAACATCTCATAATATACTTGTATAGTTTCTATACATACCTGTACCATCTCCTAACAATCTCATTCTCTTCCACATCTCGATTATACCCATTGAACCATTCGAAATACTATCGGATACCCAGGAATCTCACACCTAAAGTATGACATATATAACCAAAGCTATCTCAATCACATATCACATATAATGCTCACTCTCGAGTTATCAATGGGCCTGCTCACACAAGCTGTCAATCAAGACATAGCTATACGGTGCTGCTCACATAAGCTGTCAAGTAACCGCAACACATGCCGGTATACTTAGCCATCGGTAGGACGTATAGGACAAGGACCCAAATCACATAATCACATTAACCCCAATGTCATGACATTCGTATCCTAAACTATTCCTAAGGCTCAAATGGGATTTCTCACTTGCCGAATTGTCGTCAAATATGTTCGTAAGGTTGTATTCACAATTTATGCAATATCAAAGCATTTAAAATACAAATGTAACAATGTTTATTACATACGAACTTACTTTAGATGTAACGGTGAATTTGATCGATTAGTCATAAACCTTGTTCTTTCCCCGATCTAAATTCAAAATTTTCTTTTCTAGATCTATATGTAGTCAAAATTACCTTACTTAATTATCACTTTACTCAATTTAGTCCAAAATACACATTTAGGCAAATTTACACTTTTCCCCTAATTTTCAACATTTTTACAATTTAGTCCTTATTTCATAAAATCACAAATTCATGCAATTCAAAAAAAACCCATGCTAGACGAATTCTAATTAGATCCCTAGCAACCCATTTTTTCATTTATTTCACATTTTAACCACAAAGTTTTTGCATTTCACAATTTAATCCCTAATTTGCATTTTCACTAAAAATCACTTAACAAAACTTGTATATCTAGCAACAATCATTCAGAATCTATCATCAAACATCAAAATACACATGTATTCATAAATGGAAAAACTTTAAACCTTTAACAATTTTGCAAAATAGTCGCTGGGCTAGCTAGACCTAGTTGCAACGATAACAAAAACATAGAGATCACTAAAAATCGAGCGAAAAATAACTTACATGCATTAGTATCAATGGCCGATAAACCCTAGAAAAATGGCTTTTTTCTTCTAATTTTTAGTGCAATATAGTATGAAGAAGATGATAGCTTAGTTTAGGTTATTTTACTTTAATTTATTGATTAAATTACACATTTAACCTTAGTTATTAAACATTAAAAATCACTTAATGCATGTCCATTAATGTCCAGCCATATTTTCATATGGTCAAATTACCACATAAGTACTTCCACTTTTCAATTATAAACCCATTTAGTGCATTTAACTAATAAACTCAAGTTTTGCACTTTACGCGATTTAGTCATTTTTATCAAATTAAACACTCAAACGATAAAATTTCTTAATGAAAATTTCACACAGTCATACTATCATATTGTAAACCTTAATTTAATAATAAAAATTATTACTTTGACTTCAAATTTGTAGTTTCAATACCACTGTTTCAATTTGACTAAAAATGGGCTGCTACAACTCTCCCCCTTGGAGATTTTTATCCCCGAAAATCTAACCATTGAATAGATTAGGGTGCTATTTTCTCATAACTTCCTCAGGTTCCTACATAGTTTCTTCAATCATGTGACATTGCCAAATTACTTTTACTAGAGCTATTCTTTTATTTCTCAACTCTTTGATCTCTTGAGCTAGAATTTTGATATGTTCTTCAATATATGTCATAGTAGGTTGAATTTCAATCTCTGTCAGGGAAATAATATGGATCTTTTCTCAACTCTTTGATCTCTCGATATCGTAGTAACATCAACACGTGAAACACATTATGGATCTTTTCTAACTCTGATGGTAAAGCTAATCGATATGCCACTAGCCCTATTCTCTCAATAATCTCGTAAGGTCCAATAAAACGTGGACTTAACTTTCCTTTGCGACCAAATTGAAAAATCTTATTCCACGGTGATACTTTTAAAGACACTTTGTCACTAATTTGAAACTCAATTTCTTTACGTTTCAAATTTGCATTGGATTTCTGCCAGTTTGAAGTTACTTTCAAACTGTTGCAAATTACTTTCTTTTTATCTTTAGTTTCTCTAATCAAATCAACCCCGTAAATCTTTTTCTCACTGAGCTCGGTCCAGTACAACTGAGTTCGACATTTTTGAACATACAATGCCTCATATGGTGCCATCTGTATGATTGACTGAAAATAGTTGTTATATGCAAATTCAACCAACGGTAAATATTTCTCCCAGCTGCCTTTGAACTCTAAAATGCAACAACGCAACATATCTTCTAGAATCTAAATAATTCTCTCGGATTGACCATCAGTTTGCAAATGAAATGCAATACTAAAATTTAACCGCGTACCTAAAGCTTCTTGCAATTTCTTCCAGAATCGCAACGTGAACCTTTGATCTCTGTCTGAAATAATCGAAATTGGCAACCTGTGTAATCTAACAATATTAGAAATGTACAACTCAGCCAATCTGTCAGGTGAATGATCTATACGTACTGGAATGAAGTGTGCAGATTTTGTCAAACGATCTACAACAACCCAAATAACATCTTTCTTTTTTAGAGACAAAGGCAAACCTAATACGAAATCCATTGTAACTCTATCCCATTTCCACTCTGGTATCATCACTGGTTGTAACAATCCTAAAGGCACTTGATGTTCAGCTTTGACTTTCTGACAAATCAAACATGTCGACACAAGCTCTAAAATGTCTCGTTTCATACCCGACCACCAGTATAACTATTTCAAATCATTATATATTTTAGTACTCCCTGGATGAACAGATAAACACCCACTATGTGCTTTACTCAAAATTTTTTGTATAAGCTCTAGATCTCTCGGTACACAAATTCTACTTCGGAATATTAGACAATCATTGGATCTGACTCGAAACTTTGAATCACTAGTTGACTCACAATGTACTCTTTTAGCTTGTAACTCGGTGTCACACTTTTAAGCTTCACAAATTTGCTGAAAAATTAATGGTTTAGCTTTTAATTCAGCCAAAATTGATCCGTCATCAGACATAGTTAACTGTGTGTTCATTTCTCGCAAAGCAAATAATGATTTTCTACTCAGAGCATCTGCAACTACATTCGCTTTCCCCGGATGATAATCAATCGCTATCTCATAGTCTTTCAACAACTCAAGCTATCTTCGTTGTTTCAAATTCAAGTCTTTCTGAGTCATTATATACTTCAAGCTCTTGTGATCTGTAAAGACATGGCACTTTTCTCTGTATAAATGATGTCGCCAAATTTTTAATACAAACACAATAGCAACTAACTTAAAATCATGTGACGAATAGTTCTTTTCATGTGGCTTCAACTGTCTAGAAGCGTAAGCTATCACTTTTCCCTTTTGTATCAAAATACAACCTAAACCGTTCAATGATGAATCATTATAAATTATATATTCTTTACCTGATTTAGGCTGAACTAGAACTAGTGCCTCAGTTAACAGTGCTTTCAACTATTCGAAACTTTATTGACATTTTTCGGACCAGTCGAACTTCACATCTTTCTGTAGCAAATGAGCCATCGATGTAGCAATCATCGAGAACCTTTTTACAAAACGTCAATAGTAGCCAGCTAATCTCAGAAAACCTCTAACTTCAGATCCATTCTCGGTGGTTTTCAATCGAGAATTGCTGAAATTTTGTTTAAATCAACTCAAATACCATCTACTGAAACAATATGTCCCAAACATCCAAACTCTCGTAGCCAAGATTCACATTTACTGAATTTAGCATACAATTGTTTATCTCTTAATGTTTGCAACACAATTCTCAAATGTTCGGCATGCTCAAACTCATCTCGAGAATATATCAGAATGTCATTAATGAATACAACAACAAATCTATCTAAATACGGTCTAAATATTCGATTCATCAAATCCATAAAAATTGTAAGAGCATTTGTTAGTCTGAAAGGTATAATAAGAAATTCATAATGCCAGTTGCAACATCTCGAATTAGGGCCTAGTTAGAATAGTTGTTTTGAGACCACAAATTTAAAATAGAAATATTTGTTTTATATTTTTTTGAGGTCTATGACATGTTTGCATGATTATGTAAAAGTTTCACAAAGAAATTTTGTGACAACCCGAATTAAAGGCTAGTCGAAATAGTGGTTTCGTAACCACAAATCCGAAGTGAGAATTTTTAATTATGTGAATTTCTGATATTATCTGCTTGATTGAATATTAATGTGAAAATACTGTTTGGAAATTTTGCTGTTTTGGTGTTTAATTGTGTGTTAGGGATTAAATTGCAACAAATGAAAAATATGCATTTTTGCATGAGTAAATGACTTGATCAAAGTGTCTTATGAAATTGGAAGTGTTTATGTTGCAATTAACCCATTAAATTGTGTTTTGGACTAAAATGCCCTTACATGGAAAAATAGCTTAGTATTGGCTTGAAGGGCAAATTGGTCATTAGTGAATAATGACAAAATTTCATTAAAACAAAAGCTATCATCTTCTCTATTCCACCCTATGGCTGCCGAAATTTTCAAATCACCATAGCCAAGGGTTTTGATTTTTCCAAGCTTTCATGTAAGTGTAATTTAGTCCTATTTTCAATTATTTTTATATTTTTGAGCTCATTGAAGCTTATATTTCATGATTCTACCATTTATTTGAAGAAAAATTGAGGTCTAAAAATTTACCCATTTGTGATATGAGTATGTTTAGCTTACAAATGGTAGATAATGGAAGTTTTAAATGTGATATGCATGTTTTATGGGATGAAAGTGAATGAAAGTACATGAAAATGGACTAATTTGTAGAGATTATAAATTGTTCCTAAATGTGTGAAATAATGAATATTTGAGTGTCATAATTGTGAAAATGGAATTTATAAGTCCTTGGAATAAAGAAACTAAGGTTTTTGTGTTATTGGATTAAATTGTAATTATTGTTAAGTTGAGGGGTAAATTTGGAAATTTGCCCCAAATGTGAATTTCGACCGTATGAAATAAATAATTGATATCTCTGTGTGTGTATGTATTTAGATCAAGAAAAGTTTGAAAGAGCCCGTGATTGGGGAAAAGAGAAAGTCCTCGATTAAATTCGAGAAGTAAATCTTTTGACATCCAGGTAAGTTATATGTAATTCTAACGAATTCAATTAGTTATGTTTAAATATTTGCTTCTATGATGATTCATTGATAATTGCTCTGTGAGGTGATTGAATATTGGATACTACCACTGAATATATGGAAATTTGTATTGACTGTAAATCCCGATTGAGCAAGTAGGAATAAACATAGATATAGGTAACATGTCACTTAAGGCCCACTATTCTGACTGTTATAGTTACCTGGGTGCTAAGTTGTCTTGTATGTGTTGCAGACACCTGACAGCTTGAGTGAGCAGGCCCATGGTTAACTTCTGTACTGTTACTGATTGTAGCTTCGGCGACCTCACTGTTTCGTAGCTTCAGCTACCACATTGATTGTAGCTTCGGCTACCCTACTGAAAGTAGCTTCAGCAACCTCATGGCTCTGCCATGTCTGTATGGCATTATGTGTTAACCTTTCTCTCTCTCTCTCTCTATATATATATATATATATTTATATATATATATATATATATCTGTTCATACTCCGAAATTGCTCAATGGGATTAGATTAACAGTGTTATGATGAAGTGATTGTACAGGTGAACTGAAAATAGTACAGTATACTGAGAATGTTTTGTTAAGCATATTCATGATTGGTATGTGGAATGTGCACAAAGAGTAAGTTGATTGTACATTGATATGTGGTAACATTTATGATGTTAAACTAAATGATATAATGAATTGTTCAATTACTCAAGTTTCATATGACTTACTAAGCTATTGTAGCTTACCCCTTTCTTTTCCCTTTTACTGTAGATATTGAGCTTGTTAGATTGGGATCGTAAAGTCAGATTCACACGACACACTATCAAGCTTCTTTTGGTATAGTTTATATTTTCAAGAGTAATTTATGGCATGTATAGAACATTTGTAGTTATAAATAGCTATTTTGTATGCCTTAGTTATAGTGCTCCTTGTGGCATTTTGTAAATGATTACTTATAAATGTAGTTATTTTGAGTAATTGCCTTAAATTGACTGTTTTTTTGTAATTATGCTTGCTCGTCTTCCAGGAAGGCCAAGGCTTGGTATATAGCCTGACACGGCCTACACGGTAGGGCATACGGGCGTGTGTCATGGTCATGTGAGATTCAACGATTTACTCCACGGGTGGGTGGCACGGGAGTGCCTAGGCAGTAGACGACACACGACCTGACCCTACGGGCATATCCCTGGACCGTGCCTCCCCTGCACCTTAATTTAAATTTTAGTGTACCACACGGGCAATAGACACGGCCGTGTGTCTTGATCGTGTGGAGTACACGGCTTCTAAATAGTCGTGTGGAGTGACCGTGGCCTAGTGGACAGTTTCGTCCATGGCTGTTGAACACAGACGTGTAAAGACCACACAGTCTCATAACGCGCTATTAGTCACACGGGCATGTGACGGTGTTTTAAAAGTGAAAATTTTCTGAGTGTCCGATATGATAGGATTCGAGTCCTAATCGTCTGCAATGTCTGTATTGCGATGGAAAACCCTCGATAAGGGAAATTTTGAATTGAATTGTATGTATTTCTACAACAAATCACGGGTTATTTCTGTAAATGTTGTTCTGAGTCCGGTATGCCTCTTACTCGATCCCGGTGACGGTTTTGGGTTAGGGGTGTTACAAATTTTGTGATTTAATGCCCAATTTAACTTTAAGGACTAAATTGAAAAAATTGTAAAATATGATATTCTAGAAGCTTTAGGGTACTTAATTGAAATGCATGTATAAATTAGAGGTCCTTATTTAATAAATTGACCAATTTATGTCATAATGGACAAAATGGACATGGAAGGGAAAAATCTCAAAGAATGGCCTTAAGGGCATTTTGGTCATTTAGTTAATAAATTAATAAAAAGGGAAAAATCACTGTTTTTGACATTTTTAAGCTCACAAGTAAGTGCATCGTAGCCCCATTTTTAATGTTCTTTACATTTTTGAAGTCCTCATAGCCTGATTTACCTATTTCTACTATTATTTTGAGCTAGGGTGCATGTTAAAAAATTTACTCATGTATGAAATGCGTGTATTTTGATGTTGAATGAATGAATATGAAAGTTTGATGTGTGGTAACCATATTTTACCAAGTGATTTTTCATGAAAACACCTACAAAGGACTAATTTATAAAAGTTACAAAATAAGTAGTTAAAATGTGTTTTAATAGAAATTGTGAGCTGTTATAGCTATGAAAATGGTTCGGCTAAGCTTGAGTAGCAAAGAAAATGAGTCCATGTCATTTTACGATCCTAGGGACTAATTTGTAAATAAGCAAAAGTTTAGGGGTAAAATTATAATTTTGCCAAAGTATGACTTATGGACTGATTTGAACAATATGATGATTACATAAGTGAAATTTGTTATTATAGATCATGAAAAATGAAGGCCGAACTTAAACCAAGGGAAGAATAAAGTTGCAGATTAAATTGAGTAACTAGTCACATTTTAGTACCGAGGTAAGTTTGTGGGTAAATAATGCAACATTACTTCATTATGTATCTAATGCTTTATTATTTCATGATATATATAATTTTTCTATGAATTTTGGTTTACAATGACTCAATGACAATGTGACAAGGTTTTAATGTCTCGAAATCCTGATTGAACCATAGGAATAGATAGGATACAAATGTCATAACATTAGGGTTATGTGTGATCTCATGCAATACCATGTCTGGGACATGGCATTGGCAACAATGTGTGATCCCATATAAGACCATGTCTAAGACATGGCATTGGCATCTATATGTGATCCCATTGACCATGTTTGGGACATGGCATTGGCATCGATATGAGATCCCATATAAGATCATATCTAGGATATGGCATCGGCATCGATATGTAATCCCATGTAAAACCATGTTTGGGACATGGCGTTGACATCCTACCATGTATATGAGATTTCCCGAGTATCCTTTAGTATTCCAAGCGGTTCAACGGGTAATCCAAAGACTATGCCAAAGAAAAGACAATGTATGTTCATGTTGAAAGGGTACAGGTATGTATATGAAGCTCATAACTATTAAGTTTATGAATCGATGAAATCTCAGTAAGAAGTGAATGAATAATTCATCACTATGAGTTTGGTGGTATACTATGAAATGGACATGAGTAAATATGTATTTATGATATTTAATGACATTTGTGATAAGTTATAAATATGTTATGTGTATGATATTGCATGATTAATGTTGTTAATTATTTACATGCAAACTTACTAAGCTATATGCTTACTCCCCTTTTCTTTTCCGTTTTCTTATAGTATCGCCAAGCTAGCTCAGGGATTAAAGGACGTTGAAGGCTCGATCACACTATCACTATCAATTGGAATATTTGGGTATAGCTAGCCTTTTATTTTAAGTATAGCATGTATAAGGACTTGGTATTTTTGTTATGTGTCATATTGGTTTAGCCAAATATGTTCGCTCAAGATGATACTTGATTTATTTTGTATAAGGCAATTTGATATTGGCTAATATTGATTTTAAGTAAAATTGCATGATGATGCATTCCATGGATTGGCAATTTGCATGTTTAAGTTGCTAAGTATGGGATGTATAGGCTTGATAGGTGTGGCATGTAAATGATGTGTGGATGACTTGGTTTTGAAGTATTTGATAACTTAAATATGTTGTGTTATGTGCCTTTGAATTGGTGTAAGTGGGTTGAGGTTTCAGGGTGGCAAATGGCTTGGTAACTAGCCTTATATTTGTCCACACGAATAGACCCACAGGTGTGTGTCTAGGCCGTGTGTGACACACGGTCAGCCCCATAGACGTGTTGATAGGCCGTGTGTCCCCTACACCCTAATTAGGCTAAACAAAATGTCCAGTAGCAAACACATGAGTAGAGACACGACCGTGTGTCTCAGTCGTGTGAAGGACACAGCCCCAGGACATGGGCGTGTGCCCAAGCCGTGTGAAGTTTGCACATTAATTTGCTAAAATTAAATTCGCCACATGGCCTAGCACATGGGAATGTGACTTGGTCGTGTGACAATAAATGGGTGATGATGTCATAAATAGAGAGTTACACAGATAGAGGACATGGGTATATCCTGAGCCACACGGGTGTGTGTGACCACACAGCCTACCCATACAGGCATGTGACTCTCCAAAACATGAAAATTTTCTAAGTGTTGTAAAAGTTTTGAAAGGTATCGGTTTAGTTCCTAACCACTTCCAACGTATGTTTACGGTTTTATAGGCTCGAAAAAGGGACGTTATGGTTATGAACGAAAAGTTTAAATTGGATATAAATTTTATGACTCGAAAATGCATGTTTGTTTATGTTTAAGTTCGGTAATGCCTCGTACCTCGTCTCAACGTCAGACATGGGTAAGGGGTGTTACATTTAGTGTTATCAGAGCTACGGTTTAGTCGATTCTCAGACTACATAGCGTGCATAGGAGTCTAGCTATACATGCCATGCATATTTTAATGATAGTGTGACGACTTCTGACGATTTTAAAATGTGTATTCGTATAGTAAATGGATCCCGACTAAGCAATGGTGGATGAAGTAGAAAGTAACACTCCTACTCTTGCTGAAAGGATAGTGCCACTAGAATGTAGACCCGTGACCTTGAGTTAGGGAGGAGGAGAAGGAGCTAGAGAAGCCTTTCTCCAAATGATGAATGCATGATATACTGAGTTTGTTTGAAGGAACCCGAACGCTCAACCCCTCCACCCCCACCTATTCCTCAGCGTAATCCTGTAACTCCCCAAGGTACAGATTTCATGAGATTGAATAGACCTCCAGTTGATAATATCTAAAAACAATGAGCTGAAGATTTTTGAGCTAATAAAAATGATGATCCGGAAAAAGTAGAATTTTAGCTTGAAAATACCATCAAGGTATTAGATGAGATGTCTTACACACCAGAGGAATGCATGAAATGTGTTGTATCACTCCTACGAGATTTAGCTTACCAATGGTAGAACACCCTTGTACCAGTTGTATCAAGGGAGAGGGTAACATGGGAATTTTTCTAGGAAGATTTTCGTAAAAAGTATATTAGTCAGAGATTTATTAATCAGAAAAGAAAGGAATTTCTTAAATTGAAGCAAGGTAGAATGACCGTAATTGAGTAAGAGCGTGAGTTTGTGAGGCTTAGCAAGTATGCTTGGGAATGTATATCTACTAAAGCCATTATGTGTAAAAGATTTGAGGATGGGTTAAATGAGGACATCCAATTGTTTATTGGCATTCTTGAATTGAAAGAATTCGTTGTGCTTGTAGAGGGAGCTTGTAAGGTCGAGGAATTGGCTAAAGAGAAAAGAAAAGCTGAGTTTGAGTCTCGAGACTTGAAGAAGAGACAGATGGGTAAATTGTTTCAGTCATCATCTAAGAAATTGAAAGAGTTTAAGACCCGATCAACTGCTTCAGTTGGGTTTTCAAACAGAAACCAAGGGAAATAGTATTCGGTTCATAAGGTCATAAGGCTCAGACCACTTCAATAGTGACTGTGGGTAATGCCCGACCTAGTTGACCTGAGTGTCCACAATGTGATAGACGTCACCTCAGCGAGTGCCGAGAAAATGATGGAACTTGTTTCAAGTATGGTTCCCAAGATCATTTTATTAGAGTGGCCTGAAATGGTTAAAAAGAGAAATTTCAAAGCGCGAGATCCAGTAATACTGCTTCCAGAGGGAGACCACAGAGAAATCTAGGAAGCGTAGCAAGTAGCAAGATTACACCTAGAGATCTAGCTGTGAGACCCGAGGGTAGAGCCTCTGCAAGGACATATGTCATTCGCGCTCGCAAAGAGGCTTCATCTTCCGATGTGATTACGGGTACTTTTTTCTTTATGATACTTCTATTGTTGCTCTTTACGAGTGTCAGTATGACAATTTTCAAAATATTTGCAGCTTAGTCGCTAAATCAATAGGTGAATTATCAATGTGTACAGAAATAATGTGGTTGTGCCACCAGTTATGACAGATAATCAAACTACCTACACTTCCTTCGTATATCAAATCCCATACCAGATGCAAATGCAGAACTAGCATATGTCAAATATGTTTACGATATACATGCTTATCATGACAGATACATAACAAACATAGTGTTTTTCAGATATTATACAGATCATATTCTAGATTTTACTTACTTAATATCATTTCAAACGTGCATATTTATTGGAGAGTTACGATACCCATACTAAAACCTATACTATCATAACACAGTTAAACGAAAAGATTCCTACATATCATTCAAGATAACAAAAAGAATTTAAAATATAAAGTCTTCATAAATTCCATAATATGCAAGTCCCTAGTAGTAATACTTAAAATAAAGCTAAAACGGTTAATTGAGCTCTCACAACACCGACCCAATCAAGCTTGGGGACCACCTGAAATCCAACCAAAAATAGAATGAGTTAGGAACTCAGTGCACCACCGTAGATCAATTATTCAGTTCATAATCATTTGTACAATAACTACATCCAAGGATTCTGTTCGGTACAAAACTATTCACAATTCAGATTCAGAACAGATCGGTTGTACAATGACAAATATTTGTATAATTACATGCAAATTAATACATGCATGTATGTCACATCCCAGATTCAGATACAAGTATTCCTAAATCCCATCCGCTACACACCATCTCCAACCATCCCAACACACCATTAAAGACAATCAATGTTGATCCATCCCTACATACTGCGAAGTGTCTATTTGACATGTTTACAGTACGTAGCTTAGCTACCAAATCATAATGCGTCAAAGCGTCAGAATTAGGATTATTCACAAAGTGCTTTAACCATCGATTAAGAACAGATTACTTCCTTCTTCACAACCTCCTAACTCATGCATATATAGAGTACCGATAGTCATAATGCACTTACAGTTATAACATACGCATTACAATTATAGAGTATCAAAGAATTCCCAATCAATCAAGTTCAGATCATTCATACAATAGGAAGAATCATTATCAATCATAGAGCATGTTATGGCAGCAAAAAGGGATTCCGAGCCTACATTATACTACCACACGGTCTGGACACAATGCCGTGTCCTTGCCAGTTTGGATCACATGGCTTGGCACACACCCATGCCCTCAGCCCGTGTGGTTCTATCCTATAAACAGAGAGTTACACGGCTCAGACACATGGCTGTGTCCTTACCCATATACTCACACAGCCTGGGCACACACACGTATGCCTACCTGTGTAGTCTTAAGTCACAAATAGTGAGTTACACGACCTAGACACACGCTTGTGCCTTATACCTGTGTGAACCCTATACCATTTTGGCCACACACGGACTAGACACATGCCCATGTGCCAGCCCATGTGGCCCCAGTTTGATGAACAGTGAGTTACACGGCCGATCACACGGCTTGCCACACACCCGTGTAGCTCACATGGCCTAGACACACACCTATGTGCTTGGCTGTGTAGCATCAACAACCACCATTTTTGGCGATCTGAAACTTACAAAATTAAAGTTTTCTATACGCATCTGTTAAGATTTCGAAGTAACAACAGCACTAAAGACCTTCAAAGCCTAAAATAATCATTCATTTACACCATTCATCCATTTAATCTACAGAATTACCCGATTATGTACATAATGCTAATGTCGAAAGTTTCGACACGAAACCTCAACAACCCCAAACTTATCGAAACCTTAGCAACAATCACGGAAACTGTTGTTTTGTTGTTCCTTACTGATAATACTATTAGGGAAATAAACGATCCTTTGTCAGATATTCTTGCAACTCACAAAACACCCAATTCAAAGCAAATTAGACAATGAAAGGAAACTATGAAAACGTTCACATCAACAATTACTTATGCGAACCTTCCATCTAATGGCTAGCAACAAACTTCAACTAACCCCGTAACTCGTACGACCACTATTAGCAAAAATAGAATAGCAAAAAGAACAAAAAAGATTAAGGAAGGAAGAACTAATGTTACTGATTTCCTAACTTCCAAGCAAATTTCTGGCATTTACCAAAATATTTCCTAATGCGTACGATGGACTCGAACTCAAAACCAAACAGAATACAGATAGATGTGTAACCAATGAACCAGCTAGCTTATTCTTGTCACAATTTTGCACTGAATTGAATTTAAGCGGGTGGTGTGTGCTTGTGGGTTGAATCTAAAACAATGAAACTTTTAATGAAACGACTCAAACTCCAGACCTTAAACACAGAAGCAGAGCACAAAATCACAGATACAAAGATTAACTACTACAAATTTTTACAATTAAGTTCTTAAAATTTCGGGGTGTTATAACCCTCTCCCCTTAAAAAAAATTTTGGTCTCAAAATTTTACCTGAATCAAACAGGTAAAGGTACAATCGTCGAATGGATTCTTCCGGCTCCCACGTGGCTTCCTTAGTACCATGGTTTTGCCATAGAACTTTCACTAGAGGAATAGATTTCTTCCTCAACATCTTAATATCACGATCCAAAATCTAAATAGGTTCCTCTTCAAATGATAAATTCAGTCACAATTCGATATTGTTGACAGTAACAATATGTGACAGGTACGACCGATATCTTTTCAGCATCGAGACATGAAAAACATCATAAATTTGATTCAATTCTGGCAGTAATTCCAATTGATATGCAACAGGTCCAACCCGCTTTAGAATACAGTAAGGTCCAATAGACCTCAGACTCAACTACCCTTACGCCCAAATCAGAGGACCATCTTCCAAAGCGACACTTTCAGAAACACTTACCTACTGAAAATTCAATATCTTTTCTTTTTAAATCTACATAAGACTTTTTTCGATCAGATGTGGCTTTCAGTCTATCCTGGATTACTTTCACATTGCTCTCAGTTTCAAAAACTAGCTTAAGACCGAAAATACAAGTTTCACTTAACTCCATCCAACATAGCGGGGTACGGCACTTACGACCATATAAAGCCTCGTATGGTGCCACCTGAATGCTAACCTGAAAGCTATTATTGTATGCAAATTCTGCTAATGGTAAGTATTCTTCCCAACTACCTTAGAAGCCTATCACACAATCTCAAAGAAAATCCTCAAGGATCTGAATGACTCGCTCCGACTGACCATCCGTCTGAGGGTGATAAGTAGTACTGAAATTAAGTCAAGTGCCTAAAGCTTCATGGAGTTTCTTCCAAAATCAAGATGTAAATTGCAGATCTCTATCAGAAATGATCGATACTAGAATTCCGTGGAATCTCATAATTTCAGTGATATACAATTTAGCTAGCTTCTGTATAGAGTAGTCTGTTCGAATAGGAATGAAATGAGCTAACTTGGTCAACCCATTAACGATGGCCCAAACAAAATCCTTCTTAGTCGGAGTTAAAGGCAACCCCGTAATGAAATCCATTGTTAGTCGCTCCCATTTCCACTGTGGAATCTTAACTGGCTGAAGCAGTCCATAGGGCAATTGATGTTCAGCCTTAACCTTCTTACACGTCGACAGTGTCCAGGCCACCAATAAAGCTCTCGGAGATCCCAGTACATTTTGTTCCTAATAGGATGCATAACATAGGGGCTATTGTGTACCTCTTGCAAGATCGAGTGTCTTAATTTTTATCATTGGGTACACACATTCGACCCTTGAAACATAACACATTATCACTGTTCAAGCTAAAATTGGGATTCTCACCCGAGCCAACATGCTACATATGCTGAACCAAGGACTCATCGCTTAACTACTTAGCTTAAATCTGCTCTATCCAATTCATTTTAACCTGTAATTTTGCCAACAATCCTCCATCTTTAATCAAATTCAAATGAGTGACCATCGTTCTCAGGTCAGTCTTTACTCTACGGCTAAGGGCGTCAACCACTACATTAGCCTTACACGATGGTACTTTATAGTGTAATCATAATCTTTAAGTAACTCAATACAATGCCGCTGATGGAGATTTAACTCCTTCTGGGTTAATGGATATTTAAGACTTTTGTGATCAATATAAATAATACACCTTTCACCATATAGATAGTGTCTCCAGATTTTTAAGGAAAACACAACAGCAGCTAACTCAAGATCGTGCGTAGGGTAACTACCCTCGTGTGCCTTAAGCTATCGTGACACATAAGTGACCCCTTGCCTTCTTGCATAAGCACACATCCTAACCCAACATGTGAAGCATCACTGTATACTACAAATTCTCGACCCCGGTTCCAGTTGAACTAAGACATGAGCTTGTGTTAGAATGGATTTAAGTTTATCAAAACTAGATTGTCATGCCTCAGACCACACAAATGGGGCATTCTTATGTAATAGCTTCATCAGAGGTGACGCAATCAGAAAAAACCCTTTGATGAACCTTCGGTGATGCCTGGCTAAACCTAGAAAGCTACGAAGCTCAGATACATATTCGGCTGTTTCCACTCAACAACAGTTTCAATTTTCTTGGGATATACTCGGATCCCCTCTATCGTCACCACATGACCTAGGAATGCGACTTCATGCAACCAAAATTCACACTTACTGAACTTGGCATATAATTGTTTTTCCCAGAGTATCTGAAGTACAATGCGAAGATGATCATCATGTTCCGTCTTGGTCTTAGAGTAAATTAAGATATCATTAATGAAAACTACCACAAACTGATCTAAGTACGGTTAAAACACCCGATACATTAAATCCATAAATGCCACTGGGGCATTCATTAAACCGAAAGGCATCACTAAGAACTCATAGTGTCCATAACGAGTCCTGAAGGTAGCTTTATACACATCGGTCTTTTTGTCCTTGAGCTGATGGTAACCAGAGCATAGATCGATCTTAAAAAAGATGGACACTCCTCTAAACTGGTCAAACAAATCATCTATGCTCGATAACAAATACTTGTTCTTAATTGTCAACTTGTTCAACTATCTATAATCGATGCAGATTCTCATTGACCTATCTTTCTTCTTAACAAAAAATAATGGTGCCTCTACAGAGACACACTCAGTCAAATAAATCCTCTATCAAGGAGTTCCTAAAGTTGTGATTTTAGTTTAGTCAACTCTTTCAGTGCCATGCGATAGGGTGCAATGGACACTGGAGCAGTTCTAGGCAAGAGATCAACTCCACACTCCACCTCTCTATCCGAAGGTATTCCGTGCAACTCCTCGGGAAAAACATCTAGAAATTCCCTCATAGTATGAATATCTCCCACCGATAGCTTTTTGGGAGTAGAATCTGATAAAAAAGCTAGGTATGCTTCGCACCTCTTTCGGACTAACTTATTTGCTACAAGAGCAGAGATTACATTAGAAAGGTAATCTCGACTCTAACCAATCAAGATCACCTCCTCACTTTTAGTCAGTCTCAGAGTGACCCTCTTAGTTGCACAATCTAGATTGACCCGGTACTCAACGAGCCAATCCATCCCTAGAAATAAATCAAATTCATTAAAGGGTAATTCCATTAGATTAGTTGGAAACACCATACCTTAAAGCTCTAAAGGTACCCGTTGATATACTCTATCAACTCAAATTGACTGACCCAACGTACTAATCACGGAAATTCTTTAGGAGTATTCTCAATAGACAAACCCAAAAATACAGAAACAATACTAGTTATGTACGAGTGCGTAGAACCAATATCAATAAGGGCATAATACGGAACAGAGTGAATAAAGAAGGTACCTGCAATGGCATTAGCATCATCGCTCTCCTCGCAACATCTAGCCACATAAATCAATGCTGGCTGACGAGCCTCAGCCTGACCCTCACCATCAGCCGGTGCCCTCTGACCTCACCTAGATCCATTACCACCCCTACCAATACCACGACCACGAATTGGTTGCTGAACCTTTCTCGAAGGTTAAACAGAATTCGGAGCCAAAGTCTGTGCCGCAACTGACACTGAATTAGATCGATAGGTGTAATCTCTAACTCAATGCTCCATCGACCCACAGCAGAGACATGCTCCTAACTTCCTCCAACACTTGCCTAGATGGCGCTTTCCGCAATCACTACACTACTAAATTTCTATCACTACTACTGATGCCTCAACCCTCGAAGGCTTATCAAACCTAGCCCATTTCTTAGGGCACTAAACAGAACCAGAGGAGCCTAAATACCTCTTACCTTTATTCTGATCCTTTTCACGGTCACGACATTCGCACTCAATGCACTTCACTTCTTCCAATATCTTTACTTTATCGACTAAAACCACGAATACCGGCTCCCCTTGAGGAGCTATCAGCACTCGCAGGTCATACCTCAAACCCTCCTCAAACTGCACACACTTATCATAGTTAAACGTTACCAAAGTTCGTGCATGTCTACTTAGTCACAAAAACTCGGCTTTATATTTAGTGATAGACCAGTCACCCAAAACTAGGCTCATAAACCGACGTTGATAAGCCTCAACATAGCTCGCTCCCACATAAATACCTTGGAAGGTGTTCTTGAAATAATCCCAACTCACCTGTCCAGGCTGAGCACATTGTTCAATAATTAGCCACCACTGATAAGCTTCATCTCGGATTAGAGGCACAGCACCCCTAAATTTCTAAGATAGCCTCGAGCCAATACTCAGCAACAATAAGAGTGAATCCTATGACGCCCCTAAACAATTCAGAACCATTCGACTGGAGTTGTTCAGTAACTGACCCTCGACTTTTTGATCCCGAATGGGTCCCAACGACTCTCTCAAGTGCTCGAATCATGGCTTGAGACAATGCGTCATCCTCAGCCGTCGGAGTCTGAGACTCTGTCTCAACAGTAGGAGTACCAACTGTCTCCCTGGTTTCAAGATTAGGCATGCTGCCTATAGAGGATGACTCTGCTCGAGCTCTTCCTCCTCAGTGTCCTCGACACCCTCGTATACCATGTCCACGACTACCACGTAAAATTATTATAGCAACCAACTACAATGGCAAAATACACCGATCAGTTCAAATGTCCAAGATATCAATTTACTAGTTCACATCAAAACATTTCACCTGCATCAGTTTAAGAGTTGTAACCTTTGTAACAAAATAATAAAATAAAAAATACTTACAGGGTTAGCGTCAAAAGCTCGGTTACTCACTAAAGTTTTAGTGTTTTCGTATTAGTTCAGTTACTAATTATTACTAACTACTTTTCTCACACACTAAGAGCCCAAACACAATTCGAGCGTTGATTAACCTAGCTTTGATACCACTAAATGTAATACTCCACACCCGGTCTAGATGTCTAGACCAAGTTTGGGAGAGTTACGATAGCCATACTAAAACCCATACTATCATAACACAGTTAAATGAAAACATTCATACATATCATCCAAGATAACAAAAAGACTTTAAATATAAAGTCTTCATAAATTTCATGACATGCAAATCCCTAATAGTAATACTTAAAATAAAGCTAAAATGGTTGACTGGACTCTCGCGACAATGACTCGATCAAGCTTAGAGACCATCTAAACTCAGTGCATAACTGTAGATAATTTATTCAGTTCATAATCATTTGTACAGTAGCTACATCCAGGGATTCAGTTTGGTATAGAACTATTCAAAAATTCAAATTCAGAACAGATCGGTTGTAAAATGACAAATATTTGTATAACTACACATAAATTAATACATGCATGTATGTCATATCTCAAATTTAGATACATGTATTCCTAAACTTCATCCGCTACACACCATCTCCGACCATCCCAATACACCATTAAGGACATTCAATGTCGATCCATCCCTACATATCACGATGTGTCTATTTGACATGTTTACAGCATGTAATTTAGCTGCCGAATCATAATGCATTAAAGTGTCGAAATCAAAATTATTCACAAAGTGATTTAACCATCGATTTAGAATAGATTACTTCCTTCTTTACAACCTTCCAAACCATGCATCTATATAATACTGATATTCATAATGCACTTATAGTTATAACATACGTATGACAGTTACAGAGTATCAGAGAATTCCCAATCAATCAAGTTTAGATCATTCATGCAATAGGAAGAATCATTATCAATCATAGATCATGTTAATGGCCTATACTGTCACACGGTCTGGACACATGATCATGCAATTGCACGTGTAGATCACATGGCTTGGCACATGCCCATGCCCTCAGCCCGTGTGGTTCTATTCTACAAACAGAGAGTTAGACGACCTAGACACACGTCGGTGTCTTATACCCGTATAAACCTTACACCATTTTGGCCACACACGGCCTAGATACACTCTCGTGTGCCAACCCGTGTGGCCTTAGTTTGGTGAACAATAAGTTACATGGCTGATCACACGGCTTGCCATACACCCGTGTGGCTCGTATGGCCTGGACACACGCTTGTGTGCCGAGCTGTATAGCGTCGACAGCCACCATTTTCATCGATCTGAAACTTGCACAATTAGAGTTTTTGGTACGCACCTGTTGAGATTTCGAAGTAACAACAATGTTAAAGATATTCAAAGCATAAAACAATCATTTATTTACACCATTTAGCCATTTAATCAACAGAGTTACCTGATTACGCACATAATGCTAACGTCGAAAGTTTCGACACGAAACCTTCAACAACCCCAGACTTACTGAAACCTCAGCAACAATCACAGAAACTATCATTTTGTTGTTCTTTACTAATAATATTGTCGCCTATTAGGGAAACAAACAATCGTTTGTTAGATATTCTTACAACTCACAAAACACCCAATTCAAAATAAATTAGACAACCAAAAAACCATGAAAACATTCACATCAACAATTACTTACTCGAACCTTCCATCCAATGGCTAATAACAAACTTCAACGAAACTCGTAACCCTTACAACCACCATTAGCAAAAATAAAATAGTGAAAAAAACGAAAAAGAAGAGAAAAGTGATGAAGAAGAAATGAGAGAAAAAGATTGAGGAAGGAAGAACTAATGTTACCTAATTCCTAAACTTCCAAGCAAATTTCTGGCATTTAACAAAATATTTTCTAACGCGTCCGATGGGACTTGAACTTAGAACCAGACAGAATATAGATAGATGTGTAACCAGTTAACCAGCAAGCTCATTCTTGTCACAGTTTTGCACTGAATTGAATTTAAGCAGTGGTGCGTGCTTGTTGGCTGATTCTAAAACAACAAAACTTTTAATGAGACAACTCGAACTCCAGACCTTAAACACAGAAGCAAAGCATAGAACCACAGATACAGAGATTAACTACAGTAGATTTTCACAATTAAGTTCTTAAAATTTTGGGGTGTTATATTTATATCTAATTTTACGCAAGCAAATAGCCAAAGTTCATGTTTTATAGCTTAATTTACGACATATCGACCCTACAGAAGGACTATGATCAATCCAACCGATGTTTATGACCCTAGGGAAAAATTCAGAATTTTGAGCCCACGTGAGCCTAAATAGCCCAGACCGTGTGTTTCACACGGTCCAGCACATGGCTTTGTGTGACACACAACTTGGCACATAGCCTTGTAGCATCGATAGTGCAATTGTTTGACTTTAACCATTGGCTATTTTTCGAGTTTCTCATTACACACCTGGTTTCATCGATATGAAAACATCCACGAGACTTCTAGAACCTAAACGTGTTAATTAGAACACCAAATCAGTAATGAAAACGAACAATTTAAAGGATAAAGTCCTCGATTTTTTGCAAAGACAGTACCAAACGAACCAATTAAACCTTCCAAAAATGCATTTGAAACCTTACCACAGTACGAACAACAGGTACGTAAGAATTAAGTCATTAGAGAAACACCTAACGGCTTTCGATCTTCCCTAAAACGCATCAGACTAATTAGTTAACAAAAAAATTTTGAATTCAATAACACATCTTCATAACTTCAAAACCCCCAAACTAAATGATCTCCTTCAACAAGAAAATAAAGAACGAACAAAGAACTTTATCTCCCCAAGATTAAAACCAACCAAAACGAAAGAAAATCACAGAACCAATTAAGCCACAATCCAAAACCTTAATGAACAGTTGACCAAGATTAAAAGAAAGGAAACAAAAGAAAGAACAAATTTTGCAGTTCTTTTTACTGAAAGAATGAAACAAATGAATAGAGAAAATAGGGTAATGTGGGATTGGAGAATATTTTGGCAAAAAGAAAAAAAATCAAATAAAACAAATAAAAAGATAAAAACAAAATTTGAATTATCTAAACCCCTTACTTCCCTCAACAACCACTAAATCCCACAACATCTAGAATACTAACCCCATCCAACTTCTTTATAATTCCAATTTGACTCAACCACCACTAGATAGGCGGCACAAGACCTCAACACATGACCAAGACCTTTAATACCAAAGCAAACCTTTAATGATGGTAGAATCTAACAAAATAGAAATTCATATTTTTAGGGCATTACATTATAATTGTTCTTTTTGTTAATTTACAATGTAAAGACTTGCTAGTTATTTTTTCACATCGTAATATGAAATTGAATTTTTTTTTTTTTTGCTCTACTTTTGGATTTTTCTTATTTCAATTTTCATCATATGCAAGTCAATTAGTCTTTTTTTTTTTCTTCATTTTTCTATGTAAATTTTTCTTTTTTTATACTTTTTTATAATTTTGCACAATATCTAGGTGAACAAGAAATTTTTTTATGAATCATCCTTACCATATCATCTATGCTCGCTATGGATTTAAGTAATTTAAATTTTTTTTAGATTCTGTAATTGTTCTATATAATTATATGATTAATTTGATGAAGATATGTTTCATGACATGGATGAGGAAAATTCTCAAAGTTTTACTTACATAGAAAGGACATAAATTGATAATGCTAATTAGAAGGGACATGTGGTGAATAATGAAGATGAAACTTATAATTTGTATATAGATTATGGTCATCGCATTGGTTTTATTATTCGAAAAGGAATATTGGAAACAAGAACTAGATGTCCGGCAATGATTCACTTTACAGTACAAGATGCCTAATGGACAATCACTTATTTTATTTCTGAGCGTAATCATGAGTTAGAAACTCCTTCAAAAAGACATCTGCTCAGGTCAGCTCAATTAGTTTCGATAGCTAAAGCTAATGTTATTGTAAAACCTTATATCTGGTCTGGTCGCCAAACCTGAGCTATAAGATATTACGACAGATAAGCATCAATATCATTCATAACTTTGACATAATTAATCAATCAAACCACCAAACATTGATTATACAAGTATTATATGATTTACAATCAAAATCGAGTCTTAATCAAGCTTATGAAACTCTTAAACCTACCCAGGAACAAATCAGGACTAATTTAAAACATTTACAAAAATATAGGTAAAAAGTAAAAACAAGGGTCACACTGCTGTGTGACAGGCTCAGGCTCTGTGCAATCAAGTGACATGACCGTGTTGCCTAATCGTGTAACAAACTAATGCCGCGTATTCATGGGTCACATGGTCGTGTTGCCAGGTTGTGTAACAGACCGTGGCTTGTGGATCACCCTGCACCTAAATTAAATAGACCACATTGTCATGCCCTATGCCTGTGTATGACAAGCCCGATAAGTAATTTGATTATAAAGTTACACTTTGCGGTAAAACTTTTTTTAAATTAATTTATTTTAATAAATGTTACATTTTATATAAGACAAAGAAAACAATCAGTAATAAAAGAATCCTTAGATGTACTCATTGGCTCTACTCTAAATTATGAAATTTTGTAAGTATAAAATTAATTAGTCACATATTATATAGAAGTATTTTTATTGTCGTTATAAATAATGAACTCCTTATCTTTTCTTTTCTTTTTTTGTTGACATTATAGGTCATTCCTTCAATGACAATGCCAGCATACAATATATATGCATATCCATTTCAAAATTCAATGCAATTTTTCAACATGGTAACCACAACTGATAATTATGTTATATTTACATCTTAGAATGCCATGTAAATGAAACCATTTGTTTTCTTTTAAGACTCCAAATAGCAGTTGGTGTTTAAGTTGTTCAAATTTACCTTATAATAGCATGCAACAAAGTACTGGTGTAATAGCTCCAAATTCATGTTAGGTAATCATTTCTTTCTATTATTCGTAGATATATAGTATGTTTGGTTTTATATAAAATATTCAAGTGAATTTTTTTCATTAAACAACCCTTTTAAAATTTATTTTTGTTAACTTAATTGTTTTAATCAATTAATTATAAGAATCACTTACACGTAATTGGGGATATCCAGATTCTAATCGTTAATCACTAGTTTATTTTATACTAACATTTATCCTTTTATCAATGAACTATATTTGTATATAATTTTCATACTAACGTTTAATCTTTTATTAATGAATTATATTTGTATATAATTTAAAATTTCCATAGTGAGACATGCTTGTTGAATTGAAAATATATATAGAATTGACACATTAATAAATTATATCAAACAACAATAGCAAACCACAAAACCATGCTATATAATTTTGAACAAAACAAGAGAAGAATAAAAGTTGAAAAAAAAAAGTGAAATTTCAGAATTTTTAGGCTCTACTTGAATTCTATATTTCCACTCCATGAAGAAGCAGTTAATATGGTAAAATATAATCATATTTTATCTTTGTCATCAAACTATTTCCGCTAAATAAAATGCCATAGGAACCTGTACTGTGTTTTGGGATTGATTAAATAGTATTTAAATGGCTTCATTTTGTAGTTTATATAGGCCTTTAATACTACTTAAATGGCTTCAATTACCGCTAACAAAAGATCTCATATTGACAAATCCATATTACAAATCATTTTACTCTGCAATAATCCAAGGAATGACTTCTCTAGAACACCAGTCCTTGAGCAAACTTATTTGAAACCACGGTGTGATTAAAGCTTACTTGAGGGAACATGGGTATGAAAATTTGTAGTTGTCGATGGAAGTATCGTTGGCACTGGTCCATCGTCGTTGCCACTGCGAGGACTATAGAGGACTTTTGACAAGAAAGAAGGCGATCCTAATTTTATATCATTTGAGAAGGAACGAATCACATTCTGTAATCCCTCCATTTTTTTTTCAACCTATAATCCTTCCATTATTGATATTGAATTGCCTGAAACCCTAAATTCTTTTTTCTAACAGTGAAAACAATGAACAAAGGAAAAAAAAACAGGAAAATCAAATCTTCCTGATGAGAAATTAAGTAGATGTTGAATTACCCAAAACCCTAAATCCTTTTTTTTTAATAGTGAAGATGATAAAGAAAGGAAAAAAATCAGGAAAATCAAATCTCCCTGATGAGAAATTGAATGGATGTTTAATTGCATAAAACCTTAAATCTTTTTTTTTTTTCTAACAGTGAAGACGACGAAGAAATGGGAAAAAATCAGGAAAATCAAATCTCCCTGATAAGTAATTGAATGAATAACCCAAAATCTGACGTGGAGATTGTTATTTTCTTTTAAATTTAGGTTGGAAAAAGTTATTGATGTGGCATAAAATAATTGAATAAGATCAAATATGAGGTGGTGGGAAGGTCCATGAAATAATTTATCGATTTGTTGAGAAAAGTGCCCATATTGTTGTAAGCATGTAATTGTTTTCTATGTATTTGAACGATGAATAAATAAATAAAGTTATTTCACATTTCACTGTTATATCTTTTGTTTTTTTGTCTTTCATATTTTGCATACATAGCAAAATTGTGACAAGCAAATATTAGCTCATTGATTGTCTAAGTTCAAACTGATAATAAGTGGCACTGTAATAACGTTTACATTGTGAGCAATACAACTTACTTCACTAAGTAATCTAAACAAGTCTGTAATCTCGTAAAAGAATCAAAGTGAGCATTTGATTCAAATACTTAGAAGGATTATTATGTCGTCTACAATTCCAATTGGGGAGATGGCTAGTCTTGGCTATCAGAGCAGTTGACTCCATGGGTAGAGATATAAATGTATTCATTGGAAGAATGATACATTGGACTGGACCCAAAATGAATTAATTTTGAATTCGTTTCTGAGTTAATTCATTTGTGGTGTTCATAGTGTGATTTACCAAAATCTTAAGTTAGTCACTAACCATGCATATGTAACTCATGTGCTTTGATATAAGTAGAGGCTTATGCTCTAAATATGATCGAACTCATAGTCGGTGTGTTGGGTACACGACTTGTGTACTTCATGGCTTCACTAACAATAATGGAATTTAATATTAAATTAATATAATACTTATTTAAACTCTAATATTAAACTGATTAAGTTTAATCATAATTGAACTCTCTAAACTCTTTATATGAAAAGAGCCATGGGTTATTATTTTTCACACACTTGAATTCAAGAGAAAGTTGAAAAGAGAAAATTCTCTAAAGAAATTATTTTAGAAGATTTCTATTGATATTTTTTATTTAGAAATTGCGAAATTGCAACATTACCCCACTAATAATTTCGTGGAAATTTTCTAATTCGAAGCGAGCCCACACTCAGCAGACGTGACCCTGAGGATAGTGAAAAAGACTACTCGATTGAAGCGTTCATCCTAGACAAATTGAAAATAGACAAATCGAAAAAAGTACAATTTTGATTAAGTGTTTATTATTTTAGATATCTCAATCAAGTTCTTGTTTTTGAAAAATAATTAAAACCCTTATTTTTCGTTGCGTTTTCCAAACCCATTTTTCCAACAGTAGAAGGGTTCATGAAATAATTTCTCGGAAGTTCAGACCTTACTTTGACACGTGGAGCAACCTTTTCTTCTTTTTTAATTTATATGGTAAAATGGTCAAATTTCAATTTTAGTCCCCAGGCTACACTCAAAATTAAAATTATAATGGTCAAATTTCAACTTTGATTCTTGTGCTAAACTCGAATTTAAGATTCAATCTTTATACTTCAACTTTTTATATAATTTGATACATCAATTTT
The DNA here is from genome assembly GCA_020496765.1 of Gossypium stocksii. Classification (NCBI taxonomy): domain Eukaryota; kingdom Viridiplantae; phylum Streptophyta; class Magnoliopsida; order Malvales; family Malvaceae; genus Gossypium; species Gossypium stocksii. The sequence goes on along the minus strand of CM035626.1, from coordinate 92,139,958 downwards.
TCATAATGTCATTGATTAACCCAAATAATTCATTTTGATTAAAATGTTGATGTAACTTTTAAAAGTTGTTAATACTATTAAAATTATTTGTTAAATTAAGTTAATTTCAATGCCACTTGTAATTTAAAAAATGCCACATTAACAAATTTAACAGAAGAATTTAATAAGGTTAACAAATGAATTTCAATTCTTAAATTTTAAAAATCAAGGGACTAAATTTCTAAAAAGATAAAAAAATATTAGAAGTAAATTTTAAATATACAAAAATATAAAGACTTAAATTATATTTTAATATCCAAATATTACTTTAAAATTTAATGAAAAAAATTAATAATTAACCTAACTGAAAATATAATAAAGATTATTATGAGAGTGACATGATTGCGACTCAAATGACATCATAAATTTAGGTGAATGGCCAATTCCATCTCATACTTACCTTTTTTTTTCTTTTTAAATTTGGAAAATTTTTGTTGACATAGTTTAATGAGTGGGAACCATAATAGATAGAAGTAGAAAATTGACCTTAAGAAAATTAAAGATAGCATAGTTGATCCATTGAATGAATTTACGAGCGATATATAAATGGATGAGGCAATTATAGTAAATGTTTGTTCCATTTTATATGTCTATAGAAATAACACATACGTCACAATAAAACTTAAATTTGTATTCAATTTAGAATTTGAATTTTTGAATCATGATGTTAACAATAAAATATGATATTAACTTAATCTCATGTGTTAATATGATGGTTAAGGTGTTTATCGTTGCAGGTGTGGTTTGTGTTTGAATTGTGCTAGTCATGTTGCTGTTATAACTTTGACATCCTTTTGTAATTCACTAAAAAGAAATGATATTAACTCTTTAAACTTCAAAAATATGTCGCCACACTGATTTATAGAATTTTAATATATATTATATATCTAATTATATTAGTGTTACTTTTAATTGGGTCACCAACTAGGTTAGGAAAATTACAGAAATATTTTTCTATAATTAAAATAAGTTATATTATTCGATGATACTTTAGTCTTTTTATTTTAAAAAACCAATAAAAGTATACCTATTGTGAGATTTGAACCCAAACTAACTATATTAGTAAAATCCTTAATTAATTACCACTTAACTAAAGTTTTATTTTTCATAAATTGTATATATTAATAATGTATTTAATTAAGTTAATATCATAAACTAACTTGACTCCAACTCAAGTTTGATGATAATACAATAATAAACACTTTAATTTATTTTCTTTTAATTTTAATATCATACATTATATATTATTATTAATTATCTCATATATTTCATTTTTTAATAAGTTTTTAGTGTATATATAGATGAAACTTAAAAATATTTTAATACGGCATATAAAGGTGGGATATAACCTCAAGGTTGACCCAAACATTTGTTTTTTTTAGAAGGGCAAACATCATTGAACCTTTACAATAATGCAGAACATATTATTTACAATTACTATTTTATTGTTAATCAAATATGGTCATTATTTTAATTATAACTGTTTGTACCGTCAAAACCTAGGAAAGGAGATAAATGACACGTGACATAAACCCTAGTTTATGACGGATGACTTCAATTATGGTTTCGTCCGATTTTAATAATAATTTATTTTGAGAGAAGCATATTATGTTTACGAGTCTTACGCACAATAAATCACTAATGAAAAATATAAAAAAATTAAATAACTTTTTAATAAATGTTTAAAATTTTATTTAAACATAATTATAATTATTGATAATTTTCTCATCTTCCTCCTTATGGAAAAGAAAAAAAAATTATCACAAAATAAAATAAAAATGTTTTAGAGTTCATTAAGCTTTAAAAATTTATTAAAATTTATATGATTAAGTTTTGGATTTGGAGTTAAAATTGAATTGAAACAAAAAATTAACTAAAATTTTAAAAATTTTATTGAAATTTAAATTTCATATATATTTAAAAGCGGGAGGGAGGTATTTATTTTAAACAATTCTTTTTACTCAAAGTCTGACATTTTTTATTCTACCTTCAAATTTATTTTGCTAATAAAATTGAATTGCACCAATAGTAGTAAAGAACGAGGAAATGATCGTTTTCATTCGCTACAAATTTTATTTTTCAAGATTTTTAGAACCTTAAGTTAAAATTACAATAAGAGATGAAGATTAGAAATTATTATTAATTTTAATTACATTTAAATAAAATTTTAAATATTTATTAGAAAATCCTTTAAATTTTTTAATCTTTTATTTATTAATTGATGGTATATAGGACTTTTTCACCAACAATACATTAAATATTATCTTATTTATTATTAGTAAAATTATAGAGAAAATTAATATTTTAATAATTATTAATGTGTTACGTAAAAAAATTATTATTAATGTGTAGATTAATGAATCACGGGATATCACATGCTAAATATATAATTATTATACTTAAATTTTTTTTAAAAATTATTCATTTTCTAAGGAGTCATAATCATAAACCATTCACTGTTTTTTTTTTTATTCATTTATTAATCCAAAGGAAAATACTTTTAACGCAAAAGAAAATACTTTGAAAAAGTATGCGGCTCACGAGTAAAGACTGCTTAACCAAATTTATTCATTATTTAACAACTCATAAAATTCCGTAAGCTACTCTCAACCTACTGAGCGTGGCCACCACCGTTTCCCCCGCCGCTTCCGCCAGCCTCCTTCCGAAAATTAATATTGGTTCCATCGTGACTGTGATGATCACCACCAGAGCTGCCGTCATAGCCTCCACCATTTCGGCCATCTGTGGGGCGGCTCCAGCATGATTGAGCTTGTTTAAGTGCTTGAGTAAAATCCCTCATAGCTTCCTCTATCAATTCCTTCATGGTTTCGTCGTCAAGTTCCTGACCGTTATTCTCGTTAACGTTATCACCTCCTGTTGCCATTACAACGTCCAACAACTCATCGGTTATTTTTCCCATGGCTTTATACACTGAAAGTACTCTCTTATTTTCTTCAAGTGCACTTTCGGCAGCTCTCAGCAATGCTTCCATGGATGTTTTCTCGTTCCGCATCATTTCCAGTTCAGCTTTCATGATCTCAAGTATGTCCTGCATCCAACATGCAAAAAGGGAAAAAAATGAATAGAATAAAAAAAAGGAGCAAAAAGGTAAGAGGTGGACGTTGCATGGCGTTTAAAGGGCGAATAACAAATGGTACAATACCTGCCAATTAATCTTTCATATAAATAATTAGCTTGGGTTATATAAAGGAAAAAGAAAATACTGAAATTAAGATTATAAAGCGAAATGTTTACCATCTGAGAAAGAGTTATGAGGAGAGCCAAGAGAATTAAGCGTTAAAATTTGAGGATGATAGCGTGTAATTGAGTAATAAATTTATAGGAATCTTCAGGCGTGAAGAACATCACGTTCTCAAAAAGCGCGTATCCTTTCGTTAATGAAGTCTATAACTGATGTTGAAGAATTTCGCTATTTGTGTTCCTTGCGGTATCCAAAGAGAACAGATAAATAAATAAAAACCCTAATAATTTTCTATTATTTTTTCTTTGAAGTTTGGACAGGGACTATTTTTTTTTTTAAATCAGCCATTATTTTACACACAGATGAAAGAATAGACAAAAAATGCAATAACTCCATAGATATTTTTGTCCACGCAATAACTCATATATTAAGACAGTAACAGTTAACTCTCTATTTACAAGATGGGCATCTTTCGTATTTAAAAATGCTATGCTTATCTTTCACTATATTATTAGATTATTCGAGCCAAAATTTAGCTTTTAATAATTTTTGAGTTTCGATTCCGTCAAGTTTGTCCATGAGAAAATTTATCCTTCGACCAAAACGTAATGGTCAACCATTGTTAAAAGCTTCATTTGGATGAAACAAAAGAACTAAATTAGCATTAATTAGGCGAAACTTGTTTGATTTCTCTCAATGCTTACCTCATCAAGCACCAACTTCTTTGATTTTGTGTTATTATAGTACATTTCATTCTTTATGTGATATTTTAATTTCTTAAGACATCAACCACAGGTCTGTCTGAGATAGCTTTCAAGTCTGAAGTCTCAGTTCACTCCAATTTTGCCTCTCGCTACTAAAATCATCTATGGTTACAAGAATTCCAAGCTCCAAGATAGTGATTTCTCCTTCTCTGATGATGTTATCCGTGACTCCAAAGCTGCCCAAGTTACATGGGATTAGAATTCCATGAAGAAAAGGAAGTGGTGCTGCGAGATACATCTCCATCATTTAGAGGAAGATGGGGATGTTATCTCGGAGCCTCCCCGTTAAGTGGGATTTGCTTTGACAATCATCTACCAGATTTATGAAATTAAAGACATGAAGAAACGAATTTTAAAATTTCATATTAATCTCCATGGAGTTTCGACCTAATTTGAAAGTTATTAGAATTTGTTATTTTATTTAAGCTTTATTTCGGCCTAATCTGTTTTTTACTCATTATGAATAGTTTTATTTAAGTGTATTTGTTTATTTTAAGTTGTAAAATTCGGTCCAAACCCACATAATATAGGGTAGACGAATTTCCCTTAGTAAATTTAGTTTTTACTTAATTTTTATTTCATTAAGCCCAACAAGGGAAAAGGTTGCTGCCAAAGGCCTTTAAAAATCCTAGTCCATTTAAGAAAACTTAATTCCAGCCTATTACTTGTCAATATAAGGGATGCCGGCCTTATGTAAGACACATTCATTCACCTTTCATTCTTTGATCAATAAGATTTCTAGAGTATTTCTCTTGCAAGATTTTTTAGATTTGCTTTCACAGTTCAGCCCTCCTTGCATTCTTTTTTGGAGGGTTTGGTGGAGTTTTCATAGCTTTTTTTCGTCTTCGCTCAGATCTTTTTCCATCCTTCCATAATCATTTTTTATCTTCATTTTGCTCATATGAATCTTTTTCTAGTGCTCATCAATGTGTTGAAATTTTAGGTTTCAAGGTCTAAATATTTCCCATAAAAACGTATCTTAACGTTCAAGAGACTTTAATGCCACAAAACGATTCCTCCATTCTTATTCTTCTATTAGTTACTGTTTCAATTTGTATAGATCTGTTAATAACTTGTTGTTTTGTTATTTTTCAAATCAAGAGCTCCTATTCCAAATACGATTTTGCTTTTTTCGACTCCAAAACAACTTCTTGAATAAGATCCAAGCACCTCTTAATCCAATCTCCTTTTCTTGATCTCTCTCCCTTTGATTTCTATTTATTTTGAGTTGATTACTGACCTTTTTTGATTGTTTCTTTCCATATTTGTTTCAATAGCCTTAAAACTCATCAAGAATAGTTTCTTTCTTCTAAAGAAAGCATCCTTACATCAAATCTTGGGTGCTCATTGACAACCAAGTCATTCTTTCCATATTTCATTCTTTTTCTTCCTTTTTTTTTTTTTTTGCTTGCTTATTCCGGATCTGTTCGAACACTTAAAAATCCTTTAAGAAGTGTTCTTTTGGATTCATGAAGACTTTAATTGATCAAATCTAAGGAGTTCATGTCCATTCTAATCTTCTTTGCTTGATTTCCAAGCTTCATTGGTTGTTTATTTTGTTGTCGATTTATCTAACACTTTCTTGGTTTCTCCTTTCTTTTTCATATTGATTTGCTGATAAGAAAGGGTTTTCCTTCATTCTTTGGACCTTTTTTTGTTGGAGAATGATTCAAAGTCAATTTTTCTAAATTTAGATTTGGTTGTTGCTTAGTTTGTTATTTCCTTATTTTTATATTTTTTGTTATGATCGTGCAATATTGCTACACATATTTTATGTTAGTTTGTTGATGCAAAGGCTATTTACAGGCCTATGTTTATTTCATTTTTTGCAGTGAATAATACAGCAATTTGAGCTTAGCTTTTCTTGCTTCTAAAATCTTTTAGTTTAGTATTTTCCTTGCCCACAAGCTATTTGACAATAGTCTTCTGTGAATTTTTCCCTACATTTTTTGTACCAGAGCTAGGTTCATTTGTAGCTGGGCGTGCAGATAATGGCGACTAACGACAATGTCGTGAATGTGTCTCAACTGTCGATTCCAGTTTTCAATGGAGAAAATTATGAGTTTTGGAGCATTAAGATGAAGACCTTGTTCAAGTCTCAAGATCTTTGGGACTTGGTTAAGAATGGCTATACCGAACCAGATGAAGAGACGAGACTAAGAGAATATAAGAATGACTCAAAGGCATTATTCTTTATCCAGCAAGCTGTTCATGAGATCATTTTTTCAAAAATTACTATAGCAAATACAGCAACAGAAGCTTCGGAGATTTTGCAAACAGCATTTCAAGGCTCCTCTAAGGTAATCATGATAAAACTTAAGTCACTTCATCGAGATTTTGAAACCTTGTAGATGAAAGGTGGAGAGTTGGTGCAGGATTTTTTATCGAGAGTTGCTGAAATTGTTAATAAAATGCGGTCTTATGAGGAGAATATTAATAATCAAACGGTTGTTGCAAAAATTTTAAGGAGTCTTACTCCTAAGTTTGATTATGTAGTGGCTGCCATAGAAGAATCCAAAGACTTGGAAACATTCACATTTGATGAATTGATGGGATCATTGCAGTCCATGAGGCAAGGCTAAACAGATCAGAAGAAAAGATCGAGGATAAGGCTTTCATGTGAAAGGGGAAGCATTACCCCAGAAAAATGAACAAAATTGGTAAGGTCAGGTTGGATCTCATAGGAGTGGAGGTTGTGGCAGAGGACAAGGTTAGGGCAATGGACACCAAAATCAAACACAACAACAGGATAACAAAAGGTTTATCCAATGCTTTTATTGTAAAAAATTTGGGCATGTGAAGGCAGATTGCTAGAGAAGATCAAGGCAGGAACAAGCAAGTTACGTAGAGCAAGAAAATGATGAGATCAAATTGTTCATGGCTTATCAAAAAAATGCAACAAGTCATAGCAACATTTGGTTTTTGGATAGTGGGTGCTCAAACCACATGACTGGTGTGAGGTCATTGTTCAACGAGATTGATGAAACCTTCAAACAAAAAGTCACACTTGGAAACAGCAAGCAGATTCAAGTGGAAGGGAAGGGTAATGTGGCAGTCAAAAATAGTTCCGATAATGTGAAACTCTTTTTGATGTCTATTACATTCCTAGTTTGTCACAAAATCTGTTGAGTGTAGGGCAACTCATGACTACTGGATATTCTATCATGTTCGATGATGTCTCGTGTGTGATCAAAGATAAAAAATTAGATCAAATTATTATCAATGTTTGCATGACACCAAACAATTTATTCCCATTTGTTATTTCTGATGTTGAGAACCATGCACTCGCTGTCAAAGAAACTGGTGAGTCAAGATTATGGCATTTAAGGTATGGGCATTTAAATGTCAAAGGTCTAAAGTTGTTGTGTCAAAAGGAAATGGTTTTTGGATTGCCCAGAATTGAGTCTTTAGATACATGTGAAGGGTGCATATATGGGAAACAATGTAAAAAACCATTTCCTATGGGGAAGTCCAGAAGGGCAGTGAAGTGCCTCGATCTTGTACATGCTAATATGGTTGGTCCTATGAAAACTCAATCATTTGGTGGGAGTAGATATTTTTTATTATTTACATATGACTATAGCCAGATAAGTTGGGTGTACTTATTGCAGTTCAACTCAGAAATATTTGAAAATTTTTAAAAATTTAAAAAATTCAAGGCACTTGTGGAAAAGCAAACTGGAAGATGTATCAAGGCACTACGTACAGACAGAGGCGGTGAATTTGTATCACAAGAGTTTAATGATTTTTGTGATGAACATGGCCTGAGAAGAGAGTTGAATGCTCCATATGCTCCGAAGTAGAACGGTGTTGCTGAATGAAAGAACGGGACAGTTGTAGAAATGGCAAGAAGTATGTTGAAAGCCAAAGGACTTTCGAATCAATTATGGGTAGCTACTGCAGTCTACTTGCTTAATTTGTCACCAACAAGGGCTGTCCTTAACAGAACACCATATGAGGCGTGGTATGGAAAAAGACCTTGGGTAAACCATCTAAAGGTTTTTGGTTGTGTTGCTTACACTTTAGTTGATTCACATAAACGCAACAAACTTGATGAAAAATCAACAAAATGCATTTTTATTGGCTATTGTTTTGAGTCCAAAGCTTACAGGCCGTATAGTCCTATTAATGGCAAAATAATAATCAGTAGGAATGTGATTTTCAATGAAGATGCAAGTTGGTTTTGGGAAGAAAATACAGGTGATGTCAAATTTGAAATTGCAAGTGAAGATGTAGCTCCACAGACTGAAGCATTACAACCCCTTCTCCAAATCCGTCATCTTCTCCAACTTCATCAAGTGCATCTCCTAATGGTAGCAGTTCATCTGATGATGAGACTCCTCCAAAGAAGTTCAGATCTTTGGCTGAAATTTATGCATGTATACAAGCCTTGTTTGTTACTGATCCTACAACTTTTGAAGAAGCAGCAGACAAAGAGGAATGGCAAACTGCAATGAAAGAAGAAATTGCAGCAATATAATGTAATAAGATGTGGAAGCTTGTAGATCTTCCTAAAGACAAAAAAACCATTGGTGTCAAATGGGTCTTTAGAAACAAATTCGACGCAGACGGAACCATTCTAAAGCACAAAGCACATCTGGTGGTGAAAGGGTATTTACAACAGCCAGGTGTAGATTGTGATGACACTTTCTCTCCGGTTGCATGGTTTGAAACTATTAGAATTGTTTTGGCATTGGCTGCACATTTGAAACAGATTATGTATCAGTTTGATGTTAAGTCGGCTTTTTTAAATGGGGAATTACAAGAGGAGGTTTATGTTGCTCAGCCCGAGGGATTCGTAATCAAAGGTAAAGAAAAAAAGTTGTACAAGCTATGAAAAGCTCTCTACGGGCTGAAACAGGCCCCGCGTGCATGGTATAGCAAAATTGATGCATACTTTCTCAAAAATGGCTTTGAGAGAAGTAAGTATGAGCACAATCTTTATTTTAAACAGTAAGGTACCCATGATTTCCTCATTATCTGCCTTTATGTTGATGATATGATCTACATGGGTTCCTCGTGTCTTATAAATGAATTCAAAGCTTGTATAGAAAAGGAATTCGAAATGACAGATCTTGGAGTATTACAATTTTTTCTTGGGCTTAAGGTGAAGCAGGTTGCAGATGGCATCTTTGTGTCGCAGAAGAAATATGCTGCTGATTTACTAAAAAAATTCAACATGCTGGGATGCAAAGCTACAACAACACCTATGAATTTGAATGAAAAGTTGAAACATGATAATGGTACTGAAGCAACAGATGCAATGAGCTTTAGAAGTCTAGTTGGTGGCTTGATTTACTTGACCAACACATGACCTGATATTTCTTTTGCTGTTGGAGTTATTTCCAGGTTCATGCATTGTCCATCAAGGCATCACTTTGGCACTGCAAAACGAGTTTTACGGTATATTGTCGGAACACTTGATTTTGGGTTATGGTATGATAATGTCTCAAAGTTCAAGCTAAGTGGTTATACATATAGTGATTGGGCTGGATGTTTGGAAGATAGAAGAAGCACGTCAGGGTATGTTTTTGGTTTTGGATCAACTGCTGTCTGCTGGAGTTCCAAAAAACAAGCAATAATAGTTCTATCTTTGTCGGAAGCTGAATATACAGCTACAATTTCATCAGCTTGTCAAGCCTTATGGTTAAGAAGAATCCTAGCTGATGTTAATATGAAGCAGAAGGAAGCAATTGTAATTTACTGTGACAATCAAGCAGCGATTTTTATGTCTAAAAATCCATCCTGTCATGGAAGAACAAAGCATATAGATATTCGGGTACACTTCATTTGTGATCTTGTGCCTGATAGGTCAATTATTCTAAAATATTGTAGCACAAATGAACAAATGGCAGATATTCTAGCAAAATCTCTCCCCAGAGAAAAACATGCTTACTTCAGACTTCAGCTTGGTGTCTGTAACTTTGAATCAAGGGGGAGTGTTGGAGAATGATTCAAAGTTAATTTTTCTAAATTTAGATTTGGCTGTTGCTTAGTTTGTTATTTCCTTATTTTTATATTTTTTGTTATGATTGTGCAATATTGCTGCACATATTTTATGTTTGTTTGTTGTGATGCAAAGGTTATTTAAAGGCCTATGTTTATTTTATTTTTTGCAGTGTATAATACAACAATCTGAGCTTAGCTTTTCTTTCTTCTAAAATCTTTTAGTTTAGTATTTTCCTTGCCCATAAGCTATTTGACAATAGTCTTTTGTGAATTTTTCCCTACATTTTCTTCACACAACTTGAAAGATCTCGATCCTACTCTACTTTCTATATCACAATGACCCTGTATTCAGCCTCAGTGGAAGAATTAGCCATAACACTTTGTTTCTTTGAACTTCACGAAATCAGATTATAGACAAGAAACGCAATGTAAACTATAGTGGACAGGCAATCATCGTGACCACCAACCCAATCAAAGTAAAAAAGCATGAAGCATTAGAGGAGAATTGTTTAAAAGTAACGAATCCCAATCAGATGTCTTAACTAGATAACATAAAATACAATTTTCCATGGCGTAGTGAGTTTTTTTTTTTTTTTGAAAAGTTATAAATTAAGGCAACTTGTTGACAATAAATGCAATATCTAGGCAACTAATATGCAAATGCTACAAGCTTTCAACTACACCCTTGTATGTCGTGGGATTTATAAAAGGAGAACCATTTTTAGGGACCGAACATAAACCACTAGCTATAAGTGTCCTCATATATTTTTCAGCCTACCATATTGGTCTGTTCAAATATCTCATAAATATATTTCTACTAGTTAAGGAAGAGATTAATAGGTGAGTGTAATTCCAACACTTAGAAAAAGATATAGATCACTAAGGTCTTTTATAGAGAATTAAGTACTAAACCATTTGATGAATTCTTCAATATAATGTGAGTGGTTGCCAATAATAATGAGATCCTCAATATAAGCAACAATGTTGATAATAACTTTAAAATTTTCAAAAAATGAAGAGACAATGATTACATTGGGAATGTTAAAAACCAACAGAGAAACGATAAGTTTCAATTTATCAATACCATGTATGCAAAGTTTACTTCAAGCGACAAGTAGCTTCATGGAATCGACAAATATGATTGGGAAATTTATAACTAATAGACCTTAGTGGCTAGAACAAGTAAGCTTCCTTAGTTAAGTGCCCATAAAAAAATGCATTATTAACTTTTAATATTCAAAATGGCCAATCAATGGAGGCTATAACAAGTAGAACCACCCTCATTGTAGTGTGTTTAGCAAGAAGAGAATAGGATTAACAATAATC